>OV928034.1:4835000-6085000 GCA_931315375.2 Opisthograptis luteolata
TAGTTTAAAATTGTGACGTTGTTATCTCGGTTTGGAAGTGTTTACTGTGTTTGTGTGACTTATATACGTGCAATACATCTTTCGTATGATTATTAGAACGGAAACAATCACGTAAGTACAATATTTCCAAACTATAACCTCACTTGTTGGCCAAATAATTTGTTGGTGGATCTGTTAATCGCTCACATTTTACCTCAAAATGATGACTAGAAGAGCTTTATCTCGTCAAGAGGAATCCAACAGACTCCTCTTGACCTTGCAAGAACTGAAGGCCACCAAGGAATTGTGTGATCAACTCAACAGAGAAAGAGATGACAATGAGCAAATTATGATTGAAACCCTAAATAAAAATGATAAATTAAAAAGTGAGTTATCAGCGTTACACTCACAACAAAATTCAATACTTGAAGAACGGGACAGACTTCAAGAAACGATAGACAGGTTTGATCAGTGTGCTGCTGAGTACGATCTTGCCCTGAAGACAATATCTACCTTGGAACGGGAACTCCGGGAAGCTCACCGTGTAATCTCTCAGCTCAGGGAGAGAACAGAAGACAGTACTGCACTGAAAACCCTTAGTCTCTTTAATGAATTAGTTTTAGTCCGTAGGGATTCACTTCCCGTCTCTGCTGCAGGGGGTGTGGGAACCACTCATACTATTGACCTTACAAATGATGACACAGTGGGAACTATTTACCCTTGTAGCAGAAACAAACTAAAGAAATATGTTAAAATTAAAAAAATTATCAATAAAACAAAAAAATTGTTAAAGAGCCAAAAAAATTTAGTGAAGTCAATAAAAAACAAAAGAAATAAAATTACTTTATTAGATAACATTAAAATGTATCAACTAGAGTTGCAAACTACCAGCATAACATATCAATCTGAAATAAAGGACCTGCAAACAAAAATCACCAGCCTTGAGACTTCACTAATTACTATCAGTGGCCGTTATGAACAGTCTCAGTACATGATGAAGGAGTATATATTGGCGATGGATGAATTGCTCAAATTGAGCCACAGCAACCTAGAGTGTGTTGAGTCAAATATTGACACAGCATGTGACTGTCAACTCACAAAACAGCCAATGCCGGTTTGTACTGCTTCATCATTACCAGAAATGTCAGACAGTTTGAATGTCTTGTCTGGTGATAGTGTAAATGAAACAAATTATGTTATGTTCAGCGATGAAATTGGTAAGCATATGGGTTCAAGAGTAGGTATGAACACTGGATGCCGGCTCATAAATAATTGTATGCCCAATTCTAGTCTGCGTGAGTTGATGCCAAAAATAGAAAAATATAAATATAACCACAACTCAAATCTGATAATTTTAATTGGGAATAGAGGAAATGTCAATGAAAATGAGCTAAATGAATATGTTAAAACGTTAAGATTATTACAAGTAAATGAAATTATATTGTTTACCTTCCCCTATAGTCACAGTTTGTCACAAGCAGAAAACAACCTTAGGTATAAGTTAAATTTGACTTTACATGAATTGTCATGTAATTATAATAAAATTAATCTGATTGACACTAACAATATTGTTGGTAAAAAATATTTTTTGACCAAAGACAGTTATTGTCTTAAAAAGTATTATAAACAACGGGTAGCTAATTCGCTATCTTATTATTTTAATAAGACAGCCAATAACTTGGCTAAACAAATGTGCTCTATTGAGTACTGTCTTGACAACACTATTCAACAGTTGGAAACAATTCCAAATAATTTAAACATAGTGGCATGACAATAGAGGAAGTCTCTAGCCCAATTAAATCAAAAAATATTGTTTACAAATCTTGCCCAAAATCACAAATCATAGTTAACGAAAATGTAAATAAATTCAACCTGGTCCACCAGAATATTCAAGGGATGAAGGGCAAATGTTTAGAAATTGAGTTGTTCATGAATCACAATAACATTGACATTCTTTGCATTACTGAGCATTGGCTCAAAAATCATGAACACATATTTAGTTTTAACAATCACCAAGTTGGTAGTTCGTTCAGCAGAGTTAATGCAATTCATGGTGGTTCATTAATACTATTAAATAAAAAAATTAAATTCAAAGAACGCAAAGACATCGTCCACTACTCAGCTGAACGAATAATCGAAATAGCTTGTGTAGAATTGGAGCAGTTCATTATTTTAAGTGTGTACAGGCCTCCAACTAGTTCATATGATGATTTTGAAAAGTTAATGGAGGAAGTTCTTTTCAAAATATCCAAGTTAAATAAACAAATTATTATCTGTGGAGATTTCAATGTAAACCTTTTGGATGTTTCTACTCTAAGTACGAGAATAACTAATTTATTTAAATCATTTAATTTGAGAAATTTGTTTATGGAGCCTACAAGGATAACTGCCACTACGGCTACTTGTTTAGATAATATTTTTACAGATGTGAATGTAATTAGTCAAAGTGTAATAAGTAAATTAGATTCAGACCATTGTGGTCAATTAATTACAATTAAAAATAAAATAAAAATTAATGGAAAAAAATCTGTCACATATGTACCAGAGACCGTTGATCGGATGGAGAAAATAAAATTAAAGCTGATCGATGAACTTCCTTTTTTACCGGATCGTAGAAATGCTGATGATTTATACAACTCTTTTTTCAGCGTATTTAGCAAAGCTTTCAACACGATATTTACTCCAAAAACGATCATGGTTTCTGATAGACCTAATTTTACGGAGTGGGCTACAGTTGGTATTCACAAAAGCAGGCAAAAGCTGTACGATCTCTACAGTGAAAAACAATATAATACTAGTAATGAGTTTAAAGAAACTGTAAAAACATACTCAAAAATTTTTAAGACGGTCTGTCACATTGCAAAGTCTCGTTATATAAGTTCTAAGCTTAAAAATAGTAATGACAAAATTAAAGCAACTTGGAAAATTATAAATAGTGAGACTGGTAAAGTCAGGTCTCAAGCTAATAATTACAACCTAAATATTGGCGATACCAGTGTCAAGACTGACATTGAAGTAGCTAAAGCATTTGAAACCTTTTTCACTGACATTCCAGTCTCTACTACTAAGTTCTTAAACTCATCGCACACCATTGCAGAATCTATGTTAAAAACAAATGTACCAGAGTGCGAAATTCCTTTTCAATTTGACTATGTTAGTTGCAAAGATGTAGTAAAAGCTTTTAATATGATTAATGTCAAGAAAACTACTGACCTCTGGGGTATATCCGTGACCGTTGTTAAGCCATTAATTGAAATGATTGCACCCGAATTAGCCCTAATATTTAACAAATGTATTGACGACGGCGTGTTTCCTGATCTGATGAAACATAGTAAGATAACACCCTTGTTTAAATCGGGTACAACGACTGACCCTACTAACTTTAGACCAATATCAGTATTACCAACATTTAGTAAAATATTCGAAAAACTTATTCTAAATCAATTGCAAAGACATTTCTCAGCAAACAAATTACTTAATCAAAAACAGTTTGGCTTTACGCGTGGTCGCTCTACTACTGATGCTGGTGTCGAGTTATTAACTCACATCTATGATGCCTGGGAGGAGTCACGGGACGCTCTAGGCGTGTTCTGTGACTTGTCCAAGGCATTTGATTGTGTTCACCACGAGACACTGATCAGGAAGCTCCGGCACTATGGTATTCGAGGTGTTCCTCTGGACCTTGTAACCTCATACCTTAGTGAGCGATCCTCGGGGTCAGTAGTCACAATGGGAGTTCCGCAGGGTTCAATACTCGGACCTTTTCTGTTTTTAGTTTACATCAATGATTTGCCCAGCCTTGTTAGTGACAATCACGAAATAGTATTGTTTGCTGATGATACGTCACTTTTATTTAAGTTAAAGCGACAACATAACATTTCTGACGACGTGAACAATGCTCTCTCCAAAGTTACAGACTGGTTTGATGCGAACAATTTGATGTTAAATGGAAAAAAGACAAAATGCTTGAGATTTGTGCTGCCCAATGTTAAAGAAGTACCAACAAATGTAAAAATTAAGGACGAAGAATTGGACCTTGTCAAGACTACAGTATTCTTAGGCATAACTTTAGATCACAAATTGCAATGGGGTCCACATATTGTCAGTCTATCGAGCAGACTTAGCTCTGCAGCATATGCTGTAAAGAAGATCCGTCACCTTACTGACGTTGATACAGCCAGACTAGTCTATTTCAGCTATTTTCACAGCATTATGTCCTATGGAATATTGCTGTGGGGAAACGCTGCTGATATTAACACCATATTTGTATTGCAGAAGAGAGCTGTTCGTGCGATTTATAACATGGGCCCCAGAGAATCTTTAAGAATTAAGTTTAAAGAAACCAAAATAATGACAGTTATTTGTCAATATATTTATGAAAATGTAATGTACATACGGAAAAATTTAAATAGCTTCAAAAAGAGAAGTGATTATCACAATTTTAATACTAGAAACAAAGATAAAATTGCTGTACCCACCACTAGGCTCCATAAAGTTAGCAACTCGTTCAAAGGTCAATGTGTACGCTTTTTCAACAAAATCCCAAGTGAAATTCAAGACTTGTCTATAACAAAATTTCAAATTCGTATAAAGAGAAATCTCATTAGTAAAGCTTATTATAAAATATCGGACTATCTAGATGACAAACAAGCTTGGGATTGTAGTTAATCTATCTATCTTTCTTTCTATCTATCTATTCTCCCTATTTCCCCTATTCTAACCATTTTCGGTAAACAGCCAAAACAGTCATGCTCACGAAAGTGACTTTGCTTGCAGCGGCGTCATGTGT
Organism: Opisthograptis luteolata; assembly: GCA_931315375.2. Taxonomy (NCBI): domain Eukaryota; kingdom Metazoa; phylum Arthropoda; class Insecta; order Lepidoptera; family Geometridae; genus Opisthograptis; species Opisthograptis luteolata. The sequence continues at coordinate 4,839,769 of OV928034.1, forward strand.
CGGGTCGCCCTCTTCCCTCTCATATGGTCGAGGAGAGCGATGGCTGGCACATGCGTCAACTCGTGAACGGGTGCTGCTTGTGGGGTCTGGTCTGCTTTGGTTGTGATCCCGCAACTCGTTAATATTCATGTTCCCATATCCCAATGTGTACAACCAAACAAGAGAAATCTTCTTATTAGTAAAGCTAAATAAAAAATATCGGACTATTAGATGACAAAAAAAAAAGCTTGGGATTTTAGTGAACTTGCTCCAATTCAATCAATTAGTAATAAGAATAAAATTGTCAATGTGATCGCGCCAAAAAAATTACCTGCCGGGCGTTTCTTGCCTGTTCTTTTGCCGGCGTAAGGAGGTTGGAACAGGCGTAGCTAGTTTTAAGTTGACGTTTTAAAGTGATCACAATGTATCCTATTGAATAAACATATTTTTGATTTTGATTTTGATTTTGTATCTGTATCTGTATCTGTATCTGTATCTGTATCTGTATCTGTATCTGTATCTGTATCTGTATCTGTATCTGTATCTGTATCTGTATCTGTATCTGTATCAGTTTCTGTATCTGAATCCTTATCCTTATCCTTATCCTTATCTTTATCCTTATCCTTATCTTTATCCTTATCCTTATCTTTATCCTTATCGTTATCGTTATCGTTATCGTTATCGTTATCGTTATCGTTATCTGTATCTGTATCTGTATCTGTATCTGTATCTGTATCTGTATCTGTATCTGTATCTGTATCTGTATCTGTATCTGTATCTGTATCTGTATCTGTATCTGTATCTGTATCTGTATCTGTATCTGTATCTGTATCTGTATCTGTATCTGTATCTGTATCTGTATCTGTATCTGTATCTGTATCTGTATCTGTATCTGTATCTGTATCTGTATCAGTTTCTGTATCTGTATCCTTATCCTTATCCTTATCTTTATCCTTATCGTTATCGTTATCGTTATCCTTATCGTTATCGTTATCGTTATCGTTATCGTTATCGTTATCTGTATCTGTATCTGTATCTGTATCTGTATCTGTATCTGTATCTGTATCTGTATCTGTATCTGTATCTGTATCTGTATCTGTATCTGTATCTGTATCTGTATCTGTATCTGTATCTGTATCTGTATCTGTATCTGCATCTGCATCTGCATCTGCATCTGCATCTGCATCTGCATCTGCATCTGCATCTGCATCCGCATCTGCATCTGCATCTGCATCTGCATCTGCATCTGCATCTGCATCTGCATCTGCATCTGCATCTGCATCTGCATCTGCATCTGCATCTGCATCTGCATCTGCATCGGCATCTGCATCTGCATCTGCATCTGCATATGCATCTGCATCTGCATCTGCATCTGCATCTGCATCTGCATCTGCATCTGCATCTGCATCTGCATCTGCATCTGCATCTGCATCTGCATCTGCATCTGCATCTGCATCTGCATCTGCATCTGCATCTGCATCTGCATCTGCATCTTCATCTTCATCTTCATCTTCATCTTCATCTTCATCTTCATCTTCATCTTCATCTTCATCTTCATCTTCATCTTCATCTTCATCTTCATCTTCATCATTATACTTAAGATCTGCATGCAAACTTGTTATGTACCAGCACATGTTTACAAATAAAACATCTTTATCTTTATCTTTATCTTTATCTTTATCTTTGTCTTTGTCTTTATCTTTATCTTTATCTTTATCTTTATCTTTATCTTTATCTTTATCTTTATCTTTATCTTTATCTTTATCTTTATCTTTGTCTTTGTCTTTGTCTTTATCTTTATCTTTATCTTTATCTTTATCTTTATCTTTATCTTTATCTTTATCTTTATCTTTATCTTTGTCTTTGTCTTTGTCTTTGTCTTTGTCTTTGTCTTTGTCTTTGTCTTTGTCTTTGTCTTTGTCTTTGTCTTTATCTGTATCTGTATCTTTATCTTTATCTTTATCTTTATTTGTATCTGTTTCTGTATCTGTATCTGTATCAGTTTCTGTATCTGTATCCTTATCCTTATCTTTATCCTTATCCTTATCTTTATCCTTATCCTTATCTTTATCCTTATCGTTATCGTTATCGTTATCGTTATCGTTATCGTTATCCTTATCGTTATCGTTATCGTTATCTGTATCTGTATCTGTATCTGTATCTGTATCTGTATCTGTATCTGTATCTGTATCTGTATCTGTATCTGTATCTGTATCTGTATCTGTATCTGTATCTGTATCTGTATCTGTATCTGTATCTGTATCTGTATCTGTATCTGTATCTGTATCTGTATCTGTATCTGTATCAGTTTCTGTATCTGTATCCTTATCCTTATCCTTATCTTTATCCTTATCCTTATCGTTATCGTTATCGTTATCCTTATCGTTATCTGTATCTGTATCTTTATCTTTATCTTTATCTTTATCTGTTTCTGTATCTGTATCTGTATCTGTATCTGTATCTGTATCTGTATCTGTATCTGTATCTGTATCTGTATCTGTATCTGTATCTGTATCTGTATCTGTATCTGTATCTGTATCTGTATCTGTATCTGTATCTGTATCAGTTTCTGTATCTGTATCCTTATCCTTATCCTTATCCTTATCCTTATCTTTATCCTTATCCTTATCTTTATCCTTATCCTTATCTTTATCCTTATCGTTATCGTTATCGTTATCGTTATCGTTATCGTTATCGTTATCTGTATCTGTATCTGTATCTGTATCTGTATCTGTATCTGTATCTGTATCTGTATCTGTATCTGTATCTGTATCTGTATCTGTATCTGTATCTGTATCTGTATCTGTATCTGTATCTGTATCTGTATCTGTATCTGTATCTGTATCTGTATCTGTATCTGTATCTGTATCTGTATCTGTATCTGTATCTGTATCTGTATCTGTATCTGTATCTGTATCTGTATCTGTATCTGTATCTGTATCAGTTTCTGTATCTGTATCCTTATCCTTATCCTTATCTTTATCCTTATCGTTATCGTTATCGTTATCGTTATCCTTATCGTTATCGTTATCGTTATCGTTATCGTTATCTGTATCTGTATCTGTATCTGTATCTGTATCTGTATCTGTATCTGTATCTGTATCTGTATCTGTATCTGTATCTGTATCTGTATCTGTATCTGTATCTGTATCTGTATCTGTATCTGTATCTGTATCTGCATCTGCATCTGCATCTGCATCTGCATCTGCATCTGCATCTGCATCTGCATCTGCATCTGCATCTGCATCTGCATCTGCATCTGCATCTGCATCTGCATCTGCATCTGCATCTGCATCTGCATCTGCATCTGCATCTGCATCTGCATCTGCATCTGCATCTGCATCTGCATCTGCATCTGCATCTGCATCTGCATCTGCATCTGCATCTGCATCTGCATCTGCATCTGCATCTGCATCTGCATCTGCATCTGCATCTGCATCTGCATCTGCATCTGCATCTGCATCTGCATCTGCATCTGCATCTGCATCTGCATCTGCATCTGCATCTGCATCTGCATCTGCATCTGCATCTGCATCTTCATCTTCATCTTCATCTTCATCTTCATCTTCATCTTCATCTTCATCTTCATCTTCATCTTCATCTTCATCTTCATCTTCATCTTCATCTTCATCTTCATCTTCATCATTATACTTAAGATCTGCATGCAAACTTGTTATGTACCAGCACATGTTTACAAATAAAACATCTTTATCTTTATCTTTATCTTTATCTTTATCTTTATCTTTATCTTTATCTTTATCTTTATCTTTATCTTTATCTTTATCTTTATCTTTATCTTTATCTTTATCTTTATCTTTGTCTTTGTCTTTATCTTTATCTTTATCTTTATCTTTATCTTTATCTTTATCTTTATCTTTATCTTTATCTTTATCTTTATCTTTATCTTTATCTTTATCTTTATCTTTATCTTTATCTTTGTCTTTGTCTTTGTCTTTGTCTTTGTCTTTGTCTTTGTCTTTGTCTTTGTCTTTGTCTTTGTCTTTGTCTTTATCTTTATCTTTATCTTTGTCTTTGTCTTTATCTGTATCTGTATCTGTATCTTTATCTTTATCTTTATCTTTATTTGTATCTGTTTCTGTATCTGTATCTGTATCAGTTTCTGTATCTGTATCCTTATCCTTATCCTTATCCTTATCTTTATCCTTATCCTTATCTTTATCCTTATCCTTATCTTTATCCTTATCGTTATCGTTATCGTTATCGTTATCGTTATCGTTATCCTTATCGTTATCGTTATCGTTATCTGTATCTGTATCTGTATCTGTATCTGTATCTGTATCTGTATCTGTATCTGTATCTGTATCTGTATCTGTATCTGTATCTGTATCTGTATCTGTATCTGTATCTGTATCTGTATCTGTATCTGTATCTGTATCTGTATCAGTTTCTGTATCTGTATCCTTATCCTTATCCTTATCTTTATCCTTATCCTTATCGTTATCGTTATCGTTATCCTTATCGTTATCTGTATCTGTATCTTTATCTTTATCTTTATCTTTATCTTTATCTTTATCTTTATCTGTATCTTTATCTTTATCTTTATCTTTATCTTTATTTGTATCTGTATCTGTATCTGTATCAGTATCTGTATCTGTATCTGTATCAGTTTCTGTATCTGTATCCTTATCTTTATCCTTATCGTTATCGTTATCGTTATCGTTATCGTTATCTGTATCTGTATCTGTATCTGTATCTGTATCTTTATCTTTATCTTTATCTGTATTTGTATCTGTATCTGTATCTGTATCAGTATCTGTATCTGTATCAGTTTTTGTATCTGTATCCTTATCCTTATCCTTATCCTTATCTTTATCTTTATCTTTATCCTTATCCTTATCGTTATCGTTATCGTTATCGTTATCGTTATCGTTATCCTTATCGTTATCGTTATCAGTATCAGTATCTGTATCTGTTTCTGTATCTGTATCTGTATCTGTATCAGTTTCTGCATCTGTATCCTTATCCTTATCCTTATCTTTATCCTTATCGTTATCGTTATCGTTATCGTTATCCTTATCGTTATCGTTATCAGTATCTGTATCAGTATCTGTATCTGTATCATTATCTTTATCTTTATCTTTATTTGTATCTGTATCTGTATCTGTATCTGTATCTGTATCTGTATCTGTATCTGTATCTGTATCAGTTTCTGTATCTGTATCCTTATCCTTATCTTTATCCTTATCGTTATCGTTATCGTTATCCTTATCGTTATCGTTATCAGTATCTGTATCAGTATCTGTATCTGTATCTGTTTCTGTATCTATATCCTTATCCTTATCCTTATCTTTATCCTTATCCTTATCGTTATCGTTATCGTTATCCTTATCGTTATCGTTATCTGTATCTGTATCTTAATCTTTATCTTTATCTGTATCTGTATCTGTATCTGTATCTTTATCTTTATCTTTATCTTTATCTTTATTTGTATCTGTTTCTGTATCTGTATCCTTATCTTTATCGTTATCGTTATCGTTATCGTTATCGTTATCGTTATCGTTATCTGTATCTGTATCTGTATCTGTATCTGTATCTGTATCTGTATCTGTATCTGTATCTGTATCTGTATCTGTATCTGTATCTGTATCTGTATCTGTATCTGTATCTGTATCTGTATCTGTATCTGTATCTGTATCTGTATCTGTATCTGTATCTGTATCTGTATCTGTATCTGTATCTGTATCTGTATCTGTATCTGTATCTGTATCTGTATCTTCATCTTCATCTTCATCTTCATCTTCATCTTCATCTTCATCTTCATCTTCATCTTCATCTTCATCTTCATCTTCATCTTCATCTTCATCTTCATCTTCATCTTCATCTTCATCTTCATCTTCATCTTCATCTTCATCTTCATCTTCATCTTCATCTTCATCTTCATCTTCATCTTCATCTTCATCTTCATCTTCATCTTCATCTTCATCTTCATCTTCATCTTCATCTTCATCTTCATCTTCATCTTCATCTTCATCTTCATCTTCATCTTCATCTTCATCTTCATCTTCATCATTATACTTAAGATCTGCATGCAAACTTGTTATGTACCAGCACATGTTTACAAATAAAACATCTTTATCTTTATCTTTATCTTTATCTTTATCTTTATCTTTATCTTTGTCTTTGTCTTTGTCTTTATCTTTATCTTTATCTTTATCTTTATCTTTATCTTTATCTTTATCTTTATCTTTATCTTTATCTTTATCTTTATCTTTGTCTTTGTCTTTATCTTTATCTTTATCTTTATCTTTATCTTTGTCTTTGTCTTTGTCTTTGTCTTTGTCTTTGTCTTTGTCTTTGTCTTTGTCTTTGTCTTTGTCTTTGTCTTTGTCTTTGTCTTTGTCTTTGTCTTTGTCTTTGTCTTTGTCTTTGTCTTTGTCTTTGTCTTTATCTTTATCTTTATCTTTGTCTTTATCTGTATCTGTATCTGTATCTTTATCTTTATCTTTATCTTTATTTGTATCTGTTTCTGTATCTGTATCTGTATCTGTATCAGTTTCTGTATCTGTATCCTTATCCTTATCCTTATCCTTATCTTTATCCTTATCCTTATCTTTATCCTTATCGTTATCGTTATCGTTATCGTTATCGTTATCGTTATCCTTATCGTTATCGTTATCTGTATCTGTATCTGTATCTGTATCTGTATCTGTATCTGTATCTGTATCTGTATCTGTATCTGTATCTGTATCTGTATCTGTATCTGTATCTGTATCTGTATCTGTATCTGTATCTGTATCTGTATCTGTATCAGTATCTGTATCTGTATCTGTATCTGTATCAGTTTCTGTATCTGTATCCTTATCCTTATCCTTATCGTTATCCTTATCCTTATCTGTATCTGTATCTTTATCTTTATCTTTATCTTTATCTGTATCTGTATCTGTATCTGTATCTTTATCTTTATCTTTATCTTTATCTTTATCTTTATTTGTATCTGTATCTGTATCTGTATCAGTATCTGTATCTGTATCTGTATCTGTATCAGTATCTGTATCTGTATCAGTTTTTGTATCTGTATCCTTATCCTTATCCTTATCCTTATCTTTATCCTTATCCTTATCGTTATCGTTATCGTTATCGTTATCGTTATCGTTATCCTTATCGTTATCGTTATCAGTATCAGTATCTGTATCTGTATCTGTATCTGTATCTGTATCTGTATCTGTATCTGTATCAGTTTCTGTATCTGTATCCTTATCCTTATCTTTATCCTTATCGTTATCGTTATCGTTATCGTTATCCTTATCGTTATCGTTATCAGTATCTGTATCAGTATCTGTTTCTGTATCTGTATCCTTATCCTTATCTTTATCCTTATCCTTATCGTTATCGTTATCGTGATCGTTATCCTTATCGTTATCGTTATCTGTATCTGTATCTTAATCTTTATCTTTATCTTTATCTTTATCTGTATCTGTATCTGTATCTTTATCTTTATCTTTATCTTTATTTGTATCTGTTTCTGTATCTGTATCCTTATCTTTATCCTTATCGTTATCGTTATCGTTATCGTTATCGTTATCTGTATCTGTATCTGTATCTGTATCTGTATCTGTATCTGTATCTGTATCTGTATCTGTATCTGTATCTGTATCTGTATCTGTATCTGTATCTGTATCTGTATTTGTATCTGTATCTGTATCTGTATCTGTATCTGTATCTGTATCTGTATCTGTATCTGTATCTGTATCTGTATCTGTATCTGTATCCTTATCCTTATCTTTATCCTTATCCTTATCGTTATCGCTATCGTTATCGTTATCGTTATCCTTATCGTTATCGTTATCGTTATCGTTATCCTTATCGTTATCGTTATCAGTATCTGTATCTGTATCTGTATCTGTTTCTGTATCCTTATCTTTATCCTTATCGTTATCGTTATCGTTATCGTTATCGTTATCGTTATCTGTATCTGTATCTGTATCTGTATCTGTATCTGTATCTGTATCTGTATCTGTATCTGTATCTGTATCTGTATCTGTATCTGTATCTGTATCTGTATCTGTATCTGTATCTGTATCTGTATCTGTATCTGTATCTGTATCTGTATCTGTATCTGTATCTGTATCTGTATCTGTATCTGTATCAGTTTCTGTATCTGTATCTGTATCCTTATCCTTATCTTTATCCTTATCCTTATCGTTATCGTTATCGTTATCCTTATCGTTATCGTTATCGTTATCGTTATCGTTATCCTTATCGTTATCATTATCTGTATCATTATCTGTATCTGTATCTGTATCTGTATCTGTATCTGTATCTGTATCTGTATCTGTATCTGTATCTGTATCTGTATCTGTATCTGTATCTGTATCTGTATCTGTATCTGTATCTGTTTCTGTATCTGTATCTGTATCTGTATCTGTATCTGTATCTGTATCTGTATCTGTATCTGTATCTGTATCTGTATCTGTATCTGTATCTGTATCTGTATCTGTATCTGTATCTGTATCTGTATCTGTATCTGTATCTGTATCTGTATCTGTATTAGTTTCTGTATCTGTATTCTTATCCTTATCCTTATCTTTATCCTTATCCTTATCGTTATCGTTATCGTTATCGTTATCCTTATCGTTATCGTTATCTGTATCTGTATCTGTATCTTTATCTTTATCTTTATCTTTATCTGTATCTGTATCTGTATCTGTATCTTTATCTTTATTTGTATCTGTATCTGTATCTGTATCAGTATCTGTATCTGTATCTGTATCTGTATTTATCTTTATATTTATCTTTATCTGTATCTGTATCTGTATCTGTATCTGTATCTGTATCTGTATCTGTATCTGTATCTGTATCTGTTTCTGTATCTGTATCTGTATCTGTATCAGTTTCTGTATCTGTATCCTTATCCTTATCTTTATCCTTATCCTTATCGTTATCGTTATCGTTATCGTTATCCTTATCGTTATCGTTATCTTTATCCTTATCCTTATCGTTATCGTTATCGTTATCCTTATCGTTATCGTTATCAGTATCTGTATCAGTATCTGTATCTGTATCTGTATCAGTTTCTGTATCTGTATCCTTATCCTTATCTTTATCTACTCTAAGTACGAGAATAACTAATTTATTTAAATCATTTAATTTGAGAAATTTGTTTATGGAGCCTACAAGGATAACTGCCACTACGGCTACTTGTTTAGATAATATTTTTACAGATGTGAATGTAATTAATCAAAGTGTAATAAGTAAATTAGATTCAGACCATTGTGGTCAATTAATTGCAATTAAAAATAAAATAAAAATTAATGGAAAAAAATCTGTCACATATGTACCAGAGACCGTTGATCGGATGGAGAAAATAAAATTAAAGCTGATCGATGAACTTCCTTTTTTACCGGATCGTAGAAATGCTGATGATTTATACAACTCTTTTTTCAGCGTATTTAGCAAAGCTTTCAACACGATATTTACTCCAAAAACGATCATGGTTTCTGATAGACCTAATTTTACGGAGTGGGCTACAGTTGGTATTCACAAAAGCAGGCAAAAGCTGTACGATCTCTACAGTGAAAAACAATATAATACTAGTAATGAGTTTAAAGAAACTGTAAAAACATACTCAAAAATTTTTAAGACGGTCTGTCACATTGCAAAGTCTCGTTATATAAGTTCTAAGCTTAAAAATAGTAATGACAAAATTAAAGCAACTTGGAAAATTATAAATAGTGAGACTGGTAAAGTCAGGTCTCAAGCTAATGATTACAACCTAAATATTGGCGATACCAGTGTCAAGACTGACATTGAAGTAGCTAAAGCATTTGAAACCTTTTTCACTGACATTCCAGTCTCTACTACTAAGTTCTTAAACTCATCGCACACCATTGCAGAATCTATGTTAAAAACAAATGTACCAGAGTGCGAAATTCCTTTTCAATTTGACTATGTTAGTTGCAAAGATGTAGTAAAAGCTTTTAATATGATTAATGTCAAGAAAACTACTGACCTCTGGGGTATATCCGTGACCGTTGTTAAGCCATTAATTGAAATGATTGCACCCGAATTAGCCCTAATATTTAACAAATGTATTGACGACGGCGTATTTCCTGATCTGATGAAACATAGTAAGATAACACCCTTGTTTAAATCGGGTACAACGACTGACCCTACTATCTTTAGACCAATATCAGTATTACCAACATTTAGTAAAATATTCGAAAAACTTATTCTAAATCAATTGCAAAGACATTTCTCAGCAAACAAATTACTTAATCAAAAACAGTTTGGCTTTACGCGTGGTCGCTCTACTACTGATGCTGGTGTCGAGTTATTAACTCACATCTATGATGCCTGGGAGGAGTCACGGGACGCTCTAGGCGTGTTCTGTGACTTGTCCAAGGCATTTGATTGTGTTCACCACGAGACACTGATCAGGAAGCTCCGGCACTATGGTATTCGAGGTGTTCCTCTGGACCTTGTAACCTCATACCTTAGTGATAGGATTCAGAGAGTTGACGTGAACGGGAAGCGATCCTCGGGGTCAGTAGTCACAATGGGAGTTCCGCAGGGTTCAATACTCGGACCTTTTCTGTTTTTAGTTTACATCAATGATTTGCCCAGCCTTGTTAGTGACAATCACGAAATAGTATTGTTTGCTGATGATACGTCGCTTTTATTTAAGTTAAAGCGTCAACATAACATTTCTGACGACGTGAACAATGCTCTCTCCAAAGTTACAGACTGGTTTGATGCGAACAATTTGATGTTAAATGGAAAAAAGACAAAATGCTTGAGATTTGTGCTGCCCAATGTCAAAGAAGTACCAACAAATGTAAAAATTAAGGACGAAGAATTGGACCTTGTCAAGACTACAGTATTCTTAGGCATAACTTTAGATCACAAATTGCAATGGGGTCCACATATTGTCAGTCTATCGAGCAGACTTAGCTCTGCAGCATATGCTGGAAAGAAGATCCGTCACCTTACTGACGTTGATACAGCCAGACTAGTCTATTTCAGCTATTTTCACAGCATTATGTCCTATGGAATATTGCTGTGGGGAAACGCTGCTGATATTAACACCATATTTGTATTGCAGAAGAGAGCTGTTCGTGCGATTTATAACATGGGCCCCAGAGAATCTTTAAGAATTAAGTTTAAAGAAACCAAAATAATGACAGTTATTTGTCAATATATTTATGAAAATGTAATGTACATACGGAAAAATTTAAATAGCTTCAAAAAGAGAAGTGATTATCACAATTTTAATACTAGAAACAAAGATAAAATTGCTGTACCCACCACTAGGCTCCATAAAGTTAGCAACTCGTTCAAAGGTCAATGTGTACGCTTTTTCAACAAAATCCCAAGTGAAATTCAAGACTTGTCTATAACAAAATTTCAAATTCGTATAAAGAGAAATCTCATTAGTAAAGCTTATTATAAAATATCGGACTATCTAGATGACAAACAAGCTTGGGATTGTAGTTAATCTATCTATCTTTCTTTCTATCTATCTATTCTCCCTATTTCCCCTATTCTAACCATTTTCGGTAAACAGCCAAAACAGTCATGCTCACGAAAGTGACTTTGCTTGCAGCGGCGTCATGTGTCGGGTCGCCCTCTTCCCTCTCATATGGTCGAGGAGAGCGATGGCTGGCACATGCGTCAACTCGTGAACGGGTGCTGCTTGTGGGGTCTGGTCTGCTTTGGTTGTGATCCCGCAACTCGTTAATATTCATGTTCCCATATCCCAATGTGTACAACCAAACAAGAGAAATCTTCTTATTAGTAAAGCTAAATAAATAAAAAAAATATCGGACTATTAGATGACAAAAAAAAGCTTGGGATTTTAGTGAACTTGCTCCAATTCAATCAATTAGTAATAAGAATAAAATTGTCAATGTGATCGCGCCAAAAAAATTACCTGCCGGGCGTTTCTTGCCTGTTCTTTTGCCGGCGTAAGGAGGTTGGAACAGGCGTAGCTAGTTTTAAGTTGACGTTTTAAAGTGATCACAATGTATCCTATTGAATAAACATATTTTTGATTTTGATTTTTGATTTTTGATTTTATCCTTATCCTTATCGTTATCGTTATCGTTATCCTTATCGTTATCGTTATCAGTATCTGTATCAGTATCAGTATCTGTATCTGTATCTGTTTCTGTATCTGTATCCTTATCCTTATCCTTATCTTTATCCTTATCCTTATCGTTATCGTTTTCGTTATCGTTATCCTTATCGTTATCGTTATCTGTATCTGTATCTGTATCTGTATCTGTATCAGTTTCTGTATCTGTATCCTTATCCTTATCTTTATCCTTATCCTTATCGTTATCGTTATCGTTATCCTTATCGTTATCTGTATCTGTATCTTTATCTTTATCTTTATCTTTATCTGTATCTGTATCTGTATCTGTATCTGTATCTGTATCTGTATCTGTATCAGTTTCTGTATCTGTATCCTTATCCTTATCTTTATCCTTATCGTTATCGTTATCGTTATCCTTATCGTTATCTGTATCTGTATCTTTATCTTTATCTTTATCTTTATCTGTATCTGGATCTGTATCTTTATCTTTATCTTTATCTGTATTTGTATCTGTATCTGTATCTGTATCAGTATCTGTATCTGTATCTGTATCAGTTTCTGTATCTGTTTCTGTATCTGTATCCTTATCCTTATCCTTATCCTTATCTTTATCCTTATCCTTATCGTTATCGTTATCGTTATCCTTATCGTTATCGTTATCAGTATCTGTATCTGTATCAGTATCTGTATCTGTATCTGTATCTGTATCTGTATCTGTATCAGTTTCTGTATCTGTATCCTTATCCTTATCTTTATCCTTATCCTTATCGTTATCGTTATCGTTATCCTTATCGTTATAATTATCAGTATCTGTATCAGTATCTGTATCTGTATCTGTATCAGTATCAGTTTCTGTATCTGTATCCTTATCCTTATCTTTATCCTTATCCTTATCGTTATCGTTATCGTTATCCTTATCGTTATCGTTATCAGTATCTGTATCAGTATCTGTATCTGTATCTGTTTCTGTATCTGTATCCTTATCCTTATCCTTATCTTTATCCTTATCCTTATCGTTATCGTTATCGTTTTCGTTATCGTTATCCTTATCGTTATCGTTATCTGTATCTGTATCTTTATCTTTATCTTTATCTGTATCTGTATCTGTATCTGTATCTGTATCTGTATCTTTATCTTTATCTTTATCTTTATTTGTATCTGTTTCTGTATCTGTATCTGTATCTGTATCAGTTTCTGTATCTGTATCCTTATCCTTATCCTTATCCTTATCTTTATCCTTATCCTTATCTTTATCGTTATCGTTATCGTTATCGTTATCGTTATCCTTATCGTTATCGTTATCGTTATCTGTATCTGTATCTGTATCTGTATCTGTATCTGTATCTGTATCTGTATCTGTATCTGTATCTGTATCTGTATCTGTATCTGTATCTGTATCTGTATCTGTATCTGTATCTGTATCTGTATCTGTATCTGTATCAGTTTCTGTATCTGTATCCTTATCCTTATCTTTATCCTTATCCTTATCCTTATCGTTATCGTTATCGTTATCCTTATCGTTATCTGTATCTGTATCTTTATCTTTATCTGTATCTGTATCTGTATCTGTATCTGTATCTGTATCAGTTTCTGTATCTGTATCCTTATCCTTATCCTTATCTTTATCCTTATCCTTATCGTTATCGTTATCGTTATCCTTATCGTTATCCTTATCGTTATCTGTATCTGTATCTTTATCTTTATCTTTATCTGTATCTGTATCTGTATCTTTATCTTTATCTTTATCTTTATCTTTATCTTTATTTGTATCTGTATCTGTATCAGTATCTGTATCTGTATCAGTTTCTGTATCTGTATCCTTATCTTTATCCTTATCGTTATCGTTATCGTTATCGTTATCGTTATCGTTATCCTTATCGTTATCGTTATCTGTATCTGTATCTGTATCTGTATCTGTATCTGTATCTGTAACTGTATCTGTATCTGTATCTGTATCTGTATCTGTATCTGTATCTGTATCTGTATCTGTATCTGTATCTGTATCTGTATCTGTATCTGTATCTGTATCTGTATCTGTATCTGTATCAGTTTCTGTATCTGTATCCTTATCCTTATCCTTATCTTTATCCTTATCGTTATCGTTATCGTTATCGTTATCGTTATCCTTATCGTTATCTGTATCTGTATCTGTATCTGTATCTGTATCTGTATCTGTATCTGTATCTGTATCTTTATCTTTATCTTTATCTTTATCTTTATCTTTGTCTTTGTCTTTGTCTTTGTCTTTGTCTTTGTCTTTGTCTTTATCTTTGTCTTTGTCTTTGTCTTTGTCTTTGTCTTTGTCTTTGTCTTTGTCTTTATCTGTATCTGTATCTGTATCTGTATCTGTATCTGTATCTGTATCTGTATCTGTATCTGTATCTGTATCTGTATCTGTATCTGTATCTGTATCTGTATCTGTATCTGTATCTGTATCTGTATCTGTATCAGTATCTGTATCTGTATCTGTATTTATCTTTATCTTTATCTTTATCTTTATCTTTAGCTTTATCCTTATCCTTATCCTTATCCTTATCGTTATCGTTATCGTTATCGTTATCCTTATCGTTATCATTATCTGTATCTGTATCTGTATCTGTATCTGTATCTGTATCTGTATCTGTATCTGTATCTGTATCTGTATCTGTATCTGTATCTGTATCTGTATCTGTATCTGTATCTGTATCTGTATCAGTTTCTGTATCTGTATCCTTATCCTTATCCTTATCTTTATCCTTATCGTTATCGTTATCGTTATCCTTATCGTTATCTGTATCTGTATCTTTATCTTTATCTGTATCTGTATCAGTTTCTGTATCTGTATCTGTATCCTTATCCTTATCTTTATCCTTATCCTTATCCTTATCGTTATCGTTATCGTTATCGTTATCCTTATCGTTATCGTTATCGTTATCGTTATCAGTATCTGTATCAGAATCTGTATCTGTATCTGTTTCTGTATCTGTATCTGTATCTGTATCTGTATCTGTTTCTGTATCCTTATCTTTATCCTTATCGTTATCGTTATCGTTATCGTTATCGTTATCGTTATCGTTATCGTTATCGTTATCAGTATCTGTATCTGCGGGCTTACCGCGGATCACAAAACGACATAAACTTTATCGTAAACTCTTTTAATTTGACACAATTGGTACCGCCGAACTATCACGTGGTCCATCGACTAGCCATTTCCATTATGGCTACATTGAATGAACAAAAAGGTACGTAGTTTGAGCAAAAATAAACAATAGACGATAAATTTCGTACCGCGGAAACACTTTTACATTTCAAAACGATGGTAAAAGTCAACGGTGAAAAAGGTAAGTCTCGGGCAACGTTTTACACCATATTTCCGCCAAATTTGCTTGTGTTACAACACTTGCATTTTTAAACTCGTGATATCTTTCGAATTAAATGTCCGAATTGAATAAATCAAAAAGTCATAATAAGGTATTGAAACAGTCTTGAATATGAAGTAATTTATTTTGTTAAGGATTAACACCAAGATACAATTATTTTTTTTGAAAATATTATATAACCATTACACCAGGAGATAGTGTAGCTTTTCCCAACAGTCAAAGAATTTCTCAAATCGGTCCACTACTTTCGGAGCCTATTAATGAAAACAAACAAACAAATAATCTGATTTTTCTTATAGATATATAATTATTCTTGTTTTACGTCATTTGTTTTCTGTCTGTCTTATTACGAAAATAGTGTTGCCAAACTATCTATAGTAAAACTATCGATAGTTTTAATCTGAATAAGCCACACTATCGAAAGGCCTATAAATACTACCGATAGCTCAAAATGAGGCAATAGTACCTATCTAGTGAGTACAATACTATCGATAGTGTTGTTGCTCGCGAAGAATAAACTATGGATAGTATACAAAAAACAAAAAACAAAAAAAAAAAAAAAACTCTTTCTCGTAAATAAAAAAACCATCGATAGTATCAATTATTTTAGTCTATCGATACTATCGATAGTTTATACTTCGCGAGCAACAACAATATCGATACTATCGATAGTATTGTACTCACTTGTAGTATTGCTTCGTTTTGAGCTATTGATAGGATCGATAACATCGATTGTATCGATACTATCGACAGTGTTTCGATTGGTTGACTATCGATAATTAATAAATAAATAAATAAATATCGGGGGACCATTGAACACAAATTGATTAATCATCGATAGTCTACTAACGATCAGCAACACTAGTTGAAAAACATTTGACATTTCGTTGGTTCAATTAACCATTACAATACGATGTCTCATCCCGGTACCAATTTTTATACTGGCGTAAATGACAATTGTAAATGTAAACGAAAATAAAACCATTACGATCGGGCAACCGCGGTCGGCCTGCTGTATCTGTTTCTGTATCTGTATCTGTATCTGTATCTGTATCAGTTTCTGTATCTGTATCCTTATCTTTATCCTTATCGTTATCGTTATCGTTATCGTTATCTGTATCTGTATCTGTATCTGTATCTGCATCTGCATCTGCATCTGCATCTGCATCTGTATCTGTATCTGTATCTGTATCTGTATCTGTATCTGTATCTGTATCTGTATCTGTATCTGTATCTGTATCTGTATCTGTATCTGTATCTGTATCTGTTTCTGTATCCTTATCTTTATCCTTATCGTTATCGTTATCGTTATCGTTATCGTTATCGTTATCGTTATCGTTATCGTTATCGTTATCGTTATCAGTATCTGTATCTGTATCTGTATCTGTATCTGTATCTGTATCTGTATCTGTATCAGTTTCTGTATCTGTATCCTTATCTTTATCCTTATCGTTATCGTTATCGTTATCGTTATCTGTATCTGTATCTGTATCTGTATCTGCATCTGCATCTGCATCTGCATCTGCATCTGTATCTGTATCTGTATCTGTATCTGTATCTGTATCTGTATCTGTATCTGTATCTGTATCTGTATCTGTATCTGTATCAGTTTCTGTATCTGTATCCTTATCCTTATCCTTATCTTTATCCTTATCCTTATCGTTATCGTTATCGTTATCCTTATCGTTATCTGTATCTGTATCTTTATCTTTATCTGTATCTGTATCTGTATCTGTATCTGTATCAGTTTCTGTATCTGTATCCTTATCCTTATCCTTATCTTTATCCTTATCCTTATCGTTATCGTTATCGTTATCCTTATCGTTATCTGTATCTGTATCTTTATCTTTATCTTTATCTGTATCTGTATCAGTTTCTGTATCTGTATCCTTATCCTTATCTTTATCCTTATCCTTATCGTTATCGTTATCGTTATCGTTATCGTTATCCTTATCGTTATCGTTATCGTTATCAGTATCTGTATCAGTATCTGTATCTGTATCTGTTTCTGTATCTGTATCTGTATCTGTATCTGTATCTGTATCTGTTTCTGTATCCTTATCTTTATCCTTATCGTTATCGTTATCGTTATCGTTATCGTTATCGTTATCAGTATCTGTATCAGTATCTGTATCTGTATCTGTTTCTGTATCTGTATCAGTATCAGTATCTGTATCAGTATCTGTATCTGTATCTGTTTCTGTATCTGTATCTGTATCTGTATCAGTTTCTGTATCTGTATCCTTATCCTTATCCTTATCTTTATCCTTATCGTTATCGTTATCGTTATCCTTATCGTTATCGTTATCAGTATCAGTATCTGTATCTGTATCTGTTTCTGTATCTGTATCTGTATCTGTATCAGTTTCTGTATCTGTTTCTGTATCTGTATCTGTATCTGTATCAGTTTCTGTATCTGTATCCTTATCCTTATCGTTATCGTTATCGTTATCCTTATCGTTATCGTTATCAGTATCTGTATCAGTATCTGTATCTGTTTCTGTATCTGTATCTGTATCTGTATCAGTTTCTGTATCTGTATCCTTATCCTTATCCTTATCTTTATCCTTATCCTTATCCTTATCGTTATCGTTATCGTTATCCTTATCGTTATCGTTATCAGTATCTGTATCAGTATCTGTATCTGTATCTGTTTCTGTATCTGTATCTGTATCAGTTTCTGTATCTGTATCCTTATCGTTATCGTTATCGTTATCGTTATCGTTATCGTTATCGTTATCGTTATCTGTATCTGTATCTGTATCTGTATCTGTATCTGTTTCTGTATCCTTATCTTTATCCTTATCGTTATCGTTATCGTTATCGTTATCTGTATCTGTATCTGTATCTGTATCTGTATCTGTATCTGTATCTGTATCTGTATCTGTATCTGTATCTGTATCTGTATCTGTATCTGTATCTGTATCTGTATCTGTATCTGTATCTGTATCTGTATCTGTATCTGTATCTGTATCTGTATCTGTATCTGTATCTGTATCTGTATCTGTATCTGTATCTGTATCTGTATCTGTATCTGTATCAGTTTCTGTATCTGTATCCTTATCCTTATCTTTATCCTTATCCTTATCCTTATCGTTATCGTTATCGTTATCCTTATCGTTATCTGTATCTGTATCTTTATCTTTATCTTTATCTGTATCTGTATCTGTATCTGTATCTGTATCTGTATCAGTTTCTGTATCTGTATCCTTATCCTTATCCTTATCTTTATCCTTATCCTTATCGTTATCGTTATCGTTATCCTTATCGTTATCTGTATCTGTATCTTTATCTTTATCTTTATCTGTATCTGTATCTGTATCTTTATCTTTATCTTTATCTTTATCTTTATCTTTATTTGTATCTGTATCTGTATCAGTATCTGTATCTGTATCAGTTTCTGTATCTGTATCCTTATCTTTATCCTTATCGTTATCGTTATCGTTATCGTTATCGTTATCGTTATCCTTATCGTTATCGTTATCTGTATCTGTATCTGTATCTGTATCTGTATCTGTATCTGTAACTGTATCTGTATCTGTATCTGTATCTGTATCTGTATCTGTATCTGTATCTGTATCTGTATCTGTATCTGTATCTGTATCTGTATCTGTATCTGTATCTGTATCTGTATCTGTATCAGTTTCTGTATCTGTATCCTTATCCTTATCCTTATCTTTATCCTTATCGTTATCGTTATCGTTATCGTTATCGTTATCCTTATCGTTATCTGTATCTGTATCTGTATCTGTATCTGTATCTGTATCTGTATCTGTATCTTTATCTTTATCTTTATCTTTATCTTTATCTTTATCTTTGTCTTTGTCTTTGTCTTTGTCTTTGTCTTTGTCTTTGTCTTTATCTTTGTCTTTGTCTTTGTCTTTGTCTTTGTCTTTGTCTTTGTCTTTATCTGTATCTGTATCTGTATCTGTATCTGTATCTGTATCTGTATCTGTATCTGTATCTGTATCTGTATCTGTATCTGTATCTGTATCTGTATCTGTATCTGTATCTGTATCTGTATCTGTATCAGTATCTGTATCTGTATCTGTATTTATCTTTATCTTTATCTTTATCTTTATCTTTAGCTTTATCCTTATCCTTATCCTTATCCTTATCGTTATCGTTATCGTTATCGTTATCCTTATCGTTATCATTATCTGTATCTGTATCTGTATCTGTATCTGTATCTGTATCTGTATCTGTATCTGTATCTGTATCTGTATCTGTATCTGTATCTGTATCTGTATCTGTATCTGTATCTGTATCTGTATCAGTTTCTGTATCTGTATCCTTATCCTTATCCTTATCTTTATCCTTATCGTTATCGTTATCGTTATCCTTATCGTTATCTGTATCTGTATCTTTATCTTTATCTGTATCTGTATCAGTTTCTGTATCTGTATCTGTATCCTTATCCTTATCTTTATCCTTATCCTTATCCTTATCGTTATCGTTATCGTTATCGTTATCCTTATCGTTATCGTTATCGTTATCGTTATCAGTATCTGTATCAGAATCTGTATCTGTATCTGTTTCTGTATCTGTATCTGTATCTGTATCTGTATCTGTATCTGTTTCTGTATCCTTATCTTTATCCTTATCGTTATCGTTATCGTTATCGTTATCGTTATCGTTATCGTTATCGTTATCGTTATCAGTATCTGTATCTGCGGGCTTACCGCGGATCACAAAACGACATAAACTTTATCGTAAACTCTTTTAATTTGACACAATTGGTACCGCCGAACTATCACGTGGTCCATCGACTAGCCATTTCCATTATGGCTACATTGAATGAACAAAAAGGTACGTAGTTTGAGCAAAAATAAACAATAGACGATAAATTTCGTACCGCGGAAACACTTTTACATTTCAAAACGATGGTAAAAGTCAACGGTGAAAAAGGTAAGTCTCGGGCAACGTTTTACACCATATTTCCGCCAAATTTGCTTGTGTTACAACACTTGCATTTTTAAACTCGTGATATCTTTCGAATTAAATGTCCGAATTGAATAAATCAAAAAGTCATAATAAGGTATTGAAACAGTCTTGAATATGAAGTAATTTATTTTGTTAAGGATTAACACCAAGATACAATTATTTTTTTTGAAAATATTATATAACCATTACACCAGGAGATAGTGTAGCTTTTCCCAACAGTCAAAGAATTTCTCAAATCGGTCCACTACTTTCGGAGCCTATTAATGAAAACAAACAAACAAATAATCTGATTTTTCTTATAGATATATAATTATTCTTGTTTTACGTCATTTGTTTTCTGTCTGTCTTATTACGAAAATAGTGTTGCCAAACTATCTATAGTAAAACTATCGATAGTTTTAATCTGAATAAGCCACACTATCGAAAGGCCTATAAATACTACCGATAGCTCAAAATGAGGCAATAGTACCTATCTAGTGAGTACAATACTATCGATAGTGTTGTTGCTCGCGAAGAATAAACTATGGATAGTATACAAAAAACAAAAAACAAAAAAAAAAAAAAAACTCTTTCTCGTAAATAAAAAAACCATCGATAGTATCAATTATTTTAGTCTATCGATACTATCGATAGTTTATACTTCGCGAGCAACAACAATATCGATACTATCGATAGTATTGTACTCACTTGTAGTATTGCTTCGTTTTGAGCTATTGATAGGATCGATAACATCGATTGTATCGATACTATCGACAGTGTTTCGATTGGTTGACTATCGATAATTAATAAATAAATAAATAAATATCGGGGGACCATTGAACACAAATTGATTAATCATCGATAGTCTACTAACGATCAGCAACACTAGTTGAAAAACATTTGACATTTCGTTGGTTCAATTAACCATTACAATACGATGTCTCATCCCGGTACCAATTTTTATACTGGCGTAAATGACAATTGTAAATGTAAACGAAAATAAAACCATTACGATCGGGCAACCGCGGTCGGCCTGCTGTATCTGTTTCTGTATCTGTATCTGTATCTGTATCTGTATCAGTTTCTGTATCTGTATCCTTATCTTTATCCTTATCGTTATCGTTATCGTTATCGTTATCTGTATCTGTATCTGTATCTGTATCTGCATCTGCATCTGCATCTGCATCTGCATCTGTATCTGTATCTGTATCTGTATCTGTATCTGTATCTGTATCTGTATCTGTATCTGTTTCTGTATCTGTATCTGTATCTGTATCTGTATCTGTATCTGTTTCTGTATCCTTATCTTTATCCTTATCGTTATCGTTATCGTTATCGTTATCGTTATCGTTATCGTTATCGTTATCGTTATCGTTATCGTTATCAGTATCTGTATCTGTATCTGTTTCTGTATCTGTATCTGTATCTGTATCTGTATCAGTTTCTGTATCTGTATCCTTATCTTTATCCTTATCGTTATCGTTATCGTTATCGTTATCTGTATCTGTATCTGTATCTGTATCTGCATCTGCATCTGCATCTGCATCTGCATCTGTATCTGTATCTGTATCTGTATCTGTATCTGTATCTGTATCTGTATCTGTATCTGTATCTGTATCTGTATCTGTATCAGTTTCTGTATCTGTATCCTTATCCTTATCCTTATCTTTATCCTTATCCTTATCGTTATCGTTATCGTTATCCTTATCGTTATCTGTATCTGTATCTTTATCTTTATCTGTATCTGTATCTGTATCTGTATCTGTATCAGTTTCTGTATCTGTATCCTTATCCTTATCCTTATCTTTATCCTTATCCTTATCGTTATCGTTATCGTTATCCTTATCGTTATCTGTATCTGTATCTTTATCTTTATCTTTATCTGTATCTGTATCAGTTTCTGTATCTGTATCCTTATCCTTATCTTTATCCTTATCCTTATCGTTATCGTTATCGTTATCGTTATCGTTATCCTTATCGTTATCGTTATCGTTATCAGTATCTGTATCAGTATCTGTATCTGTATCTGTTTCTGTATCTGTATCTGTATCTGTATCTGTATCTGTATCTGTTTCTGTATCCTTATCTTTATCCTTATCGTTATCGTTATCGTTATCGTTATCGTTATCGTTATCAGTATCTGTATCAGTATCTGTATCTGTATCTGTTTCTGTATCTGTATCAGTATCTGTATCAGTATCTGTATCTGTATCTGTTTCTGTATCTGTATCTGTATCTGTATCAGTTTCTGTATCTGTATCCTTATCCTTATCCTTATCTTTATCCTTATCGTTATCGTTATCGTTATCCTTATCGTTATCGTTATCAGTATCAGTATCTGTATCTGTATCTGTTTCTGTATCTGTATCTGTATCTGTATCAGTTTCTGTATCTGTTTCTGTATCTGTATCTGTATCTGTATCAGTTTCTGTATCTGTATCCTTATCCTTATCGTTATCGTTATCGTTATCCTTATCGTTATCGTTATCAGTATCTGTATCAGTATCTGTATCTGTTTCTGTATCTGTATCTGTATCTGTATCAGTTTCTGTATCTGTATCCTTATCCTTATCCTTATCTTTATCCTTATCCTTATCCTTATCGTTATCGTTATCGTTATCCTTATCGTTATCGTTATCAGTATCTGTATCAGTATCTGTATCTGTATCTGTTTCTGTATCTGTATCTGTATCAGTTTCTGTATCTGTATCCTTATCGTTATCGTTATCGTTATCGTTATCGTTATCGTTATCGTTATCGTTATCTGTATCTGTATCTGTATCTGTATCTGTATCTGTTTCTGTATCCTTATCTTTATCCTTATCGTTATCGTTATCGTTATCGTTATCGTTATCTGTATCTGTATCTGTATCTGTATCTGTATCTGTATCTGTATCTGTATCTGTATCTGTATCTGTATCTGTATCTGTATCTGTATCTGTATCTGTATCTGTATCTGTATCTGTATCTGTATCTGTATCTGTATCTGTATCTGTATCTGTATCTGTATCTGTATCTGTATCTGTATCTGTATCTGTATCTGTATCTGTATCTGTATCTGTATCTGTATCAGTTTCTGTATCTGTATCCTTATCCTTATCTTTATCCTTATCCTTATCCTTATCGTTATCGTTATCGTTATCCTTATCGTTATCTGTATCTGTATCTTTATCTTTATCTTTATCTGTATCTGTATCTGTATCTGTATCTGTATCTGTATCAGTTTCTGTATCTGTATCCTTATCCTTATCCTTATCTTTATCCTTATCCTTATCGTTATCGTTATCGTTATCCTTATCGTTATCTGTATCTGTATCTTTATCTTTATCTTTATCTGTATCTGTATCTGTATCTTTATCTTTATCTTTATCTTTATCTTTATCTTTATTTGTATCTGTATCTGTATCAGTATCTGTATCTGTATCAGTTTCTGTATCTGTATCCTTATCTTTATCCTTATCGTTATCGTTATCGTTATCGTTATCGTTATCGTTATCCTTATCGTTATCGTTATCTGTATCTGTATCTGTATCTGTATCTGTATCTGTATCTGTATCTGTATCTGTAACTGTATCTGTATCTGTATCTGTATCTGTATCTGTATCTGTATCTGTATCTGTATCTGTATCTGTATCTGTATCTGTATCTGTATCTGTATCTGTATCTGTATCTGTATCTGTATCTGTATCAGTTTCTGTATCTGTATCCTTATCCTTATCCTTATCTTTATCCTTATCGTTATCGTTATCGTTATCGTTATCGTTATCCTTATCGTTATCTGTATCTGTATCTGTATCTGTATCTGTATCTGTATCTGTATCTGTATCTTTATCTTTATCTTTATCTTTATCTTTATCTTTATCTTTGTCTTTGTCTTTGTCTTTGTCTTTGTCTTTGTCTTTGTCTTTATCTTTGTCTTTGTCTTTGTCTTTGTCTTTGTCTTTGTCTTTGTCTTTATCTGTATCTGTATCTGTAACTGTATCTGTATCTGTATCTGTATCTGTATCTGTATCTGTATCTGTATCTGTATCTGTATCTGTATCTGTATCTGTATCTGTATCTGTATCTGTATCTGTATCTGTATCTGTATCTGTATCAGTTTCTGTATCTGTATCCTTATCCTTATCCTTATCTTTATCCTTATCGTTATCGTTATCGTTATCCTTATCGTTATCTGTATCTGTATCTTTATCTTTATCTGTATCTGTATCAGTTTCTGTATCTGTATCTGTATCAGTTTCTGTATCTGTATCCTTATCGTTATCGTTATCGTTATCGTTATCGTTATCGTTATCGTTATCGTTATCTGTATCTGTATCTGTATCTGTATCTGTATCTGTTTCTGTATCCTTATCTTTATCCTTATCGTTATCGTTATCGTTATCTGTATCTGTATCTGTATCTGTATCTGTATCTGTATCTGTATCTGTATCTGTATCTGTATCTGTATCTGTATCTGTATCTGTATCTGTATCTGTATCTGTATCTGTATCTGTATCTGTATCTGTATCTGTATCTGTATCTGTATCTGTATCTGTATCTGTATCTGTATCTGTATCTGTATCTGTATCTGTATCTGTATCTGTATCTGTATCTGTATCTGTATCTGTATCTGTAACTGTATCTGTATCTGTATCTGTATCTGTATTTATCTTTATATTTATCTTTATCTGTATCTGTATCTGTATCTTTATCTTTATCTTTATCTTTAGCTTTATCCTTATCCTTATCGTTATCGTTATCGTTATCGTTATCGTTATCGTTATCGTTATCGTTATCCTTATCGTTATCATTATCTGTATCATTATCTGTATCTGTATCTGTATCTGTATCTGTATCTGTATCTGTATCTGTATCTGTATCTGTATCTGTATCTGTATCTGTATCTGTATCTGTATCTGTATCTGTATCTGTAACTGTATCTGTATCTGTATCTGTATCTGTATCTGTATCTGTATCAGTATCTGTATCTGTATCTGTATCTGTATTTATCTTTATCTTTATCTTTATCTTTATCTTTAGCTTTATCCTTATCCTTATCCTTATCCTTATCCTTATCGTTATCGTTATCGTTATCGTTATCCTTATCGTTATCATTATCTGTATCTGTATCTGTATCTGTATCTGTATCTGTATCTGTATCTGTATCTGTATCTGTATCTGTATCTGTATCTGTATCTGTATCTGTATCTGTATCTGTATCTGTATCTGTATCTGTATCTGTATCAGTTTCTGTATCTGTATCCTTATCCTTATCCTTATCTTTATCCTTATCGTTATCGTTATCGTTATCCTTATCGTTATCTGTATCTGTATCTTTATCTTTATCTTTATCTGTATCTGTATCAGTTTCTGTATCTGTATCCTTATCCTTATCTTTATCCTTATCCTTATCCTTATCGTTATCGTTATCGTTATCGTTATCCTTATCGTTATCGTTATCGTTATCGTTATCAGTATCTGTATCAGTATCTGTATCTGTTTCTGTATCTGTATCTGTATCTGTATCTGTATCTGTATCTGTTTCTGTATCCTTATCTTTATCGTTATCGTTATCGTTATCGTTATCGTTATCGTTATCGTTATCGTTATCGTTATCGTTATCGTTATCGTTATCGTTATCGTTATCGTTATCGTTATCAGTATCTGTATCTGTATCTGTTTCTGTATCTGTATCTGTATCTGTATCTGTATCTGTATCTGTATCAGTTTCTGTATCTGTATCCTTATCTTTATCCTTATCGTTATCGTTATCGTTATCGTTATCGTTATCTGTATCTGTATCTGTATCTGTATCTGCATCTGCATCTGCATCTGCATCTGCATCTGCATCTGTATCTGTATCTGTATCTGTATCTGTATCTGTATCTGTATCTGTATCTGTATCAGTTTCTGTATCTGTATCCTTATCCTTATCCTTATCTTTATCCTTATCCTTATCGTTATCGTTATCGTTATCCTTATCGTTATCTGTATCTGTATCTTTATCTTTATCTTTATCTGTATCTGTATCAGTTTCTGTATCTGTATCCTTATCCTTATCTTTATCCTTATCCTTATCGTTATCGTTATCGTTATCGTTATCCTTATCGTTATCGTTATCGTTATCAGTATCTGTATCAGTATCTGTATCTGTATCTGTTTCTGTATCTGTATCTGTATCTGTATCTGTATCTGTATCTGTATCTGTTTCTGTATCCTTATCTTTATCCTTATCGTTATCGTTATCGTTATCGTTATCGTTATCAGTATCTGTATCAGTATCTGTATCTGTATCTGTTTCTGTATCTGTATCAGTATCTGTATCAGTATCTGTATCTGTATCTGTTTCTGTATCTGTATCTGTATCTGTATCAGTTTCTGTATCTGTATCCTTATCCTTATCCTTATCTTTATCCTTATCGTTATCGTTATCGTTATCCTTATCGTTATCGTTATCAGTATCTGTATCAGTATCTGTATCTGTATCTGTTTCTGTATCTGTATCTGTATCTGTATCAGTTTCTGTATCTGTTTCTGTATCTGTATCTGTATCTGTATCAGTTTCTGTATCTGTATCCTTATCCTTATCGTTATCGTTATCGTTATCCTTATCGTTATCGTTATCAGTATCTGTATCAGTATCTGTATCTGTTTCTGTATCTGTATCTGTATCTGTATCAGTTTCTGTATCTGTATCCTTATCCTTATCCTTATCTTTATCCTTATCCTTATCCTTATCGTTATCGTTATCGTTATCCTTATCGTTATCGTTATCAGTATCTGTATCAGTATCTGTATCTGTATCTGTTTCTGTATCTGTATCTGTATCAGTTTCTGTATCTGTATCCTTATCGTTATCGTTATCGTTATCGTTATCGTTATCGTTATCGTTATCGTTATCGTTATCTGTATCTGTATCTGTATCTGTATCTGTTTCTGTATCCTTATCTTTATCCTTATCGTTATCGTTATCGTTATCGTTATCGTTATCTGTATCTGTATCTGTATCTGTATCTGTATCTGTATCTGTATCTGTATCTGTATCTGTATCTGTATCTGTATCTGTATCTGTATCTGTATCTGTATCTGTATCTGTATCTGTATCTGTATCTGTATCTGTATCTGTATCTGTATCTGTATCTGTATCTGTATCTGTATCTGTATCTGTATCTGTATCTGTATCTGTATCTGTATCTGTATCTGTATCTGTATCTGTATCTGTATCTGTATCTGTATCTGTATCTGTATCTGTATCTGTATCTGTATCTGTATCTGTATTTATCTTTATATTTATCTTTATCTGTATCTGTATCTGTATCTTTATCTTTATCTTTATCTTTAGCTTTATCCTTATCCTTATCGTTATCGTTATCGTTATCGTTATCGTTATCGTTATCGTTATCCTTATCGTTATCATTATCTGTATCATTATCTGTATCTGTATCTGTATCTGTATCTGTATCTGTATCTGTATCTGTATCTGTATCTGTATCTGTATCTGTATCTGTATCTGTATCTGTATCTGTATCTGTAACTGTATCTGTATCTGTATCTGTATCTGTATCTGTTTCTGTATCTGTATCTGTATCTGTATCTGTATCTGTATCTGTATCAGTTTCTGTATCTGTATCCTTATCTTTATCCTTATCCTTATCGTTATCGTTATCGTTATCGTTATCCTTATCGTTATCAGTATCAGTATCTGTATCTGTATCTGTTTCTGTATCTGTATCTGTATCTGTATCTGTATCTGTATCTGCAGGCCGACCGCGGTTGCCCGATCGTAATGGTTTTATTTTCGTTTACATTTACAATTGTCATTTACGCCAGTATAAAAATTGGTACCGCGATGAGACATCGTATTGTAATGGTTAATTGAATCAACGAAATGTCAAATGTTTTTCAACTAGTGTTGCCGATCGCTAGTAGACTATCGATGATTAATCAATTTGTGTTCAATGGTCCCCCGATATTTATTTATTTCTTTATTAATTATCGATAGCCAACCAATCGAAACACTATAGTATCGATACAATCGATGTTATCGATCCTATCAATAGCTCAAAACGAAGCAATACTACAAGTGAGTACAATAATATCGATAGTATCGATATTGTTGTTGCTCGCGAAGTATAAACTATCGATAGTATCGATAGACTAAAATAATCGATACTATCGATAGTTTTTTTATTTACGAGCAGTAGGTATACTATCCATAGTTTATTTTTCGCGAGCAACAACACTATCGATAGTATTGCACTCACTCGATAGGTACTATTGCCTCATTTTGAGCTATCGGTAGTATTTATAGGCCTTTCGATAGTGTGGCTTATTCAAATGAAAACTATCGATAGTTTTACTATAGATAGTTTGGCAACACTATTTTCGTAATAAGACAGACAGAAAACAAATGACGTAAAACAAGAATAATTATATATCTATAAGAAAAATCAGATTATTTGTTTGTTTGTTTCTATTAATAGGCTCCGAAACTAGTGGACCGATTTGAGAAATTCTTTGACTGTTGGGAAAAGCTACACTATCTCCTGGTGTAATGGTTCTATAATATTTTCAAAAAAATAAATTGTATCTTGGTGTTAATCCCTAACAAAATAAATTACTTCATATTCAAGACTGTTTCAATACCTTATTATGACTTTTTGATTTATTCAATTCGGACATTTAATTCGAAAGATATCACGAGTTTAAAAATGCAAGTGTTGTAACACAAGCAAATTTGGCGGAAATATGGTGTAAAAGGTTGCCCGAGACTTACCTTTTTCACCGTTGACTTTTACCATCGTTTTGAAATGTAAAAGTGTTTCCGCGGTACGAAATTTATCGTCTATTGTTTATTTTTGCTCAAACTACGTACCTTTTTGTTCATTCAATGTAGCCATAATGGAAATGGCTAGTCGATGGACCACGTGATAGTTCGGCGGTACCAATTGTGTCAAATTAAAAGAGTTTACGATAAAGTTTATGTCGTTTTGTGATCCGCGGTAAGCCCGCTGTATCTGTATCTGTATCTGTATCAGTTTCTGTATCTGTATCTGTATCTGTATCTGTATCTGTATCTGTATCTGTATCTGTATCTGTATCAGTTTCTGTATCCTTATCCTTATCCTTATCTTTATCCTTATCCTTATCGTTATCGTTATCGTTATCGTTATCCTTATCGTTATCGTTATCTGTATCTGTATCTGTATCTGTATCTGTTTCTGTATCTGTATCTGTATCTGTATCTGTATCTGTATTTATCTTTATATTTATCTTTATCTGTATCTGTATCTGTATCTGTATCTGTATCTGTATCTGTATCTGTATCTGTTTCTGTATCTGTATCTGTATCTGTATCAGTTTCTGTATCTGTATCCTTATCCTTATCTTTATCCTTATCCTTATCGTTATCGTTATCGTTATCGTTATCGTTATCCTTATCGTTATCGTTATCAGTATCTGTATCAGTATCTGTATCTGTATCTGTTTCTGTATCTGTATCTGTATCTGTATCAGTTTCTGTATCTGTATCCTTATCCTTATCTTTATCCTTATCCTTATCGTTATCGTTATCGTTATCCTTATCGTTATCGTTATCAGTATCTGTATCAGTATCTGTATCTGTATCTGTTTCTGTATCTGTATCTGTATCTGTATCTGTATCTGTTTCTGTATCCTTATCTTTATCCTTATCGTTATCGTTATCGTTATCGTTATCGTTATCGTTATCGTTATCTGTATCTGTATCTGTATCTGTATCTGTATCTGTATCTGTATCTGTATCTGTATCTGTATCTGTATCTGTATCTGTATCTGTATCTGTATCTGTATCTGTATCTGTATCTGTATCTGTATCTGTATCTGTATCTGTATCTGTATCTGTATCTGTATCTGTATCTGTATCTGTATCTGTATCTGTATCTGTATCTGTATCTGTATCTGTATCTGTATCTGTATCAGTTTCTGTATCTGTATCCTTATCCTTATCCTTATCTTTATCCTTATCCTTATCGTTATCGTTATCGTTATCGTTATCGTTATCCTTATCGTTATCTGTATCTGTATCTTTATCTTTATCTTTATCTGTATCTGGATCTGTATCTTTATCTTTATCTTTATCTTTATCTGTATTTGTATCTGTATCTGTATCTGTATCAGTATCAAGTAAGGACAAGGTCCTTGTCCTTGTCCTTGTCCTTGTCTTCGTCTTCGTCTTCGTCTTCGTCTTCGTCTTCGTCTTCGTCTTCGTCTTCGTCTTCGTCTTCGTCTTCGTCTTCGTCTTCGTCTTCGTCTTCGTCTTCGTCTTCGTCTTCGTCTCCGTCTCCGTCTCCGTCTCCGTCTCCGTCTCCGTCTCCGTCTCCGTCTCCGTCTCCGTCTCCGTCTCCGTCTCCGTCTCCGTCTCCGTCTCCGTCTCCGTCTCCGTCTCCGTCTCCGTCTCCGTCTCCGTCTCCGTCTCCGTCTCCGTCTCCGTCTCCGTCTCCGTCTCCGTCTCCGTCTCCGTCTCCGTCTCCATCTCCATCTCCATCTTCATCTTCATCTTCATCATTATACTTAAGATCTGCATGCAAACTTGTTATGTACCAGCACATGTTTACAAATAAAACATCTTTGTCTTTGTCTTTATCTTTATCTTTATCTTTATCTTTATCTTTATCTTTATCTTTATCTTTATCTTTATCTTTATCTTTATCTTTATCTTTATCTTTATCTATATCTTTATCTTTATCTTTATCTTTATCTTTATCTTTATCTTTATCTTTATCTTTATCTTTATCTTTATCTTTATCTTTATCTTTATCTTTATCTTTATCTTTATCTATCTCTATCTCTATCTCTATCTCTATCTCTATCTCTATCTCTATCTCTATCTCTATCGTTATATTTACCTTTACCTTTACCTTTATTTCAAGTATTTCTACGTTGTAAGTTAGCAAAACGAAGGACAAGAGACCTTCATTTCACAATTAGTACAGAAAGAATAGATCTCAAAAAGCGCGAGCGGAGCGAGCGCGAAAATTTTGTAGTATTTCTACTTTATAACTTTGTAAAACGAAGGACAAGAGACCATCATTTCACAATTTAAATAAATATATTAAAACATAAAAATTTTGAAGCATTTCTACTCTGTAAGTTAGCAAAACGAGGGATAAGAGACCTTCATTTCACAATTAGTACAAAAATAACCAAAGTTAAAAAGCGCGAGCGGACTTGCGCGAAGGACTTGCGCGAAGGATTTGCGCGAATGATTTGCGCGAAGGACTTGCGCGAAGGACTTGCGCGAAGGACTTGCGCGAAGAATTTGCGCGAAGGATTTGCGCGAAGGATTTGCGCGAAGGACTTGCGCAAGATATCAATTACTGCTATTGTATTGTGTTAAGTTATTTTGTACTATATCATCTTCATTACATTTATTATTGCAATATTCCCCTCCTCCCCTCCCCCCTCTCCTTCAAAGCTGGATCACCCTTTGCCTGGGGCGGTGAATCCGCCCTGGCCCGGGGCGCCAAATCTGTAAGTAAATACGCTACTGCATGTAGATACATGTATAACTTATTAAAATCATTAAAATATGAATGTAAAGTGTGTGTGTTATGTTTAATTAAGATAACAATTTCCCCAAAAAAGCTTATCAAGTATGTATTTTATCACATTGTCTTTATGTTAATTAAGTATCTACTTACCAAGCTACTAAAAATTACATATTCCATACAAACCAAATAACGTACGTTAGTATAGTATTGTGAGATTGTGATGATTTTATGAATAAACATTACAATTTACATCAGCTCTTGCTGTTTTCAAAACTGATTAATATTTTCACATTGCGATAATCTTACTTTGAAGGTTGCTAAAGCAAAAGTTGTTTATTATGAAATGGGAGGCTGTTAGTTATAAGCCGAAGTTACAGATAACTTCTTTTAGGTACCTAAAGGTATAGGTACACATATTATTATGAATTAGATTCCAGTAAAAATGACGAATATGAATTAATAAACAATAATAAATATGTAGTGAGTAGATAACTTACTGCGTAAGATAAAGCTTAGGTATACAAAAAAAGTTATTCTCTCCTTTTTTTCGTTGCTCTCGAAAATCAAAGCGCCTTACCGCTATCGAGTTTTGGTAACAGCATCAAAATGGTATCAGTATTTTTTGTGCGTTTGTGAAGAAAACATATACAAGACGGCGAGAAAGAGTTTTTTTAAATAATGTTAGGTAGATCGGTAGAGCTTACTTCTAAACAGCCTATCGTTTTTAATTGAATTAAAAACTTCCAGGTTATTTTTTTGGTATACCTAGGTAAGTAGGTATTATGTAGTTTGTAAGCTATTCTTATGTATATATGTCCTACTAATATATAAACATGAAGGTTTGTGAGTATGGATGGATCGATGGATGGATGGATGTTTGTTATTCTTTCACGCCACCCCGCGCTTTCACCCGCATCTTCCTGTTATCCTGCAGGAACCTTTTTCGGGATAAAAAGTGTTAATCCAGGGTATAAGCTATCTCCATTCCAAATTTCATTAAAATCCGTTTAGCAGTTACGGTGATTCGTGGTAACAAACATTCATACACACACACAAACTTTCGCATAGGTATATAACATTAGTAGGATGTTCATAGGCGTCAGTGAACGCTTACCATCAGCCGGGCCGTCTGCATATTTGCTCTCTATTACGTAAAAAAAGTAATCACATAAAGTTATGATTTGCTAGAGTAGCTCCACTTTGTTAGAAACTTGTATCAAAGCTAACTCAGTTTCACTTCTCTAGGGCGTTTGTCGTAAACATTATCGGCATTATCAGCATAATAACATAATAATAATAATATATTATCCTGAGAAGTCTCGGGTTCATTCTCCTACTCCTACTCTGGGTAGGTATAAGTACCTATTTTCTAAACAAATGACGTGCGGGGTATTGTGTCATTTACCTCTGTTAGAGAGATGATAGTGTTCTAGAATGTTACTAGGGCCATCCGTCATTGGAATCCCCTAATCTGCCTAGTCATAATCCCGCAAGCCACCGTCGTTCCTCTGAATTCTTGTCACGATCTCACAACACAACAAGTAATTTTTATTTAATTTAATCTCCTAGAATCGTACTTTTCTTAGTAGCTTTAGAGTCCATAAGACCTAAAAACATTTTTTAATCATAAAGTACTGTTTGAAATATATCTTCAGTGTACTAGAATCGTGCAGAGTTTTGTTACAAGAATACTATAGCTGTGCCTCGTGGTTTCACGGTGCGTGCAAATTCCCACAGAACCATGCATGTTTCCGGGATTAAAAGCCTATATATATCGCTCTCCAGCCCACAAAGTATCCTAATGCAAAATTATCACGTCGATCCTTTGCTAGGTGACTGCGTGAAAGAAGGACAAACCATCAAACACACTTTTATAGTTAGGTGTGAGAATGAGGATTGTAACACGATTGCTGTATAATATCGTAAGGCGTTATAATATTTCAGGCATTTCTAATCTAAGGTTTTAAACGTATGAAAATGTAATAAAACGACGTAGTTATCTAGATAACAATATATTTTTGTCATTAACGACAAACTTAACAACAGACTACAACATAGATCTTTCCAACGGAACACTTGAAGACATTGTTATCACCTTGTTAAACTCCTGAGAAACGTTTACCATCACATCGAGAACAACTTAAGGACTAGATAAACGTCTAATTTCTTTTCCTTTTCCATTTTGTTGTCCAGCCGAGCCGGGGCCCGATTAACCATAAGGCAGATTAGGCAACTGCCTAGGGGACCAGGGGCCCCGTTCACGCACCCAAAAACTTATATTAAACGAAAATTTTATTTGAAAATTTGTATACTTTCAATAATACTCATACTTTTCTTACGTTTCTTATCATTATGAATATAATTGAATAGTTATAGAAAAAAAAATATTTAAAAAGTATGAATAGGGTAAAGTAAAGGAGCCCCGTGAACAGGATCGCCTAGCCCTGATAGAGTTAATCCAGCCCTGACTGCTGAGCTGACGAGTTTTTTTGTAATAACTAAGTAATAACAATCCTTTTTCAGTAAGTATAAACATGATTATTTTTTCTTCATTCATATAATTACCAAGGGCCATAAATCAACGTCCTTGGTGGCTTACAGTTGATGCATTCAAACATAAAACTACCAAAATATTTTTAAAAGTCTACGTGAGTTTTTGATCAAGTTCTAGAGCATTTCCACGAGGTCAATTATAGAGACACTCTACAAGGCCAATTGATTTAGAGACTGCGTGATACGGGCAAAAGAGACTAACGGCCGGTGTCAATAACCGATCTATCTACGGTTTGACATAAATTTGACATTACTTCTATGGAACTTATGTCAAATTTCCATCTCCAGTAGGGAAAACCGTGGATAGATCTGTTATTGAAACACGACACTAATGGATTTTCCTCAATTAATTTCTAGATATTTTTCCACAGGCAGGAAAATCAGCACAATTTATTAATGTCATAGGTGCGGACCGGGTCGAGATGGAGTTTGACCTCTGTATCAGCACGGCACCTTGTAATTCACGTGTTACCATTCGGTCACTACGGCTCAAATTTATGTTTTACTTAGGATCTACTTAGTAAAATAATGTAAAAGAAATCTGGTAGACACAGAAAATTTTGTTTCTTTTTTGTGTCGAGAAATACACCGATGTTTCGATGTGTGGTCTAACGCACAATATTGATCAAAAATAAACGTTAACTCGACACGTTTTCTAAAGCAATTCGAGAAATTAACGACTATTGTAATAATATACATAAAAATAAAATTCAAACAACTTTCATTTCAAATAAATGATAAACAGATGAGTGACCAATTTATACCTATGTTTTAAAAAACAAAAGCATATCGTTGGCTTTTATCTAACGCGCGCTACTTTCACATAGAGGTCTAGTTGTAGTCGTTTATCATGACCTACTACATCATCCCTCTCCTTGTATGGACGTTGGTTTATGGCTCACTTTGTATAATTTTATCTTGGTAATTAGTTATACATCTACAATCAGTTTCTATGTGAGTAATATTATATATTCCAATGTGTATTTATTACCA
Organism: Opisthograptis luteolata; assembly: GCA_931315375.2. NCBI lineage: Eukaryota > Metazoa > Arthropoda > Insecta > Lepidoptera > Geometridae > Opisthograptis > Opisthograptis luteolata. The sequence continues at coordinate 4,875,144 of OV928034.1, forward strand.
TCCGTTTATTATTTTATTTTCGGAATATAATGCCCATATACGTCTCATTCAAGTGTCTGAGCTTGTTATAACATAGTGACAATCAGTGTTTTTAAATTAAGTCCTACGCCTAACAAATCAGTAAAAGGAATAAGAATTCAGGCTCACACAAAGCTTAAAAAGTCACTCCCCCATTCGTTCCCGTGGATAAACTGAATGCTGAAATAAATGGACGGCTTACAAATCTAGGATTAAAATGCCATTAGCTAGGGTTGGACAACCCTACGATAAAAATTAAAATAGATTGATTTAGGTAGGTACAATAATATTCGATCTATACAAGTATTCTACTGCTAAGCTGTTCGTAAACAAACGAAACATAATCTATTTAAATTATATTACATACTATAGATATTTTCAAAAAAAGTACTAAAGTTTCTTGTAAGTAATTCTATTAAAATAATTTTATTCACTACATTTAAATTGCTTTTGGTTAACGTATATACGTAAATGTTGACGTAAAGTACGTAAATTGACTCAAATTTATAACGAGGCAGGGACTGCCAGGCATTACAAGTACATAGGTACAATAATATAAGATCACTTACGAATAACCATACAAACTTATTGATACACTTCAATACCAAACATTAAAGTTAAAATTAACTATAATTAAGTAGGTAGTTAGTACTCGTACAAAATATAGCTGTCTCAGTGCACATTATGTTTGTTGTATTCTAATCACTTCAATTTCTACAAATAAAATAGTCTGTTTATTTATATTTTTGAGATTTGCATGATTATTTGACTTAACATTGGTACCCAATCAAACTCAAGTAAATTCGATACATATAACAGCACACACTAATTTTAATAAAGCGTTATTAGTGTAGGTAGATAAAATGAGAAAATATAACATTACAAACAGTATTATTTTTTATTCTATTCTATTTATTGCAATTTATGTACTCAATGAACATTTGAACGATCAGATCCTAATATTTAAAAGCGTATTCTGTAGAACTAGCTATAAATATTATTTCGTAGATATAGATAACTTGAATAAAATATATTACACATTGCTGAAGCCAGAAGCTTCGCATTTCACAAACTGTACACGCATACTCGAGAGGATTGTAAAATGCTTTTGGCACTAACTTCGATAAATATTTATGATAATTTAAATTACAATACATTTAATGTTGTTATATACAGCTTACAATGCACAGATATATATTTACAACTGCTCGATATATTAAGGGGTAATGAAGATCTACTTATAATATACAACATGTACTTAATTGGTGTCTTAGGTTGCTCGTAAACGTGTACAATATCTAATATATGGCTATTTGATGTAAATATAATAAGTGCTCATGTTCAATCATTCATAAATGTAACTATAATTTTCATCAACATGTTAACGGGGCTATAATACACTATAAATGTTAGCTGTACATCTAAATAATATATATATTAAGTCTGTTACATATTTTTTTTATATTTCCGAGTAACTTATACAAAGCAAAGCCAAAATAAAATGGTGAAATGTGATTTTGACACCATTACATTCCTCCATATTATGTAAGTACATAATATTTAAATACATTTTTATCCTCTAAATCACCTCAGTGGAATGATGTCCAGGCCAGTATTAAAATGAATTTCAAATATACATTCACATTTCTTTAATAGCCCCATTTTTGTGGTAGGTTATGGTTGTTAGTGGTAATACTTAAGTAAGTTTTTTCAACCTGTGCAGCTAGGTTTTGGATCGCGAGGTGGCTGCGAAGCCGCCGTTCATTCTGTTCGAACTTTTTTGGATCAAAATTGTGGGGATTTGCTGCTGAAGGTGGATGTTAAGAATGCTTTCAATTCGGTCGATAGAGGAGCCCTTTTAACGCAAGTCAAAGACAAAATTCCAAATTTATATAGTTATCTTTGGCAATGTTATGGAAGTTCTTCAAAATTAACATATCATGGCAACGAAATTTCATCTGCTGTAGGCTGTCAACAAGGTGACCCTCTTGGCCCTGCTGTATTTAGCCTCGCTATCCATCCCATCATCAAACGACTTCAGTCCAAGCTAAATGTTTGGTACTTAGATGATGGGACACTGGGTGGTGATGCGGACACCTTGTATAATGACCTGGATTATTTAGTCTCTGAATTTCGCACTGTTGGTTTAGAGTTAAATTTTTCTAAATGTGAACTTTTTATTCCGAAATTTTACCCCTCGAAAGATTTGGCAATTCAAAAATTTTGTTTTTTGGCCTCTGGTATTAAGATAGTGGACCATAGTTCGCTTCATTTGCTGGGCTCCCCTGTACTAGACGAATCTTTCCCTTTGTTCATTGATGAAAAAATTCAAAATTTTTTACAATGTTCGGATCGCCTTTCAAAAATTAACACTCACATGGCTTTTACAATTATAAAATTTTGTTTATTTGTTCCTAAATTTACATATCTCGTAAGAGCCTCTCAACTTTGGAAACACCCAGATCTCCTCGAAAATCTGGACAAAATTATCAGAAACACTTTGGCTTCTATTTTAAACATTACATTTTTAGATCGAGAGTGGTTTCAGGCTTCACTTCCAGTGCGTTTTGGAGGCCTAGGCATCCGGTCCATCTCGGGTGTCGCTCTTCCTGCGTTCCTGTCCTCGGTCCATAGCAATCAAAATTTGATTCGTAAAATTCTTGGCACTGACAATGTCAGTATTGCACATATGGACGAGGCTAGGAACGCGTGGATAACCTTGTGCCCAAGCGCTGAATTCCCAATACATCCATCTTCACAGAAGCTGTGGGACCGGCCGATCTGTGAGCAAGTACGGAAACAACTCCTAAATACGTGCTCTAGCTCTACAGATCGCGCCCGTCTTCTAGCAGTTTCTGAGTGGGAATCAGGCTTGTGGCTACAGGCCCTTCCTTCACCAAACACTGGAACTCTGCTTGATTCCTCATCTTTTAGAATAGCGACTTCCCTCCGCTTGGGTGCATCGTGCTGCGCTCCTCACCGCTGCCAGTGTGGCAGTGCCGTCGACCAGCTCGGTCACCACGGTCTTTCCTGCACAAGAAGCGCAGGTAGGATACCCCGCCACACCGCTCTTAACGATCTCATCCGCCGGGCTCTTACCACCGCCAACTGCGCGGCCGTTTTGGAACCAAACGGCCTCGTTCGTAGCGATGGTAAGAGACCGGATGGTATGACATTAATCCCGTGGAAGATGGGGCGGCCTTTGGTGTGGGACGCTACTTGTGTCGACACCCTAGCGCCGTCACATCTTCCTACAACTAAAAATAGGGCTGGTGCGGCGGCTGAATCTGCAGAGGGCCTCAAAAGGCGCAAATATGGTAATCTCGACAGTGGATACATATTTGAGCCTTTTGGGGTCGAAACGCTTGGACCGTGGGGACCGGGAGCGAAATCGATATATAATGATATATCAAAGCGACTGGTCGATGCTACCCGTGACCAAAATGCTGGCCGTTATTTTGCGCAACGAATAAGCATTGCCGTTCAACGCGGCAATGCGGCCAGCATTTTGGGAACGTTGCCAACTGGTAGTGGTTTATTAGATTAAGTAGTTTGTTTAGTTTGATAGGTAGTTTTATTTTACATTTTAAGGTTTAGTTAAGTGTTTTTATTTTGATCTATAGTAAGTCGGTATATAATTACAAAAATTATATACTATATAATATATATATATATACGTTAAAATGTGACTCGGCGGATGTAACGCTATAGTTTCGCTTATCAAATGTATATAAAGCGCTAGCAAAACACTCTTTTCGTTATATCGGAGTATAGATAATGCAGGCAATATCACGTAGCGGTTCAATTCACTTTAGGTTAAAAACTATTATAATATCACGGCGTTGTATAAACATTCGGAAAGCACAACAATGGCTTTATTATATACCTATTCGTTATAGAATGCCGCGTAACGCTACACTCGCCAAAACTGTATACACTGAACCCTAAACATCTAAACGTAACATAACATTTGATTATATTGCACACATTCACTTACTATCTACATTTATGTATAAATAAAAGAGTGGGCTATAATCCCTCTCCGCCATAAAATCGTTAACTCACCGCTAACTACCAGATGGAATGACATGTCTGACGCACCTCCAATGTTGCTTCGCTAAGCAAACCCAACAAAGTTTATAAGTTCAAACCATAAAAGCAACATTTTTAATACAAGATTTTTAATTTTATTTATCTCAAAAAAGTAGTAGACTAAAAAGGTAGAAATAAATAAAATTACAAATAAGCTGGAGATAAAACCGTCGCAGCAAACGTGTCACAGTATCACTTTTATATGGGTAGAGGTTACTATCACTATGCATCATTGTCATAGCAACCACTACCGTAATAAATTATGAAACAAGTGGCCGGTTTGCAGACGATCTCACAGTAAAAAACAACAGTTTGCTGAGCGTCGCGTGCTGCAAGCTCTGCTCTACATGACGACGATGAAGTGGCCCTGGGCTCTACTGCATGTCTCGAACTACCTTCGTTTTAACGAGCTTCCTCTAACGCTTACTGGGCTACTTGACGTGACAATGTCAGCGTTATAACGTTCAATAATATGCCTATTTTATTGCACTGAGTGTCAGTTCGCCGAATAACGATTGGATATATATAGACTCCAAAGCTGTGCAATATTTAATTAAGAATTAAAGATATTGGTTATTCTGTGAATACCCAGAACAGTAAATTAGGCACTTTACAAGCTTCAAACGTTAACAAAAAGCCTTCCAACGTTGATGGCACACGGATGACGCGAGTGAACTGTCCATGAGATGACGCACTGATCAACAAGCGCTGCGACCACTACTGACTCTACTGCGTGAAGGTGACCCAAACGATTCCGAATGATTCTCTTCATAGCACCGATGCCAAATTTTATATCTGCACAATTCTTCCAAAATTAATATCGCAAGATCTATTTAACTTTTTCTTAATATGGCTACTTAGTACACTGAAAAGGTCTTTTAAATCGAACGTGATCTTGATGTGTGAATTTCGAGATGAAACTTATCGTAAGTAATCGGTAAAAGTGGGAGAATCAATTTTATAAAATTCAGTCGCTGACTACATGTAAAATTGGTTTAAACGCTACTCTTCTAGAAAATAATTTACAATTTTATTTAATTTCAAACTACCCGCTGAGTCCCATAGAAAAATACGGACTCGGGTAGCGCGCATCGTGACCGCATCGTCGATGTAGTTAAAAATCGCCTCCCTTGTGCCATTAATTTTGTAAATAGCCTACCGGTTTACCTGCGTTTCACCGTTATCATTCTCATTTAGGTGCGTCGCAACGTGAGGTTAGTTCGTCATACACTGAGTGGCACTGCCGCAGAGCGCACGTTCCGGTGCGTTCAGAAGAGCATGTGACAGCGCAGGTTGGAGTTGGCTATCCCGTGGTGTGCGCGGTGAGGGCGGCCCCCGGCGTCGCGCTGCCCAGCGCGGCCGGCGGGTCGCTGGCGGGGAGGGAAAGTAGATGTTAGGCCTCCAAAAAAATGAGAGCCGTCGGCTTCGGTTCCAGGTTTGATTTCTTCGCTTCAACTACCAGGAACTCGATCTCCTGGAAGGAAAAATATAACACACGTTAACAAGAGTTCAGAATTTATGCACTTGTTGCACAGACAAGTAAGTTGTATGACAGGCAAAGTCGTAGATCTTTTAGTATACTTATACAAAATGATTTTACTGAAAACTAGTTTACTATTCGCAAATACATTTTATGGTATCCTATGTCAATAGGTTGCTAGCAACGCTGAAAGTGTCGTAAATAAATAATGTTTTAGTGTTATTTACATCATGGACATTAAAGTTCAAAGACTAATAATCTTTGCTTTTTATCACTGTGCTGGTAACACTCCTAACTGTAACCTACAAGTACCTAACCACGAAGGTTATCTAGTGGTCAAGTGAGACAACAACTATACAGAAGGTTGACAAATTTGTTATGCTTTAATACAGGGTCAATTCAGTTCGACTTGCTTTAGGAGGTGTTCCCACGATGTGTCTGGTCTGGCGTGGCTTGATTTCTTGGAAAATTAACCTTAGGAACAATTAAACAAGCACGCACAACGTCACACGGCAGGTATGCACGGTGCGCCGTCCAGTGTAATGTGGTCAGATCTGTTAAAAAGCATACCATGGGACCCGGCCATTGTTCAGCCTAACATACATACCAGCTTGTCCCTCTGCGCGAAGGATTCCGCGATGAGTCGCGCCACATCCTGGTGCTGCAGGCCCTCGACGCGGTGTCCGTCCACCGCTAGGATCAGCTGCCCCACCTCCAGCCCGCCCGCCTCGAACGCAGCCCCGTGCTCCTGTCATCGATAATCACCACATGTTACGTCACCTTTTTTATTTACATATTTAATTTTACCAGCTCTGCCCCGAGTCTAAGGCACTGAGTTATCACCCGCGTGGAAATTCCCACAACCGTGCATTTATACTACTTAGATACAATATATTCTATATTATAATTTATCATTCTCCGGTCCATAAACTATCTCTATGCAAAAATCGCGTTGCTTCATAAGCACAAAAAACTAGTTTTCAAAGACCTAAATAAGTACGTTATGATATAGGTGGTTCTATTAACTTAAAAGAGCAATTTCTACAAGCTGGTTTTGGTCACCTAGAAAAATAGACTCGATTGAACCCTCATCATTACTATGCAGATTTATAAAATTGATTGATAAATAGGTGAAATAAAAAATCGAATATATATTTGAAGAATATTTTTAAAAGTAATATCACGAATTCCAAAATCTAAATATTCATACTCTGAAACCAATATCGAACAGAACAATGCTTTTATTGCCATAATAGATAAAATGGTCGCACTAGAAGTTTGACATTCGGACCCTTTGTGGGATAATACCATAGTGAAAGGATTACTACATAAACTGTGATAATACTTTGTAGGAGCAGGCAATTACCTCGGCCTTATAAGGAATTGTGGAGTGCAAAATACAACTAGATACTCCTTTTAGCAATAATAATGGGCCCACTGATCGTCGTTACTGTTTACTGCCCTAATTGTAACTACTTTTAAAACCGAAAGAAAATTCACTATGACCAGATTGTCATCTGCTCTGGATTTACAGCTTTTAGATTTGGTTATTAGGAACTTACGTGAATATTAATTATCCTCGGCAATGGATGCTTAGTATTGGCGCCGCCTTCGATGGCGATGCCTAATATAGGCTTAGTTTTCTTGACTGTGATGTGCAAGTTCCCGTGGTGGTCCGGCACCACGCGTGCAGCCCGACCCTCGTCCATCGTGTGGTCGTGCTGCAACCTCTGCATTGACTGATGCCGTCGGATCCCCCCTCGTTCTTCAAGCAACGCGCCGCCTTCCTCTTTCATATCAAAACTCCGAGACAGCTTGTGCGCCAGCTCCTGTGGAATTCAATTGATTTTACCCAAACTTTACACAGAATAGACACCATCTGAATTTCCAAACGTTATTTACACGCAATGATATAAAACTCATCAACTCCTAAAACCTAATGACTAATTTTACCACATCCACACTAAGAACTGTAACTCTACTATGCTAATAACAGCAAATTCAGGTTAGCCTCTAAGTACAAGTGCTCTAAGTATATTGAGAGTAGTGTAGCTGGGCGGCAGATGGCAGTAACTCTGCCGTGTCGTTTCCTAGTATCAAGGAACCTTGTGGAAGACTGACTTACGTTACGACCTTATGCCTCTCAGTTACATACATGTAGAGTGATTTGTATACTTCGAATGTATTGAGAAGCTGTAAGTGAGATGTGTGCTGGAGGCTTGGATTCATGCGGTTCGATCACTCGGTGGCGTGGTTCGAAGTGGTTTATTATACAAGTGTCACAATGTATCATGAGGAGAGTCTGTTATATCCCGATTACCTAACTACGTAGGTACCTGCGAACGAAAGTTTTACGGCTCTTCAAGCGAAATAAATATTTATAAAGTAATGTCTGTATAAAGCAATTGCAAAACTAAACGGAAATTAAAAAAAATACGTTTTTCCTTCGCTAATGCATTGCGTGAGCCACCATGCATTTTATCTTTCCCAATAAAAACTTAATTTGGTTTTAAATAAAAAATGTTTAATGTTTAACATTGATGCACATAGTTAAATAATATTGAATTGCTAAAGTTAGTGATATGAAAGTTTTCTGACTAAATCAGTCATGCAGTACGTCAGCTCGAACCATTCAAGACAATAGAAATACCTCTACAGGCTAATGGTAACCGGAATGATCAATCAAATCACTGATAAGTGCATCTACTATCAAATAAACTGATGAGTAAACAAAATATTAGGCAATAAATTAAACACCGAAATGATGTGCAACGATAAGAGAAGTGAAAACATACAGTACGTAAACAAAATTGTCTAACACCAAGCAATCGTTTTGTTTTTGAAGCGAGAACTTCCAATAAAAATTTCAACGTTTCTGATTAATTTCGTGCAAATGTAAGAATTGTCAATGTGCTAGGACAGTTCGCCGGTCGTTCCGGCGGCGAGAGACCGGGCCACTTACTAGAGGTCGTCCCCAGTACCATGATTTAACTTTCTGCGTCCAGCCACCGAGTGATGAGCGCAGCCCCTCGAGATAGCCGCACTGAAACATCACACTCACTGAGGACCTTCACCTTCACCCTCGACAACGTCGCCTCTCCTAGTACCCTGGCACCCCGTCCCCTAGCCCTCCGGCCCGCAGCCTCGAGCTCTGCCAGCATTGCCAGCCTATGTGTTTTGTCATGTGAACATGTTACAGTGACAAGCATCTCTAGCATAAACTCTAGCAGTATTCTATGGGGACAACTCCTACGAGCTCACAAGTTACGAATATACGTAACAAACTTGCTTATGGGAAACTAAATTACAAAACCTTATTCCCTAACAAGATATAAATAAGTATGATGTTGACACTAATGAAGAAGATATCATAAAATAGTATGAATAAATATTGAGATAGATAACATTAGCAGAAACTATTTTCTAATTGACTACATACTCGTAAATATTAAGTATGAACTATAAAGTAAAAGATTATACTTATTCATATGTTTTACTAACCCTTATTTTAATTATATTCTTGATGAATAGAATATCTCTCTCTACCAGTTCATCTAATTTTCACCATTACATACCTGATCCTGTGCTCACATTAAGTAAGTAGCGTGAAACAAGAAAACACATTTATTTATTTCAAATTTTTAACATAAAGTGCGCGTTAAGGTTGACAACTTTCGAGTTGTCCCATTCATTGTGTTTACATTGTCTACCTCGACGTCGCTTAACTTTCCATCAATTGTGCTGTCTGTCACAGTTAAAGCGCCAGCTCAGACGAGAAGTGCAACAAAATTTTTAAAAGAGCCTTTTTTACGCTTTTTTTGTCCGCAGTGGAAGTGTGAATTTTGTCAGCCACGAAGTGTCATTTTTTTTTTATTTTTTTTTTTATTGCTAATAGGTGTGCGTTTGACCGCCATCCCGCTTGTTGCCAAGCGATGATGCGGTCGACGGTGTAGCACGCACACCCAGAAGGTACCTGTTCACTCTTGCCTTGAAGATCCCCAAATTATAGCGATCGGGAAAAACAGACTCTGGCAAGGAGTTCCACGCCTTAGCGGTACGCATGATGAAGGTAGAAGCAAAACGCTTCGTGCGAATCGGTGGAATCTCCACCATATACCGATGGCGTCTGGCCGTTTGAGTTTTAATGCTTTTTTACAGGTTGGTCATAATCTGCAAGTTTCTTGGTTATTGGAGCATCTGTGGGCTATATCTATTGACTGTATCTAAAGTAAACTGACACGGCGCGTCTTGTTAACGTCTTCTATAAAGATCTCGATAACGTCAGCCGATAAGGTTCGACGATTGTGTACGGCTGCGTCCACCGAGCGTCTCGCACCGGACCCTATCTATGGGCTCTATCTGATTCGCTATCGTCGCCTATCTAGCTACTATCAGTATACTAACGCAATAATTATGACAAAGTTGTTTTTGATGGTACTCCCAAACTTATAGACAAAGTTCATTTTTGCTCATACGTCATACGATACATACTTCAGACGTTCAATTCAAATTCCGTTACTGTTTAGGTCGCTTATTAAGTACTATTATTATCGTAGAGTCGCCAATATTGCGAAGTTTTAAAGTATTTAGGACGTGACGCTTACGGCACTTTCGATGCTATTCAGTAAACATATTTGTACGACTTCCTATGAGATGACTAAGTATGAAGTTGTGTTTAACGAACCCTATACTCAATAGTAAAAGCACCTTTCTGTGTATAAAAATTCCATCTGTATGGTAAGTACGTACATCCGTTACATTTTTATGTGAGCCTCTTTCTATCATAAGGTAGATGTAATATCGGATAATGCTCAGACGGAAACAACCACCTACACATTACTTTGCCCATGTACCAAATCTATAGCGAAAGGTACCGTTATTATGATTTTAACATTGCTAACTGTACATGTTAGACAATTAAAATGGGTATAAGTACAAACTTTTGTGGTCGTGTTGGCTCACTGCCAGTTTAAATTCTCGAATTGGTTAATTCTCTTATCTACTTGTACGGACGAGGAAAACTGAGCCTCAATTAAACCGATGTTACATCTTCCTCTGCATGACTAGCAATAAATACGACTAGAAAGTATTTCTTTTTAAAATATATTGAGGCAATTTAATTACTTCAAACCGCAGGGAAACGTTGCGCGAATTTTATTTCGCAGATTTACGAGAACAATGTATGTGTTTGGATTTTTGGCGATAAATCAATAGTATATTACTAAGTTTATCAGCATCATCAGCTTGTGTCAGTTCATTGCTGACATAGGCCTCTCCCAAGGTACGCCACTGAGCCCAGTTTCGACTCTCCTCATCCATCTACTGTTAGCCACCATCGCTCCACGTAGTCGCAGGGCGTCCACTACACTTGCCAAATATACGGGCTCCACTCAAGACACGTCTACCCCAGTGGTTGTTAGTTCCTGATTACATAATCGTGGACATCTGCATTATACACATCCACCTATGTAGTATCCCACAACCCTACGCGTGGTGAACAGGACTAGTGTGGGGTCTGGTAGGGGCAGTAATAAACTGAAATACGTGTGTGACTAATGTGAGCGGTTGTAACAAAAGAAATGTTAATGTATGCAGAAGTCTTCCTACAGTACTTATAACAAAAAGAAATGTTAAAGCTGAGCTAGGAAGTGAATAAAAGTTTTGTTTGTGAAAGCCTCACGAGGAGGACAGCAGTAATACAACCATAATCCCCCAGTGAAATCTCGAGCACGGTATCAACAAAGCCGCAATTAATTTCACTTTTGCCGAGCGCAGCGGTGTAGCACGCTTCACTAATCGTTGTAAAGAGCGCAATTGATTGAATTACAAACTTTCTGTCGGTCGTGAAATACGATACTATCGGATACGCGCCAAGGCACGTAAGTTATAAGTACTTTTGTTTGTGAGGGTAGTATATTCTATTCAATAGTCATATTGTACTTTTCCACTGTATACTATGCTATTGCCAAAACTTTTGAGACCGTGATGTAGAAATACAATGACATGAATTGAAATGCACGTCCAAAAAAATTTCCAAAGGTATTTTTTTGGAAACATCCATTTTGATAAATGAGTGTAAACTAGAACACACTTGAATAAATTTATAAAAAAATTGCTCGCTCGTTACGCAATTAAATGTGCATTGTATGTCTGTGCTATGTAATATTTTGTCGTAGCGACTACAATAACATTGAGAAATTGAGCATACAAAACTGGAACAGTCACCGATGCACGCGACACTAACATTGTTCGTTTCATCTTCAAATTAACAATAGAGACACATTGCTTTGTTTATCTAAAATAATCTCAATAAAGCCGATGCCCAAAAACGTTATAGCTATTATCTCGGAAGAAACATTTACACACCGACATCGGCATTTTGAAATATATATGTTTCATCATATCATACCATTTGATTCGAAACTGTTGAAATAGTGCGTAAGGCAATATCGTTGGGCAGTTTTAATCAAAATTATAATAACGTCTCTTAGCGGGCGGCACAATTTACAAAGCAACAAACAATCCATAAGTAATCTCCAGGCATGGGAATAGCAGGTGGCGGGTATTGATGATTTCCGGTATATCCAGTTTTGGACAGCTGTCCGTTTCGTGGGAACTAACGGTGAATTTTGAAGACTAGTTGCCATTAACTTGAGCTTCAACCATTGTTTACCCAACAGCATTTCAGTTTCGTCACTGTTATGTAACTATAAAAGAAATTCCCAAGACGTGCACTCTCTATTCTGAATCGATATTACCTCTGCCACGCAAAAATATTAAAATACGCTAAATGTATTTAGCTTCAAATGTATTTAATCCTACTTCTGCAATGTAACAGAGCGTGTTTATATAACGTTCGCTTTCACACTCTGTACTGTTCATAACTACATCAGAGCTGACGCATGTCGACAAGACATGTCACTGCAGTTTAGTAAGTTTAATAATCATCTTGACTGACATCGCTTTCATTTAGATTGTTCTGTGTGGTAAGAGATGTTCTGGGATCTGTTACAAGCGCGATTATGCGTGTGGGTGGCAGTCAATGCCTCTAGCGTCATAAATCCATTTGTACCTGAGGCCCAGTAAGTATCTCGCCAGTGTAGGGTGAACTCGATTCGCACATCGGACACCACGCGGCCGACCCAGCCAGCCGCTTCGTTGCCTTCTCGCTGTCTGTAGTCTATACCTCGGTTGGTCTTTGACAGCCAGTCTCGCTTGTAGCGCTGACGCATGTACACGTTTCAACTTTTATTTCATTATTTACTTTGATTGTTGTTCTGTTGTTTACAAACTTGAGGCAGTGCAGTTAGCACGTGAACAGGTTAATACAAACAGGTAAGTAAAACCGCGAATTGCAATCAGTGTTAGTAATAGTAACGCGTGCTTTAAGCTTTTCCTATTGAATTAAAACCTCGGTACCTGGTAGGTTCAATAATACTGAGTGTAAACAAAACAATACATTGTTTGGTCAGCTTTGCTTTCGGTCATTGAGTTCATGTGTTTTGGGGCAGTAGCTGAGATGATTATATTAATCATCTATGGAGAACAAGGATATTAAAGGAGTCTACGTAAAAAAATATTATTGGAAGGTCAAAATAATGGATGATCCGTTTCATAAAACCTTATTTTATTTATTTCAAATACCGAAACATAGTAGCGTAAGAAACCAACATGAACATGTGTTACTTAGTTTAGTGCTTACCAAGTTTAATATTCTGTTCACATTCATCAAAGTAAGCCGAGACGCTGTCAGACAAGTGTCAGCCGGTTTTTTTTGGGCCATGGACAGAAAAAGGGTCCACCTGATCGTGTTACTTGCACTGTTCGGTTAGTTTTGTAACATAATTCTTGCAACCTACACCAAAACCTTAACGCACATTGGCATGAAAATTAAAATTTATTGTTGACTTTGCTAGTGACATTATTTTCCTGCCTCTAAAAGTTAATTAAGTATTACTTTCGTACTTTCACAAATTGCTAGCGATTAATTTAGCAAATAGGTCGTTAACATCTGTTTTAATCACTGTTACACTACTATTTTAAACTATACATAATGGTGAAGAAATTTTTGGTTATCAACTTATTGCCACAATTTTTATAAAGGTACATTATAAAGTTTTCAAAGTAAAGTAGGTTCAAGTTAGTTAAGCAGGTTCCACCGACACGCGATAGGCTGACTCGTTTGGATGTAACAGGGACAATATAAGTTGATCATTGATGGCCTTGGAGAGACGTTCTTAGCCATTGCGTTGTTGTAAATTATGCATTTTTTATACGTTTGCAACACAAACAACGTCGTCCGATGACACGCTTTCTACGGTTGGAATTCTTCCATTCAATCACTCTATTCTACTTTATTCACTACTACTTAGTATGTTACTTCTCTGTTCGTGACTATTTTTTCCATGTAAAGGAAGTGGTCGTGACTGATTGATAGAGTGACATATCTCCGCAGAATCTAACCACTGTGCTGGTCCAAGAATCGTGAATTTTGAAGAAAACTACTACCATAACTACTATGTTTTTGAAACACTTTTTATAAGAAATAGTTTTTTTGGAATACCTCCTCTAACAGGGTGAAATAGTGTTTAAAAATTCTATGAAATAAATTTAAAATTAAACTTGAGTTATTATGCATGTGACCTACTTATATAACAGGAGCACCAACGTGTTACTTCCACGATATTTCTGAGCTCGAGATCGTGCGAGAAATATCATCGAGATCACGAACCGGAGCTAGGCTAGGGGTTAATGTTACACCTTTCTGATGCAGTTGGTCTGGGACAGCAAAGCGCATGCCTACCGGTCCTTTGAAAAGAACCGTTTTCCGACCGCCTGCACTGCTTGCTTAATATATTGGCTTATTGTTGAAGCGGTATACAACTATACACTGCACAGCTATGATATAAATGAAACGATTGCGGAAACGTCTCGAGAGACAATAAACTTGTACATCTTTGATTGTGGCGTCTTGCCAGAAGATAAGGAAGCTCATACGTGAACGCCTCTATTGAAGTGCTACATAATGCGAGAGTGGGAATGGTTCGAATAGCCCGATCCTGCGCGGATAGCGTCGAAGTGTTGTTACGAATAGGTTAGCTGACCCGAGGGTGGCACATGACCAGAACGGCGAGATTTTACATCGCATTTTCTAACAAGAGACCTGTAACAGTACAGGTTGATTACAGGATCCAGACCAAAGATTGCAGGGACATTGTGCTAAGCGCCCAAAGGGTGCTGGGTTCGACATTTTATAAAATAAATACCTAATAAATAACCACATAAAAAAGTAACAAGAACGAAACTTCTTCTTCCATTTCAAATTATGCTATTATTAATTAAAAGTATGCTGAATTTATATTTTTGCATAGTCTGAGCGCTTAACTCAACTTTCATCTCCAGCACAAACTATTAAATTAATTAGAAACCATTGGCTGCAACCATTAAATCATATAAAAATACAATATATAAAACACGTTGCTTGTGGTTTTGGCATAAAATAAACGAGCTTCTGTTGTTTGTAGAGATCCTGTTAGTTTTTTACTACTGACCATACTTATCGTTCAAACTTTTCTACTGAATGCAGTGCGTGGAAACGATAGAGAAATGAGTAGGTTGAGAATAGCTGAGGTGTAAGCAAATGAGCGTGGTTGTGTAGCTGCCAGGTTCAGTACGGTAACCGGACAATTAACGCGTGGGAGTGGTGAGATCTACCGCGTGACGTCTCCTCGGTACCGCTAGCCAAACACAAGCGTATACTTCGCAAGTTCAAATATTCTGTAAACAACTAAACAGCAATTTATTCAGAATCGCTGTCTTAAAACTCTTAAAACATAAAACTCGAAATACGCTCAATTCACATATTTCCTGTCCTAAACGGAGATACTCTCAAAACATGTGTGGGCCTTATCTCATGCCTTTTTATGAGAAAAGGCACCAAACTACCTACTTTTATTTGTTTTTTATTCATAAACAAAGAGGGTAGAAAATAATAATGCTATCATGCTCTATATTTAAACGAACTTGACTTCGTTTAAAATAAACAGTTTAAAAGTAAAAAAGTATCTCAAAAAAACAGTAAAAAAATGCCAGAATTGTGTAGAAAGTTGTACGGCAAGTTTACGGGAAACAAGTTGGTAATTGCAGGAAACATTGGGTCAGACGAAACCAGTAGGGCCCGGTTTCCTGTTTAGATGCATCTTTTCGGTTCGGTTTCCTCCCTATAATTGAACAATGTGGGGGATAACATTTATACAGGTTTACTGTCTTTACTTATTAACCTTATTACCATCTGAAAATCTGGAGTGTTTTTATAAGAAAGCGTACAAATGAGAATAGGTGCGCCTATTTTAAAACTATAATTTAAAAACCCCCTACATCTTGGACCGATTTTGATTAAACATAGCTAAGAACACTCCCGAGTCCCGACTTATTCACCTTTCAAACAAAAAATCAAAATCAGTTCATCCTTTCGGGAGCTACGGTGTCAGAGACACACACACACTCAGACAGACATCGACGTCAAACTTATAATACCCTTAACCCTTCTTTTTGCATCGGGGGTTAAAAATGAAACTTCATTACCTATACTGAAATATGAATGAATACAGAAAAACAAACGATTTATTCATTTAAATGGATTGTAAATGGTGAATTGTATATAGCGTAGATATTACTAGATACTCTAAATATAGGTAGGTGCAATGTAGGTAGATAACACAAAGACATGCAAACTGCCAGTTTGCATATCTTTACCGTAAAGTTACAGCATCAATTCACCGCTAAAGTAAAAGTAGTACTAGTTTTGAGAGTTATTCAATGTTTATAGGTTAACGGTAGGTATATATTTCACCAAATGGTAGCATAGTTTTCGGCTGTGTTAGTTATTCCACCGCTAAGAAGAAGCGAACCTTCTGTGAAGAACAGTGTGGCTGGCGAAAGGATATTATATAGCCTTGAAAACGAATGACTCAGGATAGCGGCTATCCAAAGTTCCGAACACAGCCATGAAGCGCCACACGTGCGCGTGTGTGCCTTTTAGAATTTAAAGTTGTTGGTAGCACAACAAACAATCTATAGGTACGTACTCTTTCATCAATTGTACTATGCTTTCATTGAGTAGCTCCTGATGTAGATACGTACCGTCAGATGAACGACATGCCTGTATCGTTACTTGCAATTCAATACAAAATAGAACACAGTCAAGTGCGAACCGAATTCGCGGTGGGAATCTCAGGGTTTTGGGGTGGTAAAAACTAACATTATTTCTTCGATAGAAATATATATTATCGGCTCACTTATTACACTAAATTAGAAGTCAGTAAATAAATATATTGCGCTAAAGTAACCGATTTCCATTAATCTATACTAATATTATAAAGCTGCAGAGTTTGTTTGTTTGTTTGTTTGTTTGTTTGTTTGTTTGTTTGTTTGTTTGTTTGTTTGTTTGAACGCGCTAATCTCAGGAACTACTGGTCCGATTTGAAAAATTCTTTCAGTGTTGGATGGTCCATTTATCGAGGAAGGCTATAGGCTATATTTTATTTTCAAAAAAATTAGGGATCCGTAAGAAAATTGCTATTTTGCAACCCAAGGTGTGAAATCGAAAACCTATTTTTGCGTGCGCTGCAAAAACTATTGACACTAGAACAAAATAATGTATTGCGGGTTTGTAGGTCTCATTTAGATCTACAAAAAAGTCCGCGCGAGCATATGTCTAACTATTATAGTTATGCCACAATAAGTGATCTTTTATTTTAAAATTTTAATTTTTGATGCCGCCGCTAGAAAAGGCTCTTTATTTGTATCTTGGTATTAATCCTTATCAAAATAAATTACTTCTTATTCAAAACTGCTTCAATGCCTTCACATAACTTTTTGAATCATTCAATTCGGACATTCCATTCGAAAGATATCACGAGTTTAAAAATGTAAGTAGTAGTAGAAAAATAAAACCTCCGCATCGCAGCGCAGCGGGAAACGCGGTGAGGTGAGCCGAGCGGGGCACCGGGAGAATCTATGAAATAGGTAAAGTGCGGTCGCGGGCCAGGAAGACCTTTAACTGCGCGATTCAAACGTGCGGTCCAAGAAAAATTAACTTAGAATTAAAATAGGATAATGGGTACCTACAGCAGGTAACGCGTTGAGGGGGCACCGAAGTGCGGGAATAATTTTGGAGTACATATACGGAATATAATTATACGCTATGGCGCCTAAACTACTGACCCGATTTAAATGAAATTTGGTATAGAGATAATTTGAGCCCCGGGGAAGGGACATAGGATACTTTTTATCGCGATAAACTGTAGCCCACGCGGGTGAAACCGCGAGGAACAGCTAGTAGGAAATACTAGCGATTGAGATGTTATATACCTACCCAGGTAGGTACACACTAATAAGGTACACTAGATGCAGTGAAAGACTAAAGTAGCACGTCTGTATATTATTGCTAATACACAAGTAACGGTTGTAAATCGCGACAAAATATGCGTATGGACACGACATGACGGGTACACAGCACACTTACCTAAATGCAAGTTAAGTCTGCAGTTGGCTCCGAATCGTGGAATCGTGAGGATTTCTCGGCGAAAGTCTAGTAATTGTCTGTTAAAGTTATACAAAGATAAAGTGCAACACGTCGACCCCGGAACCGTGTATCCATGGGAACCGTTTGAATTTATTGAACTCGTAGACGTATTTAAATTTATGTGCTCCTTTAGTACTGAATAAAATTGGTTTCTGTTCTGAATGTGAAAGGCAGAAGGGTTCTTTGTCCATCTTTTATCTTACGCCGCGAGCCTCAGGGTAATGAGGGCAAGCTTTGTCGCGTAGACATTAATGCTGTGCGATCTGCGTTTTCTAGCAAACGGCTTTACGATCTTATGTGCTGCGGTACTAGTTGTTCAAGACAGTTTCTCCCGAATGAACTACAGCTTATCGCGATAAAAAGTATCCTCTATCCTTTTATTAGTATCAATCAGCAGTTTAGGCGTAAAACAAACAGCGAGTTAGAGAATACTTTCACATGAATATAATATTAATTATAGCTATTTCCCGCGGTTTCACTCGCGTGGACTTCCTTTCATCGTAATAAAAAATAACCTATGTCCTTCCCCGGGGTTGAACTATATCCATGCCAAATTTCATTAAGATCGGGTCAGTGGTTTCATTTAATAATAGGTGACAAACAAACAAAGGGACAGAGAGAGAGTTACTTTCGCATTTAATAATGATATAGGTAAATGTCCTATGACGGCTCTTAAGTGTATATTTTGGTTTATTTTACCAATGAGAAACTGCAGGTACCTACTTATACTCTAATAAGCCTAGTTTTCTGAATAACATGAATCATCATTCCTATTTTGCAGTCAGAGAAAGTATGGACCTATTTCTAAGGAGCCGCAATTGGTAGTTATCTATGGTGTCACGTACAAAAGTAATTTGGAACATACTTGGTAAACGTGAGATCCAACCATTACAACCTAGTTAGGTGGCCCAAGTTGGCATGCCAAGTATCATCGCTCATTTCTCGAAAATACGAAGTGATGCAAAGATTTCGTCCCTATTTCTAGAATATGCTTAAGTAGGAAAATTATAAGTAAGTGGTAGTGAAGTTGACTTGCGAACCGATCGTGGGTTCGAATGCTTGAGTTCTTGGTGAAGAAAAACACTATAAAGAAACCTTTTCTAGTGCTTCAAGCAACTATCAGCAAGATCCGGTAGCCTCACTTAAGGCGAATTATGACCTATAAGAAATAATTAAAAAAACTTTAAGCTGAAACTAACTTTTTGTCTCGGTTTATCTTTCTGACAAAAAACCAAATAATGTAAACTCTAATAAGGTTATTAAGTAGGACCTAGCTTATAACAAACTAGTTGCGCCCCGTGGTTTCCGCCGCGTCTTCCCGTTATCCCGCAGGAACCTTTTTTCGGAATAAATAGTAGCCTATGTGTTATGCCAGGGTATAAGCTATCTGCATTCCAAATTTCATTCAGATCCGTTCAGTAGTTTTTGCGTGAAAGAGTAACAAACATCCATCCATCCATACTCACAAACTTTCACGTTTATATTAATAGTAGGATTGTTTTTATTTTATAGGATACTCGTGATCTCTTTAAAACGTCAAACTTAAAACCATAGCTACGCCTGTTCCAACCCCATTGCGCTGGCAAAAGAACAGTTAGATATTTTTTGGGCGCGATCACATTGACTATTTTATTCATATTACTAATTGATTGAATTGGAGCATTATCAAGTAGTAGTAGTACCTATAATGAGTACTTTCTGTGCATAACATCACTTTCTAGTGTTTACGTGTAGTCGAACAGGAGACAAGCAGCGTAGCCGATGTGCACGCGACGTCCTACTTCCGGCGAGCCTCCGCTCCTCTGGAGCGAAACGCTCATTTTATTGTTGACACTTAAATTTGTTACGTTTGTTATGTTTATTCTAGTCTCTCTGTGAAATATTATGAGATGAAATTACCGAGATGGGATGGGAAATAGTATAAATTACCTTTGAGACAATGGTAAAACATGACTAATTGTCTACGCTAGACTCCACACAATCCTCCCAACATAATATACCTTCATGCGATTTTCTCACGTTGAGAAGAGTAAACTAAATAGACACATAATTTATATACCTATACGTGTAAGTACGTAAAATCAGCGAAAAATGTTTCTGATCATGACCACTTTTCCAAATATCTGGTCCACATTTGTGGGCATTTTTGGTGTTAGTTATGCTTAGGAAAATCAAAGGATGAATATATTCAGTGTCTTTTCTTATTTACCGTACCTAGGTTATACCCAAGAGCCCAGGATACGACAATACACATTCCTTATATACATGTTAAATTCGAAAGTATGTGTGTTTATTTGTCCCTTTTCACGCAGTACCTAACGGAGTAATGTATCGGCATAACTTTTTGTATAAAGATAGTTTATGAGCCAAAGAGTGCTTTGCAATTCGGACAAACGCATGGTTCCCATATAGTATAAGCATTTCCATGAGGGTGAAACCGTGGGGCACAACTAGTAACTCTGCAAGCACATTTAAATGTTACATAATATAATCAATTATGTTTTTGTTTCATAGTTTTTTTTTAGTTGGGACATAGAACGGCTCCAATCATGTTTGAGTTATTTGAATGCATTTACAATATTGCAGCACGCAACAGTAACTGGTTAGTGGTCATATTCTGTCGGAGTTGACTCACAGTTGGAAACCCCTTTGGGCTCCGGTTGTCACTGCCTCCCACAGCACTGACTCACAGACAGTATTTAATGTCAGTTACCGAAGCCGAAGTGTCTACAAGTAGGTACTACAGTGTTGGATGCTGACGGGCCGCTTTCTAGTCGTACGGGATATTACGAAATAATCTCTCGCCGTGCTATATTAGAGTACACCTACTTCCTAGGCGCAGCTGTGCCGTTTCATTTTTTCTTAGATTAAAGTAGGTCTGTGCCGTATTCAGTAATTTTTGATGCTATTGAAGCCAAGTCCGTTCCACATTTCAATCAAATCAACAAATACAGACTCACCAGAAACTTTTGCATTTGTTTTTTCCTACAGCATAATTATATTAGTTTGCATTTATATTGTTATTTTGTACCATTATTCAAATTGATTTCGAGACTTTTGAATACAAACTGTTTTGACTTTTGACCTCGAAAGCATTTTGTATAACCTGTTGTTCTTTATCACAACAGCAACAACGTCGCGTACCTAGACGCGTTTGTTGTAAAGTATTATTTAAAGCTGTTTTAACAAAACATCAAGTGCTTTTAGAACTCCATTAATTACTGATTTTAAATTTAGCTTGACATTAAAGTAACGGCCGTGGGCTTTTGTGCCTAGAAAAGTTACAAACAAATTACCATTTAAGGCGGAGTTCAAGGAATCTAAATATATATTTAATTTACGCTCATGATTGACTAACTGACTCACTGATTCTTTAGCGTTGTTAAATGTAAACAATAGAACAACAGCCCCGTGGTTTGATTGCAGCGCGCTCACCGCGCACCCTTAAAAAATAATTAATTAAAATTAATAATTAATAATATATTTAATTTAATTTTTTTTATTAATAAATTAATAATTTATTTATTAATTGAGAGCCAGTTCCCAGTCCAGGTTTAGCGTGGCGCCATCGTCGACCACATCGTCACTTAACATCAGGTGACTTGTGGTCAAACGCGACCATGTAAATAGTAAAAAAAAAAAAAAAAAAATTATAAACGGATAATGTTCGCAAGCTCATTAAAAATATTTAAAAAGGACCTATAAAAAATAAGGGCTTATTTATACTCTGCATTTGGCTGCTGCAAAGTAAAGAAATAAAGTGCAACAAGTTGGAAGCGATTTACAGTTACTGAGTATTTGCGGTAGCCCACCCATCGTTTAGCACCGACAGAGCGAGTTCCCGCTATTATAAGAAAATAAATCATTGTTGAGCCAACACGCAAATTGAGAGGTTTGAAAGCGTCAAATAGAATAACGCCACCGCACGTTTAGCAACACTTTCCCCGGTGAAAGTCAATCGTGCAGTAAAAATATCTTTGCCTTTAAGAAGTATGCTGCGCGGCTATTGATTAATTACTATTGAGATCTGATTACCATACAATACAGAGACCTTGTTGTTGTATTCATCTATTCTTTGTTTAACTATTTCTATAGAAATCTATGTAATTTGGTTTTTATATAACTACTAACTCAGGGCTCTTTTGATTTTCGCTTTAAAGCGAGACCACAAAAGATCTAATTAGTAGGTACCTGGTACATACACTTCAGCTTTATCTAGCTTATTAGACATTAAACCGGTTTAAAAGTTATTGTATTTATCGTGTTTAACCTAATATCTTGCAAAATATCCCGGAACAAGTAGTCTATGTGATAATCCAGGGGATAAACTATTTCCATTCCATTTTTCACTTAAGTCTATTGAGAAGTTTCGTTGTAAAAAAGTAACAAACATAAACACTCCCTCACAAACACTCGCACTAATAATATTGGTGTAATAGTCTTCATTAAAAATGTATTCTAAAATACCTTCAATTTCATACATTTTTTCGTAACTTGTGGAGTTGTTGGAGTAAAATCAATGGTATCTAAAATGTCGGCCAACTGACATTGGCTCTCCCACGCCGGCGCCGCAGCGCTACCACTGCAGGTTGTTATTTGGTCCGGGTCTCAGTAACAGGCTCAGGCGGAGATTGCAAGATAGAGCCGAAAATTGGGGTTAATTAAAAATATTGTCCCCTGTAACTGTAATAAACTCAACAGCTCAGTAACAGACGACTGAGGTACCTTATGCCGATTTGCAAGTAACGAAGCGTTAAAAAATATTAAAGATATCAAAAGAAATGACGGTTTTTTGGCGACAATCCATTTGTCAACGTGAAAATTTTGTTTTTATTTTCAAAACTTGTGTTTCTTCGAGTGATAATGTGTAATATTATTAACGTGAATGTGACTTTTCGAGTTGCTCCAAAAAAGTCCGTGTAAAGTTTAAGTAATGCGTACATCATCAGATTAGGTCGATGATCGATGATGTTAGTTAGTTACAAGTCAAGCTAATAAAAGTGTTTTAAAAATAAAAAGAAACCCCAAAAAGAATATTTTTAACTGCATATTTATTTATTTTAATCTCCTCTGCTATATTTATTAACATATAGGTTATAAAGTTATATGACATAACATTTATTTAGCTATTATATTCGGTTACAGTAACAGAGAAAACTGGGTGTAATTCACCCCAATTTTTAGTTTGATGTTGTAATCTGCGCCTTAAAAGCGAGATTTAACCATAACTCACTGACCCTCAGCTTCAGCAAGACAAGTTACTTGCACAACTAAGTATTGCCCAATTACAAACCGAAGCAGTGCGTGCTGTGCTTTTTTAACACTTAGCAAAATCTGTTACAAGTGTTACGAATAAACGACAATTGTTTCCAATAGTTGCGGCAATACGACGGTGTAGTAATAAGTCAAACTGTCGATAACATGCAAATAGTAACAATCAGGTATTGCAGCCACCAACACCGTCAGCTGTAATCTATTTCGATATGGGAACGTTTCATGCGGTAAACTCGGTTAATTACGACCATTTTTATATGTAGTAAAATCAAAAAGTATCACTACATAGTATAAAACAAAGTCGCTTCCCGCTGTCTGTCCCTATTTGCTTTGATCTTTAAAACTACGCCACGTATTTTAATGCAGTTCTCAGTAATAGATAGGGTTATTCAAGAAGAAGGTTTACATAAAAATAAATAAATAAATATCGGGGACAATTGAACACAAATTGACCTAGCCCCAAATTAAGCTCGAAACTTGTGGTATGGGTACTACATAGACAACGATAAACATACTTATATAGAGAAATAAATACATACATATTATAGTACATACATAAAAGCCGAAAAAAAGTATGTTAGAATCTACAAACCTATATTGCACCCGTGTGAAATCGGGGCGGGTCGCCAATATCGAATAAAAAATAACATCTCTTTTTAAAAATTTCAATAGACTTGTAAAAAGATGAATAAACAAATAAAAAAATTTTTTCTATATTCTTAGATCTTCATGAGGTACTACTACCCCCCCCCCCCCCCCCCGTACTATGGGTTTAGGCTACTGAGCCTTAAAATTACTCATAAACGGCGTTGATTGAACGATTGCAATAAAAACCAGCCAGCTTAATTAGCTAATATTAATGTTGGAACATTAACACAGCGTATGAAATAAATTACCTTACTAAATGAGACTAATTGGCAAAAAGTATATTTACCTCCCAACAATATTTTTATAGGTCGTGAGTAAAAAAACATTTTTGTAGACTGAAAGTAACTCGAACAACAGGGAAATCACAGAATAGAATAACAAATAATATTGTTTATTGACAAAAAAGAAAGTGAGACTAAGAAATGCTTATTTGTTTCAGATTGAGTCACTAAAATCAACATGGAATCCTGGTTGAACGACGTTAAGCGCGTGCGAATTCCCCGTCCGAAATTCGGCACTAAGTACCCTGCAGAACCGCCTAAAGACTATTTGGATGATTGCGGGTCGGACCTCAGTGGGAAACAGCGTCGACATGACAACAAAGAACTGGCAAAAGCCACCGAAGAGCTTCGGAGGACACTTCAAGACAAACTATGACCTGACTACTGAAAATTAGGTTTAATTTAGCTTTACGTAGCCAATGATGGCTTACTACCCCATACCCGGTCGATTGAGCGTTTACTGCAATTTGACGCGCATTGTCTTTGGTAATGAGCGTGATTTGTGAAGTTTATTAACGGCCGGTTCCAATAACCGATCTATCCATGGTTTGCCCTACTGGAGATGGAAATTTGACACAAGCTCCATAGAACTAATGTCAAATTTATGTCAAACCTTGGATAGATCGGTTATTAAAACCGGCCTTAAATGTTTAGAAACACCGGCTGTTGTTATCATAGCCAGTTAATCTGTTTACCTAGTTTTTAGTGGTTTCTACTTAATTAGAACTTTATGTTAGATTCATAGAATAGAACATGTTACATACATCAAATAAAGACTTCTTGAAATAATCACGGCAGCTATTTATATAAAATCAGGTTGATAATGATAATAATATTACGTACAGTATGTACTAAATAGTTTATTTTAAACGCCTACATCAGTAACACAGCGGCATCAGATCTTTTTGGTGTCTAGCACTTTTGTGTTTTGGTGTTTTGCGGATTTTCTATGTATGTTTAATATCTGGAAATATCTTCATTTATAACTGAGTTACAGGTATAAATAATAATTGTTGTATACCTAGAAATAATTTTCATAATATCACGTAAGGCTCTTAATGTCAGTATTTTATATAAGTTATTATTTTTTATTTTACGTTTAATTTTACCATCCATTCAACATTCTACAACATAATCAAATAGGTACTTTTTTATTTTAAGTTACATATGTGAATTTCAAATATGTTTGTCAAAAAGTAGTAGATTCATTCATCATCACCATAATCAGTTTATTATGTTCCCACTGCTGGAACTCCGGCTTTCTCTCACAGATTCATTAGCTCCTGATTATTCTGACGATGTGGTGGTTGTATTTTATTAGACTGATAAAATTTAGTTTAAGTTGTAATCTTAATCTATATTAGTTTAGTTGTGTATCTGTATTTTATTTCTAAAGTTTGTAAAATAAAATTAATATGTACTACTTATCTAAATTATGTATGATTTCAAATCCGATATTGTTTTAGAAAGACTAATATATGTTATGGATACGTAAGTGGCTTTCACTGCCTTTAGATAAATATGTCTTAGCTAGACAAATCCATCTAGATGCCTCAGAGTCGGTAACTAGTAATATTTCATGAAGCGTTTAGATAGCCCACTGAGATGGTCATGTCAGATAGTTTTGGCCCGAGCCCAAAAACTATTGAGATACAAATGAGTTTTGACGAGAATGTACTCTACCATGAACACAATCCACATATACATAGAACATTTTCATATACGTACTGTGCTCCAGTGATTCTCTAATCTAATAAGTTACTTTACGAGCATTTATATCTCAAGAGAAGGGAATAAAAGTGGGTCGTTCTTAATAAGGTAGAAAATCAGCGCTTTATGTGTTTTCTTTGGTGTGTCTGTGTAAAAGTTATAAATAACGACGGCTATCCAAGGCGTCGTTATTTATAATTTCCTCGATAGTAGGTTAGGTACCTATAAGTACTTATAACAAAAGTCTATTAAATAAGTGAGTGTCTAGTTACCTAATATGTACTGTGGAGTTTCTAACCTGAATCTAAGACAAACAATCCTGAACAGATTGTATCTAACCTAAGAATTAAAAAAAAAAACAATTCAGCTCTAAATATAAGTAAGGAAGGTACTCACAGCGTCATCGTAGTGTTGTGTGTGCAAAGCTGTGGTACTGCCCTCTCTTGAATTGCACGGCGAGGAATGCCTTCGTGATCTTCGTCCCTCTTCCTCGTACTCCTGCATTCATATTACATACTTTATTGAAGAGAAATCGTGAAAAAAAAAATGGGTTTAATCCAATAGCTGGTAGAATGACAGGAAGAAAAAAAGGAATTGATCACAAAAACCTATACTTAGAACAGTTACTCATGCAAAAAGAGGTACTCAATGCACAGGGTATATTATACAGTCATTGTTCAAAACCCTTCAAAAAATTAAATGTTGCTAGAATTACGTGAACAATCGTGCTCGTTTCAACGACACGAACGCCTGCTCACCACTCAACTCAATTGGTTCTGATTCTCAAGAACCCACAAGACCCTAGCAATTTTAGCGTTTGAGTGGTAAGGCAGGCTCTAAAAATAACACTATCAAAATCATGCATCATACAATACACACAAGAAAGAAAAGCGTTTACTACAAAACTACTTCGCGATCGCAGAACTAGTTACTCATTGCCCTCAAAATGATCAGTTAGCACATTAGTCACAGAGGTGTGACACAGCGAAGAACCGCAAACTGACTAGACTGTAGGGCGAAGAATAGCCAGCGAATGTCTCGCCGATCTATGCAATTGATTTTTTGAGTTATTTTTGCTTTTAGCTTGGCACGGTCTTCGACAACGTCGCTATTTCTATACTAGGTAACATTTCAGACAAATACGTAGGGTCCATTTTGGATCGATCTTACTAAAGCCTAAAGCCTACTGGTAGCCGTTAAAAACATAACTTCTGTCTAATCGGCTAATCAGATATGATATCTACGATATAATATGGCATGAGAGACATGAACGTAACGTTTAAACTAGCTATTAAATATACCTATAGGTACAACCCGACAAAACTTAATAACATCACGTATATCTTGATGGAAAAGCAGTACCAGCACATCCGTGCTCGTTTTACTAAAAAAAAAAGATTCCCAGGAACATCTTATCATCGTGATACATCTTAATCAAAACTGGATGTTACACGATTCACTTTACGTTCCAAGAATAAATTGCTATTAAAATAATGTAACTTGGCTACATTTTCTGAATCTGTCCTGTAAGATAAGCACTCTGTATACGCAAAAAAAACAATGGCTATGAAACACCTGGGCAGTAAATAGCTTTAAAATTTGCTAACCCTAGAATTGCTGGCCTCTACTACAATAAAGATAAAGTTCAAAATTCTCAGACAGTTTATGCTACAAATGGCTACTAAAATATTTAAAAACATTTTAAGTTAAGAGCCCGAGCGAGCAGGTGCAAGTTTCTTCAGCCCAGAGTCGAGTCATTGCGTGTTAACAGGTTAAAACTATCGGATAAAACTCTGTTATCGTATTTTCTGAGCTATTGAACGTATTATTTTTATATTTTATTTCACCAAAAAGTGTAATAAATTGTCACGCAACTGATACCTAGTCCCACAGTATTGGCCACAAACCTTGGCACGAAAATGAACTGAAATAAAATCCGGCATTCAAATAAGCTTGACTTCAGTGTGTTTTACCTTTATTGTGGTTAAGCGTCTACCATGTGAGCACACAGTGTCGTAGCTAAGGTCATGATCGCCCAGGGCAGGATTTGAATTTTGTGCCCCCTACAACTCTTTTTGTTTATGAAGAGAAACTGTAGGTATACAAATCGTTTTGATGGAGTTGGATAGATTGTAGGAGTGTGACAAAAACAAATAAGTAGCATTTTTTTCGTCTAGAAATCTGTTCATCTATTCATAGTTACCAAAATTCTAGGCGTATCGTAATCAAGTGCACATTTGCATAAATTCGCCTTTAATTTTGAGTAAGTTTTCACAGTGCCCGTGCCCCAGCTGCTGGCAAGCTGCGGGTCTGCGATTACGCCCCATTGCAGTTTGAGCCCCTGACAGCTGCCCCTAGCTATAAGGATGTGTTCACAGGATTTTTTGACCTATTTTATATGGACATTATCGAGTAGGTACGAGTAATTCACACGAACAAAAAATACTCGACACAAAAGAGTTCAACGCACTCCACGTATTGTACATATTTATCATTACCTACTTGACAACGTAATAGAATATTATATTATTTTGGTCTGTTTGACTATTTAGAATTAGGTTTTATAACGGGATAATTACCATGTATTTGTTTTTGTTTGAGTTCTCGATATTTCGGCACTGTTGCAAGCGCCATGATCACGAGAATACTAAAAGTTTCTGCGGGTAGGATTGTTGATGTTATAACGGGCAGACGTATCTATCTACCCGCTTCCTCGCACGTTTTTTTGCTTACGATCACATTACCATTTTCACACAAGTCACTCGCAACTCGATTCAAATCTCGACACACAAAACTCACGGCATCCCCTCGCGAGCTATGACAGGTGCTTTTTCTGCTGTCACCACTGGATTCCAGGCACTCGACAGTTGAAACCCGTCCTCTCGATTAAAGTTCTTATACTTGGTTATTTCTATCGCTTCAACAACAATCCTACCCGCAGAAACTTTTAGTATTCTCGTGATCATGGCGCTTGCAACAGTGCCGAAATATCGAGAACTAAAACAATTACATGGTAATTATCCCGTTATAAAACCTAATTCTAATGTTTTTGACCATGGTAGTTTAAAACAGTATATTGTTTGACTATTTGTTTGCTAATAGCATTCATTATTCTAATACTCTATGATACCACTAATGCCAACAATCACTTCATATTCTCGATTACATAGTAAGTTTCTCAAAAGGTGTTATATTATACAAGACATACATACAAGAAGTGATATAAAAAGATAGGACGTAAGCATAGCTAGATGCCTTAAGCATATTGATTTTGAATCTATTGTTACCATCTTTTTTTTCTTTTACATGATAGTTTCGGATTTTTACTACTTTTTTGATTCCATACTTAGGGCCGGTTTTATAAACGGTAAACGTCCGTAAGTTAACTTTCGGTAGACTTGATTTTATTCTCTAGATTTTATTGATCTAATTTACCGGAATTTACGTTATAAAACGGACGTTTATAAAACGGCCCTAAGTTAAATGTCATACCAAATTCCGGATTCAATTTAGAGAGAAACATTCATATTGGGAAATAGAATTATTTCGGCGAATCATCGAATTATAGTTTTTTACCAATCGTTGATTTTCGTGTTAACTGTGCCTTTTCTCAAATAAACACTATTGGAGTTTAAAAATTCTAATTATTATCGATCGAAAATTCCCTGGGACCGGCTCTGTCTCTCTGTAACACAAAGGGTAGCGACCCTTAACGGCCCATCATCGAGCGCCACCCTGTATACGTGAGTGTATAGACACTACTTACTAACATTGTTCTCCTTGTGGGAGTTGTATTACATTATTAACGTCAGGTAGTCTTATATTGGTAAACATAGAATGTGCGTAGTTTTATAAGCAACTGAAAGTTGTCTAATATCAGGTTATCTATAGACTACAAAATTTCAATAGATTTACTATTAAGTTTATATCTGTGAATCCTAATTAAACCAGAAAAGTGCCTTCTTCTTTAACACGAAATATTGTTTAGCTTAACAACCCATCGTTTACACACAAAAACAAACACTTGGTACTCAAAAGATTTTTAAGAAGCTAACAAAAGTAATAAATTTAAGAAAACATTGAGATATACAAATTAGTCTTTCATTCTGTAAGTATAGGTATAATATGTATACGGTAAAGCATTAATAAGTATGTTCAAATTAATTTCAATGTTTGCATTACTCTGCCTACGACTTTGAAGTCTGAAGTAGCCAAGCGCTACTATGTGTTGTCCACACACACACAATAGATGTAAAACCTAATTACTGTTCATGACAGGCTACAAATGAGTTTTAAATGGGTTCTAAGCTTGAACGCATCACAATATTGATGCGAAGCTCATTCTCAATTACTCACTGGCACGCCATGGCTATTTATATTTTGGCAGGCGTAGACCGCAACAAACTTTTGATAGGTATGCTAAGAAAAGTGTAAAATATGAAACCATTGCCCAGTGGAAAATTTTCTAAATATTTTTTTATTCACTGCATCCACATAACACCAAATATAAGATTTTCCAATAATTGTTATGATTATATTGGAAGTCACAAGATACCTATACTGTGAAACCAAGAAAATGTATACTTCATTTCCTTTATCTCATTTCCGTTTCGAAAAAACCATCACAATGTATAAACTGTAAACAATAAAAAAACCTTATCAAAACTTTGGGGTGTATACCTAAATATATCATGCAAAAAGGCTGGCTCCCAATTTACGAAAGTTCTCTATACCAAAGTCGGAGAGCTTATCTAACGGTGACTGGGCTCTAGGTACATGTTTCGTGTACCTTGGCCATGGCGCGAACGTCCATGGGCGCGTACTCGCAGAAGGCGACGCAGCGCCGCCGGTGGCGCGACGTCATGCCGACCGTCCGGCGCGCCGCGCACTGACGCTACCCTGCCCGGACCCGGACTCTAACCTCTGCCACCCGAATGAGTCATGCGTAGCTACCACGGGTGCTACAACTCGATATAACAAATGCTTTGTTTTGAACAAAAATCTGTATGTTACAGCAATCTTAGTAGATGCAATAAAAATGTAAAATGATCTACATAAATTATTAAAAATACAATATACTGTAGTCTAGCCATCCAAAGGGGGAACGCTGCCAGTATCTTCGGAACCTTGCCTAAAGGGACTCCTTTTAATAATATATTTTAGTTGTTTTAGGTTTTTTTTAGTTCATTTTTTTGGTATATATTTTTGTTAGATTTATATCAAATATACTGTATTCAACTTTGTAAAATAACTTTATTATTTGAACTTAGTAGCTTTATGAGAACGACTGTATACCGTATATATTATTAAATAGTTAAACAATTACAGAGCTTAATTACAGTCTAATTTTAAACTTGAAATAATATTTAATCATTATTTTATGTGTGAAATAGTTTCAGATGTCAACGAGAGGTGAGAAAATAACAAATACCGAAATCTAAAACGCGAGTGAAAAGGAATTTTGTGAGTACAATCATCGCGTAGCTGTTTCCGCCCCGCGTAGCTCCGCCTTGCGTAGCAAGACTACGGTTTGTTTAAGATTATGGGGTCACATTACGCGCATGTGAGGTAAACATGTTGTGTTACAGGTTTGGGCACCTTGCAAAATCTCTTTCGTTATATCATAAAACATTACAACAAAACAAATTAAATAAAGGAGAAAAAAAATCAAATCAAAACAATCTTTATTTAAATGGATACATAATATGATCACTTTAAAACGTCTAACTTAAGACCTACTACGCCTGTTCCAACCTCCTCACGCCGGCAAAAGAACAGCCAAAAACGCCCGGCAGGTAATTTTTTTGGCGCGATCACATTAACAATTTTAATTTTACTACTACTGTAATTGATTGAATTGGAGCAAGTTCACTACTACATACAATCCCAAGCTTTTTTTGTCATTTAAATAGTCCGATATGTTCTAATAAGCTAATGATTTCTCTTGGTTGGCTGTGTGGGTATGGATCCTTTTAGAACCTTTTAGTCCAATCGCCGATTATTCAATGCTATATTTGTATTTTTTTAAATACAACATTAATATAAGCACTCTAACATCGCAAAGTACATGCATTAAAAGTTTTATAGGCTTTATTTCGCATATTTCATGAAAGCGGAGCTTTTTTCGTTTTATTAGGTATACATTTGAATCTACAAAGTCCAAGTTATTTCGTTAGTTCGCTGCCTAGTTAGATAATATTTGTGCTATTGAAGTTGAAAATAGACGCAGTAAAGCGCAGTAAGTTAGTAGCTGCTGATAGTTTAACTATGTATACATGCCAAAGTTAGTTATCAAAATGTTGTTGCGGTATTAACTGTAACGTAGAACAAGGAAAATACCAATTTCACAGAATATAGCTCGCTTGCCAACATATCTAACAAACCACTCAGTTTAATTCAGACAGCCTCATTTGAGAGCCAATTCCGCATGTAAGCGTAGCATAGCGCCACCTTCGACTGCATCGTCACTTGTGATCAAGCGCTAGCCTGAAAATGTATGTTACCACTTATAGGGTAGCTTAGGTCTACGAGACACGTGATGTTAAGTAACGATGAAGTCGGAGGTGGCACCGCCCTTTGTCTGTATAAAAAACTGACCATCAAGTGCGGCTGCTGGAACATACCAATAGCCGTGCTTAGTGACATATTCAAGGTGAGAACAGAATATTTTTCTTATCATCACTAAACTATGGATTTATCACGTTATTTATATCAAAAAATTCTACGTAATAAAAGTTGCACCATACTATTTAATGAGTCTTAAATGCATTTTTATTCATAAAACGACTTTGCTACTTTGCAATTTTTTTGTAATTACTCGCACTGGCTTTCATTAAGTAATGGCACCTTTGTATTTTCGTGAGAGGGCGAGATTGTAGGTAAAGTAACAAACACGTGATCCCAACAACCTCCAGCGAGACTCATTATCCCGGACTAGAAAACGTATCATATACATACATACAGTGAACTGTGCACATGACAATGTGTGTATAAATCAGACAGCTGTGCAATTCTTGAGTTTTCACTTTACATTTTACGCCATTCGCAAAGTGACACGAGTTTTCCGTAGCTAGACACGCTGTTTATATTTCGTTATAATTAATTATTTCTGTTTATATTGCAGAAAAAAATTAGGATGGGATTGTATACCTACGTGACTATGCATTCAGCAAATGTTGATAAGCTGTGACAATTTTACATAATGTATATTTGTGTAAGTACGTTGTATTGTTGGAGCATTGCCGTGCGTTATACGATATACCTAAATATACCAAATCAAAGAAAGGATTGACGTCATGTCGTACCAAGAGGTCAAAAAGATGGCTGAGGACCAAACAACATGGAAAATGCAGAGCTTTTAATCGAGGAATATGTTGTGTAATCTAACAAAATGTTGATTTTGTTTAAAAAAAATGGTGCTGAACTTGATACATAGTAGCGTAGTGATACGGTTTTACCACAAGTTAAAATGACATTTTTACAGGGAATGATAATGCTTTACTGATAAAATGCAATTACACCCTAATTTAAATAAATGGGACCGGGACAAAGGGACTTTTCAACCGAGCCCAGCAACCAAGATGCTCGCTTTATCTTTATGACGTATCAAAATGGCGGCGACCGAGCCTTGCTGACGTCACAATGCAAGAGAAATTAGTCTTCGGCTTTTTATTTGTCGTAAAACTCTCGTTAACAGAAGAAATTAGCAGTTTAAAGACGTTCCGGCTTTTCGTTTAGCGTTCGCATTATAAATCTACTGTTGTGACAAAACTAAATGTAATAAATATAGACATAAGTGTAAGGAAGTCATCATCATCAGCCTTTACGTTCCCACTGCCGGGGCTCTGGCCTTCTCTCAGAGCGAGTATGAGCATTATCTACCACGCTGGCCCAGTGCGGGTTGGAAGGTGTTAGGTAAGTACTATTTAAATAAATAAATTTTGCTTTTCGTTATTTAGTTCACTACTAGCATTTCTTGCAGGTCTTTGTGTTTGCATATATATATCTAAGCTAGCTTACATACTTCAGTTTTTGTCAATACCTAAGCTCTTGAACCCTGCTTAAACCGGTCGATATGAAATATCTATGAGTTACATACAGACAGACAAAATAAGTTATGAAATCCCCAGTAAGTTTATATGGTACCTACCATACCTCAAAAGCAAAACCTGGAACATAACTGCAGATTTAAAATAAAACGACGTCGGGAAATACTTAGTAGGGTACCATTTTCAATTAGCAAAGATTGAATACTGAAAGTTAGTGCCAATTATGCTACCCCAAGCTTTTCCAATACGCATTTATTTTTTGCACAGATCTAGTGATAATATTACATAATTAATTTAATTATTAACAGTTTTATTTTGAAACGTATTTACTCAAACAACGCTGCTGCAGTGAAGCGAGGACGAAAAGCGCCTATTCATTAGCAAATTAATTTTGCTACCAACGGCAACCATTAGTTTATTAATACCTCCCCTTTCTATTGTGATAGTAAATTAACCTATTACGGCCGTCTGTGTGGCTGCCTCTTTTGGAGAGCAAGTTTGTTACGTAAACTCACCCTTACTTATAAATTATTGTGATTACATCGAGTAGATTGACAGTGTATTTATAAATTAATGTAATTATTACTAATGTTAATGACGACTGTTACAAAGTTTAAACGGATATTTCTATATGTTTTTAGGATTATTTATAAATGTTTTTTTTTTAAATATAATTAAGTAATGTAATACCATTTCTAAAAATATATTTATTTAGAAAGTGACAAATCAATCATAATCAATCATGTCAAACACAATTCAGCAAAAGTCATCATCGGGCTCGTCCGGGATTTGAACCCGGGACCTCTCGCACCCGAAGCGAGAATCATACCCCTAGACCAACGAGCCGTTATTGGATCGTGCAAAAATAGTAATCGTGCTCTGCGCCAGTTTTGTCAATGACGTCATTGTTATGAAATGTCTGAGCTATAAATTGTACTACATTAGGGTTCTGTAATTTGGGTGGACGACTTTGGATCGCGAAGTTTGACCAGTACATCATATAATAATATAGAGAAATACTGCGTAGTAAATACTTTAAACAGAAACCCTCAGCAGCTAATAAGGTACATAAAATACCTACCCAAAAATTTGCGAAAAAAATATTGAGTTAAAAGTACCTACCAGTTACTTTAAGTAGGTACAGCAGATTCATAAGAAGAATGCTACAGATCTAAATCTAGTCTAATAGAGATAGGAGAAAATCACAGCTGGCCGCTATTACCGCATTCATTCCTGAATCGTATTGATATTAGAGCCAATATTTTACCGCAGACCACTTTTTGTAATCAAAATTAGAATTTTGCCAGATTTACCAGTCGGATAATTTTGAATAATACAGATTTCTGGAAATAACGGCCATGATAGTTAGCGATGTGAGTTCTACTCGCTAGCCGTTTCAGACACATGCAAAGAAATGTGTCAAACTAAGAAACTACTCAAACTAAAGAAAATTGAATTAATCGCGAACGTCAAAAGAGAAGAAAATTTAGGGATGCCTTTGATAAATAAATATTACGCATTTATAAGCGAGACCGTCCCCTCTGTGCGCTATTGCGGCCACGACGGTCGGGTCAAATACTTCGTTAATTTCGCTCTACGAGGCTGGAGGAAGTTGAAGGTGGTAGAATGAGATAGTATTCCCAAGACGTGGTGCGATGTCGTTATCACATGAATTTACGTGTGATTTTTCTGATCTTCATGTACCTAAGTCACTTGGCTAGGTCATTCTAGAAGAGAATTAAAATACCTTGCAATCTATCTAAGCACCGTGTAACCTGATATTGCAGCAGATGGCGTTATTAGTAACTCTTCTGGCTTACTTTGGAAAATGTAAAGCCATCTGCAATAGCTAGTATTTATCTTGGGATTTAAGCCATAAAACTTGCCCCTTTGCAAAGAGCAATTAAATTGGTCTCTCTATCGCAGCAAACTTTAACTATGTTCTGCACCAAAAAGTTATATTGCAGCTGGCTCTACAATTGAGAGAATAGGAAGCTACCTAAATAAAGTAAAAGAGAATAAAATAAAAAGTGTGTAACAAGGTAGGTAATTAGGAATGATCGTCGACTATGACATGGAATAAAGATCCTACGACATCGCATCGCATCCTAATAACGCTTCCCGCGTAGGTGATAAGTACGCGAGTGACAGCCTGAGACACCGCTATAGACAAGGCTGAGAAGTGAATGTGGTCGAAGAAGAAGTGTAAGGTAACTCTGGCAAAATCACCTCGTGGTGCGGATCCATGTCGTCTTCTGGCGGCGGTGCGTCCGCGGCGCGCCACCGGCCGCTCCTGCCAACACCACTGTCACTATCAACATCCTAAACAGTTCAGCAGTTCAGCTATGGTGCAATCTTAAACCACTTGATTACAGACCAGCACAAGTACTAGTTGGTCTTTGAGAGCGAGTAATATCTCCCTTTCCTAAAAACTTCTGTCAGGTTTAAAGATGCTCTTGAAAATTGAAAACAGCCCTCGTTCTCATCCATCAAAATTTACGATGTTTTCACCATCATTCTTTGATATTGCGATAGATTGAGCTCAATAGTTTTTATTTGATATAAAATGTAAGTAATTATATAATACGGAATTCAAAAACTATTAACAATTTTTTCTCTATGTTGTTTTTTCTTCGCATGCAGGTGTGACAAATCAATCTGTCACGTTAATCCAATGCACGCGGAGTAGACTCAATAATCATTCCGATCACCCGTATTTTACGCTCAAGTCGTTCTGCAAGACATATTTTTCTCAGAAACATAACGATTCGTAAATTATTAATAAATTTCCAGTACACACTAGGTACGAGGTAAATACTTTACAGTCACTGAAGAGTGAATGGCACCTTTATAAGAGGTTAAACGTCAATTGCGCGTCGACTTTACTGGCAGTAAATATAGAATTACCCTCACGGATGCAGGACAGCGGCATTAAACCGCTAGCGACAATAAACGTGAGCGTTTATACCGCTATAAACCAATCGATTTCGATATCGAATAAAAGTGGAAGTGGTTGGCGTCAAGCCAATGAGATGCTCTGCTCGCGAGACCGAGCGCGAGACAAGGGCTCGCAGAGAAATGTAGATTATTTCTTTGTGAGATGTAAAAGAGCGGACGAAAGCGAACGCTCGACGAGGACTCAGCCTTTGCTTTCTCACTTTAATGGTGCTTTAGCGTTTAAGCGCCTTTATGAGAGCCACCACGGGCGTCGAGGGATTTACACCTCGCTCATTAGAGCAGTCTCTCGGTCGGCATTCACCGACATAGGTAGGACTTCCACAAAATGACTCTGGTGTTACGCAAACTTTATTCTGAATCTGTTTATTTGAGTTATATGTCGATGTGTGATAGTAACGGTGGTGTCACCTGTATGACTCGTGCGGCGGCAGCCCCAGGCCGGAGTCCTCGGAGGGCGAGCGGTGGTCCGCCACTAGCGGCGCCTCCGCCGGTACCTCCTACAACAACAACCCTCAACCTCACCTCACTGCCTTCCAAACTGTTTTACATAAATACCTAAGTACAATCCTCACTAGTATTTGCTTCTATGTGAGGACTTTTTTTTTAACTAGCGCCAATGAACCGGTTCTTTAAAGTGTTAAATTTAAGAATATTCCCTTTTTCATGTTTATGTATAGCTATAGAAGTAGGATCGCTCAAGCGACATTTGGACTAGATGAATCCATTCGTATAGGATTTCGTCGTTTATTCCTATACAGCGGCTAAATTTAGACAGACGAATTTGATCTGTAAAATTGATAAAACACAACACAGATAAACAACACATAAAGCTCAAAGGCTACCATTAAAGCGGTCACACTATTAACAATGGGGTAGGCATGCAGCGACGAGGGTCGTAATTAAAAACCTTGATGAGGTGATTGTGCACTTACCGGGTCGTGCAAGTCATGCATTGTTGAGGACGGCAGCATGTGCCGCTCGCCCCCGCGCTACGGACAAACCGTGACCATCAACTAGATATATCGGCCTATAGAAAAGTGTCCAATTCAGACTGAACTTAATTCGATGGACGCATTTGAAGAGGTCGCAATTAATAATGATAACACTTTCCTAAAGGCGTTTATACTTACTACTATACTAATGTGCTTTTATTGTTTCCTATAATTATGTTTAAAGTGGAATCGATAATACTCTAAATTGATTATTTCTAGATCTACTTATGTGCAATGGTTACTAGGCAATATCCAACTAAGACCGAAACTATATGGGCTTAGAATGTAGAAATTTGGCCAATCTTAATTTCGCATTCATATTCTGTCACTAACTTCAGAAAGATCAGATTGTTCATAGCTTAAAAATAATTTTACGAGTAACTTGTGTTTATTGTATCCAAAAGAATGGCATATTCTAGGCCTTATTCCACATCGCGGCAAGCAAAGGCTTAAAAAGAATACAATTAGTTCTCCAGGTGGACACTGATAACGAGATTGTAAGGCTTAATCCGGTGTAATGAAGTCGGTAATTAAAAAAATACGCTCACTGCCTTCAGTGCACAATGAGCCCCGCCCGATTAAATTGTAAAACCTTTCTAAATTCTACCTAAACTCGAGCCTTAATTAACCCTTAGTTTCCTTAAAAATACAAGTTAAATAAGATTTTAATAATATTCACGTTGAAATATCACGTCAAAAAAGTTTTAACGAGACCGCAAAGAAACCACTTTTTAATTAAAACGTAACGAGACGTTTCTGCATTTTTTGGGAAATGAACTTTCCTCAAACGTCTTTGTAAATTTGATCATTATTATCAACCCGAAATTCTAATACTGGAGATAAAACACGCCGTCCGGAATTTTCTTTGAAAAATCCATATCGGATGTAGGAACTCGTAAATTTTCTGATTGTGTCGTGCTAGTACGCGAGCTGCCGTGTCATTTTAATACGCAAAGAAGTTTTACTACGTTTTCTTACCAAACAGATTGTAGTGTACTACACATCTCAAAACGTAATCTAAATTCTGATCTAATTTCTCTGAGCGTAATCCCATAGCGCGCGAATCTTGAACATGTATTGTTATTGTTTTGGAACTGATTTAATGTTTCACCTTTTCTTGTTTGAATATCCGCGCTCTGTTTGGGAAAAGTACTATACATACAAGCTTTGATGGTAACTAGGCATCGCTGGACTCACTTATTGTATGCGCGCTTCGTCTACCCACACTCGGCCCACATTTTCACATTCATCCATCAATGCCTGAAATGCCGATCGGGGCAGTAATGTCCCATAATTGTGTTTTTATATTTCACAAGTTACCCTCGTAAATATAGATTTTTCTTACCTTTATGTGATGTTCGGCGGAGTCCTCGGGTCGCCTGTAGACGAGCTCGTCAAACCGAGGCCGGTCCTCGGGCATCATGAACTCGCGGATTTCCGTCAAGAGGGTGTACTGGAGCAAAGCAACAGATGTTAAAAGGTACAAACAAGTAAACCCTTTGTGGACTACTTTACCATACAATTTAAAAGTGGTACCTTTAAAGAATTTAAGAGGATTTGTGCGGATTTGTTAAGATCCGGGTCTGGTGTTTGAAAAGGATTTGTTGTTTACTTTTGTTCTGTGAATACGGAAAACAAATTCATGCTCAATTTCAATCAAACTCGAGATGAAACAAAACAACTTTTCAATTTATTCTTGTCAACTTTCCGGCCGTGCGAACTTATTTTGTTTTCTTTTCAAACACTGTCTACAGCTGTTGTGCAGACTTGTGCTACAAATTCGTTGCTACGGAAGTGAAATTCGTAGCACAAAAAAACGTTTTATCGTTATGAGCTAAAACGATTATGCCATAGAAAATGAAACGGGACACTCTGAAAACTAAGTTGTTATATGATACGAGTATATGATTTTGTACTAAATTTCTAAGTAAAGAAGAAACATTAAAAGGCTGCAAATAGAGCAGTAGTGCACATTTAAACATTATTATGGAATTCCAATTAAGGGCCAATTATTCTGTATTAATAATTTCATCAATACCGTAACAGTTGGATCTGTGCAGTAGCATTATAATAGGAACAGAAGGTCTGATGCATTAATCATGTCACTGCGATAGTCGACACGAAAAACCGCTTTGCGGCAAAATGAGCTGGCATTTTCGCTAGCTGACTGTTGACATTCCGAGTCTAGTCTAATCAACGTTTCTGTAAATGCTAAAATCCGTGAAATGCTAACAAGCTAAAGACGTAGGTATGAAAGTCAGCATTTCTGGAAATTTCAGTTGTTATTTACCAAAAGAAATAACGTTTATTTTATTTAACTTAACTACTCACTTAGTTTTTCGCTTAGGTTTTTACTTTGTGCAGTCAAATTAAAATTGTCTATGGATC
The DNA here is from genome assembly GCA_931315375.2 of Opisthograptis luteolata. Lineage (NCBI taxonomy): Eukaryota > Metazoa > Arthropoda > Insecta > Lepidoptera > Geometridae > Opisthograptis > Opisthograptis luteolata. The sequence continues at coordinate 4,915,619 of OV928034.1, forward strand.
AGAATCATACCAAGGTACTGCGTAAACACAATAAGGAATAACATTTTATGTATTGTATGTTGGTTTACGGTTATAAAAATCCTTGGTCTAATCTTTAATCTAAGGTGTTAATCGAAATAATGTAAACGTTAGAAGCAGTTTAGTCTAGCATTAAGCAAATGTACAGTATAGGAGATATTAAATAATCGATATTTCGGTTCTCATATGCAGTCGACAGGTAATGTTGGCATAGAAGAGAGAGAGATACGAAGAGAAGACAGATATAAAAGAGAAGATAAGGTCAATTCTTAAGGGTTGGCAACGCATCGGCAAATCCCCTGTATGCCCGCCTCGCACATCTAGTACAAATTGAGAAAAAAAAATTTCAAGTCACGACAGCCGCCTACATTGGAGCAGGTAACTCACCTTCTGCTGGGTGTCCAACAGGTCCCTCAAGACAGTGAGGAATGCGTCAGTCGTGAGTCTTCTCGCCGCGTACTCTTCCATATAGTACGCAAGCGCCGGGAGATCACTCTGTGGTAGTAACGAACGCGCTTTTTGCTCCACTGCCACTGATGCTGCTCCTCTTCTTTTACCCCAGCCGCTTATTCTATATGGAGATTTATAAAGATCAACTTTTTTTTTAATTTTCGCCTGGGATTTATAAAATAACATTTCAAGTGCACAGCCTAAACCAGGACGCACAGGTACGAACAATGACAGACACCCCGGTCCCACGGTCATCTGGTCTGGAGCGGCTTTATTTGTTGGAAAATGAACCTTAGGAACGATCAAACGCGCACGCACAGCATCAGAAATCCCCAGGCAGGGTGTATTCGACGTTCGCCGTGCTGCCTGGTCTGTGAAAAGGCAAGCCGTCGGCCTCCTTCTTAACATTGTTTTATAGGTTGTATTATGTTTTTTTGACAATAGAAAAATAAAGATAATAATAAGAAATAGAGGTTACCAAAGAATAGAGTTTGCTATTCATAAAAGTTGTGGGTGGCACTACAATTGTTAATGGTAGGAGGCATGGTGCTTGCCACTAAGCGAACGTCTCGCGCTTCTCGTCGGTATTCATGACGTTGTATATAAAAAGCTTTAATAACGTGGGCTATTTCTAAACTCGTCTGAAGAAGTAAGTCCATATTTATGGTTCAATAACCTCTACGTAATGGGTCTAGGGGTTTTTGAGAGCATTATTTATAATGCGTGATCTTAATGAATAACCTTTCCTATATAATATTAAACCAATTTTTATAAGCGAGCCCCACTAAAACAGGTATTATGTTGACCTTTACATATTAACACACTCGACCATCAATACGTAAAGCAGGTCAAAGAACAATTTACTCTTCAGTGCTCATGTGCCCATTCCATTCAACAACTCTAGCTATACTTATAGTTCACACTATGTTACATCGACTTCCAGCGATTGAGGAAATGAGAGCATGGAGTTGAAAGAAAAGGATTTCCTCTACGGACAATTGGTTAAACACTCTTATTACTTAGTAGGTATAAGTTATGATTATTGGTACCTAACTAGTTGCGCCCCGCGGCTTCACCCGCGTCGTCCCGTTATCCTCCAGGAACCCTTTTCCGGGGTAAAAAGTGCACAAATACCTAATATGTAAAAAGTGTTTATCCTACTTAACATTGTAAATGCGAAAGTTTGTGTGAGTGTGTGTAAACGTTTGTTATCACGTATCACCGTAACTACTGAATCGATATTGATGATTTTTGGAATGGAGATGGCTTATATCCTAGATTAACACATAGGCTACTTTTAATCTCGGAAAAAGGTTTCTGCGGGATAACGTGAAGAAGCGGGTGAAACCGCGGGGCGCAACTAGTAAGTACTATAGTCCTCCTTATTTATTTATTTATTTAATAATAGGCAAGTTGCTTGAAGCTAATGTGGCAATATCATGCTGTGTTGAATTTTAGCAATGTCTGAAAGTGCAGCGAAAAGTCAATTCTGTAGCAAGGAAGCATTGTTCTTTCGCAACCACTTGTCCAGTCTGTTTTTAAAGGAATTCACTGAAGGTGCCGACCCAACGTGTTCCGTTAGTCGGTTCCAGTTTTGAACCACTCTAGACGCAAGGAAGTGGTGTGCAGTGATTAATTTTGTGCTTAAGTAGAAATAAATACCTATAGTGATTACATAATATTTGTAATCATTTATACATGTTGTACCTTTCTAATACTTATTTATGCGCATCGAAGTATGCAATCAAATCGTACCTTGGCACAGCAGGCGCCTCTCTTTGCTGTTCCCCGCCACCGTACGCCGTGCACGCGTGAGGAACCTTCCCCACGTCCTTCACTAGAAGTGACATCCGTTTGTGGTACTTCAGCTGCGCGACCGCCTCGTCGTGTGTCACTTCTAGAAACGACTGGCCGTTCACCTCCAGGATTTGATCACCAACCTAAAGGAAAATTGGATAACGTTAGTACAATAATGTACAACATTATGACAGATTACATCCGATTCTTTAGTATTTTTGTCACTGAATAAGATAATAAACATAGTGAAGAATCTTTTACCAAGATACCACGAAGATTATTTCATAATATGTACGCGTATGCTGGTAGTCTAAACAGCACGACTTTACAACTAACTTTTTACTCTAAATAAGAAACAAAATTGATGAGACCTCGTTTGTTTTGAAACTGAACGTAAACAATAAGTTTCGTGGCCCGATCATAATATCGCTTGTAATTTCTTGGCTACTACAACTTCTTTTGATTAAATTTGCTACTCTCATAATAAATCTAAAAATAACTTTGCTTATTTGTTATTCATAACACAACCTTGTACAGATCTACTTATACTGAAACACTACTCTGTAAGATAAAAAAAATGTCTACTGAGGGTTCGAATATTTTTTTATACGCCTGTTGGCCACGATCACACCCGACGGAAAGCGATGATGTAGTTGAAGATATAGCCTGCTTGTTTACAGCAAATACTAATTCACACTTGCCTTAAACGGCCCTCATGATTAATTGCGCAATAAATCCCAAATATTTCCTTTAATTCGTTCACCATTTCTTGTGAACAATAAGCTAGGTGCGGTACGAACTTTGGATGTGCTGTGTAAAGGGCGTATCTCTAGTCTCAGCTCAAACTATAAATTACACGCCACACCTTGCCTCGGGCGGGCGTCGCAATAAGAAAATGGGATAGATATTCTAATTTTTGGCGGAGTTCCATAAATTGCGAATAAGTGCTTGCGAAAAGTAATAAATATCTTCCAGAGGTTTTATCTGAAGGCAATTATATACAAAATCAGTTAATAACAAAATAAATATCTAACATTATTAAAAGGGACTCAAGGTAACCAATTTATTTATTATTAATAGAATTTAACAATTAAATCAAAATAAAAACACTTAGCTAAACCTTAACTCAAGGTAATAAATGTTAGAATAAGAATTTCAAAACTTGCCCATCCAAAGTTTAGCTTGTAATTCAAGAAGACAATTATATAGGTCCACGGATGCATGATATCTACAAAGTTGTTTCGGAGAAAGCTAACAAGCAATTAACAAGCAATTAACAGCATAAGACAGAAGTGCTCTATTCGATGCAAAGTTAGGGTAATTCCCAGTCGGTATATATACTTAGCATCTCTTCATCGCCGCATTGTCGCGATAATAACGAGGAATAGCAGTCAATATCGAAACTCAGACTCATACGTTTTAGACCGCTATGTCCCTAGGCCTATGTCTAGCAGTGGACCTATACAGGTTGATCATGATGATGATGGTGTCTATAAAAATAATATGATATGATAATGTATTTTTAACGGACATCTCTAAAAGGTTTAGTAGCTATCACCATTATTTTACAAAAGACTCTCCATACATCTTTCATTTTACGCTGACTACCAACAAAATTGAAATCGCTTACGTAACATAAATTTTACTTGCAGGTATAATAAAATATTGATGGCGTAGTCTATCCTTGATATTAGAAGCTAATGTAATTCAATCGATAAAATCCGTTAGGTAGTGAATCGATTGGCGATATTTTCATGTCCTCTACACGTAATGCACGTTAAAGCCTATCTGTATTTCATCCTTACCATGAGTCCAGCTCGGTCCGCGACTGAGTCCTTATCGACTCCTGTGATATAGATTCCCAGGTTGTACTCCAATCCGCCCCTTATCATCAGCCCCAACGACTGACCTGGCTCTATACATAGGTCCACCTGCATGAAACATGAATACCATTAGGTGTATCAAGATGCTTAAATAGATAGATAAATAGATAAATAGATACTCTGTATTGTGCAACAAAACATTTAGACAAAACGTTATCATATAAAACGTCATAGATCTAAACGTAAAGTAATGAAAGGCCATAAATCAGACATCCTAAGCCGCTCTAGACGGCATCCATTCATAAAACCTCCGCATAAAACACTACTGACTCCGTAGCATCGATTTGGGCGGGGCCCAGCGCGCCAGTAGCCTCATTACAACTGCTAATGGCCACACTTTACTAGGCAATGGACAGCGATTAGCAACCACGGTTCCATTCAACCCCGCGCAACCCTCTACGTTGTGTACTCATAAAGTATTTACGACCGAGAAATGGAACGTAAAAAATTATGGCGATATAAAATCCCCTTTTACCGGTTCCCGTGGTACATGGTGACCGAGTCACCTTGGATAATATAATACTGTTGCGCCGCTTATAAAATACAAGCTAAAGGTATTCAATCGAGTGAGCGGACACAAAAGACTTTGATGCTTCCCCCTATCGATTTTGTGTTTCAATTGTATGGCATTTGTAGCGAACCGGGTGGATATCATCCTCTAGGCTAAACGTTGCGGTTTGTACCGATTTTATGTCGGATACAAGTTTTATTGAAAACGTTGAAGTAGCAAAGAGCGATATTGAAATGTTGTCCATACAATACGTTGCTTGTCAGCTAGAGCTTGTCTGAAGTTCAGAAAAGATAGCTTAAGATTCTCAAGGGTGAGCTTATTAATTTACAATGTTTCATTCAACCTTTTGACTTTTAAAGAATGTATATGTATGTGTATAGTGAAGCTAGGTAAGTCGAATGCGAAATTGTTAGCAGCTAACAAATTAGCCTTATCCCAGCTCTCTTGCCCTTTTCCTTAGAAATATGAGAGCGCAGTTGTTGATGGTCACACTCCATATCCAGGAATAAGTAAGCCGACCCAGAGCCGATGATATATAGAGGGCATCGACGCTGTGATTTCTTATAGCTACTCGATTTCTATCAAAGCTTACAGTGCCTACTAAGAACATAACTCTTACATACCCTTCGTATAGAACGGTCTTTGCTGGCCGACCGTACTGGTCGGTTGCTAGGAGGTGAGGCTGGTCGGCCGTACCGGTCCATCCAAGAGCAGGTCGGCCGGCCGACCAGCGCACCAGCTGTCCGAACCGACATCGTCAGCTGTCGGCATGATTTCAGCATCTATTGAAAAAAAAAGATTAAAGTTAAACTACTTTTTTATGTAATAGAGTGGCAAACAAGCAGATGGCCTGATGGTCCACCGTTGCCAATAGACATTTGCAACACCAAAGGAGTTGCCGATGAGTTGCCGACCCTTAAGAACTCTTTACACACCCACCTTGAAGGACTGCAATTTGTAGCACTGCGAAAATACTTGTGGAGGGAGCTACGTCGACTATTATATATAACTTGGAAACTTTTGATTACCTACTTAAATATCCACTCTTTTTTGGTTTCTGTTTGAGCCAGGCCAAGCAGGCCTATCCCATTCCCACGCGTTTGCAAATAACGCCTATTGCCGACTAATATTAACATAATCCTAATTGTCGACCATTGTCGTCCCCTATTGCGAGCCTCACCGTAAAAGTAATACAATTTCATCGGGATTATTTCGGCGTTCGATGTTCATCTTTCCCGTATAGTACAGGAAGTAACTATGTAAATTGGTCTTCTGTAGACCAAGTTTATATCCAAAGACATCGTTGAGACTTCCTGCAAACACCTAAGCTTATACCTTCAGGTAATACGGACCCTGCTTAGTATAAGTACGGCAATCTCAAGGCTCAAAAGGGCTTTGTAGGGCCTATTATCAGGGATTTATGTCATAGGTAATAATGAAACATTATGCTGATGGCGAAAAGATACAGCCATGTGTCTATCAATATTGAGATATACTGAGAATTAAAAATCTTTTTATTTATAAGTATGTACATAGATAAATAGAAAACTACGGAGCTAAATTTGATAGTGCTATAACCATATTTATTAACACAAAAACAAAATAAAGTTAGCATCTAAAGTTAGCATCCGTTTTCATTGTCCAAGTTAAGGTGATTTATTGGGTGTGCGCGAATAATATTAATACAATAAGCCCAAGGGTGATAAAATTGCGTCAACCTAAAGATCTGAAGGTGACACAGCCAATACGGGACTTGTAGGCGACGACATTACTACGCTCGGGGAGACAGCGCGGCGGCTGCCCGACACGTCATGTTATCTTTTAGAGTACAAGTACTAGCCGCACCCCACGCTTATACCCTACAAGGTTTACTCGTTATACCGTAGGAACCTTTTTTCTGGGATAAAAAGTAGCCTATGTGCTAATTCATATTATTATATAAGCTATTTTCATTCCAAATTTCAAAATCCGCGCGGGTAATAGCTAGTACAGTCAACTACAAAAGTCGCTGAACATTATCAAACTTTCCGATTACGTTTATCATCTGAAACCCCAACCTTTAACCGCATCATCACTTCCATTAGGTGTGTTGTGTTATGGACAAACGCTACCTTGTAAGTTGTATAAAATAACCAAACATTACTGTCTTAAAACACATTTGGAAAATCGAGTATGATCAGCTACTTTTATCGTTGACTGTACCTATCGAATAAATATCATTGGTACTATTGTACTATTGGCTACTTCTTTTATTAGTACGGAGCTATAACTACCGACTCGGAAACATACTACCTAATTAGAGTACTTTTTTAACATTTCAAGAATAATCTGACTTTGAACTGTGACGACCTCTACGCTGAAAACATGCAAAAAGAAACGCTATATATTATGTAATTCTAAAACATTGTGACGAAGTTCGCAAAAAGTTTTAGTGAATGTCAAGAAGTGAACGTCGTAAATCAAGTGATAACGCTGAGTAAGGAAGGAAGGGAACGCCAACGTCTGGCGAAAATAGTACTGCTTACCTGACCTGACCATATAACTGGATTATTTTTAGACGTTACGTATATTTTATGTGGGTCACACATCTGCACTTGGGACAACATTTTTCTCGTCACATATATATATGTTTTATGTCAGACGGGACGACCTATAAAGTCTGTGGTTGTAATATTATGTCCTACGGTATCTGAACAATGTATGTGTGTGTATTTCGCATCAAGTCCGACTCAACCATAGACTTAACAAGTAGCATTGCGTAAACAAAGCACTTTCCTATTCGGAATTGATCATGTCACTCCACATACATATATGTATTTTAATTGTAAGGTTTTAATTGGCTTTTTAATCTTATTATGTTTCCTACTATGAAGAGACACCTATCAACATCCTACTTACTATTTACGAGAACTATACTATACTTACTATACCCTACTAATATTATAAACGAGAAAGTTTGTGAGTATGGATGGATGGATGTCTGTTACTCCTTCACGCAAAAACTACTGAACGGATCTGAATAAAACTTGGAATCGAGATAGCTTACAGATAGGCTACTTTTATCCCGGAAAAGGGTTCCTGCGGGATAACGGGAAGACGCGGGTGAAACATCGGGGTGCAATTAGTACCAAATAAAATGGATAAACATAAAACGTAAAGGACCGTTATGGAGTTATTCAATTACTTAAGCTAGTAAACATATCTATCCAATAAGTTTGTATCTAAACCCATTAAATACACGCAACTAATAATTGGGTCTAAAAGAAAACAAACGTGTCCAAGGCAAACTCGGATTCGAAGAAGATGAAACTTTATACAGACATTCCAAGTTCTCCAACTTTCGCTTTGTTCGCGTAATAAATGAGACGTAACATCGGACCAAAGTTTGTTTTCCCAGCGCCAATTTCATCTCATTAATATGCATTCAATTTATCAAGATTCCAATTTAGTTGCTGTATTAAATTGGACGATCATAAAATGAACGTTTTCTTTGAAAATAATTATAAAAACATCAAACCTGCAGGGCAATGTTTACATACAAAATTTAAAGTTAACAAATATTACTATGTCTGCACTGTGTTTTGTTTAAAAATGACCAAGAAAGCAATTTCCATTTGTTTTACTTATAATGGGTAACTTGAAGTAGAAGCTTAAATAAAATATTGCCCAGTTAGCTTAGCGGAGTAGTTGTACAGTTAATACAAAATTCTATGCCATGGCTAAAGTGCATAAAGAAAGCCAGCAGCCATTAACCTTCCAGAAAAAAAACATCATAAATGGAAAAGTACGGTCAGATTCTAGTTAACGCGAGGCAGTCACGAAACAAAAGATTATAACGAACATATTCACTTTTCTGCATCTTGTTACTTTTTCAAGCTCACAATAATTCAAATTATATTTTATTTGAAGTTAAATATTTATTTGTTATTACTCTAGAAGCATTGCGGATTCTAAACATTATTAACAAGTACTCTCCAATACAAAATGGCTTGTAATCACAAATGTTATATGGAATAAGATAATTAACAGTAGGTTCATAAAATAAATGTTTTTGTAGCAATTCACGGTCCGTGTTTAGGTCGTCCTATACCAATAATATTAATATTATAAAGAAGTAAAGTTTGTTCCAGGTTGTTGTATGTGACGGAAGTTACGGCTAATCTCTGAAACTACTTATACTATTATGAGAGTCCTTTCAGTAATAGGTAGCTACGTTATCCCTGAGTGCTATTTAAAATAAAATTGCGTCCTCTAAAAAACGCAAGGTAAGGCCTAAAAAATGTAACATTTCAATGGACTAATAGGCTATAGATCAAATACTTATAAAACAGAGAAACGTATAGGCAATTTCGCTGCCTTATCGGCGTCCATTGATTAAAAACTAAGTGAGGCTGTATATATCGTCAGCAAATTATTATAAAATAGTTGCATCCCGCGGTTTTACCTGCGTCTTCCCGTTATCCCACAGGAACCTTATTCTGGGATAAAAAGTAGCTTATGCTACTTTAATCCAGGGTATAAGCTATCTCCATTCCAAATTTAATTCAGTTCTGTTCAGTAGTTTTTGCGTGAAAGAATAACAAACATCCGTCCATCCATACATACATACAAACTTTGACGTTTATAATATTAGTAAGATACTCGTACATCCAAAAAAAATTTGTACATTTAAATTTATTCGACTTTTATAGTGGTAGGACTCTTGTAGAACACACCTGGGGACCCACACCGTTGACAAATTTTCAACTAACAAGGTAGTGTGCTAACATTACTACGTTCCGGATTGAAGAGCAATGTTTTCAGTGTAATTAAAGGACATAAAGAGACTTAACATCTAATATTTCTGAGTTTCGAGAGCAGTTGCCGCGTAGAATTTCGAACTGATGAAGTTCAAAGTTCTGAGTCGCACTAAAACTATAATATCCAGGCGACCGACTCGTAACTTAGTTATAAAATATGTAGCTTAAAAAAAACTAAGAAAAACACTTAAAACGTTACTTTTTAGTCTATGAAACCAAGCCCCCTCTATTGGAGTTGTCGAAACGAATCAAATGAGCTGAAACTCGAGAGGTTTCCTAGTAGTCACTGAATAGTTCCTCTATCCTCTTCATGGTTTTATCATCAGAACCTCGTAACCAAGCTCAATCTATTGGACTCGCCAAAACGAATCAAATGAGCCCAAACTCGATGGGTTAACTAGTAGCCATTGAAGAGTTCCACTATCTATCTCCTGGCTCCATCATCAGATCAGGTAGATGATATCAAATTATTGCATTATCATCGAGATTACATATACATACAAAGTTTCAAGTCGATACGACAATTAGAAGTAGATTAAAATTGACTTCTAAGATTTGATTACATTGTTAGTTAGTTAGTTACAAGTGAAGCTAATAAAAGTGTTTTAATAAAGAACACTACGCCTCAGTAAAATTTCGTAGTAGGTCTACGTTTCTCGTAGCGTTCGTAGCTCTATACACATCCATGTCTATGACGTCAACAGCAAATAGGCGTAGCTCGGAAATAGAAACGTCCTTCCGCTTGTCATTTCCAAACTCGTGACAGCCCACGTGGCATTACCATTCGCGTTTCACCTAGTGAGACATCACCACATGTCAGCTCTAAATTAAAATGAAAAAGCTCAGCAAAAGAAATATGAGAGAAAATATCATCTTTCAAATATTTAGGCAGAAAATGAAGAGAATTGTGACCGCAAAGTGTTATGAAAGTTGGCAGCTCGTGATAGATGTGTCCTCAATTTCCTGATGTCGTGCCACAGTCAATATTTTCACGTACACAGTATACGAGTAGGTAGATAGGTACCTATCTACTACCCTATTCTATTTACACATCAAACACCGATGTGTTGCGGCGATACAGCTCTTTCATTCCATAACATTGCTTTTTTCCTAAAACCTTTATCCATTAAGTTCCATTTCGACATTAAAAATACTCATTTTTCCAAGACATTTTCTTTGAAACGCGACTTGTATATTTGTTTTGCTTATTCAAGTGAGGTCCCTCCGCAAATAGAGCTAATATTTACTAACTTACTTATTTTTATTACTCTGCCTTAAAATAGACAGACGAATGCAAATAAACGCCTCGATTTAGGAGGTTTTCAACTTCGGAGCCTATTTTTGGATATGTCATTTGGCAGGAGGAGGTGACAAACATACAGCTTAATGGTTCCTCGGACGATTTAACTGGCTGGTGGTGGCGGTTGGCGGGAGTTAGGACGCTTTCAAGTCATTTGGACCACGGGCAGGTTGGCCTGCCAAGGGCAACAGGTTGTCGAGACTTCATTTGTCAAACGTAGTAATTTGCTGTTTACAAAACTTGTTAGTCAATGGTCGAAGAATAAGTGTATTCTAAACGTGAAGAGAGACATGGAAGACATCGTGATGTAATCATTGCTTGGAGCATTTTTTCGTGTTCGCCTGATTAGCTATGACCCTGAAGTTAAGAATTTATTCCTAAACCAAGTGTAGCGTAGCCCCCACTTTCATCCACATTGTCACTTAAAATCAAGGGATTTGTGGTCAAACGCTAAGATCCATACATAAACTTTACTAAAACAATTGAAATCACTACATAGTATAAAACAAAGTCGCTTCCCGCTGTCTGTCCCTATGTATGCTTAGATCTTTAAAATGCTGTTTTCAGCAATAGATAGAGTGATTCAAGAGGAAGGTTTATATGTATAATACATACATATTATAATACAGAAAAGCCGGAAATACTGCCCCATACTAGTATCCACAAATTTACATTGCACCCGTGCAAAGCCGGGGTGCCTCGCTAGTAAATAATAATCCGGCAAACTCTATTCGAAAGCACGCTCTCTCATCTCATCTCAAAACCTACTTACGGTTAATGCGACCCTAAAGGCCATCCGTCTTACCTTAAGCGCATCTTCATGTGAGATCCCGGAGAAGGGAGTGCCGTTGACCTGCAGGATGGAGTCTCCAGGGCGCAGTCCCGCGCGCTCCGCCACAGAACCTTCTTCAACTCGGGATATGTAGACGCCTACACCTACGCAAATACATTTACCAAATATAAATGGTTCGGAATAAGGTGTTGGCAGAAAACATGCACTGCTCTTAAAAAAAATATGTTCGTTGCTCCTAATAATATTAAACAAGGACATTGGTATTTTGTAACGAGGACCGTTTGAGAATTTGCCAAAAAAAAAAATTAAGAGATATAATTTAAAATAATTAAAAGATTGAAACTTCAAATCTAGAATGTACGTCTAAATATTTGCAAAATAATCCTCTATTCTATTCTGTTTCTGACTCGTCTGAATTATATAATTCTGTATCACGATTAAAAAACGTAACGAAATGAAGCTTTAAAATCTTTACCCCTCTTCCACATATGATAAAGGCCCCGGAAAGTTTAAAATTAAAGTAATGGCTCACAAAAGGAAAATCCAATTTAAAATCTGCGGTTATTGGATAATCTGTCGCTATATGTTTCAGTTTTTACTCGTGCACGTAATGCTTATTAATATGGTTCGCGGGTTTGGAAACGAAATAATAAATAAATCTAATTTATCAGAACTCTGAATTTCGCTTCGTATATTTGGTTCATTTACAAGAATTTTTATCTAACCTCTCGTAACCCGGCATGAGATATACCTAATTTATTAATTTATGATATACTTCAGTTGAATAACCGAGAATCAGAACGAAAATGGCAGGAAAGGCATTTTTCCATGTCTTTGTTGGTTTTTGGTACTAAAACAACATCTCCGTCTGTAGACAGACATGTGCGTGTCTCTCTTTTTTGCAAGTAGAGGAAGAAAAAGAAGAAGAAGAGTAGTGTACAGAAGTTTTGAACGTATTTATCTGTTAGGTCGCGTGTGTATGACAGAACTCTAACTCATAACTAAGATTAGGGGCCTGTTTTTAGAATAACAGATTTCTATTAGCAAGTTTGTGGTGTGTACTAAGTTATTCTAGCGTTTTAGTTGAGCTCTTTACAGCACGAGTGCTAAGACATTACAGAAATTAATTTAAGTAATAATTGATTTAATTATGATTTTAAATTTTTTTATATAAGTACAATGTAATCTCGAAAAAAAATTTAAGCTCATTTGTTCATGCATGTTTCCTTCACATGTTTTGTATTCAGCCAGTATAAAGAAAAGCGTCACCATTTCCATACCCCAAACCAGCAAAGTCCTACGCGGCACTGCACTACAGTCTTTACCTTGAGACTCAATTTTTATATCCCATTGTCCTCCAAACTGAGAGCCAAAGACGTTTCACTAACAGCCTGGACTCGAGTGGTTACATGGTTAGGCGGGTTAGGCCGCTTTGATCCTAAGTGTTATTTATACGGCGCGCACAAAGGCCGCCAACCGATATTAGAGCTGCGGTCGTCATCTGCTTATCCTTGTATTGGATTACCACTTAACAAGGCTAATATTACTTATACTGGATCATAATGCCATTTACGAAGCTGCGATAAGTAATTATTATGCTATTTTATTGAGTAGTAAGTGTTACATTGACGTTCGTAAAATAGAAACAAATACTGGGGGCCAAGTCTGCTATTTACACTTTCATGTTCTGTCTAGATGCATGCTGAGTGGATCCCATTGAGACGATGCTAAAGTTTATTAGTCTGCTATGATGATATGTATTTGAATCTAATGGTACTTACTACGAAATCGTAGATTAAATAATCTGTGACGGAACCCGAGATTGTTTCAATATGGACGAAATATGGTTGATTAAGAATTTAGTAGAGTGCTAAAAGTGTCAAAATCGGCCATTACGGGCCGAGCATAGGTTCATATTGGTTAGCAGACTTGGGGTCTTGGTATACTGTGGCATGGTAAACATTGCACAAAAACAAATGAAGCTTTGATGATAACTTGTGCTTATTATCTTTAGCATGAAAGTACAACGAGCAGCGTAGGTGTGCGTAGTGTACCAAGCTTACAACTGCAACTGCAGCCACCGCCAGTTACTCAGTCCTGACGTTGTTGGACGCCGCCACAGGTGTATTAGCTATATGAATTATAATATCACCCGCTTAAATAGTACCACTTGAACCGTAAAAGTACGCAGCACAGGCAGCAACTCAAACAACGTCAGACTTTAAAAATGATTTACTTAAACATTGTTGTTCTTGTTTTTTTACTTCTTACAGGGTGACGTTTAACCACAAGTCACCTGATATTATGGTGGCACCACGCTTCACCTGAGTTGGAAACTGAGTCTCAAGTGGGGGCTGCTAGAACACACTGATAGGTGCTTGGCGACAGATTCTTAACTTGAGGTAGTTAGCCAGAAAAGCAGTGGGAAAAAAAGCACTGCAAAAAAGTTAAAGTTAAGAAAGTTTAGTTTAATAAAAGGCACTGTTTACATACGCTCACCTGCCTCTTTCCCGCCCTTGACGCAGATGCCGAAACCATGAGAGTCGTTGGGGTCCCGGCTCATGGTGACGGTACGCGTGATGGGCTCCATCGGCGGCGGCGGAGCACCCCCGGACGAGTAGGGCCGCTCCCGCTCGCCGGTGCGATATATCGCCTGTCGATATCGCTTACATAAGTATTTACACCGAGACTAGGGAATGCAATCTCGTTCTCGCGACATCTCGTTTTCGTGAGATCTCGGTCTTTTTCAGCAAGATTGATCTCGGTCGAAAAATGGGCGAGATCTCGACTGAGCCCTAATCTCACGAGATTGCATTCTCTAAGTCCCAAACACACTCACAATTATTCATTTCTATTATGAGACGCGGAACCGTAACAACGGATACGGAACTCAACACCCACGATTAATTTATCAAGTTTAACTGGTTGTTAAAGGTTTCATATAGCGAACCGTGAAAATCTAAATAACCTCCCAACCTTAATCACGTACATTTCTGCCTTTAAAAACAGTTTGACTGATGCAAATTCCAGAAAAGCTCTTGCAAAATCTTTTGCAGCATTAAACTTAGTAAGAGAAGTTTTTTAAGTTCCAAAGATTCCACCGAGAAATGATGAATTATATTTTCAGAGTCTGAAAATTCTCTGAATTTCGTACAAAGAGTTTAAGTACTTAGCCCGCATCTGACGTCATTTGGAGCTACCCCAGTTTATATCAAACGCGAGAGAAAATTTCATTTACAGAACCACAACCTACAGTTCAAAGTCTTCATATATCGGTTCTTCTATTGGTAGAGTCGTTCGAACATAAAATCTAGTACAAATAGCAGAAAAATGTTCCAATGTGGGAACAAAATCCTTGACCTTCCGTTCCATTTTGAAACTGATCACGCCACTTTCAAAAGATTTATTGACCGTAAAACTTGAGTTTCTGCTTTTCAATTTCAACAAAACGTCACAAACATAAACGTATAAACTGCAGCAGCGAGCACAATGTGAAAATCATTTTTCACTGATTCATAAGCCACATTATTAAAAATCACTAATACACTGTAGAATAAACAAGAGAACGAGTAACTGTGACCCTGACCATTGCTGAGTCCGACGAGGTCTGCGGCCCGCGTCAGGCCACCGCCCACACTGCCTTCATTACCCACTACTACTCGTTATAAATTCCACTCACACGCTAACTTAAAAAACTGCTAAACCTTTCAGTTCACCGAGTTTCCGTTGGTTACGTATAATTAGCTTCCACTATTATTGTGAGTCGCCTGGTGTTATAGGTACCTACTAGTGGCGTCACTCGAAACTCGCATTCCACAAATAGCTCTGCGCTCGGTTTTCACGTCAATATAGACCGCATAGCTTGGTTGTGCTAGCCTGCACGTTCGAAGGAATATTACAACATTCTGTGCGCCGCATTTGCATACTCCGTTGAATGAGAAAAGTGGAACAAAATCGAGAGCGCCAATGAGTTCAGTAAGAATTCTTTTCCCTTATATTGCTCTGCATTGGAGTGTTTATAAGCAATAAAATGCGAGCCCCTCTTCTTTGCTTAGCATATTTTATCAAAGAAACCGTTTAAACGGCGCGCCAGCCGCCCCGCTGTCTGCCGCCCAGCCTGCCTATCGTTGTCTCTCGCTGTTACACTATTTAAATTCCTACTTCAAATCTTACAAGTAATATTTCTTACACATTTTTTTATATTCATAGTTTTGTATGCTATTAAAATTTTCATTTCACTACGCTCACTGTTTATTCTTTGAATAGAATGAACAGCTCTAGTTACTTACTTAGCTTCTTAAGTTACTCCATACAGATTTTTCATGTGATGTAAATTTCCAACACTGACAACGACTGTTATTTAAAATATATTCTTTACTACTTTTAAGAAATAGGCTCTATTTACTTACTAGTGATATTTATTTACATGTGGGATGTGAGTATAATGAAT
The DNA here is from genome assembly GCA_931315375.2 of Opisthograptis luteolata. Lineage (NCBI taxonomy): Eukaryota > Metazoa > Arthropoda > Insecta > Lepidoptera > Geometridae > Opisthograptis > Opisthograptis luteolata. The sequence goes on from OV928034.1 coordinate 4,931,620, forward strand.
TAGCTGTCACCCAACGTTGATTTTGTGCGAGCGAGCAAAGGTTTTCATCAACAAGTGTTCTGGAGTAATCACTCAAAGCAGTCCCGGATGACTGAGCTGACAGCTCGCGAGAACTTTGTAGTTTACAAACTGCTAGTTATTTTCAACATTGAACAAACAACATTAACCCCCGGCTTAGTACCTATTTATGCGTAGGCATAGGTACAGTTAGAGACAGAATTAGCTCATCATACTCAATTTTACAAATGCGTATAGGATCAGTAATGTTTGACGTTTGACTATAATAAAATTACACACCTGATTTTAAGTGATGCTTCCGGCAAAGGTTGGTTGGTTTATGATGGTTAAGAAAATCGAAAATGTGTTATTGTTCAGTGACTTTTGTCGCTGACTGTACAATGAGCTTGTTAAAGACACATTCTGTTAGCAGTGTTTCTATTTAGGTATACAGGACAGCTGAGCAGTAAGTGTAGCATTGAATAAGCAGCGAGAGCCCTGCATGGCTAATCAAATAAAGTAAGACACAGCATTACCTCATTGTTCTTAGTGGAATCCAATTTGAAACCGTTGTAAGACACACCACGACACCGAACCGCACAATGCTTAAGCACATCACGCCACTTGTAATTCCCTTTAAGCCTTCATCGTAAAAACTCTTTTTGGAGTAAGTGTCGACAATATTACGTATCACGACTAAACTCAGCTTCACTAGACTGAGCAGGACATTTATTAGCCCCCTCTAAAATAATGATTAATGTTTATATTGCAAAATAGCAAGCCACAATCAAATCAAAAAACGAGAGCAACTCCAACACGTCCTCTACAAAACGTGTAACATTTCCTCTTGCAAAGTAAAATAACGCTATATTTAATTGGCGCTAAAGAACGCGTAGCTCTCTCAGATATACTCGTAAAATGTCGCCAAAACTTTGCGAAACGACCAAGTTTCGTAATTAAATTATTTTATTGTAGGACATTCAGAAGAAAGAAAAACGCGGTTATTACGGCTGTCCCGTGGTCGCGACTGGCGATAATGGTGACGACGGCCACGTTTGTCGAAGGCCGCAACGCGATGGGCTTGGTGAGGACACGCCTTGTGTCTTTAATTGTACATGAAATATTAACCTAACAAGCCCATTTTTCACACACATACACACAAAAACACTGCCTAATTAACAATGACTAATATAAATACATTCAAAAAATACAATAAACGGCTTGTTATTTTATACACTAGCTGCGCCCAGCATTTTCGCCTGAGTCTTCACGTTATCCCACAGGAACCTTTTACCGGGATAAAAATTAGCCTATGTGTTAATCCAGGGTATAAGCTATCTGTATTCCAAATTTCACTCAAATCCGTTCAAAGGTTCCGGCGGGATACAGGGAAGACTCGGGTGAAACCGCGGGGCGCAGCTAGTAATCTTTTAAAGTAGAATAAATTCAGCTAGGTTTTTTCATCGTGTGGATACACGTCCATGCTGGCGATGTCTAAATACCGGCCGCGCTGGTCATGAATAAAGTAGTGGTATCGACTGAGCCGGCCGGCGGCCTCACCCAGGAATAATTTACAAGTATGACCCTCGGTCCCGCGATATCTTGCCATACTTGTATTAAGTTATTTATAGAACCTTACTTTTATCGTGTCAACTTTGACGTCATTTATATTGATTTGCTATTAAAAATATATTGGAAAATTATATTCAAGGTTTTCTTTCAACATCGACAATCGGTTGGCGCATCTGGGGCTAGATTGCATAGTGAAATGTGTATATGGTTACCAAAACCTAATTGATACCAATCAGCCAATTCAGTGGCACAGATTCCATATAAGTAAAAGAAACGTGACTCCAACCGCACCAAAGCTGCTGAATTTACCACGAGAATTTTATCAAGAGGAGTCCCAGCAGTGGAAACGTAAGGGCTAATGATGATAACGATGATAATGTTTAATTGGCACGGAGTTTATTGTGTTCCAAAAGCGTCGAGGTTTTCCTAGAAGGATGTATTTATCAGTGTTAGCGTCAGCTTACATGATGCGTGGTACTGCTAGGGCTGCTAGCAGGCGAGTGCCTCCTCGCCGGCAGCGGAGCCGCGAGTGGGGCGGGCGGGTGTGACGGTGGCAGTGCCTTGCCCAGCGCCGCGGCACCACCCTGACCGAACAACCGGAGGACCTGCTCCGGCGAGATCGGCCGCTTCTTCCCGTTACTTGCACTTAAGTGATTTGTACTATTTCGTAAACTGGTTGCCCCTGCTGCAAAAAAGAATTCGTTTAAAACCTGGCAACACTACTAAAGTATGATCAAGAAGCAGTTTTAAATGTCTTGCTGCATTTGATACTCTTTTTAAGTGACCTACGAGATAGGCAGCTTCTTTTAACTTCTCGTAGGGTCACGTTTCACTACATGTCACTGTTAATGTGACTTGAATACAAGTTAGGTGACGATGTGGTCGACGATGGCTCCACGTTACATTTAGATTGGGAACTAACCCTCAAGTGAGGCTGCCGAAGCACACCGATAGCGGTGCTTGGCGACCGATTCGTAACTTGAGGACTTAGTATCTAGACAAGCTCCAATTACGTACTCAGGTATGCGAAAGAGTTTGCAACTGAAAGTTACCTGCACTATTCGTAATAGTGGAGGAGCCAAGGTAGGGCACCCTGGAGAGCTTGCCGGAGTAGTGTTGCGAGTAGGAGGTATGGTGGCCATGCGAGGACGCGGGCCGCTCCACTATGGTGTAGGAAGTTCCCGGCGGCGAATAGTACACCCCGCCCCGCGCCCGCGCCCGAGCGTCTTCCGCCTCGTAGCTCTGTCGGTTGTCCTGCAACCACTGCACACCTCGAACAAACTGATTCCCTTTTACTTACACACTATTTAGAATCGTAATGGTCTGGAACAGAATTGAAACCTGCTTCCTTGGAAGGTTTTCTTCTAGCAAGTTATACTATCTAACGCTACGCTGTTGTAGCGATATCATGCATTATTGTAAGGATAGTAAAATGCTGTGTCGCAGCATCGGCACAAAAAGCTTAGTACTAGTAAGATTGAGATCGCGTCCAACTCCGTAGCCCTCGTCGTAGAAAGTTGAAGCTACGTGGGATGTGCTACGATATTCGGTAGAGTCACCTGCTGCGAGCGTGAGTGGCGCGCGAGGTGGTGCGCCGGGTGCTGCGGGGTGGCCGAGCGCGTCCACCCGTAGCCCTGGTTGTAGGGCGGCGGCCAGCGCGCGCCGAACTCCGCCAGCTCCGAGCCCTCGCCCGCCTCCCCCGACCTCATGCCGGGGGTCACTGTCCACTCTAAACAACAACACACACACATACAGCACGTCCTATATCAAAATTATATTCCCATGTCACAACCTAAACAACAAACTCGTCAAACGACGACATTTTATTGGCAAATTACGTAAACATTCGTCATAAAAAAAACTTGATTACGAACGCGAACTCCCGACAAATAGCCCTAATTCAATTGGCACAATTGCTTTCCGTTCCAATTTATTGTTTAAACTTCAGGCTTAATATTCCGTAAAAATAAAATTTTTCAATAACCCGGAAAATTGGCAACGGTTTGATAAAAGGAATAAAAAGTACGGCTACCGTTTAAGCTCCTTCCAGAAGCCAAAAGCATATTGAAGGAAGTCGCAGCGAAGCAGTTACACCTGAGCGCACTCCAATTTACGCCGACTTAATAATTACTGACATACTAATTACAAGCATAGTGCATTCTATGCAAAACAAAACACCTAAGTCCAGAAGAAGAAGCATCCATTTATCTCCGTTAATATTACATACAGTTGTTATCTATGTAAATATCATATTTGTAAGGGGGTAAGTTTGCCCCGTTGCGACAATATGTTTGTGGAAAGTGTGACCGCATCTGTGGCTCCCGGATTGGCTTATTTAGCCATGAGCGCAGATGTTTTTCGGATTTTACCTATTATCATCTCTTGTAGATGGATGCAGGCCAATGATGATGATGATGAAGGGGGTAAGTCAACAAGTAAAATTAAATATGGTTTTTATGTTTGACAACGTGATAGCCGAGTTGGTAATGTCCCTGCCTGCGAAGCTAGCGGTCCCGGGCTCGAATCCCGGTAAGGGCAAATATATGTGTGATGAGCACGAATATTTGTACCTGAGTCTTGAATATTTTTATTTTTTTATCTGTATACGTATTTATTTCTCTATATATAAGTATGTATATCGTTGTCTAGTACCCCATACCACGAGTTTCGAGCTTAATTTGGGGCTAGGTCAATTTGTGTGAAATTGTCCCCGATATAATTATATTTTTTTCTATTTCTTTTTTTTATCTCAAAGATTGTGCTGAAAATAAACAAAGTGAAAAGAAGTAGATTATCTATCCCACATATTTTCCCGTAGTGTTACATATTTTATTTGGGATACGTAGTAGGTAAACGTTCCATTATTATATCATCATTAATTAGCTCATTTTATTCCCACAGCGGGGCTCCTACTTTTATAGAGAGAGTATGAGCCGTAATCAACTATGTTGCACTAACCCACTAAAAGGCTGAATGTCACAAAATGTCACATTTTCTTGAATTATAGTTATTGTAGTTCTTAGTTCCTTTTTTATTCGTCCGTTTCTTGTTCGTTTCTTAAGAATATTACCTTCGCCATTTTGTTAGACACATAGTTAAGGCATGACCTATTTCAATAATCAAATCATGTATGTTTGCTGATACACACAACACTGGCATTCCAGAATTACAAGGCGGCAGCAGACGTGGCATCAATATTCATTACTTTAAATACTGTAAGAAGTGATAACTCGTTGATCAAAAGTTTGAGTGTTCATGTGTGTGTGTGAATGTTTGTTACCACGTATCACCGTAACTACTAAACCGATTTTGATGAAATTTGGACTGGAGAAAGCTTATACCCTGGATTAACACATATTTATCCGGGATAATGGGAATACGCGGGTGAAACCGCGGGGCGCAACTAGTTGAGAATAAAGATGTTCTGCCAATTTAGATTGGCACCAGATTCTTGTCTTACTAACACTCCTACGAATTTCTCTATCGCACGATGTTCTAATCAATCTTTTTTTATATTTAGAAACAAATGAGATTTTACTTAGGTACTTCTAGAGTGTGCTAGTAATTTTCGCGCAGTTTTCCTATTTATAAATTCATTCATATTTAACATTTCCTAAGTATGTGTCTGTGAATGTGCTAATTGACTTGCGACATACCATAATTAAATAATAATTAATTGCCCATTCCAATTCTGACAGTCACTATATCGGAAATATTGGCTGATGACTGCAGATCACGTCGACTAGTGTCTGTTGCATAACTTTCCGCACTGCAGTCACATGCTGCCTCATTTGATATAAGAAATATGTAGCTGATAAAACTAATTACTTTTAACTTTTAACAAAACGTGCCAGTTATGGGTATTTGACACAAAAACCTAATAAGTTTGACGGTATTCCAATGTACGATCATTTATACCTACATAGCCGTTAGAGTATCAGTGACAGCTTTAATAATAAAATTGACGAAATTATTAAGCTTTCAAATAATAATCAGAGAGCAGCATTTTTAAAATAGTAAAATTACTTAAATAGTTTAAAATGTCATAAAACGTTTAAAACTAAATACAATGCAACAGTTGACCTTTATGATTTGCATCTGTATGGCATTATCTTATCCGCCCATAAAATTCCGCTATTGAAATAAATTGGCGATAATAATTCCAATTTAGTTGTGATAAATGTTCTCTTTGAACAATTTTAAACACGAAGGAGGGACGGTCGACCCTTTGGCAACGCGCCACCAGGCTACGGCGTCAGACTGACTCACATGTCGTCTCTATTGCTTTCACGTCCTGACTCCTTTGAAGATCTTTTGTCTTAGTTTCAGTGGAGTTTAAAACGAAAAAAGTGGCAACGGTAAAGTTTCGTTTCCGGGTGCTCAGCCCCGGGGGTTATTAAAGTCGCTCAAGAAAGTAGGACTTAGTCGCCGTCTGACGATTTTGGTAATTGGATTCAAAGTACCTGAGGAAATTGTTCTTGGATGCTGCAGTTTATGTTAATAGTAAAATAACATTTTTTTAGTTTGAATTGTTATAATGTACCTACAATATTATCGTTTCTTGTTTTCAAACACGGCCGTAAGTACGTTAGTATATCAACAAACTGCTTACTAGTAAACTGTTTGTTTATTTGGTCTTCTGTATAAAATAGTTTGTACAACCTACTTTGCAACAAACTGTTCACTTATTGTAGCCACGTTCAAAAGCACGAAGTTGCCGTAAGATAGCGTCCAATAAAATAGAACTTAGTACAAGTACATAAATAAATCTGTATTGCAATGGATGTCTTCACAAGTTCGTATTAGAGCAGGCCAGTGGTCTGGAAAACGAACATGACCCGTGTACATTGCACAGCCGAACGGAAAATTCGCCTAGTATACAGTTGTTGCTGATACTCGCAATTGACCCGGCACGGTGTCCCATATGCCCAAATAACATCAGGCAGTTTTTATTGTAAAAGTCAGTAAAAATATTACTAGATGGAAAACTAGATGGAATGAAAAAAATATGAAATTAAGATGGCTCTCAAAAATAATAATGTATCGAGTTACCCAGAGTATCTTATTTCTGAAACGCTTTGGGACTTTTTGTCTCTAAATATTTGTTGTTTTATTTGGTATCTTACGATCTATGGATTTATGGATTTAGAACAGAGGCTGCAAGATAGACCAAAAATAAAAATGCTGTGAAAGCATACAACAGTCAAGGACGTTGCATGGTACACACAAGTCACGTAGTTTTCAATATAGGTATTCAACGTCATAATTTTTCGGAAAAAATTTTTTTTGTGTAACATTGTTCTCCTTAAGTTAATAGGTTTGTTGACATACAGCGGTGTTGGGTTTGGAAGAAAACAACAATGTTAAGAGACAATGAAACTTGAAGGGCCTTTACGACGTCACGGGTATACACGCGGGTACGGGCGAGGTACGGGTTCAAGGGCGAAAATGCGAATTTAGGTCAATGGGACACGGCTACCGGGTTACTACGAACGGGCCCGGCTCAGAACAGCTTACTTCCTGATTGGTTTGTAATTCTATTTGCCCTTTGTCTTACATTTCTATGACTGCGCCATTTACAACCATCTTAATTGAGGAAGAGCCGTTCATAAAAAAGAAATCGCTTTCACTAGCTAGGCTCAGTAAAAAGGTGTGGCGAGAACTTAATGAAATACCTGTCTATCCATTACTAAGTACCTTACCTACAGTTCAATGTGGTTCATTTTTTGTAAATCTTTGAGTTTATTGATGATTACATACTCCCAAATTGGCGACTGGCGTCCTCAACTTTATCCTTAAAGTCAGAAGTAGAAATAACTGTTACTGTTTACTCGAAAAACTTATGTTTTCACGAACAGATCTGGCAAAAATCCTTTGACATTCTCCAAAATGCCTCGTATAGACCACTGAGCAGAAATAATCAGCCGACAGAAATCTTCTGGCTCAACGAACAATCTGTAAATATTTTCCACGCGGCTGAACACGTTGGTGACCGCTAGGCATCAAAAGGGTCCTCAATTACATTAGAGGACATTCACCACGTCTTCTCATTGCCTAACATTACAGACATATTACACCACGTACGGCCTTTTAGCATATTAAATCATGCTCCAGCGAATCGTGACATGTTCAAGTAAATTATGTCATCTTCGGAGATTTACGGAGTTACTTACGAGTATATAGTGAGTAGTGTCGGTACTGATGTACGTTTTCTAAAACTAAACTAAGTTTGACAGGTCTTAAAGTATTGCTGTTTTTCTGACTATTAAAGTAAGAAAAAGACACCGTTATTTTCAGTCCTGTCAAATTTAGTTTAGTTTTAGAAAATGCACATCAGAATCCAAAGGCTGCAGGAAACATTCAGCTCGTTTTTCCTATGTTTCTAGATAGAAACGCTAACGAATATATCGTGACGCTGTCAGATGACAGCGTTACGATATTTTTGCGATATTTTTGTTTTATTGTAAACCATAAACAATAATATTTCTAATTATGAACAATTTATGTCAGTCTAATTGTCAGTAGCTTACTTGGGGGCTTTCGGATAGAACTAATTTACTCGAGAGAATCAGGCGACACGTTTTTCTCTGCAATTTAAAAATATAATAGCCATAATGATGCAAAAGCTTCATAATTTTGAATATAAATTGCCACGATAACTTATGAAATCAGAGAGTCAGAAATGAGGTTTTTTTAATTGCTCAGCTGCCCGGAACTATCTACCTACAAGGGGTTGGCATTTCTTTTCTGGTCACGTTTCGGGCCGTAAATTGTCCCTTGGGAAAGAAATGGCATTTACCTCTTTAGAACCTATATAATAATAGATCCTGCACCTCTACTCGCCTATTTATTTAAGTGCTCTATATATTCAAACTAGCTGTTATACAGCTTTATGCACGCAAAGTCTCAGCCCGATCGGTTTAAAATTGACAAAGTTTCATACAAACTTTCATCCCCTATTTTATCCCCTTGGGGGTAGAATTAATCAAAATCCTTTCTTAGTAGATGCCTACGTCATAACATCTACCCGCATGCCAAAATTTAGCCCGATCCGTCCAGTGGTTTGGGCTGTGCGTTGATAGATCACTATGTCAGTCAGTCACCTTTGAGTTATATATATTTGGATTTCTTCAGTAGAATTCTAAATTATGCTATTTCTACTAATAGGTAGTACATTTTCTCTGTTTTGGACGCTTCAATAAAGGTTAAAATAAATACTACTCGACACCACCCGATAAGGTCAAAGGTACTAAAACTATCTTAGTGACCTAAAAATATATATTGAAATGTGGGTCTCGTTTTCTCAGTATCCCGTTTCCTAAATCCTATCCAAAGTTGGGCGAGCGAGTGGGTGGAAACTGACTGCGAAGTTGCGACAGATTTCTCTGCTAGAAACAATTCATGCCAGTAACATTGGCGGAATTGTAGTATTATGGCAACTCTACAAATGCCAAGAAACTAACTGACAATTAGTGCCAACCGCCGTTGGTTTGGCGTGGCCGTGGACTGTAAGGTATAAAAGGCAATATTTTAGTAAAATTATAATCCTAATAATACCTATTATAAATGTGAAAGTTTGTGAGGATGGATGGATGGATGTTTGTTACTCTTTCACGCAAAAACTACTGAACGGAATTTGATAAAATTTGCAATGAAGATAGTTTATACCCTGGATTAGCATATAGGCTGCTTTTTTAAACGGGAAGACTTGGGAGAAACCGCGGGATATACCTAGTATTATTCATGAGAAAGTTTGTGATGATGGATGGATGTATTATAATTTCAAGATCAAATAACTGTGAACGAACAAAACTGGAAAGTTTATATTTATAAAGTTTTCTATGCGTCATAATATGTTGCTTTAAGATTCGCTTAGCTATGCGCCGAAGCACCCCGAAGGCATTCTTTGAACTATCACAGACACGAGCACAAAGAAAATTCATTCCTTAATAACTTGACAAGTAGTGTTGTATAGCTGCGCACCTTTACAAAGGTACTGTTCTATATAATGCTGTTTAACCTGTGTTTAGCGCGATGATTGACGCTCGTCGGTTGGAGCCCTTTACTGCGACGCTATTGTTTATTCTATTAGCTGCCCTTATGGATTGAAGGTTTATTGTGTGAGCAACTACACTATGAAAGGTTTCAGCTAAGTAAGTTCGGGGTTCTTTTACATGAACAGAGTACATACAAATACCTACTCCAATGTTATTTGCCCTTTCAAGGTTACACGGTTTCTAGACTTTTCTATAGATTTTTCTTTAGAATAGAATAGAATTATTTATTTATTTAAATGTCGGATAAAGTGGAATTATATTATACTAGCTGTTCCCAGCAGTTCCACCCGCGTGGGCTACAGTTTATCGCGACATTAAATTGCCTATGTCCTTTCTCAGCCTCAAGAGTGAATCCTTCCTATTATTACCTTAGTTTTCCGTCTGAATCACAAGTCCTTCCGTTTTGACTCAGAAGGAAAACGGTATTTCAGAAGGTCTATTTTCTCCGTGTGTAACATACACATACATACAAAAACCGAAGGGTCACGAAATATTTTTTCATACCAGGGGTCGCATCACAAAAAAGGTGGAAAAACACTGGTCCAGACTATCTCTATACCAAATTTCATTAAAATCGGTTTAGTTATTTAGGCGTGAAAGACAGACAGGCAGTTACTTTCGCATTTGTAATATTAAAGTAGGGATTACAGTGCCACGTACATTTTACTCCACAATGGCACACACGGTTTTATAAAAAAAACCTAAATTCCTCATCATCATTTCACATTCGTCGTTGGTCGTAGCTTCTAGGCAGTAAATACGGCCTAGAAATGAATTTGTCTGGAAGCTTAAATTATGGTTGCCCGAGAATGTATTTTACTTTGTAACAGAACATAAAGAGAAGTGCTAAAGTTATTTTAAATTTCCTTTGACATTTTTATTGACTAGTAAAATATTGTGAATGTAACTGTTTATATGTATTTAACTATAAACATTATTTTGCATATCGCTACTATTATTAGTTCTGACTTAGTAAGTATTCTGGAATTTCTGGAACCTCACTGTTTTTGTTTGTTATTTAGACCATATTATGTTCCAATACTTTAAGCCAATAATTATCATTTCATTTCATTATACACTGAGAAAAATTATCTGACTTTCCTTCTGAGTCTTACCTTCCAAGACCGATTCCTTCCTTATTTTACCTTAGTTTTCCTTCTAAACCACAATTCCTTCCCTTTTGACTCAGAAGGAAAACGGTATTTTGGAAGGTATTTTTTCTCCGTGTATGCAGAGTAGATAAATACATTTCTTATTCAGTCATAGCCAACGGTAAGCTTTCTATTTGTTTTTATAAATAAATAATCTTGGAACAAATCTGTTTATTGAACGTATTGCAATTTATAAACTTATTTTACTGCAGCTGCTTGCTTCATGTGAAAATTCCACTGCATTTACCATTCAAAAGCTTAATGTATTATCCAAATCATTCGAAGTTGCATTTCATGTTACGAACTCATTGGTATTCCATTCCACGATCTACTTATTCGTCTGTAGGTAGGTACTGAATTAATATAAAGCTTCGGCGGTTACCTGCCGGAGAACGCTGAATACTTAAATACTTGTTTATACTCGTTATATACCTACACCAATGTAGACACCTCTTTAATAAATAATATGGTAGGCATATTAAGTTAAAAGAGAACTATTTTGAATGTTAGCACTACACATAATCATAAACAAACGATGTCACGTATATAATGTTATACTCGTTTATCGAAATATTATACTTCTACTCTTCTCAATATCCTCGTGAAGGCATCGCGTGTGTATGTTTCTTTTTCATTTCATGTAAATGACGTAGAACCATTATAAAGGATGAAAGACCACAAACATATAAAAAGAAAATTGATTGAAATTGATTAAATTCACGTGTAGTATTCGGTTGTTACATCCCTACATACAGAACACCCTTTTTATTTATAGCACAGTAAATACGACCCACGCTGTTCGCCGTCAATCCTGCGGGGGCCTTGCTTACGCTTCCAGCTTATTGTTATTTTGTACCCGTACAGCGGGTAATCCAATTAGTTCATTGACATTCAGGGATTGATTACATATAAATTAAAAATATTGCCTTTATTAACATAACAATAGTATTAGGTATATTTGACAACATATGAATTTTCGTATGACTAAGGGACAAGATAAATGCGATGTGATAAATCAGTAATTCTTAGTCTGTGGAGTAAGCAATATTTTTGTCTCTAGCTTAATTGTTGGATAGTATTTTTTGCATTGCCGTACCACATTTCCGCTAACGTCTCATAGTACCTAGTATAGAACAACGAACAAGGATATATTCCAATAGAAAAATAGTCGGTAAGTATGCTCTCGGAGTGTCTAAAGTACAGTCAACAACAAAAGTCGCTGAACAAAGGGATAATTAAAATTCCAGTCTCAATAAACTCTTAACATTGGCGGCAAAGAGTCAAAAGCAACAAATAAAAAAAACGTAAGAAAAAGTATAAGGTATGTTTTATCTTACATAATATAGTACAAAACGCCGAAAAATTCAAAGATATGTAAAATACTGCCTCATATTAGTAACTGAAAATCTACATTGTACCTGAGGGAAGCCGGGGCGGGTTGCTAGTATTATAATATATAATAATAATATTATAATATATATATAGTAACTCACAAAAATACGCCTAGATATAAATACTTCTATATGGATCTTTTTCATGTGAACATGAAAAACCTCTTTGTTCCCACCAGGGGTGGCATCCCGGGTATTATCCGACTAACCAACTTTCTTCTTTGCTCCAGTTTACATCAGAAGCACGACCGTCAGCCGCCGTAAAGGAGACGGGCAGTAACGGCCAGTAAATGTTTACTGCTCGAACGCAAAGAGCATAAAAGAACAAATAAACTTGGCCGGATAGTTTAAAGACGAAATAATTGCGTTATCTATTACCTGGGACATCGAGCTTCGCTCGTCTTCCCGAGTTTCTCGCATTTCCCGACGATGAGACCTTGACAAATCGATTTTCAGACCCCTCAAACTAGCGGTTAGTGTTTGTGTCGTGAATTCAACCGCAATCGCTAGTTTGATTTAGATTTATCCTGTTACAAACATATCTACTTATCTATACTAATATATCTACATCATAGAGAATGAATTAAAGAAAATGTGTTTGTTTGTTTGGAAAATTACCTATTTGTACAGTTAAGTCCATATTTAAAGTAATTCACATTTACTAGAACCTAGGTAAAACTAATATTTGAATACGGAAACCTACTCAAAGCTCGCCGGGCCCTTCAACCCAAATAATTTTCCTCAAACCCTTTTTATCATCAAGGAAAAAGATCTTTATAGCGGATCATAAAAACTTCCTTCCGAGATTACTGGGGACTACTACACTACAAGTAGTACAAAGTACGCCATGTACTATTGAAAAACAGTAATTCCTTCCGTTTTCCGTTGTGTTTTCACGAATAGACACACAGTTGTTTGAATATATCACCGTTATTTATTATTATGTGCTATGTTCCTAATGGTTCTACGAGCATTTTTATTCCTACGCTAAATTCAATTGCAAATTTTTGCAGCAGGTACCATAATCGTGTTCAGAGGACATATTCACAAAAGTACTGCAGCTTTAGTTTCTCATTTAAAGGTATGGTTAGGGTACCTTGAATAATGTTTTTTTAATAAATAAATATTCCTATCTATTATCAAAGTACCTATTACCCAATTAAACCGGTAACAAAATTAGTTATAAAAATAACTCTCATAATAGTCGAGAGAGAAATAATTTGGTAATTTAATTACACGTTTAGTCGCTCCCTCGAAGCCTCTTGTGATCCACTCAGCTTGCTTTGTTCAACCACTGAACTTTGAAATTGCTATCACAGGGTACTTTTACCTTATACACATGTCTAAGTATAATTGATTGTTAAAACTTATGTGTAGTCTTATATTCTTATATATAGTCTTATACTTATACATAATTATATAAGTTGGCAATATTTCATCTAGCAATAAAGTGAAAAATCTATTTTTTGACTTAGGTACATAGACATCGAGAATTGTCGAACCAAATTCTTACATAAAGATTTTCTTATTTCTGCCGGTATGGAAAGAAAATTGTGCTTTGAAAGTGGTGAATACACACCACATGGCACCGCGGTTAATATCAAATTGTCACACCTCGCTGTGACACCAATGCCTATCTGTGTTTAGTTGGCATTTGTTTTTTTATATCGCTGTTTTAGCACCTGGCAAAACAATTGAACTAAGTAATTGAGTTGAACCATGAAATGTCAATCTATTGGTCAACCGTTGAACTCAATGTAAACATACCTAGTCGCAAAAATACGGGAATTACTATATTATTTTACCTTCTCTAGCTAAATTTAAACTACAGTGGCAACCACAGCCCAAATAACAAGGCCGAAACTTTATGAAAGCACATTATGTCCCCAAGCCAATCAACATTGAAAAACATTTGCGCGGGCAACTAATTGCCAGTCGTTTATTTCCTTGCCGAAACTTTGATAGCAGGGAGTAAACGCAAAACACTGGGACCGAAGCAGGTCCGTAGCTAGGATCATTAGTTTGGGGTCATTTCAGACTGAAAAATGTGTAAATTATGATTGAAAGGTGCTGAAGATGTAAATTATATAATTTATATATATTTTTTTTATAAAATTTAAATTTTCAAATCCTTACGTAGCACTGCACTGCGGTCGTTTTTTAGTTTCATATGCGACCGCATAATTTCAATTACTATTTAGCTTATCAAATCAGTACACGTAAATATTGCTCACTACCTACTCCTTGATGGCAGGTTATCTCGCAATGAAGTGGTACCAACCCAGACATCAACATTTAACTAAGAATTTGCTGGAATAATACGAACCTTTAAACAGTAAACTCAGTTTACGTACCTATTTAGTTTTTGATAATAGCGTTTATATATCCAAACAATTTAAAATTACTTGTTTCTAATGGGACTTGTGTAAAATACACTAATAATAACATTAGTGATTTAATATGAAGTCGGCCTATGCATTTTCAACCAATGAAAAAGAAAATTAGGTGGTTCTCAAAATGGCACGCATGTGTTTTTCTTACAATTATCGCCCCTGAAGGGACTCCTTGGCTACGTACCTGTCCTGAATTATTGCAGCGTTCGCATGTTGCGTGCAGCCTCGGCTAATCACGCGACGTTGCGTATCACGACTGTAGCCCATAATAATAATTTTGGTGGGCCCGTGTTTATGATGTCAATGCGGAATTAATAATTTATGTTATGAATATTTTTATTATACTTATTCAGTCAAATTAATAAACTTGTTAACTCACTATCTTCATGAAAATAGAGATGTCTGTATTATATTTTGCATATTTTGCAACTGTTAGCACGATTTCTTCCCCGCTAATACACTTTTCCGCAAAGTCCGTCTATTTCAAATACTTTTTACACGTAGACGAACTCTTGAAAAAAAAATAGGTAAGTAATCTTACCAAATGTATCCTATAGGTACATATTCTCCAGACAGTGTTACTTCTGCATTGATAAAATATTACTATGTACTAGCGATCTGTCTTGTGGCTGGTGTCCGTTTTGAAGTTGATACAATTCCATACAAACTTGTACCCATGCAATTCTTTATGGGGTGATTTTCCAAAAAACCTTTCATAGTGCACCTCTACACTACCAAACCACGTCTCTATCATTTCTGGTTTAGGCTGAGTGTTGATTGTCAGTCAGTTGGTCAGCGAAACGGCGGTTTTATATATATTTATAGCGATGATGGCTCAGTGGTAGTGACGTCGGCTTGCGATCCGTAGGACGTGGGTTCGAATCCTACAATGAGCTTGAGCTTTCGGTGAAGGAAAACATCGTGATGAAACCATAGCTTGGTGGTAGGGTATTTTCTAGTACTCGCCTGGCTAGCTACCACCCTCTTGTTAAGAAACTGTCGCCAAGCACCTATTGGTGTGTTCCGGCAGCCTCACTTGAGAGCCAGTCCAGGTGTAGCGTGGTGCCATCTTCGACCACATCGTCACTTAACATCAGGTGACTTGTGGTCAAACGCTACCCTGTAAATAATAAAAAAAAAAAAAAAATAATTTAGAAATAACGACCGGTGCTTACAGCGCTCTTAAATTGAAACAAAAAATAACATCAAAGGAATGTATAAGAAATAGATACATATTGGAGATATTTTCTGTTTCGTTTCTTTACGTTTGTTTCTACGTCCGGATCGAATTATCTACATACTACGGAGGTGCTACGTGTTGGTATTGATAATTATTTTGGTATCTGTGTATGATGGTTGACGTCAATATGCCATTTTCATATAGGTTTTATCAAATAAGCAAATAAACATCAATAAAAAGTAAGTAATTAATTAGATCAAAGCATAATCCTACGAGATTTGCAGGAGCTACGAAAGCCTAACATTGTTTTATTCGCTATGTATTTTTTGTAAGTAGGTACACATCTTCTTTTTGTTATTTAGCTTTGTGGGTGTGCCATAATCAGATTGCGGCATTTGTGGAGCTTCGCTACGAGCGGAGTTCGGCCGCTCCCACTACACAAACTGGCTCAGTCAGTAATATCTTTTCACAGGCCTTCATCACGATAATTGATAGCTATTTATGTAATTGTGCCAATTGAAATAATCAAACAGTTATAGACTTCGATCGGTATGTGATGAGGTTCATTAATGATTAGAAATTCGCAGCTTAAAATAAGTTCAAAATGTCGTGTTGTCAAGCGGAGGACGGCAAGAAAGCTCACCTTATTATTTCATTTTGCGTGTATCTCGGTCGCACCACATATCGTTCGCTGTCGCGGTCACAGAGGTTCTGTTATCGGCATTCCCGGTTGCGCGGCTCTCAGTGCACTCGTCACCCGGTCGGTCGGCGTACGGAGCGCGCGTGTGTTTGTTGTGCTCGCAGAGGCCCCGGCGCGGCGGCGATGGCAAGTGTGGCCCGCGTGCGAGCGCTCGGGCGGGCGGCGCGGTGCGACTGCGCGTTACACCGCGCTTTTCTCGCTCAATACGATGGCCATGAAAATTTCAGCCGAGCCGCTGTCAACCGGTGGCGGCACGCAGGTGCGACCGCGCTTAGCTCAGACTAGCTTATCGTTCTATTAGCACCGACTTTCTTGACGCAACCTTTAAGATGTTCTGAATGAATCACCCACATCAGCTCCCTCGCCTTCGAACTAGGTGATGATATTAATTTATTTTAATTATTTAACATTTTGTGGGTTCTAAGTTTGATGAAGCTATAGGTCATTTATATAGTATCCTTATGAAACATCAAGGCTAATTTTCTCTCAACTAATACAAATTGTGATTGTAAGATCTTTGTTTTCTATAGGAAGCGCTGACACAGTTTGATTTTTCGCAGCCCATTGGAGACCCAAGCGCACTGATCGATACAACCTGATGGATAGGCGCGTTGTATAACCAAATGACAACGGTGCGCGCAAAGCAAGACGTACAAGAAGTCGTGCTACTGCATTGAGTGTACCTAACAACTTTGACATATTACCTCGAGCCATGGAGCCATGGAGCCATGGAGCCTCATACAAGGTGGAGAAGCACCCAAAGCTCAGGGATGGTGCATGTGTGCTAGTGCTACAACGTCAACTGCCGCCTGCTCCCATGACAGAAGATGAAGCGCATCATCACGTACACTAGGAGGTAGACAGATAGCTAAGTGCTCAATGTCTGTCTGCGGAACAATAAAGCAGATGCAGTGGAAGCGATAAAATTGTAGAATTTTAAGCCGGCAGTGTGTTGAGCAAGCTTGGCGTCTTTTTTGAACATCAAACCAATTTAATTAGCTTGATTAAAATAAACTATGTAGACTCCAATTTATTTACCTTCTACCTCAACAAACTGTGAGCACAAAAATGTGTAGATTACCATCCTTATATATCTAGACATAAAACTCGATAGGCGACAGACAGTGACATGTAATAATATGTACTTAGGCCTCTTATGTAAAGTAAGTAGACCTGCCTATTCCAATCAGTAAATCATATGAGGATTTTTGATTAGATTATGTGAGGTCGCAGTTCTGCTATGGTATTTAAAATTACACATCGTGAACAACACCTCTGTGTGTGATGTCGATGCTGGTTACGGTGTTATAAATTGTGCTCTTCACTTGGCTTAGCTTATTCGTGTAGCGATATAGCGGTCTTCAAAAATGCTAGGTAGAAAACTGCCACGCTACCAAAGATGATATGCTAAGTGAAGTGGAAGGCGGTTTTCTGGCTAATATTCATGATTACTATTTTATTGTTCACTTGAAACAAAGTTGGCAACGCTCTTTTGGATCCATGACTGTCCAGAAGGAAAAAGATGTTTCTTCAAAAAAGACATAAACGAGATTCGTGCTACGAAAACTTCTTAGGGCCAGAGTCAAAAGCTTCTATGTAAAAATGTTATTTCCCGATGTCTTAGACGTACGGCTAGTTGCTAGTTATAAAATAAAACAATTTTGTTTAAGGTATCGTTAACTTTTATTACATACCCATGTTATATAGACACTGGTGGAAAACTACAAAATTACACTACAATTACTTAGGTACAAATTATTTACAAAATAAAAACATCGAGCTAGTTTAACATGGATCGGGCAGGTAACATTAGTGCTATAATTTATAACAAGCAAAATATATGTAAGTATATATATATGTATAATAATAACTTTTATATTATATATAATTTAAAAAAATATAAATGTTAATAGCAAAGAGTGAGTCGAGTGGTAGTAACAATTTTACCAAAGTTGCCATCACTTGAAGGATCATATACTAGAGAGGTTATAAAAATGTAAGAATAATTATACTAAATTAATTAAGTTTAAATCAAAAATTGTCAATAAGTTTTAATATTCCAAACTGGCATCAAAAGGTTTTCACTAATTTATAATAGAGATATATATATATATGGGTACATACATCAAGTAGTAATATTATTGTCTACATACAATATACATTAAAAACTTCATTACTTCACACATAATATACATTGTACAAACAACATACATACATACAAATCTTTTTTAATACAATCTGAAATTCGGTTTACCAAACTTGTTAAACTTTAAAGCTTCTAAAATGTTATACAAAAGTGACAGCACCTTGCTATTAGATATACTCAGTACATATTCACTATAACATAAATGAGATTCATATTTATATACACACATCCACTATATACAAATAAGTCACATACATGAACATAGATGATTTTCACAACGAGATTTTATACTAAAGGTGGCATTAAACAGCCACCAGACTACGAGACGGACAGACGAAGACTGAACACAGGTTATCCTATTTTTGTTTTACATTTGTCTACGTCACACAGTCTGGCGCTTAGAAACATTATTTACAACAATTTAATTACAATGAAGAATAGACACCATGGAATGTATTCAAGATGAAAATGAACACATGTTTAGTTCGGACTTCAGATAAGAGCATAATCGATTGATGAACTTGTAACGGTTAGTCACGAATAAATAGAGACGCAACGTACATATTTATATTATTGCAACACCACAACGGGATACTTATTTTACTACGTCTTACTTTAGCTCCAACTGAGTGTAAGATCAGTCGCGAATTCATATAAAATATAGATACTAAAACCATTGATAGTGTTGCAATAATTTATCGATAAGTATATCGTCATAAAGTCTAAGAGGAACTTGATCTTAACATTTTGTGTAGGTATATCTCAAGAAATAATAATTCGCTAGGGGTGCCCTAAGATTTTACCAAAAGGGAAGATGGTTTATCTTCTCACATTATAACCCTGTTACAACTACACGCCAATGCACAAACTCACAGTTATATTTCGAATCACGTGTACTGTGTACAAAAAATATAGTAGGACGTACCTACCAAAGGCTCAATTGTAAGGAGATTATATTAGTCATAGTTACTTCGTGAACAGTCAGTCAGACTATCACTAAGGCAGGCAAGCCTATTTGAGTCTGATAGGAGCGGACCACACTCGAGAAGCCTGCCATCACCCATCTTTCCTATTTGGTTAAATCTGTTTTGTTGCTAAAGGAAAAATGAGCAAAGATAACCTACTCCCATTTTACGTTACCTGTGTTACGATTCGAGTTATTTATTCATTTTAATACTGTTATATAAAAAGTCAGGTACATATCAATGAACCAGGTAATCAGAAGTTGCGAAGAGGTTGAAAGCTGTCAGGTACGCAAAATCATGTGGTTATGCATGTTGTTCACGTTCCCTTTAGCAGGTGAATAATCAAGGCTTCTTCTTGAGCTTGCCGTTGACGACCGGGTCCGCCGTCGGCTTGCGCGGCCTCAAGATGAAGTTTAGATTGTAGGCTGTGTTCACGGCGTAATAGACGTTCGCATTTGCTGGGAGCACCATTTCTGAAAAGCAAAACGTAATGATTAGGTCCTTGTGCAAAGTAAACATTAGACATTATTTTTTTACTCATAGATATCTATCTACAAACGAGCCAAGCGACACGCGAGTTGTCGCCAAAATAGTGGATAGCAGTGCCAAGATAGTAAGGAGTAGGAGCTCACCTTTCTCCGGCAAGACTTGCGCCAGCGTGTACTGGTCGGGGTCGCCATCGAGGTCCAGTTTGAGCATGGCGTTGCGGATTACCTGCGGCGTGCGCTCGTTGTTGCTCAGCATGATGGACTTGTACAGCACCACGCCTTCCGTCTCTACGCATTCGCTCTCGAAAGTCACGCGGATTATGTAGAAGTCGGGGCCAGAACGAGGCGCGTGCGCGTGCGCTGGACTGGGGCCACCTATACCTGTCCCCACACCCGCCTTGCCATTCGCCGTCTTCTGACCGCTGTTGGCGCTGGACAGAGATGCGTCCAGCGACGGAAGTGACGAGGAGGACGACCCGTGCGACAACCGCGTTGGCGACGCGCGCCTTTCCAAACTGTCCCGTTTCCACGCCCCGTTCGGACCATCGGTTTCGCAGTAAAACTGCGAGCCGTTACTCGATCCAGTGCTCGCAATCGAGTCATTCTTACGATGCCCCTGCCCGTTGACGAGCTCTGGCTTCTTCGGCCGCCTCTCCTTAGGTGGGTTCGTCTGCGGCTCGATCGTGCACGAGAGCTGGTTCGCCTCGCGGTCGTCGAGCACGATCACCGAGTCGAACCAGCGGTCGAACATCGGGTCGGTGGGCAGGTGGTAGGCGTTCGCGGCGCCCTGCAACAGCTTTATCTGCGCGAGCACCTCGAACTCCTTGCGCCGCTTGTCAAAGTTGATGAGGCCATCCGTGACCGTGTCCGGGATGGCGGTGTCGATCATCGTGAGGTCGGTGAGGAACGTGCCGAGGTAGGGGATGGTGCCGTGGCTGACTCCGGGCGAGCCTCGCTCGTGCAGCAGCTTCTGCAGCTGGCGGTCGTTCTCGCCGACCGTGTCCGCGAACTTGGCCGTGCCCTCGCGCATCAGCAGCTCCCGCTGCGCCCAGCGGTTGTTATCCTCGCTGAAGATCCGCGCGAGCTCGTCGAAGAGCTCCGCCTTCTCCTTGGCGAGCAGGGCCCAGGCGCGGCGCAACCGATACACGGGGTTACTCTGCAGCCCGGATATGATCGCCTTTAGCGAGGAGAAGTTCTTGAGTACGCGCAGCTCGCGCGCGATGTCGAGCCAGGCGGAGAGCACGTCGGCGCGCTCCACCGGGCGGAGGTCCGGCTCGACGAGCACGGTGGAGATGACGCGGAAGGAGACCGCGTTGAATTGGTTAACGGTGGCGAGTACGGAGGCGGCGTCGTGCGCGCGCTCCTTGTCGCGGCGCGACCACACGGCGCCGAGGCACTGGTGCGGCACGAGCTTCTTGAACAGCTCCATGTCCATCCGCGTGAGCTGCTCCGCGAAGTGCCGGTGTGGCACGTGCGGCAGGCGGTACGCGCTCGTGTGGTGCGCCGCGAGCCGCATGCCCGCCGCCAGGCACACGCCGCCGCCGCCACCGACGCCATTGCGTTCCGCACTGAACACGGCTAACTTCTGTAAAACCTGCAATATGCAAATGGTATGTAATGTAAGAAAACTGAAAAGCAATCATGTGAATTCGATGTACTAACAACAGTCTAGAACCTAGAACTAATATTTTCTAGTAGGTATGTTGAATAATCAAATGTTCCAGAATGCATCTGAAGTATGACTTTTCCGGATCTCTTAAGTAGGCATTTCGTATGTAGTAGGAGTAGAGTTCCAAAAATGGACCTAGAAGTACCTACCTGCTAAAATAAAAATTAACTTCCGCGATAAGGAAACATCGATTTATGTATCGCAATATCGAAGAAATAAATTGCACACCGACGAAAAGATTCTACCTCAGAAACCAGATATAAAACAAAAAGAAAGTGAACCTTCGAATGTAGTTCCGAGCCGGGCAGGTGGATCTGAGTGAAGGCGAGTAGCTGCTGCAGTGCGGGGTGGTGCGGGGGCTGCCGGAAGTCCTCTGGGTAGGTGTCCAGCCACACGTGGAGACACGCTACCAGAGTCCTGCAACGCGCACAATAATAAAATATACCTAGTACCTAATAATAACAGAAGTACCTGAATAGATATTGAGGAGGGCTTCGGAAGACGCAATTCAGCAATATTGCTTCACACCTATCTCTAGGCTGTGGCTTGGAGTCACGTTGCCTAGAACGCCATATATGTGGACCAGCGAAGACCTAATTGATACCTACCTAATCGATCCATTACTGCGTAGCCAGCGCGGCATCCTTCAATGCAACCTTGTCGAGTCTGAAGTGCTGTAATACTAGTACGCACACTACGTACCGACAAATGTTCTTGAAATGGTCGTGCTACGTTCTGATAATTACTTAAGGTAGACAGGACTATTGTTGATATATCTTACTGATAGAGCCGGTCTCAGCGCCGGGTAGTTCTCGTTGACATCACAAGCCCACGTGATGAAACCTCGTGAAAGCCAAGAATAATCTTGACTTAGGTCACTAATTTCTTTTTCTTTTTTTTAAATTCAGTAACCGCTATTTGAGATATTGACTCAAGTTTTATTGTCCTTAGATACCTAATCCTTACAAGTACATATTTACCAACTTATGAAATGACAGCTGTAGACACAATAAATAGCAATAACATACTTTCGATGTTGCTGCGATGTGTCGATAGCTGTTGGCAGAACCTCCTCCGCAGCCAAAGCTTCGTAACGTCGGAGCAGAAGATCCAGAACTTTACTGCATTCCGCAAATGATCTGGAAACAGGAAACCTACGCTTAAACTTGACTCAAGAAAATTCACATAAAACTCCGTAGAAATTTCTTGGGAACTTGAAGTGAAACCCCAAGCAACTTTGACATCCATTGCATGGCGAGAAGGCAAGAAAATTATTGGCCTATCTGTATTCGTTATACCTATCTATACCGAATGACTCTTTGCGTATCATGTAAATCAAATCATTATTATCATTATCATTATTAGAATACATGTCATAAAATAAGATCTTAAATATTAGATAAAG
Organism: Opisthograptis luteolata; assembly: GCA_931315375.2. NCBI lineage: Eukaryota > Metazoa > Arthropoda > Insecta > Lepidoptera > Geometridae > Opisthograptis > Opisthograptis luteolata. The sequence goes on from OV928034.1 coordinate 4,954,734, forward strand.
GCACACTGTATTCAGCAAGCAAGCAGTACCTTACCTACTCATACACTGCATAGTCTTCAGTCTATATAGGTAATACTCCCATCGTGCAAAGGTGTGGTTTTCGAAAATGTTACGTATGTTGCTCGTAACTACTCCTATAATTATGTAATATGTATACGTTATATTTGACTTATTTTCACTGACATAAATATCAGGAGGCAAAAATAGACAAAAGGCTTTTTTGCTAAAGTCTATTGAACTTTTTATTTTTATGAGTTTGTAATTTTTTTCCCATATAAAGTGCCTCTCCAACACTCACCGGTATGTAGCGAGAAACACATTGACGTAGGTGGACTCAAGCTCCCCGTCGTCGGTGGCGAGCGCCTCCACCAGCCGCTCGACGGTGCCTGCTTTCACGAAGCGCACGCGCACCGTCTCCCACTCCAGGTGGGATATCTCGTCATCTGACTCCTGCAACATATCAAATTATACCGTTAAACATTAAACATAAATACTATAATATTTTTTCAGCGTATTATTTTGACATCCTCCTTCGAGATAAATCGAACTTGCTGCACTGCCCAAAAATATGCGAGCAGCGGCTGGCAAAATTTGTATGAAAATTCATATCTGTCGTATTTAGCGGCCAAATAAATAACGTAGAAAAGTCATATCTGTCGTGTTTAGCGGCCACATAAATTACATAGTAAACTCATATCTGTCGTGTTATTTAAAAATGGAACGATTTTTACTGCGAAACATGGCAACCAAAGGTAACTTATCAAAGGTTGTATTTAAATTCCAAACCGGCGTGCACATAGAAACCGGTTTGTTGAAAAAAAAAAACAAATGATCACTATAACGCGGATTTTTTTTTTGTTGTTCGTTGTTCGTCATTGGTTTTGAAACGTAATTATATTTTACAAAATGAGTTCAAGTGAAGACAATAAGTGAAGTGTGATGCTTTGCTTTGATGCTTTCTTTAACGCCACCTAAAATTCAAGAGGCGGCAAGAGCCGTAATAGAAAACTTGTTACTGCCAAAGTCGAAAGAAAAAAGTTCTGCCCAGGTATTACTTAGTTTTAATTTCCGCGCATTATTTGAGAAAAGTACTATACAAGCCTTGGCCACAACTAGGCATTGATGGACTAAGGTATTACACCTTCTTCCCTGTACATTACTGCAGCGGCCATCGGCCAACGTTGATGGCCGCTGCAGTAATGTACTATTTTTATCAGCGCTTCTGTAGCTGCTGTATTCCAACATTTCCAACATGTTTATCTTCGGAGAGTTATCAATATCTTGCCTTATCTTTGGAGATCTAGATCCTACTTACGGCTCATATGATTTTAATACCTACCTTACAAAATATATTAAATGTATTTTAACAAGCTTCGCTGCGGGAAGCACTTGGAAATAAATGCGATGTAACTGACCTTCTAACGATGATTAAGGCAAGGTCAAAAGTTGTAGTCAGTGATTCTGACCACATGAGCTGACATAAATGTTCATGTTTAGGATGTTGTTGATACATATAACAAATTCTTCAAGATATCAACGTCATGTTCGATCGATTAACTGACGTATAACAAAATAACTAAATGACACGTGATGGGAGTTATAATAGCGTCAACTGTACCTTAACATATAGGTACCTAAAGTATACATACCTATCATTTCATGTACCCACCTAATTGGGATTTCAACCTTGTGCGTTAAAAGCGTCCAGTCGTCCATCCGTGATGTTAGCGTAGTAAACATAACAAGTCATATTGTGCTAATAATGATCCACTCTTTATTGCCACTTTATGGAATATAACGTTATCGCAACTAAAACACTGTACCTACTTAACACCACCATACTGATGAAACAAAAACAGCGACATACGGTAGAACAATAACAAATGCCAGCTGTAAACTGTTTTGTATAGATAGTAGATAGCTATAGTTACCTACTATATTTTTTCCATTTATGTACTCGTCCGTTGTGCGATCATTGTCAGAAAAACGTAATGGCGGAGACCGCGTTAATTGTGATGGACAATAATAAAAATTCGTATAGAGGACATCAAACCACCTTTTATTTCATTTTATGGCGTTAATCGACAGGGTCAATAATAAGGACCAAATGTTTTTTTAAGGAACCCGCTTACTTGCCTAAAGTCCAGGTATAAAAGGACAGTCGAGTTAAATGAGTCTGGTTTATCTGGTTATAAAAAGTATCCAAAAGCAAAAGGACGATTAGCTGCGTTCTGCTATGAAAGTATACCAAATTAATTATTAGAGATTTGCCTTTGCATACTTAATAATTCCAAATATATTCATTTTTCTCGTAGAAACACAGTAAATTGTTATGATGTACATATATCCCGAAATGTACCGGAAAATGGGCAGCAGCGCCCTCTGAGCAACCGTCATCTTTTTACTGCGATCCCCAAGGCGCCTGCCAAGCGTGGGGATTATGGCAAATACCCCCCCCCCCCCTTATGAATTCCAAACATAATAGCCGTTCATGGTGGCGTTCAAGGGGTAAGGCCTATGTTCAGCAGTGAACTTCTTCCGGCTGATGATGATGACATAATTATATCCCCCCCCCCCCTACTTAGGCATTATTGATATGAGATGAGGTCCTTATTTATAGAATGGAAACAATAGTAAAAAAATTGCGCAAGTAGGTCTATTTAATAGATTTTATTCATTAGCCTACCTTAATTTGTTTATTTTTTTGTATTTGAAATAACATTGCTAAACTTAGTTAGTAATTTAGTTTCACGTAAAGCAATAGGGATATATACATATATATACCTAATTATACATTGACCTGCCTTGTGTAACAGCCAAAGTTATATGGCCAATAAATATTCCTATTCTTTTCTATTCTATTCTATTCGACAGCTGTGTGTGATAGGAAAATCTAACTGAATACACGTTTTTATCATTGCGCACATGTTTGACATTTCGCTAAACATACATATATATCTCGATCACTACTATGTATAGCTATTAAGATGCCAATTTAAATTTACAATATGTAATTTGTACAATTTCTATCTAGTTTTAGACAAACTCATCTCAATAATTTCCCCTAGTATATAGTTATAAAATAAGAATAAGAACCTATTTATAACAAGCTAATAAAAGTGTTTTAATAAATGAGAAAACACCGTCTATTCTTTATGTTTACAGTTACACGTACCTACCTACATATTATTACCTACTTAATTAATTTATGCCATTGCAAAGATATTACTTCAATTCACTTAGTCAGAATGTTTTGATTCTGCCATTCTATTACTCTCATTAGCCATCTCATCCAAGGGATCGTGTACGATGGTAAATTTTTCATCGGTTATCGTTTCATAATAATTACGATCCGCTTTAAATATTATTTCACAAATTTCTTTTTGAACGCCATTTTTGGTTCTTTCTGAGTACTTTTTCATTTTCGAAGCGATAAAATTTGAGAAAAACGTAATTTCTTCATCATCGCTAGACTCTTTGGCTTTATTTGGGGTCGAGTGGCTCGGCTCCGGAGAATCTGAGCTTTCTTCGACAGTGCAAGTAGCCATCGGCTGCAAAGCTGGTAGACATTCTGAAGGCTCCATTTTTATCTCTACATCGGACCCGTCACTGGATTCTATTGCAGCAGCTTTCTTCAGCTTTCTCTTCATCACCAATTTTTTTCTCTGAGTTATTCCCTTTTCGTTGATATAAATCAAACACCTTTTGAGATTGTTATTTTCGGAATCTTCTTCACTGACTTTACCCTAAAATGATAAATTAAATTTATGTACTGACATAGGTTTTTATGTAATATTGTAGCAAGTAATTACTTATTACTCTTATTCAATAACCTGTAGATGAAAGTTCAACATCAAAATAAATATAGGGTGAATCTATTATAAGTTCAAAGTGCACATATCGACCTCTGTATATTAGGCATGTACGATGTACAATGTACACCTCTAAATTAATATAAGAAAGTAGGTTTAGTCTCACCGATTCTTGCTGCCGCCTTTCTGTATCCTTATCCATCAAAAACGCCAATTCTTTGAATGCATACCACGCATATTTTAATCTTCGATCCAAATCTACAAATTAGTAATTTACCTGTGTTATTAAGTTATTATGAAGTATTTATAGTTATTTGGGAAAACTGATAATGTAGGTACTCAATGGTGTCGATTCGGTTTTGCATTCTCTAAAACTAAACTAAGTTTGACAGGTATAAAAGTAATACTGTCCTTTTTTACTTTACTGGTTAGAAAAAGACAGCAATACTATTAGACCTGTCAAACTTAGTTTATAGTTTTAGAGAATGCAAAACCGAATTGACACCAGTAGGTACAAAATAAAATGGAGTAGTTGGTAGATAAGTAAACATAAACAAATAATTATGTGGGTGAGTAGTAAGTAGCTAAGTATACCTGATGAAGTAAAAAGGCGAACATATTTTGGAAACATTTACCAAAAAGTTCCAAAAGTAACAAAATCAGTGAATATACCTGTGAATTTACCTTCCCCATTCCTAAGGGCGCGCAAAAACTTGGCTTTTTCCCTTCGAAACCCTGACATCAAAGTAATCATCTTGAACTTGCATTTGTCCGAAGACATGTTTAGCAATGCACCAATCTCCTTCCATGCCTCGGGTTTCGCCGTCTTGCTATAGTATTGTAAATGTTGCGGGTCCCAGAGTACGGATTTCGAGCGAAATGCGCGTATCAGCCGAATACTTTCTTCTTCAGTCCATTTCCACAATCGTTTATTCATGATATCACTCATTATCACTATCACTCATACTTTACGATTTTACGCTATTGATACGCGGTTATTAACAAGTTCGTGGCGACGCTACAGCTACGTCGTACTTCGAACACGTAATGGCGGCGCAACGCACTCCGTGATTATCCGCCCGCATCGACGTAGCAGCAACAACGATACGCTTATATATATATGCCCTCCTTGTCTCTTATTGTATTTCCACACAAGTGCGGGCGAGACAGCTTATTTTGCCGTAGTTGCGTGAGGAGCGAAGAACGAAAGGGACGCGAATGTCGTCCCTCTCGTTCATTCACTTGATACACCGGCTGACCGGCACTGTATAATATTGTGTTCTTTTGTGTAGTCTGTCACAGAACAGAGTATCGACTGAATTCCGCTCCCTAGTTGCAATCGCAACACAACCATAAATTAATTTTATTAGTCCGTCAAAGAGTTTAATAGGGAGATACTATAATTATGTACGGTTCTGATTTACGACCGAAATTAATAATCGATCCCGATCCGTTATCCGCGGTTTTGGATCGATATGTCATGTCATAATATGTCATTTTAGTACTAGGGCTTGACATATTACTTCTAAAATGTCATAGTATGACATGACATATCGATCCAAAACCGCGGATAACGGATCAGGATCGATTATCAATTTCGGGCGTTAGCAGTCTACATGATATCAAGTGATATCAACGTGCTGTCAGCTAGCGCTGATAGTAGGTACTAATTTCCTGTTTAACTGTTGGTTCCCATAAGGTAGCCTTCTAAATTAGCTCCTATCATATTTTGACAAAAATACGTCTTCGTGTGATACAAATATGTTGAATTAAAGATATAACAATTTAACAATAGAGAAGCGAACATAGTAATTATAGGCACACTACAAATCCACGTACTTACTTACGAACTAACTTTATTATCCTACCGTTCGCGTCGGTTGTCGGGTAAAACGATACAAAGAGGACGGGGCATTTTCTTGAATTGGAAAATATCGGACTTGTTCCAACAATTATTGCAAACAAGTGTTATTATATTTATTAAATACTAAACCAGTGGTTACTGCATTGACCGCAACACAGTATTATACTGCTTGCTTGCTTATTTGCCGATGTAGTGCTGATTCATGTGGGCACATAATTTACAGTTACATTAAATGTAAATTTTAATCTATTCTAAATTGAAAAGAATGCCATGTCAACACTGACGAACAAAGATATATTTGAACACTGACATTATGGGCGACTGAGGGGCCGATTTGCGAGTATGAAATACGTAAAAAATTCGCAAAAAATTATTAAAGTATTATTTTCAAAAAATGGTCTGAAGGTGTTTTGGGTATTATATTTCTTAATACGCTAATGGTATTAACAAGTCTTTGTTGCATATATAGTTTAGGAGTAAAGTAGTGTTAAACTTTTAGAAAATGGGGCTATTTGCACATTTTTTTTCAATATATAAATATATTTTTTGCATTTTTCGGCCTGAAGGTGTTCTGCTATATATATCAAGTAGATTAACGTATTTTTTTTATTATTTTTTTTTTAGACCTGAATTACACAGAGAGATAGTTTTAATTAACCCCGTTTTTCAGCTTAGCTTGGGAACCAGCGCCTTAAGTTAACCATACTTACGCTAGAAGCACTCCTGGTTGGCCGGTGGTAGCGCACCTTCTTGAGATACACGGTGTAGATGGCGCCATCGACGCGCTCCTCGCCCCACAACCGCCATGTCGGCTGCTGGAACAAAACAAGATCAGGTCAACATAACAATCACAATTCAACAACATACAAACTATTAGAAGGAAACCATACATCGGAAACCAGTAAAACTCAATTTAAAATAAATACCATACAGTAGAAGGAAATGTTCTTACTCATGTGAATTGACCAGCGCAGTACGATGTACCTCTGTACAAACAGTGCAATACCGTGCAATTTCAAGTTTTTAACAATTCAATTTGAGCTCCGAAGTAGTCTTTTTACTTCGTTGTATAACATATTCTTCAACCACTATATTAAAATCACTTATCGCAAACCACCTAATAATCCTATAATATTTGCGCCATTATTTATAATATACTCATGAACTTTGCTTTATACAAGGCTTTATTTGACTCCAACCCGATTATGAGTGGTATAAAGGGGGAAAAAAGCACAATACCTATTACCTACGTAGGTACTGCCGTCTTCCGATCCCACACCCACAACATTGAGTGAAAAAAATAATCTATCAGTGGAGTTGCGTTGAAGGCATTCAAATGATAAACGTCGAGAATAAAAAAACAAAGCGTTTTTAAGTGTTTAATACTGGATAAAATAATGGTTATCTTATCGATGACTGGATAGGAGTACTATAGCAAACACCCACAGTCCACACCATTATAGAATATCTATCTCTTCTGTCTGTGCCATTACAACAGCAGCGTTTAATGATAAGGATTGTGACATAATCGGACATTAATGTGTAGCTTACATAATCATCATTAACGTTATCTGCGAACAGCACGGGATCAGCCTTACTGACGCCGCATATCTTCCACATGGCCCATGTCCGCGCACGTCACGCGACGTCACCACGGCTCAGCTGTGCTCCGCATCGCGCTCACTTTCACTGACGTATTATATTATAGTGCCGTGCCGCAGATCACGCTACGGTGGCGCACATTTAAGACTAATAATAATAATAACTCATTAATTGGATCGATCACTGGCAAGAGAACCAGTGTGTGAGCACCGCGGACGTGCGTGACGCGAGTGAAATCGCACCAGCAGCGGACATCGACACACTTGTCGATAGTGGCATCCGGCTCAAGTACGGCTCTTGGACGGTTTACCGACTCACGGTTCAATCTTCAACGTAACACCCTTTCATTAATCACTGGCTAATGATGATCACAAGTCATGACTCATCAAAGACGTTACGTTTTTTGAAACAACACGTTTTTTTGTCACCTCGGTAATTTTTGTGCTATCGTCACAATTTACTTAGTACACACGAAATATCATCACATCATATTACACAAACATTTTAAAACTACACTTTCACATGTACACTTGCATAGTGCCGAACTAGCATTAATTACAACGGATTCCTTCTGAACTTTGAAGGGATTGCGTCAGTAACGTAATATTTTCAAACAAATCGGTTTGAAATCAACCCGAGGTACGAATTGATGCAGAAATTAATAAAAACGTAATGTAATAATCCACATGCGCTGATGCTCCAACGCGGGTGCAGGCTGACTGCTCTCTTCGTGGAGAGATCGCTTGAAAAAAACCGATAGAGCATGTCAATGACGGCGATGTACTAAGCCGGTGAAGCATCCAGGTGTATCACAATACAATAGCACGTGCATGTTATAAATAGGCTTAGACATACGGGCTTACTTTTAGTAAATCGCATTATGCTGACTAATTCCTAAACCTTACTGTAATTAGAACACTCCATTTTTTGCGTAGCAAAGTTTGATTGACACCAACGTCTACGGCTGTATCTGTACTGCAATTGAACTCGAACACTGAGTGATAGATAATAACACACGGCCTGAACTAGTTGGGTCAAGAAACATGAAATTTTGCGTAGAAGTTCCTTATATTATTTAGGTAGGTGAACACTAAGAAAAGATTGTAGAGAAATGGGTATTTAACACCCTTAAAAATAAGGTGCTGAAAAGGCTAGTGACAAATAATGCACTTTAAACAATCTTTTCCAGACCATCAACATATTTAAGGTGGTTTGTAGACAAAGAACCAGGCATTGGTATTAAGTTTTCTTGTAAACAACTGCAAACCATTATGGTAGACATCAGCAATAACAGAAGTGCTCTCTGTTGACTTGTTGCCAGCAGCCTTGTCGGCGCCAACTAACCAGCTAACCTCTGATGACCCCTCCCTACAACAACAACTTCATACTCCAGTCTGAATTACATTTTATGATAAAATAAAAAGTCGCTCGCCCTGCCAATATTCAAGTTATACCACAAGTAAAGCGCCCTGTAAACGATCGAATTTGTTTGACAAATTTTACGTGTTTGTCAAATTATTTGATTGTTTGCAGCTTTGTTTGAAGCGTTTGTCAAACAATCTACGTGTTTGTCGCGTTTGATGAAAATCTGGATTGATGGTCGTGTTTGAAATTTGTGATCTGTTGTTTGACCGTTTGCGTTGATGTTTGATGAAAACGTAAAATTTCACAAACAAATTTGTCAAACAAATTTGATCGTTTACAGGGCGCTTTAGGTTATACCTATTCTCCCTAAAAATGCATTAGATCTAATGAGATATCTAACTTTGTTTAACTAAGTGTACCTACATAGTCTATACACTTTGTTGACAAAAGTAAAATATAAATAAAGAAAAGTATCTGTGGGACTTTCCTTGGATCGATGACCGCCGATGGGTCATAATCATAACTCGTAACATAACATAACCAATCAAGATGAACAACGCCACCTACGCGTAGGCGAGGACTGCTTGAAGTCACTGAAGCGAGCATTAAGTTACCTATGTCTGACCTTTTTGTTGCCAAGCCTTTTTATGGTACAATCCTAACCTCTAAAAACACTTCACAAGACATGATTAGATAATGTTTTCAGTGATGTAGTTACCTACAGTTATTAGTAGCCCAGATGTTCTCAAATAAAGCCCATGTGTCATTCAAATTCAGTAAACATAACTAAAAAGATATATATATTAATAATATGTGCATACCTACATAGGTGTCCACTTAAAAAATACTCTAAATGAATCAATTTTATGTATTTTGTAAAAGTATGTTTGGTAAAGCTTTCTATCTATCTATACATATAATAAATCTGTAACTCATCACTGTCTGTACATTGAAGATAAATGAGAAATACTTTTACTGGGGGCCTTTATTAACGCAATAGAACCCAAAACAATGGTTTTTAGAATTTTTGTCTGTTTGTCTGTTTGTCTGTTTGTCTGTTTGTCTGTTTGTTTGTGCGCGCTAATCTCAGAAACGGCTGAACCGATTTGGATGCGGTTTTCATTATTACATTGCGGTTTTCTCCACTTAACATTTAGTGTTTGTTTTATTTCAATCGGTTCATAAATAAAAAAGTTATATCAATTTAAAGCATCACGTCCGAAAATTGGGCGGGTCGATTAGAATATTATAGCCCGGATAGCATATAGGTTCCTTTTTAACCCGGAAAAAGATTCTTGTGGGATAGTAGGGAAAACCAAGGGTGTAAACGCGAACCGCAGCTACCCCTATCGCCACCCCCATCCCCACATTTATGTAAATGCGAAAGTGTATTTTTCTGTTGGTTTGTTCGGCTTTCACGGCGTAACAAAACAACGAATCAGGGTAATTTCTTGCAGAAAGATAGTTTATGCGCCGGAGAGTAACATAGGCTACTTTTATCCCGGAATAATGCATGGGTTCCGTGGGAAAAACTAACAAAACCAAATTTTTCGAAATCTTTTACATGGTTGCTAGGCAACATTTTGTTGAATTGTTTACATGTCAGGAAGAATATTATTGGCATGATGATGATTATTGGTGTATACACACGTAACAATTTATAGTAGCGATGTATCTGTTTAAATTGCTAACCGATCTCCGGTTATATCGAAAGTGTGTCTGAAAAATCGTTGCAGTATTTCTGGTTTGCGCAGATGAGCGGTGGCAGTAACATTTTCTGTTCATTGTTGATAGACTTGATCGTATTTGCATAATTTTGATAGTAGCGTGTGTTTTGCTGCAATAAAACTGACGTTGGACACGGGCAAACAAACGGGACCTCTTTGTAAGACGCGTTCGCGCGAAAGTTGAAAAATATTAGAAGACTAGCTGGTGCCCGCAGCTTCGCCCGCGTGGATGTTGGTTATCGTGACCAAAAGTAATCAAGAAATTTTGATCCCGTTCCCGCAACCCATGGGAACCTATTCCAGGAATAAAAAGTAGCCTATGTTTTATTCCGTCCTATAATCTATTCCTGTACCAAATTTCAGCCAGATGAATTTCTGAAGTTATCCCGAAGAAGATATAAAAAAATTGAGCTTTATACTTTAACGAATTTAGGGTACTAATTTATACACCTGAACTTCCTGTTATCTGCCCAAGTAACCACAACCCAAACTCTATATTCGCAGGATGTTCTTACCTGTACATAACGGGCACACGGAGAAAAAAGACCTTCCGAAATACCGTTTTCCTTCTGAGTCCAAAGGGAAGGAATTGTTATTTAGCAGGAAAACTAAAATAAAAATAAGGAAGGAATCGGTCCTGGAAGGTAAAGAGTCAGAAGAAAATCAGATTATTTTTCAGTGCATGCACAGAACAACTTTCAGCATCACTATCACTACTTATTTTAAAACAAAGTCCTTCGCGCCGTGTCTGTCTGTCTGTCTGTCTGTCCGCGATAAACTCAAAAACTACTGCACCGATTTTCATGCTGTTTTCGCCAATAGATAGAGTGGTTCTCGAGGAAGGTTTTAAGATATAATTTGTTAAGTTTTTGTATACATTGGCTAAAATATAACGATATTTGTTGGAGAGGTCGGAAAAAAATAAGCCGTCTGGGAGCTTTCAACGAAAACGCTGCCTAAACCCAACCCAAACCTTATATATAACAAAATGATGTACTGTGGAGTTGTGTATCTTATACAGGTCTACAAAAAAGTCCCCAATGGCATATGTCTATCTCTTAAGGATAGCATACTATAACTACTTTTTTACATTTTAAAAGTTGATAAAAAGGCCGACTAAAATCGGACCGTGTTTTCAATACTTTTATATTAATCCTTATCAAAATAAATTTCGTTTCGTATTCAAGATTGTTCCAATAGTTGTAGATTACTTTTTGAATTGTTCAAATCGGACATTCTATTCGAAAGATATTACGAAATTAAAAAAGGTCAAACTAATCGAAAAATAAACCCGCCGCGCGCCGCACCGCAGCGCAGCGGGAAACGCGGTGAGGTGAGGGGGGCGGGAGAATCTATGAAATAGGTAAAGTGCGGTCGCGGACCAGGAAGACCTTTAGCTGCGTGGTTCAAACGCGCGGTCCGAAAAAAAAAAGCTTAGAATTAAGATAATGGATAATGGATACAGCAGGTAACGCGGTGAGAGGGCACCGAAGTGCGGGAATAATTTTGGATTATACGGATTATATATACGCCTTCGCGTCTAAACTACTGAACCGATTTAAATGAAATTTGGTAAAGAGATAGTTTGAGCCCTGGGAAAGGACATAGGATACTTTTTATCGCGATAAACTGTAGCGCACGCGGGTGAAACCGCGGGGAACAGCTAGTCTATAATATTTGCATAGTACGCAGAGTAAACTTGACAATATCGATCTGTCGTTTGCAGCAACTGCGATGTGGTCTAAATATAGAGGCTACGCGAAGCCTGCGACCAAACTTTACCTGTCCTGGATCTCATTTTTAAAAAAAGCTGTTATCACTTACTCTAAGTACTGTATTATAATATGTACTTACCTACTTACTTACTTTAGAGTAACCAGTACCTATACGTTACAAAAATATGGCCAGATTTCCATTCATGCAGGGTCATGTGGGTCTTGTTACACATGTCTATTTTTTTTTTCTAACACTATAAGACTATACTTATTACTATTACTATATTACTTACTTTATTGACTTATTTACTATTTATTTTGTAAGACTAGTGCCTAGATAAGTTTATCCCTATGAACCATCTGGCAGGGCACGCTTGTAATGCCGATCCAATATATCTACATAAAATAAGATAGGTCTGTACGATAATTACACTTTTAATGTGCGCCCAAGGTCTCACCCAATCATACGCAATTATTAACAGCGGCAAAAAATAATAATTGGTGTTGTCATACCGTCATTACATGATCCTTTTGCCCGTAAAACGCAGAAAATACATTTTTCACCTCACAAGCTCGGAAAGAGTGTTTATCATTCGAAATCTGAGTGCAAAAGCGCATTTTGCGCACTAGCGTGGAAAGTATTTATAAAATTCGAACCTTTCTATTCAATGATTTTCCATACCGCCAGTCCACTTAAAATGCAACAATACTTAGTTCATGACAGTGTTCCAACCTTTTTTTGAATAATCGCACTGGCCAGCACGACTATTGCATGAAAAAACAACCAGTTTTTTTTTTGTTATGGCGTCACACGATTGGTATATTTGCCAGTGTCAAGTATAAAAGATTTCAAACTCAGAGAGTTGAATCAAGTTTAAATGATGATGGTGATGATGATGATGAGATGATGAGATGAGGATAGTGTTTAAGTAAAGTAGTGGCGCTTTACTTAAACTTTACACGGACTTTTTTGGAGCAACTTGAAAAGTCACTTTCACAACTTTATTTCAATTTCCCACACTCGTTCACATTAAAGAACACATAATGGTTAATAATCCACCAATATTACACATTATCACTCGAAGAAACACAAGTTTTGGAAATAAAAACAAAATTTTTCACGTTGACAACTCAATTGCCGCCAAAAAAGTAAAAAAAAAAAAAACAAAAAAAAACAACCTTATTTTATCTGTTTTTCTTGCATCTAGCGTTTTCCTCGCTGTAGTGAGGTGAAAAGTTGTGTGTTTCGCTCGGCTGCAAAGTAATATTCTGCGTCTCGTACCTTTGAAACCCTCGCTACGCTTAGGATTCTATATTTGAACCACTCGCTTCGCTCATGGTTCAATCCTAGAATCCAATACAAGTACTCGCGCCAAAATACAACTTTGCAGCCTTGCATAACAAATAACTATTTTTCGTTTCAACCCGAACGACGCGAAATACATATCATACTACACGAGTAAGTATATAGTATATACTATTTCATAGTATACCTACTTATGGCGTTTATAAACACGGTTCACGGTAGTCCCAGAAAACTACGAGATATATAACACAATTATTTATTTCGATCGATACACATTGTATTTATTTATATTCTAGCGCATATTTTCAGTTCTATCATAACAGCATCCAAGTGTCATGTATTAGATATGTTCTAGAGTTATATAGATACTAGGATATACATATCTTAAAATAGAACTTTATCCCAAGCAGACGTCACTATGACGCGCTTACGAAAACCGTGTAATGAGGTAACGACGACAGACCACCCCTATATTAGAGTATTCTTTCTCCAAGCCATACTACACCTTTTATGATTATTTGCACACCCATGACCTTTAAGACCTTTGTGACATCGAATTTGTGGTTCATTGAGTGTTCTTAAGTGTCTCGGAATATTCCTCGAACTCTTTATGCCTACGAGTGCAATGAGTGCATGTATGCGAGTCGTTGAGAAAGCCATTTAACTCTCTCTATTATACAAAATAAAAGATGAATAATATATTGCTATTAACTATCGCATATATTTAATTCAATAAACCTACACCTATCCAATGGCCAATAATAGAGTTAAATATAGGTACGTGATATTTTGAATGATGTTTAATCACAAAATTCAGTCTGATGTCACGCGCTACGCAGCCTCCTTTCATTCCTAATGCTCGACACTGCTCAATACTGGCGAGTACATTCAACGCGTTGCAGACTAATGACTGTTCTACTATAGCGATGATGGCTCAGTGGTAGTGACGTCGGCTTGCGATCCGTTGCACGTGGGTTCGAATCCTACAATGAGCTTGAGCTTTCGGTGAAGGAAAACATCGTGATGAAACCATAGCTTGGTGGTAGGGTATTTTCTAGTACTCGCCTGGCTAGCTACCACCCTCTTGTTAAGAATCTGTCGCCAGCACCTATCGGTGTGTTCCGGCAGCCTCACTTGAGAGCCAGTTCCCAGTCCAGGTGTAGCGTGGCGCCATCTTCGACCACATCGTCACTTAACATCAGGTGACTTGTGGTCAAACGCTACCCTGTAAGTAGTAAAAAAAAAAAAAAAAAAAAACTATTATGTATTTAGATTCAGGTGGTAAAGAATAAAGGCGTTAGTAAAATTATAAGGCCGCGCGTTCACTAGCGCGAAGCGTTACATATTATCACGATGACAGTAACTCCCAAGTTACAGTCATTGGAATGACATAACTCTTGGTACCGGTTAACTTAATGTAAGAGCTTGCAACAAAGAAAAGCATGGTCGATCAGAAGACAGTAGGAGTTAGGACGGCGACGTCCGCCCGAGGGCATTGTGCTTTGCTGGCGTGACGGATCCGCTTGGCCGCTGCCCGGCCCGGCCGCCCTCCGTGGTCGGGGCGAACCCGGAACAACACCCAATTCTCTTGAATAAGTAATAATTACATTATTGAGTTCCAGATAGACTGATGTTATAGAGCTATAGAATTGTTTATACAGCTACAGCGGTACAAACAAAACATCACGAAAAAATCTTAAGGCGTTGCCAAACTGTGTCGAAGGCTGACAAGAACAATGAATATTTGCAGTTGAATTATATTTAGATTTATTTGTACTCATAAAGGTTAGTTTGAGTACAAATAAATTTGTATCTGTTAAGCGCGCAAATAAAAAAAAACAAACAATCAATCTTATAAATGAGCATTTAATTTTCAAGTTGCAGGGTGAATGGACTACAAACGTTTTCGAACAAGAAAATATTCGATGAGGTGATCTTCAATCGGCTAAATAATGTTATGTACTCGTAGTTAAAAGAACTTCAGAAGTAAGAAATCGTTCGAGGTATGTAAAATCTAGCGAGTTCAACGGCACCGCAATCAATAAGGTAGGTACCGCCACTACTAGAGCGACTCGCGGCTTTGTAAACTTTACTACGCTTGCTGTGACAACGACCTCACATGTGATGACCTACTAGAACTAATTCCATCTTAAATAGCATTGCTTTTATGTGTTGACTGCCTTTAAATTTCCTATAATGTCTTCGCGTTGACCACCTTTTATTTAGTTTTCTAGCCTAACTCTCGCTACGTCGCGTAAAAGGCTTTCTCAAAAACTGATTTACTTATGTAAAAATCAATTGGTCAGACACATTTAATGCAAATTGTGCTGGTGAATTATTTATTTACTGTAACAGTATAATAGAAAGCTTGCAGTTATTTACTACCAAAACACTATTTTAATTGTATCCTTGAATTCTCCTTATAGGTACTTGTCGCAGCGCACATAACTACTCGCTACGTTTAGCTACGAAGCTCTACGCTTCAAGTCCCTCCACGTCAAAACCGTCTACGCGTCTACATCAAGTTTTTCTGTCTCAAGGCCCTCTACGCCAAGTCCTTCTACTACATAGGTACTACTCGTGTACCAAATTTCATCAGTTAAAGTTCGCAGAAGGTAACATTAACAATTATAATTATATTGTACTAGCTGTTCCCCGCTGTGTCACCCGCGTGAACTAGATGCAGTTCATCGCGATAAAAAGTATCCCATAACCTTCCTCAGGGTTCAAATTAGCTATCTGCGAGTGAAATTCCTGTCAAAATCGGTCCAGCCGTTTCCAGCTGTTGTCGGAACAAACAGACAGACAAAAGTTTTCAAATTGATTTTTTGATGTAAGTACCTACCGTATATACCAACTTTTATATGCATTCAGTGAAAAGCTGTTAATTTAAAACTAAAAACAGACACTCCGATTTTATTTATTTGTATGTATAGATGTAGTAGCCTAGTCTTCACGAAAAATTGCGTTTAGGAAAAAGGCTCAATGCGGGTGAAGGTCGGGTCGGGCTGATAATATAATCAAAAACTCGTCACCTTGCAAATAACTTACCTAATACAATTGTCGTTTCAATTGCTGTTTATTTTGCAAACGAAATAAAGCAATTTCATGTTCGAGCGCGGTTTATTTTATTGAAGGCTGCTTCCTAGACAGAGATTAGCTACCAGCGACTAGGGCACCTGCCATAACCGTTCACGATCACTCATTTCTATATGAATTATTTATTTTACTGTGTGTGCTTAGAACTCAACCCATAGCAATCGTTTGTCAGTAACTATCATTTTATGCATATATAAAATGATAGTTACTGACAAACGATTTGTTATCTAGGTACAACTAAAATTAAGAATTCACGGGAAAATAACTTAGTTTAGTACCTAACGGTACAGTAACATCTCAGATGTCTATTTTTAGTTGAAAATAAAGAATTATGAAATTGATTTCACAGTCCGATTGCATTTGCGATTTTAAGTAGGTACCGAAGTTCTAGATAAGTATTTATTTGTAAATGATAGGTAAGTCATTTATATACGCAGTGCTTACTACCTATTAAATTCGCCGAATGTATGACCAAGTTACAGCAAATATCACAATACTATTTTACACATTGTGTGATATCGTTCACCACAAATAATAAAGGCGATTTGTCACTTGGAGCAGTGATTCATGCTTTACATGCCATTAGCTTGTAGGTATGTGAACATGCTCTTGTTTGCTTTGTTATCGCTTTAGCAAATAACGACAGTACTTATTCAATATTCAATGTCAGTAAACTAGAACTTCATGCTAGACATTACGGAGGTAGCAAGTAGCGATGGGCGTTACAAACAGTAAAAAGTTTCAATAGCTATGTATCGGTGTACTATTACTACCTGGAATACGGTATATTCGCTTTAACAATAACTATTTATTGAGAGATATATTTTATAGCCAGAAAACGCGAATGAAACCGATACGCGGTATCACGACAACCGGGAATAATCGAATATAGTTGAATATCAAGTTCAATAACAAATGCATATTATTATGACAAATACATTATAATAATTAGCCTTCCTTTTTTTAAACCCCTTATCGGTGTCCAAAATTTAAAACCAACACATAATTTTGGTATTACGAATTCACATACCAACTCACCTTTAGTAGCAAGCTATTATTTTTAATCAAAATGCCAGTTGGAGTGAAGCAAAGGTGGTGTGCACTATGCACTAACAATGTCATGTTTATTTAATTTAATTTTTTATTCACTCAAAACTCAAATATATTAAGATTAATATCATCACAAAGAGTTATAAGTATTTAGAACCTGCGATTACACCCGTGGTTTAACCGTTATCTTGCAGGTAGCCTACCTTTTTACGAGATAAAAGCAACCTATCTACTATATAAAAATAAGTCGGGTTTTCCTTCCTGACGCTATAACTCCAGAACGCACGAACCGATTTCCACGGTTTTGCATTCGTTGGAAAGGTCTCGGGCTCCGTGAGGTTTATAGCAAAGAAAATTCAGGAAAAATTTCAACAGAAAATCGGTATGTTGTGAAATGAAAGAAAATTTTTCATTTTCTAATATAAATCAAAAAAAAATATTTTCTTTTTCTTTTAATCACCAAACGAAATGTTACATAAAACGAAGCCATCTGGTGGCGAAACGGAATTCGCTGGGTTTGCTAGTAATGTATATTAATCTAGGGTATCTTCAATCTCAATCCCAAATTTCACTCAAAACTATTGCTTCAGCATGAAGTAACAAACATAAACAATCACTCCCACATAAACTTACGAACTTTGAATATTAAGTGAAGCACTAATTGGTATATTAGCTATTTAGTAACCTGTATAATATGCTGAACCAACCCGCACTGGGCCAGCGTGGTAGATTACAGCCCATACTCTCTCTCTCTGAGAGAAGGTCAGAGTCCCAGCAGTGGGAACGTGAATGGCTGATAATGATGATAATATACTCCTTCATTATATTATGTTAGTATTATTCTACATATCAAATTTATTATCTATATGGTCTTAAAAGGCAATTATTAGTATGAAATCTTTTGTATGAAGTACCTATGTGTTGAGCCTTTGAATCAGAATATATCTACCTGCCTTTATGGGTAATTATAAACGTTGACCTGATGGCTAGGGACAAGAGGCATATAACCCTGGGGACGTCCTACATTCGAGCATCAAGGTCTTTGGACCCAATAGCCTTGATTCGCTTCGACACAAACGGGGGTAAATGGAGCTCATTTCTAAAAAGCATTAAATAAAAAAGGAAAAGGTAAAGTAATCGCTTCAAAGAAATTTCAGTATCAATTTTCGTTTTCTCGTGTTTACAATAATCCATACTAAATGCGAAAGTAAACTCTCTCTGTCCCTCTGTTTTTCAGTTACCTTTTCAAACCTAACCCAAACAGATTATATGAAGCTATTTTCAACCTCGGGGGAGGGTTTTTTTTTTCTTTTTACTAGTTACAGGGCAACGTTTGATCGCAAGTCATCTGATGTTAAGTGACGATGTGATCGAAGGTAGCACTACGAACTGGCTAAAATACTTTTTATCGCGAAGAACTATAATCCATGTGGGTGAAACCACAGGGGCACAGCTAGTGTTAAAAATAAGGAGAAACCAGGTGTTCTCATAAATTGATTGTCGCTAATGAAACGCAAAATGTGGAAAGTGGGAGATTCTTTACACCTTTCACGGTTTTTGTACACGTCTACACTTTTGATATCCTTTCTGCCTTCTTTTGTATCACGTATTCATTACGAGTATTTTCTAAAATGAATGTTGAGGTTAGCTTTGTTACCGAAACATTTTGTTTTATTTTTTTATTATGCAAGTTAATTAAATCAAACATCAATAACATCACTATATAATAATATGTAACTTAACGTATCGCTGGCCATTAAAGTTATCTGTTGTATAGTACCTCAACTAATAGTTAAACTTTTAACACACTGGCAAAGAATAATGATGTTGACACGGTAACATCCACAGATTTAGTTACACCGCATACATGTTTATGTAAGTATTCTTAGTTTGTATGCACAGAGGCGTGCGCGGTGTAGAGCTACAGCCGTGTCAAAGTACCGCATTCTTCGTCCCCACCAGCTTGCATTCCTAGTGCATGCTCCATGGAGGCTCGCATAACTCAAGCCTTGACCTGCATTGCTAACGAAGCCTGCAGACGAGCACACGATAGCACAATAGACACTATAATAACTCGAGAACATCGCGCTTTCAATCTGGGCTAACAACGTGAAGGCAAACAATTCTAAAAATACATTTGCACATCTATGAAAGACAATTCTTCAAACAACCTAGCGTACCTACCTAGCGAAACGTGGCGCCACCTGTGACTTGTGGTAAATGCTACCACGCTATATATAATTATATACGCTGTGAGATATCTCGCCTCGTATCACGGATAGTGTACTTTCCGACATTTGAACACTTTCAAAACAAACACAATCCTATGTTATTATGCTAGTTTCATAATTAACAAAACTTTATAGGTTTTCGTATTGTTACCATGAAGTAGAGAGAACTTGCTCGGTTTAAAATATCAGGACTGCACGCTTTTCATCTGCTTCTTACTCGTAATAAGGAACACAATGGACGAACATCACTAAGAAACTTCTGTCTGTCTTCACCGAAAACCAACCGCAAAAACTTCATCTGAGTTCTCTACACCGCGCCGCCGACAAAGATACCTCGCACACATTGTTTTTCAACTGAACTTTA
Source organism: Opisthograptis luteolata (assembly GCA_931315375.2). Classification (NCBI taxonomy): domain Eukaryota; kingdom Metazoa; phylum Arthropoda; class Insecta; order Lepidoptera; family Geometridae; genus Opisthograptis; species Opisthograptis luteolata. The sequence continues at coordinate 4,974,869 of OV928034.1, forward strand.
CAATAGGAGACCTGTAAATTAATCATGTAAACGCAAACGTACTTAAATATCGACGTAAGAACGACTTTACTCTGACTCTCAATGAGTAATAGGTTCAGTGGGTTTTCGAACCAGAAATACTTACCTACTTCGAATTTTAATTGGGCAGTTTATTGGAAAATTAGACACAGCTGTAACAATAGACAGGGCATAACAGAGCAGATATGTTATGTAATTATTTCTATGTATGATTTATATGACCGTGATTTATTTTTAATGAGTTGTTTGACTCGACTTTGCGTTAATTGAAGTCGGTATTTGAACCTACCTAAGTACATTTTAAATCAGTGTGATGAATTAACGTCGAGACGCGACACTGAGAATGAATCAGTGTATGAGCAACATCATTTGTCATGTTAATAAACGTATCGAAATAAAACTCATTGATTCATAGAACAGGATGACTACCAATATCCGCTGTACTCACTGTACACCGGATGCTGGTAGTTCTTTAGAGATAAATTAAACTTGATCGAGTGATCAAGACTTCGGACTGAAGTCAGAATCAAAATGCATTGTAGATGTCACTGATAGCCAGTCATATCTTTTATATTAAAATATTTTATCTGAACACGACTGAGATAGTCTAGGTATCTCTTTATCATCGATGGAATTTCGAATCCAGCGCAAAAAAATATGTATACCTATAGTTGTTAAATATTACTTTTCGTCTTTCCGAAGGCTACGTAATTTACAAAATTATCCAATTGATTCCAGCGGCTTCCAACAACAACGAACGTGCGCGTGGGAAACACGAAGCAAAGGAAGTAAGATTTTAAAATGGCTGCATTGTATTCATACATACATACCAAACATTTTCTGAGTACACCTTAACCCGTTTGTAGACTAGTTATCGTATAACAACGATCTCGCTTAAGGAAAGTGACGATGTGGTCAAAGTTGTGGTACGCTTACCTAGTAAATACCTAAGCACTCTCGTTGAACATACAGGCCGTTTTCTTGTGGGACCCACTGATGGGACCACATCGCCTCAAGGTAGATGTTTTCTTGTGGCTCTACTATCACACAAGTTACTCATTCCTTGTAGTCCCACACCACAAACCCAGGTTGAACGTTTCAGAAACACATTGATGTCATAGATTTCCATTCTTTTGATGTGGCATAACACTTTGTGTCGCTTTGATATTTCCACCATAAAAGAATGGAGCTTTGGCGAAGTTGCCGTTAGGTAGTGAAATAATAGTGACGAGGGAATCAGGTTGTGTAGTTCCTGTGCACACTCAACCGTAAACACCGATAGGCCTGATACTTCACGATGACAAGCCAAGTGTAACATCAAATTTCCCATGAATGTAGGTACTTAACTCCTACTCCTATTAAGGTATAAAATTGGAAAAATATGTTTGTTTTTTTTTCAAGCAAAATGTAAAAAAAAACACAAGCATTCAAAATACACTAGTGTATTCCAGCGAGGATCGCAACTCACCTTAACATACCATCTGGTCTGCGACTTGCGGTTCCTGGGGCGACGCCGCTCGGTGCTGCGGTCGGCGCGCGCAGGCGAACGCAGCGCGTGGCACCGCGCCGCCAGCGCCTTGGTGCGCTCCGCCAGCGAGTGCCGCAGCTCACCCCCCGCACAACCCCGCACCAGCATTCTTCTTCAACCACCCTCACCTTCGCTAGCCGTCCCTTCCTCATCCGCACTCATCATGACTCGCACTAAACGTTTCACGAAACAACAGTCAGTATTCCAAACTTTCAGATCAACCTAAATTGCTTGCTAGTTCTTTACGAAGCAGTCGAACTTGCAAAACTTTCACGTCAAAGAAATCGATTATTTATGTAATCAATGCCGTCACGAACAACTGTCCGTTTGCCTTGCTAATGAACGGCTGCCATGACAATTTTGCACGAATGAAATCAAGTAAGTGGCTAAAGCGAGTTTAAAGTCACCGACGTTTTTCCAGAAGGTACGAAGAAATAAAAAAATAGTTCGAATAGAATGTACTTAATAATAATTCCTCGCAACGTGTATTGGAGTACTGATTTGAGCTGCGCTGTGTAGCAAACAAGATTAGATGAGACGCACGCGACCAAGGTCTAGGACGGTTGATAAGGTCGAGCGCCCGCTGCTATTTATAATTCGGCGTGAGTCTTCCTGACCACGGGTACTGATGACAAACACATGTAGTACACATGTACTCATATAATTATTAACTAACAGTTTTAATAAGTTCGATGGACCTTCACTTCCTTCATCCAAAGTCCAGAATCGCAGTTTGTAAACAAAACTCAACTATTTAACTTGTGGATTAACGAGTTATTTCGTATCAATTGATATTCAAGCAGGAGGCATATATTTAGAATTAAAAAATGTATTAATCATATACCTAATTAGGTGATTTGTACTAACATTTCCTGCGCGGCTACAGTAAAACTTTTATCATCCCGGATTTTAGCGCTCCCTGTTATATCAGCGAGCGCGTTGAAACAACATTTATCTTAGGATTAAATAAACTTGTTTCTACGTTCAAAATAGTCTCCATCCTGTTTGATCCTAATATATTTATTGATTAACTACCTACGCAATCCTACTTTGTAATATCTTGTCTCAGTGAAGTTCAGTGAACATAGCTCTACCTCTAGACAAATTAATTTTGTTAGTATAACCAGGTTAGGAGTCGCTTTTTCAAGTCTTTCACGATACTGGGTGAGTACCTACATGCAAGATATATTTCTCTAACAAGCAGTACTGCAGAAACATTACCAATTTACTGTCATTTTATTTTAAGCTCAATGTACCCAAGGAGTAAAAAATATTATGTAAGTACAATGCAACTTGACATTTCTTAGATGAAATATACACGCGTATGTTATTTAGGTCAGTACGCCGCACTACGTAGGTAACTTCCTATTGTCACACGTCACAGCTCGCTGCTGACACGGTGAGGACAATCCAACACTCAACACAATGCGAGACAATTTCATCTTGTTTTGCTGGTCTGTTATTATCACAAAGAAAATAAACCGAAAATAAAATAACCGTGCGCCACCTTGTTCCAACATACTATCGTTACTTTTGCCTAAAATCTCACGGGTATATTTTTGTTTTTCAACCATCAAGGCGAAGTTAGTCAGTACAGAAAAAGAACAAAAAAAGTGAAATATTGGCTCACTCTACATTTCTTAAGTTTTGTTTATACAGGTTATGTTAAGCCTGAAGTGTGGGGTGGATTGCTTTAGCATTCTGTTTTAACTACGTTCAGTGCCTTGATCCGCCGCTATAGACAACGAGAGGTAGTAAACGAATTACATAAACTTACCACATTTAAAATAGCGTTATGATAGTAAAATTCGATTATTTCATTATTTGATTAATATTATAAATGCGAAAGTAACTCTGTCTGTCTGTCTGTCTCACTTTCACGCCTTAACTACTGAACCGATTTAAATGAAATTTGGTACGGAGATAGTTTGAACCATGAGGAAGGACTTTTAGTACGCTAATTTTTATCGCGAAAAACTGTAACCCACGCGGGTGAAACCGTGGGGAACAGCTAGTGTTATATAAATACTATTCCAGTTGGCATTTCGAAACTGTTCAACTAGAGTAGCAAACCCCCGTCGATTAGATGCAAGTCGTATGCTGTCTGCAGACTAGGTCGGCATCTCACAAGGAAATTGGATAATTGAGGAAGGGAGCGGCCGATTTGAACTAATGCCACAAATACACTGCTGACAAATGCAACTCATGTAGTCTTATTTTTGAATCTTGGTACCTATACCTACCACAGAATATGAATAAATTTTTTGATTTTTTTTTTAATTTTGAATATTTATGCTTAGGTAGGTAGCCAATGTATTCAGATTTTATGTACATGGCAGAACTTCGTAATAGATCTACAGAACGATAATTACATCATGCACCCTGCAGGATATCTCCAGGGTATATTTAACAAGCCTTTGTTAGTTTGTATTAGGTAGATATATATATCAAAACGATAAACATTAGTACGATATTGTAGTTTGATGTAGGTAAGCTTTCCTTCTCTTTCTCATCACGATGTTTTCATTTATCGCTTTGGGTTTTCTTTAGCGATAGCACATAATAATACACATAATAATTTATTATCATAGGCCGAAATGGGGTTCAAACTCCATAAATCGCTGACTTTTATTCTCGTTCAAACTTAACGTTCTCGAATAACTTATTTGTTATGATTATGAATTAATTATTGCATTAGTGTTTTGTGTGTGTGTTTGTGTTATTATTGCATTTACAGTTTTGTTGGGACTTGTACAACTTGCCCTAAAAGTGTACGAATAAAAAGGAAGGACCGAATTTGATCAGCGACAGGTGGCAAGTGGCAACCGACATCCGTCAGGTGCATACATTTATGAACAAAGAAAAAGTTCTACCTGGCTGTGTGTGCTCGCCTTTGTTACCACACGAATACACGTTTTATTTCTATCACAAAGATTTGTCTGATAAATGTACGTTGTACACAAACTATTTTCAGCAGTGTTGAAGCATTAATAAGCCCAATAAAAAAATTTGAGACTATTCATATCCATATCAAAAGAATAATTACTAAAAGTAACTGCGATGGATCAAAGTAGTCACTGGACCTAAATCGATTACTCTAAAACTTGCATTCGTTTTTTACATTGATCGATACTTGGAAAGTTAAACATTGATGCTATATTCGGGGGTTGATAGATAAAAGATTAATAATAATATGAAATTAATTCACAGGATACCTAGTGGTAGAGTAATAAATTGTGTTTTTTAACAACTCATAAAAATTTAATAAAAATATTGTGGCAAGGTAAGCCGCATTGACCAAAACTAGTTTTACTATAAATGTAGACTCTACATCTCTATCTCTGCAATGTAGGTACTTATTACTAGGTACCTATCTCTACATTATAGGGGCAAAGATTCTTGAAGTAAAACCCTAAGTAGGTTTATACCTAAGTATATATTGCTATGTTACCTATACATCAAGAGATAGGTAGATACTGTTATCTAGTCGGATGATATTTTATATGTAGCTAGCTAAGATATAGGTACATTTTTATGCCAAAATTACATAATATATAATTATTTCATAGTAGCGAACTGCTCCAGCTTTTCACCGGTATAAATATAATAGGTGATGTGCTGCAGCGAGTCTTGAGTTCATAGAAAAATCACTTTTAGGTTTTCCCGATATTTCCAATTTACATGTGACTTTTCCAATTTTTCTTAAAATAAAAATCTTACTAGAATGTCGATTTCAAGTGACACGCTTACCAATGAACAGTTTAATTTTTATTGTAATGAATATATATTATGAATATTTACATGTACTTAGGTGTACAGTTTCAATATACAATGAACTACGCAAAACTTTTTCGACCCTTCCGATAATACTTCCAGAACGAAAGAGTCGATTTTGATTAAATTTTAATCTGTAATTTAACATATATGTTACCTATTTATTATTCTTTCACTACAAGAAACATTATAAACTATGAAATTAGTATAAAATTTCATACGATTGTTCCAGTGATATTCGTCGTTGTAATAAAATAACATACTGACAAAATATATATTTCTACATATATGCAGATTGTAGGCATACCTATATCGTTTATCATCATGTTTTTAGAAATATATATTTATAAAATACATAACAATCAGGATAATAGTATGGAGTCGTCATTAGCAAGGCTTGTAGTTTAAAACTTGGCGTTGACTACATACCTGACAGAGGATAAGCACCTAATTGGTAACAACACTACCACATAATTACAATGCAAATTACACCCCGGCTTAAAACACCGACTCACTCAACAGAAAATAAATGTAAATTATTCACAAACAAAAAACACTACCAGAGTCATCTGGCTGCGTGAAATGAAGCGTCCGTGCAAGGTTTTATTACAGAAAAAAGCGAATCATTTTGGCGGGAACACTGTCCCAAAAAAAAGCGCGTTTTATATTGCCTTCCGTACAGAACGCACGTCGCGCGCCGTCTGAGCTCGCTCTGGCTCGGCCCGTGGCCGCGTTGTTGTGTGCTCGGTCACACCGGGCACAAGCGACAAGGAAACTACGTGTTGGGGCCACGCGCACCCACACGCAGGACGTGTGGCGCGTACGCTCCCGGTTTGGGACGGGCGTGTGTGCGTGCGCCAGCTGACGAGAGTACTCTCGCAACTAGCGGGCTGGTGCACCCGTCCACGTACGCGCCTTTCGTCGCTCGAACGCGGTATTTATACTCTTTCGTCGCCCCGGGGGCGGATCAGAGTTTCCTCGGCGGCGAGGGGGGATGTTTGCCAATGAAACACGAATATCGGTACGTTTGAGGTCGGGACCGCCGGCTTCCTACAGCTTGGCTTCTGCTACTGCTATCTGCTACTGCTATCTGCTACTGCTATCTGCTACTGCTACTGCTTGCTGCTACTGCTTGTTACTACTGCTTGTTACTACTTCTTGCTTGCTGCCATATATCGGCTAGTTTTGACTGTGTCTCAGTCCTATTCCTGTCTCGCTTACCTACCTCGTAGCCTTACCTAAAAGAGAGCACCTATTTTTTGTTCTATTTTTTCCCTAAGTTTCGCTATGGCCGGTCCCGTTTTTACCTCGTATTTATTTGTCCATGTGTGTTACAGAATTACAATTGCGTTTATAAGAGAGTAAAAATGATTCTTAACAGCTAGTTACTTTTGTTTTCTTCCTAATTTACATATTTATCAAGTTATCTTACTTTGATTGACAATTTTTCTAATTTCTAGCGCTTTTATTCTAAACATTGCTCATATCTTTCAACCTATTTAGACCTAAGTTGGGTTTTACCTTTATTCATATACCTTTTTACGTGCTTTATCTAATATCACTTAGTTACAATATCTACCATTGCACATTATTCGTTAATTCGCTCTTAAAGTTGTTAAGTTAGGTCACGTGTTATTACAATGTCCTTGGTAGGCAAACTTCTTTTGGTTGCCTCTAATATTATTATATACTTATTTTCTAATAAGTTACATTATAGTTTCAATAATTTAAATTGAACAAAAAACCAAATTAATTATTCCTAAGTACTGGCGATGGGTGGATCGTTCCCTCTTTTTCCCTCTCGTCGATGGTGCTGCGTCACAGACCTCTCTGTCTTACCTATGGTGGATCTCTCACCCATCGCTAGTTAAACATTGATTAAGCTAATCGCCGACATTAATTAAAGCAAGTCGCCGACATCCTCCCCCTTGTGCTGAGCACAGACTCCTGACCCGGCGACTCCCGGCTCCTTCCCAGCTGGCACGCTGACTCGTTCGTTGACCTCGGGCTCGTCGACTCGTTCGTTGACCTCAGGCTCGTCGACTCGTTCGTTGACCTCAGGCTCGTCGACTCGTTCGTTGACCTCAGGCTCGTCGACTCGTTGCTCGGCGTCTTGGGCTGGCACCAGTGGCACCACCTTGGAGCTCGGGCGCTTCAGGACTCCTCCTGTTGTGCGGATCTCGACGACTCTCGTGCGGCCGTCCGGTCCAGGGTAGGTGTGGACCACTTCTCCTCTCGGCCAGGTGCAGCGCGGTAGTGTGGAGTCTACAATGAGGACAGTGTCTCCGCATTGCAGGTCTCGAGTGGCTGCCTTCCCGTCGATTCTTCTTGGGATCAGAGTTGGTAGGTACTCTTTCACCCATCTGCTCCAGAAGTTGTCAGCCAGCCGCTGCGCCACCTTCCAGTTGCGTCGCCCCGTGAGATCGTCTTCGGTGAATGCCCCCAGCCTTGGGAGCCCGCAGGATCTTCCGATGAGGAAGTGGTTCGGCGTGAGTGCTTCCTCATCATGGTCATCAGTTTCGACGAGCGGCCGCGAGTTTACTATGTGCTCGGCCTCCAGTACCAGGGTGTGAAGAACTTCTTCCTTGGGATGCTTTTCCTTGAGGGTCACCGCCAGGGCCGTTTTGATAGATCGGACCAGGCGTTCCCACGCTCCTCCCATGTTCGGAGCGCCCGGTGCGATGAACTTCCACCGGACGCCAATCTTCTCAGCTTCTGTGACGACTTCTTCTTTCTTCAAACCTTCTAGGGCTTCCTTCAGTTCTCTGTTGCTCGCCACGAAGTTGGTCCCGTTGTCGCTGAAGATGGACCTGGGCATTCCTCTTCTTGCCGCCATTCTTCGCAGCGCCAGGATCATGGAGTCCGACGACAAGGACGCTGCGAGCTCGACGTGGACGGCTCTTGTCGTGAGGCAAGTGAAAAGAGCTCCCCATCTCTTCTCGTGGCGACGGCCCACAGTCACCGTCATGGGCCCGAAGTAGTCCACCGCTGAACACGTGAATGCTGGTTCCCCGTAGTGAAGTCTCTCCTTCGGCAGGTTCCCGGTCGGCAGCTGTTGTGGCGCGCTTCTGTAGACCTTGCACCACTGACACTGACGAATCGTTGCTCGTACAGCTGACCGCAGTCCCAGCACCCAGTAGCGTTGTCTTACTTCGTTGATGACTGTCGCGTGATTACCGTGGTTGAAGACTCTGTGAAAATGCTCGATTAGAAGTCTCGTGATGTGATGCTTGCTGTCTAGCACCACTGGTCTCTTGAAGTTCTTCTCTATCCCTGAAGCCGCGTCGATTCTTCCCCTGACGCGCAGTAACTCTTCTTCTAGAATTACGTCGACCTTTTTCAATTTACTCGACGCGCTGAGCGGTTTCATCTTCTTTATGGAAGCTATTTCTTCCCGGAAGCTTTCTTCTTGGCTTCTCCTTAGTAAAATCTTCTCTGCCGTTTCCAGATGCGTGTCTTCCAGTGGCAGGAACCTTCTTTCTTGCCTCTTCTGGAAGCGTTCAGTCTTCGTTTTCCCTTTTTTCTTACATGTTCTCCAGGTGGGGTCATCTTTTTCCTGTTTCCTGGAGACGTTCACTTGGTGTTTCTTTCTTCTGCACAGTTCGACGAACTGAAGTACCCTCGCTGTTGCTCGTAACAACCGGTTCCAATTCGAGAACCTTGCTGGCTCCGGCGTCGGGTGCTCGTCCTTGGTCTTCAGTACGGCTACGGGGAGGCTCTCCTTTTCTTCCCCCGTCGGCTCGGCCTTGAAGGAGCGTGGTTTGGGCCACGATTCTTCCTCTTCTCGCAGGAACGCTGGCCCGGTGTACCATCGATGACTTCCGTTGAACTCCTTCGGGATGTCTCTCGTAGCGTCGTCTGCTGGGTTCTGCGCCGTCGGCACCCAGCGCCACTGTTGAGGCTTGGAGGTGTCTTCAATCTCCGCGAGTCGATGTGCGACGAAGGGCTTGAACGTTCTGGGGTCGGTCTTGATCCATGACAGAACCGTGCTGGAGTCCGTCCAGTACGTCTTCTTGGTCACATCGACGTCCAGTTCTTCCTCAATGGAGTGCGCCATCCGGGTTCCCAGCAGAGCGGCTTGAAGTTCCAGTCGCGGAATGGAAACTGGTTTCAGCGGCGTCACCTTCGCTTTTCCGGCCAAGAGCGCCACGTCGAATCGTCCCTCGTTGTCCCGTTGCCTCCAGAAGACCGCGCAGGCGTATGCTACTTCGCTAGCATCGGTGAAGACATGCATCTCCCCCTTGTGTCGGGAGTGCATGACGCATCTCGGGATGCGAAGATTCTTCAGCAGGTCCAGGTTCTGAAGATAACTTTTCCAGGCTTCCTCGTTTTCAGGCGTGATTTCGTCGTCCCAACCCACTCCGCTTCTCCATATGTCCTGTAGGAGTCGTTTCCCCTGGATGAGCACGGGCGATGCCAACCCCATTGGGTCGAAGGTTGACATCACGGCGCTCGTGACTTCCCTCTTGGTCGGAGTTTTCTGATGCGAGACGACGTCTTGGTGCACGTTCCGCAGGCACGTTCGGAAGCCCATTTCGTCTTCTTCGGTGAACCACCTTAATCCCAAGGTCTTCTCCTCCTTGGATCCCAGTTCGACTTCTTTACTTGAAGCTTCTTTGTTGGTTATTCTTCTAAGAATCTTCGGTGAGTTTGATGCCCATCCCCTCAGCTCGAACCCCGCTTTTCGGTGGATGAAGTCTACTTCTTTCGCCGTCTTGACGGCTTCGTCTTCTGTCAGGAAGCTGTGTAGGTAGTCGTCCATGTAGTGGTTGCGCTCGACTGCTCGCGCTGCCTCTGGGTGCTGATCCTTGAAGTCGTCGGCGTTCTTGTTCTTCACGAAGATCGCGGAACTCGGAGAGCAGGCCGCGCCGAAGATGACCGACGTCATACGGTATTCCTTCGGTGTTCCTGTTCGCCGGTCTCCTCGCCACAGGAAACGTAGACTGTCCCGATCCTCTTCTCTGATCTTGATCTGAAGAAACATCTCCTTGATGTCCGCCACTACAGCCACTGGATGCTGTCTGAACCGCAGTAGCACCCCGAACAGTGACTGCAGAAGGTCTGGACCCGGCAGGAGCACGTCGTTGAGACTCCTCCCTCCGTGCTTGGCAGCAGCGTCGAACACCAACCTCTTCTTCGTCTTGGTCGGGTGTGTGACGGCGAAGTGAGGCAGGTACCACTTCCTCTTCGATGTTGACTCGTGTTGAACTTCTTCAGCATACTTGTTATTCAGTAATTTCTGTACTTGCTTCCCGTACTCTTCCTTGAGACTTGCATCCTTATCCAGCTTCTTTTCGATGTTCCTGAGGCGATTCTCTGCTGACTTGTAGTTGTCTGGCATCTTCTCATCTTCGTTCTTCCACAGAAGGCCCACCTCGAAGCGTCCGTTTTCTAACCTTCGACTGGTCTTCTTCAATATTTCCAGAGCTCTTCCCTCAGCATCCGTGGTCGGTCGACGTGGTTCCACTCCCAGTGATTCCACGGCGAAATGTTCCTTGATCATCTTGTCGAATTCTTCCTCTTTCGTGTTGACGTGCGCGCAGGTGACGAAGTTCACTTGTCTCGATGCCCCGCTGTCGGATCCGTGTAGCACCCATCCCAGGTACGTAAGTGATGCGACGGGCTGGTTCTTCTTTCCTTTGCGCGTAGACTTCGACACGATCAATTCCCAGTTATCTTGACCAATCAATAACTTCGGCGGCTCTTCTTCGTAGCACAGCTGATCTGCCATCTTGCTGAGGTGCGAGCATTCTTCTATTCGTTTTCTGTCCATCCTCTGAGGTGTCAGGTGCAGGTCGTCTATTGTTCGCGCTCCCGTGATGGTCCTCTTCCTTGTCTGGTGGCGGCCCTTTATCTTCATGTTGATCCTCATGGAGTCCTTCTTCACAATGGTTTTCCCTCCCACTGTCTCCAGGGACAGGCTTTCCCTGGGTCCCGTGAGTCCAACTTCTTTCGCCACTGAAGAGTCCAGCATCGTGACCGTTGACCCCTCGTCCAGCAGAGCCAATACCTTGGCTGTTCCTTTCGGCCCGTATACTTCCACGGGCACCATCTTCAAGTATGCCCTCCCTGTCCTCGCGGCGTTCACCTGGAGCATGACGTTGTTGGCCACTTCTTTCTTCTCTTCTCTTTCCTCCGTCCTCTGCTCCGGCTGCCGGTCCTCGTGGAGAAGGTGATGGTGCCATCTCTTGCAAACCTTGCACGGTGGCCGCTTACACCCCTCCTTGCGATGACGTCCTTGAAGACACTTGAAACATACTCTTGCTTTCTTCACGATTTCCCATCTTTCGCTCTTCGATGCTGCCAGAAACGTCTTGCACTCGAAGAGACGATGTTCCCCTTGACAGTGGAAACATCCGGGTTTTTCCTGGTCCGTAGCGGCGTGTGCAGCTTGTCTCTGGGGGTACTGCTTCTTGACAACTGCTTCCGGCGTCGCGTACGGTCCACATCGATCCGCTTCTCGGTTCAGGAACTTTCCCATGAGCACCAAGTCCGGATCTTCAATTTCCTTATCGGCGGCAAAGTCGAACCACCGATAACGCAGCACTGCAGGCATCTTGTCCACGATCGTTTTCAACATCTCTGGTGACTGCAGGTACTGAGGTTTCCGGAGCCCCCGGACTGTCGCGACAATGTTATTCACCTGGCTGGCGAATACGCAGACGTCGCGCGCGTTCTCGTTCATCTTCGGCAGGCTTCGAAGTTTGTCCAGCTCCGCGAGAACCAGGGTGTCCGGTCTCCCAAACCGGCGACGAAGTGCCTCGATTACCTCTTCTGGTGAGCTCTCGGAAAACAGGAGGCTCTTGATTGCCTCCCTGGCCGCTCCCTTCAGGGCTTTCCTCAACCTGGTCATGTTCTGGGTTGTTGAGAAAAGCGAAGCGGTGTCCTCGTAGACAGTCTTGAAGGCTAACCACTCTCCAGCGCCGCCGTCGAAAAAGGGTAGCTCGTGCATGAAGACAGGGGCTGCTACGTTCTTCGGCGCGGCGTTGATGGCCTTCATTATAGCCAATGCAAGTTCCTGGGTCCCGCTGGTCGTCGTTGGTCGCACGTCGTTTTCAGGTTGGTTGACTGGTGGAGCGGTCTTCTCTGCTGGCCCGTCCGGGGGGTCTTCCCTCAGATGGACCCCACTTGACCTCTTCTCCATTGTGTCGTTGATCCAATTCTTCACGTGCTCCTCTCGATCCGCGGGTTCCTCCACAGCAGAGTCGTTGTCGTCGTCGTCGTCGTCAGGACACTGTAATAGCTCCAGGCGCGCCCTCACTAGTGCAGCAGCTGCTCGGGCGCTCGCCAGGTCCTGGCGAGCGAGCTCCGCACGGGCTTCCAATTCAGCCTTCCTTCTGGTTCGTGGTCCTGACCGCACCGACGCAGGTCTTCTCTCAGTAGCTTTAGCTTCTTCTGGTTTCCTGGTAGCATCTGAAGCATTCTTGTCTTCTCGTGTAGTTCCGGTGGTCGCAGTGGTAGTTTCGTAGGACGTCGTTGTATTGCCGGTGGTCGCGCTTGATGGTGCAGACTCCTCTTCAGTTCGGTGTGGCGTCGGCTCACGTTGACCGGTTCCTTTGTTGCTCCTCGTGACTGGCATCTTGACGCGCGATTACCCTCAGCACGACAGATGACAGCGGCGGATCCCGGCGGCGGCACCGGCGGCGGCACCGGCAGCGGTAACGGTACCGGCAACTCGCGGTAACGGTACCAGCGGCTCGCGACGGCGTTCGCGACGAAAGCCCGGATATCCGGATCGGGCACGATGATATCCGGCTCGAAGGACCAGATGTTGGGGCCACGCGCACCCACACGCAGGACGTGTGGCGCGTACGCTCCCGGTTTGGGACGGGCGTGTGTGCGTGCGCCAGCTGACGAGAGTACTCTCGCAACTAGCGGGCTGGTGCACCCGTCCACGTACGCGCCTTTCGTCGCTCGAACGCGGTATTTATACTCTTTCGTCGCCCCGGGGGCGGATCAGAGTTTCCTCGGCGGCGAGGGGGGATGTTTGCCAATGAAACACGAATATCGGTACGTTTGAGGTCGGGACCGCCGGCTTCCTACAGCTTGGCTTCTGCTACTGCTATCTGCTACTGCTATCTGCTACTGCTATCTGCTACTGCTACTGCTTGCTGCTACTGCTTGTTACTACTGCTTGTTACTACTTCTTGCTTGCTGCCATATATCGGCTAGTTTTGACTGTGTCTCAGTCCTATTCCTGTCTCGCTTACCTACCTCGTAGCCTTACCTAAAAGAGAGCACCTATTTTTTGTTCTATTTTTTCCCTAAGTTTCGCTATGGCCGGTCCCGTTTTTACCTCGTATTTATTTGTCCATGTGTGTTACAGAATTACAATTGCGTTTATAAGAGAGTAAAAATGATTCTTAACAGCTAGTTACTTTTGTTTTCTTCCTAATTTACATATTTATCAAGTTATCTTACTTTGATTGACAATTTTTCTAATTTCTAGCGCTTTTATTCTAAACATTGCTCATATCTTTCAACCTATTTAGACCTAAGTTGGGTTTTACCTTTATTCATATACCTTTTTACGTGCTTTATCTAATATCACTTAGTTACAATATCTACCATTGCACATTATTCGTTAATTCGCTCTTAAAGTTGTTAAGTTAGGTCACGTGTTATTACAATGTCCTTGGTAGGCAAACTTCTTTTGGTTGCCTCTAATATTATTATATACTTATTTTCTAATAAGTTACATTATAGTTTCAATAATTTAAATTGAACAAAAAACCAAATTAATTATTCCTAAGTACTGGCGATGGGTGGATCGTTCCCTCTTTTTCCCTCTCGTCGATGGTGCTGCGTCACAGACCTCTCTGTCTTACCTATGGTGGATCTCTCACCCATCGCTAGTTAAACATTGATTAAGCTAATCGCCGACATTAATTAAAGCAAGTCGCCGACACTACGCATGCGCAAGATTTTCTTGGATTCTCTGAAACGTCACAATAATGACGGCACGCTTGACGTCACTTCATACTCGAATAGTTTGATGTACCTCCCCTTATAGTATTGTTCTATTTCCATCTACATACTTAAAACTAACTCTGATGGCTCAGCGACCCAAAGTGTGTCTTAACCGCCGAAATGAGAGAGCGTCACTCTTCTCTATCCTTAGCGATTTCAGCCCAGTTCAGAGTCTGGAGTTCGTTCTACATACCTAGTAAGTACACTAAATAGTATAAAGAGGTACATAGGTAGTTGTATGTAAATGTGTATATGATTGTTTGTAGAAGTTAATTTCTGGAGCCACTAATTTAGAAATCTACTGTATTCCTGAGTGACATGAGCCTTATTCTATTTACCTATACTCGTGTGAAGCCGACACGAGTCGTTTGTCTATACTTTATATTAAAAAGAGGAAAGATATTTGATTGTTTGTTTGTTTGTTTGCAGCGAATAGGCTCCGAAACTACTGAACCGATTTGAAAAATTCTTTCACTGTTGAAAAGCTACACTATCTGCGGCGGACATAGACTATATTGTATTTTCAAAAAATTCGGGATCCGTAAGAAAATTGCTATTTTGTAACCCAAGGTGTGAAATTGAAAACCTATTTTTGCGTGCGATGCAAAAACTATTGACAATAGAACAATATAATGTATTACGGGTTTGTAAGTCCCTTAAGATCTACAAAAAAAATCTGCGAGAGCATATTGCTAACTATGTATTACAGTTATGCCACAATAAGTGATCTTTTATTTTATAAATTTAATTTTAATTCCGCCGCTAGAAAAGGCTCTTTATTTGTATCTTGGTATTAATCCTTATCAAAATAAACTACTTTTTAATAAAAAACTGCTTCAATACCTTTATATATAACTTTTTGAATCATTCAATTTGGACATTCGATTCGAAAGATATCACGAGTTTAAAAATATAAGTAGTAGAAAAAAGTTGCGTGGTAGCCTTATGCATGTAGGCGTCACTGGGGTACGGGGGTACGGGCCGTACGGGAGGAATAATTTATGTGTGTGTATTACAATTTTTAATTTTGAAATTTATTTTAAATACCTGTGCAAAGCCGGTCCGCTAGTTTCTAATAAAATCAGAACAGATTATAATATATTTACTCACAGCGTAAAACCGGTAAAATACCTATTATTTAGTTATCCTTATGACAAAAAATGTTTTTCATAAATATATTTAAAAGCATGATGTAACGCTACTCACTACTCACACAACATTATTTTCGTATTAATAAAATACAAGATCATCAATCGATAATAATATAATTATTATCACCAATGAAAAAGTTCGAATGTTCATACAAAAGATTTCAACGCGCTCCTACATACATACGAGTACATACATACATACAAAAATAAGTGATTTATTTTGTACCTAGTAAAGTAATCAAGCGATGGTGGCCCATCGGTAACGCGTGTGCATAGTACTAAAATCAAATTGCATCTTTGCTCAGTATCTAAACTCATAAAAAGTCCTGATTTGTCATCTCTCAAAACGGTGAAGGAAAACATCGTGGAGAACCGACGACGTGTCCAAGACCCACAATATTAAAGCAGTTCAAGAGCATGCGATATCTACATATATCTACCAACCTGCAATAGACCAGCATGGCAGATCATGGCTTATACTTTCTCTAAGAGAAGGCATGATGTGGCTGTGCATCCGGCAGTGGGAACGTAGACTGATAATTATGAAATTAATCGATAAATATCCAATTCAAAATAATTAAATCATAGATTGGTATTTTATACTAAATTACTTATACCTATTTAGCTCTTATATAATTCTGTAGTTGTATAGAAAGTTGGCGTTATCTAATGTTTTTAATGGAAATACAAAATTATTAAAAATAAGCCACATATTAACACAGACATGAAACCGAATATCTACGTATTGTATTACGTAAAAATGTCTTCACTAATGTTTAGTCACGTATATTAAATTTAATACATGTATGTACATAGTTCTTAGTAAAGCTTGTAACATCTCATGCCTAAAATATTTGTATTATTTTTTATAATTACTGTAAGCGTAGTCGAAATAGATTCGCTAGTAAAAATAAAGCAATAGTATAAAACTCCAACTTTTTAATAAATCGTGATGAGGGAACAAGCTATTTGCCCACCATGCTCACCATCGCTGCGCATTACCCGGCTTACCTGCACCATCGCCATCGCTTAAAACTACGCATTATCTCGTATGTCACGTCCTAGGACTTGCTCTATGTGACGCTGCATTGCATCCATCACTTTGCCGAACAGGTAATTAGAAGCCTCATTTGCCTGTAATTTCACCGGCACCCAACAACCCTTCAGCTTGGAACATAGCAATGTTGCTTAGTGGCAGAAATAAGTCTGGTAGCTAGTAAGCTTCCCCAGATGATCTCTTTATTAAAGAGTTCTATTAGGTACCCTCTGGTCATTAAAAAACTGAAGAAATTGTACAATTCAATGTTTACGTCATGTGACACGAAAACAAGATTTCCGCCACATTTCGTGCAGTAAAACGCAAAGTCATGTGAAAGTGACTGCCGAAGTGCCAAAGGGCCGGCCGTTTCACTTTCTATAGATAGACGATTGTCGAACTCTAACCACGAAAATTAATACCAAGTAAAAAAACGCAATCTTTATTTTAAGGTTGTGGCTACAAAATGAAAAATAAGTATCTAGTGTTTTGTTTTGGAAAATTTGGCAAAATCTTTCAAGTGAGGCTTATACACCGGTAGCGGTTCTTAGCTCAAGGTCCATGAGGGTTACCTAAGTTACCTTCTAGAGCTTTAGAACATGCGTCTTCAAACTGTATGCAAAATCGTTTGATTGAAATACTGAGTTAGTTCTATAACCGTACGTCGTACTACTTCTTTTATTGCAGGTACATATACTAATTGTGCAAACATAATTATTATATTTTATTACTAGTACTCTATCTTGAAACGTTCCCAAGTAGGAAAAAAGAAAGACACCGACAATGAGAGAAAGCTTATAGGTACCTACCTAGACCTACTCATGTTGAGGTGGAGGCATGCTTATTAGAAGGCATATCGTATTATCACCAATGAAGATTGTGTTGTATCATTAACCAAGCATCTATGCCGTAGATCAAAGAAACAATAGCATAGAAATCCAAAGGTATTTACGTAAAGCGAGCTGTCCCACGGACGCTTTCGACATTCTGCGTCTATGTTACCAGCTGAGAACACTATAATGACGCAACTTTGCAGCACTATGCTGCATCAGCCTGCAATTGAATATTCACCTGAGTAAGTAGGTAATGTTGACTTTATGTCTAAGCAGCATAGAAAATAAGACGCGTCTCTTAATTTACCTAGTTATATACGTTGTGGTAGCTACGTTCTTTAGGTGGTAACATCAACATATTTTTGAGAGGTGCAATTAGCTTGTGCCGTGGTTTCATCTGTCTCAATTTATTTCTGGATGAAACTGTAAATATCTCCACCAGATTCACTCCGGTTTTAGTCTTAGCCAGCAGCTTCGTCTTATCCTTGATGTAACGGACCAGGACAAAATTAAATTAGATAGAAACCCTGAACCCATGTAACAAAATTTTTCTTGGTTTTGTTTCGGGATATGGGCTAGTATAGTATGTATTTGATCACTATCTCACCTGTTGAAGATGTGGTCAATAGATGGATAATGATAAATACAACTTAAGCCTTTCTGGTGGTAGCTTTTGCCGGCGAGCGACAGAAAGCATCCCACTAATCCTATGACTATGCTGTACTTTTCATTCATCGCGATGTTTTCCTCCACCGACAGCTCATTATAGGATATGTACTCGGGACCCGGGACCATTGCTCCTGTTCGTCTCGCCACTCCAACACTGACCATCATCGCTTCAAAATCATTTTCCAGTTAATTTCCCAGCTACAACCTAGTGTGGTCAGACAAATATGAGACCACCTAAATCAGTGTTTTTACGTATTTGCATAGGTATTTCGGCCCGCTTAGCCTTGAACGTCACCAGTAACGTCCAATGAGACGTAGGTGCCACACATATCTCACAGTTTACATTCCATAATATCATCAATAAAAATAGCCAATCCGAAGATCGCATTCGTGCAGATATTTGTGACTAGTCCCATGATGACTTCATTGTCTCTCGGTAATCGGTGAACGGAGTACAAAAAACTGGATATCGTGTACTTACTTGTGCTAGTGCCTGCTGATCTATAATTACTTATAGTGAATAAATTACAGTAGTGGCAAAATGGAAATGATATTACCAAGCTCTCAGCATCCTGGCTCATCTTTTTCTACGCATGGTTCCCGTGGTGGAACCGCGCTCCGGCGGCTTCGTGATCACACACCAGGTACCTAATCCAAAGCACTGCACCATTTCACGTCACCATAACAACACGCCACATTCCATCACTGCATCCGCGTCCAATTCAA
This sequence comes from Opisthograptis luteolata, assembly GCA_931315375.2. Lineage (NCBI taxonomy): Eukaryota > Metazoa > Arthropoda > Insecta > Lepidoptera > Geometridae > Opisthograptis > Opisthograptis luteolata. Next base: position 4,993,574 of record OV928034.1, read on the forward strand.
CATATGATCGCTTCGGCCGGTCTTTCTGACGTCACGCACTTTCTCACTAGTTCACAAGGTTGTATTGCGGAGAGCACCAACGATTCGTGTACTCGATCGGACAAATTTCACCGAGCGAATTAAACGGTTTCACCTAATCGTAGGGGAGTAATGGTGTTCGCGTGTGGAGAAATGGAATCAAGTGACGCAGGTAACGACTTTCGCGCACGAACTGAGTGAAGCACGTCCGCGTCGTGGCACCGCGGCCACCGCGCGCTCCACGTAACGGCACAAGTCCCCGCGCCCCTGCGCCTGCGCTGGGCTCCGCAGACCTGCCCTGTCTCACTGCCTCAGTGCCTCACCACTGCCCGCCACCGCCAGTCTTCTTCAATGCGCTCACGCCGCCCGTCGCCGAACCGCAAGCCACAAACCGATAAAAAACAATATTTTTACAGCGCGCTAGTGTGGGCAGTAAACCTCTATTGTTTACCTCCCACCAAGCATTGTTAAACATTGCAAAAGATCACTATAAATTCCGGATAAGCGCAATAACAATAATGTTTAATAGGTATCAGCAAATACCTAGTACCTACCTACCTACGCGGATTTTTCTAATAGGTACGTACTGGGTAGGTCGTGTAGGTAGGTACTACTACGCATCGACCATTCTTGCGCTTGTAAAGTTTTGTTCGGAAGTCTATTGATGGCCTTATAATATGTTCATCAAACTTAAAAAAACGCATACACTCCAATAAAACATACCGCACGCAGACTTATCTAACTGCAAATTTTTTATGATTTTTATTTATATAGGTATGTATGTAATGTATACCTTTAATCCCTACTAATATTATAAACTAGCTGTTCCCTGCGGTTTCACCCGCGTGGGCTACAGTTCATCGCGATAAAAAGTATCCTATGTCCTTCCCCGGGGCTCAAATTATCTCTATACCAAATTTCATTTAAATCGGTTCAGTAATTTAGGCGCGAAAGCGTATATATTCCGTATACTTCAAAGTTATTCCCGCACTTCGGTGCCCCTCACCGCGTTACCTGCTGTATCCATTATCCTGCGCGCGTTTGAACCGCGCCGCTAAAGGTCTTCCTGGTTCGCAAATTGCGACCGCAGTTTACCTATTTCATAGAATATTCTCCCGCCTTCGGTCTCACCTCACCGCGTTTCCCGCGGCACTGCGGTGCAGCGGGTTTATTTTTCTACTACTACTTACATTTTTAAACTCGTGATATCTTTCGAATGGAATGTCCGAATTGAATAATTCAAAAAGTTATATGAAGGGATTGAAGCAGTTTTGAATGAGAAGTAATTTATTTTGATAAGGATTAATACCAAGATACAAATAAAGAGCCTTTTCAAGCGGCGGCCATAAAATTAAATTTTTAAAATAAAAAAAACACTTATTGTGGCATAACTATAATAGTTAGACATATGCTCTCGCGGACTTTTTTGTAGATCTTAATGGGACCTACAAACCCGTGATACATTGTTTTGTTCTAGTGTCAATAGTTTTTGCGGCGCACGCAAAAATATTTTTTCGATTTCACACCTTGGGTTGTAAAATAGCAATTTTCTTACGGATCCCTAATTTTTTTGGAAATAAAATATAGCCTAAAGCCTTCCTCGATAAATGGGCTATCCAACACTGAAAGAATTTTTCAAATCGGACCAGTAGTTCCTGAGATTAGCGCGTTCAAACAAACAAGCAAACAAACAAACAAACAAACAAACTCTGCAGCTTTATAATATTAGTATAGATGCGAAAGTAACTCTGTCTGTCTCGCTTTCACGCCTAAACTTTAGTAGATTTAAAATAAGTTTGGTACGGAGATAGTTTGAACCCTGAGGAAGGACATAGGATACTTTTTATGGCGTTATGTTGTAGCTCAAGCGGGTGAAACCGCGGGGAACAGCTAGTCATTTATACAAGGATTTTGAAGGCACAATGAAACGAATATATTACTTTTATTCATTAGTTCTCTTTGGGTGATGAACATTAATTTGGTCCTAGATTTAATATTAATGACATTAAAAATCTACCTAGTACCTAACTTTCTACGTTTTTTTACCGTTAACGTCTGGGGCAGGGTCATCAAAAAAGTTTGTCCTTTTTTTAAAACTTTTTTTACATCTTAATTTATGTATATATTACATAACGTATTTAAAATTCTTTTATTAAATCTGTAACCACTAACTTTTCTCATTTTTTTTATACTAACAAAACTATCTAACTTTGTATTCTAGCATTTCTGGAAAAAGTAAAAGATATTTTATTTTATTTATTTTGTATAAATAATCCACCATTAGCACATATTATCAATAGAAGAAACACAAGTTTTGAAAATATAAACAAAGGTTTGTTGGCAGTACAATAGCAGCCAAAAAAATTTTAAAAAATCGCTTTTTTAAGCATTGTGATTTTTTTTGTTATTGCGTCATATGTTTAATGTATTTGCAATGTCAAGTATTATAAATATTTCTAACTCAAAGAGTAGAAATGATGATGATGATGATGAGATGATGGGTCCCAGCAGCAAGCCGGGTCAAAGATGATTGTGTTTATAATAGGTATATAGTAGTGGCACTTTACTTAAACTTTAAAAGGACTTTTTTGGAGCAACTAGAAAAGTCACTTTCACAACTTTATTTCAATTTCCCACACTCGTGCACGTTAGCGAACACATAATAATCCACCAATATCACACATTATCACTCGAAGAAACACAAGTTTTGGAAATAAAAACAATATTTTCATGTTGACAGTTCAATTGCCGCCAAAAAAGTAAAAAAAAAACCATTGTGTTTTGTGTGGGTCCCTATATTACACGGCCAATAATACGCAACCAAATATTACACACCCGATAATACGCGACCATTTGGTCTCGTAATATTTGGGTGTGTAATATTTGGTTGCGTATTATTGACCGTGTATTATCACCCGTGTCAGTTTCTGCACAGGCAATAATACGAAGCCAAAAAATGACGTCAGCTAGTGGTCTCGTAATATCTGGCTGCGTAATACTGGTTGCGTATTATCTGGTGGACAATTTTGGTACAGGCGATAATACACGGCCGATAATACGCAACCAAATAATACACACCCAATAATACGTGTACATCACCACAGATTATATAGAATGCTCCATGCTTGATGCTTCGTTTGAGCTAGGTTTGATCATTCCAATGCCGTTTGACCACAGATAAAAAATAAAAATATTGGCGGCTTAGGGGTGGCCCAAGGGCCACCCCCGCCGCACCCTAACCTACTGTGACACTATGTTTTATTTATCTATATATATTTTTAAATTATCAATAAAATAAAAGAATAAGCAAAGTCAAATACTGACAAAAAATACTTCTATCAGTCACCTATAAACGAGGCATCAATCCAGCTTGATTGACAGCCGTCAGAGAGGAAAGTCTATCTTTGTCTATGGCTGGCTTCGTAATATCTGGTCGCGTATTATCGGGTGTATAAAATCGGGTCGTGTATTATTGGCTGCGTAAAATCGGCACAGGCAATATTACGAGACCACATGTACTCGTATTATTGCCTGTGTATTATTGGCTGTGTAATATCGGCCCGGAAAAAATTAGCACACCCGATAATACGCGACCAGATAATACACGGCCTGATATTACGAAGCCATGTACACGTATTATTGGCTGTGTATTATCGGTCGTGTATTATTGGATGTGTAATATTTGGTCGGGTATTATTGCCTCCCTTTTGTGTTGGTATAAATAAAACCACAGCTAAAATGATGTAGGTGCAATAAGGTGATGGTTAGTTATACTATAGACTATTTACATAACTGGTTACTGGTTATATTATATATAGCTCATAGTTTGACTTTTTTGGCGGCAATCGAATTGTCAACGTGAAAATTTTGTTTTTATTTCCAAAACTTGTGTTTCTTCGAGTGATAATGTGTAATATTGGTGGATTATTAACCATTATGTGTTCGTTAATATGTGCGAGTGTGGGAAATTGAAATAAAGTTGTGAAAGTGACTTTTCTAGTTGCTCCAAATAAGTCCGTGTAAAGTTTAAGTAAAGCGCCACCACTTTACTTAAACACTATCCTCATCCCATCATCTCATCATCATCGTCATCATCATTATCATTTAAACTTGATTCAACTCTCTGAGATTGAAATATTTTATACTTGACACTGGCAAATACACTAATCGTGTGACGCCATAACAAAAAAAAAAATAGTTCATAGTTGTCACTTGTCTTAGGTGTCACTCACGTCAGTGACCAGCTTCAGCAGTCAGCTGTCAGCATGTCATATTTTATTATTGTCACGAATTCACGATCATGCTTTCACTCTGTGGCAGTGATGCCAGGTTCACTGTAATTACAGTAGATTCGCTGTAATTTAGCTGCTTTTTTCCCGTTTTACTGTATACTGTATTACAAAAATACAGTGTATGAAAATCACTGTATTAAGTTTTAACGTTCAAAAACGATACATCTGTTAAGTGTCTACGTAAAACGAAACGCAATTATGCTCTAACTCTAGTAAATAATGATCGGGAAATCCCCCAAAACAGTCTACTTTTTTTGAATGGTGTCTCCGTGACTCTACAGGCAAAATACAATAGACAATTATTATTCGACCAAACGCAAATGTATGTTTTTCGTATATATTTTCTGGATTGTAAAGCAGTATTGTAACTTTGCGGATATCCGAATAGTTTGACGTGATTTTATGTTGCACTTGTAAGTACCGAAATAATTTCAGTCGTCGCAACTTGTTATAATAAATAATACCACCAAATAAATTAAAATGTCTGTTCGTGAAAGTGATGATGAAGGACCCTCTACACCTAAAAAGAAGAAAGTTTATAAGCAAAAATTCCAGTTGCGTAAATTTTGTACCAACCGGTAGCATGCTTGCAGCTTTCAATTAAAAAAATTATGACCAAAACGAACCATCTCTGAGTGAAACGGATAGTGATTAATAATAATTTTAGTAAAAATATATAATTTGATTACATTATGGTATATTTTACTTTTATTTACTGTAAAAGCGCTGTATTTAACTTTGTGATTTACTGTATTTTTATACCAAATACTGTATTTTTATATCCAAAACACTGTAAATTTATAAATCTGACCTGGCAACACTGCTCTGTGGGCATTGAATTATTATCCTCAATCCTCTTCTTCAGTCCGGACACTTTTATGTTCATTCCTAAATCTTTTTAACTTTTTTTTAGATAACCTAAGAGTCCTAAGTACTCTTTTCTTTTCTTTGGAGTCTTTGGTTTTTTGGTTCATTCATATTTCATACTGTTGGCACTTGGTAGAAAGCGGAACCTTACATTCTCTTTGGAAAGTGGAGAGAAAAATCGGATAAAACATAGCAAGCAAACTGGAAAATAGTATAGTTTTAATGTTTTTAACCTGTGAATTTTATGAACATATTTTATCTTGTGCTCTTTAAAGACATAATGTTGCAAATGAGTAAATAACAACAATATAGCAAACCTCGAAGTCTACAAATAGTAAAAGTTTATAGTATATATTTTAAGGTTATAAAAATGTCTTGTAAATCACCAAACCCCCAAGACGGATCTTTATCACCAGAATCCAAACATAAACTAGAAGAGACCAATGATCCTTCCATTCCCCCTACAAAATTGGTAAAAACAGAAGAACATAGTAGCATTGTAGCTGCTCATTATAACCACCTCGAAGAGAAAGGTGTAAAAGAGCGCATCAATTCGCCTATATTTGTTCTACGTAATTTTAATAACTGGGTGAAAAGTGTACTCATTCAAGAACACACGGATAAAATTCGTGAAAAAGATTATGGCAGAAGAATAAGAGTTCTTGATATTTGTTGCGGCAAAGGGGGAGACCTTAGCAAATGGCAAAAAGCAAGGGTAGATCGTGCTATTTTCGCTGACATCGCTTCAGTGTCTGTAGAGCAGTGTAAGAAACGATATGATGATTTGAACAGGCGTTGTCATGGTCGGCTTTTCTCAGCGGAGTTCATTGCAGCTGACTGTACAAAAGACACTCTGAGAGATAAATATACAGATCCATCGATACATTTTGATATTGTAAGCTGCCAGTTTGGTTTTCACTACAGTTTTGAAAGTCTGGGCCAAGCAAGAAGAATGCTCTCAAATATATCCGAGTGTATTAAGCCTGATGGATACTTTTTTGGAACAATTCCAAATGCAAACGAGATAGTGTCAAGAGCAAAAAAGTCACCTGATTATTCGTTTGGGAATAGAATTTTCAGTATAAAATTGTTGTTTGATCCAAAAGATGGCTACCCATTGTTTGGTGGAAAATATGACTTTCATTTAGAAGGGGTAGTAGATTGTCCTGAATTTCTAGTTAACTTTGACCTGTTTGTTAAGTTAGCCACAGAGTATGGTCTCGAGTTAGTCTACAAAGCAGGATTTGCTGACTTTTTCAAGGACCACCAAAATGAATACAAACAGCTGCTTCAAAGAAATAATTGCTTCGAGACTTATCCACCTGCTCCTGGAAAAAGTCTTTTCAGTGACGAGTCAGAATATGAACATGCCAAAATATTCTTGGAAAATAAGGATAATTCAACTGAGAGAGATAGTATTGGCACTATGAGCAAATGTGAATGGGAAGTAGCAAGTAAGTAAAATTCAACTTTGCTTAGCACAAATAGTCACGCAGGGGCATAAATTTGCTGGGATAAATTCAAGGAACATATTACGAGTATGGACTTTTTGAGGCCTGTCCAGCGCTTAGCCATCTCTGCATACGATTCGCCTTCACTATTATAATGCAAAGGAGTGGAACACCATGACAGTGTCTTTGTTTCCCGATAAGTATAATTTTGAATTTTGACTTGAAGGTTGAATAGGTATCTTCTAGGCAAGCATGCTCCATCATCAGTGACTCAAGTATTTGTCAACTATACAAATTGTAAAGGCTTTTAATCATATTTATTTAAAAACTTGTTTTATCTGTTTCAGCTATTTACATGGCATTTGTTTTCAAGAAACTGAAAGGCACCTTGGACTTGAATGGCAAGACTGTTTATAATGTCTCATTAAAAAGTAGTAAATAAAGTGTAAGTTCACTAAAATAAAGAATGTGCTACATAATCCAGCTTACAATTACATAGTGATGTTGTAAGTATAGACTGAATATTGGAGTTTTATGTACTTATCTGACAGTTTCAGTAAAAATATATTAATTTAGTAAAATTTAGTAAAAAATTACAGGAAACTGTTAGTAAGAAGAAATACTAGAATAACAATGGAACAAAATATTTAGTAACCCTTTCAGTGGCAATATGGTTTATTTAGCAGTACTGTCTAACTAAGACTATTGATGTAAAGTGAAATTATTTAAGTAATACTATATAAATGTAACTGTGTATTATTTTTGTAATTATATACAGGGTGATGCTTGATGATTGGATTTTAACAGTGTCTATTCTGCCCCCGTTATTATAATTACAGTAAGTCAAAAAAAATTAACATTTTTAAAATGATATATCTTAATGATTATAGCAGATAACTTGGATATTGTAACGGACATCAAAAGTTAAATTTGCGTAGATTAAAAAGAAAAAAAATTCCAAGTAGGACTTGATTTACAGATCACAGTACTGTAAAAAAGTCATAACACCAGTAAAACGACTTACTGTAACTATAACAACGGGGGCAGTATTGCTGTTGTGGAAAATTTCGATCAATTTTGAATAAATTGAAAACCCTACTATTTTAGTTTTGTGAAAAAAGGTAAGCTCCGAGATAAACTTAAATGTGATTTAACCAAGTCCATTTCCTAACAGGAACACTTGCTCTCAAAGGAGCCGAAATCAAGAAAAACGTAAAAAAACAAATCCAAACATTTTCTATGAAAAGGCAACAACTAAGCTACTGCATACTTCTTGAACTTTAAATTGCTTTAGATTGATATTTGTTACAGTTATTACTATAAATACCAAAAAAATCTTTTCTACCTATTTTTATTAAATATGAATTTTGTTTACAGTCATAGGAAATCTTTCTGTTGGGAAATAGAGTGCAGCATAGATTAAGTAGACTGGAGTGCAGTATTGATAATGTTCTTTTTTCGTTTTTCATTTGACCATACCTTATTTACAAAATAATCGTCAATTTTCAATAGGATCCAATAAAACTTTATCAAAAATGTAACATGAACTATATATACAACACAACAACAACAACACAATGCAAAATACATTATTATGTAAAATGACTTGGATGTTAAATAAACATTTTGTGTAAAAGTACCCAAACTTGGTTATTATAGGCAATTTTTGATTTTATAGCCAAACAGATTGATATGGACGGTTAATAAACAATATAGAATTAAAAATACCAATGGAACTGATTTTAATGTCTGTAGTCCTATACTATACTGTCCTATATGACAAACGAGCAAATAAAAATGTTATTATTCCCTTCCTCTTCATTTCTTGTATTTTTGTTTTAACTGCATACATACATACATTGATTAATTAATAAATAAAATATAATTATATAATTTTTTTTATTTCTTACTGAAGTCCCGTGCCCGTGAGCTTCGTACTAATTCGTACCGCCTGGTACACTATTCCCATACACTAATACCAATTTAGATTTTTAGATGTTCCTGGTTTTCCCTTTTTCTGCAGCCAGCAAATTCGCCTACATGCGTACGGCAATGCCTAGTTGTGGCCAGCAAGCAATGCAAGCAGTTGCGGCGCAGTACTTTTCTCAATTAATGCGCAGGAATTAAAACTAAGTACCTGTGTGGACTATTTTGGCGGCAATCGAATTGTCAAGGTGAAAATTTTGTTTTTAAAACACTTTTATTAGCTTGACTTGTAACTAACTAACTAACAATGTAATCAAATCTTAGAAGTCAATTTTCACCTGCTTCTAATTGTCGTATCGACTTGAAACTTTGTATGTGTATGTAATCTCGGTGACAATGCAATAATTTGGTATCATCGACCTGATCTGATGATGCAGCCGGAAGGTGGGTAGGGCATCTCTTCGCTGGCTACTAGTAAACCCCTCGTGTTTGGGCTCATATGAATCGTTTTGATGAGTACAATAGATTGGACTTGGTGACGAGGGTCTGATGATGCAACCGGAAGGTGGGTAGGGGATCTCTGCAGTGGCTACTAGTAAACCCCTCGTGTTTGGGCTCATATGAATCGTCTTGATGAGTCCAATAGATTGAACTTGGTGACGAGGGTCTGATGATGCAACCGGAAGGTGGGTAGGGCATCTCTTCGCTGGCTACTAGTAAACCCCTCGTGTTTGGGCTCATATGATTCCTTTTGATGAGTCCGATAGATCGGACTTGGTAACAAAAGACTATAAAGTAAAAAAATAAAAATATATAGTTTGAAAACTAAAAAAAACACTTTAAAAACGCACTCAAAAATATAAAATAATTAAATTGACTTGTATTAGTTACGATATAATGGTTAATTCAAAAAGTGTGGAGCGCTTCTTTTACTGGGTAAATAAAGGTACACACAACCAAAAAGCGCTCCACACTTTTTGAATTAACCATTATATCGTAACTAATACAAGCCAATTTAATTATTTTATATTTTTGAGTGCGTTTTTAAAGTGTTTTTTTTAGTTTTCAAACTATATATTTTTTTATTTCCAAAACTTGTGTTTCTTCGAGTGATAATGTGTAATATTGGTGGATTATTAACCATTATGTGTTCGTTAATGTGTACGAGTGCGGGAAATTGAAATAAAGTTGTGAAAGTGACTTTACTAATTGCTCCAAAAAAGTCCGTGTAAAGTTTAAGTAAAGCGCCACTACTTTACTTAAACACTATCCTCATCCCATCATCTCATCATCATCATCACCATCATCATTTAAACTTGATTCAACTCTCTGAGTTAGAAATTTTTTATACTTGACACTGGCAAATACACTAATCGAGTGACGCCATAACAAAAAAAAAAACTAACTAACTAACAATGTAATCAAATCTTAGAAGTCAATTTTCACCTACTTCTAATTGTCGTATCGACTTGAAACTTTGTATGTGTATGTAATCTCGGTGACAATGCAATAATTTGGTATCATCGACCTGATCTGATGATGCAGCCGGAATGTGGGTAGGGCATCTCTTCGCTGGCTACTAGTAAACCCCTCGTGTTTGGGCTCATATGAATGGTCTTGATGAGTACAATAGATTAAACTTGGTGACGAGGAACTGATGATGCAACCGGAAGGTGGGTAGGGGATCTCTGCAGTGGTTTCTAGTAAACCCCTCGTGTTTGGGCTCATATGAATCGTCTTAATGAGTCCAATAGATTGAACTTGGTGACGAGGGTCTGATGATGCAACCGGAAGGTGGGTAGAGGATCTCTGCAGTGGCTACTAGTAAACCCCTCGTGTTTGGGCTCATATGATTCGTCTTGATGAGTCCAATAGATTGAACTTGGTGACGAGGGTCTGATGATGCAGCCAGAAGGTGGGTAGGGGATCTCTGCAGTGGCTACTAGTAAACCCCTCGAGTTTGGGCTCATTGATTCCTTTTGATGAGTCCGATAGATTGGACTTGGTAACAAAAGACTAAAAAGTAAAAAAATAAAATATATAGTTTAAGAAACTAAAAAAAACACTTTAAAAACGAACTCAAAAATATAAAATAATTAAATTGACTTGTATTAGTTACGATATAATGGTTAATTCAAAAAGTGTGGAGCGCTTCTTTTACTGGGTAAATAAAAGTACACACAACCAAAAAGCGCTCCACACTTTTTGAATTAACTATGGTATGTGTGTATGTGGGGTAATCTTACAGGATATCAGAATCAAAATACCAACTCACGTTTTATGAATGTAATATCTGAGCATCCACACTTTACACATAGAAAAACAGAAGGCACAACAAGAGTAAGCACTAGCACATACAGCTGTAGTTTACGAAGGCGGCACAGTACAGGAAGGATAGACAAAGTAGAAAATAGTAAATACAAATAGCGAGAAAGGAAGTAACAGTAAGTTTGGCGTTAGAGAATTGCAGCGAGAGGCGTGCGCTCTGCGTCGAGTGTACGAGATCGACTCGTTGACTTTCTCGTGATCGCTGTGCGCGGGAGGCTTTTTACCGTTAGGACGTTAGGGATGCGGTAAGGCCGCTACTCGCTATCGGTGCGTTCGATTTCATCGAGCAACCAGTAGGTAGTGTTTATGGTTATTAAATGAATAAATATAATAGATAAGCAATACATAAATAGGTTATTAAAATGAATGTGTTTTTGTAATTGTGTATTATAATTAAATGAAAATAAATAAATGTAGGAAAGTAGCCTACACCACCCCCCTCCAGAGACCGTCAAGGGCGATAAAAATCAGTAAACTTTACACGACGCCCGGAACGGGTCACATAATTTTGTCTGACACCAGGCGAGGGTTCTGAGGAGTCTTCGTTCTGGACAGACAGTACGAAAGCTGGTTTGAGTCGGTCAATAGAAACCGTCATCTCCTTATTCTTGAAGAGAATTTTAAAAACCTTGTCACCTCTAGATACTACTTGGTGTGGGCCGGAATATGCAGGTTGGAGAGAACCTCGTGATGCGTCTTCTCGAAGGAACACGTGATCACAGGTTTCAAGTTCCTTGTAAATAAACACTCTGGGTTTACAGTGGCGGGATGCTGGTATGGGTCGTAACTTTTCGGCGAAACTCCTGAGCCTTGCGGAGAATTCAGAAATGTCTGTGGTACCGTTGGTGGGCTCAAAGAATTCGCCGGGCAGTCTAAGTGACTCGCCATAAACCAACTCTGCAGAGGAGGCTTGTAAGTCCTCTTTGATAGAAGTTCTTACACCTAACAAAACCCATGGTAACGACTCTGTCCACCTGTCATTTGCATGGCATACTATCGCGGCTTTGAGTTGCCGGTGAAAGCGTTCCACCAGCCCATTGCATGCCGGATGATACGCGGTCGTCCGTTTATGCTCGAATCCGGCTATCTTTGACAGACATTTGAACAAGGCCGACTCAAATTGACGGCCCCGGTCGGTCACGATGTCTGTTGGACTGCCAAATCGGGATATCCAGGTCGACAGCAAAGCTTTTGCTACGGTTTCTGCTGTGATATCTTCTATTGGCACTGCTTCTGGCCACCGAGTGAAGCGGTCTACGGCTGTTAAGCAATAGCGATAGCCTTGCGAAAGTGGAAGCGGTCCTACTAGGTCGATATGTATCTGCTTGAAACGGGCGCGCGGTAAGTGGTATGTGCCGAGCGGCGCAGTCACGTGACGATTGACTTTTGCCCGCTGGCACGATATGCAAGCGCGCGTCCATTCCCTGCAGTCTTTTCGGACGCCTGGCCACACAAACCGCTCGGCTACTAACTTGGCCGAAGCGTTAGCACCTGGATGGCTCAAGGAATGCAGGCTGTCAAAAACTTGCCTCCGAAAGAACGTCGGAACGTACGGCCTGGAAGTTGAGGAACTGACGTCGCAGTACAAAGGAACTCTGCTTCCAGGAACGTGAAGTTTTTGCAACTGCAAAGACGAGCCTTCACTCAAGAGGTTCTCGAGTTCAGGGTCAGAGTTTTGGCCTCGGGCCAATGTTTCGAGGCTTACTGGTGCTCCCAGTTCTTCGACACGTGACAACGTATCGGCAACCACGTTATCCTTGCCCGATATATGGCGGATGTCCGTTGTGAACTGGGAGATAAAGTCGAGGTGTCGATACTGCCTAGGCGAACAGTTTTTCTTCCTTTCGTGGAATGCGAAACTGATCGGCTTATGGTCAGTATAGACCACGAAATGCCTTGCTTCTAGCATATGCCTGAAATATTTAATGGCCTCGTATATGGCTAGTAATTCCCTATCATAAGGCGAGTACTTCGTTTGAGAAGGGCTGAGCTTGCGAGAAAAGAAAGCTAGTGGCTGCCATGCACCTTCTGTAAACTGCTGTAGAACTGCACCAAGGGCTATATCCGATGCATCTGTAACGACAGCAAGTTTGGCAGTGCAATCGGGATGTGCCAATAATGCAGCATTGTATAGGCTCTCTTTACAGGCCTGGAACGCTGCTAACGTGTGTTCTGTGAGAGTGATTGGTTGTGAGCCTTTCACCGAACCAGTTAATAACGCGTGCAGTGGTGCCTGGATCTGAGCTGCTTGGGGAAGAAATCTCCTATAAAAATTGAGCATACCCAAGAATCCTCTGAGTTGCCGTACGTTCGTGGGAGAAGGAAAATCCTTTACAGCTTGCACCTTCAAGTCTAGGGGTCTGGATCCACTCTCTGAAATGAGGTACCCTAAAAAAGTTACCTCTTTGACCCCAAAAATACACTTAGACGTGTTAAGTAACATGCCGTACTGCTTCAGCCTTTTGAAGACTTCACGCAGGTGCTCTTCGTGCTCAGATTCCGATTTGGAGAATACCAAGAAATCATCCAAGTAACAATATACGAAATCAAGCCCTCTGGTCATTTCGTCTACAAACCGCTGAAAAGTTTGACCCGCGTTTCTGAGACCGAATGTCATGTACGGAAATTCGAATAATCCGAACGGAGTAGTGATGGCGGTCTTCGGAATGTCGTCAGGGTTGACAGGTATCTGATTGTAAGCTTTTTCCAGGTCTAATGTGCTGAATATTTTACAGCCAGAAACACTGTGAGTAAAATCGTGGATATGCTTGATCGGATACCTGTCAGGCACTGTACGGGCATTCAGCTGACGATAATCCCCGCATGGACGCCAACCGTTGTTCTTCTTCGGCGCCAGGTGCAAGGGCGACGACCACGGACTTTCCGAAGGTCTAGCTGTACCGTTGGCCAGCATAGACTGAAACTCACTTTGGGCGATTTTTAGTTTATCCGGAGCTAAGCGACGAGGAGAGGCAGCAACTGGAGGGCCTGGTGTAGTGCGTATGTGATGGACTGTGTTGTGTGGTGTAGTGTGGTGTCTACCGGCTGGTCGTGTAATCTCAGGAAACTCCTCGAGAATCTTGTGAAACCGTGTTTTGCCAGTAACGACCTTAACCGACGATACATTTTTACATTCAGCTAAAGTGGCAATCGCTGTTACAGAAGTTAAGTTATCTATTAAACGCTTATTGCGACAGTCTACAATGAGGTTGTAAAAATTTAAGAAATCTACACCAATTATTGGTTTTGTGACATCGGCTACTACAAAACGCCATCCAAAGTTTCTACGTAAACCAAAATTTAGTTCTAAATTTACATAACCGTAAGTAGCAATATTGGAACCGTTAGCAGCACACAAACTATAATCAGTCCGAGAACGACGATCACGTAGCGCCGACCGTGGGAAAACGCAGAGATCGCTTCCAGTGTCGACCAGGAACTGCGTCTTCGATGATCGGTCGGTGACGAATAGGCGACCAGTTGTGGATGAAGGGCAATCGTCAGCCGCCATTACCGACCGCCCTTCGAGTTTTCCGACTTGTGATCGCAGGGGCGGATGCACTTGTTGGCCTTGTCTCCGAACTTGCTATGATACCAACAAAGTGGGAATTTCCGATAGTTGGATTGGGATCGCTGCCTCGAAGTGTTTCGGTTACCTTGGGTGGAGCGGGTACGTGATCTACCGTTTCTATCTGACGTCAGCTTCTGAAACTGCCTCCGGAGTTCAGCTACTTCTTTCGTCAGCTCGCTGAGAAGAGATCCGGGGACTGCATTGCTCACAGCAGCGACATTCGGTGTAGATGAAGCGAGATCGTTCACTCTATCGGCCAAGTCAGCCAAGTCTTCAAGAGAAGTTGCAGGTGGTTGTCCTGCCAGCACCGTCTGGATACCGTGTGGAAGGCGACTGGTCCAAATTGTTTTCAAAAAGTCGTCTGGAACGTCGACACCTGCGAGGCTTTTGAGGTGGCGGAAGAACTGAGACGGTTTGCGATCTCCAAGTTCCTCGTGCATCAACAACTGCTTGATCTTCTTCTCGTTCGACGCGCTAAGTCTCTTTATCAACTCTGTTTTGAGCTTCTCGTACTTGTTATTAGCCGGTGGGTTGATAATAATATCTTTCACTTCCCTGGAGTGCTGGTTGTCGAGGTGGCCAATGACATAATTAAATTTGGTGAAGTCACTGGTAATTCCCGAAACGGCGAATTGACCCTCAACTTGGGCGAACCAAATCTCCGGTTCCTCTGCCCAGAAAGGTGGCACTCTCACTCCGACCTTAAAAACATCGTTTCGATTTATCGACATGTTCCCCTCACTAGTGCCGGGAATTCCGCGTGCTTGTGCATTGTTGGATTCTCTTTCCATGCTCGATATAAGGGGTCACCAGTATGGTATGTGTGTATGTGGGGTAATCTTACAGGATATCAGAATCAAAATACCAACTCACGTTTTATGAATGTAATATCTGAGCATCCACACTTTACACATAGAAAAACAGAAGGCACAACAAGAGTAAGCACTAGCACATACAGCTGTAGTTTACGAAGGCGGCACAGTACAGGAAGGATAGACAAAGTAGAAAATAGTAAATACAAATAGCGAGAAAGGAAGTAACAGTAAGTTTGGCGTTAGAGAATTGCAGCGAGAGGCGTGCGCTCTGCGTCGAGTGTACGAGATCGACTCGTTGACTTTCTCGTGATCGCTGTGCGCGGGAGGCTTTTTACCGTTAGGACGTTAGGGATGCGGTAAGGCCGCTACTCGCTATCGGTGCGTTCGATTTCATCGAGCAACCAGTAGGTAGTGTTTATGGTTATTAAATGAATAAATATAATAGATAAGCAATACATAAATAGGTTATTAAAATGAATGTGTTTTTGTAATTGTGTATTATAATTAAATGAAAATAAATAAATGTAGGAAAGTAGCCTACAAACCATTATATCGTAACTAATACAAGTCAATTTATTTTGAGATCTTTTCATAAGTCCTCATCCGTTAAAAAGGACAGAAACATTAACATTTTCGCCACATAAATCCTATACCCTATACCCTCCGTAGCAAAGTAGCAACTACCAAATTCAATGAAAGATTTTTTTTTCCCATAGCTCTCTGAATTTTTTATTATCAAAATACCTACATGAAACTTGTACAAATGCGAACATTGAACCAACCGTAGACAGAGAAGATATAGACTCCGTTTGAGTATAGTTGTGTTACACAACTATACTCGTACTAGTACACAACTTGTGTACTATTCATATTCAGAATACATTTCGAACCCACTTCACTTTGTATTCAAATAGTGCCCATAATACGAAACGATGAAGAAAGAAACAAGTGAGTGACTAAGATAAGAAGTTACGCGACAAATATTGTGTAACCTGTTTATTCAAGGGAAAACATGGGAATCTAGAAAAGTAACATAAGTATATAGCTAAACAAACTTTTAGGTCTAGGCACTAAAAATAAATACGCACGTTTGCCAGAATAGGTTTAGTTTTGCGAACTACATATAACCATAGAAGAATACTACAACAACATTCCAGCGGGCTTACCGCGGATCACAAAACGACATAAACATTATCGTAAACTCTTTTTTTTTTTTTTTTTTTTTTTGTTTTGTTATGGCGTCACACGATTAGTGTATTTGCCAGTGTCAAGTATAAAAGATTTCAAACTCAGAGAGTTGAATCAAGTTTAAATGATGATGGTGATGATGATGATGAGATGATGGGATGAGGATAGTGTTTAGGTAAAGTAGTGGTGCTTTACTTAAACTTTACACGGACTTTTTTGGAGCAACTTGAAAAGTCACTTTCACAACTTTATTTCAATTTCCCACACTCGTACACATTAACGAACACATAATGGTTAATAATCCACCAATATTACACATTATCACTCGAAGAAACACAAGTTTTGGAAATAAAAACAAAATTTTCACGTTGACAACTCAATTGCCGCCAAAAAAGTCTGCCTCGTAAACTCTTATAATTTGACACAATTGGTACCGCCGAACTATCACGTGGTCCATCGACTAGCCATTTCCATTATGGCTAAATTGAATGAACGAAAAGGTACGTAGTTTGAGCAAAAAAAAACAAAAGACGTTAAATTTCGTACCGCGGAACTACTTTGACATTTCAAAACTATGGTAATGGTGATCATAGTTTAAGGTAAGTCTCGGGTTACGTTTTTCACCATAGTCCGCCATATTAGCTTGCGTTTGTGCCAAATATTGAGAAATAAACAGAGTGAAAGTGAGGTAGGTAAGAATAATATTATTATAGTGATTTGACGTGTAAATTGCAAGCTTTGTATATTGGATAGTATTTTATACGTTTGTGCTAATAATATATACAAAAAATGATGTACACCTAATCACATAATGTTGTTACAATAGAACTAAAAAATGTTGAATTTTTAGAAACATTATGTCGGCAAGAGCCTATTTCCTCGGGGCTGCAGAAGAGGAATGTCAAAAGTGGCAACGAATAATAAAGAGAAGAGTCTTGCGCGACCTCAGTAACCCGTTAGAGGTGCCGGAGACTGATTTTGTGGCAAACTACCGCCTCAACCAAAATTCGTTTCTGAGGTTGTGCGAGGAGCTCACTCCACTATTGCCGCTAACGACGAAGTCCAGCGCAATTCGGCCGGAATTAAAGGTATAAGCCACAACCACCTATTACTAAACCTACATATAAATATAATTATCAACCAAAAGCAAATGATTGAAGTAAGTAATTACCTAACCTAACTACATGTTGTTTTACTATTTTAGGTGCTAGCTGCTTTAGCATTTTATGCTACAGGCAGCTACCAGAAGAGCGTGTGCCAGAATAGTGATTTGGCCATGTCACAGACCAGCCTCAGTGACTGCGTGTCTGAGGTAACAACGGCCCTCAACACCCCAGAAATTTTGAGGAAATTTATCAAGTTTCCTGCAACACATGAAGACCGACATGCCTCAATGAGAAGGTTAGTAATATTATGTTCAAAGTCAAAAGTTTGTTACTGTTAACACAATAATTATCTTCTTACATTTTGATTTTGATAAATTATAATATACCTACTTCTAAATATATATAACTCAAAGGTGGCTGACTGACTGACATAGTGATCTATCAACGCACAGCCCAAACCACTGGACGGATCGAGCTGAAAGGCATGCAGGTAGATGTTATGACGTAGGCATCTGCTAAGAAAGGATTTTGATTAATTCTACCCCCAAGGAAAACTGTAGCCCACGCAGGTGAAACCGCAGGGAACAGCTAGTATATATTATATATTTTTTAGGTTCATGGAGTTGCATGGATTTCCTGGGGTGTTGGGGTGTGTGGATGGGACACATGTCGCCATGATACGGCCTCAACACAACGAAGAGGCATACTTCAACCGTAAACTGTATCATTCCATAAATGTTATGGTTGTAAGTACCTATTACAACATTACGAATGTATGCTATGCCTACAATCTCAATTAGTAATTTTATTGTACACTTATTCATTGATTTTGTTTCATTCTATACAGATATGTGATGCAAATTTGCAAATATTGCATGTGGATGCATCTGTTGGAGGTGCCTCTCACGATTCCCATATTTGGAATTTATCGCCAGTGAGGGGACACCTGCAACAATTGAATGAGGAAGGGCAAAATTGCTGGTTATTGGGTATGTCAACATTAATGCAATGGTTTTTTTAAATGGTCACTGAAGAATTAACATTTGATCTCCTGTTTCTAATGTTTATTCTTGTGTAAAGATGTTAATATTTTTTTTATACTATAAATTCTAGTCTCTTTACTGTCTTTGTATCTATATTGATCGAGCAGATGCTGATCAATTGTCAAAAACCTGTTTTGCATCTGAGTGCATTGGTAAATCTTGATCAATGAATGATAACCCATTTATCTGAAACAATCTGTGAGCAGTAGCTAATCTATACTTAAATAAGTGAACTACCACTTCACATGCCATTTTTCATAACTAATGGTAGTTTCAATTCTTTCAGGTGACTCCGGGTATGCTCAAAGACCATTTTTTATGACCCCAATACTGCATGCAGCACCGGGGTCTCCCGAGGACTATTACACCAAGAAGCACTGCAGTGCTAGAAATGTAGTGGAACGCTGTATTGGGGTCTTGAAAGCGCGGTGGAGATGTTTGTTGGCACACCGTACACTGCATTATACACCGATAAAATCAGGAAAAATTGTAAATGCTTGTACGGTGTTGCACAACATCGCCAACCATGCCCGCCTTCCGGTGCCCCATTTGCAAGAAGTAGACCGGCGTCCTGACGTTTCGAGACAGATTGCGGCAGATGCAGCGGATCGCGCGCCAACAGGCAGAGAGGCCGTTGTTGCTCGTCTGTGGAGAAGCCGTCGTGCATAAAAAAAGAGAATATCGAAAATCGAAATTACTCTTCTCTAGCATCGTCCCGCCCATAGGTTTCACAAATACAAACAATTGAAGCAAGCCAACAGAAGAATACAGCTGGGCTGGGCAGTATTTCGAAAACTTCGTCGAGTCTTTTCGTCGCGAATACCACAATGTCTGAAGACAAAGGTCTTCAACCAGTGTGTCCTACCTGTAATGACATACGGAGCCGAGTCATGGACACTTACGGCACGACTAGTCCACCGATTCAAAGTTGCTCAGCGCGCTATGGAAAGGGCTATGCTTGGGGTTTCTGAGGGATCGAATCAGGAATGAGGTGATCCATCAGAGAACTAAGGTCACTGACATAGCTCACAGAATTAGCAAGCTGAAGTGGCTGGTCATATAAGCCGCAGAACCGATAACCGTTGGGGTAGACGTGTTCTTGAGTGGAGACCGCGACTTGGCAGACGTAGTAGGACGCCCTGCGACAAGGTGGAGCGACGACTTGCGCAGAGTGGCTGGCAGTAGTTGGATGAGAAGAGCCGAAGACCGGGCTCAGTGGCGTACCTTGGGAGAGGCCTATGTCCAGCAGTGGACTGATACAGGCTGACGATGATGATGATGATAATGATGATGAAGCAAGCCTGGATTCGTGGAGAATAAGGTACCATACACCCAATTCAAATATGGCAGATTATACAGAGCCTAAGAGCATAATCAGCGTATGTGTATGGCATTTATAGACTATGGGATATTTTTTTGATCTTTGAAGGATATGTTAATATCTATGGACTGGCGTGGACGTGGTATTAAAGTTAACAGCGGGTATATCTCACATTTGAGATTTGCAGACGACATTGTCACAATGTTTGGAACCTAGCAGGATTTTCAGTAAATGCTGGATGACTTGGCTCATTCTTATCAAAGCATTAGCTTCCGAATGAACTTGGATGAAACCAAGACTATGTATGTTCTCATTTTACTCTAGAACCAGTGGCTCCTGACGGAGTTGAGCTAGACATTGTTGAGGAATACTAAGGGGAAAATGCTCCAAATAGGTAAGAACAACAAGAGAGAGAGAGATACCCGAAGAAAAATACAGCTGGGTTGAGCTGCATTTGACAAACTTTGTCGAGTGTTTTTGACTGACTAGCTCTATATACATTTTGTACATTTACTGAATAAAAATTTTGATTTTAAAATACAACCAAATAAAAAACTTGTTTCTTTTTTGAAGCTGTATTGGTAACATCATTTGAAATTATGACACAAATACATGGTAATTACATGGTAATAATGTTTCATAATGTGAATTCCAATTTTGTTGACCGTGGTAGTTTAAAACAGTATATTATGGGGACTATACTTTTCCAATGGGTTAAATCCTACTATTATTTTTTTTTGTTTTAAAAATTATCTACTCTTGTCTAGTATATGGGCATACTAAACCAGGGTAGATCATTTTTTAACCTAATTTTTCACAAATCCGCTCCAGGGTGTTTGCTATGCCCTGAAAGATTTCAGTTAATTGTGCTCCCATGTGCCGATTGTGACTTTCGATCTGCTCCAAACGGGAAGAAATAGCTGTGAGAGCGTGAGCACTTTCGGCTTCCACAGCTATTCTTCTGTTTTCCAAGTTTATAGCCCACTCTGGTGGGCCAACCATCAGTCTGCCTGTAACAAAAAGGGTCAGTAGGTAAATAAACAAGAAATCATTTGAAAAAGTGAAACAAAAAGCCAAAATACCGTAGGTCACTGCCACAATTAAGACAAATCAAATGACACCTTATAATCTAAAATCCATCAACCTGTTTAGGCTACTGGCCGTGTCAAAGAAATATACATACAAACATTCATACTCTCGAAAAACAACCCTCCTTCGGCAGTCGGACAAAAAGACTAAGAATAGTACCTTGTTTGTAATAGATAACACTCACTTCGTGTTCCACGTCGCTGTTGACCTGGAGTTCTTGTCGGCTGGCCTAAGGGGTCTTCCAAGGGCTCAAGCAGCTCGACTACAGGCGGCTCAGGCAGCTCGTCTACAGGCGGCTCAGGCAGCTCGTCTACAGGCGGCTCAGGCAGATGCATTTGGTCTAAAATTATTTATGTACAGTTTAGTAGTAGTAGTAGTAGTAGAGCTCTTTGTGAAGGGCTCTTCCGGGCTAAAGTACTACCACCACCACCATTGTTCCGGTTATAAAGGTGTGGGTGCCAGTGAAAATACAGGCACATGAGGCCTCAGGGTGGTGGATGCAGGGCAGGTATCGTAGGGCACATTCTTAACGTGCATGACGTGCGAAGCAATGCTCTGTTATAGGTGAGGGTTACCGCTGACATCAGAGGGGCCATCGGCTTGTTCCAACAGCAAGTTGTATTAAAAGAAAAAGTATACATAATGTGTATATTAATGTGACCTTAAAACTAATAAATAAATAATATTATTAAGCATAATAGTTAAAGGATTACTTACCTAGTAGCGTGCTTGATGGTGGTGCTGAGTTGAGCTGTAGGGTTGGCGCAGCTGGTGGTGAAGCTTCCATTGGCTAAATACATAATAATTATAGATTACATAAAATTGGGTTTTAGCCAACATTATTGTGATACTGGTAACAATAAGTGGGATCCATGATCCATTGTGTAAGGCCAGTAATAATAATACACATGCCAATTATATTACATACACTCGCAAGCATTGTTATTTATTTGTCTTAATTATATGTTATTACAACACCCTTTTATTTATGTTAAGTTTCCGCAACCTCAATATACTCAAAAATCAACTATGTAGATAAGTGGCTACAGACAAAGTGACTCTCATTAAGTGAACTCTAAACTCATCAGCAGCTCTGTGAAATAGACACATCAGAGCTGCTCGTCTATAATAATAAATAAATAAATAATGTTTGCAACAGAATGAAGCACCTCTTACTTGAAAAGGGATCCTAACCTCTTCATTCCCGTACACAGCTTCTCTGCCCAACAAGGCAAGTATCCTCTCGTCCACAACGCTGAGCACCACCAGCTTTTGTGGTGGGCCACCACCAGTACCCAGCGCATGCTGCCTCACACATGCAGCCCTCTTCCTCGCCTTATATTTTAATTCGTTCCAGTACTAAAGTAAATTAAATGCTTTAAATGCAAAGCACCCACACAGACCATGCAGAAATACAGTTAGTATCATGCAGCTGTACTTAATTTACAGTTACACAAAACAAAAAATAGGAACTTACAATTCTCCATGCAGCCACACTCTTAGTGCATCCCTCAGCGAAACAGTTTAGTTCCCTGGCAATATCGTGCCAGGTAGCTGCGATCACTTGGCTGCCTAGAGGTGCACTAACCAGGCGGCCCGTGGCGAGGTCCCTGTTGTCTTCCATGAAAGACAACAGTTTTTGAAGTTGGGCCTCACTCAGTGCACAAGGTCTAGGCACTGAAATTTATTAATGTTGAATGATTCATCGGTAGGTAGGTATAGTTATTCTCACAAAAACAAAAACATCGAACTAATGTTTCAACAGTAGCATGAATTTTTTTTAAATTATAAAGATTTACTTACTTTCTAAACTTCAACTTCCACTTTTTATTTGAATAACTACTGCGGCGTTACCACAATTTTGCCAATAACGCGTGGATAGAGCGAAAACAAGCGATGGAGATTGTTTGTTTGGTGGAGAAAAACGTTTAAAAGTCGGTGTAATCAACAATAACAATTTTGAATGTTGTGTCAAGAAAGTCAACTTGTGTCTGAGTTTGACGGGAGGCAATAATACCCGACCAGATATTACACACCCAATAATACACGACCGATAATACACAGCCAATAATACGTGTACATGGCTTCGTAATATCAGGCCGTGTATTATCTGGTCGCGTATTATCGGGTGTGCTAAATTTTTCCGGGCCGATATTACACAGCCAATAATACACAGGCAATAATACGTGTACATGTGGTCTCGTAATATTGCCTGTGCCGATTTTACACAGCCAATAATACCCGACCCGATTTTACACACCCGATAATACACACCCGATAATACGCAACCAGATATTACGAAGCCAGCCATAGACAAAGATAGACTTTCCTCTCTGATGGCTGTCAATCAAGCTGGATTGATGCCTCGTTTATAGGTGAAGTATTTTTTTGTCAGTATTTGACTTTCCTTATTCTTTTATTTTATTGATAGTATGTAATAGGTAAATAAAATATAGTGTCACAGTAGGTTAGGGTGCGGCGGGGGTGGCCCTTGGGCCACCCCTAAGCCGCCAATATTTTTATTTTTATCTGTGGTCAAACGGCATTGGAATGATCAAACCTAGCTCAAACGAAGCATCAAGCATGGTGCATTCTATATAATCTGTGGTGATGTACACGTATTATTGGGTGTGTATTATTTGGTTGCGTATTATCGGCCGTGTATTATCGCCTGTACCAAAATTGCACACCCGATAATACGCAACCAGTATTACGCAGCCAAATATTACGAGACCATCAGATGACGTCATTTTTTGGCTTCGTATTATTGCCTGTGCAGAAACTGACACGGGCGATAATACACGGTCAATAATACGCAACCAAATATTACACACCCAAATATTATGAGACCATATGGTCGCGTATTATTGGGTGTGTAATATTTGGTTGCGTATTATCGGCCGTGTAATATAGGGACCCAGTTTGACAGTTTTTTACTTTGTAACCATAGAGATGTTCTTGTTTTACGTCATCTATTTTCTCTATACTCCATGTTGAAAACGACTCAACATTTCGTTGGTTCAATTAACCATTACAATATAGTTTACCACCCCGGTACCAATTTTAATACTGTCTTAATGGTCGGTTGTAATCACTAACGTAAATGAAACATTTGCGACAGCGCAACCGCGGTCGGCCCGCAGCGGGCTTACCGCGGATCACAAAACGACATAAACTTTATCGTAAACTCTTTTAATTTGACACAATTGGTACCGCCGAACTATCACGTGGTCCATCGACTAGCCATTTCCATTATGGCTACATTGAATGAACAAAAAGGTACGTAGTTTGAGCAAAAATAAACAATAGACGATAAATTTCGTACCGCGGAAACACTTTTACATTTCAAAACGATGGTAAAAGTCAACGGTGAAAAAGGTAAGTCTCGGGCAACGTTTTACACCATATTTCCGCCAAATTTGCTTGTGTTACAACACTTGCATTTTTAAACTAGTGATATCTTTCGAATTAAATGTCCGAATTGAATAAATCAAAAAGTCATAATAAGGTATTGAAACAGTCTTGAATATGAAGTAATTTATTTTGTTAGGGATTAACACCAAGATACAATTATTTTTTTTGAAAATATTTTATAACCATTACACCAGGAGATAGTGTAGCTTTTCCCAACAGTCAAAGAATTTCTCAAATCGGTCCACTAGTTAATGAAAACAAACAAACAAATAATCTGATTTTTCTTATAGATATATAATTATTCTTGTTTTACGTCATTTGTTTTCTGTATGTCTTATTACGAAAATAGTGTTGCCAAACTATCTATAGTAAAACTATCGATAGTTTTCAACTGAATAAGCCACACTATCGAAAGGCCTATAAATACTACCAATAGCTCAAAATGAGGCAATAGTACCTATCGAGTGAGTACAATACTATCGATAGTGTTTTTGCTCGCGAAGAATAAACTATGGATAGTATACCTACTGCTCGTAAATAAAAAAACTATCGATAGTATCGATTATTTTAGTCTATCGATACTATCGATAGTTTATACTTCGCGAGCAACAACAATATCGATACTATCGATAGTATTGTACTCACTTATAGTATTGCTTCGTTTTGAGCTATTGATAGGATCGATAACATCGATTGTATCGATACTATCGACAGTGTTTCGATTGGTTGGCTATCGATAATTAATAAATAAATAAATAAATAACGGGGGACTATTGAACACAAATTGATTAATCATCGATAGTCTACTAGCGATCGGCAACACTAGTTGAAAAACATTTGACATTTCGTTGGTTCAATTAACCATTACAATACGATGTCTCATCGCGGTACCAATTTTTATACTGGCGTAAATGACAATTGTAAATGTAAACGAAAATAAAACCATTACGATCGGGCAACCGCGGTCGGCCTGCAGGTCTTTGTTGTATTTTCGTTTACGCTAACGTCATCATACATCATAGGTCATAGAATCTCTGACATAGATATAACAAAATGGTGTCGATTCGGGGTGGCATTCTCTAAAACTAAACTAACTTTGACAGGTTTTAGCGTAATGCTGTCCTTTTCTAAAATACCTATATTTACTTGAGTGGTTAGAAAAAGACAGCAATACTATTAGACCTGTCAAATGTCAAACATAGTTTAGTTTTAAAAAAGAAAAGAGAAAAGAGAGAATTCAAAACCGAATCGACACTATTGGGTTCATTGGTGATTGGTGTATCCATGGGTTTTATGTCGTGAGTTCTACGTAGTATATAGTCTACTTAATCTATGGTGAGTTCGTGACTCGTGTCTCTTTTTCCAACTGTATTATTAATCTATGTTCCAACTGGCTTATCTCAATCACTTGAAGTTGCTTACTTTACATCTGCAATCCGCGTGGAAAGGAAAGGCGCACTGGGCACTGGCGAGTGGCGATGGCGCATGCGCATTCGTCACAGCGATGGGCGTTTTCGGATATTTACGACATCGATGCGCACCGGCATCGGAGATCCGGCATCCGATGCCCGCATCGTTATTTGGCATCGTAACTAAGTGTTGAGTTGCGTAGGGATGTGACTAGGAGATAAAAAAATCGATTAATAAATAATCGATTTATATCTCTTTAAACAAAATCGATTTGTAAAAAATCGATTATTTAAATAAAAAATAATCGATTTTATTCAATATTTTTTTCCCAACTATTCGAAAAGTTACATTTTTTGTACATTGTAATAAAATTACCTAAAGTAAAAAAATCGATTTAATTTTAGAGAGTAAGTAAAAAATCGATTTTTCAAATTTAGATAATCGATTATTAAAAATCGATTAAAAGAAAAAAATAATCGATTATTTTTCACATCCCTAGAGTTGCGTAGATCAAGATATTATGATAATAGAAACTGGTGCGAGCGTGAGCGATAAGATTGTGTGATAGAATCAAGAATAATAATTTCAGATTGTTAAAAAAGTTTTTATCATCCCACAATAAATATTATGGTAAAAATGTATAAAACGGGAAATAATTACTACATTCGGCCTTGTGATAAGTAACGTCACGCCATCTATATAGATTTATAGGTTTCAAAACTTTTAATCGAGAGTAAGAAAAATATAATTCCGCTATACATAGTAGTTACATATAAATACAATAGATGGCGTTGAAAGATACTATGCGGTTATGACCGAATACGACCGAGACCACGATATCGATGAGGCCCGAATGCCCGATGCCGATGCGGCATCGGCATCGGCATCGAAACGACGCGCCGTTTCGTTGCCGATGCCGTGCGGCGATGCCGATGCCGATGTGTGCCGATGCCGAGCAACGCACGAGACGTTTCGATGCGCATCCGTTTTTCGATGCCTAAGGAATCGGATGCCGGCATCGGGTACTGGCATCGTTATTTGGCATCGTTTTTTAAAAAACGGCCACCGCTAATTCGTCACTCACTTTTTGGCACAGAATCTGATACAAATTGATACAATATAATCCTACCCAACATACTATACTAGGACTAGGTAGGTATTATAATATTCTCTTTGGAATCCTCACTCGGAACGGAACGGAATAGTCTCTGCCTCGACTCGATCGGCCTCATGTAATCTGAAATCACACTCGGTCAAACGTCGAATACGTGGGCAAAATGAGTGTAGAAAATCCAGCCAGTGATAATGATTGTGATTCCGTAAGTATTGAAACAATACTAATTAACATCTGATAATTTCTTCTGTAATACTTTTAAGATGTGACATTGTCTGTATTTTTGTATTTACTAGTAAAAATCTCACACGAAGCGAAAATTTTCTAAGTCCCAATATGGCGTCTCGTCTTACTGTGTTGAACAGGCAAATGAAGCGTCGGTCAAAATGTCTTTTAGAATAATCAATGACGCATTATAAATGAATTCAAAGAAACGATAATTTCTAAGTTTTGCTTTATAATAAAATAATAAAAAGCATGAATTTTCAAAGTCAAATGGCATTATCACCTTTGCAGGGAAAGGTAAACGGCAATAAAAATGAACACGTGAACGGTATTCACAATGGGTACACCAACTCGGACAAGCATAAGTCAAGCCACAAGTCGTCGAGCAAGGACAAACACCGTGACAAGGACCGCGATCACAAGAGTTCCAAGCACAGTAGTTCCAGCAGGTTAGTTTTCCAGAAAATTCTCGAAGAACACACCTTTTACGATTATTTATTCATATCATCCTTCATTTCACAGAGACAAAGAAAAGGATAAGGACAAACATTCAAGCAGCAAAAACCATAGCGGCAGTTCACACAAATCGTCAGGCAAGGATAAAGAACGCAGTGAGAAAAGCAAAGAGCACAGCAGCAGCAGCAAGGATAAAGAGAGGACTGAAAAAGATAAACACCGCAGTGATAAGGACAAACACAAGAGTGACAGAGACAAAGATAAAAGTGATCGGGACAAGCATAAAAGCACCAGTGGTGACAAAAAGTCATCGTCTTCCAAGGATAAGGATAGAGATAAAGACCACAAGAGCTCGAAGGATAAAGAGCACAAGTCTAAAGATAGAGATAAGGAGCGAGACAAAGACCGCCACAAAAGTGAAAAGGATAAACACCGCAATGATAAGGACAGACACTCCGGTTCTAAAGAAAAGCACAGGTGACCTCTCTTGATTTTCATCTAAACTTGGTTTCTGGCTTCTGTAGCTTATTGTATCAATTCTGCCAATGCACTTTTTTATTTTATCTATTCTATCCTTTTGTGTACTGTTTGACATCTAGTGTCATCAAGACAACAAGTCAATCCCAATTTTATTTATTTTCTTTACCAAATTTTCAAGAATATTTTGTTCACTATATTAGTTTTCACTCATAAAAGCTGAGTAGGTACTATATTAACATATATGGTATTTTGGTAACCAAATTAAATAATTAGCATCAATAATCATACAATACTTCAAGTGACCAAGTGGCTAGTTAAATATTACTAGCATAACCTGCATTGCATGTCTCCATTTAAATATGTTATATGAGCACTTTTATTTGCTGCATCAAATCTGTACTACAAGGTAAAACATTCTATAAACTAGATCTGGGTTCAGTTAATTCTAGATAGTTTTTTTTTATCTAATCCAATTAGATTAATCAAAGAAATTCTTCAATGGCTCAGTTACAGTTTTTTATTAGTACTTTACTATATTAACATTAAATGTGTACAGAAAACTAGTCAATATAAAGCCCTTTATTTTAATTTATTAAAAAGATGCATATGTAATATTTTTGTAGTTCCAGTAGTAAGACTAAAGAAAAAAGTATCAGCAATGAAAAATATGAGAGAGAAAAGATCAAGTCTGATTCTGACTCTCAGGACTCTGCAAAGGAAGATTGTCTACAGGTAAAAACAAAAACCTTTCTATTGATAAATACAATATTATCATTAAATAAATGGCCTTTACCCTTATTTATGTACTTTACATTAGGTTGAATTAACTTAAGCATGATACATTCTGATAAGCTGTGTACTGCTCAGCTCAAGGTATACCTGTTCTTGGATGCAGTTAATATGCAAGTACACTTCAGGTTGTCTTAACGTAGGTTGTATTTTTATCATCAAGTGATTTCATTTTGAACTAACATTTAGTATGCTAGTGTAAGCTTTTACCCTCTGTTCATGTGGGACTATTGAAAAGTCAAACCAAAAGTACAAATTGAGATTGTGTATTTTCATCAACAGATAGATGAAAGCTACATGAAGCAAGAGCCAGATCTCAAAGAAGAAAGTGATGATGGATATGCTGCTGCTAACAACACAACCCAGTCGTCATGTGACTATTCAATGTCCCAGTTCAAGGATGATCCTCTCTCAGAGCTGCCACCGGATGAAGACAGTGAAGAGGATACTCCATTGGTAAGTTATTTAAAATAGGTTTCTGTTTTAAAAGATACTTATACCTACATAAAATATGATTTCAGACAATTTCAGACAATCCTTCATCTATAGTGAGCTTCTACAGAACAAGTACCATCTGGGCATGCATACAACAACATTGATCGCTTTATCACTTGACATCAGGCATGGTAGAGTTCAAACACAGGTCCGCTAGCAATTACACGTAAAAGATTTTTCTTAGAACTCGGTGATTTTAAATGTATTAATCAGATGTTGATGTTCAACTTTCTCAGCTCGAGCGCAAACGGCGCTTGCCCAGTGAGAGCGAAGAGGAAATCCCTCTATTGCAGCGGAAGAAATCCAAGAAAAAAGTGAAGAAAGGTAATAACACATGTTCGTCCACGTAATTAAAGCCATGCGAAGAATACTTCATAACATAAGTAGCACAAAAGCACACCTAGTGTCGAGCAGATCCTACTTAGTAGAGAGTACAGAGAGCATGCTATAAATGAGTATACTAACTAATACAAGCAAGTGTGCATTATAATTTTGTGAATTCAGAGTTTTTAGAGGTTAAACTTTTTTTTATGATAATAATACATATTTGTGTATTTAAGATAAATCTATATCATTTCCAAGCTGTTTTGTTGTATTTCGTTTTTATCTACAGAACCTAAATATGATGATTACATGGATGAAGATGAGGAAGAAGAGAAACCCAAACCGAAGAAAAAGAAAGCGGATAAAAAGGTCACTAAGGTGAAGCCAGATCCAGATGAAGGGCCCAGCCCCAACAAGCGCAAGAAGAAACAGGATGATGAACCAGAAGTTTGGAAATGGTAACTAATATTTTACTGTCACATTACTATCATTTCTGCGCAACTTGACATGCGCAATGTACTTTTCAAATTGAAACCTAAGCTCAAAAACCGCCTAATATCCTGTACTGTTTGAGGCATAGGCAAACAGAAAAATATTCTAAAAAAGTAAAATAAATACATTTGGGTTCAGTCACTCAAATGTTTTTGCAATAATTTCTTCAATTTATGTACCAATATGGTTAAATCACCACCTAGAATGTTTTAACAAAAAGAAGTCTTAGAACTTAATTATAAATTAAATACAATAGGAAAAGAATGTATTCTATAAACTAGTTGCGCCCTGCGGTTTCACCCGCGTCTTCCCGTCCCGTTATCCCGCGTGAACCTTTTTCGGTGAAAAAAGTAGCCTGTGTTTTGAGATAGCTTAGCCCAGGGTATAAGCTATCTCCATTCCAAATTTCATTCAAACCCGTTCAGTAGTTTTTGCGTGAAAGAGTAACAAACATCCATCAATCCATCCATACTCGCAAACTTTCACGTTTATAATAATAGTAGGATTACATTAATATTAGTAGGTACATGCAGTTGTAATAAGCTGACGATTTTCTCTCTGTATCATATCTTTCTTTGATGAAGCTTAAATTGAAACAGTAATCAAGGTTAACTGGTCTGTGGCCATGCCCCAGATCAGCATACAATAGACCATAATTGGGACCCTAATTCAATTGGTGCAGTAAAACTATGATGTAGTCATTGGAGGTGCATCATTTTAATATATTTTTTTACTAGTGCTTTCGAAAAATACAAAACGTGCCATAAATTTATTAATCCATGTCACATAACTATAATTAATAGTGTATCGTCAGCCTTCAGCAATAAGCAAATGAAAAAAAACGCTCAGTGGCTCAGTGGCGCCACCTATTTTCGCGTGCACAGCGCTCATCTGATTAGAAAAACAGTTGAGGAACTTGTGTTCTCTTTTCTGTTGCTGCAGTATTCCAACAAACTGACAGATGGCGCTAGTGCTGTCATGTGATGTGACTTAATTTTTGAGGTTATGTTTCAAATGAAGTATCAAGTAGTGTAGTATGTTCATCAAAGTAACTGTAGGATTTATAAAAAATCAGTGTAAATCTATTTTGAGAATAAATTCGATAAATATTATACTATCGAGGCAAAGAAGATTTAAGAGGCCAAAGTGTGTTTATTTATACTGCCAATGTTAAGAATTTATTGTTAAGTAACATTTGTTGATTGTTTATGCTATCGTTATCAGGTGGGAAGAAGAAAAGAAGGATGATGGGACCAAATGGAAGTTCCTGGAACACAAAGGACCTGTATTTGCTCCTCCCTATGACCCACTACCTTCAAATGTGCGGTTCTTTTATGATGGTAAAGAGATGAGGCTCTCCCAAGTCGCCGAGGAAGTGGCGGGTTTCTACGCGCGCATGTTGGACCATGACTACACAACCAAGTCCACATTCAATACCAATTTCTTTACGGATTGGCGGAAAGTCATGACACATGAAGAAGCTAAACTCATCAAAGATCTCTCTAAGTGTAACTTTAAGGAAATGCAGGCCTACTTTCTTAGTGTTTCAGAAAAAAACAAGAATCGTTCAAAGGAAGAAAAGAATGCTATAAAGGTTAAAAATGAAGAAATACAAAAGGAATATGGTTTCTGTACCATAGATGGTCACAAAGAAAAAATTGGTAACTTTAGAATAGAACCCCCTGGTCTATTTAGAGGCCGTGGTGAACATCCTAAGATGGGCATGTTGAAAAGACGTGTCATGCCTGAAGATGTTCTTATTAACTGCTCTAAAGATAGTAAAGTACCGAAACCACCTGCCGGACACAAATGGAAAGAAGTGAAACATGACAACACAGTTACATGGCTAGCGTCTTGGACAGAGAATGTTCAAGGACAAGCTAAATATGTCATGTTGAATCCCAGTTCTAAATTAAAAGGCGAAAAGGATTGGCAAAAGTATGAAACCGCCAGAAAACTTCATAAGTGCATAGATAAAATTAGAGAAAATTACCGTGCTGACTGGAAGGCAAAAGAGATGCGTGTACGACAGCGTGCTGTTGCCCTTTATTTCATTGATCGTCTTGCATTGAGAGCGGGTAATGAGAAAGATGATGATCAAGCAGATACAGTAGGTTGCTGTTCATTAAGAGTTGAGCACATAGAGTTACACAAAGAGAAAGATGGGAAAGAGTATGTGGTAGTATTTGACTTCCTTGGTAAAGATTCTATTAGATATTATAATGAGGTGCCTGTTGAAAAACGCGTTTTCAAGAATCTCGAGTTGTTTATGGAGAACAAAAAAGACAGTGATGACCTCTTTGATAGGCTTAACACTCAAACATTAAATGAACATTTGAAAGATTTGATGCCTGGTCTGACTGCCAAAGTCTTCCGTACATATAACGCCTCAATAACTTTACAACGACAACTAGATGAGCTCACAGATGGAGATGCATCAGTACCGGAGAAAATTCTCGCTTATAACCGTGCAAATCGCGCAGTAGCCGTTCTGTGTAACCATCAACGGGCTGTTCCTAAAGGTAATGATTTGAGGCTAGTCTCCAATATTTTAACTTCCCAGTTAAAAGTAAAGTTGATGAAAGTCATGGGCAATTTGTTAGAATAGATGCATACTTTATAGGCACATCAGCCTCAAGCTGCTTTCTTAATAAATTTTTTTTTTTTTTTACTATTTACAGGGTAGCGTTTGACCACAAGTCACCTGATGTTAAGTGACGATGTGGTCGAAGATGGCGCCACGCTACACCTGGACTGGGAACTGGCTCTCAATAAATATAACTCTCTATAACTCTGACTTTGCACAAGTAGACAATTCGAGTATGGTATTTGCTCTATCTTTGCATACTTCATTGCAGGTCATTCGAAGTCTATGGAAGCTCTAAAAGAAAAAATACAAGGTAAACGCAACCAAATTGATGAGGCAGAAGAGGACTTACGGGAAGCTTCAAGAGCCGCCAAACGTGGCTCAGTCAAGGAGAAATTGAATTGTGATAAGAAGAAAAAAGCGCTTGAAAAACTGCGAGAGCAGCTGAAGAAATTGGAGTTGCAGGAAACTGACCGTGATGAGAACAAAACTATTGCCCTCGGCACTTCTAAGCTCAATTATTTGGATCCGCGTATTTCAGTTGCTTGGTGAGTTTCCTACAAAGTAAAATTGGTCTGAAATTATGTTTCATCAAGAAACGAAATATCTGTTGAAAGTGTTGTTAGTTAACACTGTATTCACTGACGTTTTTTCAAAAGAAATTTTAATATTCTAACTTGTATTTTAATATTGCAGGTGCAAAAAACATGGAGTACCCTTAGAGAAGATATACAATAAAACACAGCGAGACAAATTTCGCTGGGCAATTGATATGGCCGGCCCCGAGTATGTCTTTTAAGGTCAAATTAGCAGTAGCTATAGATAGGATACACATTTTTATTATATGTATTTAAATCGTTCCATTTTACATGCACAATATTTGTTGCATGTATAGAAAAATGTTATTATGTATTTCCTGACCTCGATTAGAAAATGTGATGTACTGAAATCAAATACTAACCATTTGGACCCAAAAGTTGATGTTCCTTTCTAATTAGGTTCCAAATTAGAAGTCTGATTCTAATTTATTTTCATTTAGAATACATTCATGTAGAATATATAATTGTAGTTTTATGTATAGGTTAAGTAGTAGTCATTATATGAAACCATAGTATAAGGTTTTAGATTCACCTGTATAGATTCCAATCAGTTATTGTCTCGGGATTTTCAATTTTAGTTATGTAAGGATGGATGGTACCTAAACACATCTTGTCTATTTGATAAACACCACTGTTTAGAAAGAAGATAATATATAGAAAACACATTGGTTGCTAGTTAAATTTTTTTATTTTAACAATCATGACAAAATAGAAAGTCAGTAACGCAAGTAATTTGTATATAATAGTGAGGCTTTTGAATTAATTAACTTGAGACAATCTACTTACATTAATTATGAAAATGAGAAATAGTTGTAAATCACGTAATTAGCCATGTCTAGTTTTTATTTTTATACAAATATTGCATAACTGGAAAACCCGAGAGAAATAATGTGCGTCTGCACATCGTGCGGTGATGTTGTAAGTTAAGAAATAATATTAATTATTTTTGTAAAATTAAGATCAAAATTGAGGTAGCAGCCGTGAATGTTACGAAAGGTACAATGTTAGTTAAAATGTTTGTGTGTGTCTTGTAAATAGTAAATTTTTACTATGTCTTACAATTTGTGAAATGAGATTATCCCAAATAAATATGAAACATTGACACTAGAAAAAAAGTGATTTTATTAATTATCATAATCATCATGACATCCTTTAGTTAGTTGATCAATCTTCATTTTTAAAGAAATGTTCATTTTCCAGTCCTTCAGGCATGTAGGTTAAACCAGATTCATCTTTGTGTGATAGATTATAACCCCTGCCGTAACCTGCAAAAAACATTTTTATGAATGGCTGATTTTCACAAGAATGCAAACAGTTTTGTCTCATATAGGCCTAATTTCTTTTAAGTTCTCTCCTTATTAGTATTAGCTAAGAGCTATCTGAAATAGCATGATTCACATTCTGCAACTGAGTAAAACGTTTACGCACTATGTTCCCTTGTCGCATCCTATCATAGGACAACTACACCGAAACCATACGTAGTCGTGATCATGAGATAATCAATCGTCCATTCCTTGCTTGCAATTGAAAGAAAAGTCTACCTACCTATTTCCTTCATCAACTTTGTAGGAGCATTGCGTAAATGCAGTGGTATCGGCGGTAAAGGTCCCTTTGCTTCAGTCAAAAGCTGTTTGCACCTATTCATGGCATTATACACTTCTCGGCTTTTAGGTGCTCTAGCAAGTCTGACAGCGCACTGCGCCAAAAGTACGTCGCACTCCGGCATTCCAATGTGCTGGCATCCTTGCAAACACGCGACTGCTTCCACCACCGCGTTTGGATCAGCCAACCCTGTAAAGCAAAGAGTATTATAATAAGATGAAGGATGTGTAGGGCTTTAAAGTGAAAAAATTCTGCAGAAATTGACGAGTATTATTGGGTTTAAGTTGGTACAGAACATTGCTAAAAAACTCAAAATGAGCTTAGTCGTTCTGACGAGAACCGTACAAACAAAATAGGCGATTTGGTCTAGTTTAAGCTTTTGTTATCGTCATCTAGCAAAAGGGCCTTGTCACCTGTGTTTATAGCAGATAGCAGGTTGACTAGTCACTTTGTAAAACGAGTTTGAGGAGTTGACCTCTAACTAGCATCGTGACGCTCCGTGAAACAAGCAGCAATGTACGAGCGCCGCCTGCTGTCTACTTGAAGTAATTACCAACATCCTCGCTGGCCACCCTGACGAGGCGGCGCGCCACGTAGAGCGGGTCCTCTCCCCCGTGGAGCGCGCGCGTGGTCCAGTACAAGGCGGCGTTTTCGTCGCTGGCGCGGATGGACTTGTGGAGCGCGGATATCGTGTTGTAGTGCTCCTCGCCCTGTCTGTCGTACATGTACGAGCGCTGTAATGGGAAACCACCTGTACTGGCAATACTGGGTGTTTTTTTCACTCTAATAAGCTACCAAGCCCAGGGTTGCTATTTTTTCCATGTAATTTTCAATATATCCTTTTTACTGTTCCCCTACTAAACTACACAGAGAAGCAACCCAGAAAATTTCATATTCGGCGGTTGTAGCCCAAGAGAATGTAAGGTTGTAGCAGCGGATAAGTCAGTGAATGGTGGCGCTTACAGTGATTATTTTTTTTTATTAACTAAGCTAGACTTGCGACTGATCAAGAAAAGGGGCCCACCGCGTGCTTAGTAGTACTCACCCGCGCTCTGCGAAAAGTTGTGAATTTAATATTCACTGACAAACAGCCAGTAATAATATTTCTTTTTTCTAGCAGTGTCAAATCTTTTCGAGCAATATGTACTGCAAGAAAAATGAAATAATAACATCACAGAGTAATGTCACCTTGATTCCGTTCTTGATATCATCAAGGGTAAGAACCGTGGGCCCCGAGAGGTGCAGGTCGGCCGGCGCCCGCGCCGCCAGCGCCAGCTCGAGCGCCACCAGCGCCACGCGCGCGTCACCGTCGCACACCTCGCTCAGCCACTGCAGGGAACCTTCTTCTACAATACATCTGTTACATTATAAAATGTTTATTCTACTTGTCTATATATCTGATCCTGATACTATATACTGTAGTACTATCTATACTAAGCTACTTTATTATCAGAGTGACGAGCACAGTGTGTTCCTGTGTAAGTCTTTGAACTCTTGAGATGATTCTGGGTAGCACTGAAATGTAATTGGCAATCAAGGCGTCGATTCGGTTTTGCATTCTCTAAAACTAAACTGAGTTTGACAGGTAAAAGTAATGCTGTCCTTTTTTACTTCAGTGGTTAGAAAAAGACAGCAATACTATTAGACCTGTCAAACTTAGTATAGTTTTAGAAAATGCAAAACCGTTTCAACACCAATATCAGACAAGCTTGCTCATCTATCCCTTGTTGCATAAAAAGATGTGTTGATTTGGTACTTAGAATGCTTTGAATGTTTGGTACTTAGAATGCTATTTTAGTGGGTATTATACCTACTTAGGCAAATTGTCCTTTGGAATTTTTTCTGCACCATTACAGGTCACCATTACGGCATCATTACTTCTCTCTAGTGCTCTCTTGAGTATCAACATTACATCATCAGCAGATAGTTTCTCCAGGACAACCACTCTGCACCGGCTTAGCAGGGCAT
This sequence comes from Opisthograptis luteolata, assembly GCA_931315375.2. Lineage (NCBI taxonomy): Eukaryota > Metazoa > Arthropoda > Insecta > Lepidoptera > Geometridae > Opisthograptis > Opisthograptis luteolata. The sequence goes on from OV928034.1 coordinate 5,030,544, forward strand.
TGTTGATGCTGAATGAAGGATTCTCAGTGGTGGCGCCGATGAGTGTGATTGTACCATTCTCCACGTGAGGCAGAAATGTGTCTTGCTGGAGTTTATTGAACCTGAAATAAGAGAATTGAAACAAGTTAGTTTGTTATCTTTTGACAGCAAAGAGCATTTTAATGTGTTTGATACCAAAGTGATTTGATTGATTCTCTTTACACAGACACTTGTTTTTGGAAACAAACACACCTTATCCTGTACTAGCCTAGTAAAGTTAAGCAATCTAGTTTCTAGTCTACTTTCAAGATTGATCTTGTATCTCGCTCTCTCTTTGTCCAATGTCTGTAGACTTGGCTTTTAAACATGATCAAGTACAAAAATAAATCCTCTCTTTTGGCACTATAAAGGTAAATTTAGAAAATGGTATAAACATATGGTAAAAATATAGGTACACCTGTGAATTTCATCCGTAAAAAGGACAGTGTGCCTTCTGAACTGAGCCTCATTCTTAGCAACTTTCACAACTTCTTTGACATCATTTATTCCTGACATTGTAGATGATAGTTTCACAAATCTCATATTGTTATGTTCATTGCAAATATTGGCCACTACATTTGCTAGTGATGTCTGAAAATAAACAAGTAAAAAAAATCTATCAGCACCCAGAGAAATCTTTAGAATATTGATTTTGCAAGCAAAAGAAAACAACAACCAAAATAATAATGTATGTGATGTATAATGACTATGACATAATGATGATATAATTAATTAATACCTTGCCACAACCTGGAGGTCCCCATAAAATCATATTAGGCACTTTCTTCTGTTCCAACAAAGATCGTAGCAAGGAGCCTGTCCCAAATGACTTTGTTTGTCCCACAATGTCATCTAGTAATACTGGTCTCATGCGTTCTGCCAGAGGAATGGTTTTTGTTAATGCTGAAGTGTTCAAGGAACTGGCAACTGACCAACCGGTTTCCTGTTGAATGTTATTTCCTTACATTATAATAAAGTGAATGTCGCAACTAAAAAGTATTGTTCCTTATTTTCTATGATTACTGTTAGAATCGAGACTAATGGTGTTGAAAAAAATATCAAAATCAATCAATCAAATCAAAATATATTTATTAAATATAAATACAGTAGAACCTCGTTAAGTCGAACCTCGATAAGTCAAAAACCTCCAAATCTCGAAAAAATGTTTTGTTCCCTTCCCTTCAAACACCAAAACCTCTATTACTTGAAATCTTGACCCTCTGTTAGTCGAAATAATCACAGAGTCCCTCCAAGTCATTTTGGTACATATTTTCACTCTATAACTCGAAATATTAATTTTGACCTCTGTATCTCGAACATAGCAACGTTTTATTTTACAACTTTTACAACTTGATCATTTGGAATTTATTACCTCTATTGTTCGAACAAAAATAAGTTACCGACTTTAAGAACTTGCCGACAATGTGAGTACACTATTGTTTCTTAGAAAACATTTTAGGAGTATACGATAATAAATTTATGACTCGCGTAAACACGTGTTTGCTTGCTTGGTGTCAGGTGTTCAATTTTGATTTCCTTTGAAATTTAGCTAAGCAAGTCATTTGTTTTCGACTTAAATACTGTCAGAAGTAGTTTGGTTCTACTGCAATACAAATCCTCCATAAGTTGAAAACTCTATAACTCGAATTTTTTGGCGTCTCCCTTGATGTTCGACTTATAGAGGTTCTACTGTATTATAATTATAGACATACCTTTTTAGTTTTGTTATTTTTTACAGTTGTACTGTCCACTTTGAATCGTTTTTCGCTTGAAGAAACACAGTTTTGTGAACTGATGCGCTTAGAGCTTTTCCCCGAAGCATTGAGAAATAAACATTTATTAACATGGTCCTCTATTAAATTATTATCAAAGAATTTATCACAAACTGGACAAGTTATTGCCCCTGAGGGGCAAGTTTCATCCACTTTCTTTGAAGCCATTTTTATGATCTAGGAAGAATCTTGGTTTCTAGGCTAGGTCATACACCCTAACATAGGGGTTCATTATCCACTTAATCGTCCGAGCGACAAGTCTAGTTAACCTTGAATTACCAAATAATAACACTGAAAATGAACTACGGAATCTTGGTGAATTTCGCTTGAGAAAAACTTGCACAATGAAATAATAATCAAGTGCAAATGACGTACTACCCTCCAATGATTGCTTATATTTGCGATGCGTATGTATTATTTGCGTAATTTATGTTCATTTGTTTCTAACATGTAAAAATTAAATCTATGACAAAACTAAATAAATCGTCTTTCTGAAGTTGAAGTGAAGTTTTGAAGTTTTGAACATGAACAGAATCAGTCAGTATCTGTATCAGTAAGTCAGTAACAGTATAACAGTATTACCAACGTTATTATCTAATTTTAGCTGAAAAGGATGAACGTTTTGTAAACTAGATCCGACCAAAAACAAAACATTGAAAAATGTGAGCTATTATTATTTTCTCGGTTTTTTACTGCCACAACAATGTTGGTTTTAAACAGTTTTAAAGGACTCTAAAGGACTACAAGGCACGGGGAGTCATTGCATCCCTTTGTGGAAGATTTACTTTCTTTTCACACCAAGCGTATCGCCGAGTCCTTTTTTGCGGACCGGTCCCTAGAATTTGCTGCTTGCTGCCTCGTTTCCTGAAGGATACAATCTGGCTCTCTTTAAGTGATAAAGCACCTCATGGGCCAGCGTGATCCACCCTTGACTGCATCGTCACTTATCATCAGGTGAGATGTGGACAAACGTAGGCCTATTAATAAGGCTCAAAAAAATTATAAATGCGAAAGTTTGTGTGTGTATGCGTGTGTGTGTGAATGTTTGTTTCCAAGTATCACCGTAACTACTAAACCGATTTTGGTGATATTTGGAATAGAGATAGCTTATACCCTGGATTAACTCAGGCTACTTTTTATCCCAGAAAAAGGTTCCTATGAGATAGTGGGAAGACGTGGGGTGCCACTAGTATCAACTAAATTCAATGTGTTTATGTTAAGCAGATTTTGAGTTACGATGGTGTCAAAAGTGGCCTCAAATGGTTCTCGTAATATTACATAAGGTGCTGCCATTTCTTTTTTCTTAAACTGCTCTTGATACGCTGCCTCGTATCTAGATTCATTTAACGGCCATAAATAAACATAATTCCAACAGTTAATATTATCCATAATTGATTTAATATTAGTTATGGTCTAATCCATGGACGTTGTATGTGAACACTAGAAAGAGCCATGGATACATTGCAAAAAATTTCAAAATTCAATCATTTTTATTCAATAGGATAGATTGTGATCACTTTAAAACGTCAACTTAAAACTAGCTACGCCTGTTCCAACCTCCTTACGCCGGCAAAAAAACAGGCAAGAAACGCCCGGCAGTTAATTTTTTTGGCGCAATTTTATTCTTATTACTAATTGATTGAATTGGAGCAAGTTCACTAAAATCCCAAACTTTTTTTGTCATCTAATAGTCCGATATTTTTTAAGTGTTAATTTTTTAAGAGAAATCTAATTAGTAAAGCTAACTAATTAGATTTCTCTTGTTTGGTTGTACACATTGGGACATGGGAACATGAATATTAACGAGTTGCGGGATCACAACCAAAGCAGACCAGAGCCCACAAGCAGCACCCGTTCACGAGTTGACGCATGTGCCAGCCATCGCTACTTCTAACCACCGAAGTAAGAAAACCCAGAATCAGTTCAAATGCCTGTTGTTTTAAATTTTGGCTACAATAAGCTAAACTCGTCGTGGTCTGGTAACTCTGATGCTTCATTTGTCTGTCAGTAATGTCAATTTTGTCTGTCAATTGACGTTGACTAACTCAAGTCAAAATTGACACATTTGTGCTGTGTTTGTTTGGCTCACGTTCTCAAAAGTAAACTTTTCGGAAAGTTGTAATGTTTTACTTGAGATAAATAAATAACAAGCTTAAAATGTTATAGTATACTATGTTAAAACCTTAGGACATACTAAAGATGGAAGTAGAAAAAGGACCTAGAAAACGTAAAAGTAACTTGGAGAAAAGTAATGAGGTCAGCGAACTCTCTGAAAACAGTTACGTTGAAAAGTCCAAAAACAGTTTGAATGAAAAAGTTGTAAGTGTTTGTATATATTTCATAGTAAGACCACTAATACCACTATTAATGCTGTTGTCACACCTGTCATTAATGAAAGTGTTGATTTTCATGAAGTGAATGTATTACTACCTATAGAATTATAAGACAATGTTACTACCCTTACTTCAGCTACCACCACTGTAGATCCACAGTAGTAGAGTCTACAGCAAACTTAGCAAAGTATGAATATGCAAATTATTTTTATCTGTTCCAATTGTAAAATTATTTTTGTAAATCTTTAGTAAAGTAAATAATTTGAGAGCCATTATTTGAAGTGCAAGTACAGACACTCAGTAAAGTATTTTTATTTTAAGCAGGAAGAGCTTATTGAAAAGCAAAAAGACCAAAGATCAATAATAGAAGAACTGAAAGATGTAGACAGGACACCTGTCTGTTACCTCCGTCTAGAAATTGACCTTGTGTGGCTGTGTTTGTTTTTGCTAGCATTGTGCACCCGGCTGCACAACTTGGAGGAACCGAAGCATATTGTGTAAGTAACATTTCATTCTTCATTCAGAAATTACATTCAATCCAACTCCTTGAAAATAAGATACAAAAAAAAAAACATTTCAAAATAATTCAACTTCCATTCAACAAAATGTAGTATTGCAGTGATTACCAACTTGGTTTGACAGTTAGCTATGCATGTATCTTCACCTTCAATGAGTTTTGAACACAGTATAGGGCACAAATAGGTAACAACACAATACAAATAACACAAGTAGGCCAGATTCGGCTGCCTAAACATTTCAAATTCCTTAGAAATAGTAATGTTTACATTGAATTAAAAATCAATAAAAGAAACAAATCAAACTATAGTTTTAAAACTTTACTACCACACATTTGCCTTTGATTTCAGTTTCGATGAGTTGCATTATGGACGCTATGTGACGCTCTACACAAAAGGAGTATTCTTCTTTGATGGCCACCCTCCGTTGGGTAAACAACTCTTGTACTTAGCCGGTCGTGCTGCTGGCTATGATGGCAACTTCACATTTGACCGTATTGGCTCACCATATACGGACAATGTGCCGATAAAAGCACTGCGAATGGTGCCAGCAGTGGCAGGAAGTCTGCTGGTGTCTATCACATACCAAGTGATGCTAGAGCTCTCTACGTATCAGTGGACAGCCATTCTAGCTGCTCTATTAGTTCTTTTTGGTAAGTAGTAAAATGTTTGATTCGGACGTCTTCAGTTACCTAGATATATGTATAATGACCCAGAATAAAGAAGTAATGGTCCCACTTCTGAGCTATTTGTAATTATAGGATACTTAGATCAGTATAAAAAACAGACAAACTTACTATCATCATCAGCACATTACGTTCCCACTGGTGGAACTCTGGCCTAGTCCAGTGTGGGTGGGTATGGTAGATGTTGCATGCCCTTGAATGTTGTGGTTGCTGAAATGCCAGTTTCTTCACGATTTATTCCTTCACCGTTTTTGAGTGATGGTAAATTCATGTGTAACTTAAGTCATTGGTGCCAGGCTGAGAGAATTTGAATTTGGTGTTACTGTTTAGCCAGCATCGCTCCACCCAATCTTATATTAGCTTACTTATTACTTATATACTTCTGTTGTATCTGTGTATTTATTCCAAACGTAATGACTTCTATTCATGTTTATATTCCAGAAAACTGTTTCCTTGCCCAGTCAAGATTCATGTTGCTGGAGAGCATACAGATATTGTTTGGCCTCTGTGGGGTGCTTTGTACATTGAAAAGTACTCGGAAATCTGGGCCCAGATGTGTGATATGGCTGTTTATTGCGGCCTTGTCGCTTGGTTGCTGTTTCTCGTGAGTATTTATTGACTTTCTACCTGCATTACTAAGTGATGACGTAATGACTCATATAACGAAATTAGTCTTTTGAATTGGAATTGGGGGTAATGTAAATAAAGCATGCTATGATGAATTGCATTGCATACCTTATATATCTACGATTCCTCCTCAACTCCATATTAGCTCTAAATTTATCTGTGACTAGTGACCTGCCCCCGCTTCGCATGAGAAGGCTGGTTTATAGAAAATTCCCATACAAAAAAATACTCCACTTTCTGATGGATTTACCTTTCATACAAACCTTGTCCTGACAATAAAATGAAAGGCCAAATCGGTCAAACCGTTTTTGAGTTTTAGCGAAACTAACAAACAGCAATTGATTTTTATTTTAGAGAAAACGAAGAAGATGAAATAATCTTTAATAGTCTTATTTGAATTTCAGAGTCAAATACTCAGGCCTGTATTCATACTACCTCAGTCTCCTTCTGGTCGGGAGGCAAGTCTGGCGTCGGTTCGGCACTCCCGAATCTAGCATACGGATAGTGCTATCGGCTCTATGGAGATTGTCAATAATGATTGTGGTACCGGCAGCGGTGTACGTGGGGGTGTTCTACGCTCACTTAGCGATGCTACCGAAGGCCGGGCCGCACGATAGCGTGATGACGAGCGCCTTTCAAGCGTCGCTGGAAGGCGGCCTCGCGAGCATCACGAAGGGACAGCCACTGCACGTCGCGCATGGCTCGCAGATCACGCTAAAGTATGCTTTGTGTCGGGGATGGCTAGAGGGAAATGCTTCTTTGAACACTTTGTTTGGTGGTCAGGCAGCTTTTGATCCAGCCAAAAATAAATTCAAAATCCATCGATTGCCATGCAAAAATCGAAAGAATTAGAGATCATTTTACTATTATTCATAACTAAACTTCATGCATCTAAGTACTTACCGCTACCTTCCCGTCCTGCAAATTCATGAACATCGCAAATTGCTTGCGGCAACCCAAAATTGTATGAAAACATTAGACCACTCAAGTACACTCGCATAGACACACAACACACTCGTGTACATACACACACAACAAACCGAACAAACACATACTTGATTTTGTAAATTTCTAATTTCTATAGATCACAAGACATGTGACATGACTCTACAAATTGCATTTATTGTAATTTGTGTATGTAATCCGGTTTTGGTCTGATTACTTAAATAAATAAAATAATATGATGTTGTAACATGCAGATAAAGATAATTTATTTGTCAAACATGTGTATACATACAGAGCATGCAAGGTGTTAAATAAATTCTAGTAGTACCTACACGTTTTGCCTAGAAAAGCGTACAAAAATGCGAAACAAAGAGATGTAATCAACAAAAAAATTGTAATAATGTAATTGAAAAAGTTCATAAGAATAATTAATGTAAAATAATAATAATAATAAATGAGGCAGGTAAAACATAAATTCCAATTGTAGGCACACGCACGGTCGCGCGTGCTGGCTTCACTCGCACGCGCACGTGTACCCGGTGCGGTACGGCGACGGGCGCGGCTCCAGCCACCAGCAGCAGGTCACGTGCTACAGCTTCAAGGACGTCAACAACTGGTGGATCGTGAAGCGGCCGGAGCGCGCGGCGCTGGCGGCGGCTCACCCGCCTGACGCGGTGCGCCACGGCGACGTCGTGCAGCTGCTGCACGGGATCACGAGCCGCGCGCTCAACTCGCACGACGTCGCCGCGCCAGTGTCGCCGCAGTCGCAGGTATGTCCTTCTTTATGTCGGTGCGTTACAGCGACCGGCGTGGCCAGGTCACGTGCTACAGCTTCAAGGACGTAAACAACTGGAGGATCGTGAAGCGGCTCGCCCGCTGGACGCGGTGCGCCACGGCGACGTCGTACAGCAGCTGCACGGGATCACGAACCGGGCGCTCAATTCGCACGACGTCGCCGCAGTCGCAAGTATTCTCTGCGGATCTTATTCTTTAATCTGTAGTCATTATTAAACTTGTAAGTATTTTATTTTATTTTTTATTTTATTTATTTGGTTTTCCAACAGACTTAACACTAACAATCACAAATAAAAGAAAACAATGAACGTGGGCATGGTGTAAGTCCAATGACAGGAAGACACAACATGCAAACAGAATTACTAAGTATGGAGTGTGGTGACGGTGTGCACTGTGCACACGAAATTGTCACCCTTACAAAGATAAATGAATATTTACTAATAAGTTACAAAGTACAATATATAAACTTAAAACTTAACGTTAACAATTATAAATGATAAAAGCCAATATAAGATACGCATATAGATAACAAAAAAATATATAAACAACCAAAAGAGGCCACACAAAAATTATGTGACCCCTCTGCAATTACTTAAACTTAAACATTAAATTTTTGTAGCTGAGCAGTGAGTATTTAAATATATCTATCTGCTCAGCTTTAAAGAGAACATTAATGCAAGAACATTTTTAAAATGTTTACAGTTACGCCAAATAAATCCAAGCATTTTAAAAGATCTGTTTATAATATAGTCTAAATGGAGATTGTATGAAAGCTTACTATCCAGAATAATGCCTAGATCTTTAATAGAATCAACTTCTTCCAGTACTTTAGAACCTAATTTGTACGTCGTTATAATCGGTGACTTCTTTTTAGTGAACTTGTGTTTACATTTATCGATAGTATAGAAGATAGAAAGACCACAATAGGTTATACAGTTATTAATAAAACGTAGAGCCATTTATAGTTGTTCACGGATAACAAGTAGATACGAAAGTGAACAGCGCAGTGGTAAAAAAATGGTAATATTTATTTATTTTTATTTATTTATTACAGGGAAAACAAACAGCAAATATAAGAAAAAATAACATAAAAACAAATAGGCCTAACAGTTTTCACATACATATTTCTATTTAGAATAAATAAACTAGATATTTTTTAAACAAGTAGAATAACATAAACTCTCTGCTCAACAGCCGTCTAGCCGATGCCACACTTGTAGTAATCTTCTTTGCAGGAAGTATCGTGTTACATCGACTACAACGTGTCGATGCCGGCGCAGAACCTGTGGCGGGTGGAGATCGTGAACCGAGACAGCGAGGACGCGACGTGGGACAGCATCCGCTCGCTGGTGCGGCTGCGGCACGAGCCCTCGGGCTCCGCGCTGCGGTACAGCGGCCGCCAGCTGCCGCCCTGGGGCTTCCACCAGCACGAGGTGGTGGCCGACAAGAACCTCGACCACCAGGACACCGTGTGGAATGTCGAGGAGCACAGATACACTAAATGTGATACTTCATTTATAGATAACTAGCTGTTCACCGCGGTTTCATCCGCGTGGGCTACAACAGTTTTTCGCGATAATAAGTAGCCTATGGTCCTATGTTCAAACTCTCCGTACCAAATTTTATTTAAATCGGTTCAGTAGTTTAGGAGTGAATGACAGAGTTACTTTCGCATTTATAATATTAAGTAGGGAAGAATTTAAGTCGAGAAACTCATTACGTTATTATGAACATATTTGTATGTAGCCGCCTAATAAGTTTAACCGTTTAAATTAGCTAAGCCGATCAGTTAGCTAACTTTTTAGCTGACTAACGGCCGTTCCCAATAACCGATCTATCCATTGTTTCGCCAACTGGAGGTAGAAATTTGACATGAGCTCCATAGAAGTAATGTCAATTTTTTATCTCTAGTAGGGCAAACCGTGGATAGATCGGTTATTGGGAACGGCCGTTAACCGGCTAAATCGTAGAGCCTTAATAATTAATTTGTATTTGCTCTCATTCCGTTCGCAGCTGAGGAGCGCAAGGAGCGGGAGCGCGAGCTAGTCTCCGCCGAGATGATCCCTCGCGGCGCCACGTCGCTCTCCTTCTGGGACAAGTTCTGCGAGCTGCAGCGCAAGATGGCGGCGCACGCGGCGGACGCGCCGCTCGGACACATGTTCGCTAGCGAGCCGGCGGAGTGGCCGCTGCTTGCTCGCTCCGTCGCATACTGGCTCTCGCCCACTTCTAATGTAAGTACCTATATTTGTTACTGCTTTTACACATCAAGTTTTACAGGTAGATGTGCAGTCAATTCATCTCCAATTCGAGTTCTTATTATCTGTTAAATTCTGTTACCGCTTGACCGTAACTTCTAGAGGTAGAGGCGCAGTTTTTAAGTAAAATTGGCAGTGAAAAGGTACTTGCTTCACCACCGATAAATTAGCAAAAAGCTAGTAGAGCCAGCGACTAGAAACGAGTTCAGAGTTTTATCGCTGGACTTCGAGTGTTTTGCTGCATTGCAGAGCGTGTTTTTAGGGTTTCATATCTCAAAGCTATTATCGCTGCGACAAAAAAGAGGAGAGAGAGAACACAACAGGTGCCTAGTGGAAAAGGATGAACAAATACGGTTCTATATACCGAGGCTAATGTAGGTAGAGCTCTTAACTTCATAACTGAGCCAGATAATATCTAGACTGCAAGATTTTTTAGTCTAAAATGTAGTATTTAGCAGACAAGAACGAGGCACCATAACGTTGAGAATGACTGACTGTTTTGCAGTTGCTCTCCGAAACCTATGGCAAAAAACCTAATAGCGTTTTTGATTGATATATGTATCACTCCACAGGCGCAGATACACCTGATCGGAAATCTGGTGACATGGTACGCGGGCACGCTCGCTGTAGTAGCATTCGGCGCCCTATGCGCTCTGTACGCGGTGCGCGGCCGGCGCGGCGCCGCGGACCTGCCGCTCAGGGCAGCCCTGAACTTCTACGACGCCGGGTGGGCGCTCTTCCTAGGATACTGGTTACACTACCTACCCTATTTTTTCGTAGAACGAACTCTATTCCTACATCACTACCTCCCCGCCTATATTTTCAAAATTCTTCTTCTGGCGTATGTCGTTGACCACGTCTACTATGTTATCCAACTGCGGGAACGAACTCGCCCCTTGTCCAACGTCTTTATTATAGGTGTTGCGATATGGTTAGCGTATGTTGTATTGACGTTTAAAAAGTTTAGCGTGCTTAACTATGGGAGCACGGATTTGACCGAAAGTGACCTCATGAATCTTAGATGGAAAGATACTTGGGACTTCATACTCCATAAAAAAGGGTAATGATCTCCACTTTAACATTCCGCTACTTCTTAGCTGCCATGTCAAAGATCTTGTCACTTTTACAGTTATTTATTTAATTGTATTTTGATCTGTTGTAATTTTAATCCTCAGTATAAGTGTTGACATCAAGACAATTTTGTACAATTTTTCGTGAGTAAGTAGGTATAATTATAAAAATATTTTATCACCCTTTTCTATAGTATAAATATTTATAATGTGATACATGTTCCGTCCAAGAATAATGTAAATTTTATATACTTTGATAAATAAAAATAAATAATTATATTGTTATACAATATGAACATTGTTTTATTTGACTGTACATTAGGACATAGGAAATACATATAGGTAAGGTACAATAAAAACGCACTAATTGTATTCTTTACAAACCTAATCCCAATGGACATGCGCCACAAAAAATTACAACTAAAAGTAATGGCAACATCGATTTGATAATATGTCGAGTGTCGCAGGCTACATTGGGAACCCAGGGAAATGTCTCTAGTGTGTGTGTGTAACTGTTGAGCGCATTCCTCTAGGGCTTGAGGGGAATTAAAATGAAAGTTGTGGCAGCAGTTGAGTTGTTCACCTCATAAGAGCCCATTTCTAAATTCTCTAATACTATCTCTCCACACTCTGCAGACACAAACTGCAAACCACAAGTCTTGTGCCATCACATCATACATGTTTGAACATAAAAATAGATGCCTCATCATTTCTAGGCCTTTTAGCAGCTTACTCATTTGCATAATTTGCAGAATGTAGAAGCTGTTTTATCATTCCTACAGGTAGGATCAGAGCAAATTTATCGTTGTATAGACATTTGCAACACCAGTGTTTCTGACCCTTAAGGATTCACTACTACATTTTATTTATATTTATTAAAAAATAAAACCAATATGTAGCATATGTTATGGAGATATTTATTTAAAAAAACCACGCATAGCACATTAGCGGTGACTGGATGTAGGCTCTACTTCCATTGGCTGCTGGCGCTGCACTGCATGAATGGCAACAGATTCAACTTCCAATGGAATCACTTGTTGCTTTAATACTGCAGTTGTGCCGAGAGGGTATCTGTAAGACCCTTGTTTCTTACCCTGGAAGATCAAAATCAATAGTTAGGTACATGAAACAAGCTCCAATAGTTTTGTTATAATAATACTGACATTGCTTGCTAAGCTGCACTTTATAAAAATAATGAACTTTGTCTTTGTTGCTCATTAACAAGAACTTATATTTGAAATGTGTGAGTGTGTGTGTGAATGTTTGTTTCCATGTATCATCATAACCACTAAACCGATTTTGATGAAATTTGGAATGGAGATATAAAATAGTTGCTATGATGCATACCTTCACATTAGCTTCTTCGTAAGTCCTCAAGTACTGAGCTGGGCCAGTATTGCGAATGACACAAAGGTCTACATTGGAACCAGAGCCCAGATCATTGAAGATACCAGCAGCAATAGCATCACGAACCAGCTTCTTGCCTTCTTCCTCATTCATGTTGGGTTTCCAGCCGGATTCAAACACTGCCATAGCAGCAAGAGACCCAGAACCTGTTTGTTTGAAAATCTTTGTTAGAACAACATATTTATATCTACATAAAAAAATGCTGTTTAGAATATCTTACCCATGGTAGCATAAGGCAATTTATCAACAGATCCATGAGGGTAAATGCAGTAGATATGAGGGCCAGTTCTGTCGACGCCGCCTAGGACGAGAGCAGCACCGATGTGTCCCTGATAGCGGAACAGCATTCGCTTCAACAACGTAGCTGCCGTCTCGACCGGCACGGTGCGTCCAGTGTGCAGGCGCTGCAGCTCTAATTGCGACGATACAGTCTGTGTCGTCATTTCGGTGTCAGCAGCGGTTCCCGCACCACAGCAGTACATATTGGACGCAAGGTAGTGAATTTTTTGGCAATTCTTGTCAGACACCACCGTGTTTTCGGTGGCTCGAGTATCGGCGCCGAGAATAACGCCATCGGCGTAAAGAATACCAACGATAGTAGTTCCAGTCTTTACTGCCTTCGGAGCTGGAAATCCCTTCTGTGCGAGAAACGCATTGCTGTAAATAGAAGATAGTTTTATATAAATGCAAAAGAAAGCTTCATAAAAATCGGCGATGTTCAATTTACCGTTGGCAATTTTCGAAAGAAAACCCTGGCGCAGGTACTTGTGGTAACAATACTGAAGCCATTTTCAGCAAACACGACTTTTATTTTAGTTTAAACTATATAGAAAACAGTCTAAAAATTGCAGAAACACTTCAAACCAAACCAAAAATTCGAGTTCACTTTTTGTTGTGTCACGCTAACTCACTCACGCACGCTCACGCTGTCGATGCTGTCACTGTCACCGCTGTCAGTGGCTGTCATGTCACGCAAATTACTAAGTTATTATAAGCACAGAATGTATATAGCAAATCGGATAATTTCTATAGAGGTCTTCTTTCTTCGGTGGAGCCACCACGCACGGTCCCTTATTCTGTAGTCTGAAGAGTAATAGTGTTCTGTGGTCTGAACTCTGTCCCATAGAGTAACAATAGTAACGAGTATTTATTTCTCATACTGTGATGCGGGACCTCCAATAAATAACTCCCTTTATTAACCTTGTTGACAGAAATAACACAAGTAAAAACACTTATCTAAACCTTAAAATGTAAAATAAAACTACCTATCACACTAAACAAACTACTTAATCTCGGACCTTACATTCTCTTTGTGCGGGACATGCAATATGCCATCCCAGACTGTGACTGTGACAGTTGTGACTTTGTGACACTAGGTTAGGTTTAAATTTTTTTTGTTGTCTCTTTCTAACGCACTTGTCATGCATAGCTGGGTCCTTTTCTACTCAAAGTTACGAGGCTAGTGATGATTGGTTCTTTTGGTATTGTACGATTTTGAAGATAGTTTAGGTTTGATTTTACCAAATACGGCCTAAATTGTTCTGAAAGTAAATCAGATATAAATCTTTTTGCTCGTGGGAACAAATTTCAACCAATCGTGAGCAGACGAATTGTCTTTGCACGTTGATGTGTCAAACCAATCGTGACATTGTCAAAAGGCGAAATGTGTTGAAGGAGTATCCCAGATTTCAATGAATTACAGAAATTCTAGTTTCTAAATTAGTTTCTAGGTTTTAAAGTTAACATTATGATTACGAATGCAGCATACGTGTGTTTCATTTATTTAACCTCGGCTCTAGTCCTATCGTTAGCCGGTCGTGACTTCTATCAAATACTCGGTATTTCTCGATCAGCCAATACAAATGAAATCAAAAAAGCTTACAGAAAATTGGCAAAAGCGTTGCACCCAGACAAGAACCAGGACGATCCCGATGCATCGCAGAAGTTTCAAGATCTGGGTGCAGCATATGAGGCTCTGTCGGACCCAGAGAAGCGAGAGCTGTACGACCGATGTGGTGAAGAATGTTTGAAGAAAGATGGTATGATGAACAACAATGACCCGTTCGCAAGCTTTTTTGGAGACTTTGGTTTCCATTTCGGAGGAGAATCGCAGCAGCATGAGACTCCAAGGGGGGCGGATGTGATAATGGAACTCACTGTCACTCTTGAAGAGTTATACAATGGAAACTTCATTGAGGTAATTGAAATATACCTGCATAGTGATGGTTATGTCAATCCTATTTCTGCTTCAAGTTCTTGTTAGATGGTTGCTACAGTTTTGCCTATGACAAGCAGATTACTGGGCTCTTTGTAAACAGTTTACACCAAAAAACCTAATATATAATTATTTTTCTTCTAGATAACTCGCAATAAACCAGTTATAAAACCAGCAGCGGGAACACGTAAATGCAACTGCCGACAGGAGATGGTTACACGGAACTTGGGCCCTGGCCGCTTTCAGATGATGCAACAAACTGTGTGCGATGAATGCCCCAATGTTAAGTTTGTCAATGAGGAGAGGCTTCTTGAAATAGAGGTCAGTTTATATCAAACTTATACTCTTATTGTGTCTGTCTTATTACCAATTTTGAATAAGATGTTCTTAAAGATAATGTGGTTTTTTTAAAAGGCTTTAATCAGTTTAATTTTTGCTAAAGTTTCCTTAAATCTATGTTGATTCTTAAAGTGCTATGTAATAATGCATTTATTTTTAAATGGATGGTTCCAGAGTATAAAGTAAACTCACAATCATTGACCTCTTTATCAACAACTATGCCTGTTTTTCTCTTAACATCCATTTAAAACATTTTCAGGTAGAAGTAGGTGCACCCGACGGACACAAGTCAAGATTACGAGGTGAAGGTGAGCCCCACGTAGATGGTGACCCTGGAGACCTCATGTTTGTGTTCAAAACTGAGAGGCATTCACAGTACACTCGCAAGGGAGATGACCTTTACACAAATGTTACTATCACATTGCAGGTTAGTCAACTGGGAAACTGCACTTCTTTATTATGTTTATTTATTTATTTGGTAACTAGCTGACCCGGCGAACTTCGTATCGCCAATAAAGGCACCTTTTAAACCTTCCCTGAACTTCCACAAATATTTCAAGATCAAAATTATCCAAATCGGTCCAGCCATTTTCGAGTTTTAGCGAGACTAACGAACAGCAATTGATTTTTATATCTATGACTAGCTGACCCGGCAGAACGAAGTCTGCCTCAATCGAAAAATGAAAAAAATCAATCAGTTTTATTAAATAGCAATAAAGTTCAAATTGACTCTACATTTTATTTAGAAAACGTTGATATGGGAAAAAAGAAAGCGCTGTTTTTAAGGTTTTCCCGGCAATTATTCAAATTTTTCTCACCTTTTAAACCTTCCCTGAACTTCCACGAATATTTCTAGATCAAAATTATCGAAATCGGTCCTGCCGTTCTCGAGTTTTAGCGAGACTAACGAACAGCAATTGATTTTTATATATAAGACTAGCTGGCCCGGCGAACTTCGTATCGCCAATAAAAGTCACCTTTTAAACCTTCCCTGAACAACCACAAATATTTCAAGATCAAAATTATCCAAATCGGTCCAGCCGTTCTCGAGTTTTAGCGAGACTAACGAACAGCAATTGATTTTTATATATCTGATAGGCGAGCAGCCTGAGGCTGATGTGCCTATATCGTGCTGTGTTGAATTATAGCAATGTCCAAAAGTGCAGAGATAAGTCAATTGTGTAGCAAAGAAGCATTGTTCGTTCGCAACCACTTGTCCAGTCTGTTTTTAAAGGAATTCACTGAAGGTGCCGACACAACGTCTTCTGGTAGTCTATTCCAGTTGTGCACCACTCTAGAAGCCAGGATGTGGTGTGCAGTGTTTGATTTAGATGGTGTGCGTATTATCTGCATATTGTTTCCTCTGGAAGATTTCATGCTCTCTTTGCATATGTACTTGTGTCCAAAATTGAACCCCGACTTACGCGAATTTGACTTACACAGTTATCACTCAGTCCCACCTATTGCTTAAGTCCAGGGTATTACTGTACTTAAAATAAAGTTATGACATAAGCTCCACCTGCACAAAAGCCAATGGAATTTCTTAGTGAGATTTTCCCACACTACTTTGTGTGTCAGTGCAGAGTTTTGATTCTTCTGTCACGAGTACAGTGGCAGAGCTGCTTGCATCTTTCCAACAGTTATGACTGTTCCAACTTGGAAAATACAAAATACCTGCCAGCGACGAAAATGAAAGATGTGTACAAAAGTTCAATACTGCATGATAAAACATTCTTATCATGACTTGTGTCATATTAATATGGGCTGTAAATTGTTGTACAATAATCATTGAAAAACATAAATCATACTGTTTTACAACATTCTTAGCAAACATTTTCCTTTTTACTTTACATTTGTCACTTTTAGCCATACAAGTTCAATTCAATTTATTGGTGTTACTTGATTGGAGTACTAGTGAAATAAGGATTTAGGAACAGATGCAACCTATATCAATCAGTCGGCAATCAAAAGGATTTTAAGACTTATGAACATCTCTTTCAGGATGCTCTAACAGGGTTCACACTTGAGCTGGAACATTTAGACGGGCACAAGGTGACAGTGTCCCGAGACAAGGTGACGTGGGCGGGCGCGCGAGTCCGCAAGAAGGGCGAGGGCATGCCCAACTTTGAAAACAACAACCTGCATGGCAACCTCTATATCACTTTTGATATAGACTTCCCTAAGCAAGACTTCACTGATCAGGAAAAGGAAGGTCCGTATATACATGGCTTATTTTATACTAGCTATGCCCCTCGTCTTTCCGTTATCCCGCAGGAAACCTTTTCCGGAATTAAAAGTAGCCTATGTTTTAATCCAGGGTATAGATAGCTCCGTTCCTAATTTCACTCCTTTGAGTATGTAGTTTTTGCACAAAAGTAACAAACATCCATCCTCACAAACTTTCACATTTACTACATTACATACTACATTTAACATTTTTTTTTTCTTTTTTTTTGACATTTTTTCTACATTTACTTTTTTTTTCATTTTTTTTTTCATTAGTAGGATTCTAAGTATTTAATATTTTAACAGGTGGCCTAAAGTGATTGTAGGACCAGTCTCAAGCATCATTCTCATTGAATAAGTAGTACAGTCAGAAACAAAAGTAGCTGATCATTTATCATGATGAACTGTAGTCTACCTGTGTGAAACAGCAAGTGATATTGTATAATTTGTTTCAGCTTTGCGGACTATATTGAAGCAGCAACCAAATAACAAAGTATACAATGGACTAGCAGCCGACGCCAATGTGCTAGCTTAATTTATTATAAGTAGTGAAATGAGTGGAATGGTATGAGTATGAACAAAGTCTGGTGTGCGATGGATTTTGTCATGTGATTTGATTTTGTATAATAAAACTTTACAAATGATTATTCTGTTTGCATATATTTTTTACCCTTCACAGCCAGATTCAAATATTATCATTTAAACTTTGCTTGAGTTTAATTAAACAAGAATGATTATTATATGATTTTATTTACATAAAAACTTAACTTTTGGTATAATTTTCAGAAGAGGATAATAATAGTATCACGATTTGTATTAAAAATATATCGCTATATCTAAAATAACTATACGCTATCATAATCTTGTCATCACATTACATTTAGTAAAATGTGTAATATATAAATAGCCCAAAATCTAGTTCAATGTTATCAGTGTCTGCATTATCACTTTGTCAGCCTACATATGAGTTCTATTGTTTCCACTGCTGTTGGTACTTAATACACTTGGGACTTTTTATATTTTTTTCACCTAAGTACATAATCAGTAATAATAGTACTATAATATAATAATAGTAATAGTACTATAATATTTATCAAACAATAAACTTTCTCATTTAATTACATATATAACTTTCATTATATAAATTTATAACAAATATTTACAGCACATTCACCTAATTAAAACAGATGACTTCAAAACAATAGTATATTTGTATAATAATCACCTTAGGACAAGCATCTGTAACATTTTCGGATGATTACCAAGGAAACTTGGGTATTTATTAAATAGAGATAGGTATCTATAATATTTGAGCCTCAAAAATATTGTCTATAGCCAAACGACTAGCGGAAATCAAAGAAATCTATGTCGATATATTTTTAACGGCATAACTTTGTTTCTTCGGTCCCGGAATGCTCCAAAGTTAGCAAAGCTATTCAAAAACTTCGAAAACTATTCAGATCGGGCGTAGTTTAGAGAGCTCATCCTTGCGCGAGCACACTTCGTTACTAAATCCAACTAAATCACCCTCCTGTATACAGATGTTTTATCTGCGAGCGTAAAACGACCAAAACAGTTCTATGAAATCTGTCCTGTGTGCGGATGAGAGTAGAATCCGGGTGAGCGAAGCCAGCGCCTTCCCGGGGCGGGACTGGAACGTCTAGGAGACGAGGCAGGCCGGGTGCGCGGAGGGCACGAGGTCTGTGGCGGCGCCCTGTAGTACTGAGTTGACGACGGCGCGCGCCAGGTACCCCACCGACACGGGCGTCGGCGCAGAGCTTAGCAGCGACTCGCTCGGCGCCAGACCGCTATCCTGGAATTTATACGGTGGAGCTGTAGCGAGCAATGATGAAAGAACTTCTCTTCTTTTGTATCTATGGTAGCGACTCACTTTCGAGATGAAGCGGTGACTGTGCTGAGTTATCGCGTATTAGGTTTATCGCACATATTCTGATACGTCACAGAATATCGTTTTAAAAACTACTAAACTCGCCTAGATTTAGATTTACTTGCACACCGGGCATAAGTCCAAAGGCAAACCAACATTACCAACCCAATTGCCGCATTTTCCATTAGTGCATCGATTCATATACGTGGCGAGTGCATTCACACACGTACGTGTACCTTAGCGAAGGTGAGGTCCGCGTCGTCCAGCAGCTGGTCCAGGTGGAGCGGCTGCTGCAGGTAAAGCTCGGGGTTGCGGCGCAGGATGGTGGCGAGCACGCACAGCAGCTCCACGCAGAGCTGCCGACGTGTACCTTAGCGAAGGTGAGGTCCGCGTCGTCCAGCAGCTGGTCCAGGTGGAGCGGCTGCTGCAGGTACAGCTCGGGGTTGCGGCGCAGGATGGTGGCGAGCACGCACAGCAGCTCCACGCAGAGCTGCCGACGTGTACCTTAGCGAAGGTGAGGTCCGCGTCGTCCAGCAGCTGGTCCAGGTGGAGCGGCTGCTGCAGGTACAGCTCGGGGTTGCGGCGCAGGATGGTGGCGAGCACGCACAGCAGCTCCACGCAGAGCTGCCGACGTGTACCTTAGCGAAGGTGAGGTCCGCGTCGTCCAGCAGCTGGTCCAGGTGGAGCGGCTGCTGCAGGTACAGCTCGGGGTTGCGGCGCAGGATGGTGGCGAGCACGCACAGCAGCTCCACGCAGAGCTGCCGACGTGTACCTTAGCGAAGGTGAGGTCCGCGTCGTCCAGCAGCTGGTCCAGGTGGAGCGGCTGCTGCAGGTACAGCTCGGGGTTGCGGCGCAGGATGGTGGCGAGCACGCACAGCAGCTCCACGCAGAGCTGCCGACGTGTACCTTAGCGAAGGTGAGGTCCGCGTCGTCCAGCAGCTGGTCCAGGTGGAGCGGCTGCTGCAGGTACAGCTCGGGGTTGCGGCGCAGGATGGTGGCGAGCACGCACAGCAGCTCCACGCAGAGCTGCCGACGTGTACCTTAGCGAAGGTGAGGTCCGCGTCGTCCAGCAGCTGGTCCAGGTGGAGCGGCTGCTGCAGGTACAGCTCGGGGTTGCGGCGCAGGATGGTGGCGAGCACGCACAGCAGCTCCACGCAGAGCTGCCGACGTGTACCTTAGCGAAGGTGAGGTCCGCGTCGTCCAGCAGCTGGTCCAGGTGGAGCGGCTGCTGCAGGTACAGCTCGGGGTTGCGGCGCAGGATGGTGGCGAGCACGCACAGCAGCTCCACGCAGAGCTGCCGACGTGTACCTTAGCGAAGGTGAGGTCCGCGTCGTCCAGCAGCTGGTCCAGGTGGAGCGGCTGCTGCAGGTACAGCTCGGGGTTGCGGCGCAGGATGGTGGCGAGCACGCACAGCAGCTCCACGCAGAGCTGCCGACGTGTACCTTAGCGAAGGTGAGGTCCGCGTCGTCCAGCAGCTGGTCCAGGTGGAGCGGCTGCTGCAGGTACAGCTCGGGGTTGCGGCGCAGGATGGTGGCGAGCACGCACAGCAGCTCCACGCAGAGCTGCCGACGTGTACCTTAGCGAAGGTGAGGTCCGCGTCGTCCAGCAGCTGGTCCAGGTGGAGCGGCTGCTGCAGGTACAGCTCGGGGTTGCGGCGCAGGATGGTGGCGAGCACGCACAGCAGCTCCACGCAGAGCTGCCGCCGCGCCGGCGCCGCCACGCGCACCAGCGCCTCCTCCACCAGCAGCGCGAACGACAGCTCCGACCGCGACATGTTCACCAGCGTCGGCTGCGCGGGGATGCAGTGCCCCTGCGGTGGACAGAAGGAAAAACTTAAGAGTTAAATAGCCCTTTCCTAAACCAAACTCTATTTTAATATTAGATAGTTTAAAATTTAACAGGCTGATGTGTACCTATAGACAATAGACATACGAGTAAGTATGACGTCACGCTTTACTACCTACGGCACAAAAATTATATGCACTTATAAACCTATAATATTTCTAACTGAATTAATTTTTTTATTGCAGTTATAGTTTCCTTACAAATCGAACATCAGTTACTTTAAAGTGATCACAATGTATCCTATTGAATTGAACTGAATTCATCAGCGTTTCTCACACCTCGGGAAACAGCATTATTCTCCAAATACATAAAAACAATAGCACTTACAGTCCTAAAGTGAATTGCAAAATATACCAGCATGAGACATGAAAAATAAATCATTGACGTAATATTATAGGATCCCGTACCTGAACTACGATACCCTTAGGAGTCCTCAGCAGTATGTCCCACACTTGTATGTAGAAGTGTTTCGGCACGCGGCACAGGCAACCCTCAAGCTCCCTGCGCTGGAGCGGCGTCAATCTACGTACGAAATACATAACGCTGTACGGTCAACGACAAAAATCGTTGAACTCACAAACAAAACATACGTCAAATTTTCTAAAATGCATACATACATTTTTCTATTTTAGTTTTGTAATTAACTGCCATCTCCCTCAATTTGTACGCCTATATAGGCAAAACATTTAGAACAAATCCTTTTGTTCCTTTAGATCTGCATGCATACTTGTCTGGCAACGTAACAGGACACGTGTACAAACAAAATATATTTATCATTACATTTTGCAGAAAACACAAACAATAAAGATTTTTGCTTATCTTCTTAATATATATAACTTAAAAGTGACTGACTGACTGACATAGTGATCTATCAACGCACAGCCCAAACCACTGGACGGATCGGGCTGAAATTTGGCATGCAGGTAGATGTTATGACGTAGGCATCCGCTAAGAAAGGATTTTGATTAATTCTACCCCCAAGGAGATAAAATAGGGGATGAAACTTTGTCAATTTTAAACCGATCGAACTGAGACTTTGCATGCATAAAGCTGTAGCCCACGCGGGTGAAACCGCGGGGAACAGCTAGTTTGTTATAAGCTTGGATCGGTGAATCGTTAGTCTTTAGTAAACGTAAAATCAACTATAACGGCGAGTGCAAAAATCATGAAAATCTATTGTGTGTATTACACTGACCCGCGCTCGTCTGCCCAGTCGGACACGGTGAGTACAGAGATCAGCAGCGTACGCAGTTTGAAGGGCGAGAGTGCCGCGAGCGCCGCGCCGCCGCCGCCGCGGGCCTCCTCCGGGAACAGCCGCAGGTAGATGCGCAGCGCCTCCAGCACCCAGCCCACGCGGATCTTCAGGATCCCCCGGAACATGTCCGGGCTAGTGCCGATCAGACGCCCGCAGTACAGCACGATCTCCTGCCGACGGGACAAAATAACAAATGATATAACTAGAGACCGGATTATATGCAATTGCACATTTGAGCTATTATCACCAGTTATTGCATATCTTGTGATGATGCATATTTAAGCTATATTTGCAACTAGCTATGCCCCGCGGTTCAAAATCAAAATCAAATCAAAATCAAAAATATGTTTATTCAATAGGATACATTGTGATCACTTTAAAACGTCAACTTAAAACTAGCTACGCCTGTTCCAACCTCCTTACGCCGGCAAAAGAACAGGCAAGAAACGCCCGGCAGGTAATTTTTTTGGCGCGATCACATTGACAATTTTATTCTTATTACTAATTGATTGAATTGGAGCAAGTTCACTAAAATCCCAAGCTTTTTTTTTTTGTCATCTAATAGTCCGATATTTTTTATTTAGCTTTACTAATAATAAGATTTCTCTTGTTTGGTTGTACACATTGGGATATGGGAACATGAATATTAACGAGTTGCGGGATCACAACCAAAGCAGACCAGACCCCACAAGCAGCACCCGTTCACGAGTTGACGCATGTGCCAGCCATCGCTCTCCTCGACCATATGAGAGGGAAGAGGGCGACCCGACACATGACGCCGCTGCAAGCAAAGTCACTTTCGTGAGCATGACTGTTTTGGCTGTTTACCGAAAATGGTTAGAATAGGGGAAATAGGGAGAATAGATAGATAGAAAGAAAGATAGATAGATTAACTACAATCCCAAGCTTGTTTGTCATCTAGATAGTCCGATATTTTATAATAAGCTTTACTAATGAGATTTCTCTTTATACGAATTTGAAATTTTGTTATAGACAAGTCTTGAATTTCACTTGGGATTTTGTTGAAAAAGCGTACACATTGACCTTTGAACGAGTTGCTAACTTTATGGAGCCTAGTGGTGGGTACAGCAATTTTATCTTTGTTTCTAGTATTAAAATTGTGATAATCACTTCTCTTTTTGAAGCTATTTAAATTTTTCCGTATGTACATTACATTTTCATAAATATATTGACAAATAACTGTCATTATTTTGGTTTCTTTAAACTTAATTCTTAAAGATTCTCTGGGGCCCATGTTATAAATCGCACGAACAGCTCTCTTCTGCAATACAAATATGGTGTTAATATCAGCAGCGTTTCCCCACAGCAATATTCCATAGGACATAATGCTGTGAAAATAGCTGAAATAGACTAGTCTGGCTGTATCAACGTCAGTAAGGTGACGGATCTTCTTTACAGCATATGCTGCAGAGCTAAGTCTGCTCGATAGACTGACAATATGTGGACCCCATTGCAATTTGTGATCTAAAGTTATGCCTAAGAATACTGTAGTCTTGACAAGGTCCAATTCTTCGTCCTTAATTTTTACATTTGTTGGTACTTCTTTAACATTGGGCAGCACAAATCTCAAGCATTTTGTCTTTTTTCCATTTAACATCAAATTGTTCGCATCAAACCAGTCTGTAACTTTGGAGAGAGCATTGTTCACGTCGTCAGAAATGTTATGTTGTCGCTTTAACTTAAATAAAAGCGACGTATCATCAGCAAACAATACTATTTCGTGATTGTCACTAACAAGGCTGGGCAAATCATTGATGTAAACTAAAAACAGAAAAGGTCCGAGTATTGAACCCTGCGGAACTCCCATTGTGACTACTGACCCCGAGGATCGCTTCCCGTTCACGTCAACTCTCTGAATCCTATCACTAAGGTATGAGGTTACAAGGTCCAGAGGAACACCTCGAATACCATAGTGCCGGAGCTTCCTGATCAGTGTCTCGTGGTGAACACAATCAAATGCCTTGGACAAGTCACAGAACACGCCTAGAGCGTCCCGTGACTCCTCCCAGGCATCATAGATGTGAGTTAATAACTCGACACCAGCATCAGTAGTAGAGCGACCACGCGTAAAGCCAAACTGTTTTTGATTAAGTAATTTGTTTGCTGAGAAATGTCTTTGCAATTGATTTAGAATAAGTTTTTCGAATATTTTACTAAATGTTGGTAATACTGATATTGGTCTAAAGTTAGTAGGGTCAGTCGTTGTACCCGATTTAAACAAGGGTGTTATCTTACTATGTTTCATCAGATCAGGAAACACGCCGTCGTCAATACATTTGTTAAATATTAGGGCTAATTCGGGTGCAATCATTTCAATTAATGGCTTAACAACGGTCACGGATATACCCCAGAGGTCAGTAGTTTTCTTGACATTAATCATATTAAAAGCTTTTACTACATCTTTGCAACTAACATAGTCAAATTGAAAAGGAATTTCGCACTCTGGTACATTTGTTTTTAACATAGATTCTGCAATGGTGTGCGATGAGTTTAAGAACTTAGTAGTAGAGACTGGAATGTCAGTGAAAAAGGTTTCAAATGCTTTAGCTACTTCAATGTCAGTCTTGACACTGGTATCGCCAATATTTAGGTTGTAATTATTAGCTTGAGACCTGACTTTGCCAGTCTCACTATTTATAATTTTCCAAGTTGCTTTAATTTTGTCATTACTATTTTTAAGCTTAGAACTTATATAACGAGACTTTGCAATGTGACAGACCGTCTTAAAAATTTTTGAGTATGTTTTTACAGTTTCTTTAAACTCATTACTAGTATTATATTGTTTTTCACTGTAGAGATCGTACAGCTTTTGCCTGCTTTTGTGAATACCAACTGTAGCCCACTCCGTAAAATTAGGTCTATCAGAAACCATGATCGTTTTTGGAGTAAATATCGTGTTGAAAGCTTTGCTAAATACGCTGAAAAAAGAGTTGTATAAATCATCAGCATTTCTACGATCCGGTAAAAAAGGAAGTTCATCGATCAGCTTTAATTTTATTTTCTCCATCCGATCAACGGTCTCTGGTACATATGTGACAGATTTTTTTCCATTAATTTTTATTTTATTTTTAATTGTAATTAATTGACCACAATGGTCTGAATCTAATTTACTTATTACACTTTGACTAATTACATTCACATCTGTAAAAATATTATCTAAACAAGTAGCCGTAGTGGCAGTTATCCTTGTAGGCTCCATAAACAAATTTCTCAAATTAAATGATTTAAATAAATTAGTTATTCTCGTACTTAGAGTAGAAACATCCAAAAGGTTTACATTGAAATCTCCACAGATAATAATTTGTTTATTTAACTTGGATATTTTGAAAAGAACTTCCTCCATTAACTTTTCAAAATCATCATATGAACTAGTTGGAGGCCTGTACACACTTAAAATAATGAACTGCTCCAATTCTACACAAGCTATTTCGATTATTCGTTCAGCTGAGTAGTGGACGATGTCTTTGCGTTCTTTGAATTTAATTTTTTTATTTAATAGTATTAATGAACCACCATGAATTGCATTAACTCTGCTGAACGAACTACCAACTTGGTGATTGTTAAAACTAAATATGTGTTCATGATTTTTGAGCCAATGCTCAGTAATGCAAAGAATGTCAATGTTATTGTGATTCATGAACAACTCAATTTCTAAACATTTGCCCTTCATCCCTTGAATATTCTGGTGGACCAGGTTGAATTTATTTACATTTTCGTTAACTATGATTTGTGATTTTGGGCAAGATTTGTAAACAATATTTTTTGATTTAATTGGGCTAGAGACTTCCTCTATTGTCATGCCACTATGTTTAAATTATTTGGAATTGTTTCCAACTGTTGAATAGTGTTGTCAAGACAGTACTCAATAGAGCACATTTGTTTAGCCAAGTTATTGGCTGTCTTATTAAAATAATAAGATAGCGAATTAGCTACCCGTTGTTTATAATACTTTTTAAGACAATAACTGTCTTTGGTCAAAAAATATTTTTTACCAACAATATTGTTAGTGTCAATCAGATTAATTTTATTATAATTACATGACAATTCATGTAAAGTCAAATTTAACTTATACCTAAGGTTGTTTTCTGCTTGTGACAAACTGTGACTATAGGGGAAGGTAAACAATATAATTTCATTTACTTGTAATAATCTTAACGTTTTAACATATTCATTTAGCTCATTTTCATTGACATTTCCTCTATTCCCAATTAAAATTATCAGATTTGAGTTGTGGTTATATTTATATTTTTCTATTTTTGGCATCAACTCACGCAGACTAGAATTGGGCATACAATTATTTATGAGCCGGCATCCAGTGTTCATACCTACTCTTGAACCCATATGCTTACCAATTTCATCGCTGAACATAACATAATTTGTTTCATTTACACTATCACCAGACAAGACATTCAAACTGTCTGACATTTCTGGTAATGATGAAGCAGTACAAACCGGCATTGGCTGTTTTGTGAGTTGACAGTCACATGCTGTGTCAATATTTGACTCAACACACTCTAGGTTGCTGTGGCTCAATTTGAGCAATTCATCCATCGCCAATATATACTCCTTCATCATGTACTGAGACTGTTCATAACGGCCACTGATAGTAATTAGTGAAGTCTCAAGGCTGGTGATTTTTGTTTGCAGGTCCTTTATTTCAGATTGATATGTTATGCTGGTAGTTTGCAACTCTAGTTGATACATTTTAATGTTATCTAATAAAGCAATTTTATTTCTTTTGTTTTTTATTGACTTCACTAAATTTTTTTGGCTCTTTAACAATTTTTTTGTTTTATTGATAATTTTTTTAATTTTAACATATTTCTTTAGTTTGTTTCTGCTACAAGGGTAAATAGTTCCCACTGTGTCATCATTTGTAAGGTCAATAGTATGAGTGGTTCCCACACCCCCTGCAGCAGAGACGGGAAGTGAATCCCTACGGACTAAAACTAATTCATTAAAGAGACTAAGGGTTTTCAGTGCAGTACTGTCTTCTGTTCTCTCCCTGAGCTGAGAGATTACACGGTGAGCTTCCCGGAGTTCCCGTTCCAAGGTAGATATTGTCTTCAGGGCAAGATCGTACTCAGCAGCACACTGATCAAACCTGTCTATCGTTTCTTGAAGTCTGTCCCGTTCTTCAAGTATTGAATTTTGTTGTGAGTGTAACGCCGATAACTCACTTTTTAATTTATCATTTTTATTTAGGGTTTCAATCATAATTTGCTCATTGTCATCTCTTTCTCTGTTGAGTTGATCACACAATTCCTTGGTGGCCTTCAGTTCTTGCAAGGTCAAGAGGAGTCTGTTGGATTCCTCTTGACGAGATAAAGCTCTTCTAGTCATCATTTTGAGGTAAAATGTGAGCGATTAACAGATCCACCAACAAATTATTTGGCCAACAAGTGAGGTTATAGTTTGGAAATATTGTACTTACGTGATTGTTTCCGTTCTAATAATCATACGAAAGATGTATTGCACGTATATAAGTCACACAAACACAGTAAACACTTCCAAACCGAGATAACAACGTCACAATTTTAAACTAAACAAACGAAAACGGTTTCACCTGAGTCTTCCCGTTATCCCGTAGGTACCTTTTCCGGGATAAAAAAAGTATCCCATGCTTGTCTCCCATGGTTCTAAGCTACCTCCCCACCAATTTTCAGCCAAATCAGTCCAGCCGCACTTGTGTTATAAATAGTGTAACTAACACGACTTACTTATAACTACATATAGATATTTCTGGGTGGGTTAGTAGTTAATGATAAAGAACAAATAAAACTTACATTGTAGCCAGCCATATAGCTCGGAGAACTTTTACCATATAGCACCAAACGTTGGATATTTTGACACTTTTCATGAATATTACATATTTCAAGCTTATGTCCTTCCCCGTTTAATATATCTCCCTTCCAAATTTCGCCGAGATCTGTTCAGCATGAGGCTTTAAAAGTTAGCCAACAGGCAGAGCAACAAGAGATATACTTTCGCATTTATAATATTATTAAAGTATGGATAGCTTGAGAGGTGAGCGACTTTCGGGGAGGGTTGACAGAATAGACTAAAACTAAAAAGAAGAATACAATAAACACCTGCTGCAGCACCGCACCAATGACGTCATACGGCTGGATAGTGGAGTACATTACGGACTGGATCTCGCCGGGCGTCATCGGCTTGTCAAACACCGTCTCCTTTTGCCCAATCACACCGACGGTCAACTGGAATGTTAACAACACACATTATTCCGTCTGTATCTATTTCTGCTCTCTATCCCTCTTCCTTCTACGGTTTCTATCCGTCTATCACTACCGTACGTATCTGGGATAAGTCTGCTATTCGCCTATTCTCACCGTGGGAACATTTAATATTAAAGACTATCCCTACTCTGTTTTTATCTTAACCGCTCTATTTTTACGTATCTATCGCTGTATCTATATCTTTGTGACTCTCTGATGTTTCTATTAAGTCTAGTCTGAACTTATAGTAAGTATCAGTCCGTTTCAGACAGTTCAAATACGTTCCGAATGCTACCTATGCCAGCATTTCAGGCATACATAGGCATACATAGACAAGGCATACATTTTGATGTCACCCATACACAGTCTTCTTCCTATCGTATTTCTGAGAAAGGTCTGTATTTGGTCACACAATCACTTATTTAGCTGTATGTTTCATGCTATCTAGGATATCAGAAACTATGTGGATCGAGAATCGACACCATTCAAACACAGAACAAACAACTTGCTGGTCTTTTTTCAGGGCACATAATTTTTTTTTTTTTTTTTTTACTTTTTACAGGGTGCTTGGCGACAGATTCTTAACAAGAGGGTGGTAGCTAGCCAGGCGAGTACTAGAAAATACCCTACCACCAAGCTATGGTTTCATCACGATGTTTTCCTTCACCGAAAGCTCAAGCTCATTGTAGGATTCGAACCCACGTCCTACGGATCGCAAGCCGACGTCACTACCACTGAGCCATCATCGCTATAGATATATAATAATTATGCTATTTATTTGTCCCGTAGCCGCGAGCTCACGCTTCGAAGTCGGCTGTTCCTGATGACATTGACAATAGACAAGAGCTAATAAGGTTTGGGTTACCAGTTACCTGCTTCCCGTTGACGAGCACTGTGGTGATGAAGGGGCTGATGGAGTCGACCGTGTGGTTTAGAAGCGAGGAGCAGTAGCGGACGGCGCGCCAGTGCCGCAGCACGCCCGCTGACTGATACAGCGCCTTCAGAGCTTCCAGCGCGCTGCTACCACCGACCTAACATTCAAAGAATTTATTGCATTTGCAATCCATAATTTCAAAACTTTTTTATTTACTTCTTACAGGGTAGCGTTTGACTACAATTCACCTGATATTAAGTGATGATGTGGTCGATGGTGACGACATGCTACACCTGGATTAGGAACAGGCTCTCAAGTGGGGCCGGAACACACCGATTGGTGCTTGGCGACAGATTCATGTTCGCGTTTGACTACAATTATCCTGATATTAAGTAACGATGTAGTCGAAGGTAGCGCCACGCTACGCCTGGACTGAGAACTGGCTCTCAAGTGAGGCTGCCGGAGCACACGGAAGCCGGAAGGGCAATGAATTGCCCTTCCGGCAACTGGTCTTGTAAAACTTAAAAACTGATCAGAGTGATGACGCATGATGGCGCAACGCAGTCTCTGAAAGACTGCAAGTTCCAAGAATATGTGTGGCACAGGCACTGAAATTTCTTTGGGCAGACGAGCCGCAAAATTTCCTTGTTTCTTAATATCTAAAAAGTCTACAGTGTGAATTGTATCTGTGCCACTCTATCTGTTTTACCAGGGACGCAACTGATTGGTGTTCAGGTAGTAATGTTGCCACACCAACACTTCCAAACCACTTCTAAAGTAACAAGAATGTATAAAACCTTAAAAATACAGTTAACTGTTGTTCTCATTAAAATAAAGAAACCTAAGAAAACTTAAATGCTAATTTTGAGCATGAAACACACCTCGTACATAGGCCCCTCGCGCTCCATAAGGATGCCCCACAGTTGGCACTGCGCGAAAATGTTGTCGGTACCTCGGAGAGCGGCCACCACGTCTGGTGTAGACCTGCGGATAAACATCCATCCATTTATGATAAGCTTGTAATATGTAACGTCATACTTGCAAATTTTAATAGATCAATGCCCGAAATTAATAATCGATACGATCCGTTATCCGCGGTTTTGAGGCGATATGTCATGTCATAATATGTCATTATAGTACTACGGCTTTACAGATTACTACTATAATGACATGACATATCGATGCAAAACCGCGGATAACGGATAAGACCACTATATACTATATATATATAATAAAACATACAACCTTTCACACTCAACCAATGATGCGTTAGTACCTCGAGCGTCTGTTCCGTTTCCGTCAAAGCACTGTCGGTCGACGTAAGAGCGGCAACATCGCGCCACGTGTATTTGGATTAAATGCATTCAGACTAGGCGTAACATCAGTGGAGAAAGTGGAGATTGTTAGAGGGGAGTTGACGCGACCGATGATAATCTCGACGCATTTTCCGTCAGATATGCACGAGGACCTTACTTGTTCTTGTACGTGTCGTAGTTGACGAGGTCCTCGCGGTAGGTGAGCGTGCGCGGCACGTCGGTCAGCGACTGGTAGCCGATGTAGTCGTGCTGCAGCTGCCGGAACTGCGTGAACATCTCCGAAGGGAACTCGCCTTGGCTCATAAAGTCGAGATGTTCTGCGAAAGTCTGTGACGTTGTAAACGAATCTTCACATGTTTTTAGTAGCCAGAGTAGTAGGATACAACATGTGATCACTTTAAAACGTCAAACTAGCTACGCCTGTTTCAACCTCCTTACGCCGGCAAAAGAACAGACAAGAAACGCCCGGCAGGTATTTTTTTGGGCGCGATCACTTTTTTAATTTTTTTCTTAATTACTAATTGATTGCATTGGAGCAGTTCACTACAATCCCAAGCTTTTTGCCATCTTAATAATCCGACATTTTTAAGCTTTACAAATAAGAGTTATCGTGTTATCGGTGTTCTTCAAGTTTTTCTGGAGCGTACATTAGAGTATGTTAGGCGTTGTTTATAACGAAGAGATCCGCTCACCCATGCAAGAGCTGGAGATCAAGTTCTGCAGGCGTCCGAGGCGGACCTTGACTCCGTCGCAGTGGCCCTTCTTCAGCATCGCGAAGAGGTCGAGCATCTGCTTGAAGTGCGGGTCCCGCATGTGCTCTTCCCGCACTAGCAGGCAGACCGTCGGCCGCCCCGACAGACGCCAGTACCTGAAACGGTGCGGGGCCAGTAGGGGGTCAGAATTCCAGTAGCAGTCTCAAAAAGATTGCAAGAAAGTTGCGCATATGACTTTCTTTTATAAAACGTATTGCACGTACGTGCGTATGTACACACCAATCAGAAACAGCGGTTACCCGTCGCACACACACACACACACGGTAGTGGGTATCCAGTCCAGTTACTCACTTGCCCACAAATTGCAATTCTGTCTTGATGTCGTCTATAAGCAGAGCCATGTCTCTGTACAAATAGAACTCTGACACCTCGAATATCAACGGGTAGCAGAGCACTGTCATGCCGCATACTCTGTATATCTGTAAACAAAATGTACTTATTATTAATTTGCCTGTTCCCTCATCTAGTTATTTGTGGTTAAAAAAATACTAAGACACCTATGTACAGGCTCTCCTCATCAATTCTTAGCAAAATATCGTAAACTCAAAAGGCACGTATACGTAATACTGTGTGAAGCATTATGTAGAATAGAATAGAATAGAATTTCGTTTATTTGCAACAATAACACTCAAGGTACATGAATCATGTGAATGCAACGATTTCTTTCCCTCTGTTTAATTGTTACCTTGTCACACCAAAACCCGCTGAACAGATCTTAATGAAATTTGGAATGGAAATAATTTGAACCCAACGGGTTAACGACATAGAATATTTTTTTATCGCGATAAACTGTAGTCCACGAAAACGTATGACACAGACACAGGTACTTATATCACATTTCGACGAAGATGAAAAAATAGAGTACCTTGCTTGTGCCCAAGGAGCCGACCGGTCTGATCGGGCGGCCAGTGAGCTTCAGCTTGGATGCCACGCCCAGCTCTCTATACACGTGCACCAGCTGCGTTGAACTGCACACCTTCGAACGGACATAACTGCATACACCAAAGAATATTGTTCGGGAATCAATCACTATAGTATCTACACTAGTATTATATAGAGTTGTTTAGATCATGGGTTCGACTTGTCTAGATCAGGTTAGGTACGTGCGGATTTTCCATCGTTCAAAACGGTGAAGGAACAATCGTGAGGAAACCGGGATGACCAAGAACCGTAATAGGCTAATGATTACGATAATTGTTTGTAAATACATACATTATTGTATTACATGTATGTTTGTGGGGTAATCTCCAGAACTATAACAGAGTATATTTAGAAAAAAAACAAAAATTTGAGTATTCCCACGTTTAAGTTTTTATTTTCCTATTCGTGCGAAGCCGAAACGAGTCGCGTTAGCTAGTTACTAAATAAAACAAAATTACCAGCCGCGTTTGTCTGTTGGGTCTTACCTCAGAAACTATTATACTGAACTGATGTTGACGGTTTTTCGATAATTATCCAAAAAAGCCTCGCGCACATTACGGCGGGGCGCACCACAAAACTTCATAGATCTCTGTCGTTTATTTGGTATTTGAAAGAAAAGTTGCAATACGACCCCAAAGGGTGCCGGCGTGCGATGCCTAAACCAAGTTATTTTTGCTTTTAAGATTTTTCAAACGTACCTGCACCGGTTCAACTTCATGTGGCGTCTGCGTCTGAATGCCGTACGTGCCCATCATCGCTTGCAGCCGCATCGACTCTGCTATCAGCACCACTTGCACCACTAGATCCGTTGCGATCCCCTGTTATAAAAACAAGACATAAAGGAATACATACTTCTGAAACGCGATGCCATCCGATCACGCGTGTTTACTCGATTTAAATTGTTCAGTTTTCATAAACAAGCAAGGCGCAACGTGACGAAACGCAAGGACTCCATCCAACCTATCAACAGTTAAATGTAATAAGGATATACCTATCCATCGAAATATTATTATTTATAGATAATATATATTATGCGGGAGCACTAAGTAAGTAGGTATTGGAAATTCTATGAATTACGTGAATATTGAATGGGGAGTATATCTCATTAGAAGAGGGGGGGGGGGATTTTCCAAGCCTATCTCACTTCCAATATGCGACTGCCAACAAATCAAGCCAAACAAGCAAAATTATATACCATTACGTGTATAAAAAACTAAACTTTTGATTTAGAAACGATTCTTACGAATCTTTCACTTATGAGTTTTACTCCTATCCACAGAATAAAAAGATCTCCAACTAGGGAACATCAGAGGCAACATACCTAATGCGACCGAAACACAAAAGATAGCATAAAATGGATTAGCAATAAACTGCCGAATTTAAGTAAGCTACAAATAAAGTTACAGTTACTAAACAATATTTTCATGCAAGCAATATTACGTACGTTTCGAATTAAAAGATCGCTATCATGCAATTTTCTCAATGTGTACTCACAACCGGCTTGGCCTGCCAGCGGGCATGAAAACAAATAATTTTACATTTTAATCCGAATACAAAACAAAACTTTCAACACTGTTACGTTATTGCTGCAGTTGTGGTTTACATTATCATATAACCTACGCAGGTGAAGCTGCGGACAACTCCTATTACTTAATCAATCAAACGACTCAACGCCTCAATACTATCAACACAAACATTCATTTTTAACTATATACGCTGACGCTAGGAATCCAAAAGAAAATGCATCTTCGCGACGCCAGACCCGGACCGGTCCGGGCATTTGGTTATAGCGAGTAATGGTAAGAATAGCTTAGAATAAGACTTGTGTGTAATAGGCCTTGACTACAAAGGCTGGCAAACGCGTTACAATATAAAATTTAACAAACATAATTATAGGAACAAATGTGAGTGGTATTCAGTCTGCGCAGAGCCCTCTCTGCTGCGCACACTAAAGAAATAAGAAGATAAACATCAGAAGAAGATGGACATCTGTAGCCGATCGAGATTCTACTTCTTTTTTTATTTCTTACACAGGTTAGCGTTTGACCACAAGTCACCTGTTGTTAAGGGACGATTTGGTCGAAGGTGGCGCCACACTACATCTTGATTGGGAACTGGCTATAGACTTATAATACTTTACTTTACTTCTTACTTCGCTTTTACTTTACTTCGTGATTGCAAGTACAACAATTATATCATGAAAGTGTTACCTGAAAAGCGGAATAGCGTCCGGCGCGGCGCGGCCGGTTGTACGAGGGCAGGTAGCGCCGGATGGGGTCCAGCTCGTTCACGTGCAGCAGCCCGCCCGTCAGCAGCTGCGCCAGCACGAACAGGGACTGCGCCCAGAGGAACAACCCGCCCGTGTCTGCACATCAACACACACACTCAGTAAAAAGAATAGCTATTGCAGGCGCAGAAGTTTTTTTTTTACATCTTACAGTAAAAGTCAAAAATGTGTTTATTTAGTTGGATACATATAACATTGTGATCACTTTAAAACGTCAAACTTAAAACTAGCTACGCTTGTTCCAACCTCCTAACGACGGTAAAAGAACAGGCAAGGAACGCCCGGCAGGTATTTTTTTCGGCGCAATCACATTGGTATCAATCATCAGATAGAATTGGAGCACACTATCATCAGATAGAATTGGAGCAAGTTCACTACAACCGCAAGTTTTCTTGTCATCTAAATTCCAAATGGGGTAGCGTTTGCCCACAAGTCACCTGATGTTAAGTGATGATGTGATCGAAGATGGCAACACGCGCACTTGGATTGGGAACTGGCTCTCAAGTTAGGCTGCCGGAACACATCAATAGGTGCTTGCCGATAGATTCTTAACTTGTGGTAGTCTAGCCAGGCCAGCACTAAAAAATGCCCTGCCATCAAACTATGATTTCAACACGATGTTTTCCTTCACCGAAAGCTCAAGCCCATTGCAAAATTCAAACCCACGACTTACGGGTCGCCAGCCGACGTCACACCCACTGGGCCATCTCTCGCTTCAAGTTACATGCCTTAGCAGTGCTGCGTCGTGTGTCAATTTAAAAAAGGGAAACTGGCCGTTCACTTTGAAAATCGACATCGTTGTCAGCATATTATGTACATTGACCACCCACTACTGAATATAGCCCTCTCTTTTACGTCATCCATCTCGGTGTTGAATCTTTGTATATCTAATTGGAATGAATTGATTATAGGTCCCATAGCACGGATCAACGAAGGTTTGTTATACTATAGAAAACAGTAAAACACAAGCAAAACGTCATGCAGATTACAGCCTTACAGGGGTGGTTTGAGTCCTTAGCCACGCTGAACACAGAACCCTACATTATGGCGACTTATAACTTTATTGCTTGTGTAGCTGGTACTAGAGTCCGAAATAGTACGGCTTTTTTATATAGGCATAGCGGAAAAAAGCAGTATCAAACGTAAACTGTTAAAACAACACTACAATAAGGAAACTGTTAGGGAAGAAACAAGCAATCAACCTCAACTCAATGTTCTGTTACCTTTGTCTTCATGATCGCTCGGTGTGTCTGCAAATATTACTATATTTAAGTACACGATTTGTTTTAATTTACATTCTACAATCAAATTTTAAGACATTATTTTACCCGTAGACGCCGGCATTCGGGTAGAGCGAGCGGAGCGCCGCTCTAGGCTCGAAGTGGCAAGAGGCGCCAAAATAAGAGGGAGAGAGAGGGAAAGTAAAGTAGTAACTCTATCCCATTTTCAAAGATCTGTAGCAGCGGGGCATGGCAACAGCTTGGATATATTTTATTTATTAATAATTATTAATTAACAGACACAAATAAAATTGTTGATATGAGAGCAACCGATTGGCCAAATGTCGCCGGAAGACAATCTTGCTCTACCTTCATACAGAACTAAGGCCGGCGCTGAGTCACTGGTTCCAAATATCAAACTCGAATCTCATTCAATTACAACAGGAAATTCAAAATTTAATTTATCAAAATCAGAGCGATTTTATGAATAGTGCTTGTTTTAAACATTATAATCCAAAAATTATTGAAATACTTACTAGCTGGTACCCTGCGCACCGAATTCGGTTCACTGCGCTCGTTATCTATGCCTTCTCGAGGCACGTAGTAATACCAGGGAATGACGGGATCTGTAGAAATATGCAGATTAATTTCCAACAACTATTTTAGCTGATACCATTCTAATATCTATCAACTTGTAGCGCAAGCATAGTCATTTGTTTACTGTCCACACATTACAAAGAAAAATCTCAATCAAGTAGTCTTCCTTTTATTACCTCCATTCTCGTCCATATAAATCCGTGCCTTGAGCAATTTCTGGTACTCCTCTACTTGATCTGGCAGCGTACGGAACACGCCGTCAATAATCATTAAGACATAGAACAGAGGCCACTCAGACTCGATGCCATCAAACTCCTTCAGCTCGCCTTCGTGGTAATATCTTCTATTGGAATCTTCGAGAACGCATTTGTATCCATCGCGGCTGAATCTTTTAAAGCCGTATTTGCCTTGCAATCGCCGTAATATGTTCGATTTCGTTAATTGCACTAAGTGTTCTTCGTGGGTAGCGAATGCTGGGAACGATATTGTAGGCAAAAGAGATGCATCTACCCCCTGAAACAAAATATAATTTCTTATAAGTAACTGACTTAATTACTTAAGCACATTAATGCGTGTAAATGGGGCCTGTGATGAAATGTAAATGGGTTAGGACATATTAATATGCAGTCTGTCCTTGTTAAAAGTTAATGAAAGTATGTAGGTAAATTACTAACCTTTGAACTAGATTCACGCGGAAGCATAGTTTCAAAAATGCTTCTGTTACGGTTGTGCGCGTCAATATCAACGTAGACAACACTCCAGGAAGCGCCCTTGTCACCGAATAAATTGCATCCATTGATGGCTTCCAGCGCAGCCTTTGCCATGCCTGAAATTATTAACAGACTAGCTGCACCACACTCTTTTCCCATTGTTCATTATCATCATCAGCTTATCACGTTCCCACTGCTGGGATTCTGGCCTTCTCTCAGAGAGAGAGCATGGGCTGTAATCTACTACCATGGCTTACTAAGGTTTGGTAGATGTCGCATGCCCTTGAATGTTGTAGTTCTTGGACATGCCGGTTTCCTCACAATGTTTTTCTTCATCGATATCAACAAATTTATGTAACTAGGTATAGACTTTTACGGTATAAATGTATCCTTTGTCTTATTCCAGGACTATGGATCTTATGAAAATCCTTTCAGTTGTTACAGAGCTTAGTGACGAAAAGACAAGTTGTAAAATGTTGCTGGTTGCAATGTTGGTGGATGGAAACCAGCCTAGAGTAGCAAACAGTTTTTTGAAAAGTAGTTACCAATAGAAGACGCATGGATTTCCGGTTTTCCATCATTGTATTTAGATCCTCTTTCCCACATGCCGTAGTCTGGCGTCCTGTATGCTCGCTCGACATAATAGACCAGATTCTGAACAAAAGCGACTTCATCCTGAAATATTTACGGAAACAGGATATTCATTTGCTTTGTTTTGATGAGCAGGGCAGTTTATAAAAGTAAATAAGTACCTGTGTGTAAATAATCTGAAGTCCCGAAGTGATCATCTGCACAAGAAACAGTAGGTAAAGCGACACCACATCGATCTGCAGATGGTGATACTGTTCGTCTGTCAGGACCGGCTCTCCAGTGGTGAGGTGAAACTTTACGTGCAGAGCGTGTGCCGCGCTCTGCCGCGTCTTGAACGCCTCGACGCGCGCCGCCTGCTTGATCCAGCACTCCAGGATGCCGCGCATACATTTTACTGTACTCTGCCCTAGCTCGTGGGATTTGCCCCTGTCATCATCTATGCGTCTGGAACGGTAAACACAGAAATACAGATTGTTGGTTGACTGTCTCAAAATTTGGCACAAATATTTTTTTACTACAAACAGGGTAGCATTTGATCACAAGTCACCTGATAGTAAGAGACGATGTGGTCGAAGGTGGCATCACAATATACCTGGATTGGGAATTGGCCCTCATACATGCTTAACTTGAGTGTGGTAGCTGGCCAGGTGAGTACTAGAAAATACCCTGCCATCAATCTACCATTTCATCACAATGTTTACCTTCACCAAAAGCTCAAGCTCATTATTGGATTCGAACCCACATCCTACAAATCTCAGATTCAGATTCATTTATTCACCCTAATAACAATTCGCCATTTTAGGCAAGTCAGTTAATTGTACAAATAGAATTACATAATAAAAATGAGTAAGTATCTATACATACTTTTCATTCGCAGAAATTCTCAAAAATAATTACATATAATAATAAGAAAATAGAAATTAAATTAATCAGAATTGCAGAATTGAATCTGAGCCATGTTTTACAATAAAATAATTTGTTAGGTTTTATTCACTGACCTGTATGCTTGGTACAGGCCCCATACTGCTGAAGCACAGTAAATGCTATCTCTCACACTACCAATGTGAAGATCTGATGATAAGACAGGAAATAGGCCTGTGATTGGACTCTGATATCTCAACAACTGCCTCTTTACTGTAAACAAATAAAATAAATATCTATACAAAACTATTTTTACACCTTTTAACAAAAGTGCTTAGTAATTAATTTTATTATTCTACCATTTATTTGTGTAATATAAGCCCTTGGTTGCTACTATGCTGGTGGCGTATTTACCAGCTAGCTGAGGCGCCAGAATACAAGCGGCAAATTTGGAAAAAAATAAATCCTTAACTCTTCAGCATAGAATACCTTGCATTATAAAGTTGTCTTAAATAAGCTATAGATGAGTTTTAATTAACTTGAGAACGTAATAAAAGTTGTTCATTATTGAGCTTGCGTTTGCACAGAAATTGCGAAGCCCTGTAAACATTTCAACTAAATTGCCGAGTTACAAAAATAAACTAGACATGTCACTGACAAATTGGAGTGCTCTAATCTAATTGCTATTACTATTCATAAATAAAACATAAAACACACCTATTGCATAGTAAATGTCTAGTTGGCGTACTGTATCTTCATAGTTTGATATTTTCATATACTGTTGGGCGTTGATGTCATCAATACTACCTTGCCGAATCATATTGTCTGGGATAGCCTGAAAAAAACACAGATTATT
Source organism: Opisthograptis luteolata (assembly GCA_931315375.2). Lineage (NCBI taxonomy): Eukaryota > Metazoa > Arthropoda > Insecta > Lepidoptera > Geometridae > Opisthograptis > Opisthograptis luteolata. The sequence goes on from OV928034.1 coordinate 5,069,998, forward strand.
CTTCTCTCCTCTACCGGCTCTACCGGCGACTTCATCGTCTGTCTAGAATAGACTTTATTGTAGTGACTAATTGACTATCACTCAGTGTCTTTCTACGGACTATCCAATATTTAGCTTATCAACAATTATTTATGTTTACCAGAGGCTTGGAGGAAATAACAACCATAGTGTATCTGAAACATAGGTCCAGAAAACAAATAAGACGTGCAGATAAATTAACCAACCAATCAACTACAAAAATAACTAATGAACTAGAACAGAGGTCAATTCATTACCGACAATTTAAAAGTTCTCAATCCCGATATAAGACAAGTACTTTACATACCAATACGAATGCAATGCTACTTTTAATCTGCACTGAATAAAAACATACGTTTTTAGTCTTGATTCTACCCAAAATAATTATTGAAAATAATCAACATAACAAGCAACAGCGTCAACCATAGATTAAGTAGACTATATACTACGTATAGATGGAAATCACCCATAGAACGACACAATCGTTAGAGAAGTGAACGAAATGACCTGCGCCAGATGAAGGTTACTATGGAGTATTCTGTGACGATAGTGCTTGAAACGTCAGGCGGCAAATATCGATATCGATCTGTAGTGATGGGACATTTAAACCCAACCCACTATCGATAACCCATTCCATTTCCTATTTTATGTTTTCAATAGCTTAAGGTTTTTAAATAATGAAACTCAGTTTTAATATTTAAATTTATATTCAGATAAATAATACTACCACTTCGAATTGGAACTTTACAATTTCTTCAATCAAATCAAATTAAGTTGGGGGTTTATATAAAATTTTAATTGTTTGATATATATAATCCAAATCCAAGAAATTAGAATGGGCAAGTGCCTTTCTTGAACTAGCTACTTACAACTATTACAGCAATCAAATTAATATTAGGTACTATACAAAATTGAATTAACAATTTGATTATAATACAAATCTAAAGAAATTATACACAGAATGGCCATGTACCTATATTAAATAAGCTCCTTATTAATTATACATCAATCAAATTAAGATTAGGTATGTACCATACAAGATTTAATTAACTGTCTGATAAATATATGTAATACAAATCCAAGAAAATGACACATAGAATAGGCACATGCGATCATACAAATTTGTACTTACAACAGCTATACATCAATCAAATTAGGTACTATACAATATTGAACAATCTGATATACAGTGCAAATCCTAAGAAATTACATATATTATTATACACAGTATGGGCATGTACCTATATTAAACAAGCTACATAGAATTATACATTGATTCATCGTTATAAACCGAATATAACTAATACATAATAATATAATTGACTATCGGGTTGGGTGTAGTAACTGGGACCAGGCATTTCAAGATTTTGTGAATATGGTGGGTAAAATATGCTGCAGTACAAAAAAATTAAAAAAATACCAAACCCGATACCAGCTGGATACATATTGGCCACATTGACATTCATGTTAGGCTCTATTTCTATGTTCAATACAAAATCTCTGTTTTTATTTTTCTATTTCTATAAATGATACTTACTTACTTACTCAAGAGTCCTGGTTTCAATTTCTTTTGGTCCAAATAGGGTTGGGTGACTCACAAGCAGTCTTCTCCTCTTCCTAAGATATTTTTCCTCGAATTGATGGCCACATAATTATTGTTGGAGCATTTACATCAGCTATATATTGACTATGTGGCTGTACCAAGTCCAACTAAATTTTCCTCTGGTCTCGAGAGCCAAAAAAGCACGAGTTGATTGTTCAGCTACAATCAGCAATGCAGCGCGAGCGAGACTGCGAGAAGACATTATTATTCTAAAACAAACATAACCTAAATGTAATAAATTATTCTGTAACCTAACAAGATGCTATTTCATGTAATTTAAGTCGGCACAGGCTTAGCTCTACTTACGTTTTTGTCTGTTAGCAGTTAGTTGTTGATTGATGATACAGGTTTTTAACCTTGTGATCCTTGTCATTATAGAAATGATATGTAAGATAAAATTTAATGTAATTCTAAAGAGCAACGGTTTTAATTTCAAGTACCTAGTTTTTGTTTCTTCGTTAATCGCTTCGCAACTTTCGCAAGCAATCAAAGTGAAAAAGAGAAATTGACGAAACTGTGCGGGACCGGGAAAATATGGCGGGCGTTAAATTCACAAAAAGTAAAAAAAACACAAACAAAACTTCGTCTGATAGATTATAAATAATGAATTACTGAATGAAATTGAATGAATGAAGCCTGTTCAAAGTGTTCATGTTCACCAATCTCATCTGGCGCAGGTCACTTCTAAGAGCATAAACGATGTTCTGTGATTACCTGCCGTGGCGTCAACTCAAGAATAATCTGAAAGAAATTAGGCAAAAAATATCGAATTATCGATATACTGAAATATCGATAGATTCTCACAACACCATCGATATAATTATTTTAGAGTATCGAATTCATAAAAAGTTTAGATTATTCTTTTTATTTTATTAAAATCAGAAATATATGTTGAAAGTATTTTTAGTGCAAGCAGAAACGAACGAAAGTGAACCATCAGCCGCTTCCCAATAAGTGTGCTGTCTGCTTGTTTGCCAAATTGCTACTTTATTACGTAAATAAAAGAAACAAAACTGTAAGATTGTTTATTTTCCTTCTCACAAGATATCTTTAAAAAAAATATCCATAAATCACTTGAATGTTATTATCGACATTTTTCACTCGATATCGACTGGGGTAAGATTTCTGATTCTGACAGCCCAAAAAATGTAGTTCCCATTTTTACCATCCCTATGTGTTTGAAATCTGACGTCGCACCGGCTGACGGTAGCTGTGACCTACCTACCGACACTTCTGAGCTTGTGACAGCTGACAGTCGATTCGAATTCAAAGTCATCACTGGTTTTTAAGTCAAAGTCACAGGTATTTGTAGTCTTGTCAAGGTCAAATTCATAAAAAGCAATCAAAATTAAAATAACCAAAACAGCAAACACGAACGAAATGTATCGTTTTGTTTTGGAAAAGTCGTATGAAAAATAAATAGGATATGTTGAAGAAAGTTCGCATTTCTGCTATTTAATTATATGAGCGAGAAGTGATAATATTCAGGTTGGCTATTTTATTAATTATACCTTAGCACGTAGTTGGCTTACCTGATCAGTTCTATTTGAATAATTTACAGCTGTATATTCAACTAGAATGAGCGAAGACAAGGAAATTTTTGGCGATAGCTGTCGTAGAGATGCTCAGGTTTCTTATCACAATTTTACCTTGTCTTATTATTACTGCTGCTTATTAGTGCTTGCTGAGGTCACTAAGCTTTATGGCCAAAGGCCGTTGTACGTTACTGCGACGCGATCCGTACGGCCTATAGGACCCTAATTTATTAGGACTTATTAGGCCATAAAGTTTGGTGCCTACTTGCCTATTATATGCTCCTATATGCAATGGACAATGCCTGATGACTACACTAGCATATCCAGTCCTATGTCTGAGGTCTTGTTCCCTCACAGACACTTCATTTCTGACAGCTTCAGCTCAATCCAATTTTTTATCAATTTGCTTGCGTTTTGTGGCTTCTCTTGTGTTGTAGTTGTAGCCCATTGTGTAAAGGTGCTTTAATGCCAAATCACACCTAGCATTGATTCTAAATAAGCTGCATAATTCTGATTGCAATAAGCCATGAAACAAATAAATTTTAGGGAAACCAACATTGACTATTTGATTAAGAAGCACTGCAGTAAAAGATAGATTTGCTGTCACTTTCAAGATGAGACGGAGTGCGTGTATATTAGTCCAAATACAAATGCTCAATACGAAGGTGGCAGCGATGTTTATACTGTTTTAAAGTGGATTGTTATGTTCGCTCTTGCCATTACTCGTGCAGCACCCTGGTTTTGTTTATTGGTCAAGTGCTATAATTAATTTGAAGTAGGTTCTAGTTGCATTACAATTTACATAGTACATGTTCTATCGCACACACTGTAATTAAAAATTGGCTGAATTGTGTGAAGTGTGATTTGGCTCGTAATAAAACTTATGGTAAAGCTATGGTTCACTGATTTACTGAGTTACAATAAACAACTAACCACTTCAATAGAGGTTATGATATTAATATACTTATTACTTATATAAGGTACTTCATCCCTAAATAAACTCAACGACTAATAATTAATTGCTTTAGTTTATTTCTGACTAATAACACTAAATAGGTACCTGAGGTTTTTTTTTTGTTAAGTTAACTTATCCTATTAAAATCATAAAAACAAGTATTAAAATAGTTGTTATTCCTATGAATTAATCATAAAACCACTGTCGAACAATATGTTATATTATAAAACATTCAAGAACTACATTATTGCATTATTGTAATACCTATAAAATAGCATCAGAGACAGAACCTTTTTTGTTGTGCCATTTAAATATAACTAAAGACCAAATTAAATTATTTTTTCAAATATAATAATGTGATTGGGATATTAATACTAAATTAAATCCATTTTCAATATTGTATTAACAGATATACAAATTGAGAGTCCTTTCATTCTCAGATAGACTTGTTCACTCTGATCGGAGGAAGCTGGCCGCCTGCGCCTCGTGAGCCTGCCCACCCCGAGTACAGGTCTGCGCCCCTCCCTCGCCGACACACTATGCAGCGACCCTCACAGAGTGAGCGGGTCAAGTCTGTGAACCTCATTGAACACCTTGTACCAGATCGCAGACGGAACAAGCAGGGAGCCGTTGCGAACATTTCCAATGTGACAGACAGTCCACCACAAAAGAACAACATGGTACTAGAACCGAAGAAAATTGAGACGGGCATTCTAGTTGGTCAGTGAATTTTTGTATTAGTCTATTTTAGTTAACGCTCAATAGCCAGCACTATAGGCCGGCAAATGTTATAATTCTCTCCGTGAGTTTTTTTTGTATGCAACTGCGTAACGAAATAAGCAAGTTTGCCTGCTAGTAAGTGTCATGCATGCCCGTTACAGTTTAGTGACATCCAAGAACCACGATCTACTGGATATTAATTCTCTTTCAACCTTGAAATTTCATCGGAAACATAAATACGATGGTGAAAAGCTATTTGTACCAAGCAACATTTTTTTTACGTTTACAGTAGTTGGATTTAAGAAAAAAAATTGGTTTAACGAAACTCGCGGTTACTCTGTATGATTCAAAATAAACAGTCGCTGCATAAACAAAGTAGCAGGCAAAAAATAATGGATATATTGCAATAAATATTAATAATAATAATAATTAAGCCACAGTACTTTTTGAATGTTGCAGAAGTGAGCAACAATGATAGTTTGCAGGGGCTGCACAACTCCGTAACACTCGGATCGCCTCATACGTCGTCTTACAACTCGAGACCATCATCTATTGGAAGAACTCAGGTATTAAGACCCGGTACTTAGTAGCCTCATCTCGTAAGCCGTAATGCAGGCGACTGAGGGGCTACCTCAAGCCGATCTGGCAGTAACGAAAACGTTTCAAAAATATTTTGTATTGCTAGTTCAGTTATATTACAACCTTATAGACACTGAACTCTCTTTATTGAAGATGCACCAAGATTAGTGAGAATAGGTACCTCATGCGTGATCCACCCTCGACTGCATCGTCGCTTACCATCAGGTGAGATGTGGTCAAACGATCCGGACTTAAAAAGAACCAATGAAGTGATTTGATATAAAATTATCTGTTTGCAGGAAAACATTGCAGTTGTACCAAGGGCAACACCTGATGCAGGTCAACATCATCACAATGATGTCAGATGGATTGGTAATAATATTATCACTCAATTTCTTATCAAAGTTGTACCTACCTTCCTAGCAATTAGTTCGTCATTATATTGACCATTCATTTGTATGTAAACAAATTATGTAACAGTCATTAGCGATACATATAAAACAATCTAAGTACTCTCAAATGCTGCACAAACTTACCATTCTGCTGATTTGTGTTTGTTACATCCACCACAAACAATTTGACTACAAAACCACCAATTAACTTGTAAACAAACAGTAGAACCACTTGTGACCTCTGATGACGGTCGGTGTCCAGTCTCCACTAAGAATCAAAAGCGTGTCATAACAAATTGCTATCATTTGAATTGATATTCTTCTATATTTGAACTATTATAAAGTACACTGTTCGCTGTTCACACTGTAAACTTGCGTTCGCAGCATAGATTGTCCAATTTTAACTTTCCTAGTTTCTATTAATAGACGTGGCGCGCTGCGTGGCGGCCGGCTGGCTGGCAGCCGCAGAAATGTAACGTCGCTGCGTTCAGCGTTGCATATGTTCTGTGTTCTTGTACCTACAATGTCGTATTCGTATTTACGTCCGCTGTCCTTCGACGAGATACCGCTGTGCGTGCTCGAATGTTTAGATGGTACATTGAATGTCTTCGCGTTGTGAGTTGTGAAGGAGTGGTGCGCTGAAGTTTAGATTTTGAAGTGCCTCTTGCAGATGTGCGGTGCGGCGAGAATTCGGAGGAGTTGTACGACTCGCCGGTGCTGGGATCGCCGCGGGCGGCGGCGGCTCCACTGCCCTCGAGGCCTTCGCCCGTTGGACACACTCAGGTTAGCCAACTCCGAATAGGATAGTTTGATATTTTACTGTTTCGTTTCAAATCTTTTTTGTACCTACCTATACGAACTAATTTGTTATTGGTTAGTATATAAGCTCCTTTTGAAATTAATTACATATTTATAAAAATATACCTGTATATGTACCTATACACAATCGTATTGAATGAACGTTATGCATGGAATTATAGGAATTCAAGGATCGAGAGAACACAGTGGTCTCGAACCTACCGATTTTTCGGTATTTCTACCGATATGAGCTCTGTTCTACCGAAATACCGAAATGCAACGATTTTTCCACGATTTCCGAGAATACATTGAAATTCTCCCGATTTTTCTACCGATTTTGGCGATTTAACATTTATAAATTGGCAACCCTTTTCATTTATGTATAATCTATACTAATATTATAAAGCTGCAGAGTTTGTTTGTTTGTTTGTTTGTTTGAACGCGCTAATCTCAGGAACTACTGATCCGATTTGAAAAATTCTTTCAGTGTTAGTTAGCCCATTTATCGAGGAAGGCTATAGCCTATATTTTATTTCAAAAAAAAATAGGGATCCGTAAGAAAATTGCTATTTTGCAACCCAAGGTGTGAAATCGAAAACCTATTTTTGCGTGCGCTGCAAAAACTATTGACACTAGAAAAAAATAATGTATTACGGGTTTGTAGGTACCATTAAGGTCTACAAAAAAATTCGCAAGAGCATTTGTCTAACTATTACAGTTATGCCACAATATGTGTTTTTTTTTATTTTAAAAATGTAATTTAAATGCCTCTTCTAGAAAAGACTCTTTATTTGTATCTTTATATATAAATTACATAAAAAAAAATTACTTCAAAAAAGTAAAAACATTAAGACCCAGTTCCCAGTACAGGTAGTGTGGCGTCATCTTCGACCACATCGTCACTTACCATCAGATGACTTAGGGTCAAACGCTACCCTGTAAGTGCTTAAAAATAAGATTTATTTTGGTGAAACATCGAGATTAAGTTTATACTAAATAAAAATAAAATAAAATAGTTTGTAATATGTATGTAATGTAGAAATAAATAAACGAATTTGATACTATATTGTTTTTTTATATACTACCGATTTTTGGTACAAATATACCGATTTTGGAGGGCAACTCTACCGATTTCGCACTTTGACGTTCGAGACCACTGAGAGAACAAGACGTAGACGTACAACTTTCGTTAAACTATTAGGGTAATATTAATATTGTAATCCAATTGAATAGTAAGTATATACATATTTTCAGGATGACATCGGCGTGGGTTCGCTGGTTGAAGTCGCGACGGACGTCGACCAACATCATTACGGAGTTGTCAGATGGATAGGCATTATTGACGGTAAGTGACGATAAGTACTCGTAATATGTTATTCAGCGCCCAGATAATGTGGTAAACAGATAGTCTCAAGAGGCTAACTTTAAATTAATTCGTCATGACTGACTTATATTGCATACTCTAATACTGGCGCAGTATTATGTATATACCCACGAGTATAGCCTGCGGGACACGTACGCCGCACGTGTCCCGCAGTTCCGTCCTAATCGCCGCCGCGTTTGTTATTGTTCGACTTTTGTCGTTGACCGTATCCATGAGAGTGGTAACTTTAGGTTAAGCACTATGGGGCTGACATAAAAGCCCCTAAAAATCATAGATTAAAAAAAAACTTTCAAGTTAGGTAAAACTTTGGTGGAGGGCGCCATGTGCACCCTGAGCAGCCCAGTGAAGTTGTAAAGCAGGTGGTCCCTTCTAGAGCAATGTGTCGCACAGATACTGCGACGGCGGGCGTGGAGCTGGAGCAGAGCGTGTGCGGGCTCGGCGACGGCGTCCGCGACGGCGCGCGGCTGTTCGCGTGCGCGCCGGGCCGCGCGCTGTTCGTGCCGCTGCCGCTGTGCCGCCGCGACGCGCGCTTCCAAGACACGCCGCCGCCGCGGGCGCGCCGCGCGGTCGCGCACCACGACCTCGTGGAGCAGGTGGGCCCGCTCACTTGCACTACTGTTCGTGCCGCTGCCGCTGTGCCGCCGCGACGCGCGCTTCCAAGACACGCCGCCGCCGCGGGCGCGCCGCGCGGTCGCGCACCACGACCTCGTGGAGCAGGTGGGCCCGCTCACTTGCACTACTGTTCGTGCCGCTGCCGCTGTGCCGCCGCGACGCGCGCTTCCAAGACACGCCGCCGCCGCGGGCGCGCCGCGCGGTCGCGCACCACGACCTCGTGGAGCAGGTGGGCCCGCTCACTTGCACTACTGTTCGTGCCGCTGCCGCTGTGCCGCCGCGACGCGCGCTTCCAAGACACGCCGCCGCCGCGGGCGCGCCGCGCGGTCGCGCACCACGACCTCGTGGAGCAGGTGGGCCCGCTCACTTGCACTACTGTTCGTGCCGCTGCCGCTGTGCCGCCGCGACGCGCGCTTCCAAGACACGCCGCCGCCGCGGGCGCGCCGCGCGGTCGCGCACCACGACCTCGTGGAGCAGGTGGGCCCGCTCACTTGCACTACTGTTCGTGCCGCTGCCGCTGTGCCGCCGCGACGCGCGCTTCCAAGACACGCCGCCGCCGCGGGCGCGCCGCGCGGTCGCGCACCACGACCTCGTGGAGCAGGTGGGCCCGCTCACTTGCACTACTGTTCGTGCCGCTGCCGCTGTGCCGCCGCGACGCGCGCTTCCAAGACACGCCGCCGCCGCGGGCGCGCCGCGCGGTCGCGCACCACGACCTCGTGGAGCAGGTGGGCCCGCTCACTTGCACTACTGTTCGTGCCGCTGCCGCTGTGCCGCCGCGACGCGCGCTTCCAAGACACGCCGCCGCCGCGGGCGCGCCGCGCGGTCGCGCACCACGACCTCGTGGAGCAGGTGGGCCCGCTCACTTGCACTACTGTTCGTGCCGCTGCCGCTGTGCCGCCGCGACGCGCGCTTCCAAGACACGCCGCCGCCGCGGGCGCGCCGCGCGGTCGCGCACCACGACCTCGTGGAGCAGGTGGGCCCGCTCACTTGCACTACTGTTCGTGCCGCTGCCGCTGTGCCGCCGCGACGCGCGCTTCCAAGACACGCCGCCGCCGCGGGCGCGCCGCGCGGTCGCGCACCACGACCTCGTGGAGCAGGTGGGCCCGCTCACTTGCACTACTGTTCGTGCCGCTGCCGCTGTGCCGCCGCGACGCGCGCTTCCAAGACACGCCGCCGCCGCGGGCGCGCCGCGCGGTCGCGCACCACGACCTCGTGGAGCAGGTGGGCCCGCTCACTTGCACTACTGTTCGTGCCGCTGCCGCTGTGCCGCCGCGACGCGCGCTTCCAAGACACGCCGCCGCCGCGGGCGCGCCGCGCGGTCGCGCACCACGACCTCGTGGAGCAGGTGGGCCCGCTCACTTGCACTACTGTTCGTGCCGCTGCCGCTGTGCCGCCGCGACGCGCGCTTCCAAGACACGCCGCCGCCGCGGGCGCGCCGCGCGGTCGCGCACCACGACCTCGTGGAGCAGGTGGGCCCGCTCACTTGCACTACTGTTCGTGCCGCTGCCGCTGTGCCGCCGCGACGCGCGCTTCCAAGACACGCCGCCGCCGCGGGCGCGCCGCGCGGTCGCGCACCACGACCTCGTGGAGCAGGTGGGCCCGCTCACTTGCACTACTATAATCTATTGTCTTAGGACTGCTATCCTATGACAATAACTGGGACTGGCTTAAAGAGCCCAGGAGAAGGTCTTAGATAGGATATTTTTTATTGCGATAAACTGTAGTCCATGGGGGTGAAACTGCGGGGAATAGCTAGTTTATAATATTTTCAAGTTTGGTCTCTTTTTGAGCCGGCATACATTACAGTTATACCTACTATGTGCGTACTGTCTTACTTTACAATGCAATAAGTAAAAATACGCTCAGAAATAGACTTATTTGTCGTTGATTATTTATTTATTTATTCAAAAACACTAGTACTACTACTTACAACCTCTCTCTGGGTCAGGGAATGAAATGGGTGCATAGGCTTTCATTAAACGTTTTTATTTTAATAAGATCAGTGTCCTTCGTCGATGGTCATCGTAGTTGTGTCGGGTTCGAAATTGAAGTCAAGCGCGCGCGTGCGCAAAATCTCCTTATAAACGAAGGCGGACTTGCGCGGCGTGCGCGTGCGCTCGGCGCTGGCGTAATCTACCTCGTAGAGGCCGAAACGCTCACTGAAAGTGCAATAATTATAGTCATTTAATTAGGAAAATGTTGTTGTCTGTCTATACTGTTTACAACGATCGGAGAACTTCTTTCATATTTACGAAATCCCCACATGTGTTTTTTTTATGCAAATGCGTGAGATAAATCCCGTGAGACAAGCAAATCGCTCGGCTGATGGTAGGCGTCACGTTTGCCCATTACAGTTCGGAGCTACGTAGAATTTTCAACTTAAAATGTTTCTAAATCCTGCGCAGCAAAGCACTGCGCTCGTCACCATGTCAGATATATAAATCTCTTTACGCCATGTAATTTGCGCTGGCCCTACAGTCCGAGTGTTTGTTTACTAATCTCATCGCCAAAAGATAAAATATGTATATCCAAAAATCTTTGTTTCGAATTTATAAGGAAGCCACACACACACACACACACACACACACACACACACACACACACACACACACACACACACACACACAGCTTGTAGCATGTCAATAGGGCTTTAGGTAAACAATACTAAGTCGTCTGATAGCCTAAGATGTGATAGGAAGACACCATTGATATTGATATTACCTATATAGATACAAATAGTGACTTATTTCAATGCATATCTGATGATATAGTAAGACTTACACGTATCCTTGCATCCACTCGAAGTTGTCCATAAGACTCCAGGCGGTGTACGCTCTAATATCCGAGCCCTCCTCCACCGCGTCCAACATGGCGGACAGATAAGTCCTATAGTTCTGAATTCGATCATCGTCTTCCAGTCCGGTGTACGTGGCGAATCCATTCTCAGTGATGTACACAGGTGGGTTGTTGTAGTCCTCCCTTATCTGAGTCAGGAGTTTGTAGAAACCCCATGGGACCGACTGAAAACACGAGAATTTTCTTATATGTATATCCACCGAATGGAACTAAACATTTTGGATAGCCGTAAATGGTGATGATTGGTAAGAAATTAAACCATCCATGCACAACAGGCCACTGAAAATGTCTCGAGTACCTAGGTAGCTAAGTAGTTAGATATGGTTGTTTTTCATCACATGATGTTAAAACTATTTACCTTAGTGAAGTCAGATTGTCCAATCTTCCACTCGTCCTTTTGATACATCGTCACTTCCATGTCGTCTAAAAACGATGGACTGTCGTAATATTGAAGTGTAGATTCGTTTCTGTACACCAAGTTTGTAGTATAATGGTTGAGTCCAAAAACGTCGGAGGTTCCCCGTATGTAATCGATTTCTTCTGGAGTTAACTCAATCAGCCTTGACCTCGGGAACCCTTGCGCGTCGCTTTTGGCTGCCACCTTCTCTTTTACAATGGGAGGATAGTCGCCGCTCTCGGAAAATATAGGATGCACGTAGAGACCCCACTGAAATAAAAATATTTTACTAATTGACAAAACAAAATAAACAGTTATATGTAGCTCTTGGACACTATCCACTCACCATGAATTGGTTAGCGTCATGAGCGGTTCCGATTTCGTTTTCACTCTCCGGTTCATACCATTGAGCGCTGAAGGCGATGAAAATTATGCCTCCATATTTGGGACGGAACTCTTCGTTGTAGATATGGTAAGCTTTGGCGTGAGCTAAGAGCAAATTCTTGGTGCACATGTATTCAGCCACACCTTTAATGTTGACCATCGGTGCCTTGACCACGTCACCATACCCTTGATAGCAAATTTGGTAGGGCTCGTTCATTGTGGTCCAGTATTGAACTCTGTCGCCGAAAAGTGTGAAAGCTGTACGCGCGTAATCCGCGAACCAGTCGATAATGTGAGGATTGGTCCATCCACCTAATTCCTGCAATTTTTGCGGCAAATCCCAGTGGTATAGCGTGATCATCGGCTCAATGTTGTATTTCAACATTTCATCTATCAAATTATTATAGTACTCCACACCTTTCTCATTGATCTGATCCGGAAAACTTGTTGGTAAAATTCGTGGCCAAGACAGAGAAAATCTGTAGAAGTCGATGCCCACTTCCCTCATCATTTCGACGTCTCTTTTGTGCAAATGGTAGGAGTTGTCTGCTACGTCTCCATTGGAGCAGTCTTTGATCACACACGGGTTGGTGTGTGTTGCGTGATCCCAGATGCTTGGTGTCTTTCCTGAAATATGGCTCTTTGTAATACAAAAAATATATACACATTTACTGCAATACGCTAACCTAGTCAGTTGTAAAAAAAACTTTGTGGTGTTTGTATTAACATTCAACAATAGTTTCTTACCATCTTCATCCCATGCTCCTTCTACTTGATAAGATGCCGTAGCGGTTCCGAATAAAAACCCATCAGGGAAACTTCTCACATTACTACGAGTTTCCTTAACTGTGTTACATTCACAGAATGCAATTAAGAAAAATGGTATCCTGTTAAACATAAATAAGATTAGCTTTCAAAAAGTTTTCAATTAATTGGTGATATATAATAGTTGAATACTCACACTATATTGCGTAACATGGTTAGGTTTATCCTTCAAAGGAAACCACCAAAATCAGCTTGCCTCAATAATCTTGACCTTTATATATACACTATTGTTTGTACAAAAGTTTATCTTGAAAACTGTTTTCTCAACATGTCAAAGATTATATCACCTGTGTTAGAGCTGATAATCTGATAATCTTTTTCAACGACAGCATGATGTTTGTTTATTTATGATGAACAATGCTGATGTTTGTGTGTGTTATACTTAGTAAAAATAAGAAAAATACTTTTTCACCTCACAAGCTCGGAAAGAGTCTGTTTTGTCATTCGAAATCTGAGGGCAAAAGCGCATTTTGCGCGCTAGCGTGGAAAGTATTTTTAAAATTCGAACCTATTCATTCATTAATTTTCCATACCGCCTGCCCACTTAATATTATGCAACAATACTTATTTCATGTCGGTATGCCAACCTCTTTTTGGAATAATCGCACAACTAGGTATTGCATTAAAAAAAACTTATTTTATCTGTTTTCTTGCATCTAGCATGTTCCTCGTTGTAGTGAGGTGTTTCGCTCGGCTGCAAAGTTATTCTGCGTCTCGTACCTTTGAAACCCTCGCTACGCTCAGGATTCTATATTTGAACCATTCGCTTAGAATCCTTCGCTTGCTCTGGTTTCAATACAAGTACTCGCGCCATAATAAAACTTTGAAGCCTTGCATAGCAAATAACTATTGTCTGTTAAAGTTTTCGTAATTTTTTAGCTTTTTGTTTGTACATTTTTGTGTATTTCGCAAGAGCTTCACTATCCGCTACAGTTCTCTATGTCTGTATTTCTCAATCTCTTTTATTTGCACTAATATTATGAAGCATAAAGCCGTCTCCATAAAAAAATACATATGTATGTCACCTTTAAAAAAATCTTTGAAGAGCATTCGAAGGTGTACAATTTTTAACAAACGAACATATTTTTTTATTTATATATAGATAAACACCCGATTGATTGATTCAAGTATATAAATAAAAACCCACTTGTACCGGGGTACTGGTTTTACCTCCCAGTGTAATCTTTATCTGTGCAGAGTGCGCAATCTACTCATCACGTTTTTACTGATATATCTCGTTATTTTACGCTCATTTCCATAAACAGTCGTTTTATATAACTGTGGTTCAATCGACGGATTGTTCTCTTTTAAAGATAGTTTTTTTTATTATTATTCCTTTTCTATTTAGCAGACCGGTTTAGTTTTATCCTAGTCTATAATAGGGTCTTAGTTAAGGACCCTCGAGTTGATGATACGTTTCTTACAGATAATATATTATGGACGTGGAGTTTGACAAAAGCTGAATAAAACTGACTGCGTTACTAAAGCTTACTTTTTAAAACACTTTTATTAGCTTGACTTGTAACTAACTAACTAAGCTTCTTTTACTGGGTAAATTAAAGTACACACAACTAAAAAGCATTATATCGTAACTAATACAAGTCAATTTAATTTTTTTATATTTTTCAGTGCGTTTATAAAGTGTATTTTATTTAGTTTTTTTAAACTATATATTTTTATTATTTATTATCTTGATTAAACCATAAAAATATAAATGACCTATTTTTACATCTTACAAGCGACGATATGGTCGATTGAGGCTGCCGGAACAAACCGATAGGTGCTTGACGACAGCTTCTTAACTTGTAGCTGGTAGAGCACACCAGACGAGCACAAGAAAATGCCCTACCACCAAGCACAAATACTTGTTTAATCTTAGGGTTTCAACTAATACGCGAGGAAGACCGAACATATTAAAAAGGAAAATTACTCTATTCTCTCTCTCTCTGGCCTCCTACTAGCATAAATACGTTATCAAAGAAGAGCTAAGTATATAGCTTAAAAAACAAGGCCATAAGATTTCAACTCTCGTATTTAGACGATATTGTAAACTACACTTTTTAAACCCACAGCCCGAGTGCCCCGTGGTCCCGGGGGTGGTGCCACCGCTGAGCGCCCTGGGCGACCTGCCGGGCAAGAACCGGGGCATCCAGGGACATCACAACTCGTGCTACTTGGACGCGACTCTCTTCGCCATGTTCACGTTCACCAGCGTGTTTGACGCGCTCTTGTATCGGCCTCCGGAACCAGAGGTATGCACGAAATGAATGATATACGACACGAATCAACTAAAAAAACTAATTTGTACAACGCGAATCCAGTTTAGTACCTAGCACATTTTTATTTCGCACACAGCTGACACAGCACAGCTGTGAAAAAAGGCTATCTCTGTCTAACCTCCCGCTCATTTGCCCTGCCCTTATAATTATCTTATGTCTAATCCAATAATAATTTATTATTGTCGAGAAACGTTTGATAATAATTATGTTCCATACTTTGCGGTAAAGATTAATGATAAAATATATATTGACATTATAACCTCTATGGCGGCGATGCATCTCCATTGAATACAGGTCAGACTTCAAATGAACTCTTCTTACAATGTGCATTTAAGGCATTTATAACCGATCTATCTGTCCGGTTTGTCATACTAAGGATAGAAATTTGACATAAACCACATAAAAGTAAAGAATAAAGTCAAATTTCTATCTGTAGTAGAACAAACCGTGGATAGATCGGTTATTGAAACCGGCGTCAACTGGGCTCTAGTTATTTGGTGATAGGTTTAATTAAGGTGATCATAATGTTGTGGCGACAGGACTCCCCGCACTACTCGGAGGTGCAGCGCGTGCTGCGCGAGGAGATCGTGAACCCGCTGCGGCGGCACGGGTACGTGCGCGCCGACCGCGTCATGAAACTGCGCACCCTGCTCGAGCGTCTCTCCGACGTGCCCGGCCTCACCTCCGAGGAGAAGGTATCATCATCATCGGCCTATAAATATAAAGGTGGACACTGCACTGAGAAAAAAACCTTCTCGAGATACATTTCCCTTTTGAGTCAAAAGGGAAGGACTTTTGAGTCAGAAGGTAAAATAAGGAAGAAATCGGTCTTGGAAGGAAAGCCAGGATTTTTTTCTCAGTGTGACATGAGCATTTATTCGATGTGAGCACGTTACAAGTCGTAAATTCAGCATGTTTTCCCTCTGTACTGAAATGCCGAATATTCGAATTGTAACGTGCTCACATCGAGTGAATGCTCATGTCAGTCTCCATCTTTAGGTGCTGATAAACTTGAGCATTCATTTGTAACGCGCATTCTTGCGAATGTTACATTACAGACGAATACTTTGCTTATTCATTAAACAAAAACAGAAAACTTCCCATTAAAGTTGTAAGCATGCCGATGATCCGAGCTTGGTCTCGCTCCAGTTTCTTTCAAAGTGTTCCCAACTCAGGATCCGGAGGAGTTCCTCAACGGGCTGGTGGCGCAGCTGCTCCGCGCCGAACCTTTCCTCAAGCTATCCTCAGGCCAGGAGTCCTACTGCTACCAGCTGTTCGTGGAGAAGGACGAGCACGTGTCGCTGCCGACGGTGCAGCAGCTGCTGGAACAGTCCTTCGCCACCTCAGGCGTCAAACTCAGCGAAGTACGTATATGTGGGAGGTGGATGACCCACACCCTCAGTATAATATACAGGGTGGAAATAGGAAGGATGTTGACAGGTAAATGCCGTCGCTACATATAAAACTCAAAAGGTTACCGTAAGAAGGATACAGAAATGGAAAACGAAACGGAAATGGAAAATGAAACTATACTCGTATCTACTGCGACTAAACCAATACTCTTCTATATACATTACTATCGGTTTTTGTTACTTTTTTCTGGGGTAAATAGTAGCCTGTAATGTGTTTATCCATCCTATATTCCATATTTCACTCAAATCTGTTGAGCCATTTCGGCGTGAAAAAGTAACAAACATTCGCATTTATATTAATAGTGTGATGGGCATTCACTAAACTAAAGTTAATTTTACAGATCTAAAACTAACGCTGTCCTTTTCTTACATCGGAGATCAAAAAATAACAGCGATACTTTTATAATGACAATTATGTAAAATTAGCTTATTTCTCTACATAAGTATGTATATCGTTGTCTAGTACCCATAATACAAGTTTCGAACTTAATTTGGGGCTAGGCTAGGTCAATTAAAAAAAAATATATATATAAAAAAAAAAATTTCATATAAAACTTAATAATTTATTAATTCATAAATGTTATTATACAATTCAAGAATTCATTGACGATAAAAGCGTCACAATCTCACTACCTCTAAAATAATATTGTGTGTACCTACCTACTTAAGTATATAATTTCTTTATGTATGTGTTGTCCGTAACTAGATTTTTTATGTCATTATGTTTCTATATGCTAAACCCTAACAGGGTCATGTTGTGATTTTACAATTTGCATAAATAAATAAATAAATTTGTGTGCAATGGTCCCCGATATTTATTTATTTATATTTCATCAGGTACCGTCGACATTCATAATCCAAATGCCGCGATTCGGTAAAAATTACAAGCTGTACCAGCAAGTGTTACCGTCGCCTCTACTGGACGTGACGGATCTCATAGAAGGCTGTGAGTAGTTGTAGCGAAGTTGTTTCTTTTTAATTGGAAATTTAACATTTTAGGCCAAGATTCGTGTGTATAAGTATTTTATTTAGTTCATTTATTTATTTCCCCTGCGTGACGTCACCTACCGGTACCAACGGAAGACGCTGGTTCGAAAGAACCAGCATCATGCTGAATTGGTGCCGGTTTGTGGCAAAAAATCTGTAATTCATTGTCTTTGTATTATTAAGTTTATTGTTGTTTATTATCAAATTTAATTGTGTGAAGTGTATTTTTTGCCACAAAAAATATATTGTCTATTGTCATAATTATGTAAGGACCTAAATATTTGTTGTGTGGCAGTGCCGCGGCAGTGTGCGGTGTGCGGCGCGCTGGCGCGGTGGGAGTGCGGCGCGTGCGCGGGGCCCGAGGCGGGCGTGCTGGAGGCGGGCGCCGCGTGCTCCGCCTGCCTGCGCCGCGTGCACGCCACGCGCCCGCACCACAAGGTACCGCCTCGCTGGCTCATAATAAACAATAACACCTTTTTAAAGAGATCCTTTGGAACATTCTACGCCGGATATGCAAGTATCTTAGGGTGGGTGGTGGGCGAAGGCTAGTGGCGAGCTCAAAAATGATTGTAGTCACAGCCGCTCGAAAGTCTTACAAGTCGATTTCTTCAGCTGTCAAAATACTCAGAATACTTACTATTAGGGTTGTGTCCACCGTGCCCACAACCATAGTCTATGCCACAACGGTGGATCCGCGCTACTTGGCGAGTGAGAACCAAAAATGTTTATGCTACTCGGAGGCGAACTACCGACTCTATTTACTTATTTATTTGCTCACCAAAACAATGTACCGTTATAAATTCACTTATTACAAAGATTATTAGAAGCATAGAACCAAATGTCACAGTATTTACAGGTGAGAACAACATGCATTAAAAAGTAAATATGATTTGAAAGGTTCTTGAGCGGCGACCATAAACCGGAATACGTTCTGTAGGTAGTCCCCCGTGGATGGACCGACGACATTGTAAGAATCGCAGGGAGCCGATATATCATCATCATCAACCTGTATCAGTCCACTGCTGGACATAGGCCTCTCCCAAGGTACGCCACTGAGCCCGGTCTTCGGTTCTTCTCATCCAACTACTGCCAGCCACTCGGCGCAAGTCGTCGCTCCACCTTGTCGCAGGGCGTCCTACACTACGTTTGCCAAGTCGCGGTCTCCACTCAAGAACACGTCTACCCCAACGGTTATCGGCCGATATATACAAATGGCTAATATCCGTTCAAGGGGGAGACCTATGTTCAGCACTTGACTGCTTCCGGCTGATGATGATGATGATTTGTAAGATGTCCACAAGAAACACAAAGAATAAATCCGTGGTTGCACTGAGTATTCTAGCTTCTTGTTGGTGTCATGTGCAGGCGACCCCGCTGACCGTGTGCGAGGAGTACGCCAGCGTGATGGAGTCGGTGACGCTGCCGCGGGTGTACATGGAGCTGTTCGCGGTGCTCTGCATCGAGACCAGCCACTACGTCGCCTTCGTCAAGGCGGGCACCGGCATCGACGCGCCCTGGTGCTTCTTCGACTCTATGGCGGATAGGAAGGGTAAGCCGGGTTGCGAATAACACTTTAACACGTCGGCCTTTTTACAGTTCCTTACCCAAAGGGTAAAACGGGACTCCATTACTAAGACTCCGCTGTCCGTCGGCTGTCATCAGGCTGTATCTCATGAACCGCGATAGTTAGTTGAAATTTTCACAGATGATGTATTTCTGTTGCCGCTAAAACAACAAATACTAAAAAACAGAATTAAATAAATATTTAAGGGGGCTCTCATACAACAAACGTGATTTTGAACCCCTGAGGTTAGGGCTCATTTGATTCGTTTTGACGAGTAGAGATAGATTGGGCTTGGTTACATAAGACTAAAAAGTAAAAAAAAAAGTATATTAAAGCTTAAAAAAACGAAAAATCACAGAGAATTATTAAATTAAATTGACATATTGGTTACAATAATATAATGGTTAATCTAAAAAGTGTGGAGCGCTTCTTTAACTGGTTAAATAAAAGTACAAAGCGCACCACACGTTTTGTATTAACCATTGTATCGTAACTAATACAAGTCAATTTACGGCCGAAATTGATAATTGATCCTGATCCGTTATCCGCGGTTTTGGATCGATATGTCAAGTCATTTTAGTAGTAATGACTGTGTCAAACCCTAGTACTAAAATGAAATATTATGACATGACATATCGATCCGAAACCGCGGATAACGGATCGGATCTATTAATTTCGAGCATTAATCATTTTATATTTTTAGTGCGTTAAAAGTGTGATTTTTTTTTTATATTTATATTTTATTTGTATCCATGTTCACTTGTCGTGTTTATTTGTATCCATGTTCACTGTGTGTGTGTGTGTTTGCAGGCGAGCGCAACGGGTACAACATCCCGGAGATCGTGTGCATGTCGGAGCTGGGCGCGTGGCTGGGCGCGGAGGGCGGCGCGCCGCACGCGCGCCAGCCGCCGCACGCGCGCCGCCTGCTCGCCGACGCGTACATGTGCTTCTACCGCAGCCCCGACGTCGCCATGTACCGATAACCTGATATACCAGCAGGCTGAGTAGCCTAGCGCGGCTAATTTGAGGCTATTTTTCTACCCGACTGCGAAAGAAGAAGAATTATGTTTTTTGAGTCAAAGTCCAATGTTTTTTATTCAATAGAATACATTGTGATCGCTTTAAAACGTCAAACTTAAAACTAGCTACGGCCTGTTCGAGTGTCTGTATGTATGTATATTTCTTTGGCACGGCCTGTAGCCTAAATGGCTTGACGGATTTTAACATAATATGAGGGAGGTGTCATTAGATTCGTCTCTATTGTGGGAGTGACGTAGGGTACTTTATTTGACGCAGTCGGGTTTTTTAGTCTTACCAAAAGATTTCTAGGACGATTTTGTTGGAAACATTCCTGGGTCCTTATTCTCTACGAAGACCAAGATTCTTTGCCAATAACGTGTGTGTGACGTCATTACGTGCTTTAGCAGTTATTCCACGCAGCCGCGTTACGAGCTTAGATGGTCATAGCGAATAAGGGCTCTGATGAGAAATAGAGTCGATTGAGTCGTTTTTAATTTGTCAAAATCGACCTACACATCTAAAAACGCTCCATGAGTTTTCTGTAAACTTAATGAACCACTGTAACATGCAAGATTGCCAGCGGCTCGGTGCGTAAACGGCGCGCGAAATTGTCAGTAGTTGTACGGGCTTCCCAGTCTACCACCGCGCCGCCGCCAGGACCATCGCGCATACCGCAGGCGTATCGCAAAAGAAGTACCATAGCCTTAAACATTTATGCCGTAATGAGAAGAAAGTATTAGTACTTATGTACACTTATATGTTAAACTATTGACAGTAAATAAAAATAATATATACCAACTAAACATTTAATCGTTAATATTTAAAATTAGTAAAGATCATTAATAAAATACAATGACTTTCATTTATAATTCTAGTATTATGCCTATGTATACATAAATCACAGCTACCTATAAGTATCTACAACTAAAGTAAAAGTAAGTTAAGTTATAAGTATTTATTTCTCTATATAAGTATGTATATCGTTGTCTAGTACCCATAACACAAGTATCGAGCTTAATTTGGGGCTAGGTCAATTTGTGTGAAATTGTCCCAGATATTATTTATTTATTTTTTTATTTACTATATTTTAAACTAAATAGGAATGGCTTCGCATATATGGCAGTTTTTCGCATTTGTTCTTCACTGAGTTTCATCCTTATGAGATTTCAAAGCTTGGTATCTCTCAGATCTAACATAACTGTTACTTTTCATAACTCTTCATGACTCCGTTTCTGATGCTGACATTCACATTTGAACTGCGGTTGAGGCACATGATTCATGCCTTCTTTAACTACAACTTCACTGCTTAGTCTCTTACTCCATTCCTGAAAAAAATATAATAATAGTGTTACTGTAATGATCATACTAATATTATGAAAGCGAAAGTTTGTGAGTGAATGTAGAGTGTATGTTTGTCACATCTTCACGCTGTAACGACTCTACGGGTTTGGGTGAAATTTGGAATGGAGGTAGCTTTTTATCCCGGAAAAGGATTCCTGCAAAACTGGGAAATTTGTTACTTTATTACCGAAATACATACCGAGAACAATGTAGCATGATAGCATATTATTTCTTTTGGAAGCAAATGGTCACTGGCAAAATTCCTCGCATTCTTTGCTATTTTACGAGCGTCATCATCATGTTCGAGGGCCCAATGTATTCTGTCTGTCAAATCTGACAAATCTCTCTTTACTGGTACATAATGCACCCACGGCTGGATCTGACCATAGAAATGCTCGTAGTATGGAGAGTCTTGTTTGAAGACTAGACCACCGCCTGCCAGCAGGTAAGGCATGCGATAGGCGGCTACTGTCCCGTCTATGTTAATTTGATATTTGTACTGAAATATAATACAATAATGTTACCTTTCTGAAAACAGTTTTATTGTATCTGCTAAAAGTTAGATTCCTGGACGTTATAATATACTAAAATGTCCTAAATCCTTAAGAGACCGACTGGGAATCATCCATCTTCATTTATTTTAAATTCCACCTTTTTAATGAACGTCTTGCAACAAAATTAAATAAAAAACTTACATCGAAAAATTTAAAAAAGGAAATGTGCGGCTGCTTTGGACCGTACTCGGCTTCTTTGTCTCGGAAAAAGAAAAAGTTAGTGAGTGACACATTGAAGAGGTCGGGGTTGGCGCGAGCAATGTCCACGAGCTTGAGGCGTTCGGCGCGCGAGTCTCGGCCGCGCCACACCGCGCGGGCTTCGCGCTGCGGCCAGGCGCGCTCCACACTACCCTGCACTGACAGCATGTCCAGCGATACCCTGAAACATATGCAACCTACTTAGAAACTAATTAACAAAGGTTTGGGGCAGTCAATCACAATAATAGCATGTCAATAAAAACACAGGTCGGCACGGGATCCTATCCTACTAATATTATAAATGCGAAAGTTTGTGTGTGAATGTTTGTTAAAGGTGTTTGTAGAGATCCTACGCGATTGATAATGTCCAAATGTGAAACCACACTCTATCTAAAAAATTGTAATGGTATGATAGTAAAAGTATTCAATCACATACCCAGAGACATAAGAGAACTCCCGTTGAACTATTTTAAAATAAAATTACGAAGATGGCTTACTGATAATTGTTTTTATGACATTAAAGAATTTTTAGATTGTAAAGATTGACCTTTATTATTATTGACAATTTATATATCTTGTTTTTTTTTTTTTGTTTAATTCATTGACATTTCTTCACTTGACATTGTTTTTATTGTATTATTATTTAATTCTAAAGAAGCATGTCATTGTAGTCAATCTATTAATTAATTATGATTTTTATTTTTTACAATAATGTTAAATTCAAATAATTATATAATACATTTAAATTCGTAATAATACATTTTTTTGCATAAATTTTGTACGCCAGCAATGGTGAAGCACGCTGAGCAATAATTAATATTAACACCTGATCTTAACCGTGTTTCGGACAAATAAACAATTTCATTTCATTTCATTTCATTTCATTTCATTTCACGTATCACTGTAACTACTAAACCGATTTTGATGAAATTAGGAATGGAGATAGCTTATACCCTGGATTAACACATAGACATTTTATCCCGGAAAAGGTTCCTGCGGAATAAATGGAAGACGCGGGTAAAACCGCGGGGCGCAACTAGTCAGATATAACTGTTTAAAAAAATGCTTTGAAGCATTATGCCTGCAAGAGAATAGCCGACAGAGTTGTCACAGTAAGTACTGTTACTTGGGAAATATTATAAAATAATAAAAATATTGTTATTCTAAAAAAATTGCTGGCCGTCAAGAATATTTTACTATATCAGGATGATAGCCATGAGAAAACTTTTGAAATTATGGTAAAAATAATTATATGTGGCATCGAGGATCCATACCTTCCCATATTTTCCAATGTTGACTCGGTCAAGTCATATGTTGGCATGACAATATCAATGGTTTCATTGCTGCCACACCAAGAGAACACAGGCAATGGCTCAGAACCTTTACGAACTAGTGGCCAATCTCCCAAGTTGATCACAAGTTCCATATCAGGTAGCTTAACTTTCCTTGTCAAAAATAACAAGATGTTATCAGAAAACATGTTGAATCCAACATGCTTGCCATAACAATCCCTGTATATTTGATTATCCTTTACTACATAATGGCAGAAACTAGTGCTTTCGGGTTGATGGTATCTCTGGACAAATTTTTTTATACTTTCTTTCATGTTTACATTTTTGAATTGCTGAAGGTCTTCATCTATTTGTTTGTATATATTGGTGCATCCATACTCTTTAAACCATTCTTCAAAGTTACCATCAGGACAGTCACATTGATCTGGTTGGACAGGACCTGACAAGTGAACAACAAAAACAATTATCTATAATTATTACTAATATGTACCTATACCTACAATATCTTTGTATAACTAATATTGTACTCCAATAGTATTACACAATCAATTATCTTAGTCAATAGTTATTTATTCAATAGGATACATTGTGATCACTTTGAAACGTCAAACCTAAAACTAGCCTCCAAGCCGGCAAAAGAACAGGCAAGACCCCGCCCGGTGGGTAATTTTTTTGGCACAATCACAATTTTATTCAAGAATAAAATTTTGCGTGATCACATTGACAATTTTATTCTTGAATAAAATTGTCAATGTGATCACGCAAAACAAAAAGAAATAACTAATTGATTGAATTGGAGCAAGTTCACTAAAATCCCAAACTTTTTGTTGTCATCCAAAAAGTCAGATATTTTTTAGTAAGCTCTACTGATAATAATAAGATTTATCTTGGTTGGTTGTGCACATTGGGATATGGAAATATGAATATTAATGTTACGGGATCACAACCAAAGCAGACCAGACCCCAGAAGCAGCACCCGTTCACGAGTTGACGCATGTGCCAGCCATTGCTCGCTCTCTCTCTTAATTAATAATCTTTATATGCAGTAATATAGAATTTTAAAAAAATACCTTTGAAAGAAAATGGGGATCCTTGAACATGTTTACTTTTGAAATAGACATTGATGGCAAAATCATAACAAGTCTCATATGTTTTGTATCTTACTATGAAGCTACCATCTTTTCGGTCTAATTTATTAACCCACACTCGGCAATGAGCTTTGTGTTTTGATTTTCCAGTTATTTCTATGTCTAATAACTTGGAGATATCTGGAGAGTATCTGTAACAAACACAAAACTTTTTATTTTAGTAATATAATATTAATTTGTCAATAATTAATTTATGTTAATCAAAGGTACATACATACACAATTAGATTACAGTAAAATATTATATTAATACGAAGTGAAACTCAAGAAACAAATAATTCAAATAATAATATGTATGTATTTGCTGAGCCACTCTTTATTATTTTATATAGAAGGAGACACATAACTTTATTTTTCTTTGTTAGATAAAGTAGAACACACCTATATAATTTTTTTTACTGTTGGTACTACTGCTGGGCTAAGGTTTTGAATTTTGATACAACTTTAGGATATTCTACCTCTTTGAGAAATTAGGAAGCAATGAAGGCTCAGTGGTAGTGCAACCCCATGCCAGGACTCTACAGTGGTACAGTAAGCTTGAGCTTTATGTGAAGAAAAACTTTAGGAAACCTTTGTTCTTGGCATCTTATGTTTGTCTGTCACATAAAAGATGAAAATCTGTTGTCTCCTGGTAAAATTGCAATGTGTGTTCTGGCAGCAGTCACTGAGTGCAGCACTATTTACTTAGCAACAGGTGCAATGTGATATTCCTTACCCATGATACTGGCGGCACATAGCACATAGCCGACCTTTTCGGCCGTCCGGAAGAAAAGTCATCCAAGAAAGGATTCAAATAAACGATCGTCCAAATACCATATTTTGGTAGCTAAGGAATTGTTTGAATGACTTCACGTAAATAACATAAATCGCAACAAAACTGGAACTACCTACTTACGAATTTTCATCCACAAATGTGAAATTCACGTAGAAATATCTTGCCGGCATAACAATTTGTTCAGGTTGTAATCCGGGTCCGCTCACATTTATTAAACTTTGATGGGTTAGATTAATAAAAACACACAAAAATATAAATAATTGGTCAAACATTTTCCTTGGAATCACAGACAGAGCGTATAATTTTTAAAAAAAGAAGTAAATTATATACGTAACTGTTTACAGAAATTTACTAAAGACGTGCTTATTTAGCTATTTCATATTTGTAATTTTTTATTCTTTTTAGCAGTGACATTGACATTCAGTGTCTCGTCTCACCATTGTTCTATCTCAATGCGTCTCACCCATTGACCTATTATTCTCAATGGTCTCAACTCTCACCGTCTCAGTGATGTGATGGGACCGGATGGGTAATCCCTAATTAGAGGTGGGCGTTTAAACGAAAAGCGGTTTATAAACGCCAAAAAATATAAGCGCATAAGCGGGACTCCGTTTAAGCGTTATCGGTTTTTTTTCCAAAGTCCAAACAAATGCAAACCTTATTTCAATACAGATACAACTGAAAATCGTCGCTCTTCAAAATAAGCGCATAAGCGGGGCGCGGGCTGATGAAAATAAGCCGACTCCGTTTAATCGTTGACGACTTTTTTCCAAAGTCCAAACAAATGCAAACCTTATTCCGATAGGTATACTTTTCAAAATAAAATCTGATTGTTATAAGTGTAAGACTCAAAATATAGATTTTTAATTGTATTTGATTCACATTATTTCAACCTTATTTCTATGCATTGAAGGCGCAATATTAATTGAATTAGATGTCATATTACGCGGCTAAATTACGTGCTGCTTATTTACGTAATATTTGTGGGGGACTGGCAACGCCTTGTGTTTGGTTGGTTAGTGTTTTACAACGAAACCGAAATGGTCCTCCGTCTTCCATTTAATTTTCTCTCGTTCGCTTTTTGTTGTTGACAAATTAAGTTCAGCGAGGGCTTATTTTGTTTATTGACATTACGCGCGCGAATGAGCTTCGAGTATGTGTTATGTAACAAAAAAACAACAAAAAAGGCATTATTTATGTATATATAAAACAAGAATGTAAATATACCGTAGTGAAAACAAATGTAAACAATACATGATGTAAATAAAATCAATGAACTTCTAAGTACGCCTGATATGAAACCCAGTGATTAATGGATTGATGATTCATTTCAGATATTCGCCTGATAAGTACGAAGGGAAGTTCATTAATTAAATATTGTATAGTACTTTGTAGTCTAAAGTATTTATTTAATAAGATACAAGATAAAAAAAAATTAAAACTAAAATATAAAAAAACTATTCTAAATTACAACATATTAATAACAAATTTATTTAAGCTAGTAACAACACTAGCAAAGCCACGAATCATTAAACGCTTTTTTCAACTCTCGGCGTTTGTCACTAGTTGCTATTAAACATGTCTCCTTGGTCTCCGTTTAATTAAAAAAAAAGCGTTTAAGCCTTCGACTGCGTTTTTAAGTGGCTTAATAATATAAGCGGAATGCTTTAAGCGCGTTGTCAATTTTAAGCCGTTTGTCACATCTTTATCCCTAATACAGAAGGTGTCAATAATGTCATCCGTCAGTCCATCAGTCCATCACTGTCACACTGTCAGTTCACTTCAGTTCAGTCATCTCATCTTGGTCCTAAACCGAGGATGCAAGTAGATTGGATTTGCCCGTGTTTTGTGTTTTTGCTGTGTTAAATATTTCAAAATCGGTTATTATTCACAAGCAATTAAATCCAGATAAATTTGTTATGGCTACCAGTAATCTAAAGTTATTGTGCAGCAAGTTGAGCAGAATGAGGTTAAATTGACATCCAATAACCCTACGATTTCAAATCGTAATTTAATAAAATTGATACAAATAATTATTTCATTACAGGATAGACAAAGTTTCAATCAGAACGTATATACCTCCTAGATATCGTCCCCCTTACTGGCATATGCGCAAGGATCGAGTGGTATATTATTTTCCTATTTCAGACTAGAATATTTCAATTTTAGTAATAAAATTGACCATACTATTTTTTTCAGCTGACTGAGGAGTTCTTAACTCAAGATAATAAGCAGTTCATTGAGGAGATGATGCAACACAAACTTAAGGCTCAAGAAGCCATAGAATCACCACTAGCTGAGAATAAAATGATAATTCCTGCACAATGGACCTCAAATACTCGTAGAGTTGGACTTATTGCTCGCAAAATCGGAAACTATCCTCTATGGACAAAAGATGGAGAAAAAAAGCTAACCACATTATTGCAGGTTGAAATTGTTATATCTTGTACTAATACCTACCTATAATAATTGAGTATTTTTTACTGTCACTTTGCAATCTTACTGCATTTATTTAAACAAATATTTTACAGGTGGTTGACAATCATGTAATAAAATACATCCCTCCTGAGGAGTTCAATCCAATGAAAATCAGGAATACAACTTGGAGGGAGAAGCAGAGTTCTGGTTGTCTCCTAGTTGGTGCCGAGACAGTTGATCCCAGTAAAGTCACCAAAGAGTATTGTGGACTCTTTAACAGTGTTGGAATGCTGCCCAAAAAGCATTTATGCCGGTTTATAGTGTCACCAAATGCTGCACTGCCAACGGGTACTCCACTGTTTGCTACTCATTTTAGAGTTGGAGATCACATTGATGTTCGTGGATTAACGTGAGTTGATGATCACAAATCTATTTTAGAACACATGTAGCCATAATTTTTATCTTATTAAGGTTGCTTAAAATTCGACATGCAACACTAAAACTGTTCTTTCCAAATATAGAATTGACCGTGGCTTCCAAGGTGTAATAAAGAGATGGGGTTTTAAGGGCATGCCTGCATCTCATGGTGTAACCAAGACTCACCGACGTCCTGGTAATATTGGTGCAGGAGGACAAAAAGCTAGAGTCTGGCCGGGTACCAAGATGCCTGGACATATGGGAAATAGGTAAGGCTGAAAAATAATCCAATTTCATTTTGTTTATTGACATTAAATTTGTAATGATTTAATTCAACTTTTAGTATGTAGTTTCTAACGCAGCTGAGCTGCTCTTGACTTTCTGTGGTGTTGGAAATTGAACAAGATGAAATATGTATTTAATATGTAGTTTTTATAATATACTAGCTGCGCCCCGCGGTTTCATCCGCGTGGACTAAAAAAAAAAAATTTATATATAAAATAGATGGTGGCCGATTCTCAGACCTTCCCGATATGCACACAAAATTTCATCAAAATCGGTCAAGCCGTTTCGAAGGAATATGGCAACGAAAACTGTGACACGAGAATTTTATATATTAGATTATTTCTGACTTTTCTATTTCAGGTGGAGAATAAATCGTGGTGTAAAAATTCTTCGCATCAATACAAAGTATAATGTAATCTGGACCTTAGGAGTGAGCATACCTGGAGAAACTGGTAGCCTTTGCTACTTGTATGATACCATCCTACCTTTGAAGAAGCATAGTCACAAATCTTTTCCACCTTTTCCAACATACTCACCAGCAGCTGATTCTGATGAACTTCCACTAGAATACTTTGATGAATCTGTTCACCAATTTGAAAATTCTTCAATTACATTCGAAGAGTCATAAAAAAATCATTGAATACAGATTTCCCTAAATGCTGACCATGATTGATTTGATACAAGTAGTACATAAAGTAAAAGGGTAAAAAGTCAGGGCATTTTCTAAGCTAGTATGTAATTTTATGTCTTCTGTGATTAAAACATGAACACAAGTCATAGAACAAAATGTAATGTTTGTTTTCTTTTGGCTACAGGCTACAGCTGACTACTGACTTCCTATCTAGTCTACCTACCTAGCAAGCCTGTGCTTGTTATATTATTTGTCATAATTTTATTAATGTATCTATCATATCATGTTTGCAACTCGCTAGTGTTCACTACATACACACTGTGTGTAGTGAATTATTTGTTTAATTAACGCACAATCTGTAGAAAAATGTTAAAAATAAAAGAGGCTTGTTATTTTTAAATTATTATTAAAAATTCCATGTCAAAAATGCATCTTATAAACTATACAAAATATACCTACTTACAAAGTCTTAAATAAGATATCAAATTCATACATAATGAAGAATAGGTACCTAATTGCCGAGATTTGCTATGGGCCTAAAATAGAAACAATTGTTCACAAAATAAGAACATCTTACACTCACGCTGAAAACATGATCAACTAAATATTAGGTATCTAATTTGATTAAAAAATAAAGCTTACATTTTGTAGCCTATTTTAGCTACTGCTGGCTCGGAGGCTGAAAGCCATAGCCCGGATAAGGTTGTGGGGCGCCTGGGGGTGGCGCTCCTGCCGTGGGAGCTCGGGTGTAAGGGTACGGGGATGGCGGGTATTGTGCTGGAGGATAGCCTTGCTGGTAGGCGTGTGGTGGATACGCGCCACCTCCTGGAGGAGGATAATTTGGTGGATTCTGTGGATAGTTCGACTGAGGTGGTGGTGCTGTCGACACCGACGGCGCTGGACTCCCCGGTTGAGACGAAGGGTTAGAATAAGGCGGTTGGGTCGCCGGCGGATATGGTGACGGCTGACCTTGAGGCGGATACTGCTGTCCAGGTGGGCCACCTGGAGCTGGCGGACCAGAAGCAACAGTTGATGGAGGAGCATTGTTACCATGAGAACTAGAATTATATGTAGGCGATTGAGCAGACTGAGATCCGTAACCTGAGCTAGGAGGGTTCTGTGGTGTGTATCCACTGGGAGGTGGCTGAGGTGAACGGTTGGGCTGAGATGTAGGGGTCGAACTGTATGCTGATGTTGGAGTGGTATTAGGGAATGGTTGGGATTGGTACGGCTGCGGTTGAGATGTTGTAGAGTTATATGAACTGACTCCAACATTAGGGTAATTAGGCCCTGATTGTGGAGGAGGATAGGCAGAGTTGCCTGTGTAGGGAGGCTGGGCAGGAGCACGGACAGGATATGGTCCACCTGTATTTGCAGGGCTACCAGGTGGTGGTGCATATGGCTGCTGAGCAGATGAAGGCGGATAGCCAGGACCTGGATGAGATGCAGGTGAATAATTACTTGGAGTAGTAGTAATGGGTGGTCCATAATTAGAATTTGTGGGATATCCTTGAGGTTGCTGTCCTGGGTTAGGAGGTCCATAACCCTGACTGGGTGGCCCGTAGCCACCTTGGGGTGGATATCCTGGTGCTCCTTGGTACTGGCCCTGATACTGGTTTTGATATGGTCGCTGTCCATAAGATTGTGTTGGTCTTGTAGGTGTAGTGGAGACACCAGCTGGTGGTCGGTAAGGTTGTGGCCCTGATCCAGGGCCCTCTGGCGCCCCAGAAGGTGAGTTTATAGGGGGCTGTGGAACATTCCCTGCAGCAAGCTGGTGTGGAGGCTGCAAATATTATGAATGTATAGTATAGTAATAAGGCCCTTTTTAATTGACCTTATAGTCACAAGCATAATCAACAAATTTTTATTTTAGCAGAAATGCTACAGCTATTTGATCTTAGATAAAATATAAGACTATTTAGATGACAAATAAGCTCGAGATTATAGTGACCTTGCTCCAATTCAAAGTAATAGGAATAAAATAGTAAATGTGATCATGCCCTAATAATGATCTGCTGGGCATTTTTGGTTGTACTTTAGGCAGCATATGGTTGTTGGAACAGGTGTAGCTAGTTTTAAGTTTTTTTGTTTTATAGTAACTTCATGTTGTATTGTATCTTACTAAATGTATACATTGTTTGAATTACTAATGACTTGATCTGTAGACCAAAAGTGGTTTGATTTTAATTCGTTATTTTAGTTCCAAGGAATGCATAGTAAGAACCAAAATAATTGCAATTAAATATGTGCCTGTGGACTGTAACTAAATGAAACATGAATTATGTATTATATTACTAGAAAGATTAGCGCTGTTTTTCTGCCTACCTTTTTAGCCATCATACAAAACTACTGTGTGATGATTACGGCTATGATTTATTCGTACCTACTTACCGGTAAAATGGCTGGGATATTCTGGTTAGCATCTGCCACCGACGCGAGATAAACCAGGTTTCTGTGTAAAACTTGTTGGTACTGATGACATTCCATCATCTGGCCCTTTGATTGATACTCTTGGATGGTTTGTATTAATTGAACATTTTCATCCAACAACTTTTGTATTTGTGTTTGGTTTATCGGCGGACGATTGCCTCTGGCGGCGAAAGCCACTGACATTTTACTGAAAATAAATAATATAGTATCGAAATATTATCTGCAGGCTGACTAGATAAAGTTATGTTTCAAGAAATTAACTACTTACTTTAGATTTTGGAAAATAAACCCAAAGCAAAACCCTCGACAAACGGCATGAGATGATGTGAAGTAGTGATGCGACTCGAATCGTTTTTCACTCGAGTGAAAAAATTTTACTCGAGTCACCCAGCCCAGTCAACTCGCCAAGTAAATTCGATAAGCGCTATGTCACTTCGTATACGTCGGTAGTCTCGGTACTTTGAAAGTTGCATCTTGAATTTAATAGTACATTACTTGCCGTGGTCAACATAAGTTGTTGCCAAGGCTTGTCTACTTATCTCAAATAATGTGCGGAAATTAAATCTAAGTAGTACCTGGGCAAACTTTTTTCTTTCGATTTTGGCGGTAATATGTTTTCTATTACGGCTTTTGCCGCCTCTTGATTTTAAAGTATGTTCATCACACTTCACTCATTGTCATCACTTGAACTCGTTTTGCCAATTACTTTTAAATATCAATTGACTTTTTTGGCGGCAATCAAATCGTCAACGTGAAAATTTTATTTTTATTTCCAAAACTTGTGTTTCTTCGAGTGATAATGTGTAATATGGTGGATTATTAACCATTATGTGTTCGTTAATGTGTACGAGTGTGGGAAATGGAAATAAAGTTGTGAAAGTGACTTTTCGAGTTGCTCCAAAAAAGTCCATGTAAAGTTTAAGTAAAGCGCCACTACTTTACTTAAACACTATCCTCATCCCATCATCTCATCGTCGTCATCATCATTTAAACTTGATTCAACTCTCTGAGTTTGAAATATTTTCTGAGCTTTCGGTGAAGGAAAACATCGTGATGAAACCATAGCTTGGTGGTAGGGTATTTTCTAGTACTCGCCTGGCTAGCTACCACCCTCTTGTTAAGAATCTGTCGCCAAGCACCTATCGGTGTGTTCCGGCAGCCTCACTTGAGAGCCAGTTCCCAGTCCAGGTGTAGCGTGGCGCCATCTTCGACCACATCGTCACTTAACATCAGGTGACTTGTGGTCAAACGCTACCCTGTAAATAGTAAAAAAAAAAAAAATTTTATACTTGACACTGGCAAATACACTAATCGTGTGACGCCATAACAAAACAAAAAAAAAATATCAATGACGAACAACGAGCCACAATATTTTTTCCCCGCGTTGTTTTTGTTTTTTTTTCACTATACAGCTTTCTATTTGCAAGCCGGTTCGAAATTTAAATAAAACCTTTGCTATGTTACCTCCTTGTTTACCATGTTTCGAGGTAAAAGATCGTTTCATTTTTAAATAACACAACAGTTATGAGTTTACTATGACATTTATTTGGCTGCTATACACGACAGATATGGATTTTCATACAATTTTTGCCGGCCACTGCCCGCATGTATAAGGCCAGTACAGAAACTCGATTTATCTCGAAGAAGGTTGTCTTATTTCCTAGCATGTTTGAGAAACAAATCTTAATCTTAACTAATCGAAACTCAGCTCGAGTGATATATTCCTCCTCGAGTTGTAAGGAATGTAAGTAGTTTGTTTAGTCTAGTGACTCGAAAACTCCAGTGACGTAGTAAACTCGAGTCACAAAGTCCTACTCGAGTCGCATCACTAGTAGTATCACTATTTGGTTTGGGCATTCCACAGAATAATAATGATACCATAGACTCCATACTTCAGTCCATAGAGAAAAGAAGTAATGGTGTCAATTCTGTTGTGCGTTTTTTAAAAGTAATGCTCTCCTTTTCTTACTTCCTATAGTTAGACCGAGCCAATACGCTTCGGGAGGTCTTCAAACCTTACATTCTTCTGGTCTTCGGCTGCAGGGTGCAGGCGCTACATACAAGTCTCGTCGGACTGAAAACTGAAACTTGATGTTATTATGAAAGAAATATGTAGGCGTCCATTAGCTCCCAAACATGTTGTTTTTTTTAGAATACCAGTGTCAAAATCCTTGCCTACCCGTTCGAAGCCATCGCTTCGAGGGCCTGCGCGGCGCGGCAGTTCGATATCTCGTTACCGCTAGTTTGAAAATCAATAAGTAAATAGGTATGTACATAAGGCAACTGGTTATTTTTCCGTGAATAGAATTCTCAGATCGAATGTTAAGAATAGCTCTAAAAGAAATGTATAGAAAAATATAGGTACTTTAGCGAATACGAATCAAATCAATTTATTCATGAGAAAAATGTTACAAGGTGTTTGTTCTAAATAGTAATAACATTATTTAACACCTCTAAAGACTAGATAGATACATAACATCATAGTACAATATATCTAAAGGTACATAATAGATAAAAAATGTAACTGAATAACAATAAAAATTCAATTCAGTTCATTATCAAAAATGGTGGTGAATTATTTTAGATTTTCTACACTTTCATTACTAAAGCGATTATGTTCAAAAATTATAGAGCAGCTTTTAGAAAATATATGTTAAGCAATCTTGTAATATCAAGAAATTTTCAGTGATTTCATATTCATTATTGACAAAAGTGGAATGCTCTGTCATCAGGTTTATCACATCTTGTATACGTTTCAAATCATACATACAATAATTTTGACCCAATGCAAAGTTATTAAATGCAATGTTTGAGCCTCCTTCTAGCTGAGCTAGTCTCTTTTCACCGATATGGGTTATCAGTTTTGCAAACCCGTCACAATCCATCCCAAACAAATGTTTCAGCATATTTTGACACATGGATGGAAATTCATCAAGATCCTTTAGCTCATCAATTTCTTTTTCAATCGAAGCTAATACTTTAGCCAGGGTTTGCCACACATTTGTTATGTTACAACCATTAACCCAGTTATGGTTAATTGATACGGTATCAAGTTTATTTTCAACCTGATGATACCAACCTGATGGCACAAATATAGCATCACCCTTTTCCTGGATTACTTCATAATAAACCACACCTTTATCTAAATATTTTTCTGGCTGGAATCGCAAAATCACATTTTTTAACCTATCCTTCAGTTTTTCCTCATTGCCGGGTGGAAATAGTATCCATCTTTTTCTGCCAGCTACGTTGACTGACCAGCTGAATGAATTGTAGACATCTGAATGAATTGGTGTCCTGCAAAAGTTCATAACAAAACATGAGACCATTTATTGCAACTGAGCTATAGTGACTATGCCTTGAGCTGTGATTTCTGAAATGGGTACGGCTACACTGGACCTTTCGGATGAATACATAGAAGCAATTAGTAGGTGGTGGTAAGTGTAACAGCAAGCACAACCAGAGTCATATTTCCAGGCTCTTCAGCACAAGAAAAAGAAAATTGCAACACAGCATGAATGACGACGGCTAGTGGCTGAGTGTATTTTTGAGGGTTGTCAACTCTCCTGGTGTTGCAATTCTTATTACTAATTTATTGAATTGGAGCAAGTTCACTAAAAAAAAGAGGTATCTAAATGCCTATTTCCCAGTTCCAGTGCCAGTGCCAGTTCCTACTTCAGCGTGATGCCACCTTTGACAACACTGTCACTAAGCTTCAGGTGACTTGAAGTCAAACACTACCCTGTAAAATGTAAAAAAGAGACACATACCATGAATCTTTTGGTCCCATGTACACAAACATGAAGTCATCACTTTCATTATCTTGAGCGTATTCATTAAGCCAATCGGAAGCAAATAAATCTGGCACAGTATAAAATAGATCAGCTGGTTTGGTCCTCCTAAGGTGCCAGTCCTTCAAGTATAACATTTTATCTCTTGTGTTGCTTTTCAAATAATCAATGTAATCACTCAATTTCATGTCTGATTTTGGATGACAGTCAAATGTTACATTTTTGCAGTCAATAACTGAGACAGTTAGGTCGCCATATTGATTAGACAAGTAATCATAATTAATTTGATCATCGGTAACCCATTTCTCGTTAGCCTCCCAGTTGTTGCTAATGTTTTTGATAATACATGGAATATTCTTTCTCATGTGATTGTTGAAAAACTCTTCATATGTCAAGCTGTTATAGGTATGTGCTGCAGGATCAAACGGATTTGAAGCAATGTTTTCGTCGTCGAGCGCAGGTAAAACCTCAAGAGGTTTTATTTCAATTTCAGCCATTGTAGTTTTTATTAGGCCTGCCGCCTGTAAACGATAAGAAGCTGGTTTAGCGCAGTCAAGACAGCTACAATACCAATGTAATATGACCTTTTCTAAAACATGATTTTGTCTGATGGGGGAAATGAGAATATCAATGACATGGACATGCGTTAAAATCGTCCCCATTCCCTACGTAGTATATAGTCTACTTATTCTATGTTCCCTACCAAAAACATACAGGAAGTGAACATCAAGATGCGGCCACCTCTTGTTTTTTGTCATGTTTTTATACTAAGTTATTACCCACTACCATATTATGTATTTGGTAGGTAACTAGGTACTAGATTGAAAATTGGAGCCTGCGGGGCGTGCCTAATAATCTTGCTTCGCCGAGATTTAAGGTACTTACAGTGAAGGACGCAGAAGAGCAAAATATCCCGCCAGTTACTTACAACGACAAAATGTGATTCTAGTATAACCAGGAAAAACAAATTGAAATCACATCACAATAAATTGAAATATTTTCTGCAATACAAAGTGTTTCTCCCTTCTTGATCATCTACCAAAGTACCAAACTGTAACTATGTTGTATATTATTGATTGATTGTAGAAAACTTGCCATGAGAGACGATACGACGGGAGGCAATAATACCCGACCAAATATTACGCACCCAATAATACACGACCGATAATACACTGCCAATAATACGTATACATGACTTCGTAATATCAGGCCGTGTATTATCTGGTCGCGTATTATCGGGTGTGCTAATTTTTTCCGGGCTGATATTACACAGCCAATAATACACAGGCAATAATACGAGTACATGTGGTCTCGTAATATTGCCTGTACCGATTTTACGCAGCCAATAATACCCGACCCGATTTTACACACCCGATAATACGCAACCAGGATATTACGAAGCCAGCCATAGACAAAGATAGACTTTCCTCTCTGACGGCTGTCAATCAAGCTGGATTGATGCCTCGTTTATAGGTGACTGATAGAAGTATATTTTGTCAGTATTTGACTTTGCTTATTCTTTTATTTTATTGATTGTATGTAATAGGTAAATAAAATATAGTCTCACAGTAGGTTAGGGTGCCCTAAGCCGCCAATATTTTTATTTTTATCTGTGGTCAAATGGCATTGGAATGATCAAACCTAGCTCAAACGAAGCATCAAGCATGGAGCGTTCTATATATTCTGTGGTGATGTACACGTATTATTGGGTGTGTATTATTTGGTTGCGTATTATCGGCCGTGTATTATCGCCTGTACCAAAATTGTCCACCCGATAATACGCAACCAGTATTACGCAGCCAGTTATAACGAGACCACTAGCTGACGTCATTTTTTGGCTTCGTATTATTGCCTGTGCAGAAACTGACACGGGCGATAATACACGCGTATTATCGGGTGTGTAATATTTGGTTGCGTATTATTGGCCGTGTAATATAGGGACCCGATACGACGATACCGATAGTGTACGACCCATACCCATAGACTCATAGAATTATAAGCATAGACTATTACCTAAAAGTGCCACTACCACTACGCCACAGAACAAAGCACATAACGTTCAATCTAGCAAAGGCTATTTTAATTTTGTTTTTGATTCTTCATTCTTCTTCACATACATATAGTAAATCAAAAGTTGAATAAATTGCACCAATCCAGTGATTAGGATTAAATTAACCATAAACAGAATATGTTGTTGTGAGGTGAGAGAGAAAAGTTGAAGCCTTTCTAAACGAAGATATTATAGTGCTACCAGTACGTACCAAAACCTACGATTTCGTACTATTTCCCACCGATTCATACCTAATGCGTATATCTGATTGTACAAAAATAGGTTCATTCCCGCTGTCCACCCCCAGCGTCTCCACAAGTGGGGGACAGTGACACATTTTTTAAAAGTTGTGCCACTGTCCCCCCAGTGGGGGACAGTAGAACTAACATAAACTTATTAATTATGCCCACTGGGCACTGTATGAATCTTGGTCCGAAAGTCTGGAGTAAGCTCATAGTTGTCCTTGCTAGTCGATTTCTTCACTCCTTTGTAAGTTATTTTGTTTTTAATATATACAATTTAATTCTATGTTAATGAATAATAACAATTAGTAAATTAACTATTAATGTATATATTGACAAACGACATCTAATAAACTGATAACTTAATAAGTTGGTTAGGTACTAGATAGCTAGGAACCTAATAATTTTACTTGATTTGATGATAACTAATTTTTATGTCATTGTTTTATTAAGATGTTATTTATTTACATTGAAGTAGAGTTTTGACAATTTCCAGATTTATTGCGTAATATGTGTTGATCCTTTAAATTTAACCAAATAGTAGCCTTGCCAGTCTAAAACTAACTATAATTATAACTTTTGTACATATTTCACCAGGCAACCAATATATAATAATATAAATGTAATACAGTAGCATACAAAATTATCCAGTTCATTACCCACTTTTCATTTTCCTACAATATTTATGATTAAAATTAAAAAACTTTTACTCCTACCTAGATTGAATTAGGACGTGGTCATTTTGTCTCAATGACCAATAATTACAAAAAGTCTGCGTTTACTTGCACTATGGTGTTATTAATAAATTGGCATTAGATTATTTGAAACATTTAATTTATATTATTTGGAAAAACCAGTAACATGACGATAAAAATCGTACGTTTTTGAAAAATGTGCCGTATATTTTAACAAATATTATTTTATGATTCTTGCACAAAACTAGTAACACTTATTAAACGTCATTTTGTGATGGCGGTGCTTGGAGAGAACGCTTCGCTAGTTTTTCATGAAACTTACGATACGATTCTGAATTTTATAATGTTTTATTTGTTTTTAAACATCAATTGTAAGTGATCAAATTATGTTTTCTGTCAGAACATAATATTAATATGTGATAACATGAATTTTTTGAAATCAATGTATTTTGTCTCGCACTTGGCGCTATTGATAATCATAATATAAATGTTCATATTGGAAACTTATTTGTGCACGCAGCTTACTCAAAATGTTTAACTGTGTATTAAAATAGAAATAGTCGGTTGTTCGGTTTTTGTAAAATAATCAAGTGAAGAAGCGCGCCAACATGAACGATGTTCGTGATAAAGTCGTTGCCGGGTCCTCGACGTGGGAGAGTGGCACCGGTCACAGCGACTCCTCACCAGAGATCCAGTCGTCACCCAGCTCAAGCGGTGAGACGCCTCAAACTCCTGGCGCGCCGGTGCCTCTTGCGCCGCATCTCGCCGCGGACCTGCACCCTGATCTTATACAACAAGGCTGGCGTAAATATTGGTCCAAGCGGGAAAATCGACCCTACTTTTGGAATAAACTGTCTGGTGAATCAATGTGGGAATTACCAGCAGTCAAAAGGGATTTTGACCCCATAACTGATCCTCTTGGTATATGTCACACAGGCCCTTCAGGTGCTGGAAACATGACACCCGGTGGAAACAAGCGACGTCCATCTGAAGAGACGGGTCCTCCTCCCAAAAAGTTTGTTTTGGCTGGTCCTTGGGACATAGAGGTGCCAACTAATGTTGTTATTTATGAAAGGCCTCCTACAATATGCCCCCATCCACATCCAGAGATTGAAGGCTTCAGATTCACAATGGCAAATAAACTGAGGCAGTGCTATCAAGAGTTGTGCCACACACGAGAAGGAATAGATGCACCAAAGGATTCATTTAATCGCTGGTTAATGGAAAGAAAAGTGAATGATCAAGGAGGCTCTGATCCACTTTTGCCGAGTCATTGCTTTCCAGAAATATCTAGGTCTATGTATGAAGAAATTATGAATGACATTCCCATTAAACTGACACATCCCAAGTTCACAGGAGATGCTAGGAAGCAACTATCTCGCTATGCAGAGGCTGCTAAAAAGATGATTGAGTCTAGAAACGCATCTCCAGAGAGCAGGAAAGTAGTGAAGTGGAATGCTGAAGATACATTCCAATGGCTCCGACGTACAGTGGGGGCCACTTATGATGATTTCCAAGACAGACTGGCACATTTGAGAGTACGTTACTGATATACATACTTTTACTTTTTTGATGAGCATCCCATTTTATCGTTACAGTTCATTTCCACCCAGAATTTCAAACAAAAACAGTTCACAATCTTGCACTACAATGCACTTATCCATCACACTTTGATGTTAGATGTTAAATCTCTTATGGCCGGTATTATAAATGTCCGTAAGCGAAATGTCATACCAAATTTCGGTAAACTTGATTTAGCACAGAAAATTTTGACAATTAAATCAAATTTTCCGTAATTTGGTATCACATTTAATTTGCGGATGTTTATAAAACCGACCCTAAGTGTACCTATTGTGATATGATGTTCTATTCCAATAGTAATCTCAGTCTAACTAGAATACTAAAATGTCAATATTTAGTTAGTGGACTTAATCAGATATAATGATTTGTTACTTAACTCATTGCAGCGACAGTGTCAACCACATTTAGCAGAAACGGTGAAGGCATCAGTGGAGGGCATATGTCTGAAGATTTATCATTTGTCTGCTGAATATGCTCGTAAAATAAGGGAGAAACATAGCGCATTGCTCAAAGAGAATGGAATACAGGTAATCATCACCAGTTAAGTGTAAAATTAATTATAAGAAATTTTAAATAAATAAAATGTAATATGTATATATAATCCTCATGCAGATATATTTTGTCTGAATGGAAGACTCACACCACTCAATGTATGTTCTGCTTTTTTCCGCATACTTGCAATACTTGAAATGAACTCGCCTCCCTACATAAGATTTTACGCAGTGCTACAAAATGCAGTCTCAAGATTTGTCTTAACATCTCAGAATTTGCAGCAAGATTTATAAAATTTCAAGTTTTTAGAATTCCAATAAAATAGAGCAGATTTTTCCGACCTTTTTTACTACAAAAACAAACCCGTTAATATTTATGTTTCCATATCCCAATGTGCACAACCAACCAAGATAAATCTTATTTGTATGTAAAGCTTATTATAAAATATATGAGACTATTTAGATGACAAAAAAAGCTTGAGATTTTAGTGAACTTGCTCCAATTCAATCAATTAGAATAAAATTGTCAATGTGATCGCGCCAAAAAATGACCTACCGTGCGTTTCTTGCATGTTCTTTTGCCGGCAAATAATATCTTTTTATTTGGTTTTGTGCCGCGAGCTGCAAAGCTGTAATATTACGTTTCCGAGAGAACTGGCAAACATTGAGAAAA
The DNA here is from genome assembly GCA_931315375.2 of Opisthograptis luteolata. Classification (NCBI taxonomy): domain Eukaryota; kingdom Metazoa; phylum Arthropoda; class Insecta; order Lepidoptera; family Geometridae; genus Opisthograptis; species Opisthograptis luteolata. The sequence continues at coordinate 5,111,329 of OV928034.1, forward strand.
TCTCAATATACATCAGGTTTCGCTGGATTTTTAAATTTTGTGGTAACCGTAGCTCCCACTAGATTCATGTGTCGCAGGAGCTGGCGGGCCCGCTGCAGCAGGCGGCGCTGCGCAAGGTGTGGTGCTACCCGGTGCAGTTCGCGGTGCCGGCGCCGCGCCCGCCGCTCGTCGAGCACTTCCTCGACCGCGACCAGGTGCTCCTGCGGTACCTCGCCGAGACGCAAATGCTGAACGCCACCTACTTGCAGAAACTGGTGATCACTTTTTTTACTTAGTGCTTTTTCGATCCAACCCATTTGGTGATATTTCGGGTTCGACCCTCCACCTCCCGGCCTAATATCACGTGAGATTTTTCTAAATGCGTGTTTTTAGTGTAAATGCGATAATCTGTGATTGTTGCGTTGGATTTATTTTAAAAAAGGTGTTATATAGATTATTTTTAGTTTGACATAACTTCTCATTGTTTCTCTTATTTTTACACATTTTCTTTTGGGGAAAAACTACGTGATAGTTGAACACAAGTTATGTGGTTTTAAGTGATGATGTGGTCGAAGTTGTCGCCACGCTACGCCTGGATTGGAAACTGACTGTCAAGTGAGGTGGACCTTTCTTTCAATCATTTTTACATAATGAGACATTAGATCGAAAAAGTTTTGAATTGCAAATATGTAGTTCCCTATTACAGTAGGTATGTTTATACCTAATTATTCTATTTTGCTGTCTACCGTCAAGGCAGTCCATACTCTCTATGAAAGAAGTCCTGTGTCCCAGCAGTGGGAACGTAACAGGCTGATGATGATACGATATTTTTGTAAAGATACGATCATCTGCCCAAGAGTAATCGCATTTTTATATTGCAGGAGTGCCTGTACCGGTACAGCTGCTTCGACGACAAGAAGTTCGAGCAGTTCCTGTCGCGCGTGTGGTGCCTGCTGCGGCGGTACGCGGCGTGGGTGGGCGCGGGCGGCGAGGCGCACGTGACGCAGGCCGCGCTGCCGGTGCCCGTGCTCGCGTGCCTGCAGCGCTGCTTCGGCGTCAGCTTCGAGTGCTTCGCTAGCCCGCTCGACTGCTATTTCCGGCAGTACTGCTCGGCGTTCGCTGATACAGACTCCTACTTTGGATCTCGGGGGTGAGTCTTTATAAACCCACTTAAAAAAAAGGAGGTCTCTCAATTCGACTGTATATATATTTTTTACGTGTGTTCGCGGATAACTTCGTTGTTTATGAACCGATTTAACTTGCTATGTTATGTTTAAACGCCGACCGCTTTTGTAACAGTCATTTGTGTCCTGGTGGCACCGGCTGTGTTTTTTTATAGTCTGTTAGATAGATAACGCTTTATTGTTTCACCACAACAACAGAAAAATAGAACAACATAAAAGGAGAGATCTTAGAGCTAGTGTTACAATGGATGGTCTTATCGCGTAGAGCGATTTCTACCAGACAGCCTTTGTCTGTTCATTCATTCGTGAAAAATCAACGCATTGTCTACATGAAAATTTTAATTCCAAATCTTGCATATTCTTCGGGTGATAATGTGGTTGATTAAATATTGACCACTATGTGTTCGTTAATGTGTACAGGTGCAGGATAAATTTGTAAAAAGTGACTTTTCTAGTTGCTCCAAAAAGTTAGTGTAAAGTTTAAGTAAAGTGCTACTACTTTACTTTAACACAAAGGGTACTATTCTCTTCTCTTTAAAATTAATCAAAATGCTTTCTTAACAGATGCCCACGTCATAACATCTATCTGCATGCCAAATTTCAGCCTGATCCGTCCAGTGGTTTGGGCTGTGCATTGATAAATCACTATGTCAGTCAGTCACGTTTGAGCTATATATATTTATAGAAGATACATCTAATACTTGCCACTGTCTAAATACACTAATCATGCTGAGTGATAAATAAAAACAAAAAGAAACACATAATTCCATCCTATATTAACGTGCATACCAACCTTAGGCCGTTCCTGGAGCTGCGGCCGGTGTCGGGGTCTCTGGTGGCGCACCCGCCGTACTGCGAGGAGCTGCTGGAGGCGGCGCTGCGGCACATGGAGCGCCTGCTGCAGGAGTCCGCCGAGCCGCTCAGTTTCGTCGTCGTGCTGCCCGAGTGGCCCGACAAGCAGACGCACGCGCTGCACAAGCTGCAGGCCAGCCACTTCAAGCGGAAGCAGGTGACAAACCACAACCAGATTTATCCCGCAGGAACCTTTATCCGGGATAAAAGTAACCTAGCTTTAATCCAGGGTATAAGCTATCTCCATACCAAATTTCACTCAAATCCGTTCAGTAGTTTTTGCGTGACATACATCCATATTCACAAACTTTCACGTTTATAATATTAGTAGGATTTAGATCAGACTACAATGTACAGAAAAAAAAATGAGTAAAAAAAGTAAACGAAGTAAAACAATAATGGAAGTAAGAAGAAGGAAGATTTAAACATTGGCTTGAAAACCTTAAGCTTTAGTTCTTCATTGGTTATCACATCAGGTGTACCTCAAAAGGAGCATATTGGGATTGGGACCCTTCATTTTCCTTACTTTCCTAGCTTGACTATCAGTCTACGATGACGATACGATATTTAAACATGATGGATCAAAACATGTTATTGTATAAAAAGCACCAGACAGCACAAGTTGCAGGCCAGACACTTAAACCGGAAGCAGTAGATGACAGAAAACAGAAGTTGAAAACAAAGACAAAGAATTTAACTAATAATTTTTCTTTTGACAGGTGGTGATCCCCGCTTTCGAGCACGAGTACCGACACGGATTCCAACACGTAGTGCCGAAGTGAGTGAATTTTTCTTATGCTGTAAAAAAATATTTATGCATCAGCATCATCATAGGACACTGACCTCTTTAGCATAGGTATTAGACCCTTTAGGAGACTAGACATAACCAGAATGATAGAAAACTCTCTCTTGCTTTACTATATTTTACTTCAAAAAGAGTGGGTTATAAGTTTAGCGTGTGTGGCATTGTAGCTTTAGTTTTTTTTTATTGATAGGTTTTTTTTTGGTAGCGTTTGACCATAAGTCACCTGATGTTTAGTGACGATGTGGTCCAAGATGGCGTCATGCTACACCTGGATTGGGAACTAGCTCTCATAAAGAGAGGCTGCCGGAACACACCGATACCCACAGATTTGGCCTGCCGATACCTATCGATGCTTGGCGACAGATTCTTAACTTGACGGTGGTAGCTAGCCAGGCGACCACTAGAAAATGCCCTACCACCAAGCTATGGTTTCATCACGATATTCTCCTTCACCGAAAGCTCAAGTTCATTGTAAGATTCGAACCCAAGTTCTACGGACCGCAAGTTGACGTCACTACCACTGAGCCATCATCGCTATAAAAACCGACTTGAATGAGTGTTCTCATATAATAAGTAAGGGGGCGACCATTAATTACGTAAGGCATTTTTGGGAATTTCGGACGAATACGGCAAATCTCAGATTTGGCTATATTTTATTCTACATATAATTTTACATACAATTTTACACCGTTTTCTGCGAGAAAAATAATTACGTGATATTTGCCAAGACCCTGCCCCCTAAGTGAGATTAAGAAAGATTTAGCTAGATCCCCTCCCCTCTAGAACACCTCACGTAATTCATGGACGCCCCCTAACGTCGCAGGAACGAGGTGTACTTCCGGTGGGGCGGCGGCACTGTGGTGGTGTGGCTGCAGAACGCGGCGGGGTTCGCGCGCTGGGGGCCCACGGACGAGCGCGTGGAGGCGCTGCTGGACGCGTGGCGGCCGCGCGCCAAGCTGCGCGCCGAGCCCGCGCCGCCCGCCCCCGCGCCCGAGCCCGCGCCGCCCGCCGCACCGCCGCACGCGCCGCCAGACAAGCGCCTCGCGGCCTAGGCGCACGCTCTCCGATAGGGATGCCCGATCGGAATCGATCTACAATTACATTAACGCTCCCGATCCGTTATCCGCGGTTTTGGACCGATATGTCATGTCAATATTATGTCATTTTAGCAGTAAACTGTCAAGCCCTAGTACTAAAATGACATTTCGATCCAAAACCGCGGATAACGGATCGTATCGATTATTAATTTTGTGCGTTAATCGTTTCTTTTAAATGCGAGTTCGCGCAGATCAAATCAAATGCCCAGATTGGATTAAAAAAAAATATAATTGTTTATATTGTTAAGTTATGTTTTATAATTATATCTAATAGCAAACGTAAAAAAATCAGGATGTAGAATTACAATTTTATTGTTATGATCTATTTTCAATTCTGTACATTTTATATTATGAGATTGTGGGGATACTTTATTTATTGTCTTTGAGGTCTTTGTGGTCTCTAATATAAATGTAAATATAGAGGTGGAGGGTAATATTTTGACAGAGCCGAAACAGATTAGACCTCCAAAGTTTACCGAAATTATTGTTCTTGTAAAGTTTAGATGTAATAGTAATTGTACTTGTAATAGTTCTAATAACATACTTTTTTATCATATCAATTATATTCGATTATTATTACGAGATCGATTCAAACCCATGCAATCCATATAGCGGATCGATTCTACGGTTAACAGTCCATTGCGTTTCAAATCGAAAGATTGGGCATCCCTATCTTCGACGTTTAGGTATTGTGTAGTGCGATAGGCAGCTCCCGGCGAGCTTTGAACCTGGCGTTGATGTGCTTATGACGAATCGAACATGTAAATAGTGCCTAAAGTGTGCTGTGCGATAATGAATTTGTATATACATAGTCGGGATGATTGTCGCAGCGTAAGGTAGTTTTTGAGTCCCTTTTTTCTGTTGTATAGTTTGATAAAGATAAATCTTTATAAATTATGTTTTGATTGTTTATTATATTTTGTGACAAACATCTTTTTACTTTTTTTAGTGGTTCTCCTCGTCCCAGAGTACATTTATTTACAAATTTGTTTGATTAAAGTACATGTATGTAAAAGAAAAATATTCCGTTTTTTTTTTAGTAAGCCTTGTTAGATACCCATTATTTAAAGGTGGTATGTAGGAGTTGTCTTTATACAATACAAACACAAATTACTTTCAAAAAGAAAGGGAAAACCTTGATACTGTCAAGTGAGATGTCACGGCCACGCCTTGAACCATGAACGTTGTTTATTTATATTTCACACATTTATAGGTCATTCGTCCACAGTCTATGCGCTATAATAAAGAACGCTCCGCGGCCTCCGAAGAGCGAGCAACACAGAGTCTGGACACCAGATGACGCGCTCTTAGCTTTCATGCGAGGCTGCAAAAATAACGAGGGGCGGGGCTTTAGTTTGGTGCAACGCCATCTATTTTCACAGCGAGGCAGATAACCGAAAGGTAATTGTACTTGTAAAAATTCCCAATTTTTTTTTGTTTTACTTTTTACGGGGTAGTTTTGACCACAAGTCACCTGACCTGTGTTGATGTTAAGTGACGATGTGGTCGAAGATGGCGCCACGCTACACCTGGACTGGGAACTTGCTCTCAAATAAGGCTGCCGGAATACACCATTAGGTGCTTGGCGACAGATTCTTGACAAGAGGGTGGTAGCTAGCTAGGCGAGTACTAGAAAATACCCTACCACCAAGCTATGGTTTCATCGCGATGTTTTCCTTCACCGAAAGCTCCAGCTCATTGTAGGATTTGAACCCACGTCCTACGGATCGCAAGCCGACATCACTGCCACTGAGCCATCATCGCTATAAAAATATTTTAATTTTGGGATAACGATCGTAGGCAACAGAAAGGTGTCAGTAAATAAAACAATAATATGCTATGATAGGACTATTTTATTTAATTATAATTTTAAACAAGAAATATTTTATCAGCTATGTTATTCTGCACCAAAAAACTTATCAGGTACAATACATAAAAGAGTGCAAGTTGCCTAATAAAAATCATTGATAATAATAAAAGTGTTTTAAAAATATTAGCCTGTCGTTGTCGATAGTATGGTTATAAAATAAATGGTTAAAATTATAGCAGCTATGATAAAAATAAAGAAAACATATTAATGCTACATATGTAAAGTAATTAATTAGGTACATAACACAAAAATGAAGAAAAGATAAGGCTTGCTTACAATTTATTTTAAAGAACACATAGGTACATTTAATTTTGTACTTCATAGTTATTTTCAATACAACTATGTTATTAAGAAATTTTTAAGTTTATCAAATGGGGACTCTATAATGCTAATTTAATATTTTCCTAAAATTTTGTATCCTTAATAAGACCAATAAATTGGGTGGGTCATTTCGATTAAAAAAGCTGAATTTTCTATTGAATATTGAGGTAATTTAATTAAGAATTTAATCAAAAATGGAAGAGATGAGTTACCTTATCACGGCGCCTATTCAACGATAGGCCTACCTATTCACAAACAGACGCACACAGTAATATTTCTAATCTCATGTAATGTATTCAACAACAAAGATTGGTATCGTCAACAAACTGGTCGTATTCATATCTTGTGATATAGTGTGAAATAAATCACAGTTATTGCACATTTTTATTTACTGCTCAAACTTTTTGAGTTGAACACATCTTTTACTATTTATGTAGCCAAACATTGGACTAACCTACCGCTAAAAACCAAATGATGCAAAAAAGAAACATCACTACAATTACAAATTGCCTACATCCAAGTACATCTACCAGTTCTGTTAGAAGTGTTAATAACATTTTATGTATCTACCTATTAATAAAATAATGTATGATAATTATTATAATAACGCAACGAAGACGACATTATTAAAGCTAAAAAAATTAAGATCAATAAAAATAAGGACCAATTCAGAGCAATTAAAAATATGTGCTCAATAATATGTAGGTAAGTCAATTTTAACTTGCTTATGAGTGCATCTTATTTAAGCTGTAATTTTATTCATTAATCTAAAAACCAGCTCAATTTCCACTTTTTAAGTTTTTAAAGAGTGCTGTAAATTGTAATTAAAATTATATTATAGTAATTGAAAAAAATAAATCATATGTTATGTATAATGAATTTCCACCTTAGTTATACTCTTCATCTTCATCCATTGCGAAATCAACGCCGGAGTCGACGGCACATACCGGGCTGCAAACAACATTGAACTTTGATTTAGAATGTCTTTACCTCATATACACTTGTGTTGAAACTATTATACTAGCAGAAAAGACACAGAAGCCGTACTGGGTGCGGGCGGTGGCTTTGTTGTATTGTTTAAATTTGTATGAAAAACGTCACAGATGGAAAAGCGCAGAGCGGGCCAGAGCTCCCTAACATTTTAACCAGCCCACCCCCTTACCCGCCCTAACTACTGTGAGTGTGTAGAGCTTTATTCTACACATTCTTGACATTTATGTACACTAGGTCTAGTCTGTAGGTACATAAATAATTAATTAAAGGCATACGCAAAGTGGCAGGCTCAGTGGCTTAGTTACTTCATTTAAGGCCTATGACAGGTTGATTATGATAATATTATAGCTTTTGTCAACACCACTGGTGACATAGCTGGGAATAACCACTTGGAAGAAACCTCTGTAAAAATCCTGTGGTAATCTTCACCTGTATGATAAATTGTAATTGATAATGCTAGTTAAAGTGCACATGTTGGAATATGAAAACAGTATTTGACACATTTATCTCGTGTCGTGGTTAGTCTGTTTGATACCGGAAAGCCCCCAAGTGTAATTGCAGAGCACATCTAGGACACCAATACCTATAATGCAAATTAGGATCATACCTTATAGCTCTACAAGTGAAAAACACAATGCGCTTGAGTTTCCGGTTGTAAAAGAAGTAGTTAAAAGCCCAAAGGCAGCCGGGCTCCCCAAATGGATCGCTTGCCAGGTCCGGGTTGTAGCTGTAAATGCTACATTCCGGAAGATTTACTTCTTCCTCCATAGCAGCCCACATGGCCGCCCTCAGTTGTCGCCAGCGCGCCCCGCCCACTGCCGAGAGTGCTGCGTCCACCGCACCTTGAACCCAATTCAGTGATGGCTCTGCACTGAATTCACTGCTCTGAAAACACCAAACAAACAATGCATGGGTTTCCTTGGTATTGATATTTATATAGATTTTTTTGAGAATGCTCCATCATTGACCTCATTGTCATATTATTATACTATCAGGTCAGGCTGTGGTCAAATGCTTGCCGATTGTCAATTTTTTATTTATTTGATTCAAGTATTTTATATATCACTAGCTGCACCCTGCAGTTCACCCCACCCATGTGGACTATAATTCATTGTGATTATTGGCAACATAAAGTCTAGTTCAGTCAATGTAATTTTTATGATAGCAACTTTGTGTCCAAAATGTCACTTCTGCAACTTCCGCAACTTAACCTAAGACGGTGCTTTGTGTCTCCTTTCAATAATTCCAACATAAAGTGAAAAAGTTCTGGTTGTTTCTGCAAGTGTCCTCCACGCCTACCTCAATACATGAATATACAGTCCACTAATAACGAAGGAGGAAAGCAGCTTTGTTTACAACAGTGATAACATTTTCAAACATTTTCAGGATAGGGCCACCCTTATTACCTAGGGGTGTAAAAATAGCCTACAAGCTATTCTCAGACCTACCAAATATACACGAAAACATTCATAAAAATCGGTCAAGGAATTTCCGAGGAGTTCGATAACAAACACTGTGACACAAGAGTTTTATATATTAGAGTTTTATTGTGTTACCTGGTTCTGGAGCGGGAAATGAATCTGTAAATAATATAATGGGATGAAAACTCCACACAAACATAGGTTGTGTTGATGTTACCTTTGCCATTGAAAAGTCATAATCAGGAAAAGCAGCATTCAATGTGGTGATGAGATAAAATAAGATCTTTCGGGATATAGTATCACATAACACACCCTCTTCGTCCCCCGACAAACTTCGGCTGAAATGACACAGTCAATTAAAGTTTAATTAGCTTGATGTAGTAATACAACATTATAGAGGTAACATTTGTTTTTTGAGATAATTCTGGAAACGGACGGAAAGCAATTTTATAAAAAAAAACACTAGTAAGTAGTCCAGACTTTTCATTCATATATCTAAGTAAATTTACTGCCCAAGGCCACATTCACTTGTAAAGCACATTAAAATAATACCTATAAGAGACACCTTCTGGTGGTGACAATGCCTCCAGATTGTTAGGCTCTCCATCAGCAAACTTCTTGTAGAAAGTTTTCTCATTTCCAATCAGCTTGCAGCTGTAACTCTCTACGCGGCCTTGCACGACGCTGTCTCCATTCAGAATAGACAGGGCCCTACTTATAGCTTCCAAACGGCTACTCTCCAAGAGTTTCATTTTCCTCTACTTTTCACCTTCCAAATTTACCCACTCAAACAAACTCTTCTCGGTGTAAGCGGAGCACTTATGTTCAAGCAACACGGAGCACTATTTCTGTACATAGCCGAAGGGTGTATGAATATTCCTTTCCTCTTGGAGTGTAGAAGGTTCACACTCGGAATCAGGTTCGACTTCTTTTCTTCTTCCGCGCTGATGGAATGCGGGAACATCACAAATAAGAAGGAAAAGTAGTTATAACAAATTGTTTTACAGGGGCAAAGTATTTTTAGCTTGTTTTAGGCTTCACAAGGAGATCGCGTCACTTGTTGTCCCACAAGTTACATAAACACTGAAACAACGCTAGCAACCAGAATCCATATCAGACATCGTCACAAAATATTTATAGAAGCACTTTCTATTATTTAATAATCTAGAAGACTTTTCTCGTGATTCTAGAGAATTGCGTAAAACAAAGCCAATTTGATGCACAATGCACAACAAAAAAACTGTAATCACTTCACAATTCACAAATCAGTCATTACTTTTTTTACAGTGGCTTGTTGGAAACCATAGATAATACTTTGCGAACGAATCTATGAAAAACATAGAAACAGAACGCAAAACTTATAGGTCTACCAGAATCTGATGGCAAAAAGGGAAAAAAGAAATTGACGCTAGCAATACTGGGAGAAATTGGAGTAAAACGTTTTGATACTTTTTTCCCTATAGTGGCTGATTCTGTGTGTGATACATGCAAATATAAAAATTTATCCAATGATCAAGGATAATTTTTGAAAATCTTACTGTGGCGAATGTGGGGTTCGAAATTTAGATGAAAACTCCAATTATTCTGTCCATGAGTTTATTTATTAATTAAAGGCTATCAGAATTTGAAAATGGTTGGTAGAGGAAGACGCAGTATTTATGATAAACCTTTCCTCCTGCATCTCAATCGATCAGCGGCCCGATCGCGCTAATTTTAAACAACTACGAACGTCTCAGGTCTAGCTGTAGTTACGGTGCGCATGGGGTTCAATTCCGTTCCAGCTAATATGGAATTCGGTATTGCGTTAATGTTTAAACGCCAACTTGAGATGCACCGTAACTGGACCGTAGCGCTTCAGCGATCGTTGTTAGAGATGAGACATGTTAGCAAATATTTGTGCTATTAGACTGCTATAATCGACTAATTGCACAGAAAATTTGACTTTCACTACTCTAGTTTTGACAGATGCTGAGATGACAGCGCGACATTTCGTTGACTCATGTAAAATAATAATAGTTTGAGGAAAGTTTTTCCTACTTTTACAAGTATTTTAACTATTAAAAACCGAGTTATTGAACTTCCGCATCAAGTATTTGGTTGGTGCTGTGATGAAGTATATTTTTGTGCCGATACTGACCTATTTTATGCATAATAGGCACAGTATTTCACCTATTTGTGATTGTGAACACATTGGACTTTGGAAATGGAAGAGCGCTGCTGATGCATAGCTGCTACTGATAGAATTCCTGGGAAGCCACCGCCACCTTGCTCTGGGACGGGTACGGTCCAAAGAGGCTCTTGCAGTTGCGGCACGAATATGGCAAGCATGCGCCGAGGGCCATATCAATGCGGAAGGTCCTGCCAGAAGAGGGAAAGAATGGGCGAAGGTACTATTTACCTAGTTACTCAGAAGTAACAGCAACACAGTAACAGTAACTTGCATAAATGCAAAGAAAATATTGTTGCATATGTGGAAGACCATAAATGCAGAGCCAGGGAAAAATGATGAACGTAAATGCTAGCCCAGCTTGGACCCAGCAATATCCCTACTGTACTACTTAGATATTGGCCTTCTGCTTGATGTGAAACAGAATCAATTTACCTCAAATTATGATGTAAGTATATTTGTCATAGTAAAATTTTTATGTGTACATAATACTTTACTTTATTAAACCAATTCTCATAATGTAAATGTAATGGATGAGAAAGCCTAAGGATAGACAGACAGTACCTTGCACAACTACATTGTAAGGGTGATGATCCTCCGCAGTTATGAAATGCAGGCAGAAGCTGTATAAACAAATGTCCAAGCTGTCATATCTTTTTATATTACATAGTTTGACCGCAGCTCACGATTAATGATGGCCTAAATGGGCCTAACCTTTGAAAACAGAGGCTGGGGACTGATTTTTCTTTGAACTTGTAGGTGGTAGCTAACCCTAGCACTACAAACACAGCTCACACAGCTCTATGATGATGCTCAAATTTATTATTGTTTTAGTGTACAGTCAGCGACAAAAGTAGCTGATCGTTCTCGATTTTCCAAATGCGTTTCAAATCAGTAATTATTATTGTTTTTTTTTTACATTTTATATGGTATCATTTTGACCACAACATAACACACCTGATTTAAGGTGATGATGAGGTCAAAAATTGGTGTCTAAGATGATGTGGATAATAGAAAAAAAGTGTGATTGTTCAGCAACTTTTGTTGTTGACTGTACCTACATAAATTATGTAGTAAAATAACCAGCAGTATCCTTCCTATCATAAAGCTGCCTTTCAAATATTGATACTCATGGAACTCACTATCTGTTATCTGTTGTTTCAGTACCTATTGTCAACCACCGCAAGGCCCACACAACCCCAAGTCATCCTGTGAAGTCGGAAGATGAAAAATAGTTATAACTATATTATATTATCTCAGAATAAAAACATGTTTTATGTAAAGTATTTTTTATTATACCTTAAGTAATTTATCTTGCTTCACTGAAATTCCTCTTAAAATATTCACACATTAGTCATAATATTAACATAACACATAAAATTAAATTACAAGAAAAATGAAAGGGATAAACCTAGTAGTTAATCTAATGAAATGACACAATACTTTGCACTGCTATCAGTGAATAATGTAACATCATGTCTACCAACAAGCACCGGCAATGAAATACCTTTATTACAACACTTTTATTAATTTGAATATATAACCTAAAATTCATTTATTATTATATAAAGTGCTATGTTTTGTTTATTACACAATTAAATTATACCTGAAACAAGCTTTAAACACTTCAACAATGTTCAGCAACATTTCTAGTTTTCAAGTGTCTATCATCTATCTTGATAATGATAGCCCTCAGCCTGGATCTCAGACTGAGATAGGTGTCCTAATTGTGGGTCTCAACTCCTCAATGGATATCCTAAAATAACAAGAACATAAATAAATTAATCTCAAGAAAATACTAACACATCACATAGTTTTTTTTACAACAGAGGCTAGGCTAGCGTTTGACCATAATCTCACCCGATGGAAAGTGATGATGTGGTCAAAGGTGTAGCACGCTTGCCCAGTAAAGAACCAGTAAGAACATAAAATCTAGATTAGTTTGTACATACCCAAAATATACAAATCATCTGCAGTGACGGTGTGAAGCCGTTCAAGATAACCATTCATTGGATGGTTGGACCACACAACCCTGTCATGTGTAGACCCAGGGTAACATGCACTCATAATATATTTAAATTTGTGGCATATATCTGAAAGAAAAGGGTAGGAATTACAAGGGTTGTTCCCATAACATGACCAATTGGCAAGTGTAAAATATAATACACTAGGTACTTACTATCAGAATATTAAGGGAATGGAATCCTTTTTCTATTAAAATACCGTTCGATGTTCTTAGCAGAACACACACCCCATCGATACAATGCAGTAATCCAGGCGTTTTAAACATTCTAAAAAACAAAAAAGAAAATTGTTTTTTTGTTTCTGGCATTGTTCCTAGTAAATAATCACAACATTATAGCCTAGCCTAAGCTAGGTGATCTAGTGGACCACATAATTAGGCACATACCAATGAGTTTCTTTTAATAGTAAGAGGATTTATAGCCCGCATTACTTGGAACTACTTTGGTGGTTTGTGAATCAAAGCAATGTAATTTTATATTAGTAGGTATACCTACATGTTTATTATGTATTCTTTGTAATTATATTAGTTGATTTATGCATTTATTCTCATTTATCATGTTCCCTCTTACATTGTTTAAATGGGAAGGCTTTATTTATTACAATTGACTTGTATATTAATGTATATGGCTATTGTAACTTGCTGAATGGCTTTTGATACACAGCCTGTGACACACAATGCTCCTGACTATCTCCTACAATCATCTGATATGATCCAGTGGCATAGAATGCCCCAAAACCTAGAACAATTTTATTGTCAAGAAACTTAATTTTGTTAACATGAAAAAAACAATGTAGGTACAAACATAATGTAAAGTTTTGCCTATCGCTAGCGCTATAATGTAAAGCCTATCCATATTTCGCTTATTCACAGACCATTAGGGAAAGACAAAGTAAGATTTTGATGGCTATAATGCGGAATTATCATAACATAACCTTACCTTGGTTTCAATAAACAAAGCATCAGAACGAAGCGTGGGTGGCTTATTAGGGGTTAACTCTGTTATTACTTGGCGAGTTAACTCCTTAAACAGTCTATAATGTTTTATAAACTGCCTATCACTCATATAAAAAGCACTAAGTCTTTGCACTTGTATTTTTCTTCCTCGCAAGGTTCCGAGCCGCCGCTACATCTAATTCATGTGCCCTTTCCAATTAATCCATGTACGCATACATTTTACCTAAGTTTTTGCTGTTTTTGTTGTATAATTTTGTCTAAAAGTGGTAAAGCACCGCACAACGATCGTGAAAAAGTTGTAATTTACTAACTTTAGCAAAACCGTTCGTTTGACAGCGTTAACGATCCAACTCTAATTACGCTACGGCTCAACTTACGATAAAATCATTAGCGCGATACGAAATGTTCAAAAAGTCAAGAAACGGCTGAGGTTCAGTAGCGGTTCAGCTGTAATTTATTAGTGCGATCGGGCCGCAGGTTCTATGAACTGATTTTCAATTTTTATTACATGTTCACAAGATTTTCGCCATTCATCGATCCCTATTCGAGAGAAAGCTTCTTCAGTTCACACGAAATATGCAATAAACCAAAGTGTCAAGACTTGTCATTCCTACTAATTTGAAGCCAAACCATAAACAATTCCTCGAAATTTTTCGTTGCCATATGAAAATCGCTATTTATTAATTATTTTTTTTTTGCCATCAAATCCTGGTAGACCTATACCAGTGCTGCCAACAGCAATCGCCCGATTCGTCCAGTAATTCTATGGCTTAACAACTAGCATCCAAAGCTTTGATTAGATTAAAAAAAAGTCAAATGTCACTTGTCAGTTGTCAGTCAATCAGACTAATCAAAGTCGAAAGTCGAAACAACATAAAATATTCCTCATTTTAATTTCTAACTTGAAAGTTGAATTATAACTAAAAAACAATTATATAACCTAAATTTGCTATACCATTTTCGAAGTAATTTTAAAATGTTCTCTTTATCTGCAGTCGTTTCTAATGTACTGAAAACACGATGTCCTGCCTGTTTTCGATTCCAAAGTTACGGTGTGTTTTCTGATGAAATATTTCACTTAAAATGTACTGTTTAATCATTTATTTACATATTTTTAATAATTATAGCTACTCGGAAGCGTTTCTATCGAGGTACCGGCATCGTCCAGAACGGCAGTAAATGGGAAGTGACACTAGATCACCGGCGATTAAAAACACCGAATGGAAGTGTCCTGACGGTAGGCAGCGAGCCGCTCGCCCGCGCTATTGCCGCAGAATGGGAAGCTCAGACCGAAACGATATCATTGCCGATAATGCACTTGGTGAACACTTGTTTCATTAATTTTAAATTATATGATTGTCAACAATATAATTAGCCTATAATTATTCTTAATTCTGGTGAAGGTTTCCTTAAATTTCAATGTTAACAGAATTTTTCCGATTATCAGACATGTAAAGATTAATTTTTCAACTCTAGTCTGTGATGTTAATTAAAAATAGTATACCTAATTACCTACTTAGAGGTTTTTGAGTAAATCTACTGTATAAAAATAAGTCGGGTTTTCCTTCCTGATGCTATAACTCCAGAACGCACGAACCGATTTCCACGGTTTTGCATTCGTTGGAAAGGTCTCGGGCTCCGTGAGGTTTATAGCAAAGAAAATTCAGGAAAAATTTCAACAGAAAAGCGGGAAAATCTTACATAAAACGAAGCCATCTGGTGGCGAAACGGAGTTCGCCGGGTTTGCTAGTTATGCAATAAATAATCATTAGTTATTACTGTTCTTAACAACAATATTTAAATTACTATTATACCAAGAAGAATTGCTTCTATATAGTAAGTAGGTAGTGTCTAACAGTAAGTACTTAACATATCACCACATTGCTGTAGGCATCTAAAAAAAATCCCTAAAGTAGTTCACTAGGTCATAAGTAAAACTGCAATTTTCAAAACACGGTTATTGTTAAGTGCTTAGTTACAAATTTTCAACTTGAGATATTATAGAAAGTACCATAAAAGATAATAAATCTATTTCAGACAGCTCTATGTAACACGTCGCTCGACAACCCGGGAAAGCTGACCAAACATGACATTGCCAGCTATTTACTTGACTACTTTCCAACGGATACACTTCTTTTCCATTCTGAGGTAATTTTTGATATACATATAAAATTAACATGTCCCATAGTGCAATTTTTTTGATTTGTTGCTGGATCGTCATACTCCTAATTGGTCATATTCCTAATTCGTCACTTTCCTAACTGGTCACATTCCTAGCTCGTCATTGTACAGTCAAATGAAAACGCGAACATGTGCATATGGGATTAAATAAGTTTTAGGACAGATTCTACTAAAGGAGTTTGTACTACGGTTAATAGACAATAATTAACTTGAGGCGGAGTCTAAAAGAAATGGCAAATGTAAACAATTAACAAATTTGTATCACTTCACATGTAACCTACATTTATTACCAAGCTTGTAATAATAATAATTTTTTTTTACATCTTACAATGTAAAGTTTGACTACAAGTAAGATGATGTTAAGTGACGATACAGATAAAGATTGCACCACAACTGGAAACCTAATGATTAGCTGGTTGTCTTTTTATTGACTTTATTGTTTTGTTAAGAGATCAAATTGTTAGTTTTCTATAGAAGCAAAAACAATACAATCCTACTAATGTTATAAACGTGAAAGTTTGTGAGTATGGATGGATGTTTGTTACTCTTTCACCCAAAAACTACTGAACGGATCTGAATGAAATTTGGAATGGAGATAGCCTTGGATTAACACATAGGCATTATTTATTTTCTTAAATTCAGTTATTATATTTTACTGTATATATATTTCTTTATAGGTACATGAATTTACACCACCAACCGCATTTTATTTCTTACTATTTCTGTCCATCCAAAGGTTGTCTGGTAGAAATCGCTCTAAGCAATAAGAACGCCCATTGGAACACTAGCTCTAAGATCCCTCCTTTTATGTTGTTGTGGTGAAACAATAAATCGTTATCTATCTATCTATAGGCTACTTTTTGTCCCGGAAATGAGTTCCTGCGGGATAACGGGAAGACGCGGGTGAAACCGCGGGGCGCAACTCGTATTAGTATATATGCAAAGTAGCTAATCCGCATTGCATACTATCTCTCTCAGAGATAACTTAAATCACAGCAGACATCATTTGACGCTAACAAACATATTTATTTTTAAATCATTTGGCATGCCAACAGAGATGGATGGATATATCACAGAAACAAAGAAAATTTTGTGAAGTACAGGTACATATTAATAAATAGCAATATTGTATTCAGGAAGAAGAGGAGTTATGGCAACTTCAACAACAGAAATGGGTCCCGATTGTGGATTGGTTCGAAAAGAGGTTCAATGTTACTCAGGAGGTTTCAAGTAGTCTAGAACCCCCACCTGTGAGTACAGAGACAAGGGCGGTCATGGCTAGACATTTCTTGTCTTATGAATTTGATGCTCTCAATGGTAAGTTTTACTTTTTTTTTTATCTCTAAAGTCCCTAATCCCTAGGGAAAATCCCCTTGAAGATCTGATGGGTATTGACTAAGTATGCTAGACCTGGTGATGGTGGCAACTTTATTTGTTGTCATGTTCAATTCAATCTGTGCTTCAACAATTGAAGCTGGCTTTGATCCCATGCAAGTTTCCTTATTATGAATCGAACTCATCTCAGAGACGCGCAGATACAGCGTGTCGTCATAACTCGTAAGTGATTGTTGATTGACACGATGACCGGAAATGTACTTTTACAAAATGATTAAATTATACTGGCGACCCGCCCCTCGGTTTCGCAAGGATAGGCAATGATAGTTTACTTCGGCTATCAGTAATTTTCTGGGGAAAAAGTTAATCAAAATTTTAACAAAATTGGTCTGTTTTGGCGTGAAAGAAAGACAAACGAACAGAAAATGTAATTATAATAACATGGTATATAAATGTCTCCATCGTAGACTGCTGCCAGAATAAATGTGCCCTTTGTTACATATCCATTGTATTAATTAATCTATTAATTTACATTCTTGTCACCAGCAATAAACTTTGGAGTGGAGGTTCTGAAATCGCCAATACTCATGTTAGCCTGCACGGAACGGTACCTGGAACCCAAAGACGCTGTATTGCTTGCTCGCCTTGAAGAAGAATACCAGGTAACTTATGATTTTACATGATTTTTTGTACAATAGTTGTAAAAAATGGAAGCTTCCTATTCTAGGAATTTATTAAATATGCATTTAAATTATGATTTATCAAAGACAAACTGTTCCTTGCGGTTATATCCGCGGGGGCTACAGTTTATCGCGATAAAAAGTGGCCTATATAAGTACTATAACACAGACAGCATATTATGTTCCAGTTATTTACTTAACAAATTAATTATAGGGCCATAGGGCAGCATCTGCATTCTCATAACAATAATTATGTGAACGCAGCGCTGTTTTTCAAACTACTCTATGCTCGGAGAGATCTGCGCCGATAAAGGTTACAAAAAAATAAGATTCACTGATAAATTACATAAAAACATCATATCTTAGTATGGCTGTAATAAAAAGGTAGGACACGGGCACCTAGTTTTTAAATTTTCGTTCTTAAGGAAGATATTTAATAAAAGCGTTGTCGCAGGCGACGCGGTGGGGCCGCGTGCCGTGGGCGCACGAGCTGAGCCAGGCGGAGATGACGGCGCGCGTGGCGGCCGCGCTGCTGCTCGTGCAGTGCTCCGGAGAGCGGCACTCCGCCAAGAGCAAGGCGCCCGACCAGGCGCAGCACGCCGCTCAACTATAACTTACATTATTTAAGAAAGACCGGATTAACCAATAGGCCTTAGGCCGAGTACGCAAATGCCAAGGGGCCCTGTGTACCCAGAAAAAAAAACTTTTATCTAACAATTTATTTTTCTGAAAATTTGTATTTTGTCATAGTTTCTTTTTATTTATTTATTTAATAGCTCACCAACGTGTACACTCATACATTCGCAGATTAATAACAATTCTTAGAAGCTTAGAACCAAATGTCACATGACATAATGTCATGCATTGACAGGTGAGGACAACATGCATTACAATAATAATGAGAATCAAGTTTTCATTTGAGCGAGTAACATACAATGAGTGTTTTTTTTCATTTGTTTTCATAGAGAATATAATTGCATAGTGACAAAAAAAATTAAAAAGTAAGAAAATGGGGCCCCGAAAACTGTATCGCCTAGGGGCCCTGACAAGGTTAATCCGGTCCTGTAATTTAAGAAATGTACTCGTGAGTTTTTCTAAGGGAAGGGAATGAGCAAATAATATACGAAACTATGACAAATAACGAAACATGCCCAAAGTCGCAGGCGCGGATCCAGGACTTCGTTCAAGGGGGGCACTCCCAATTGAAAAAATCACCTGTATATATGTGTAAATATGAATATGTATTTATTAAAGTTAAAAGTTACTTAGCTGCTGTTTGGGCTTATAATGAAATGACATAGATTACTTAGACCTATAAAATAAAATTGTCTATAGATTGAAAATACTTCAAACTTTACTTTGCACTAAAGTCCTTTAGTGTTGTAGATATGTATAAAAACAGTGCGGTGACTGACTGATTTACAGGCAAAAACATGTTTATCAGCCCCTGATCGTCAATTAGGGTGTTAAAGTTTATATAAAAAATATTTATTCTTGGTTTGATTACTTTGAAACGGGTGTGAACTCCAAGGAAATAAAGAAATACTGCGTGTCTCGCGAATTCCCAATAAAAGTATGTATGTAAGTAAGAGGGATCTCTTAACGTACGTAACGGATTTTTTTTATCCCCGAAATCATCAATTAATAATTAACTATCAATTAATATGTAGAAACTACCTATTACAGTTGTGACGAGGTTACTTCTAAGTTCTTCTATGTAAATATTTTTAGTTATACATATTGAGTTGTTCGCCCACGATTAAATACCTACATATAAAGTGAAAAACGAAATGTGAACTGAACGTTAAGAAAACTAACAGGAAACCGAAAAGAGCGGTCGGGGATCGGGGAATGCAAGAATGAAATGAAAATAGCAAAAACGGAGTCGCGAAGTTCCGCTAAAAATAGCTGGTCGGGCGGCGGCGGCGCGGGCGCACTCTCGACCTCGCTTTGTTCACACTGCGGCGGCGCGAGATACGCTGCTTTGTTTGTAGCTCATTCTCACCAAGACAGAATGACTTAATTCATTTCACACTAATATTTACCAAACAATAACGCGATCATAATCTTAACAAAATCGTCCGTTTGAACGTTACAGTGTCCAAAAATATGAAAAATAATTGTATAACCATAATAGTGAAATAACCAGGTTAACGATGTCCTAGTTTGTGTTTGAAAAATTGCAACTGCTGATTCACACCGCCAGCGCGTAAGTATCTTCATAGATTTTCTTCGTGTATCTAAAAATAATGTTCTAAATTGACTGATGTTACATTACGCACATACTCAGTAGGTATCTAATCTAGATATCTGTAACATTGTGGCTATAGTTTGAATTGAGAATGTACTAATTATTCGGTGTAAGTACTTAATGTTTGTAAACAAACATCTGGTTAGTTCTATGACTATGTTCTTGGATAGATAAAAGGTACTTAAATATCCTTAGAAAGCACGGAAATCTATGCTTTAAATTATGTACATCAAAACATCCAAATTAACGGAACATCAAGACTGTCATCAGTAAGTAATTAAGCATCCGTATCTGTGCTTTATCCATGTAATGTATCGTTCCAGGGGTAATGAGCTGCGACGCAGCAGCCCCCCGCCCCCGCCCCTTGTCCGGGGGCCTGTGGACGCTGTTCTCGTGGCTGCGGCGCGACGAGCACTCCTCCAGCGAGAGCCTTTCCAGCGTGGGCTCGGACCGCACGGCCGCCAGCTTCGCGTTCCTCGCGCCGGCGCATTACGGGTTCGCCGCGCCCGCGTCGCTGCCGCCGCCGCCGCCGCCCACGGACTCTTACAAGAAGAGAGTGCGCGACAGAAACCTGCGACAGCAGCACGATCGCGACATCACACTGCACCGCAAGTACGGCCTGTACGGGTTCGGCTACGACGCGTTAAGTCTACCGAGCGCGCGACGCACCGTCGCTGGCGCAGGAGACCGATGCGAGCGCGATAAAAGAGCCGCGAGCGAGTGCCCGCGCGCACACGTACCCGGCAAACGCCGAGCACCGCTGCCTCCGTCGGGCCCTGCGAGCCTGCCCCGGCGCAGAGCCAGGAAGCGACACGCTCCGCTTCCACCCATCAATCCTACCAAGGAAAATATAGGCAACTGCGTGACTATCGCCGATCTCGAACCGATGAACGGGCAACCTCTCCGCGATAAACGACCTCCTCAAACCCAGGATAATGCAATGGACTGCAAGCCTGAAAAATACAGCAAAAAAGATGTGCTAACTAAAGAAACGAAAGATGTTAAGATACGGCATGAGAAAAGTTTTCTAAAACAGATGTTTGAAAATAGGAAAAGGAACTCCGCTATAGAAACAGCTTCGGTAAAACTTCTTCCTAATATAAGTGAGTTGGACAAGCAAGCTGCTGAAATGATAGAAAAGTATAGGTTAAAAGAATTGGCACAAAGTGATGTTCTAGATAGACAGCTGGGAATAAATGAATCACCCAGTTCATCAAAGCAACAAACAAACGCTTGGATTTGTACCAGATGCCTAAGAAAATATAACTCCTCGGAGATCACTTGTGATTACTGTTTACCTCTTAATAAGGTTAATGAATCCTACAGGAGTTCAAAAGTAGCTAATAACTGCACACAGACAAGTAGCAATCTCAGTAAAACTGTATCGAGAAGTGCTAATGAAGAAATCGAAGAGAAAGATAAGCTGAAAGAAATGTTAAAGGAAATGAAAGATAGCCTTCCTAAAAGACCTAAAAATGATCTCAGTTCAGCTAATAACTCAAAAAACACCAGTGACATAGATTCTAAAAAGAAAAACTCTAATATAGTTGAAGCGCCTACGCTTCGCATCGGTAGTTCTACCTATAAGGAAGAAAACCCTGTCGCCCAGACTTCGTCTGCAAGTCGTTTTGACACAGAAGTATCATCTAGTCAATCAAGTTCGCAAGCTATGAATAAACCAGTCCAGAAAGCATTGACAACAATTGATAGTGTGAAAATTACACAACCAATAGTACATACAGACGCATTACATATCGTTTTAAATGAAAGTAAAACAAACAAAAACTCAGACAAGGTCAAAAATCATTCACTTAAAACTTTGATGGATAGTCCAAGTAGAAATATTATTGAAACAGAGAAAATAAAGCCGAGCAATGATCCTAAATCTTTAAACATCGTCTCCCAAACGAAGTATGATATAAATACGCCTTTAAAAATATCTTCACTACTGAATCCTATTTATATACCAAAAATGACATCAACAGTTAATACTCAAACACCAAACCTTTTGAAGCAGGCAGAACTGGAAGATGTAAAAAGTGAAAAATCTACTACAACTATTGAACCTACTGCTCAAAATATTGTGAATTCAACTGTGCAGTCTACATCTCAAATGAAGTCTACGTTTTTAAACGCCGTACCAAATAGAGAGGGCAAGCGGATATCTGGACAGAAAACGAAGCAGGACAGCAAGGAGTCGGCCTCAAATGAAAAAAAAGTGCAAGTTCATGAAGATAGGAAAACTATAAATACTGAAGTAAAAGTGAATAGTAATTTAGTTCCTAGACCACCAAGTGTAGACGGGCCATCAACAAGCAATAACGAACATACTAATCAACATGCTAGACGCCGAGGTTTGATTAATCAACTTGAAAAATCCATAGCCAAAGGTGACGAACACGCTGCGGCCGAAGCCGCAATCAAACTAGCGCAGTTAAGATTATCTTGTTCGGTTTTGTCCTTCTCGTCTCAGATAGTAGCTGAAGCTTTCGCGTCATCGTCGTCAGCACCACAAAATAACAAAACGTCGGCATCTGTAAATGAGACCAACAATGAAAAAATAGAAGAGGTGGTGCAGAAGTCTCCGCAAACCAACAGAATCCCAGTAAAAGAAACTGCTCATAAATCTCAATCTGCAGAAAATATGGTAAACAGATTACATGGTATTGATATTCCTGATAATGAAATTAAACGAATATCGACGAAAAAAGAAACACTTAACAGCACTGCAAAAGCAAGTGATTTACTTATGCCCAAATCTGAACCTGTGAATATAACTCAATTAAATTACGAGAAAAAAGATGAGATTTCACAAAATCCTATACCACGAGAAACTTCGCGTTCAAAAGGTGGCGCTACAAAAAAACTTAATGAACATGAGTATGCTCCGTAAGTATAGATATTTGATAATTTATATACTTGCGACTTTTTAGCTGGCGTGCCGAATATATTTAATTGTGATTTTATCATATAGGGTTTTAGTGTGGGTCGAAGACAAAGAAGCCACTCGTGGTCCTGTTCAACTTCACGTGCGACGCAACGCAGTGATGGGTGACCTGCGTTTGCAAGCAGAGAAGTCTTTGGGCCTCGCATCACACCTGCAGCGCTGGATAGTGGGCAGAACTCTGTGCTCCGATGATAACACTCCTCTAGTATCTTTAGCCGGTCCAGCATTGACAGCCCCTTTCTATTTGTGCCTTGTGGAGTCTGGTAAGAAAAAAATAATCCGCCCGGAATCCGGATTCGCATATTCCCATAACTCGTATTTCTCTCTTGTTTGTCAGCGCCCGCGCACTTCAGCATAGGCGGGCCGATTTATCATCTTTCTCGTTCTTGTGAAGGATGTTCCTGAGCAACAGAAAGGGATAGTAACGAGGAAATGCGATTCCGGATTCCAGGCAAATAGGTTGGACGTAGCCCTATTTGTGGTTATTAGTTTTATGGATGTTATATTAAATGTTATTAACAAGTAACATTAAATTCCAGATACTAAGGATCCAATAAAACCTCAAGTTGAACTCAATGAGTTGAAGATTGATGAGGATCCTGGAAATGTTTATAATGACTTGGTGAAACTTGAAAAACAGGCACTTGTTCCAAACGCAGAGGTATTTGAATGTGCAGTTTGTATAGAAGAGTGTCCCCCAGGAGGCGGCGTCGTCCTTCGGGAATGCGTTCATTCATTCTGTAAAGAATGCCTATCAGACGTAGTGTGTCACAGTGAAGAGCCGGTGGTGTCTTGCCCGGCGATGGGCTGCCGCGGCGTTTTGGAAGAGCGTGAAATCCGCGGGCTCGTGTCCCCCCAGGACTACGAAAAATGGCTGGCGCGTGGATTGGCTGCGGCGGAAAGCAGTACACGAAACGCTTTTCACTGCCGCACTCGTGACTGCCCTGGATGGGCTTTGTGCGACCCCGGAGTCCAGCGATTCCCTTGCCCAGTGTGTAAATGCACAAATTGCGTACCGTGTCAGGTAATTGTTATCTCCATTGAAAATAGACATCGTTTACTATTATGACCATAAACTAAATGCATGAGAATATGAAACACATTTTTTCTCATTAAAGTAGATATTATAAAGATTGTCCTTTTCTGGACAAGGATTTTTAATTTTGTGTTACTGTACAAGCTATCTTATTTTTTCCAGGCTATACACGTGGGAGAAACATGCGAGCAGCATCGTACGAAGCTTCAGGAGTCTACTTCGAGTCCAGATGCGAGTCAAACTGACGAAGGCACCCTGGTGCTACTGAAGACGCTTATCTCTCGCGGCGAAGCGCTCGAGTGCCCAGAATGCAGTGCCATCATTACAAAGAAGTGGGGATGCGACTGGGTCAAGTGCTCTGCGTGTAAAACTGAGATATGCTGGGTGACAAAGGGCAGGCGCTGGGGCCCCGCAGGCCGCGGTGACACTAGCGGGGGCTGCCGCTGCGGCATCGAAGGCAAGCGGTGTCACCCCTCTTGTGGTTATTGTCACTAGGCTTTCCTAATGTTGCTGGATACGCTGTCGGACCTGTTGTTTCGTTATTTAGTCGGAAAGGTCATTGCTATTGTGGCTGTAGCAGCAGTTTTGTAACTACATAATAAAAAAACCTACTACTATGTATGTACTTATTTCCCATTTTTTTATCTCGTTTTTCCGGACGATCAGTAGGAATCCACTCATTTCTTTGAAGTTCAAAGATAGCCAGTGGTAGTGAAGTTAACTGCCGTATATCGTGGGTTCGAAACATACATAAGCTTGAGCTTTCGGTGAAGAAAAATTATCATCGAATAGAAACTATAGCTTAGTGGTAGGAACTTTTCTTTTGCTCGCCGGATAGCTACAACCATAAAGTTAATAATGGCCAGAGACGGCACTACCAATAAATGCGCCACTACGGTGGTCCCTATAGGTACACTTCTAAAACAATATTTAATTTGTTGTGTAGATCTTATAAATATGTAATCGTATTTACTTATTTCATCTCGCCGATGACATTCGGCTCGGCCGTCAGTTCTTCGATTTCTCGGTTCGTTCTCTTCCCCCATACTCCATCCTGAGATTGTACTGCTCCAGGTGGAGGACTGGCAGGAGGTGGCGCAGGACAGACCGAAGTGGCGTCTTTTGTTATCGGAGGCCAAGACTCACTTTGGGTCGTTGCGCCATCTCAGTTTTTTTTTTATTTACTTATTTAAAAATAATTTTAATTATTATTAAATCTTTGCAACTACATTTTTGGATTTTTTTCTCCATATTTACTTTTCCTCCTAGAGTTTGTCTCATGTTAACAACACAAATTATCATAATTTGTTAGTTGATTAGCTGCACCCGCAATGTTCTCTTGTTATGCAGCAGGGACTTATTTTCGGGATAAAAGTAGCCTGTGTGTGTTCATTCAAATCCATCGACCCGTTTCGTTTATTTAGAAATAGGTGACATATATACACAAAACTTTCGCATTTATACATAGTAATAATGTGTAAAGGACTACTACTAGTGTACTTTTTTTATTATTGAAATTTAAAGTTCTTATGAGATAATGAGAATTTCCTAAAGATCCTTTGTCTTTTTTTTTTATTGAAAAATATAATTAAAATAATATTTCTTGTAAAAGTTTAATTTTACAGGTAATTGTTAAAAAGCAAGGTCTATCTAATCCATCTATAGGTGGCCTCCTCGTCTTGATAGTCGCGAAATCGAAATATAGGGTGTTCAATTATGAAAACTATTTTAGTATGATAGGTAGGGAAGTATATTTTTGGTACTTTTAGATGACACTTACAAGAAATTAATGAACAGTCTCTGGAAGTAATTGTAAACCATCACTGATATATGAACCTGGTTAAAGATTGGAGTACATGTATCTATTAAAATCATGGTGAACATCATGGGCCAAAAAATTCCATTTTACAATAATGCTCTGATGGTTATTTGCGAAAAATAGTAAAACCCTTACATCCCAAGATCATAAATGAACTTAACAGTCAATTGTATTTTTGTTGTGATATTTGTTATTGAGACTAGCCCCAAACTGAATTTTGTCTGTGTTAATGTAGCAAAATAGGCTTCCAGATTGCATGTGCATTTCATGTTAATATTCATGTTTCCATATCCCAATGTGCACAACCAACCAAGAGAAATCTTATTAGTGAAGCTTATTATAAAATATCTGACTATTTAGATGACAAAAAAAGCTTGGAATTTTAGTCAACTTGCTCTATTTCAATCAACTAGTAATAAGAATAAAATTGTCAATGTGATTGCGCCAAAAAAATTACCTGCTGAGAGTTTCTTGCCTGTTCTTTTGCCAACGTAAGAAGGTTGGAACAGGCGTAGCTAGTTTTAAGTTTAACATTTTAGAGTGATCACAATGTATCCTATTGAGTAAAAACAATTTAATTATGAATTACAGCACCAATTAACAATATCTTTATATGCTGTATAATTGGACATTTAATCAGGCATTTGCTTTTGCAACTGATTAGGACATCATATATTCTAAAAAGTGAAAAATTAAAAGTGCTGAAAACAGTTTTGTCCTGGGTATGGCATTGTAGTAGTAACACAACATATTATATCCGAGTAATATTCATTGGGGCCTGTACCAACAATACAAAATGCAAAAAATTATTGCATAATATTTAAGACATTTAGTACTATGTTAATTATTCTTACAGGGCACCATACATTATCTACTATCTATTTATTAGTATTTATCAGTTTTAAAAAGTATGCCACTGTCTAGTAGAATATTCCTAGTATTTAAAGATACAGTGTAAAACAATATTTTAGCATAAACTAGTGGAATATTGAACCACTAATAGATTTTCGATTAGATGATGGCTTTTCTTTTGTAGTATGGGGATCACTACTCTGCTACACCAATAGTACAGAACTTCGAACTACTATCAATATCACATTTAAAAACTTATGAAAATAGACACATTTACTCCAATAGCCAAACATTATTACGAACTTATGTTTCAACTTTTACCTAATCCTTATTGATGCACAATTATTAAAATGTCGTAATTCACACATCACATGACACAGTTCTTAATAACGTCGCATTCCTGGTGGTCCGCGACCAGGGCCCCCACGACCCATTCCTGGTGGAGCACCCATCATTCCAGGCGGAGGTCCACCCATCATTGGGCCCCCGCGCATCTGTGGTGGAGCAGAGAGTTGGCCACGAGAACCCGGAGCCATATGTTGCTGTGATGGACCTCCAACACCCCTGGCAGGTCCTTGTAGTCCAGGCGGAGGCCCGCCAGGCCCAGAGCCTCGGCCCGCTGCTCGTCCTCCTCCCGGGCCCCCAATAGCACCGGGCAATGGAACACGAGGCAAACCTTCCTCTGGTGGAGGAGGCCCTTCAATTGTTAATGAGACAATATTTTCTCCACGAAGTAAGACAAATCCCAATGTTCTTTTCTCTTCCCTGTTACTTTTTACTTTTCTGAATTCTTCGCAGTCTCCTAATATGAGGTTCATATGCTTATCAAACGCTTTGAAGGTACCAATAAATGTTCGAGAATCTTGCAAAATTACTCTGACTCTGTAATTGATATGCTGTTGCATCTTATTATTCTTTCCGATCGTCTGAAATTAGAAGTAATCAATTCTTTAGAAAAGAAAACTAATAGATGATTAAAATGATAATATACAATAATATTATGAGATAATGAAAGAAATCTACAAATAATATGTATATCAATAATTAAATTAAAATGTTTGGAGAATGCCGTAAAAGGTAGTGTCGGAAACTAGTAAACAGATTCTGAAAATTTTTGATTGTTCTAATAGCTATATCAGGAAGACTTGAGGCTATGATTTACTCGAGGCTACCCGAGCAAAGCTGGGCGGGTCGCTAAATATTGAAGCGTCTATAGCCTAAAAGTAAATAAATGAAATTTTGGCGGTATATACGCTTCCTCAGCGTTATTAGCCGGTGACGCCGACTGCAAAAATATTTTGTTATACAATGATAAAGGCATAAATTTTCGAATAAAATTCATACATACCATTTTTAACGTAGGATGTTGTAAATATTTCTTGATTTAATATTATTACACAAACTAGAACTCCAATATATTGTTGATGGACGAACGAAACAATCACAATACAATCGAAATGTCGGAATCCACAGAAAATAGCAAGCAAATTGAAGACGATGACAATGACATATCAATAAATTATTGTTGACAGTGACATAAAATGATCGATGAACAATATTTATGCTTGCGTCAGACTATGTGATACAGTGTTGCCAATGCTAACAAATTCTACAGTAGGTAATTAATGAATATAACGGTTTGTATGCTCATTAGACATAGACTTCGGTTTGTTTGTATTAGACGCACGGAACACGTCATCCGTACATGGTTGAAATTCCCCCAATCCGCACAAAACGTTTCGCTTCCACATTTATAATGCGAACGGCGAAGGAGTGGAACACCTTGCCAGCGTCTCTGTTTCCCGGTAGGTATTTGGGCGCCTTCAAGTCAAGAGTGAATAGGTATCGTCTAGGCAAGCATGCTCCATCTTCGGCCTCGTCTTCACTTACCATCAGGTGAGATTGGGGTCAAATGCTTACCTAACGGACATAAAAAAAAAAAACCTATAGGTACCTAAGTTTTTGTTGAGGGCAGGCAAAGGTTATGCAAAACCCATCCCTGTCGTGTGTAGCGGCCAGATAAATTACATACCTACGGCCAGTTTCAATAACCTATCTATCCAAGGTTTGCCCGAATAAAGATCGAAATTTGATATTACTTCTAGTTCTACGGAGCTTGTGTCAAATGTCAAATTTCTATCTCCAGTAGGAAAAACCGTGGATAGATCATAGAAGTAGGAAAAGAATAATAGAAAGGTAAGGTCACGTGATCTGAAGACGATAAATACGACTGACAACATAACAAAAATGGCGTCGACTCTGCCACAACAATTAGTGTTATACCATTCAGCCGAAAGTATATAAATCGACCACGCCGACGGTGACCGCTCACCATCAGGCCACTTGAATCTTTGCCACTCTATGATATGAAGAAAAACCATCATTGATATCGACTTATTAGGAACAAAACATATTAATAATTTATTATGCTGCGGAACTAAGTCTGCTCGACAAACGGATAATATGGTGGCCCCGTTGCAATTTATTCCTAGATGAGCATAATTATCCAGTATTGGTCTGTACTAAATTTCCTTGCCAATGCCACTCTTGCTTTGCTAAAGATGAAGTAAACTGCAAGAAGAACAGAGAAACTATAAATAAATAAACCTCTATTAGAGAGACTGGCAAGCGATACATCTCTATTAGTATTTAATGTCTATACCTCTTCCTCCATGAATAAAATTTCAGAAATAATCAACCCGTTTAGGTAAGAAGTTATTACAATAGTATTGTTTACAATATTCAGGTATACCTATAAGGTATACCTAAATATTGCAAATTGGCAGACTATCGATAGTCCAAACTAATCGATACTATCGATAGTATGGCTTTTTAACCGACTTCCAAAAAAGGAGGAGGTTCTCAATTCGGATGTTTGTATTTTTTTATGTATGTTCGGGCATAACTCCGCCATATATAAACGGTTTTGCATAATTATTTTTTTGTTGAAAATAATCAAAGTGATAAGGAAATCAGGGGTTGATGATGGCAGACCAGAGAAACCGAACCGAAGGGACCCTGAAGTCGGTTTTTGTTTTGTTAAAATATATAAACGGTATTGCATAATTATTTTTTTGTTGAAAATAATCAAAGTGATAAAGAAATCAGGGGTTGATGATGGCAGACCAGAGAAACCGAACCGAAGGGACTCTGAAGTCGGTTTTTGTTTTGTTAAAAATTAAACTTGATTCAGATGAAAACTATTGATAGTAAAACCATCGATAGTTCGGCAACACTTAACGCCCGAAATTAATAATCGATCCTGATCCGGTATCCGCGCTTTTGTTTCGATATTTCATGTCATAATATTTCATTTTAGTAGAAATACGTCAAGCTCTAGTACTGAAATGACATGACATATCGATCCAGAACCGCGGATAACGGATCAGGATCGATTATTAATTTCGGGCATACGTCAAGTTTGAAATCGTACAATAATGGTGGTTTGTCAAAGAGTTTGTTTCAATTGACATTGCATTTTTCGTACGGGAGTTCAAAGAGAATGTAAGGTTTAGTAAAGTTAGTTTGCGGGAGTTAGTAAAGTTAGTTAGCTGTCGTGTAATTTAAAAATGGAACGAACATTTACTACGAAACATGGCAAATAAGGAGGTAACTTATCAAATATATTATTTAAATTTAGAACTTATTTGGGAATAGAGTTGGTAATAATTATAATTATATAGTACATATGTACATACATAATATATATAATTATATATATACATACTAAGAAGACTTTTTTGGCGGCAATTGAACTGTCAACATGAAGATTTTGTTTTTATTTCCAAAACTTGTGTTTCTTCGAGTGATAATGTGTAATATTGGTAGATTATTAACCGTTATGTGTTCGTTAATGTGTACGAGTGTGGTAAATTGAAATAAAGTTGAAAGTGACATTTCTAGCTGCTCCAAAAAAGTCCGTGTAAAGTTTAGGTAAAGCTCCACTACTTAAACACTATCCTCATCGAATCATCTCATCATCATCATCATCATTTAAACTTTTCAACTCTCTGAGTTTGAAATATTTTATACTTGACACTCGCAAATACACCAATCGTGTGACGCCATAACAAATAAAAAAAAAAATTACTAAAAAAAGAAATGAACACATTAACGCGGGAAAGGGACTTTTTTGGCGGCAATCGAATTGTCAACGTGAAAATTTTGTTTTTATTTCCAAAACTTGTGTTTTTTCGAGTGATAATGTGTAATATTGGTGGATTATTAACCATTATGTGTTCGTTAATGTGTACGAGTGTGGGAAATTGAAATAAAGTTGTGAAAGTGACTTTTCTAGTTGCTCCAAAAAAGTCCGTGTAAAGTTTAAGTAAAGCGCCACTACTTTACTTAAACACTATCCTCATCCCATCATCTCATCATCATCATCACCATCATCATTTAAACTTGATTCAACTCTCTGAGTTTGAAACATTTTATACTTGACACTGGCAAATACACTAATAGTGTGACGCCATAACAAAAAAAAAAAAAAAAAAAAAAAAAAAACGCGGGTAACATTATACTGTTGGTTGTTCGTCATTGATTTTGAAAAGTAAATAATTGTTTAAAAAAAAGTTCTGCCTACGTAAGTACTACTTAGTTTTAATTTCCGCGCATTACTTGAGAAAAGAACTAAGTATAATAAATTACTAGAAAAATGCTTTACGTGTTAAAACTTTACTAACTTTTACTTTTTTAGGGTTCCGTGCCTCGAAAGGAAACCTAAAAGATCACTTTGTTATCAGTCTGTCTGTCGTGACCTAGAATCATATAAAATTTGGTAAGAAGCAATGTCTTACAGCACATGTAAAGGGAAAAATCTGGGAAACGTAAATACCTACTATGTAGTTTAATAACAAAAATCTAACTTCCTAATATTACAAACTTATTATGTACCTACTTGCGGTTGATGCAATGAGTATCTGGGGATCGAACGGTAATCCTATTTATATCTCATCTCTCATTATTAGGTAGTATTATGCTATGTTAAATTAAGGAATGAAAGTAATAAATATTTTTTGTAATTTATTTAGTTAACTGCATTCTACACATACTAACTATATCTGCATAAATATACAAAACGTATTAAAACGTATTCTTAATAAGTATTTAGCATAGGTTACCCCCTTACGTGTTACTACAAAAAACTTGACAAACACATGACGAAATGCATCAAGACATCTTTAATACGTACAATGTACATACTTAAATAATGATAATAATAATAACTATTATACTAGTCGCAAATGTAGCACTACTGGGGAGGTTTTCCTTAATTTTTTCAACAATTTTTGACTCCTGTTACATTTTGCAACTTGGCGTCGTGTCGGTGTGGAATAACAAAAGTACAAGTACAAGTATTATAGAGCATTTACTTAATATATTATGTGTTATAAATATAACCTCAACTCTCAGCATTCATAATATTGAAGTCTAACATTGAAAAGAAAAACATCATTAAGCTATGCATAATTAATTATTTTATTAAATAATATAGCTGCTGACCTGTACAACATTGACTGGTATTCAACTTACACTAGCTAAACCTACAAAAAGTATCTTACTTAGCTACCATTTTAACGAAAAAAGCATCTTAATTTCTAATAATATATTATTATAGTGACAAAGTGAATACAATTCGATTAAATTAATTAAGACATTTTTTATAAGAGGTTCTTAATCTATTCAATAGTATAAACAAGCCATTTCTATACATTGATGATGTTACATTTGAAAACCAATCCAGTAGAGATTACTGAACGCAATTGAATAGTTTTTAATTAATTAGATCTCAAATCTCAACTTATAAAATTGAGGTAAGTACATACTTATTTTTCATGGTGGTGTAACATTGGAGTGATAAGATTGATCCTTGACCGAAGTCGGGCGACAAATGCTAGGACTAGGCGATACTAATAGCTAGGTAGTCTAGGTATAGGTACCCTACTCGGATAGAACCACTAGTATTATTATAATTTATGATTCCGCTGCTGCTGGTGCAAATCTTATGACAGATGTGTGACACACTACTGGTAACTCCTCAAGTTCTGGTAGCGGAATCAGTTTTCTTTTTCGAGGAGGTAAAGAGGAAGGTGCGAATGTACATTGTAAATTTGTTGCTGGCACATAGGTAGGCGACGGAGATGACGCCTGTGCCGTGGGAGTGGGTACTACTGGTAAACTCTGAGGCGAGGGTGGTGAGCTGGGCGGAGTTGGCGGCAGTTGTTGCAAGGCCTCTTCTACCAAGTCACACGTCACATTGTTGGTTACGACTAGCGGAGTCGCAGGCTGCAGCTGTTGAGCTGCTTTCGGAGTATCCGTACCGTGTTCCTTATAAATGTGTGCGTCCATTTGTTTCTTGGTATTAAAAGTACCGTCACACACCGTACAACGATAACAGCGCTCACCAAAGTGTTGAGTACGGTGTAACTTTAAAACGTGGTTGTATCCAAAGTCGCGGAGACAAATCTCACAAGTGTAAGGCCGCTCCCCTGTGTGAGTACGTGAATGCACCTTTAATTGCTTGGAACAAGTAAAACCTTTTCCACAGCCTGGTGCAGGGCAACGGTACGGCTTTTCACCCGTGTGCGTTCGAAGGTGTATTACTAATTGTCCAGATTGAATAAAAGTTTTGTGACAGTGTGGGCACCCATGTGGACGTTCTCCTGTGTGAATCCGTGCATGACGATGAAGTTTCCCGGAGTGTTCGAAAGCTGCATCACAAACACCGCACCTGTATGGACGTTCTTTTGTGTGAATGCGGCGATGTACCTGCAGATTCTCCTTGACACTGAACATCTTGTGGCAGTATTCGCATTCGAAGGGGCGCTCGCCGGTATGTGTTCTATAATGGCGCACGAGACGAGCAGGCACGGCGAAAGTTTTGTGGCAGACGTCACACCGATGTGCATCAGCATTAGCACGATGAGATCGCGAGTGAGCAGTAAGCGCACTCCGCGTAGAAAGTGTCAGTCCGCATTCTCCACATTGATGAACGCGTTCCTCCTCACCTGCAGAACGATATTGTTTTACTTGATATGTAGGTTGCGATTCCATTATCTAACCGAACTAAAACGGGCTTCTATTGGGTGCGACGACCGTTCACAGTATACTGTCTGTTGCGTATGGCATGCAGCGTTCAGGAATATCAGGATGCACCAACATAATACGGCCGCAAGGGGAATTGCGCGGGTAGAGGGAAGCGGAGCGTCAGCCAAGTGAATGTCCTCTGATAGCACGTGGAGGCCTGCACCGCGGCGCTATCGCGTCGAAACCACGGTGCAGGCCTCCACGTGTCTGGGCCGCCGACCCCAGCGCCCGCACACTAATGTATTACCCCCGCTAACGCCCTACCTCACCCTGCTCCATGACATATATTTTTATGACAGTTGGAACGTAGAAATCTTATTTTGTTGCAATTATGATTATAGGCACTGATACTATATACTGTTACGTTATAATATTAGACTAGTTTAAGCTACAGTATTTACAGTACATTTTTTTTTAATTTTTAATATTTTGTACGTATGTGCTTCTTACTTTTAAAATTAATAATTAATAAGAAAAGATAAATATTAAATCCAAAAAAAATTGAGGTGCTAAATCTAAAAGCTGTAGGTACAATATTTTCATAAACCAGTGTAAATTATGTAAGTAAAACAAAATTTTAAGAATTTAAAAACAAAAAAAAAATATTTTTTACATACTATTTATGAACATAATGTGATATGATAATAAAACAAAAATTACTTACGATATTAATAAAATTAGTCTTACCTATCATGTCGAATGATGATGATGATCTAACTATCAAGATCGGTACAATGGCGTCAGTGTTGGTGTAGGTTGCGCACAAGGTTTTGGCTCCGGTCGCGGTGTCAGCGAGACGCTCACTTCGCCAACAGTCAGGGGACGAATGCGCCGATGCCAGCCGTAGCGTAGCCGCGTAGCGTAGCGGAAATCTGTCGTTCCGAAACACGCGCAAGCGGGACCAAGAAAAAAAACACCGCCAACAATCCATGAAAAGTAACTCCGCCCGCTCTTATACCTCACCCCTGGTTTGTATTTGTATTTAATAGGACTATGTAATGGTATTACATATTTATTTATACTAGAAGTAAAAAGTTACAATTTGGCCGATGAAGTCAATTACTAAGTACATCTAAAAGCACGTATAAGTAATATACCTCTTATCCTTTGGAAATTTTAGTAAGTACAATACTAATTACTAAGTAGGTATTTTAGGTACTATATGAGAAGGTCATCATTGAGTAGGTAATGGATTAGCTGTTTAACCAATTAAAACTCAGATATCTGGATATTATTACCTTCTATTTTGTCTCCCTAAGTATTTAGTTTATTTTTATTCTAACTTTAGGGATATTTTTTACTACATTTTATTATATAGGTAGATGTACTTTAATATTTTTAGGTATCTTACCTATTTACATAATAATGTATAATGTTAATACATATATAAGTATGTATAAGGTTGAAATAAATATTAAAAACATCATTCTGCTTATCCTATCGTATATTAAAGACCATGTGCGTGAATTTATCATACAAAATAAAAATATGTATTTGATACATCTATACTAATATTATAAAGCTGCAGAGTTTGTTTGTTTGTTTGTTTGTTTGTTTGTTTGTTTGAACGCGCTAATCTCAGGAACTACTGATCCGATTTGAAAAATTCTTTCAGTGTTAGATAGCCCATTTATCGAGGAAGGTTATAGGCTATATTTTATTTCCAAAAAAATTAGGGATCCGTTAGAAAATTGCAATTTTGCAACCCAAGGTGTGAAATCGAAAACCTATTTTTGCGTGCGCTGCCAAAACTATTGACACTAGAACAAAATAATGTATTACGGGTTTGTAGGTCCTATTAAGATCTACAAAAAAGTCCGCGAGAGCATATGTCTAACTATTATAGTTATGCCACAATAAGTGATCTTCTGTTTTAAAATTTTAATTTTTAATGCAATCGCTAGAAAAGGCTCTTTATTTGTATCTTGGTATTAATCCTTATCAAAATAAATTACTTCTTATTCAAAACTGCTTCAATGCCTTTATATAACTTTTTGAATCATTCAATTCGGACATTCCATTCGAAAGATATCACGAGTTTAAAATGTAAGTAGTAGTAGAAAAATAAAACCGCCGCACCGCAGCGCAGCGGGAAACGCGGTGAGGTTGGGGCACCGGGAGAATCTATGAAATAGGTAAAGTGCGGTCGCGGACCAGGAAGACCTCTAGCTGCGCGGTTCAAACGTGCGGTCCAAGAAAAATTAACTTAGAATTAAAATATGATAATGGGTACCTACAGCTGGTAACGCGGTGAGGGGGCACCGAAGTGCGGGATTAATTTTGGAGTATACGGAATATATACGCTTTCGCGCCGAAACTACTGAACCGATTTATATGAAATTTGGTTTATAGATAATTTGAGCCCCGGGGAAGGGACATAAGATACCTTTTATCGCGATAAACTGTAGCCCACGCGGGTGAAACCGCATGGAACAGCTAGTATTGTGTAAAATAGTATATTTAAGTAAGAAGGTAAGTATATATATTTGTTATGTAGATAATATATTTAGATTTATTGTCTTCACGACTTTTACTAAAAATAAAGCCCCATATT
The DNA here is from genome assembly GCA_931315375.2 of Opisthograptis luteolata. NCBI lineage: Eukaryota > Metazoa > Arthropoda > Insecta > Lepidoptera > Geometridae > Opisthograptis > Opisthograptis luteolata. The sequence goes on from OV928034.1 coordinate 5,147,742, forward strand.
ATATCTGATATATCCGGAAAACAGGACCGAATAGTATGGAAAGCGTAGCTGTATAGGTACTTACCTATCAATCCTATCATAATAAAATACGAACGCGTACGAGTATATTGAAACTACAATATTGTTGTATAAAAATAGTATCACTCTTTTAGCAAAACTGTTAAAAAGATTTTTTCATCACAAATAAATATATAAGTATGTACATTTTACAGCAAAAAAATTAAACGAACGTTCTAGAACAAAAAACGAGACTAAAAGAAAAGTAGGTAAAAGGTCATTAAAAAACGTGTTTCTGGGGTTTAACTTATCTAAAAACTGACCGTACGCAACGGTGCATTGAACGGCGTGAGAAGGCGTAGAACTGTCTCGATTAGGTACTACAGAACCCTCGACGCGCGAGATCCACTCGCACTTGTCGAGTTTTAATATTGTCCGAAGAACCCAATCCTTGTTTTTGCCAGTGATACTAACAGCACTGATACCTATCTGCATTAAATAGGTGTACCTAAACTACCTAAGTAGTGCCTAGGTACTTCCAGGTAAGGAATATTATAAAGTTGTTGTGAAACTTGTGCTTCACATTTGATGACCTATTATTTGCACGTTATTTATGTATCATGAATTCATGATAAATAGAATATAATATTATGCATTATAAAAAATATAATACAATATTATCTGAACGTATACCATACGATAGTAGACGGCTTGCGTTTGTTGAAGGTTGGTTGGAATGTTCGACCCGCGCGGGGTACACGCGGCGAACGGGGAGGGAGAGGGGGGCTACACGTGGAGGCCCACCGCGGTTTCAGACGCGCGTGTGAACTCTCGAGTCTCGGCGCAGTGCGCGTGCGTAGCACAACCTGCCCCTCCCCTTCCCACTCCTTTCCGCGCTTTGTGTGTATCTGTCTATCTGTGGGACAATATAATATTGTTAGTGTTAGGTGTTTCGTTTGTTTATATATGTAGGTAGAAAGGTACATTTATTATTATTAATATAATAAAAAGGTAATAAAACATGTTTTTTGTTTGTTGGCGGTAATCTCTAGAACTAATGATCAGACTGAAAAAAGTTTTCACTGGTACTTAGGTACTACATAAGTGAAGATGGTTGATTTATATGGAACTGTGACAAAACAAGGGGAGCTTGTATGTAAGAATAAGGCTGATCACATCATTTTATTAGGGTTTTTCTTATCTATTCTTGCCACTGCTCGCCATGCAAACTATTACACTAGCTCCACTCTGGTCTGCGCATTTTTTATGGAGAATAGAGCAAGGTACTTACCTAAATGATCAGATCACCTGATCAGCCCAAGAATGATAAACAAGGCTTTTACGATAAAATTAAATGCATAAAGATAGTGAAGGTACTATACTTACAAAGTCCTATTTAGATGCCAGGCTTGTAAAACACTTTAAAAAATACATCGTAATTTGTTATAACCTCATAACTTTCCGATAACCCTAAATACCTAAGTAAAACAAGTAGGTAAGTTATGTACCTATTTAAGAGGAGGACCGCAATAATACTCAACGATCCTGACTTTAAAAATATTGCCACATTTTTTTGGATTTCATGTCTGAGGTAGATCTGTCAAGACATTTTCTATACATACTTATATGTACTGGTATTTATTGGTATTTTTGTCTTTTTGGTTCTCTAAATGCAGAATTATCAAAAGTGGTCCGGCTGACAGGTTTTAGAGGCCTTTTGTATAGCCTAGGCTTGTGGAAAATACTCATAGCACAACTGTACGTTGCGTCTCCTTTTTTGACTTCTAATCGGCAAATTGCGATAAAAATAAATAAGGTGATAAGAGCTAGGTACCAAACACAAATGGAAAGATGAATTTACCTGCCTAGTAAACCTTGTCCCATGCGTGACAATGTATTGATCAGAAAATATATATGACAATTTAAATAGTAACAACAGTTTCTCAAGTCAATTTTCAAATTCTTACATTTATAACTTACACTTACATCTACCATTTCCATCCTTTAGATTTTAACGGATAATAATAACAACCAATTTATACCTTCTACCTACATAACTATGCAATCGAAATGTACAAGCATTATACATACTTTCCTATATTGCAGAAACAGTGTAGAATTAAATACAATTTGCTTTACTCCACAATCTTAGTAAGTATCATGAAATCTAATTAAGTACTAAACCTGTCATCTCTTATTAAAAAGTTTTCTTACTGAAATGTTTGTGTGGTAAATCTGTTGTCTCCAGATATTTATTGTATGTTTTTACTACATAAATAAAACAATGTTAATGATATAGATATAGCTGGAACAAGTCTACAGTCTTTCGTGTAGCGATCAATAGTCTTCGATCTCTTTGTTATTTTATTCTACATACCTACATACTATATTAGAACTAGGGTTATCTTCACAAAGGACACACTTTTTGATGTTCTCCTATATCATAAACTGAGAACAAACCATAAAATAAACAGTGTTTTAAATGTTTAACTAGTTGTTTTTACGTTCCATAAGATGTATATTAATATTAAATATTGTAAAAGAAAGCTTGATTCCATGATCAATATTATGAATGTCTACCCAACCCAACCTTGGGTATTTCACTGCATTGTATGTTTAAGATTTTATTTGTTACAATAAAATACCTACCTACTATGAAATGAATTTAATTTTAAATTATCTTCATTCAAGTCAGGAGATTCACAATTTAGATTAGGTAGGCAGTTATTTATTTTATCTAGACTAGATTTAAAAAATAGGTAAGAAGGTATGTACTTAGGTTCGGTATTTCGGTACCAAAGTACCAAGACATTATAGGTAATTAACAACAAGTTTTAGGTAGGTATAGGTATTAGGTTCTGTAGTTCGTTACCAAAGTACCAATACTTTATAGGTTAATAACAACAAGTTTTCGGTAGGTATAGGTATAATTATACCATACCATATAAACATTGTCCACTAGCTACCTAAATTCAATTCAAAACTGTAATAATAATTCTCGATTAAGTAGATTATTAAATTATTTATTATGTAGGTAATAATAATAATTAATGAATTTTAAAATAGAGAGTGAGGTTAAGAGGGTGCGCGGAGGTATGAAAGCGGGGGGAGCGGAGGGCGAAGCGTCGACCGACACGCGCTGCACGGTCGTCGAACGATCGAAAGCACAGTGTATGAGGCCCCACGGCTCGTGCGGTGCGCCCGATTCAACCTTCCTCAATGCGACCGCAACTGACCCGCGCTGGTACCGCCCGCTCACCTCCTGCCGCTCCCCTCTCATCTCTGTGTCCGCGCCTCAATGTGGGCTTTGAATTTTATAAATACTGAATTTAATTCGGCGCGCGGTAGTCCTAACGAGAAGTAGAGACTTAAATACCTATCCTAGTAAACGCCTTTAGCCCATAATAAAGGTCAATTGTTTAGTTACTAGGTAAGTATATCGACAACAATCACTAAGTTAGGTAGGTACTTCCTACAGCTACCTACTAATAATATATTTACCTAGGTAGGTAGGTACCTAAGTGTAAGCACCTATCTTTACCTACTTATCTGCTGAGTATTTAATTTTATTTAAGGCTGAGATTATAATAAGATCAACCTGAAAATTAAAGCTATGTAATAGTTTTTTTGTTACATAATAACAAAAAAATTACGATTAAAGACCACTTTTTCAAAAACCATTTGCCTATGTAGGTGTATAGGTACTAACCTACTTAAGTCTACTGACATAGTATGCCAAAAACAATTATGTCAATATGTTTTCATGACACAAAAAATATGCCTAACTCGTTACATAGGTACCTACATAAAATTATAAGACATATATAATTCTATGGGTACCTATGCCAAATTAAATTAGGATTTTACAAGGGAATCAAGACCTATAGGGCATGTAGGAACTTCCCGTTGACCTAGAGTCATAAAATTTGCCATCAAGCTAAGGCCTTACATACAAGCACACTCGAAGGAAAAGTCTAAAAACCAAAATGTACATGCAAGCTTGTACGGAACCCTCGGTGCGCGAGTTCAACTCACGCTTGGCAGGTTTTTTTGTGTAGTAAGATCAAACTACAAACACCCCTGAAACAATAACAAAAAGTGTATGTATCTATACATAATTATAAAATTCTATAATTATTAAAATTCTATTAAATTAGTATGGATAAAGGTTAAGTGAGTATAAAAAAATGTAAGTTTTGTTTTTTTGCTTGTGTAATTATTTTTTCTTATTTTTTAGAAGCTGGGTTTGATGTTGGCTTATGCATCTATTTAGGTAAGTCCACCAGAGAGCAATGGGTATAATCATCATGGTATAATATTAAAGACATTAAAAGCTAAAACGTTTTCGGCCGTATGACAGAGTCTGCCCCGATCCCTTGGCATTTTTATTGAACAAAAAAAATGAGGTGAGCTAACGCCATCTATCCATGGTTTAAGAACTACGATCATTCAACTGGCAAAAAATCCCTTTGAAAAAAAAAAATGTCCTGGTTTTTTTGCAATTTTTATTTTCAATACATTTATCTCGTGCAATGTGCATCTTCACGGTTTTCTAAAATCAAATCTGTCCAGCGACTCTGCATTGTTGGTTGTCCTTCTTTCCGAAAAAATAAAACAAAACGTCAACGTCAATTCATCATTTATGTCAATGTCGTCCTAAATTTCATGTTCATCATGTAGGTAACATTAACATGTTCAATGTGTAATGTATTGTATTCATGTTCATGAAAGTTGTAAATAAAATTGTAATCGCAGTGGGAGTGGGTGCCGAATTGACAGAGTTTCTATAAATAAAGCTAGGCCTACAGTGAAGTAAATGGGTGGTGGCGATTTGGTAAATACTCATACATATTGACTTAAACCATTAGAAGCTAAATAAAAACATTTTTGTTCACATTTATTAATCTGTTTTAGAATACTAAGAAATCATGGCATCCGAATACTATGAAGAATCAGGAACGTGTGTGGAAGGCAGAGCAGGCCGCAGCAGAAGAGAAAAAGCGAATATTAGAACTGCAAAGGGAACGGGAAGAGGAAAGAGATCGCACCCAATTAAAAGAAATGGCGCAACGGAACTTTGGTGCAAATAGCAGCCCTGCTAATAATGACAACCGCTTGCATTGGATGTATGATGTGTGTTAGCTTTTTTTTCATTTATTTCATAACTTTCCTCACTGATGCTGTTTACAGATTTTGTTTTATGTTTCAAAGGCAATCAAGGTTTGTTATTTGATTTACAGCGATACACAATTTTTCTCTCCAATGCCAATGCTGTCATTTTACCGATGTTCTGCTATACTGGATGTCTTGTTAGTGTAGTTTCTATAATGCCATGTAACACAAGATGGCATGCATAATCAGCCTAGTTATTATAGTCCCACTTTTGAAGCATAAGTACCTTATCTGCGCAACATTACAGTGGTTATCTATACTTCTATACTAATATTATAAAGATGAAAGATTTGATTGTTTGTTTGTTTGCATCGTATAGGCTCCGAAACTACTGAACCGATTTGAAAAATTCTTTCACTGTTGCAGATCTACACTATCTCCGGCGGACATAGGCTACATTATATTTAAAAAAAAAATAGGGATCTGTAAGAAAATTGCTATTTTGTGCAAGGTGTGAAATCGAAAACCTATTTTTGCGTGCGCTGCAAAAATTTTTGACAACAGAACAAAATAATGTATTACAGGTTTGTAGGTCCCATTAAGATTACAAAAAAGTCTGCGAGAGCATATGTCTAACTATTATAGTTATGCCACAATAAGGGATCTTTTATTTTTAAAAAAATTATTATAATTCCTCTGCTAGAAAAGGCTCTTAATTTGTATCTTGGTATTAATCCTTATTAAAATAAATTACTTCTTAATCAAAACTGCTTTAATACCTTTATATAACTTTTTGAATTATTCAATTTGGACATTCCATTTGAAAGATATGATATTAGAAAAAAGTAATAAAAAGGTAAGAAAGTAGTAAAGTAAGTAATTTATTTTGATAAGGGTTATATAAAAATATGTTTATACCAAAATACATAGAATTAAATTCTAACAGCGAAAGATTTTTTCAAATCGGTTCAGTAGTTTCAGAGTCTATTTGATGCAAACAAACAATCGAATCTTTCCTTTTTATAATATTAGTATAGATTTCTACATCATGGTCATTCATAATACTCCTATCTGTTTCAGAAACCAGATAAACAAACTCAACAAGAAGATTACTTATTAGGGAAGGCTATAGGTAAAAATGAAGGTGACAATGCACCACAACATGCTATACCAGCTGTGTCACGGAGAGTTGTAGGATCTAGTATGACAACAACTGGAGATGACTCTCAAGTGGACTTGGCTCGAAAGATGAGAGAAGATCCATTACTGTTGGTCAAGGAACGTGAGCGTGCTGCTCGGGCTGCATTATTAAACAATCCGCTTCAGAGGAAGAAACTTACATATCTACTGAGACAAGAACAAGTAAGAAAATACATTTTATATTTTATGTAAGGTAGCAACCGATGTTAATCCGGTGTCTGGCCAATTTTGGTTAGTTGACTTGATGTCTTAATTTATTCTTCTATAGTTTTTTGTCTCTGATGATGCATTTATTGAAACATGTAATTTTGTTACAGGATCACAAAGATAGCCAAAAAAAAGAAAACAAAAAGAAGAAAGGAAATGATTTAGATAATGCTCTTGCAGCTAAACTCAATGCACTAGCAGGTAAAAAGGGCTTAGATCTAACTAGCCTATTAAATTCAGATGATTCTGATTCTTCATCTAATAATAAGAAGTCTAAAAAGAAAAAGAAAAAAAAACATGAGAAGAAGTCAAAGAAAGCAAAAAAAAAACAGCTATCTTCAGAATCGGATACATCAGATGATGTTGACACAAATAAAAGCAGAAATACATTTAGTAATAAGAAAGATATAAAGTCATCAACTAAACCCTATAAATCCAATAAAATTGAATCTAGAAAACGCCAGAGTGATGATAGCAGCGACAGTGATGGTGAATCTAAAAGAAAGAAAAGTAGACAAGATTTAATGAAGGAAAAAAGCCAACCTGAAAGTGGTTATTCCAGAAGAAGGTACGAATCAAGAGAAGAAAATGGCAGAAGTCAAACAAAGCCAGTCAAATATAGTGACAGAAGAGAGAAGATCATGGACCATCAAGACAAAATAGATAGGCATTACAGCGGATCATCTATAAGGAGAAGTGGCCAAAGGGGCGACTCTCCAGATTCACCTCCACAGAGAGACATCCGGAGAGGAGCATCGCCTTCCAAAAAGAGGTACGAAGAAGATAAGGGGAACAAAAGCCGAGGCTTGAGCATGGCAGAGAAAGCTGCAAGATTGGCGGAAATGGCGGCAGCAGGGATGGAAAGGGAAGTGGAGCGCGGGCACCGCGTGGCGAAGCAGCGGGCTGAAGACGCAGCCAGCGGCCCCGCGGGCGCCTCCCGCGCGCTGCACCACGCGGCGCGCGCCCTGCCGGACTCGCTGGAGAGCCGCATACACTCCAACAGGCACTACATTCAGCGCGATCGCAGGCACATGAACGAACATTTCGCGAGGCGGTGACAATAGCATTTTAGACGATACCACATATTTTATTTTTTATCATATAGTAAAGCATGGAAAATAAAACAAGATTTGACTAAATATTTTGTTTTTATTTTAGTTTTCTTACAGAGGATATTTAGTTACCTTGATACAGTATTTTAGGGAGTACACATTTAACATTTAAATAATATAAAGAACGAGTTTTTCAAGTGCGAGTGGATGGTTACATCTGAAACTAGGACAAAGAGCGCAAAATGCTAGGACTCCAAACTTGTTTTGGAAAAAAAACTGAATAAAAATGTGAGATAATTCTAAGTCTCTATGCTATATATGCTACTGAGAATGGTCCTGTAGAGCTGGAAACTAATATGATAACATAAAATACGTCTATGAAAATGGAGTTTTCCAAAACTCAATGTTGCAAAATTGGTATATAGCAAAGATTCATCAAAATTGAGCTCGAGACTTCCTTGCACCTTTTTAGCTATTTATCATAGTTTTAGATTGGATAATAACACAATTCCACCTGAAAAAATTCCGCTGTAAGTATTTATACAATATGAGTTTTTTTCTGATTCATAAGCTAACTGAAAACGCAACAAAACCGTTGTTCCTGTCGCACGTAGCAATCGATGATGAAGTCAATCCAATGGAATTTTCTCTCTGACAATCTGTAAAATGAAACACAACATTGTTATAAGTATTTATCGATATCGTATGCTAATCGAAATTGGCTGCATAGTCTTTCAAAGAACGTTCCGCAACTATCGAATGTAAAAATGGAAACGGAAATATTATTATAAACCGACGAGCGATGTGGCGCAATGGGCGAACAGCCGACTTCGAAGCTCAAGGTCACGGCTTCGAATAAAACAAATACTTATTTTTGTTCATTGAAAAAAAGTTCTGTTCTGTTCTGGATCGCGTAGTATTTGATACCCTAGACACAGGAAATCCTAGTTAGGGGGTCAGAATAACTATTGTATGTGATTGTGTGTGGACGTTATTTATTGTATACAAGAAAAAAAAAAAGCCCGTTCATCGGGTTTTGTCTCGACTATGACATATGACATTCTCGTAGAGCTGGAATATTAGGTACAGCCAGGTCAATGGTCGTCCATCCATCACCGCGTCAGTGTTAGTGAAGCCGTCGGGCGCAGTGTAGAGGCGCGGCGGGGCGGTACCTCGGCGCACATCCCGGCGTACACGGGGTCCGTGTCCCAGGGCCCGCGCTCGGGCAGCGGAAGCGCGCGGCGCCGCAGCTCCGCCACTAGTTCGCTGACGTCCATGACGGGGATGGGGTCGAGCGCTCGCGCCAGACCCGCCAGGTACTCGACGTAGTGCGGCCTGCAACAACGGCGCGCGTCAGGCACGCACCTCGGCCAGGCCGCGCTTGTAGAGCCCGTCCAGCGAGCCGTAGGGGCGCGGCGGCGGCCGCAGCGCCGCGCGCCGCACCAGCGTCTCCAGGTCGTCCACGCCGAGCAGCGGCAGCGGGTCCACGCCGCGCGCCCGCACCACGCGGCTCAGGTACTCCAGGTAGTGGTTCCTGCAACACGCGCGCGCTCACCCGATCGACTCACACCGACAAACCGGGACTCTTCAAGCCGTTGCGAGATTCGCGACGAATTATATGAGCCCAAACTCGATGGGTTTACTAGTAGCCACTGAAGAGATCCACTATCCACCTTCTGGCTGCATCATCAGACCCTCGTTACCAAGTCCAATCTATAGGCAGGCTATGTTCGATGAAAATGAAAATACCCTCCTAATTACATTTAGATAGGTAGGTACATGTCACTCAGAAAACCTCTTTTACTGCGTTCACGAATCTCATTCAATGCGTCTCTGGACTTAAAAATTCTCCTATAATAACTTAATAATACTTATGTAACACCAACATGAATATGAATACATTTTTTTTACGTGTTACAGGATGGTGTAACCACAAGTACACAAGTCCATTTATAATACGAACAGCGAAAGAGTGGAACGACCTGCCAGCGTCATTGTTTCCCGATAAGTACAATTTGGGAGTTTTCAAGTCAAGAGTGAATAGGTATCTTCTAGGCAAGCATGCTCCATAGTCGGCCACGTCTTCACTTACCATCAGGTGAAACTGTGGTCAAATGATTGCCTATTGTGAATAAAAAAAAAAAAAAAGTGATCTGATGGTAAAGTGACTATGTGGTCACTACGCTACATGTGGACTGAGAACCGGCTCTAAAGTCGAAAGTGAGACAATTAGAGCACACCAACAGGTGCTTGGTGACAGATTGACCTGCGCACCGCTCAAGTCTCCTAAGTATATAACCTAACACGTAAAATGTAACAGCGATGTATACTTGCAAAGTCCCGCGTAGTTGGGCGGTGCCTCGCTGCCGCAGACGCCGTCGACGAGGCCGGCGGGGGTCTCGCGCTGCAGCTGGATGGGGCAGCGGCAACCGTCCTCCGCCGCCTTCGTCTCGTACGCGACGTTGTTCATCTGCGAAAATTGACTTTTTAATTTTTATCCTATTTATTACACTGGAGAATATGTAGATTTAGTTGGTTTTTCATTTCTGTAATAGAATCTAAAGGTTCATCTAGGTTCTCATCACCTTTGGACGCCAACAGAACGGTAATTAGCTATTTGCCTCAATCGGCTCTCCACTATTCTTACCATATCGTCGGTCTACCTAGTTCATTATAGTAGTGTCATCTAGGTATCTATAAGTTTAGGGGGGGTAATCTTTGATTTGCAAATGTTTCAGAGAGCTGGGCGTGGTGCTCACTGAGGTCGATGACCCACCTGCAGCAGCGTCTGCAGTTCATGCGGCTCCTTGTCCCGCAGGTAGAACAGGCAGTTCCGCGGATGGTGAGCGTGCAGGCCAAGCTTGGCGCAGTACTCGCTGAGGCCGCAGCGCGCGCCCATTGTGAACGGCTTGCCACACCCGTAGCAGAATTCGTACTTGCACTGCGTACATGTGAAATGCATGCACCCACCCCTGTACATAAAACAAAACAAAAAACATTTGAGCATCATTTTCAATAATATAATTATAATTTGTCGGCCAGTTTCAACGAGACGCTCAACGCTTTATTAATTACCAGCTGTTCTTCGCGGTTTCACCCACTTGGGGTACAGTTTATTGCGACAAAAAATATTCTATGTTCGTCCTCAGAGTTCAAACTATCTCTGCACCAAATTTCATTTAAATCGGTTCAGTAGTTTAGGCGTGAAAGCGAGACATACAGACAGAGTTACTATCGCATTTATAATATTTGTAGAGATAGGTAAAATAGGGATAGTAGGGATTTCCAATCAGAATTGTTTAAGACCTAAAATACAAAGCAGCAAAACAGTTTTTTTGTTAGTCTAATAAATAATGATCTCGATACAAAAGCTAAGTTGTCAACACACACCACCTGGCACGCAATTTTTAAGTACATAAATATCTATGAAAAGTTTACTGACAAGGTCGAAACAATTTTGTGCGTACCTTGAGAGCGAGTACTTGAAACGGCACCGCGGACACTCGAGCCCGTTCTCTCGCAGGTGCTGCTGCACGGCGGCCACGGCGCGCTCGGGGTCGTTGTCCTCAAGCCACGCCGTGTACTGCTCGCAGCTCAGCCCCTCGTGGTTTGGACTCCACTGACCAAAGTAACGCGAATGATATTTGACGAAAGTTATCCATTGTTGGTTCGTAAATGAGATGAAAATATCTTTGTAAACTTTCATACTGTATTAAAAATACAACTACATTTTATTTTGGAAATGTGAAGAGAAAGGGTAAGTTCAAGGAAACACGACTCTGCGTGGAAATCGGAAGTGCCATGGTGTGAGTTTGAATTGAACCCTCACTCAGGAATGCAAGTCCTGCCATACACGGACATCGCCACGAAGAAAGTAGGTAACTACATAATATTATTACTGATAAAAAAAAAAAAAATTTAGTGCTTTTTTTTAAATTTAAATATTAAAAAGGCATCGTAATACACTTCGTCTGGTCCACACTCTAGTAAGGATGCGAAACATGGATCTAGTTGAAAGAAGTTTGAGATGTGGTCTCTACGGAAACTGTTCCAAATCCTATATGTAGTTTCACCTCAACTGCCATTTTACTAGAGAAGGCCAACTGCAAAAGAGAGCCGACGTCAACAGCCATGAGACGGCAAGTCACATAATTAAGACATAGGTTCTGTTTAATATGAATTCCCACGGTTTATCTTTATGGGCATAATTCTGGGGAAGGGGAGTCCAAGACCCAAGACGTGACATTAAGAAGTGGACTCCGCTGACCTATCCACAGTTAAAGAATTCTTCATGGAAACGCAGGTTTTGGCTATTGACTCCAAACTCCAACGTGATTGTGGCACCCGAAGATGATGCTTCAATGTATAGTTTGAATCGTAAGTACAAAAATGTACTAACCGGCTTTCTACAAGAAGCACAACTAACAGAACGACACTCAGGGCACCGCAGTTTCTTCTGTTTGGGATGCACGAAGAATCCTGAAGAACATTCCATGCACCATCTGAAGTTCGGATCGCGGGCCAGCGTTCGATCACGCAACTGAAAAATAGAATATGATTAGCGCTCAATCAGACTACTCGTAATATTATATTTGAGTGACTGAGTATGTTTGTTACTTCTTCACACTAAAACGGCCGAACGAATTTGGAATGAAGATAGTGTATATCCAGGATTAAAACATTCGACAAAATTCATAAATCATAAATAATATCATAAATAACAATGAAGAATGAAGAAGAAGAAGCTGCTTTCCTACCTTTTTTATGTTTCTTTTTCTGTGGCATTCTACCTGCTAGTATTTTTTTATTACAATTTTTCCAACAGAGTGGCTGTATAAAAAGTTGAGACATGGTCATCAAAGTATATAATAATACAAGACTTTTTTTAAAAATTCCATTCATCGCCTCACCTTTCTCTGAAATAGTTCGTGGACGTCTGTCTCGAGCAGAGTCTTGAGCAGGATATCAAGGTGAGCGAAGTACTCGAGCCACTCGTCCTCGGGCAGGGTCTCGAGCTCCGGCAGTTTGCAGTAGGGGCACACGCAGTCGGCGATGCTTCGCTCCGTGACCTGCACGGTGAAGTAGAGGCGCGCGCACTCGCGGCAGCACCGGTGCGTGCAGCGCAGCATCGACACCATCTGGCGATTCAAATAAACACGCTTCACCATGACGTAGTCAGTATCTCCTAACGTAGCGTGGGACCACCTTAGATCACAGTAGAGCACTTAACATCCGCTACACTGTTAGATGTAAAATAAAAATCACGTGAAATGCAGTAATGCTGGTCAAACGGTTGCTCGTGCGTTCCAATCGGTTTTAGTTGCATTATGTGATTAGCTATCGCGAAAGAAAGCCTGTTTACCAGCAGTGGGAGCATAATAGGTTCAGGTTTATCTGAGTCTAGGGTCAGGCTACAAAAGAAATAACAATTCCAATAATTGATTAGAAAATAGAAAATAATAATCTATTCAAGAAACAAACGTAAGCTCAGGATGACTGGAACTGCTCGCCGTCTAAGTGGTACATTTTTTTTCTTTTTCTGTATTTGAGTTGCAAACAAACAGACGGCAAATGTCCATAGGCGACGGTGACCGCTTACCATCTGGCGGGCAAGTCTAAAGTCTACTTGTTTGCCACTCTATTACATCAAACATATAGTTAAATTAACGTAATGAATGGTAATTCAAAAAGTACTGAGCGCTTTTTGGTTGTAGGTATTATCTAGTAAGTTAAAAAAAATACAATTAGTATATTATAGTGTTGTGACCTCGTGTTCCGGTAGTCGACTCGCGCACAGCTCGCAGTCCTGGTGCAGGTAGGCGAGCGCGGCGGGCAGGTCGGCGCACGCCAGCGCGGCCAGCAGAGCGGCCGGCGGCGCGGCGCCGCGGGACACCAGCTCCACGGCCAGCCGCGCCTGCTCCCACGTCTCCATCGCGCCGCCAGCCAGCAGCATGCGCGCTTGTCTCTGCAACACGGATACTGTTACATACTATCAAGTTAAATAAATAAAAAAAAAACAATTGCGTGTCGGACTCGTGCACGAAGGGTTCCGTACCATTATCTATAAAAAAAAACGGCAAAATAATCACATTTGTTGCATAGGAACCCTCCTTATTAATATTTATTTATTTTGTTATTTATAATTTGTTGTTATAGCGGCCACATCATCTGTGAAAATGTCAACTGTCTAACTATCATGGTTCATGAGTTATAGCCTGGTGACAGACGGACAGACAGACAGATAGACGGACGGAAAACGAAATCTTATAGGGTCCCGTTTTACCCTTGGGTACGGAACCATCAAAAATCAATTTATTGCCAAATACAAACAAACTGAAGGAATACCAATGATGAGCTGCAGTTTCATTTGAAATAAATTATTATTATTACTAGCTGGTGCCCGCAGCTTCGCCCGCGTGGATGTTGGTTATCGTGACCAAAAGTAATCAAGAAATTTTGATCCCGTTCCCGCAACCCATGGGAACCTATTCCAGGAATAAAAAGTAGCCTATGTATTATTCCGTCCTATAATCTATTCCTGTACCAAATTTCAGCCAGATGAATTTCTGAAGTTAACCCGAAGAAGATATAAAAAAATTGAGCTTTATACTTTAACGAATTTAGGGTACTAATTTATACACCTGAACTTCCTGTTATCTGCCCAAGTAACCACAACCCAAACTCTATATTCGCAGGATGTTCTTACCTGTACATAACGGGCACACGGAGAAAAAAGACCCTCCGAAATACCGTTTTCCTTCTGAGTCCAAAGGGAAGGAATTGTTATTTAGAAGGAAAACTAAGATAAAAATAAGGAAGGAATCGGTCCTGGAAGGTAAATACTCAGAAGGAAAGTCAGATTATTTTTCAGTGCATGCACAGAACAACTTTCAGCATCACTATCACTATCACTACTTATTATAAAACAAAGTCCTTCGTGCCGCGTCTGTCTGTCTGTCTGTCTGTCCGCGATAAACTCAAAAACTACTGCACTGATTTTCATGCTGTTTTCACCAATAGATAGAGTGGTTCTCGAGGAACGTTTTAAGATATAATTTGTTAAGTTTTTGTATACATTGGCTAAAATATAACGATATTTGTTGGAGAGGTCGGAAAAAAATAAGCCGTCTGGGAGCTTTCAACGAAAACGCTGCCTAAACCCTTTTATATATAACAAAATCATGTACTGTGGAGTTGTGTATCTTATACAGGTCTACAAAAAAGTCCCCAATGGCATATGTCTCTTAAGGATAACATACTATAACTACTTTTATACATTTTAAAAGTTGATAAAAAAGCCGACTAAAATCGGACCGTGTTTTCAATACTTTTATATTAATCCTTATCAAAATAAATCATTTCGTATTCAAGATTGTTCCAATAGTTGTAGATTACTTTTTGAATTGTTCAAATCGGACATTCTATTCGAAAGATATTACGAAATTAAAAAATGTCAAACTAATCGAAAATAAACCCGCCGCGCGCCGCACCGCAGCGCAGCGGGAAACGCGGTGAGGTGAGGGGGGCGGGAGAATCTATGAAATAGGTAAAGTGCGGTCGCGGACCAGGAAGACCTTTAGCTGCGTGGTTCAAACGCGCGGTCCGAAAAAAAAAGCTTAGAATTAAGATAATGGATAATGGATACAGCAGGTAACGCGGTGAGAGGGCACCGAAGTGCGGGAATAATTTTGGATTATACGGATTATATATACGCTTTCGCGTCTAAACTACTGAACCGATTTAAATGAAATTTGGTAAAGAGATAGTTTTGAGCCCTGGGGAAGGACATAGGATACTTTTTATCGCGATAAACTGTAGCCCACGCGGGTGAAACCGCGGGGAACAGCTAGTTTACATTAAAAAACAAAGGTCTGGCTGTCGTGGGCTCTGGGTCTATATATCCATACCATTAATACTTTTTTCTACTACTTATCGAAACTATGTGAAAAAAAAAACAAATCTATGCAAACTCTTTGCTTTCCAAGTTCCCACGTGTCCAAATCTTTAGGCTAAGCGTATATTGAGACGCAATCGATGCAGTGCGGGGCAGCGCTGATTTTTTAAAATATAATATATGCTTATGCAAAGATCAGATGTTTCTTTTTTCTCTTTTCTTTTTGCGGCAACAATGACTACTTTTCTAAATTAAGTTAGTGCCTATTAATCAATGCGTAGGATAGTATTTATATCACACGTTCATACATAACACGTATTTTAAAAAAGCATGAAAACATAGAAGCAACGCTATTACAAACTAACAATAACTCATTAATTTCATAATCTGACACTAATACTGAATAAAAAACTTTAGGATGGTAAAGAACCTCCTCCGAAATAGTAAACGTTATCGCGCCCAGAAAAGTACCTGCCGGTCGTTGCTTGCCTATTCTTTTGCTGGTGCAAGGACGTTAGAACAGACGTAGCTAGTTATTAGTTTGAAGTTTTAAAGTGATTAAATGTTGTATAAGTTTAATATTAAACCCAGTTTATTCGTCAACTTGAATACTGTTCTTGATACCAGTTTTTTGTACTTTATTACAGTGTATCTGTGTAATTTACAGCATCGCTCATGGACTATGCCATGCGCTTCCGTCGCCTGCGTCTCAACATACGCTTACCCTTATTGTAGCCCGCAACATCAACGTCAATACCAAGTAGTTCTAAAGGTATAATAAGATCATGTCTGCTACACACGTAACGATATATCGTTACATATTTAAACGTTTAATTAGAGCGTATAGTATAATCACTAACTTAGGATTAAGTAGATGGCTCTATATTTTTTTATAACAGTGTTGATTTTTGATTTCGAACATCACTAATCACAATCATCTATTGATTTTCGTTTTTGTAGCTTTGTATAAAATGTTCTAATATTTTTCTTCTTTCAATTTTCGCGCGGACGCGTCTTACAAAGAGGTCCTTTTTGTTTGCCCGTGTCCGACGTCAGTTTTATTGCAGCAAAACACACGCTACCATCAAAATTATGCAAATACGGTCAAGTCGATCAACAATGATTTATCGAACAGAAAATGTTACTGCCGTCGCTCATCTGCGCAAACCAGAAATTCTACAACGATTTTTCAGGCACACTTTCGATATAACCGGAGATCG
Source organism: Opisthograptis luteolata (assembly GCA_931315375.2). NCBI lineage: Eukaryota > Metazoa > Arthropoda > Insecta > Lepidoptera > Geometridae > Opisthograptis > Opisthograptis luteolata. Next base: position 5,164,424 of record OV928034.1, read on the forward strand.
GTTAGCAATTAAAACAGATACATCGCTACGATAAATTGTTACGTGTGTATCCACCCAATAATTGTCATGCCAATAATATTCTTCCTGACATGTAAACAATTCAACAGAATGATGCCTAGCAACCATGTAAAAGATTTCGAAAAATTTCGTTATATTAGATTTTCCCACGGAACCCATGCATTATTCCGGGATAAAAGTAGCCTATATTACTCTCCGGCGCATAAACTATCTTTATGCAAAATAATACCCTGATTAGTTGTTTTGTTACGCCGTGAAAGCCGAACAAACCAACAGAAAAACACACTTTCGCATTTACATAAATGTGGGGATGGGGATGGTGATAGGGGTAGCTGCGGTTCGCGTTTACACCCATGGTATTCCCTACTATCCCGCAAGAATCTTTTTCCGGGTTAAAAAGGAACCTATATGCTATCCGGGCTACAATAATCTAATCGACTCGACCAAATTTCCGACGTGATGCTTTAAACTGGTATAACTTTTTTATTTATGAACCGATTGAAATAAAACAAACACTAAATGTTAAGTGGAGAAAACCACAATATATTAATGGAAACCGCATTCAAATCGGTTAAGCCGTTTCTGAGATTAGCGCGCACAAACAAACAGACAAACAGACAAACAGACATACAGACAAACAGACAAAAATTCTAAAAACCATTGTTTTGGGTTCTATTGCGTTAATAAAGGCCCCCAGTAAAAGTTTTTCTCATTTATCTTCAATGTACAGACAGTGATGAGTTACAGATTTATTATATGTATAGATTACGAATTATAGGTGTGAAGAAATCTATTGTATTCATACCTCTGGTGAGCCTTCCGGCACCTGCACATTGGCCAGATCGATGATCTGTCCCGAGACGCGTCGCAAGGTAAGCGGCGGCGGCGGGGACGGCGGTGACGGTGGTTCCTCGTCTCTTTTCTCCTTCGATCTAACGATTTGCGATTGGGAGTCTTCGGAATCACTTTCGGTCCACTCGTCTTCTGTGCGACAAGTCTCCCGAAAGTAATTATTTTGCTTCTCCTTTGGCGGTGATGCCTGCGGCAGCATGGTCTGTTTTTGTTCCGGTTGCTTGGCAGGCGGAGCAGGCGCCTGTTTTTTCGTCAGTGTCGCGGTCGAAGTTGACGGCTTTACGTCTACAGTTACCGGCAGCTGTGGTTTTGCAGATTTCTCGCCATTAAATATTTTTGATTGCAACTGTTTTACGTGCCCACTTTGTACGTTACCAAAGTGAGTTTTAGGAGGTGCAGGCGCGGGGTATTGCTTTACGGAAGTGCGGCGTATCGGAACTTTAGAAACTATTAGTTTAGGAGTGAGTTTGTCTACTTTCGCTTTGATGTTCTGAGTTGTCTTTATGGGTTTTGGTATATTAGACTTCACTGTCATATTTTTGGTGGTATTATTATCATCTGTCGGGTTTACTTTTTCGACGCTATTGTGGGGCAGATTGTTTTCGATTTGATTTGCTTCTACACTATTATTTTTATTCGCTGACTCGGTTGATATTATTTCATCGCTTTTTACTTCGGTGGCTTCCGTAGCGGTCTTTGTTTCCGAAGAATCTGATGTCGTCATCATTTGATTTGATGTATCCACTACGATTTCATCATTATCACTCTGTTCTGATTCTTTAGACGGAGAAGACGATTCTGAATTATTCCTTCTATTACTCATTTCGTCATTGTTAGCTATTTCTACTTGCGTAGTTTCCGATTCTTTTTTCTTTTCACTGTCATCTTCAGATTCTGCTTGTTTTCCTTTATCATCTTCAGTTTCTTCAAACAGTTCAGTAGTTTCTATAACAGCATTAAATATCTGGTGTCTATTTTCAGAGACTAAAAGCTTTATTGGGATAATAGGTTTTAATATTAATTCATTGATGGCATGTTTAGTGAGCAATATTTTAGGTTCTTCAAGAGCATTAATTTTAACTTCTTTTATTGTTAGAGGTTGAGACGGTTCAGTTTCATTATTTTCCATTATTTTTTTACTAGAAGTATTAAGTTCGGCATAAATTTCATCAAATGAATAAGCTGCCACAAATTTGTTATTATTTGGATCTTCTTTTTTGGACGTAGTATCTAATAATTTATTAATTTCTTCTTTCTTTTTGAACGTCTCTGCTTTTGGCTCAACTATTTCTATAGATATTGTATGTTCTTGCAAACTACGAGCTATGGAATCTAAAATTTCAATGTTGGCATGTTTAACGTCTTCGATTTGGTTATCTAAGTTATCTAATGCTTCTTCGAACTGTTCGTTATCTTCAGAACTGGTTCTGTTTGGGAATGTTTCGCCATTTCTTGGGACCTCTTCTACTTCCTCTTCTTCATATTCTCCTTCACTCGACATTTCTTTTTCATCCGATGACATATCATCCGTCTCTTTTCCAGTTCCACTATAACTCGATTCTTCTCTCTCATCATTCGAACTGGTATCGTGTTCACTCTGCGATGTCTGCGCGTGTCCATCGTCAATAGAATTAATATCTGAATTGATTTCATCCTTCATTTGCTGTATTAATTTTTGTGTATTGTCGACAATATCGTTTAGATTACTCGATCTGTCTTCAGCGTGCTTACTCTGTTGTGACTCTAATAATTGCGTTGATGAGTTTATTCCGGTTCCCGCAGTAGTTTCAGATTTTGTCGCGACCACACTACGTTCGGAACTTCGGCCTATGGATGAATCGGTCGTAGTTTGACCTTTAGCCTTTGAAGGCTTAATTTTTGCGTTTTTTGGTTCCCGTTTGATAGAGGGGTTAGTTTTAGGAGAAGGGGTCTTCAGGGTGTTTTCAGTGGCTTGGTTTTTTGGTGCATTATGAGATTCATTTTCGATTTGAGTTTCATTAACTTCTATTCCGCTTCGCATCTCATCGTCCCTTCGCGAATAATTGTGTTCCGTTCCAGCAGTTAACAAAATAGTCTCCGGTACGTTTCGACCGCTGTCAGGTGCCTTGCTTATGTTCGGCAGCGGACTCGCTCTAGTCAGGGCGTTATACGCATCTATGAAATCGTTCTCGGATTGGATCAAATCGAACGAGGGCGGTCCGCCGGCGCCCGAGCTCGCGCGCGCCGCGTCCGCCAGCAGGCCTCGCAGGAGCAAGCTCTCATTAGCGAGCGGGACCCCCGCCCGCGCCAGCAGCGCGCGCAGCGACTGCGCCACCTCCTCGGCGCCGACGGAGAGAGGCGCGGGCGGCGGGGCGGCGCGCGGCGGGGAGCCCCATGGGTCGCGGCGCGGGGGCTCCTCGAGCTCGTAGTCGTCGAGCGCCGGCGGGGGCCCCCACCCGTCCTCATCATACAGGAGCGGCGGCGGCGGATTGTACTCGTCCGAGCTGTATTCCGCTGAAACGTAAACGCGAGCGTTATGCAGACGACGGGCTGCGGCGGCGAGTCAAGGTAAGCGGGTGGTCTGTCGGTGGTTACCGCGCGCTCGGGGAGCGGCCGCGTCGTCGTCCGCGCCCGCAGGGGAGCCCCACACGCGCCCGCGCACGCGCGCCGCCGAGCTCACGCGGCCAGACTCCGTCTGCGAACAAGCGGCTCATCTATACATCTACGCAAAGAAATTAATTGGTGTGTCTGTTTGTACTGTCAAAATAAAAGCTTTTTACTTAGGTACAGTGATCGGTAAACAAGTTGAGCGGATGACATTGGCTGTGCAGAAACGATTTTTAGATCTCGTGAATCAAAAGGTGCACAGGGGGAGTACACCGAAACGTGCACCTAATTGCTTGATCAGCTTCCCGCGCTGAGTTCACGTCACGTACATATAATTCGATAAAAAAAAATATTGGGCTTCTTTATGTTTGTTCAGGCTAATCTTCGAAACGGTTGGACGGATTTTGATAGGCCTTTCACTGGCAGACGGACGCTCTCGTCGTTCAGCTACCTGTGTGCGCAGCGCGTCCACGCACTCGGTGACGGCCGGCCACACGGCGCCGCGGTGTCGCGCCAGCGCGGCGCGCGCCTCTCGCTCCGACAGCGGCGCGTGCGGCGCCAGGCGCGCCGCGGCGCCGCGCACCGCGCCCGCCAGCCCCGCCCAGCGCGTGCGCAGCCACTCCAGCGGCGCTGAGGGGCTCGCGCCGAGAGCCACCTGCACCTGAGGGCGACGCAGTTTTACAGTTTACGGGTAGCGCTTGATACAAAAACTTTTCTTTTTTTTTTCTTGAAGTAAATTTGAGGCTTTCTGAGCGGCAATTAAGAAAGAAAATAAATAGTTCCAAAAATTGCTAAAGAAGGCGCTTTAGCTGCTCAGGGACCAAGAAAGTTCAAGTAAAAGAAACAAAATTAAATGCGGAAAAAATTTATCGCTAGCGCCATCATCCGGGATGGAAAGTAAAGGAACTACTTACGTCACGTTTCAGCTGTCCGAAGCTCCTTAAACTATGGTACACCGCGCTACTCCTGGGTTAGCAACTGTCTTTCAAATAAGGTCGTCAAAACACATTGCTCATAGATGCTTGGCTAGTATTATCTAACAGGCGAGCGTTAGACATTGCCCTAGCCACAGAACGCGCTATGGTTTCATCGCGTGACGCTGACGCCACTGCCGCTAAGCTAGTTTCGCTTCGAAATGAATGCGCGTGTTACCTCTGCGGCGTCGAAGCCGAGCCGCTCCGCGTCGGCGAGTAGGAGCGCGAGCTCGTGTCCGCGCCGCGCGCCGCCCGGCAGCGTCTCTGCGGACGCGGCGCGAGCGCTCGACGGCTCCGGCGACGCCGCCTGTAAGGTACAGTAAATTTACAAATATCATTAGGGTTTCGGACCCTAGGGGTAAAACGGGACCCTATTACTAAGACTTCGCTGTCCGTCTGTCACCAGGCTGTATCTCAAGAACCGTTATAGTTAGACAGTTGAAGCTTTCACAGATGATGTATTTCTGTTGCCGCTATAAAATATATATAAATTCTGTTGGCTCTGTGTGACTCCTGTAATTGGTTTAATTTCTTTATTTTCTAAATTTAGTTAGTAAGAAAGCTGTTTGGATGTGTAGAATGCTGAAATAAAACACTGGAGTTAATGATACGGTAGTTGTCGTATACACGCAGCGTCCATCCTCGGCGGTGGTCGCCTAGCGACTGCCCCCCCACCACACCAATATTTGCGTGTACACTGCAGGTGTCCAGCACCTTTCGGTGTGTTCCGACAGCCTCACTTGAGAGCCAGTTCCCAGTCCAGGTGTAGCGTGACGCCATCTTCGGTCACATCGTCACTTAACATCAGGTGACTTGTGGTCAAACGCTACCCTGTAAATAGTAAATGAATAATAATATAAATAAAACATATAATTAAAAAAAAAGAAACTATCTATCTGATGAATGGTCCGCACCTGTGAGCCGTAGAAGCTGGAGCGGCGGTGCGGGCGCGCGCGGCGCAGATCGAGGTGCGAGGCGCGGCGCGCGAGCCGCCCGCCCCACTCCGCCGAGGGGCTCGAGTCGCGCTCGCGCCACTCCCACCCCGCGCCCGCCGTGCGCACGCTGCGCTCACTCTCCTGGACCAAACGAGATTACATTATGTGCTATCTCAGAGAAACTAGCCTGAGAGTCGGCTAGAGAGTCTTATTTACGCCCGAAATTTATAATCGATCCTGGTCCGTTATTCGCGGTTTGGATCGATATGTAATTTTAGTACTAGGGCTAGACATATTACTACTAAAATGACATATTATGACATGAAATATCGATCCAAAACCGCGGATAACGGATCAGGATCGATTATAAATTTCGGGCGTAAATAAGACTCTCTAGCCGACTCTTAGGCTAGTTTCTCTGAGATAGCACATAATGTAATCTTGTCATAATCTTGTCATTGTCATTAATTTCGGGCGTCAGATGATAAAAAAGCTTGAGCTTGGGATTGTAGAGAACTTGCTCCAATTCAATCAATTACTAGTAAGAATAAAATTGTAAATGTGATCGCGCCCTTAAAATTACCTGCCGGGCGTTTCTTGCCTGTTCTTTTGCTGGCGTAATGAGGTTGGAAACAGGCGTAGCTAGTCTTAAGTTTGACGTTTTAATGTGATAATATTATGTATCCTATAAAATCTCTGTTTTGTATAAATTTAGTTCGTAAGAAAGCTGTTTGGTTGGCCAATTAAAATAAAATAAAATAAAGAATTTTGAACTTTAAACTTTAGCCACTCAAGCGTAACGTGTTGGAAATAGATGAACAGAAAAAAATAATTAAATAAATGTATGTCCAAATCGATCTTTTACACCCCATCACCAGTTTTGTGCTATTCTGTTGTAAATTATCTAAAACTAAATTAAATTTGACAGATCTAAAAGTAATGCCGTCCTTTTCAGCCGACGAAAAAACGGAGGAGGTTTCTGTATTATTTTTTTTCCTTACTTCAGTGGTCAGAAAAGGACAGCTATACATTTACACCTTTCAAAACTTAGTTTAGTTGCACAACAGAATCGACACCAGTGTGCATCAAAAGCATGGTGTAACTGCCACCACTGCATTGGTGTGGTTAGGACAAACTAATTATTTTTGAAGATCTAAGGATCTTAGATAACTTACGCGTGTGTCACTGGACAGTGAATGGCGACTCCTGGACCGTTCCCGTCGAGCGTCATCGCGCAGCCGTCGCCGCGAGCGCGCCGCGCCCCCCGCGCCCCGCGCCCACTCGCCGCCTTCCTCGTATGTCTGTCGACCACACTCGTAGTTACTCAATATGAACCGCATTGTTACGCCGTTCTTATTGACATACCAAGATAAGGATATCGGGCCTTCAGCTCAAAAGCATCTAAACCAAACGAGGTCTGTGTCTGGCCATACAAGGACACCTGAAGCAGTCGACTGTCAACTGCTTCAAGCTGCGACTGCATAGTGAACTACAGGTACATACACGAACCGCTCGAGCAGTTGTAGTACTTCACTATGCAGTCGTAGCTGGAAGCATTCGATGCTGACTGCTTCAAGCGGTCCGTGTATGGCCAGCCTAAAACGTGAAACGATTACTAATGACACGTTTGTGCAGTCTTCGCTGGGTCGCGGGTGTATGACACGGCCTATCGAAGCTGTATAAGCTGATTTGTTATTGATTTTTATCTAGTCAGGGAGTGATTTTCAAAAGAATCATTTTTAATGCACTTCTTCACTACCAAAAGAAGCTACCCTGAAAATTTCATGGCTCTAGGATCAGCGATTGAGCCTCAATGCGGGAGTCAACATTGAATTTTTAATATCTTAGATAAATAAAATAAACCCGTTGATACGAAGTCGTTACCCACCTGTGTAGATATGCTTTGAGGCGGCGGTGAAGTTCCAGTATTAGAAACGTTGGTTTTTGCAATTCGGGCCGCCGAACGGCTCTCCGCTGCGACGTCTCGCGGGGGCGACGTCCCAACGGACTCTTTTTGAAAATTTCCCGTCGGTGTTACAGATTCTCGTGCGTTCGTGTGCGTTCGTGGCGGCGATGGGCCCACTGAGATGCTGTGCCGCGATGGCGAAAAGTCTGCTGGTGCGTTCTGCCGCGGCGGTGAAGGACCCACTGAAACGCTGTGTCGTTGCTCCTCTCGCGGCGGTGATGGTCCTACGGAGACGCTGTGACGCTGAGGGTTGAAACTTTTCGGGGCTTCTTTGGTTTCGCGGTACGGAGACACTCTGACTGTCCTGTTGGATTCCCTGAGAGGAGTCTCTGGAGGCACATTTCGATGCGAGTCGCGGTCGTCCCGCGGGGGCGACGGCCCCACCGCTATATCGTGCCTACTGTGCGGAGGTTCCGGCGCTGTCCCGCCGTTCTGCTCCCTGGTCGGCGTGACGAGCCGCGGCGCAGGTTTTCCACTCCCCCTCTGTTCGCGAGGAGGCGACGGACCACATCCGGTGGACGTGCGTTCTCGGATCGACTCGGTCCGCTTCGGTTTTTCTACAGCTGTAACAACGACAACGATGTTTAGAGATTAATTAAAACCAAACGCAATGTTCAGAAAATTTATTGAAGTACCAAGAGATGGACGTCAGGTCCTTTGCTCAAAAGCGTCCAAACCAAAGGAGGTCCAAAACGCGAAATGAGGGCTAATCACACGCCAGTCTTCGCTTGGTCGCGTGGGTATGTCACGGGCCACGGTCAGACGAGGCTGTACAAGCTGATACATTGTTGCATGCAAAATGATGCTAGTATGTTATTTACAATAGTTTTTTTTTATTATGTTGTACTAATGAAACCTTGTATACTTTAAAGTTAACTCGGTACACAATCAGCCATTTTTCTCGTCACTTTTGCTTTAAACCTGACGTCCATCCATTCCTTTGTACGATGATAAAAACTTTAATAAACTTGATAAGTGCCTCGACATAGACTTATTCTGTACAAGTGTGGCATCGGCTGGACGGCTGCTGAGCAGAGAATTTTTTGATTAATGTTTTTTCTTATATATTTAAAGAATACTTTATTTATTATGTTTATTTGTTCTAAGTTTATGTTTATGTATAAGGTTTACCACTCACTATGTTGTTCGCTGTTTTTTTTTTATATATATTATGTCGTTACTATCCAGTATCCGTGAGGATCTATAACTGGCTATCTGTTTCTTAGTAGTTATTTTTCAAACATGTATAAGCTGTTGATTTTCCTAAATAAATTAATAAGAAAAGTCATAGATTAAGTGAAATCGATACCAACCCTGAACTTCAACCCGAGGAGAGTCGCGGCCTCGCGCAGGCGGGCACGTCTCGTCGCTCGTAATTGTCAGTCTCTCGACATTATCAGCGATGTCCGAGACGACGTGCGGCGCCGCGGTGGGCGTACGGCAGCAGATCACGCAGACACGCACCCCGGCTTCATTGACGTACGTGCAGTGCTCGCATTGCCACGCCGCGGCGGGGGGTGCAGCAAGAGCGGAAGTTGTGGGAGGTGCAGGTTCTCGGGGCGAGGGGGGCGCGGTGCGCGAGCCACGGCGTGCGGGGGGCGGGGGCTCCTCCTCGCTCTCGGAGTCTGCGTCGCTGGAGGGCAGCGGTGGGGACGGCGTGCGGTGCTTCGTGCGACGCGATGTGCGCGAGCGCACGGACAGCGCAGGCGACGCGGCGCGGGAACCCGCGCGGGACGCGGCGCGCGACATCGTGCGGCTATCCGCTGCAATGCAAGAAATAAAAGTATGAGGTGGGTATGCTTAGTAAAAAGCGTTCGTAGCGGAACTTGTCTTGTCGTTCTTCGACACGTTCTCTGCGGTCACTACTTGAATGTGTGACATCTAGTGGTGGGCTTCGCAGGGCACATTAATACGTCGGTCTCGGTTGTTATCTTAGGTTAACAATCGTTAAGCCTTCAGGCGCTCTGAAAAGTCCGACTCTAAGGCTGGCCTATCCGCCAAGACGCACTGGGCCCACAAGGTGGGATTTTTTATGGCCCATCATACTATCTATCTCTGCTAATTTCTTTGCTGATTTTTTCATTTTTAAATTTTTTTTATTTGCTTATTTTGCATAAAATATGGATGATGTATGTAGTACACTGAGCCAACATTTACCCTATTTTTCCCCCTTTGGGAATACATGCAGGAATCTTTACCTATCCGTTCGAAGCTGCCGGTATAGTAAACTACCAATCAATATTTTTTTTTCCTCATAATATACGTCGTCAAGTCGTCAAATTTGCACTCCTTCCACCGAAGAAATTACCTCTGCGATACGGTTGCGGCGTCTGCGGCGCGTGCTGGTGCGGGAGATGCGCGTGCGGGTGCGGCACGCAGCAGGCGGGCGGTGGCGCGGGCCAGGCGCCGCCCGCCCACGGGTGGTCGAGGCTGGCGCAGGAGCCGTAGCGCCAGCCCACGGGCGCGCAGTGTGCGCAGCCGGCACATGCGCCCACGCCGCCGCCCAGCTCCAGCACAGACGCGCCGCGCCGCAGCGGCCGAGCCCAGCTCTGCTGAGGAGTGCCGACGGGTTCGGCCCTCTCCCATGATTCGCTCCCGCTCGCCTGGAAACGGATGTTACCGTTTATCTATACTATGTGCTTGCTGTAATACTTTAGCATTGATTTGAGTGGACTAATAAACGAGTGCGTCTCTGGAAATCGCGTTTCTTTAGTATACACCAACTCCGTCCCATATATAATATAAAATGCAGAGCGACATAGAGAGCACGATTAGTTGCAAAATAATCATATTCACGCCGTGGCGCGGCCCTTTATTAGTATAGAACAGAATTATCTATACTAAATAATGAGAAAAGATTTGATTGTTTATTCCGGATAAACTTAAAAACTCGTGTACCAATCGTTATGAAATATGGTATGTAGATAGTTTTTTAAAGTTTTATCGCCGTAAACTGTAGTATATTCGAGTGAAACCGCGGGTAACAGCTATAAATATGATGTCTAGTGGACCACTGTTGTCGATCGCTATAACGAAAATCTCGTACCATTTGCGGCATATTGAATCCTTGCAGCGACCCCCTAGGTCTGTTCCACGCCGAGTTAAGATGCCCCAACGTATTGGCCTGTATCTGGGGTTGCACGGGTCCCGCTTGATGTGGCATCGTGTTCAGGAACGGCATGCTTCCTATGTGGTTGGGACTTGGTGCCATTTTGTTCTGAATGTGTATAGGCAACGGCTGGAGCTGGTGGAATGCCGGAGACGGCTGAGGTCGAACGCTGGCTAGCGACGGGTGGCTGAGCGTGGCATGACGTTGGTCTTGCATTGGAGGCTTGGGACTGGCGCTCATCTAAAAATGATAGTATTAAATTATTCTTCAACATTCCAAATCGCTTTGAATATTTCAGATAAATATGTACTTATCTAATGAAATGAAATACGGTCTCTACGCGGTTTTGAGTAGGTATTTACTATTTACCTGGAGAGTATGTCTGATAAATGGTGATGGAAAACATGCTTTTAGTTCTAACCTTATGCCTTCGAGGAGGAGGCACAGGAGCTACTGCTGTTTTTGGCGGCAAAGGAGGCCTGTCTTCAGACAGCTGTGATGGGGACAAGGCCTGAAAACGACGAGTCATTGTTTAGAAGTAAATATACTTATAGGTAGGGACGTACTTTGTATCACACATTATCACCTATTGTTAGGAATAAGCCTTATTTATGAAACAGGTTCAGGTTTGCTCTGTTCAGCTGTTAGCTTTAGTAACTTGGCATTGAGCCAGAACAAAGTAGATTTAGCACAACATAATGGTACAAGATGGTAAGTGCATTAAAAACTGTTTGACAGAATCTTCTACAGTACGGACGCATCATGCAAGCACGCGCAATTTATTGCGTGTTAGGAATGATGCCACTTTTTGCATTTTGCACCTGTTAATAAATATGTGATGCGATTGTATACCTATTACCTATGCAGGTATGTTTATCTAGCTTTTGCCGATTATATTTCACCCAGGGACTTGAACCTAGTAGGTAAATAAATACCCACTATATCTGCTGTCAGGAAGGTTTTGTGTTTCCGATATTTTGGTACAAAGCATGGCGCTTGCAACCGGTTCATCCATAATATTTCCATAATTGTATCGCATGCGGCGGTGCCTATATAACGGAAACTCACAACCAACTACGAAAAAAATTTTTTTTTGCTATATAGGGGTAGCGTTTGATCACAAGTCACCTGATGTTAAGTGACGATGTCGAAGATGGCGCCAAGCTGCACCTGGATTGGGAACTGGCTCTCAAGTGAAGCTGCCGGAACACACACACGATAGGTGCTTGGCGACAGATTCTTTACTTGAGAAAGGTAGCTAGCCAGGCGTGCACTATAAAATACCCTACCACCAAGCTATTAATCTAATTAACTTGTAACTATCAATTCAGTATATGTGTATACCTGTCGCTGATGGTGCCTTCGCTTGGGATGCCGGTGGTACATATCGTCGCAGGATGCGCAGAGTGCGCGGCGGCCGCACTCGGCGCAGCGCACGCGCGCGCCGCCGCCGCCGCACAGGCCGCACGACGCATCCGCTTGCGCGGGGTGACCTGCAATAACATCACCTCTGCATTTTTCCTCTATATGATCGGAGACAAAATCACCTATCAGTGTGTTCACGTTCCGGTAGCCTCACTTGAGAACCAGTTCCAGGTTTAGCGTGGCGATCTTCGACCGCATTGTCACATAACATCAGGTGACTTGTGGTCAAACGCTATGCTTGGTGGTAGATATTTAACTTGAGGATGGTAGTTAGCCAGGGGAGCACTACAAAATGTGCTACCACCAACCAAAGTCTAAACACTAAAGCAAAATTTGTAACAGATGAAACTTTAAATTACCTAACACATGCATAATGACACTTGCCTTCAAACCTTGTTTTAAATGAAATTCTGAACATCTAGCAACATTCGCTATTCTAATAAGATCTTTGGGAGGATCAAATAATTCTTTCATATTGCGTCAGGATCATTCCGGGAGTATTCAATAACATTAAATTCAGTTGTACTCTGATTAACGTAAGCTGACATATCCCTATTAGTCGGAATAGTTTGCCCAGTTTACGCCGGCGGTATCGATTGTAGTCATCGGTAAGTAGTGAATATACTTACCTACCAATAATGACAAAACCGAAATCGGCATTGCTGCCAAATGAGCCTGATAAAAGAGCAGAACTCGGTGACCTCCGTCTGGTCTGTTGACGCATGAAGACTTCAATACAAGCAAGCGCGGATCTACAATTGTAGGCACACCACCCTAATGGGAAGTTTTCTGCTAAATATAGAAACGAAGTTCTAAGATCATGGATGAATGGAGCTGACGGCATATTTTTTTTTTCGCATTTCTTCAATAAAAGTCAGCTAGCTACCTACAAGGTCTTAACCGGGGCTTCATACATTTTGGAAACGTCTCTTATGTATCGATCTTGCGAGCGAAGTCCGACTCGCACTTGGCTGATTTGCTCTTTTGAAGGCTGATGGATCCGCTCCAAGGATACTCACCCGTCGGCGGGCGTGGTGGCGGCGGTGGCGGGGGCTGTAGCTTAGCATTCACGTACTGATCAGAAGGGAACTCCACCACTTCATAGTCCGGCTCCGGCTTGAACGCTTGCCGCTGCGGTAGCGGCGTGCGAGGATGCGCCGGCGCGGCAGGCCGCATGTTGAAGAGCGCCGGCGCTGGCGAGGTGGTGCCTCGGGGCTCGCGACCGCGCCCCTTCAGCATCTCTTCGTAAAGGTCAACAGCACATTAAATGTTAGATTTCAATAAGAATTCGAGTTGCGTCCTATTTCATTTATGTGTACCAATTATAGTATCCTTATCCCTACTTATAATGTTATAAATGCAAAATGAATACTCAAATTGAAAATGAAATTTGGTACGGAGATAGTTTGAACCCTGAGGAAGAACATAGGTTACTTTATATCGCGATAAACTGTAGCGCACGTGAGTGAAACCACGGGAAACAGCTAGTTTTGTATATGTAGTATTTTGTTGTTCTAGTTTTAAATTTCTCTGTATTGTGATGACCAATAAATAGTTCATCAATCTATGCATTAGGACAAATGAAGATGGTTTCGATCCTGGACGGATCATAGTAAGTACTTACTCATTAATTGATATTTATTTTTTATTTTTTTCCTACCGTCCGTCCGGGCGCTATTGGCCCGGCCCGCGATCTACTTTCCCCTAAGGTGATAGGGACTTAATTTTCTTATTTATTATAATGCTTATTTAATAACTTTATCAAAGGAAAGGAGAAGGGCGAAGAGCAGTAATATGAATTCCTGTCTTCAGGAGACATTAATTGATATTGAATTCAAAGCCCTGACTGCTATCTTATAAAAAATGTTTTTTTTTACTTGAAACTAATAGATAGCCGAAATTCTTGTTTTAGGGCCATTGTTATTTTTGTGAAAACAATTCTTTTTGATCGCTCATAACTGTCGAATTCAACCACCACCATAAAAAATTCTCGTGTCACAGTTTTCGTTGCCATACTCCTCCGAAACAGCTTGACCGATTTTGATGAAATTTTGTGTGCATATTAGGTAGGTCTGAGAATCGGCCAACATCTATTTTTTATCGCGATTAAGTGGGGTCCACGCGGGTGAAACCGCGGGGCGCAGCTAGTATATATTATAGATTAAAAGGTAAGTAAATTTCAATGGCATAATTTAAGTACTTAATTTAATTTAAGTACTACAGAACTGTAGAAAACATACCTATAAATAATAATAGATAGGTGACAAAGGGCAGTTTCCTGTTTTCTTTAGGACTAGAGACGATTTTCAAAAAGAATCTGTCCTATTGCAAGTCTTCTAGGCTACCAAACAAAGCTATCCTAAAAATTTGATGTCTATAGGACCAGCTGTTGCGATGATTTGCGTTTGATATGTCAATAAATGAGTCAGGATTTTGAATTTTATATGTATAGAAGGTAAGTAGTTAAATAGAATATCAGACAAATTATAAATCCCCTCTCTTTTTTAAAGTGTCTGTTAAAAATCGATGGTTTATTTGACATAGATATTAGATAGATACTAATCCGGTATTATTAACATGTGCAAGCGCCGCTGTGACCGGGATAGAGGGGCGTTGGCGCGCCGACGCCGACCCATATTCCGGCACTCATATCCCAAAATATCGAAACTGTTTCTTCACTATGTTACTTGCAATGATGTACAGAAACATAAATTACAATGGACTGATTAAATAGGTCACTCACGACTCACGGGTATTACTATAGCTTTCTATTAAAACTAAATTTATTTTTTTCAGTTGTCAGAAAGGATTTGTTATGACGCGACACGTTACTTTATTATTTTATTCATAATTCAGTACTTACCGTAATTTACAAATCCTTATTCAACACGAAATCACTGTATCCAGCAATAGCACTAGAACATGTATCGCACTACATATCGGACTTATTGAATTATGTAACCGCACATTTCTAATCGTAGCACTTGACTCGCGAGTGGTCCTGCAGCTCTAGGACCCAAGGTGGTCAGCCACCAGTCCGCTCGGGAGCTGCTAATCGGCCGCCCTATCCGGACGAAATTGTCAGCGGGAAGACGCGTGCGCGCCGCCGCTATTTCTGTCCGCGGCCGTGTTGCCCCGATTTTACTAAAATTACGACGCGAAGCTATTTCCGCACTCATCCCATTGCGTCCTCTTGTCGAAGTCAAATACCTTGCGAAAGTTTTTGATTAGGTTATTGATCTGGTTTAGATATTTAACGCACCATGCTTGTATGCTGGTTGCCATCTAAGTTCGAAGTTTGCATGGGCACCACTGTTGAAGAATCAAGATACTCCTTCAAAATGCACTGTTGTCGGTTGTTCTGTGTTGGTCTCGTAGGTTCGCTCACGTCCTTGAGCCTAAGGCGGCTGACAGTGGCTATATATTATGTAGTCGGAGGCTGAGAGTGATGTCTTAATAGGTACTTATTATTCTTTCACATTAGCCAATTGTCTAACACTACTGTCGGTATTTCAGGCCGCCCTGAAGGGCTTTTCCACTGATTTGGCCAGTAGGTACGGACATAAATTAGTAATCAAAGTGATGGCAATGCTGAGTGTTGATTGACTAATCGGACTAGCTATACCACGGGCGCTATACATGTCTTACTGCTGATCTATTGTTCACCACCTTTATGGGTTGTGTTTAGACACAACCAAACACAGCCCACAACTGCCACCTGAAGACAAGGCTTGATATTGGATTAAATACTTTGGTCTGACACATTGACGTAACAAGAGGTATAACAAGTAGGTATAGTCTCCTAATCCTAACTATGGGAATAGTGGGTATTCCCGAATTAAACATAAATCTCTTCTCTAGAAGGAGATAAGTTAGAGAGAGTTACAATTCCTGTAAAAAAAATTGAAATGATCTCTAACGAAAGGACACGAAGGATTCACGAAGGATTTGCGCGAGCTCCAGGTGGAGGACTGGCAGGAGGTGGCGCAGGACAGACCGAAGTGGCGTCTTTTGTTATCGGAGGCCAAGACTCACTTTGGGTCGTTGCGCCATCTCAGTTAGTTAGTTCTAACGAAATAAGGCCATCGAAAGAGGTTACTAAACCTTAGCAACCAGTTTATAAATAAACGGTCTGTCACACGTCAGTCATAAATTAAATTTTGTGATGAGATGGAGATATTGCAGAAATTCAAGCAGAATGGCTATTTTACTGCAGAACTGTACCACTTGCTTGCTAAAAAGAAGCTGGTTGATCCGTCGGAAGAGGTAATTTTTAATATGGCATATTATTTTACAACTCGAGCAGATAGTATGCTCATAACATTACAACCTATACCTAAAAATGTATATATGTAGGTACAATTATGATATAATTATTTTCCTAAACTGCAACAACAGTCCAATTGGATCATGGTAGGTGTCTCATACCATGATTGTGCATGAACATAATCCTGTGTGTACTCTTACAGATACTTCCTTCCGAATATGAAAAAGAAATGAAAATGACCACGCATCAGAGGCTGCAGAATTTAAACAGCATAATTGTCGACAATATCGTCACCTTGAATAATAATCCCAAGAAAATAGTGCTTTCTTTTTCACCTAGAATTTTAGTGTTTCAGAACTTTAAGCCTAATGACAAAATCGTTGCCAAGTTTTCGGTTAAAAACGTCAGTAAGGTATGGCAAAAAACGAATTCTAGCAATAATAAGTACTAATGGCCTGATGATTACAATACGTATTGTATTATAGGGTCCAACGTTCCTTAACATGGTATTCAAGGAGTCGTCTTACTTCTTCATAAAACCTTGCGGAGGCCAGCTTCTTTCTCGCCTGGCACCAGGGATCAGTGTTACGTTTGCTATTACCTTCACGCCTGTGCAATACGAAGATTACACTCACAGAGTGACTTTCTACACCGACGTTGATCAATACGTGCTTCCAATGATAGGTAAAGATTTCTACTCTATTCTTCTCATAGATAAATTGCTTGACAAAGCTTAGTAATGTCTTTATTATCTTTCTTTTGTAGCGATGGGTCCCAGACCCGTTTTTAATTTCCCTGACGAAATCGTTATTCCGAAGGTTCCTTTGAAAATAGAGAATTACGTGCTGATATCAGTTCTTAACGTTGGGACCGTTCCAGCTGCTTTTACATTGACTACCAAAAGGTAATACGTTTTTTAAAATGTTGGTTTAACTTGTCAGTATCAAAATAATACATTGTTCATAAATGTTTTATTACTTTCAGCCCATTTTCAGTACAACCTAAGTCCGCATACTTAAACCCTAGTGAAAAAATTAACATCAGGGTAGGATTTAAAACAATGAATTTGGGAGAAATAAATGGCGCTTTACATGCAGTCTTCGAAACAGGTTGGTATATTATTTCACTAGAATAGGTGTATTGTAAACATATAAATACTGTGGTTGCTTTTTAACTAATTATATTTTTATGAAACAGGAGAAAATTTTAAAATAAAAGCGTCAGGGTCAACGCATACGGTACATGTAGATTTAGAGAAGTATGTTGTCAGATTTAATGATACCTTTAACACGATGGTGTGCCAACAAACGTTAAAAATAATAAACAAATCCAACCATTTGTTGAGTTACATGTGCATGAAGAACGACTGCGTATACTATGGTAAGTGTTTTACTGATAGTGATAACGTTTCAAAAGAAAATCTTGATTCACAGTTCAAGTAGTTTTCACAGTTCGGTGATTCCTGTCGTTGTCATCGACATTATTGTTATTTGCAGCATTTACATTTAATTACTGGATGTATTTAGGCGTTTTTCGTATTAGATGCCATTCATATCGGCCCATATAATGTTAATTATTGTAATTATTGTTATAGATTTTGAAGAGAAACTCAAACTGGCTTCGATATTTTATGAAGTAAAAGATATGGAATCATCAAAATACATGAAGTTGGTCCATTTTGATGTGCTAAGCAGTGACGAGCATGAGAGAGTTTATACAAGGATATTTTTTGATGAAATACAGTCTCTTGTTGCTGATGAAACTTTGCAGTTCCAAAACTCTCACTTTTCAATTACGCCTATTGTGAGTATTAGGGACATTACTCTTTGTAACAATTTTTATTTACATTATTAAAAATACTGGCCATTAAATGCGAAATAACTAATTATTTATTACCTAAAGGAAAAAAGATAACAACAGAGTGTCGATTATTTTGATGGCCAATAAAGAAGATATTGTCTTTTTATAACAGCCTATTGGATTTATTTGTTCCATTTTCAGAAGGGACAGCTTTGGCCTAATAAAGCGTCAGAAATAACCATAACATTTACTCCGAAAGAAATAGGAGACTTTACCGCGACCGCGTTTTTAGATGTCGACGGCGTGAAAGATCGCATTTTATTGAAAATGATGGGGACTTCCTTGCCTCCTGAAATTAATTTGAACCTTGAAACCCTTGACATGGATTCGGTTTACATAAATAAAACGTACAATTATGAAATCGTTGCGATAAATAAAGGTGAGTATTCGAATATGCCACGTCTAAATTTAAACAATCATTAGAGATTTGGCATCCGCGTGAATCGTATGAATTACTTCTTTATTTATAGGACATATAAACGGCGTAATTGTGTACAAAGAGATGCCGACGCTATTCGGGAGTCGTATCACATGCACTCCCGAAATGCATTGCCTTCGTCCAGGTGACAAAGAAATCTTTATTATTTCATTCTGCAATTCTAACCAAGGACCATACTTTGAAGAAATTAACTTTGTTATACGAGACACAAATGTCGTATTGAAGCTTTATTTGAAGTAAGATCCACCATTTCTTACCATTTCTATAAATTGTGATCTGTCCCACGTTGTTATTGAATTAACTATTTACCTATTTATTCTTTTATGGTTTTAGAGGAGAAGTTATATATCCCTCATTGACGTTTAGTATACCATGCTTGGATTTTGGAATGGTCAGTTTGGGTGAGTACGAGTAATTTTGTTGATAAAATTATGACAAATTTAGTATTACAATCAATATTAAACGAATTTACAGGAGTATCTAAAACTCTAGAACTAGACGTTATTAACGAGTCGATAGTTGACGTAAGAGGATCTGTCAAGATCTCTTCAGACGGCCCAGAAGTCAGTAGTATCACGCTGAGAGACTACGCGGTTAGTGATATGCCGAAACCAAAGGTACCGCAATGGCCAAGGGAATTTAATATTGAACCGTGTAAAGTTGATTTAGGGCCTGAATCTAGGATTTCCTTAAAGGTAAAATAACAATAACGACACCTTTTACACCAATGTACAGGGAAGTTACGAATATGTCATTTATTCTGAAATTCTCTCTGTACAGGTGACACTGACTGCTAATTTAATAAGAGCAAATCAGACCTCCCTCGAATTGGAATTAGAGAAATCGGACAGCCCTCCAGTAATTCTACCTGTTATTTACAACGCAATGGTTCCTCAAATTACACCCGCACAAGACATTAAACTACGAGCTTGTTTCCTAGACTTTCCATACAAGAACGATATCGAAATAGTATGTAATGATTTTTGGGGATATTTCACTTTGGAAGAAACACAGGTATTTATACTAAAAAAAAACATAGACATTCCTTTTCCTTAATACAACTTTCAAGTTCATCTTAGCTAAGTTTGATTATCTCCATCTGGATGTATTACATTAGTTATAGGTAGATATAGGAACTCTTTTACTCAAGGACGTTGTATAGGTTCTTTTAGTCTTTTGACTGTGGAACTGGCACTCAGAACAGAAGTATTTTTCCAGAAAATGGGAGTTTTTCCAAAAAGTTAAATTTTTGTTGTTAATTTTAGACAGACCCGTCACTCCGAGTCGAAGTTGGAATAAAAGAAGGAATCATTGAGCCATCCTGCACAATTAGTATACCCGTTACAATAAAAACGAGTAGTCTTGGACCATACGAATATATATTAAGGTAGCATGAATTAAATTAAACATCATTGGATTCTTCCACACTTCAATTAAATGCATAACGTTTTAAATATGATCGTTTATGGCCAGGTTGAACTTGTTTGGATTGTCGAAACCAATAGATATCTGTCATATTTATGGGTGCGGTGTTCGCCCTATAGTGACATGCACGCCGATGGCATTACACTGGGGGCAGGTCAATTTATTGACTAAATTCCAAAAAATACTCACACTTTGTAATGACTCTCCGGTAGTCGTCAATTTCACGGCCTTTGTGGTAAGTTTTCTTTTGCACCATCTATATAAATATGTTCTTGTTCTAATTAGTTAGTTATTAAATACATTTGTTATACCTAGCTTAATAAGGATGGAAGGTGGCAAATTCATCCTACAGAGGGTCACATAGAACCGGAATCTGAAACTGATGTATGTCTTACTCTACATTTGCTTGATGCTGACAGTTACACTAATAAAGCGGTTATCCAGTTAGAGAGAGTCAAAGACATTGTAAGTAGCCAATCTATACTTAATATTATAAAAATATAACTGTAACTGCGCCACGTCGCTCTGTACCCTGAGTATTTATAACTAGATATAAACATTGTTACCAAAACTATATATTTTTATAATGATTGTTGTCTGTCTCTTTAAACACGCATCAACTACTGGATGTATTTGATTCAACTTGGCAGAGTGACAGCTTAATTTGTAATAGCATTTTTTTTACCCAAAAAAAATAAGTTTTTAGAGATAAGAGATGAAAGTTGTGTTATATTTTGAAGCCACTTTGAAGGATGGCAAGGAACGAAATAAAACAATATCGTAATGTAATCTATTTTGTTATGTTTAGTTAGTGCCTTTATCGGCTACTGGTGTCGGGACCAGCATTATTGTCGGCGACCTACGAGACAGAATTTACCTCAACAGACATTTTACTAAAATCCCACTGAACTGCAAGGTGACTATAGAGAACTGCGGAACCAGATTACATGCATTAGAATGGAGCGAGCACTATAAAGCGCCAAAGACCAAACAACACACGACGTGAGTACTTTAAGGACACAATAATAATCCATTGGTTCTGTTTACGTTCGTTCGTTTTATTTGATTTTGTTTGTTTTTGGTATAGGGCATTTTTCAGTTTGGATCCAAAAGTATTTAAAATAGCTGCAGGAGAAAAAATTGAAATGACAATAATTGGACTCTCTTACAAAGTGGCCACTATAAAGGAGATGTGGTATTTAGTTGGCAGCGTAGAGGGAATAAACAAGAAGGAACTTCTAATGGAGTGTCAAATTGTCGGAGAGTTCGTTGATCCAAAAATAGAGTTGTCGTCTTCAGTAGTTGAATTGCAATACGATTACGGTCCGTACAGTGATTATTACAAATTAACAGGTAAATATGAAGAATGAAACATCTAAGCCGTAGGTATATGTAATAGATTAAGCATTTTCTTTCCCTGTTGTTTTCAGATATCGTGACTATTAAAAATGTTTCTAAACTGCCACTAAACATTGATTTAAGTGTGAAACCACCGTTTGCGATCATTCAGAAACAAACCACGTACAAAATAATACCTGAAGAAGAGCACCTATGTTGCTGTATATGCTATAACGAGGGCGACTTAAACATACCTAACATCGTCAGCGAAGTTGGTCCCCGACAATCACGCGAGTTTATAGATTACCTGACTTTGCAACCCGTGGAGCCTCATCGAAAAGGGCCCCTACATTTCTTTCAGGATATAAATAAAATAAAAATGGCTTTTAATATTACACACTCTATTGAGGAGCAGTTGGAAGATCAAGACGTAATGAAATTGCAAATTCTATTTGATACGACAAAACATTTGTCATTGAAATCTAGGGTATATTGTGATTTAATGAGAATAAGATTTCAAGGACATAAAAATAAGGTATAGTGCGAAACTCAAAGCCAGTTTCATATTCATGTTGAAGATCGATTCATTGAGATGAAACAATGATTTTTTTTTCACAGGATGCCATAAAATTGATAGGAAAAATCAATTTTCCTAATGTGTTTGTTTTATCACCACGCATAGATTTCCAGTGCATTATAAACGGAAGTATTGAAAGCAAAACAATAAAACTACAAAATGTTACGCCGCTATTAGTCTGTTACAGGTTTCAATGGAAGAAATGCATCATTTCTACAACTCATCCACCCACGGTAAGTGGGCACATTAGAGATAGAAATGAAATTATTTTGAATGATTAACGGTAGGTGCTTCATAAATTTTCTTTTCTCTAACAGCCGGAGTTACAAGCTGACTTGAGTAAAATTGTTAGCGTTTCAACAGCACAAATGAAAAAGTCGGAGATGAGCGGTAATTTGGCATTAAATTTTAGCTGACATGTCGATGACACGAACTGGTTTTTTTTTGTAGATATCTTATTAGGAGTTTTTCTATTACGATACCTGAGAAAGTACCAACCATCACCGCATTAGACAATATTTTTATTCTGCTAAAAAAAACTGCATAAATCGTATGTTGTATGGCAATAGCAATTTAAATCTGGTGGTGAGTAATTGAACATTTTTAGTGAGCAATCTCCAGGAAACGCTGCCTTGTGACCATGGATCTGAATCTGCATTAGACAAAACAACTGAGGATGAACGAACTTCAAAGGAAGCAGTTACTGCACTACATGAGCCCACTGGAGTGCCATCAATATCCATGGAAGATTCTGAATTCGACTGCGTTGATATGAAATTAAAAGTTATTAAGAAAATCTTACCAATGATAGAGGTCGATTATGAAGCAGAGTTTGATTGGATACGAAAATTCACCAAGATTTCAAGGCCTGACAGAATTGAAATAAACGAAGTTCTACAGCTGACTCCAAACAGAGGGCTTTTAAAGCCTAATGAAGTTCAATATGTTCAAGTAATATTTAGTCCAAAACCCAACATAAACGTCAGAGCTATACTTGAATGTGAAATTTTGGGAGGACCACCTGAGTCTATTATAGTTACCGGTCAAAGTTCAGACTTGATGTATAGTATAAACACACAAAAACTTAATTTTAAAATACGATCTTTTCATGAAAGTGCTTCAGAAGACATAAAGATTACTAATATTGCAAGTCTACCTTTTGAATATAAAACATATTTAAATGAACCAAAATTGCAAAACGAACTAGAAGCAACTATTTTGGATTTAATACCACCAGAAAAGATCTTAGAGAATGAGGAAAATGCTGAACTAAAAATAGTAATGAGGCCTGGTGTGGTTGGTTATTTTAATAGAGTGTTCTTATTGGAAATAGGACATTTACCATATTTACCGATAGAAGTTTTTGGATGGGGAGTTATTCCTCAAGTGCATTTAAGTTTGCCAAGGCCTTACATGATGGCTAACGTGAGTATGGGATTTTTACATATTATTTTTATTTAATTCAAATAAGATTATAATGTCCCATACACCCATAATCTTATCTGAACACCAATAGGTACCTATACCTATACCTACATAATACTGGTTACTCTGTTCATAGTTTTATTTCTTTGAAACAGTTGGATCCTGAATTGGGATATATGGCAATTCCGGTATTAACATCAGATTATCTGGCGGCAGTCAGTGATATGTTTTCTAAAACAACATTGGTGTCATCAGCGCATCAAAACTCACCATTGACTGACAAATGTTTCGAAGATACGGATTTTCATCAGGGATGGCACATTTGCTCGCCTTGGGTATAATATTAGCAATAATATTTTTAAAGTCAGTAAAATAGTTATTACCGTTTCAAATAAATTTATATTTTAGGATGGATATCCTTCAGTCATGGACATAGAATTGGCCATTGAAAGAATGCTTGTCATCAATCATATAAAACAGCGACCAGAGATATTGACCGCCTACTCTACCACATCGAAAATGGGGCCCATTCCAGGATTTCAAACGATGCCTTATGTCATTGATTATGGTGTAGTAATAACTGGCAGTACGGTAAGAAAATGTTTTTTGATGAAATTTCGAGAAAAATATGTTGCTTGAACTTAATTCAACATAAAAATATTAAATTATGTTTGATCGTTTCAAGGGTATGCGACAACTAACAATCCGCTCTGGGCCCGCGTCGGGCGTCGTAGATTACGGCCCATACTCTTTCTCTTTTTGAGAGAAGGCCAGTGTCCCAGCAGTGGGAACGTAAAAGGCTGATGATGATGATAGTTTAAAAGTTCCTTTTGTTATTTTGTATTGGTTCTAGGTGCAATGTTCTGCGGAAATAACGAATTATGGTCCAATAGCAACGAAGCTCCATTTTGCTAGAGGCACGGATGTACCGCCATGGTTGAGTATGAAGCTTTGTGGAAAGTTGATGCCAGGGGAAACTGGTAAATTGGAGGTGGTATTCTCACCTACATCCACGTCTTTTGTTCAGTTAGAAGAGGATATAGAGACTTCATTTAATTTGGAGGTAATATTATACTTATAGTATTTACTCGACTGCAGCGAAGCGTAAGTAAATTCAGTCTTCATTGTCATTGGATTTTAAAAAAGTAATGAGAATCCTTAACCCTAATATTTGAGTTTTTAGAGTCCCGTCTCAAATTAACTACTGTTCATCTGGTTCTAGGTGCCCTATGGTATAACTATTCCAGTAAAGATCAAGGCGCTTTGTGCAGTTCCTTATTTAACATCAAATGTATCTGAAATAGATTTTGGATCGGTTAGGTGTGGAGATAAGGTTATATGCTCAATACCGCTTAAAAATGTGTACGTATAGCTTAACATAGTAAATTATCAAATTAATAACTTGAAAAGAAAAAAATATCTACAAGTGAAGGTTTATTTCAGAGGGAAACCAACTTGTATTTGGTACGTGACGCTGAAGTTGAAAGCATCAGGCCCTAATCCAATGCTGGTTTTGGACAGTTCTGGAAAATATGAACCAGGAGAAGGGGGGTGGCTCAGTATTGCTTTCAAACCTACTATGGAGGTCTTCTTTTGATGACATCTAGTTACTGTTACCATTGCTAGCTACTATACATTGACTATTGCTTGATCATGTCTATTACAGATGACATATGAAGGCGTGCTGATATTCAGATTCCATATGAATCCTAACAAAATGACTATTCCTGTAATCGGACGAGGAATTGTACCACATGTACATATTATTGGACCAAACGTTCGTTTCCCACCAACTCTTCCATGGGCGGAAACGACTGACATTTACTTCGGGATGACGAATCCCTGCCCGATGCCGATTGAATTGATCATAGCTCACAGTGACGAGTAAGAACTTATGACACTGAGTACCTAGAGTACCTACTAATTGTTCTTTGCCAATTTGCTTATTTGCTTAATGTTAAGACATTTTCTAGAAAATGGAAAGAAGAGGATGAAGTGTTTCAGTTGTTGTACAAATACTATAATAAACCCAATGAGATGTTAGTGCCAGCTATAAGACCGGGAGTAGGGATGCCTGCAGAAGTCATAAACTTCTACACTAACTTCAAAGAACTGGTGAAAAAGTGAGTAAAAAAATAACCTGAAAGAAAGTTTGTTTATGTTTTAAAGTTCTCTGTATTCTGGCGTACAAATAAAAAGATAAATAAACCTATCCTTCAATCTAAAGCTAAGTCAGCAACACTGGATAAAACAGAGGCTTCAATCCGGGTTTGATTTTGTGGCGGACCAGCGACGAGATAGCCTTTCCCGGTTATGTTATGTACAAATAAAAGCTACTATAAATATTTTATACAAAACATCTTTTATTATTTTCAGAAGTATGGATGAGGAAGCAGCGGTATCTAAAGCTTTGAGTAGCCGAGCAGGAGCAACTGCGAAAGGGTAAGTTTCTTCAAGAAAACAATAGGAAATAAGCATACATGGGTATAAATTGTATAATTATGTAACAGGTACATGTACTTACCTACACGTGTACCTAAAAATAATATACTTTATTATGTTCCTTGAGATTAGAATTTGGTTTTGAAACAGGATATTTAGCATGTACCTATATTTTTTTTGGTTTGACTTCTTAATATCTTGGCACGGTTGCAAGCGCTATGATCACGACGATACATGGTAAATATCCTATTTCAAAAACTAATTCTAATTGCAAAATAATGATTTTTACATAATTTAAAAGAGAGACATTAACTGCCCTGGGGTGGGGCATTGCTGGTTATAAAAGTTATAAAAACTCACCAACGTGAAATCATTCCATATAAGGATCTAGATTTCTAATGTTTCAGAAAGGGAAAAAGTCCTAAGAATGCTCCTAAAATTAATATCAATAAAGATGTTCCTCCACCTAAATTTAGAACGGAAACAGAAATAGTTGCAGGTAATTTATTTCTTTAATATTTTATTTTACTATGATATGTCCAATAGGTATTCATAATAATGTATTTTCTACCAGTCATTTAGCGGCGGAAAATGATAATTTGTAGAGTACACAAAGTAGACCAATAGTATGTTGTTGTGAATGTATGTATCATACATACACATAATAACATCATAGAGAGCAAATAACCTATTACTTAACCCTAACATAAACTTTCACTCTGACAACGATGCTACGTTTCTAGATACAATAAAATTTATGAAAGAAAATAACATAGACCCTTTGAAGGAATGTCAGCATGACTTTAATGAGCAGATTTCTGAAGCGGACACAGAAAAAAACTTGAAGGGTTTAATTGTTTTTTTTCACGGATCTCCATGTGAAGGTTTGTCTATTCAGTAACATAATCATGATTACTGTAGGACTGTAGATAACATAGATTCCAGATATACAAATAAATGATAATGTGAATATTTTCATGTTTTAGAAATGCAATGTCAAGAGATTGCGTATTCCATGGGAAAACAGTTGGATATACCAACAGTAAACTTTGATTATTGTATTGTAGAAGCTCTTTGTGTAAGCGAATGTCCAGCTAAACTATTGATTGTATGTGCTATAAATGAAAGCTACGAGTTAGCACGAAGAAATATAAGAAGTGATGACGATGATAATAATGAGGATACTGAAGGTATGAAATCTAAAAACAACAACTGTCTTTTTAACATCTTCTATTCCTTTAAGATTTGTACTATTATTGTGGTGTAACAATAAAGAGCTAATCAATCTATTTTGATCTAATCTTTTTAGAGATGTTCAGTGAAACCGAAGATGAATTTTCTATTATACTGAAGAAGATAACATATATAGCTAACGCTAAAAATGTGACGACTCCGCGATCCAAAATCAGTGATAAAAAGAAGAAAAAGTCGCCAAATTCGTCTATTGCGTCACATACTGCATTGGGAGCTATGGGATCCACAACGATGTTCCAAATGGTTGAACTATAATTATTTTTTAGACTGAAGCTAAAGCGAAGACGAAAATTGCACCCAAATGTTTACGAGTACCAAAAAATCGAATAGCACATCAAAAAAACAACTCTCACACATAAATTATGTTGCATAACAAAAAGTTATTCTATGATAACTCTTCACTACAATGTTATATCTATCTCTTACCAGTCGGTCGGTTATCTTCATTATTTACCTATTGTTTAGCTAGATACTAAATCGACTCTTTATTTCAGGATTTAATTCATGAGTTACTTACGGATTTTTTCAATCAGCCTAAATTTCATCGTGGTTTTATAATAGATTCTCTCACAAGTATCATGCTGAAAAGTCCTCCACTTGTTCTGACTACAGTCCTTAAATGTAAGCACAATATCTGGAACATACATCTTGTGCTTTGTCAATCTGATTTCAATAAATGGGCACAAGCTTATGAAGAAGCTCAAAGAGACAACGACTTGGTTGATGAGTAAGTAACAAATGACGCGCGACGCGAATTCTCAGGTTTTGCATGCACAACGATTGAAATTATATATATTTTCAGGAATATCGCTAAAGTTTATGATGAAAAGGACATCGAAGAGATCGTTAATTCACTTGGTGATATGGATCTAGAAGAATATGAAACTTCATCTCCAGAACTAAAATCAATTTACATTGCTTATGGTTTAGAACAACGCAGAAGAAAGCATATCGAAAAAATGGGGTACTTAAATAAATAAATATTTTGCAACGTTCAACTTATACGGCATTGCACATTTTTTTGTAATAAGCCTTTAAAATACAGGAATCATGGTTTATACGACTTAAACATTCAATGAATAAATTTTTCAGGCCTCAAAATGAATCATTTAGAAGAGAAAAACCCAGCAGTGGTAAAAGCGGTACTTATTTACGTATTTTAATAAATATTACCTATAAAGTAATTATGTCATAATAACCTTTACAGATTTATCAATGTCTAAAAAAACTAGCACTCATTGATTATAATTTTCAATTTTCTTCTAGATGGCAGTAAATCTCTATTAACAGTTGATGCTTTGGAGTCAAAGAAAAAAGTTAATAAGAAGGAAGATTTACGAGGCAAGACTAAATAAATATGTGGATATGTGGAACCTTGCCTTAAACTAATATTTACTAACTATTGCATAATTTCGTATTGCAGGGAAGCCAACAAATGAATATTTATTAATGAATAGTAAATATAATGAATATTCCAAGACTACATATGAGAATCTTATTAATTTGGCTAACAACTGGATACTAGGCGAATGTGACGTAGGTTCTCCCCTTTATGGGTTTAACGGCCAAATTGTAGGTGCAGCCCAAAAGAAGTCCAAGAAGAAATCTGAAATACAAATAATGGTAATAAATGAGCAATAAAGTAGCAAATATTAGCCATGTCGTAGATAAATATGGAATAAACATTTTATTATTTTAGATGTCTGAATCAAGTTTCACCGAGAGAGGTTTCCCACTAACACTTATAATGTGCCCTTGTCTCCACTACAAAAATGCTTTAGTCAACATGTTCAAGAATGCACCGATTGTACAAGACGCTCTGAAGGTCGAAGAAGAGAATGATATCCTAAAATGCCCGGTCAAGAAGAAAGAGTATACAGTTCTACTGCCCAAAACATTCCCTACGATACATTACGAAGAACCGCTTAGGTGGCGATATTTAGACGAAATGCCGGTGCGTATTACCTTACAACAAGCAACAACAACGCTAAGTTACAACAACAACGGACGACTTTTAGCCAGTTTTAGTATAATTTCTTTGAATACTTTTATTACAGATAAAAAAATGTGAATGCAATCAGCTCACGGATATTAGTTTGCTAGACGACTCTACGCAAGATTATGTTTTGGATATCCTTTCCAAATGGCACTGCACGTGCGGGAAGAAGGTGATGTATTGATAAATAATTGATATACATGAGACGCTACCTTGTACCCGCCTGAGTCTGATTAAGATCTTGCTCGTCACTCTTTTCAAATTTTAATGATAAGTATTATTTAAGGTGACCTCAGCACAAACATCCACAAGCGGGATTACATCAACGTCTATTGAGAAAATTGTCGATGAAGAAAGTGACATCGGATTTTACCCTGAACCGCTGCGGAAAGTTAAATCGATCTTACGTTAGTAAAGCAAAAATTCAACATGACTTTTGTATAATGTAAATTGTTCCCGTAAAATGCAAATGAAAAATTGCGACATAAGCACGACCCTGCAGAAGTAAAGGCCACTAGTCCTAATGTTGCTGTTTCTTTAATACAAAAATTAATTTTGTTTTTTTACTTGCCTGAAGCTAATGGAACTATTGATTGTTCAGATCCCACCAGCCGTTTAGTATTACAACCTGGAGACCTAGTCCGGTGTAAATACTCCTTCAGTCCACAGTTTGAAGGAAACTTTAGTGTAAAGCGATTTGTAGAAGTGAGTGGGTGGCCTGACTCAAGAATAGATATCACTGTGACAGGAATATGTGATTTACCAAGGTACTTATTTGATAACCTCAACTTTTTTATTATCAGACTACATAAAGTTATAAAAATTATTATGAAATGCTAAGTATTCAATAATTATACTTGTCTTTTAGATTAGATAGTAGACCCAAGAAGATGTTTGAAAATTTCGTCAGGAGAACTATCGAAGACAATGTTTACAAATTAACGTTTTTGGACGATATTAAGTTGTTTGAGTTTGGTCCAATATTCGTGGGAGCCGCTCGGTAAGAAAGATCTAAAGCACGTTTATCTGCGTTTACATTTGATTTGATTTGGATAATAATTTTTAAAATTGTTAAATTTATCAGGTAGGTACTTATTACTTCATCAATACAAATATATTTACAGAATTTATGAGGAAGAATACTCTATCGATTTAAAGAATTCATCGCTTTTGACTGCAGAAATTGTAATCGAATTCTTGGAAGAGACAACTATATTTCAAATAGACAAGAATTTTATTAAATTAGAGGTGATTTGACTTGAGCATTGACTTACAAAACACGTCAACAAAGTGCAAAAGATACGAAAAAATTAAATGCACAAATAACTGTTATGTGTAGAACTTAACGAGCAGTTCAGTAATACTTTATAAATATTTGTTATATTTTTGTGCCCATTTCAACCCCTTTTTTTCGTTTAAAGCCCGGATGTCGAGGCAAATTAACAATATCAGCAGCACCTGCGGTCGTGGGTATTCACAGAAGCGTTCTGTTATTTTGCTTGAAAGACAACCCAGAGATCGTAACTGTATCCATTGGGTGCAGTGGAGTAGTTCCTATTGTGGAAATTTTACCACTTACCAAAACTATCGGTGAGTTGTATTGAACATATACCGTTTATTAAATACTCACACACCGCACAGCGGCCTCACTTGACAGCCAATTCCCAGTCCAGGGGCCCAATTCTCGCAGCGTACCTAATACATTATCACATTCGATAAATATCAAAATAACTGTCAAAATTGAATACATATTTTGACAGTTATTGAAAGTATGTAAAAATATATGATGCCGCGAGAATTGGGCTCCAGGTGTAGCGTGGCACCACCGTAGCGACGTTTTGCTCGCTCCCGTAGAAAAGCGGGACCACTGCTGTTAGTCATTGTATTGTAGAACACTTTTTAATCTTGTTCATCAATATTGATCATAAATAGTTTTGATTGAAATCTTTACACGTTTTGTAATCGTGCATTTGTTTTCGAATTTACTTGCAAGATATACACTCACGCAATCTGTTATTTTTAGAATATGGTAAACTGCTGCTCTACCGACGAGAAGACAACAGGTTTATTGTAAAGAATGACTCGATTCTACCAATAATGTGGCAAATACGAAATGCTGGAGATTTCGTAGAGGATTTCATAATATCACATACTTCAGGAATTGTGCAGAGACACGATAACCAAGTCGTCCCAGTTACATATATTGCTTGCAGAGTTGGTGTTATAACGTCAAAGATTCTGACAATTGACGTATGTTTTTCAATCATCTATACTAATATTATAAAGCTGCAGAGTTTGTTTGTTTGAACGCGCTAATCTCAGGAACTACTGGTCCGATTTGAAAAATATATATATTTTATTTCCAAAAAAATTAGGGATCCGTAAGAAAATTGCTATTTTGCAACCCAAGGTGTGAAATCGAAAACCTATTTTTGCGTGCGCTGCAAAAACTATTGACACTAGAACAAAATAATGTATTACGGGTTTGTAGGTCTCATTTAGATCTACAAAAAAGTCCGCGAGAGCATATGTCTAACTATTATAGTTATGCCACAATAAGTGATCTTTTATTTTTAATGCCGCCTCTAGAAAAGGCTCTTTCAGTAATTGTTAATATGGGGCCAATAACGCTCTCATCACCAAAATTAAGTGGCTCTGCTATCATGTATTAAATTTCACCATAGTCAAAGTATTTTAATCTCTTTCTAACTAGCTTTGCCTTGTTGGTTTCCCCCGCATTCGACTACAGCTCACCGTCATAAAAGTATTATACGTCCTTCTCCAGGGTTCTAACTATCTCCATCATCAAGATCGGTTGAGCGGTTTAGGCATTAAAAACAAACCGACAGAAACAGTTACTTTCGCAATTATTATGCTAGAATGAATAACACCAATATAAAATATGTGCTTAACTAGTTTAAGTAGAGATAGAAATATCTCAATATTTCAAAATTTGCATTCTCACGGAAGGTTTTCATTTTAGATTTACGACGCTCTCGGTCGAGGAGTTCCAATGATTATAGATAATATAGCTCTATCAGCCGAGTGTTACGATGTGATGGTCGAATGTGCCTATGAAAATCCTGCGGAAAATTACTTGAATTACGGCAACGTTAAAGTCAACTCTAACGTTGTTCGAGACATGTATTTACTTAACAGAGGGAAATATGTTCTTTATTACAAGTAATGTACCTATTTCCAATGTAATATATATTATTGTTATTAATAAATGCTTTTAAATTGGCCCCTTATTTATGTTCTTCAGATTGAAAAAGGTGAAGAATTTCCCAGAGCCCTCATTGTTGCGATCGTTTGAGGCTTATCCAGATAGTGGATCTATTCCACCATCAATGAAGCTAATCACTATTGAAATTGATTGTACTCCCACCACTTCAATGAACCTAGTAAATGTGCCAGCATACACTTGTTCCTTACTTGATGGCAGCAAGGATCAGGTGGTTGTCGCAAAGTTTCCAGTGTGTGTTACTATCGCATCTTTCTACAACACGTAAGTCATTTCCATTTCTTTCTTAAATTAATCTCAAATGGATGTTCAATTTTCACCATAGTCTTAACACTTTAATAGCGATGATGGCTCAGTGGTAGTTACGTCGGCTTGCGATCCGTAGGACGTGGGTTCGAATCCCACAATAATGAGCTTGAGCTTTCGGTGAAGGAAAACATCGTGATGAAACTATAGCTTGGTGGTAGGGTATTTTCTAGTACTCGCCTGGCTAGCTCCTATCGGTGTGTTCCGGCAGCCTCACTTGAGAGCCAGTTCCCAGTCCAGGTGTAGCGTGGCGCCATCTTTGACCACATCGTCACTTAACATCAGGTGACTTGTGGTCAAACGCTACCCTGTAAATAGTAAAAAAAAACACAAGTTTGGAATTCCATCAGATTTACCCTATTTCCACTTGGCGAATTGAATTTCCACATCATACCAGTTGGTAGCGGAGTAATGAGGGATGTGATACTGAACAACACGAGTAAATGTCCAGTAACGTATGAAATTGTACTTCCACTCGAGTACCAACCGGATCCTGATAATCCGAATCCGCAAGTCGTGAAATTAAAGGACAACAAGTAAGATTATTTATGCAACAAGAAATTAATTGCTCTGCGTCACTATAATTATGCTCAAAAATCTACCAAACGACTTGTCTTAAATTTATTTTATGCATTCAGACTTAAAACTCCACCGTTAAGATGTGGCAATTTTATGATTATAAATGAAGACAATCTTCTGGCACCGGGAACGAGCCGAACGATTCAAATACAATTCTTGGCTTCGGCTGCGAGAAAGTTCGAAGAAACAATAAAGTTCGTCATAAGCGACACTTGCCCGGCTGAGTCACAGGGTGTACCCCTAAAACTAGTGGGCACAGGTGCGATGCCGACTTTGGACTTGTGGAACATAGAGACCACTTTCAGAGAACATCTTATTGTCAAGAGCTTAGCAGAGTACAAAGTCCCTGAGGTACAATTTTGTGATTTTTTAGTTACGAGTGAGTGAGCAGTCTTAACGTCGACCCTTCTAAAACATCACAGTTTCGTGTCAACTTACAAATCTAAACGAAGTGTCGGAATGAAATGGTTTGATTAGCGTTAAGGCTACTTGCGAGCTTTTTCGTGAATGTAGTTTATGTTTTTAATAATGTGATATTATGTGCCGTATTTGTACTTTCCAGTCATCTCCGCATTGTATCTTCGTGGAGAACTCAGTAACTCTACATTTCTTTTCTGTAAATGTTAATTCAAGTCACATGGGAGCCATAGATCTCTACAACAATGGCCTTGTCGCATGTGTTCTAACAATGAAATTACACTATCAATCTAACTCGAGCCCTGACATTTTCACATTAGATAAATACGAAGCTCACATAGAGCCGCTTTTGCATAAGAACTTGGGTATAATATTCAGTCCAAAGGCGCTACAGGTAACAGATTATTATTCTCTATATTCTATTCACATGTTTTAGACCCCTTTTATCACGTCTAATATAATAATTATTATTTCAATCCACAGGAGTACAGAGCTGTTTTGGAAATAAGACTAAAGCTTTTAGATAATCAGGCACAGTCGTTTAAAATTTGTTTGATCGGCGAAGGTGTCATACCCAGAATACAACTAGTGTCACCGACATTAAGACAATCTAAGATAGCTTTCCTAAAGTTCCCCGTGACTTGTCTAGGATCTATAAGCAGCAAATCTATTCAATTTAAAAATATCAGTTCTGTGAAAAGTATTGTGGTATTAGATATCGTACAGCCCGCATGCAAAGAAAGATCAATTTTCTGGTTGACTACATCACACAGTTGTGAACACATGATCCTAGTTGGAGAAAATGGTAAGAGTACCTACTACTAATCCCTACTAATATTATCAACGCGAATGTAACTGTCTGTCTGTCTGTTACGCTTTTAAATACGTCTAAACTACTGAACCGACTTAAGGGAACAGAGCCTGAGAAAGGACATGGGATACTTTTTATCGCGATAAACTGTAGCCCACGCGGGTGAAAACGCGGGAAACAGCTAGTGTTATATGAATGAGAGTGAGTGAGTGTTCCAACTGAACGAGACTTTTTGTGACTTTGTCAGCGATGGCTCTTTTTGTTATTACATAATAATAATAATTGTACAAAATTTTACAGACTACGAGAATGCCAGCATGAAAGTGATTATAAAACCACATGAACAGGCGACGATGATTGTTCATTACAACCCGATAATGAAGGGTAAAATTACCTGCGATGTGAACCTGACTATATTTGAGAATCCATACGAATATTATACCGTAACATCATTTTTACTGATACTCTACTTGTTTTGAGATCTAATTACGTTGCTTGTAGTGTTTATTTATTGTTTTACGATCCCAGGTAATATGTGAAGCCGAAGCATTTATGGAAGATGTGATATTGGTGGGCCTGGAAATGCTATCAATGGATGTTGATTTAGATGCATACAAGATGTCTGATGGAACAGTATGTGAAGGGTTGGTATTGTGGTACCTAGTAGTTGTGGTAGTGGTTATTCGATATCAAACATTTATGGTAGATATATCTACTGTTAGGTACTAAGCTATAACTGTAGATATCAGTATTTTCGTCTTTCTTCCTTTCTCTTTGAACACCCATCACATGATCACACATATAAGTAGTTACAACGAATCGCTTCTTTTTAAATAATCTTTTATTTATTTGATTTACATGTTTTATTTTGATTAGTGTCAACATCCACTGTTCCAAATACCACAGATCTACATCCACGCCCTCCACGGTTGACAGCGGAAAAAAGAGTCGAAGTGTACAGCACGATAAGAAAAAAATATCCATTAAAAAGAGCAGAAGAATGTCCTTGGGATCCATGAGACGTAGTGATGGACCAAGCACAGACCGTTCTGTACTTAAATACGTTCTAAATTATGGTAAGTATGTGTGCCCTGCACTACAGATTATCGCGATAAAAGTAGTATATGTCCCTCCTCAAGGTTTAAACTATCTCCATTCCAAATTACAATCTTCAATCCAATCCAATGAGCCGTTTGAGCGTGAAGAAGTAACAATAAATATAAACACTTAGGTAATCGCAAATTTTCGCATTGAGCTGGAGAGATAATATTTGCTTATTTTCATATCTACAAATCCAAACAAAGTTACGTCAAATCTTTCAAAACCGTAACGTGTGGTGATTATCTTTCTGTAGGTATGTATATGTATATTGACTTTCTTTATTACAGGTGGCTGCGAGTTGAGTGTTATTCAGAAAAGGTCAGTTATTATGATTAACAACTCGGACAAAGTCTATAAATTTACATGGGCAGAAGTGGAATATATTGTGACAAAGCCATCAACGGGGTACATATCGCCAGGCGAAGAAAAAGATATAGAGATAATGTTCTTTGCGAACCACCCTGTTGCTGTCAGCAAGGTGAGTTTGTTCGGTGATATTTTTCGATGAAGAGACCTTTTCGTGCTGGGTGGCACTGGTATGCTAAAAATTAATTACAGAAGTTCACTACAAATATTGCCCTTCAATCCGGAATACAGCGCGTAAATAATACCTACCTTTGTTTAATTTTTTAGGAGTTCCTAATATGCAATCTAACTGGCATTAGTGATGACCTTTTGACGATCGACTTAAAAGGTGCCACTTGGGACAATCGACAAATAGTCACTTTGTTTGATCACAACAGGTAAGTAAATACCAAATTTATTTTACCACTACTAAAACTAATTTGAGTTTGATTATTATGTGCCTACTTACTATTTCAGGGATGAAAGTATGAACGAAAGATGCGAGCTGACAATCGATGACCAAAACGTTACTCCAATAGAATCTTTCTTGGGGAGCATTACCATGATTGTAATACACTCGGCAGTGACCGAGTATACAAAATATACATGCACATTAAAAGAAGAAACTAATTTGAGGGATACTTTTATCTACCAGGTGAATGCAGTTTTATGTGTTACGGATAATCTCTGAAACATGGGTATATTTCGAAGCATGTTATCCGCGTAAACATTTAACGTGGTGCGGCTATGGTCAGTCTACTCATCTACTGCATCGTTCTGTGTATAGCTATAGACTAATATAGCGCCATGTTAGTGGGTAGAGCACTATGGGGTTGACGTAACCGTTGGACGACTCCAACAAACCTGTGACACTACGCATCCTCGCCTGAGTGTCATGTCATAGGCTGTTTTATTCTGATTAAATCCTGTAGGGTTCTCCGCAACCGCAGGGCTATAGAATAGAACATACCTAATTGTAATTTTACCAAATATACCTATTGATTAGGTTCTAGATTTTGTAAGCTTCACCCGATCTGTGACTGAGGAGAATCTCACTATCTCTGCTCTCCAATGTGTCAGTGTTACGAGATACATAATATAGTACTTAGGTAGGTAATTCAGTTTCTAAGTTTGAAATGCCGACATACCTACTAGTTTTAGTCTATAAATACCAAAAAAACAGACTAAACAATCCAAGTGGCCTGTTTTTCAAGAATATCTTTACCGTACCGACATACTCTGGCCTCGCACACGGCTTAGGCAAAGATTTTGACAGCCTGTCCCACAAATATTTTTTTTCAGGTCCGTATTTTTATTAGGAAAGGGATGCACTTCATTAAACCCCAGATTCAATCCGTTATGCCATTTCAGCGTAAAGAAACTCACTCACAAACGCTCACATTTTATAAGTGTGAATGAGTGCGATAGTTTGATAGACTACATAACAAAGGATGCTGTAATAGAATAGCCATTTTAGCTAGCATACATATGTGTTTTACAGACAAGAACCTTTGACTTCGTAGTAGAAAATGTGGGTAATGTCCCTATGAAAATGTCGTGGAACTTCCAAATTGATGACGAGTATCCAAAGAGAATAGATAGATACAAACCTAAGGTAACTGATTAAATTAGTTTAAAATGTATTAAGTACCTAATCTATAATATTTAAAAATGTTAAACATTATCAGACTACAGAAGACTCGACAAGAGATAGACTTGATAGTCTAGCAGGAGATAGTGGAAATATCATGAACACTGATCAGCCGCCGAACGAAACTACCGAAAATGGTAATGTACAGAATAAAATGAATAACTGCATAATATTAATAAATTATGATAGATATATAGTTTATGGTCTATAAAATTACGTAACTACCAATATATTAACGTTAGTGTAA
This sequence comes from Opisthograptis luteolata, assembly GCA_931315375.2. Taxonomy (NCBI): domain Eukaryota; kingdom Metazoa; phylum Arthropoda; class Insecta; order Lepidoptera; family Geometridae; genus Opisthograptis; species Opisthograptis luteolata. The sequence goes on from OV928034.1 coordinate 5,202,013, forward strand.
TTTTTGGAACCAATTGTAGTGTTTAGCGGATTAGTAAGTTGTTAAATAGAATTTAGTATTACTGCGACATGAGAATGAGAACCCCCTGTTTTTTATCGGTTAATATTAATAATGGCATTGCATATTTTGTATTTTGACTCGGTCACAATACAATCAGATAAGAAATCCATTATTCCACATTATCTCATGAATCTCACGTTCTAAGGAGCAAAACAAAGAATTAATTATGTAGGTAGGTATACTAAAATGTTTGATCATTTATTTTGCAGATCCTAGCAAAGTAACGCTATTTAGTGGCAGTTTAAGCCGGGAGAGTGTTGATACGTGGTTTGAAATCGATTTACCGTTCCGGGTTGAACCAGAGAAAGCATGTCTTAAGCCTAAAGAAAATTGTTCATTTAAAGTCACGTTTTCGCCACTAGAAGCCTTTGACTTTAATGTCAGATTGAAAAGTTCCATAGGCAAGAAAATTCATCTTCAACATTTCAACGTCAGGTTCATACGATATAGCTTATACCTTCAGTTTTTCTCCCTTTCAGATAACTTAGATCCGTACGATCAAAATATATCCTGTAAAATATCGGCAAAGTCTTTGATACCGTACGTTCATTTAGACATAGAAGAAAGTGACTATTTGACTTCTGGTAGAAGAAAAATAACGGGTGTAGTGTTACCTCCACATATGACTGTGCTGGAGTTCAATGTACTGGGTTGGGGATGTTACAAAAAGTACGTTGAACCTGATATCTATAATCTCACCTATTTATTTCCTGTTTCTTGTGCTAATACTGTTAATGTGTCTATTTGTCATTATTTAGATCTTTCAACGTGATCAATCCGACGAATAATGCATACGAGTTTATCTTCGAGATGGTGATGTCAGATAAGCCAGAGCTGATGCCCGTTCATTGCAATATGTTAAAAGGCTACGTGGAAGGCGGAACTTCTTGTGAAGTTACGTTTACTTTTTCGCCTACTGCTCCGGGGGTCAGTCTTCATTATACCTACTACTTGAAGTTACATAACTAGTAACTTTTTGTTTGCAAATCAAATATCTCTGTTTCTAAAAATCTATATAAGTCCCTATGTTCTCAAATAATTACTTTAACGAGGGTTTTTCAGGTATACGAATCGCAATGGAGGTTCACGATCCCCGTCTACAGCTTAGTGATGAATGTGCTCGTCGTTGGCTTAGTGAGAGAGCCAGAAGTTGTATTTCTTCCGACCATACTCATAATAAGAAATTCACTTGTCGGATTCACTACAACTAACGTGGTTATATTGAAAAATACCGAAAATGACAGTCTCAGTTTTGAATTTAAAGGAAACTCACTATGCAATGAGTCTGGGAAAACACCAGTTATTGTTGACCCTGAGCAAGGGGTGCTGAAACCGCGTTCGGAAACTCGAATTAAGTAACTCACAAATGATAAAGTATTAGTAAATAGTCCTAGTAGGTACTTTAGTGCTGTATATGAAAGAGCTTGTTCAGTGAACCAGATTTGTCACCTTTACAGCATTACACATCTATATTATTGTGCAATTAACAAGTTTATTTCCTTCAGGATAATTTACACCCCGATACAAGACGGTCCGTTATCGTACAAGATATTCTGCAGCGTGAGGTTCATGACGAAATTCTTGACTTTATGCGTAAATGCTCTAAGCTTTTCCATAAAGCCTAAAGTAACCTACTATTTAATTGGCAATGAACATGTGCTGAATTGTGATGCTATTACGAACATCCACCTTGATCAGGTATGCTGCGAACACAACTGGCAAAGCAACTGAAGGAACTCGGAGCTGCTACTAACTTCAGACTACATTTATTTCCTCAGACGGCTTCCACATACGAGAGGACAATACCGTTTATCATAAAGAACGATGGATCTGCAACGTTTTTCTTTGACTGGCACTACACAACTAGTACAGTCAAGAAGTATTTGCAGTTGAATATAGATCCCAAAAATGGTCATGTCACGCCGGCAAATGAGGTGGAATGTACTGTATACTTCACACTGAAACAAGTACCTGTAATAGATTTTCCTGTTACTCTGTCGGTGAGTGTAAACCGCGAAGAAGTATTAACAATAAAGTATCTTCCTACTGCCATGCACCATCTATTAATAATGATGATTTGTTTAGATTTCAGATGGCCCTGAATACACCATTTTTCTGCATGCAGATATAGAGAAACCGCAATATCACTTTTCTTGCATGAATTACGACTTTGGAAAATGCTTCGTTAACGCTCCAGATGACACTTATAAGAAAAATATAGCCTTTATAAATGACGAAGAAAAGAAACCTGTGATGTGTGTCAACATTTTATTCACCATTTGTAAAACTATATCTGTTTTATTTTACTTAACTGAATCTATCTTGTTTGGCAGCCTCAATTTGAATTTTAAGAATATGCCAGAATTGTTCGCTGATTATCACGAGGAACCAAATATAAAGCCGGGTAAACGGTTTAAAGTAGCTTTCTATTTCCGACCAAAACAAGTCCGTGAATATGAATTCAAGTTGCAGTTTTGGGTCAATTCTTTATGTGAAGAAATTATCACCCTTAAAGGAGAAGGTCCGTTGCTTAAAGTATGTGATGAACGATTTGTATTACATTATTCACGTAAAAATCATTTTAAAAAATGTTTCTTTTAGGAATTCCTCTACTATTTGACCTCTACGAAGGATGTCAAAAAAGCTTCGCTTTGGGTCCAGTCAAAGTGGGAGAAAAGATTGTTCGAACTATAGAAGTTATGAATCATAGCAAGATACCTATCGATGCATCTTTTATATTCAGGGATATGTATCCCGTAATAGAAGACAACACTTTGTCAGAAGCTACGAGTGTGTGCCTTAGTCCTAGCCAAGTCAATTTACAAGCGACTGACGGACCATCTAGGTGATATTAGTAACACGATGATCTCAATATCATTTCTAATGATATACATTTACAATTCATGCACAAAAAACACATGAGTCTCAATTAAAACTGTATTTGATTTCTAGAGTGCAAATGCTTCAAGTCTACAAAAATGATAAGATCAGAGAGCAAATAGCGAAAGATACCGAAAATGCATTATCTTCTCTTAAGGTGGTTCCTAACAGGTGCATAATAAACCCTTACAGGAAAGCACCTTTGAAGATACAATTTAAGCCAGTTGGATTGATTAGTAATCTTGACATTCAGGTGTGAAATTGCAATAATACATCTAATTCGCATACATTTGTAAAGGCAATTACATATACATATTATATGATTTTTGTTTCAGTTGAACATGAAAGTGTTAAGTTTTGAGCGGCCTCTTGTGAAGTTAAGTGGCTGTGCCACAGGCATGAGTTTATGCTTTAGTCAAAACTCCCTGCAATTCGGTAGAGTTCGTAAAAAAGGCTGCAAAATACTTAAAGTTATGTTATTGAATAAGGGAGATTTTGGAGCCAGGTAGGTTAATAACCTAATGCATAACTAATAATTACCAACAGAATCGTTAACTGCAGAAGACAATGTTATTCCTTTTCAGGTTTTGGTGGCAGCCTTTGATATCAGACGAATTCATAATAAGTCCACAATATGGGCATATTGCAGCGCATACGAATGTTACGTTTACGATTACATTTAGACCGGCCAACCACAATCCTTTCATCAAAGTTTGGGTACAAAACATTTGATAATTAAAACATCTTTCTGCATATATTCTTTACTATATCATTTCTATATTTACTGTAATTTTTAGGCAAGCTGCAATATTGAAAATTACGTACCCTTAGAGTTGGCGATGTACGCCACTTGCGTAGATCTAGGAAATGTTCAGAATAAGACGATGTATTTAGAATGTCCTGTTAGAGAAGTCTGTACGGAATATATTTCTGTTACTAATCCGTGAGTATCAAAAGCGTTACCAATTGTTAAAAATAGGTGCCTATTTTAAATTGTATGTACTCTTTTTAATAATTTGAAAATCTTGCAGTTCGGACGATGTGTGGCTTATTTTGTCCGAAATTACGGGAGGGCCTTTTGAAACTCCTAAGGAATTTAATGTAGAACCAAACTCAACGTTTGATATACCTGTGCATTTCAAACCAAAACTCATTGGCAGGCATGAGGTGAGCAATTTCTTGTAACTATACTGGGCAATATGATAATGTGCTGTAACGTTTAATTGAATTTCAGGCTCAAGTATTGTATTCACCGCTCGGGGAAAATGCATTGTTTGTGACTCTAGTGGGTATAGCGGAACACCCGAATCCAAATGGAAAAATAAACATCACAGTGCCTGCTAAAGATTTTCATACTGAAGAGCTGCTTGTTTATAATATAGCGGAGGTATGTTTACACAAAGTACAGCTATTACACCTAATAAAAGCTGCAGATTATAAGTAAAAAAAAAATGTGTCTGTACCTGTACACGTGTCGGTATGTAACAAATGAATAAGATTTCATTTTGAAACTCCAACATAAAATCAGCAGCTGCTTACTTCAGCGCTGTGATATTAATACCCTCGATAACGTTCATGGAAAATCTTATCGCGTCGAGTTTCAAGTCGCTGGCAACACCAAGTGTTCAATAAAGTATGATTTCTGCTCATGTAATTGTTTTATAGCTTTCTCCTACATTTTAGAAACCTGAAACTTACCGAGTATCAACGGAAATAGTGAAAATAACTCCGGACAAGTTTGATGGTTTCTACGAGATCAACCATCCAGAGAAGGTGAAGGTGTGGGGAGAGGCGGCTGCAATATGCCATTGGACTTACGTCTGTTACGAGGAATGCGAGATGCAGCTAAAAGTATACATATACATATATTCCTACATATATATACCTATTTATGGCAGAAAAATAAAAGTGTGCCCTTCTTATAGGTGATATTCATAGACGAGTACACTAAAGAGTATCAATTCTACAACATCATAGTAACTGTGACACCGAGTCAGATCGTCGACACGCTGGTATTCACATCGCGTGCTAGAGAGACGGTACAGAAGGAACTTGTGATCAAGAATTCACTAAGCAGCAACGCGGAATATATGATACTATGCGACAGCCTCACCTGTCCCGACATGGTGACCATTGGAAAATGTTCAGAGGTGGGAAAATACTGGTTCTTAATGTAATAGCAAACAAACATCATGCAAACAAGCAGATGGCCAGCCTGATGGTGAGCTGTCACCGTCGCCTATGGACGTTTGCAACACCAGTAGAGTTACCGATCTTTAAGAACTCTTTTCACACCTATCTAATTCTGCAATTTGTACAGTCAGCAACAAAAGTAGCTGATCATACTAGCTTTCCTAAATGTGTTTTAGGTCAGTACGGTGGGTTTTTTTTTACATTTTACAAGGTAGCGCTCTGACCACAACATAACACACCTGATCTTAAGTGATGATGTGGTCAAAGGTTGGTGTTTAAGATGATGCCGGTAATCGGAAATTTTGTTAATTTTGAGCTACTTTTGTCGTTGAATGTACCAATACTTACCTACTGATTTTAATTAACCAAAATATAATCCATACTAATATTATAAATGCACACACCTAACTGTTACCTTTTCACGCTTCAACCGCTGAAACGATCTCTATAAAATTTGGTACAGATTTGGATTTGGTTTGGATGGAACCCTGGGGAAGGACATGGAATACTTTTAATTGCGATAAACTGTAGTCCGCACGATTGAAACCGCGGGGTACTGCTGTGTAATACATTCAAATCCTTTAAAAAATTACATTGTTCACGTAACCGCGCGATTTATAGCGGTGATGGCTCAGTGGTAGTCGTCGGCTTGCGATCCGTAGGACGTGGGTTCAAATCCTACAATGAGCTTGAGCTTTCGGTGAAGGAAAACATCGTGATGAAACCATAGCTTGGTGGTAGGGTATTTTCTAGTACTCGCCTGGCTAGCTACCACCCTCATGTTAAGAATCTGTCGCCAAGCACCTATCGGTGTGTTCCGGCAGCCTCACTTGAGAGCCAGTTCTCAGTCCAGGTGTAGCGTGGCGCTATCCTCGACCACATCGTCACTTAACATCAGGTGACTTGTGGTCAAACGCTACCCTGTAAATAAAAAAATAAATAACGCTCTATTTAATAGATTTAACGATATACAAGTAATACAAGTATACATAATATGTAAGTTTAAGTTATAATATAAAGTGCTTTTGTAACTGCAGACTGTGATAACGATGAGTTATTCGCCGCTAGTGGTGGGCGAAACAGAAGATCATTTAGAAGTTTACAATGACCTAGCCGGGTCTTACTTATACAAAGTTATGTTAAATTGTCTACCGGCTAAAGTCAAAGAATTGGAAATTACTACCCCTCTTGGATCTGCTGTGCCTATGAGACTGAGGGTGCAAAACAAAGCCGAAGCTAAGGCTAGCTTTAGGACCACGGTTAGTTATTTAGAAACAATCTGGGACAAGTGAAACACCATATCATCTCGTATTTATAATGTTTTACCTGTCCCAGACTTCAATGAGCTACGTTCATAGTTAGTCACTTCTTGTAATTAGTAGGTATAGGGCGGAACTTTTTGTCTGTAAAGTAAGCAGTTTGGTTGGGCTCATTTTGCTCAAGCAAGTAGGTAGGTATATATTTTATAGGTACGCCGTAGTTAGAATAATAAAATAATGCTTACTTTACAGGTGTCGCATAGTTCAATTCAAACTGAACGAGAGTACACTCTGGGACCGTTAGAGAAAGGAAAGTTTCTGGTTATGTTTGAACCGACCGACCTTGGCGTCCAGAATTGCAAAGTATCTTTTGATTCCGCTGTTGCTGGAGAATTCGTGTAAGTTAACACATTACATAGAACCTGAACGTAACAATTGCAATTCACGATTCATATCCACTCCATAGTTTCATTACCAAGATACCCTGATAGAGAACTAAAGGAACCCCTTCCTTTATCATAGTCACAAAATATATGACAATATGAGCGATAAGCTATGGTGACCGAACGGTAACGCATGCGCTCTATGAGTTTCGAGAAGTTCGAAGTGAAAGATTTGCCTTCGCTCAAAACGGTGAAGAAATCTGCATGTCAAAGAACCACAATATTCAAGGGCATCTACCAACCGGCACTGGTCAGCGTGGTAGATTATAAACTCTCTGAGGAAAGGCCTGTATTGCAGCAGTGGGAAAGTAATAGGCTGATGATGGAAATGATTTTGCTAAAGGAAAAAGTTATTATTATTTGTAAATAAATAAAAAAAGTACAACGAGAAATAATGTGTTGCTTTACTGCAGGTTTGCCATAAAGGGAATAAGCACAGAGCCTAAGCCACAAGGTCCTTTCGAAATAAAGGCAGGCGGGTCAATCACAATCAAGTTCAAAAATATATTTGACGAAACAAGAATGTTTAAGATACATGTGGACAGTGTAGAGTTCTATGTAAAGGGATTATATGAACCTATCAAAGGAAAGAAAGTTAGTAGGAAAATTATTTAGAGATTGTCTGTTGAACCGAAATTGTATGGTTTCTAGAAAGTTGTTAGATTATTCATTACATAAAGAGACTCGGAAACTGCTGAACGGAATTTGTTGTTGTTTTCAAGTGCGATTACTTAGCTTACAAGATTTTTCACCTGTACTGTCATATAATCTTATCAGGCTATAACAACAGAATTCCCATCGACGCGTGTACAAAATAGCACGAAGAATAATACTCACTAGTTCTTAAATGAAAACAATATTGTTTTAGGAGCTGAAAATAAACGTGTTCTTAAGCGAAATACCATCATCGGGTTGGAAAGGGATGCCCACGGGAACTTTAACCATTGAAAACTATGAGCCTGCAATACCCAAAGTAAGTTGGACCTATTTTCTCAAGGGTATACCTTAATTTTACATTACTTATATTGTTCTTTTTTAATTATTGTGTTTGCTATTCTTAACAATTATGATTAATAAATAATTTAAACTCTAATAGCCAGTTTTCATATTTCATTTATCCTATTTTTATGAGTAGGGCCTAACTTAAACTTTTTCACTACAAATCAAAAAGGTCATATGTATAAATAATACCATAACATAATGTGCTTAAAATATTTATTACCAATCACTGGCACTGAATTCTTGGACAATATCATCTTTCTCAACCAAATTAGTAACATCATCATCAGCAATATTTTTGCTAGACTTTTTCTTTTTCAACTCTTTCTTTTTAACCTTTTTCACTTCTTTAGGCGGAGGGCTGTCTTCAGCATCTGCAGTTTTAAAGTCATGATCATCTTCACTATCAGATGGGAACAGAACTAAAGGTCCTTTACTCTGTGGTTTGCCATTCAGTGCTTTATCTTCAGACAACTTAGGTCTTTTAATCATTGGTAACTCTCCAACTCCCGCAATTTCGTCGTTTTTAGTGATCTTCTTGCGTTTTTGGATCTTGTTTATCTTGCTCCAGTTATCGTAGAATGTTAGTAACGGAGTGCCCTTTGATTTTATATTTGACTCCCATGCTGTCACTGTTTTTTCGTCGCTCAAGGAAAATGTAACCTTGCTCCTTTCACGCTCAATAAATTTCGCATTTTCTTCAATTTTTTCAAGTAACTGACGCATTTTTTTCGTGTAGTTTGATACAGAGCATGTCTTCAAAAATTGTTTTAACTGAAAATTGTTCATAATTTTTTTTAACTGTTTAACTATCTTTTAGGAATGGCGATTGGTGATGTTATGTATGATATTACGTCTTCGCTTATGCGAAGCTAAAGCTGTTGGTTAATTTCAATTAGTTATGGGTGAATTAACAAATTTTGGTTAATTTAAACACAATTTATTTTAATTTTTAAATCTTAATATTGTGCACTTTAATTAAAATGGGCGCACTTGGAATGCCGACAAAGCCGTAATTTATTGAGGTGTTGAAATAATAATTTTAATACGCTTATCACCGTTAAAACCATGATTGATTTTTATAATAAAATATATAGGAATTGAGATCATTATAGTCATTATGTATTAATGTTATAGTCGGACCAACAGCTTTAAGTGCCTCAGAAGCACGGTTGCGCTCAGTTGAAAATGATACTAGCGGGTGCTAATGGCCACCTATACAAGTGACGGCAGTAGTATGTTGTTTAACCCGGTTGACCTATTGAAAAATGTTGTAACCTCAAGTTGTTATTCTCCTTGAATTTACATAGCTTTTAGAGCTGATGAACAAATGAAACTCACCTGCATAACAGCTAACAGTGTCAGGTCTGGGAAGGCGATGGTGTGAGCTATGCTTGAAGTATACTCCAGTAAGAGCGCATATAGTCTGTCAATGGCCATATCCTTGAAACCATTCTCCATCAACTGAGACTTGGCCAATCGTAGGATGCATGAGAACTCCAGTGGTTTCATTGACACTTTCTTGTGTTTTTTATTGAAGTCGTAGCTTGTTAAAACCTAAAAAAGCAAGGGAACATATTAATATTGATGGTGACAAAATTTATAATTTAATGAAAATAGAATATACAGATATTATAATTACCTCAGTAAGATATGGCAATATGGGAATGAAAGTGTTAGATTCCTTTGACAGACTAATCAATATGTCAACACAGTGAAATCTGAGAGGGTAGTATTGATGTGTTGGCACCAGTTTTATTGTGTTTGAGACCACCATGACCAAGGGGTAGATAAGTGGCTGCAGCTGGGGCCTGTTAGAAGTGGATCCAAGCAAATCTGCCCACAAATGTAAGGAATTCACAAACTGCCAGTTGTAAACAGCCTGTCTGTTCTCAATTTTATTCACAACAATAGCATTTCTCAAGTGTATCGCCAGTTGCCTGATGTAGAGAAACACATGCTGGTATGAAACATTCAAATCTAACGTGAACATTTCTACTAGTGACCGCCGCATGAAGTTAATTCCTGGCCAGGTGGTAGGGCTGACAAACTTACAATTCTTTACATAAGTCATATACATAGCCTTCAATACTAGGTCAAGTAATGCGGCCTGTTGGTTTCTAGTTATCCTTAGTATACACAAGAATGCCAATACGCGCACTGTTTCTTCTCCAGTGCTCCAGAATATGAGGAGCTTCTTGAGTGACTGTTTAGCTATTCTTGTAAAGCAAGCAATATAATTTGACATCTGATGCAAATGTTTCAGCAGCACAGTCAAAATATTTTCAGAAGAGACACCGGAAAGGAGTTTTAACAAATCATTCAGGTAGGATATGAGAGCCCCTTTAATTTTGACAAAGTGCTTGCATTTTTGAGGATCTTTTCCAGATTGCTCAATTCCAAGATACTTCTTTATTGCAGGTGGTAAATACAGGACACACATCTGGATTACAGCATTGAAGACAGATGAACCTATAAATAACAAAACAGGAATGTACATAACATTTTAATGTATTCAGTTTACAAAACCTACTAAAATTATTAACTTGTTGCTGCGGGATAACGGGAAGATGCAGGTGAAACAGCAGAGCGCAGCTAGTACTTATATAAATATCTATACTCATACTTCTCTGCATATTTTTTAGGAAATTTCTTTTCTACTTTCTTACTAATTAAATTGTTTGAAAGTGACAAGAGTAGAAAAAAATGATATTTTTGACATTATATGAGTTATGAGAATCAATAATATATAAATAAAACTCCACAAACCTTCAACTTTATATTGCCCTGAAGAAGTGCCGTCTTCACTTGTGGCACGCAGCATGGCCGCATTAAACACTTTTATGACTGTTGTTATGGATGTCAGTTTTATTTTACCCTCACTCTGCAGTTCTGCCTGCCATTCAGCAACCATCTTGAGGGTGACTTTGCCCTTGACTGGCTTAGCATCATCATCCTGCAACATAACATAATACATTTTATTATGAATAACTATATTCTTCGTATATCATCAGCATCATTGCCTATTACTTATTTATTTATTTATTGGAAAACCAACAAAAATATACAGTAAAAACTAAACAAAGTCAATTACAAGTTTTCATGAATAGGTATATGACACATTTTCTGAGCTGGGGCACACAGGTCTCCCCTGAGAGAGTATGGACCATCATCTACCACTCCGGCTCTCTGGTTGAGAGATGTTACATGCAATTGAAGATTGTGGCTCCTGGACATGCCGGTTTCCTGAGGCTGTTTTCCTATACTGTTTTTACAGAAGGCAGATCTTAATTGATATAGGTAATTGGTTAATCATAAACATGGCATAACCTCAAAATCACTCTCATCACTGTCTGCCTGAAGTGGCCCTGGTTTGTGTACCCTCTCGCTATCGTCATCATCATCTTTATCTGAAGCTTCTTCTTCAGATCCCGTATCAAAGTTAAGCAAGTTCTCATCATTCTCTTCTAGAAAGTTATAAAAGTCTGGGTCGATTTTTTTTAACTTCTCTAGAGACTTTTTGTGAGCTTCTGTGTCCAGTTCTTCTTCTGAATCTGCAATACAATAAACCGTGGGCAATTAATACACGTTATTTTACATTCTGGCTGAAGTTTTAAATAAAATATGATAGCTGAATGGATAGAAACAATTTAGTATTATACTTTCCATGTAGCTCATAGTGCAATTTAAATATTACTGACCTGAATTGTCGGCACATTCATCGTTGCCGGGCTTCACTTTTCTTAGTGTAGCTTTAACTTTCTTCATAATTGGTACCTATTTTCATAGAATTCGATAATTTCTCCACGTGCGACATACACTTTTTACACCTGTTTAGTTATTTTATTTTGGTTTGATGGTTTGTAGGTCTGTGTGCACTGTCAAGTGTCAATGTCAACGGTCTGGAAAAATCGGCAATCAACTTCAACTTTTCATTCCGAAAAGGAACGATTTTCTTTATCTGTTCTGTGTGTAATCAGAATCAGTTTATGTATCTCATCCAAGTGCTGCCATATGCACTGTAATCATTGGTAATTATGGTAGATTTACAGTTTTTGTTGCTCAGTTTTGCCATCTACAGAAGTATAAGGTGTGTTTATTTTACTGTAGAGGATTATTTTGCACCATAATCTACCATATTTCTTTAAACTGGAACTCCGTATTTCAGGTAATTTTGATCTACTGTGCACTGTGCACCGTAATATTGTTTATCCATCTGGCATCACTGAACTAAATTAACGTCATTGTCGTCATTATTTCTTTCTTCGTTATCGTTATCAATTACTCATACGTAAGCGTGAAAGGAGGATAGAGTCTATAGCTAGGTGAGATAAAAAGGAATTCAAAGAACTACACATGTACATACATACATCTATACATAAATTGTAATGACTTATTAGTGGTTTTTGATCAAAACTATGTAATTACAATCATGAACGAAATAAACTTATTTCATACTTCCCTTATTCGTAACAAGCTAAGTACATACATATTTGATTTAATACAAAGTTCACTACATTGACCGTCTGGAGTTTGGAATTTGATCTTTTATGTTTGGTCCAAGTAAGTATGGTCAGCGTAAAAAGTAGCAGATCAAATTTAATTTTCCAAGTGTGTACTAGATCTGCAATGTTTAGTGGCCAAGATACTAAGTAAAATAAACTTTTGTCGCTGATCGATACTTAATAATTAGAAAACACTTAAATGATAAATAACTTAGATATGTAGTAACGTTTACCGCATTTAAAATAGTAAAATATGCAGAGTTAAAACAAAATGGATACAAAAATAACGAGTGCATCATATTTTGGTAGTCGGTAATAAATAATTTATTATAATAATAATAATAGTACATTTTTTTTTAAATTCTTGTATAAAATTTATATAGATATAGATATAGATATATATCTAAAAAAGTGAAGTGAATAATACTAACATGAGTACCTAACTAGTGACCCGCCCCGCGGTTTTACACGGGTAGTTAGAGATTTTGAGAATTCCTGTGGTATAATTTTCTTGGGGCAAAGCCTACATTGGTCTCTGTGGACTAGTCACATTATCACAGGTCCGATCTTGTGTGGAATACTGCGGCCATCTCTGGGACGGCTCAGCAAAATACCAGCTCGAGGCCTTGGACTCCATAGATAGTAGAGCTAAAAGACTCATAGGTGATGATGAGCTGGTTAAGGCGAGGCTTCAGAGCCTTGATCACCGCCGTAAAGTTGCCAGCTTATCTGTGTTCTACAGGTTACATTATGGAGAGTGTGCGACGGAACTACACAACCTCATTCCACCATCCCCATTCCACTATCGAACAACAAGACGCACGGAAACACGTCATCCTTACATGGTTGAAATTCCCCCAATCCGTACAAAACGTTTCGCTTCCACATTTATAATGCGAACGGCGAAGGAGTGGAACACCTTGCCAGCGTCTTTTTTTCCCGATAAGTATAACTTGGGAGCCTTCAAGTCAAGAGTGAATAAGTATCTTCTAGGCAAGCATGCTCCATCTTCGGCCTCGTCATCACTCACCATCAGGTGAGACTGGGGTCAAATGCTTGCCTATCTATTATAAAAAAAAAAATAAAAAAAAAAAAATTATATTATACATCCATAACCAGCAAAAACTACGGTGGTTTTGGTCTAGGTCTTATGTTCACAGTTTGACGCTTACCATTCACGTATCAAGAACGTCAATCGAATGACGATTAAGTACCTACAATTCTTTTTCTCACAGTAAACTATAACAACTTAGTATGTCTAAACTTTATTTTACAGATGTAATGGCGCTTAAAGGAATTAAAGTAGTCGAAATAATGGGCTTAGCTCCTGGGCCATTATGTGGAACAATATTGGCTGATTTCGGAGCGAGTGTCACTGTGGTCCAAAAGGTAGGTAGGTAAATGTAATCAAAAACATGTTTAATCAAAAGAGCTGAGCTTGAACAGTGTTAAATTTTATTTTGATATTTATGTTGTGAAATAATTAAGTGAGTTATGTACCTATCATTTTAATGAAAACATAGAAAGATCGAAAGAGTTAACTTAACACATGCTTATTGAATACTCTAAGTACTTACGTAGATTACCGCTAAATACAAAAAACTCATTATTTTTTTTAGATACAACCATCGCCTTTTGATGTAATGTCTAATGGAAAAAGAATGCTTTCTCTTAATTTGAAGACAAAAGAAGGAGTGAATGTTTTCAAAAAGCTATGTTCATCTTCAGATGTACTTGTGGACACATTTCGACCTGGTGTAATGGAGAATCTGGGATTAAGTCCAGATTTACTTATGAAAGAAAATTCTCGACTAATTTATGCGAGATTAACTGGCTATGGTCAAACTGGATATTTTAAAGCGAAAGCTGGTCATGATATTAACTATACTGCTATGTCCGGTATATTGTCATTACTCAGTCAGAATAGAGAACCACCGATTCCGCCGATTAATCTGTTGGCAGATTTTGCAGGTGGGAGCTTAGTGTGTACTCTTGGTATACTATTGGCACTATTTGAAAGGTCTAAATCAGGAAAAGGTCAAATAGTCGATTGCAGCATGACTGCAGGACTCGCATACGTTTCTACTTGGTTATTTAAATCGAGACAATTGCCTATTTGGTCTGGTGAGCCTGGTTCGAATGCTTTAGATGGTGGTCTTCCATGTTACAGCACCTATAAAACGAAAGACGGTAAATTTATGGCAGTTGGAGCTCTGGAGCCACAGTTCTATTCGAACTTTCTAAAAACACTTAAGCTATCTGAAAATGAATACAATCAAATAGCAGATACAAAACGTTGTAGAAAGAAATTTGAGGAAATCTTTATGACTAAAACTCAAGATGAGTGGTGTCAAATATTTGAAACTGCTGATGCTTGTGTTACTCCTGTGCTGGATTTAGAAGATATAGATAAATATAAATACTACTCGCAAGCTAAATCTTTTTATAGAGACTCTAATGATATGGTGGTACCTGAACCAGCCCCAGGGTTATCCCGCACACCCGGAGAATCTGTTGGGCGTAAAAATTTACCGGAAGCTGGACAGCATACTGTAGAAATATTAAAAGAATTGGGTTATAAAAGTAATGATATCAAGGAATTAATAAACAAGGGGTATGTGTATGCGCCGCAAAAATCACATTTATAATTAATTAACATTAAGTATATTATTTGAGACCTTTTTGTAACGGAGCTGTGGTCTTATGGTATCACTTTTTTGTATTTTGATTTAATATTATTGCACAAAACAATCGGTTTTTAAACATTTTTTAAAGGAATATAAGGTTTTACGGTGTGGAAAATATAACGACTTTAATTTAAATTAGCGGCCTGCCCGGTTTAAAATAACGCATGAACGAAATTGGAAGCCGACAATGACTATAACTTCCATAATTATCCAACATGCTATAGTGTTTCTTCGGGGACATGAACCTTACATTCTCTTTGGGACATGAAGCACAAGTGGATATAGAAAAATATTTATTATTATGCCAAAGACTAAATATATAAAACAAAGTGTGTATGTAATTTAGTTTTAATGTAGTGAAACTTAGTTTAGAGAAGATAAGACGTATAAGTGCATTAAATGAACGAAAATAAGCTGAATCTGAAGGAGCTGAAATTAATAGAATTCATAATATTAGACGTTTATGAACAGAACAATCGTTTGAAAAACTTAGAAATATATCTTGTTAGTTTCATGATCTGTGGTTTTTTATCAATGACATTTCTCGATCTTCTCGATATACAGTGCTGCCAGTTTCATTTGAGTTATGTATAGCTATTTTTTTAATTTTCATAATACTCACAAGTTAGTGTTTGACCACAAGTCACCTGATGTTAAGTGATGATGTGGTCGAAGATGGCGTTACGCTACACCTGGATTAAGAACTGGCTTTCAAGTGACGTTGCCGGAACACACCGATAGGTGCTTGGCGACAGATTCTTAACATGAGGGTGGTAGTTAGCCAGGTGAGTACTAGAAAGCACCATACCAAGCTATGGTTTTATCACGATGTTTTCCTTCACCGAAAGCTCAGGCTCATTGTAGGATTCAAATTCACGTCATAAGGATCGCAAGCCAACGTCACTATATAACACTGAACCACCATTGCTTCTGGCCTTGTTATAAATGAGTGGGGTAGATCGTTATTACATAACTAAACCAATGAATTGCAAGTGAACGATGACATCCAGTGACGATAAAATAGTTAATTATTAAAAATATAGAGCCACATTAAGACTAGAGGGGAAAGTTGAAAATATGTAGTACACCATGGATAGATGGCACTAGCGACACAAGAATATCTTTTTTGATGATAGAGGTATTTTGCCTGTCGTAAAACCTCCCATTCGGTCCAGTTTATGATGTATACATAATATAAGTACATGTTATTATTACATGCACCTGTAGGTAGGGTAGGTTTTTTTTTACCTATAGAGAAAATTGCGTTGGCCACTGGCAACACTTTCTAGAATAAATTGGAGAAACCGAGAACGAAAAGATTGAAAAGAAAACATTTTCAAATTTCGCGTGATTTTCCACCAGTATAATAAAACGTAAAAAATTACTGTATAGTTTTGTGAAATCTGATCAAGTAAGTTGTTTAACAAAATGGGTATACTACAGCTGAGTTAACGAAGTGAAATCATTATGAAACATTATTTTTTTGTCATTGATATTTAGCGGTTCCCGTAAAAAAATATTGCTTATTTAAGATCAACATGCTGTCCCGTATGTGCGTGGCTCGCTCTGCGTTTAATATCACGCAGAGTCTGAAGACTCCGGTCCCGCAGAGATTCGTACCCAAAAACTACGCCATCCGGAACTATGCACGCGAGCCTCGCTCCAGAATCGTCACCAAGACACAACCTACGTTATGGGAAAGACTTATGGCGCCTGCCGGACCAAATGGTAAATACATAACAACATTTACTTCAAATTACTTAGTTTTGGTGGTAGCACTTGCTATCACCCGGCACAAACTAAATTGTTATTGGGATTTGTATTGTGTAGTTGGTACAGCTAAAACTAAATTAGATCAAGTAAAATTATAATTGGAATACAATTATATTCTATTTGTAACTATTTAAAAAGTTTAATAAATATTATGAAGCTAGGGAAAAATATTCTCAAGGGTAATTGTGATTAACAATTTTAGCGTTCAGTCTTGGAAAGGGCGCCTTGGCAGGAGCATCTGCTGTAGGTGTGGTGGCGCTCTGCTACTATGGCTCTGGTGTTAAACCTGGTACATTGCAGGAGGCACAGTAAGTAGTAAGTTTAGTATAAGTTATTGCTATTCAAATAATTTAATTTTAATACAGCACAGCTGAAAACACATATTTTAGCAGTTTAAACAATGATATATATTTAAGGTTGTTTATATACATCTGTTTTTTAGAGCTTGCAGGATATGTTACAACATAAGCAGATAAAATTTAATAAAGGAACTGATAAAACTCTTCTGTCCTCTTCCGATTTAGTACAATAATATATTGGAAAAATGTTCATTGTAGATTTTTTTTCTATCTTACAAGTTACCATTTGACCACCAGTCTTCTAAAATCAAGTGATGTGATTGATGGTGGCATCAAAAAAATGTGGCTGATATTATGCAAGACTGAATTCCATAGGATAAATATTGCCCAAGTCATTATAGTGATTGATGAGCATTATTTAACCTAACAGATACAAGACATTTTTTATCACAAACCTAGTTAGTAATTTTCCAGTGCTGGTCTCATAAAGTATGGGCCATAATCTTTCACTCTGGGTTCACTGGTTCACTACCTAGTTGGTAGATGTTCCATGCTCTTGAGTTTTATGGTTCTTGGAAATACCAGTTAGACTTTCATCACTTTTTTAAGTTATCGTAAATATGCAATGTCAATGAGTTTTATTGCTAGTGCTAGAGGTTGAGGTATTCAGATGAATGTAATGTCACATGCAAATTTTACATGTTTATTATTTTCAGTCTTTGGCCACAATATGTAAGGGACCGCATCAAAACTACATATGGATATATTGCTGGATCTCTTTTACTGACTGCTGGAAGTGCTATCACCGTTTTTAGAACTCCTGCCCTGCTAAATCTAGTAGCTAAGAATGGATGGATGGTGAGTTTAATACAAGGATTTATTTTGTATTTGAGAGGCTCATTTGCAATTATTATTTTTACATATTAGGCAGCTTTTGACTACAATTCTGTTGATGTTCGAAGATGGTACAGTCAACGACAAAAGTAGCTGTACAAAAACAAACTTTCTGATTGTCTTTATCATCTTAAACACCAAGCTTCGACCGAACCATCACATAACATCTGGGCCCGTAGCCAAGATGCATTCTGCAATCGTTGATGCTAATAGAAAACAAGAATTGGTTTGACATATTTCTGACCACGTGACTTAGCGTTGAAATATGTCAAACCAATACTTTTTTCTTGTTTTCTACTAGCGTCAACAATTGCAGAATGCATCTTGGCTAGAGGCGCAGGGGTGTTATGTGGTTGTCAAACGCTACCATGTAAGTTGTAAAAAAAACACTAGGTACTCATCTAATACACATTTGGAAAAACGAGCATGTTTAGCTACTTTTGTCGCTGACTGTACCACACTATGCCTAGACTAGGCTGCAAGAACATCTCAATAGGCCCTTGGCGACAGATTCTTAACTTTAGGGTTGCAGTTGGTCAGGCAACCACTAGAAAATGCCCTACCTACTAAGCTACACTTGCATCAGAATGAAAACTCGGGCTCTGCAGGACTCGACTCCTTAACCAGCAAGTTTTGCATAGGGAGATGAAATAATACTAGATAGTGAAGCTTTCTACCAGTGAAAGAACTTTCAAAATCGGATGAGTAGTCCTGGAGATTACTCCTAAAAGCAAACTTAAACGTCTTTAACTCTTTATAATATTAGTATTTGTACAATTCCAGTCAATAATCCTCACTATGGGCTTGATGATTGGCTCGGGCATGGTGGTTCGTGGTATGGAATACACACCTGGATTTGGCGCCAAGCAGATCGCATGGATGGTGCACACTGGAATTATGGGCGCAGTCATCGCGCCTATCTGCTTCCTCGGCGGACCGATTCTCACGAGGGCTGCTTGGTAACTAACTAACTAACTAACTGAGATGGTGCAACGACCCAAAGTGAGTCTTGGCCTCCGATAACAAAAGACGCCACTTCGGTCTGTCCTGCGCCACCTCTTGCCAGTCCTCCACCTGGAGCTCGCGCAAATCCTTCGTGACTTTGTCTTTCCAGCGATATCTGGGACGGCCGACAGGGCGACGGCCACTCGGCCGTCCACTGTATGCTCGTTTGACCGCACGGTCCTCTCCCATTCTTTCAAGGTGGCCGAGCCAGCGAAGTGCGCTTTCATCTCACCGATGACATTCGGCTCGGCCATCAGTTCTTCGATTTCTCGGTTCGTTCTCTTCCGCCATACGATACATACGAAAGATTGTACTGGACCCAAAATCTTTCGCAGCACCTTTCTTTCTGCGACCAAGCTTGGTAACTGTTACTTTTAAATTCAAGCCTAGCAGAGCACAGCCAACGGTGGTTCGTATGAAACTGGTGGACTTGTCAAGTTGGGGTTTGCGCTTAACTATCAAGCCTGGCTGTTACACCAATGGCCTCAATAGCCTCAAATTAATTATTACATAAGGATTCCCTCCACATCCATGTGCCAGGCATGTAGTTTTGAAAACTATAAAAGTAGTTTACAGTGATAGTCGGCAACAAAAGTAACTGATCATACTCAATTTTTGTATTAGATCAGTATTGTCCGTTTTAACTTACAAGGTAGTGTTTGACCACAGCACAATACTTAAGTGATGATTCAGTCGATGGTTGGTAGTGTTGAAGATGATGGCGGAAAATTTGTTAATTCAACTACTTTTGTCGTTGACCGTACTACCGATTTTCGTTCCACCAGGTTTCCTTAGGGGTGCTGAAAGAAAAAATGTATGGAAGGAAACGATAACTTATAGTTTTGGCGAAGTATCAAAACTTGTATTAAGATTTCCTTCGCTTCGCCAGGTATACGGCGGGCGTGGTCGGCGGGCTGAGCACCGTGGCGGTGTGCGCGCCGTCCGGCGAGTTCCTCAACATGCGCGCTCCGCTCGCCATGGGGCTCGGCGTCGTGTTCGCCGCCTCGCTCGGTAGCATGTTCCTGCCGCCCACCACCGCGCTCGGCGCAGGTAACTAATCATCTCTACTTGTTTAGTTCTCTTACGCCCGAAATTAATAAATAATCATGACACATCGATCCAAAACCGCGGATAACATATCGGATCAATTATTAATTTCTAGCATTACTAGTTGACAAGGTGTGTCAGCTGAGAAAAGTCTCCGGACATTACTGTCCGAGGAAAAACCAGAATGACGTACAAAAAAAAAAGAAACTGCGATGCGATTTTAGATCGGAAGTTCTTGTGGAGCATTTAGATATTTGCGATGCGATGCGAATTCGCAGTTTTGTGTGGGAGCTCTTGGTCCACAGTATAAGCTATCTATATTCCAAATCTGTTCAGCCGTTGGCATATTAGTGTGATAACTTCAAAAAGATGGCAGTGTTAACTAATTTTAATTTAATACTATTAATGTTTCCAGGTCTATACTCGCTCAGCTTGTACGGTGGCCTGATCTTGTTCGGCGGCTTCCTTCTATACGACACACAGGCGATCATCAAACGCGCTGAATCGCACCCAGCGTACGGCTTCCAGCCTTTTGACCCCATCAACTCGTGAGTACCTACTTTTGTGATTGTTCTAGTCTTTTACCTATTTATATGAATGAACGAAGTGACCCTATTTTATACCAAAAGAATTATAAAATAGGATGTTTCTTTTCATTTCTTGTTCTTTTAATAAATTAGAGATACCTGTAGGAAACATAGCATGTGGTAAAGAATTTTAGCCTCCACGAAGACAGCACATTCAACTCCTAAACAGAGATGAAACAACATGGCTTTTTGTTTCGAAAATTTACTAGAACAAGCATCAGATTTTGTAAAAAAAGTCATTTCATAGTAAATTTGTTTGATCCGTAATCCGTAGTCAATGGGTGAAAAAAATATTGACCACGGATCAAACAACCGGCCGAAAAAAACTCGCTTTTGTTCACATCACACGCATGTATCGTTGCAGGGCCGTCTCTGTGTACCTGGATGTGCTTAACATCTTCATGCGCATTGCCATGATCCTGGCTGGCGGCGGCGGCAACAAGAGAAAGTAAACCACCATCCACCAAAGAGTCTGCTTAGTCTTCGCTCCACATGCTGCGTTAAAATTTAATATCAAGCTGAAATTAAATTCTTATAGTAGAAATTGTTTTGTCATCAACTCAACTCTCATTGTAGTAGGGGCTTTTATTGTGATATAAATATTGTATATTGTAGACGGTAAGTTGTTACGTAAGTTGCGGAAGTAATAAATTGACAAGTGTTGCTTGAAATGGTTGTTTTAATATTTTCCTACCCATATAGTCTTATATTAGTGTTATTGTACTAGGCGTGTGATTTCTAAACTACACCACAGGTTAGAACTTCTTATAATTTTAGAACATTGCGTAGACCGTACGCGATTACAATTATTGCATTAGATCGAATGCAAGAGCAAACAGGCTAAAAAATCGTGTGAGGAAGGAAGAAAAGATTTATTTTTCGTAGTTGATAGTTGATAATTTATTTACAGACAAAGTTACAGCAGTACATTCGAATAGTGGTTAGTGTTTCGATTGCAAGAATACATCTGTATAGGCCAATAAGCAGTATCATACAAGTAAATTATGTAACGTCCGTTACTGCAAGATTCATCACAATGTTACTCTGTAAAATGACAAGAAACTTGAAAGACTAGATCATAATAATAAGTATGAATTATTTATCATTAAAAATACTGCTTTACTCATCATTATCTAGGAACCTAATACACTTATATAAATCATTTCATCAATAGTCGTCGTGATTGTGCACTATTCAATTCAAATTTTTATGAAACGCAAGTATAAAAATATGTTCTAAAATAAAAATATCACAAGTTATCAAATAAAAGCTCTTTGGAATTATATATTATAAATTTAAAATGCACTGTAAGCAATAAAGAAATAATATATGCTAATCAAGAACTAAGTTTCGTCATGGAATGAAGTGCACATTTTTAAAACAATAATACTTTTAATAAAAATTGTCAGCTCGGAAAATTTATAATAGCTGTGCCTCGCGCACCGTTTATCGCGATAAAAGCTATCATGTCCTTCCCCAAGGTCCAAACTTCAAACTATCTCCATACATAACAAATTTATCGAAATCTGTTCAGATATTTATACGTGAAAAAGTTATATATACGGAAAGAGAGGGTTATAGCAAATTTAAAAACTGCCTATAGATTCTTCAGTTTAGACGAATATGTTCAAATTCATCTAGTCATTTAGGCCACACATGCCAACGAGATAAATAAAATATATCTACATACACTTGAAAAACATTATTCTCTTGGGGCATTCAAAAAACAAAAACATATTATAATAGTATACAACAGGAGTCGGAACATGATTATGAGAGAACGTTCTCTACCAAGAACGCATCCAACTGCGCTCCACGAATATCCAGCATAGGTACCAATAAGTGGATACGTTCAACGGTCTCGGGACTCTCGGGTGCATTCTTGCACGGCCAAAGGTCCCATCTCAAATACTAGAAAATACTGCAAAATCCTAGAACTAAAAATCCAGAACTGTACGGCTGCGGGAGCGTGACCGTAGCTTCTGTCGTAGATGTGTGAAGCGTTGACACAGTCGGAACCCAGCTTACGAGTATCAAGATAAATGCTGCGACAATAACATATTGGAACTTAATTATAACATTGACAATTAATATTTGTATAAATAGATTACCTAAATTACTTATGAGCAAAAAAATTATAAGAAGAGATCTCACATCCTACCATTAGGTTATTTTAAGAGTTATTTAAGTATTAACATCGCCAGTCTTATGCGCTTGCTGTTTTAGATACATGGCGTACATCTGCCGCGCCTGGTTCAGTACCCTGTTCACGTTGTGTTTGCGTACCATCTTGTCGAAATGCATCGCTAGTTCATTGTAGTCCATGCGGTTCCTCATGATGTAGTCTCTGTGCTGCAGCAGTACCGTGAGGCATAGGAACATGAGGAACGGGTTCCCGCCACCGAACAAAGCCGGCGGCGGCAGCCCACTGATGGTGAACCTCGCCGAGCTGTCGCCAGTCGCGGAGGATACCGTCACCGTGGTTTTCTGCACGGGAGGCTTGAACACCTCGTATTTCTTCTGGAAATTGTTTATAGTCGAAGCCACACTGTGCAAGTTGGGTTGTTTAGCGTTCAAAAGCGATTCGCAATTTCTTTTTGCGTTTTCCAATTCGTGCGACATGCTCGAAAAGAACTTTTGCGATCTCGACGCGTTCGGTTCCTCGGGCTGGTTATCGTCTTTCGCGGCTTCTTTGCTGGACGTTTCGGCGGGTTCTTTTTCAGAGTCAGACTCACTGGATGGTATGTGGGTTTCTTTTAAACGCTTGATCGGTTCTTGGGGTTCTAAAGATTGATTTTTTCTGAGTAATCTAATCGGGGTCACTGACTTCTTGCCGGAGTGTTCTTCGAATATTTCACCTGTGTCGCCGTCGAAGTCGAGGTCGGCTTGCTCATCGGGGGTCTGAGGACAGCTGGCCGTGGTTCGCGTCGTGGGAGTGTTTCTATGTAGTGGATTTTCCCACAGATAAATATCTTCCGCGCTCCTAGCGTTTGCCTTTACGGTGTCAAGCAACGGAGACCTTTTCATATTTTCTAGCAATTCTATAGTTTCCGTCCGAGGATCTAAGGTGTCCGGGGCGCAGTCTTGTTTAGTTTCAATGCATTTGTTAGTAGGTTTCTCTTCGGTGCTCGTAGACTCGGATGGAGAGTCGCACACCATGCTGCATCTATCCACGTATGAATTGCCGAACACTTGCCGGTCCAAGTGCTCTAATTCTAGTCTTAGCTCTCTTGTCATGGAAGTCGTCATTGGATAGTACTCTTGGGAGTCATCGGGGCTGCTTCCGCCATTTGTATCAGAATAAATATTTTTGTTTAACCTGTTTGCATGCTTTTCATCTTTCATAAAGTGACCTTTACTTCCGCCAGAAGACGTCTTTGTTAAAGTTATTCTCGGACGTTCCTTTGTTGAACTTCGCTCGATTACAGAATGAGTTCTTTGTAACTTTTCTTGCGTCACTGCTCCTACTTTACTGCCGGTTGCAAAGTTAAGGAACTCGTTTAAGTTTTTGATCATTTTTACTTTTGGTTTCCCGGCGTCGGCGCTCACAGTGTCGTCTAGCTTATCTAAGGAAGAGAAAAATTTGTTGTTATGTACCGATATTCTGTCCCGTAGAAGCCGCACCTGGTTCCCCAGTGGAGTGTTTTTCGCATCAGGATGCGTTGTGCCATTAATAAGATTGCCAGTGCTAGCCCACGCGGTCGTGCTCAAGCTATCTTGTACCTCCGGGGGTTTCCCATGCTCCGGTACGCTTTTCATACTTCTTCTTTTAAGCGATTTCGTTTCTCTATTCAATATATTGTTTTCCTTCATTTTATCACTATCGCTTCTATCTATTTTACATTTCTGCTGCAGAGCGGCGTCGTCTAAGCTTTGGAATTCTTTGGAGCGTTTTAGGGAAGCACTGGCGGTAGGTTTACGAGTAACGTTTTCGTCTAAGCTGTGGTTCATCTGCTTGCTGGCGGCGAGTTTGTGGGTTTTCGTGTTAGCTAGGTTGAAACTTGAGCTCTGTCGTCGTATGGCGCACACTTTGGTGTACGCGTTCTCTCGAGGTGCCTTTAGTAAGGGGCTGGCGGGAGGCGGAGCGTCGTCTAGCTCCACGCCCGGATCGAACTCTTTCTCCTTCAGCGATAGCTCGACGGTCGGCGTCTTCTGCGGCAACGAAGCCCACAGCACCTCAAGCATCCTGAGAGCGTCATCGAACGCGAACTCGCGTTTCATTTCAAGCAGTAGCCATCTATAGCAGAAAAGGAGATCGTCGGCTTGTTGCGATTTTAAGTAATTGTAAAAGTCAGGATCGTAGACTTGTAGTGATTCAGTGAGATGTGTGAACTTGACCGTCATGGCTTCTCCGTCGAGGAGGAAGTTGGGGTGCAGGCGGGTCATCAGGGCGCAGAGGCAGATGTAGGCGTGCGCCTCGTCGCCCATCGTCACCAGCAGCGGGGACGCCAGGTCGGACATGCCCTGGCAGTAGCTTACCGTCGGGTGGTTTAACGCGTATCTGCAACAACAATATTACGTAAACATCGTCTAACCTAACCGCCTCTGTATTTGGGGTCGGGGTCAGAATTCTAGTAGTAAAGAAAAAGCAATAGTATGGAGGAAACCTGACGAACAAACTTGAAGAACAAGCCGTTTCGCATGTACGTGTGTACATGAGCCAATCAGAAAGAGCGCGGTTACCGGTCGCACACACACACACACATACAGAGATATGCGGCATGCAAATACATTTGTGTGCAATATCCCTATTATATTGAACTAGGTGTTCCCCGCGGTTTCACCCGCGTGGGCTACAGTTTCCCATTTTTACCCCCTTAGGGGTTGAATTTCCAAAATCCTTTCTTAGTACACCCCTACGCATCAAGACAAACATACCCTCCTAAAGTTTCTTCGACCAGTGGTTTAGGCTGTACGTTGATATCAGTCAGTCAGGACTTTGATTCTTATTTTCATAGATATCGTAAATTTTTTGTATGACCCTTTAATTTCCGCTAGGGGCGCTGTAGAGGTTTTCATACAAATATTTTACGATACCCGATTTCGAATGCAGTTAATGTACCTTGTAATACGGGTACAGATTACTGAAGGCACTTACGTAGTGAGTATATTGAACAGTGACGCAATGTTTTGATTGTCGTCACTGCCCGCATAGAAATTGTGATGTCTATCTGTTCTTAGAACATCCTTGCGAACCATTCCAGTCACGTAAGCCAGGTCGGGATTTACCTGCAATTAGAGAATCATCATTATCAGCCTTATCAGACTTATTAGAGAATGATGTTACTTTATAGATTGAAGCAAATAATACAGATAAAAATAATTATATTTGACGTCAATATGAACCCCTAGAATACCATGATCTCAACTATAAAAAGATAAACGTTAAATAGGTTTGTTTAAGGTTCTATGTGCTTATTTGTGGTGGGTTCTGGTGGGTTCATATTTTGACAGTTTTGCGATATTTATCGAATGTGATATTATATCACGCCGCGAGAATTGGGCCCCTGGTCAAACACTACTCTGTAAAAGTAGTAGTACAATACAATCTTGCATATTATTCTTATAATTGTGTAGTAATATGAGTGGCCCACCATTCCTTTTTGTATGCAATCTTTCCATCGAGTCCTCAGCGTGCAATATTCATTAGCTTTCTTTTTAATGTAATCCATTCTTTCTTTGCCAGTCATACCTTCTGGGTACACATTTAGAATGTGTTTCCACACCACTTTTCTGAAATTATAAAACATATTTATTAATATGGGAAAGTTTTTTTTATTACGTTTCCTGGTTGCCATCTACAGAAGATGATGACAATGTAGTCCTTGCAATACAGTTTTCTACCATCAACAGTTAAGTTTTTTATTTTAAGTGTCTGCTACTCGGCAATATGTTTGCAATACAATAAGCCAATTTGCTGGCTGTCCCTGACCGGTTTTTATGTAGTATGAAGAGAGTTGCATCAATGTGCATCCAGCGAGTTATCTCTCATTCTATGACTGCAAATCTATCCGGCAATGCCTTGTATACTCGTAACAGATATGTAATAATCGCTTACCAAGTAGTTCATAAAAAAAAGACTTTCTTTATTGTTCTCTAGTACCTCAGGCTGGGCTCAATGCCACCGCAGTAGATGACTTCCCTCAGTTTGGTAGTGTTGGTGATCTGGCCGACCGTGTCTAGGAATGCTCTGAACTCGTTGTCGCAGAGTGGCGGCCGCGGCGGGGACGTCGGATCTTCATACAAGTTCAGTGCTCGCGACACCATGTTGAATGTTTTTTCAACCTGGCAATGATATCACAGATTGAAAAGGCTTATCAGCCGGCACACATCCACTGCTGAACATACGCCTTCAAACAGCTATTAGCCATTTACATCCGGGCTGAAGCTAGTAGATCGAGGGTATTTCCCTTGCTTCTTTGGCACTGACGAGAAATGGTCAACGAAGAAGTGTCGGTCGACGACATACCGCGGAACGACCCTAGAGTTATCTGGTATAGGAGGCATGACATTCCTCATTTTACTAAACTATACTTAGCGTTGATGAAAGAGTTGGAAAAATATGTCTTAGTATCCCTAGACCCTAGGTCCAGGGCCGAGACCCAGGCCAATGCTCCAGGTGTTATGCAGGGCGCATAAATAACCAACCGTAAACCAGCTGAACAAATATAAAACCTAGCTTTAGCATTGGTTGTAAAATCTTAATGATGCATAAAATAAGATCATACACATGCATAAAGCTAAGAATTCACTTTTTGTTACCTCTGCCCACACAAAAACTAATTAGTTAAGTGGAATTCACATTTTACCGTTCACATCAACATAATTGGATGGAAATGGTTCAGTAATCAGTGTCATGGTCTTCATGAGACTGTCTAAAATTATTACCTGTAAAAATTTTGTAATGTTTCGATGTTGAACAAATAAACTGAAAAGTTTTCTACATACATCGTTTTTTCCTTGAAGGTCCTGAAAATACAGTTAGCGTTTCTGCCACAATGAGAATTAGACGACTTGCTGAATCTTTAGATAAAAGTCTTGATTAGTACCATATATTCATAACTGTTTCATAGCCCGTTAGGAACTCTGGTGTCAAAGTTTTCCAATCTCCCGAAGATCAAGCCATCCAAAGCCCCTATGCAATGCAAATTTCACCTATTATGTATACATGTAGATGCATTTAACTTAATTCATTGACATGGAATACTCCAAATTTGCAGCAATAGGCTAAACAACTTAACATTAAGTATAATATTATTATGTGCACCATCTAAATCCAACACTGCGCACCACTTCCTCGCTTCTATAGTGGTGCACAAGTGGAACAGTCTACCAGAAGATGTGTCAGCATCTTCAGTGAATTCCTTTAAAAGTAAGCTGGACAATTGGTTGCAGACGAACAATGCGTCCTTATGCGTCTGATTTTTTACTGAAGTTTTGGATATTCTGAAATATTACTAAATAAAAAAAAATAATGCAATACCTGGTTCATGATCAAGCCTTGGAAGCCAGTTTGAGGTTCTTGTTTCTCTGATTGGTGTGATGGTGGGGCCACAGTTGGCTGCTCTTTGCAATTTTGATTCACCACTGGTGCTGACTGAGCAACGTTTGGAGGCTCCCAATCCTCGGAGGCCTCGGCGAACGGCTTCATATCTACCTTTAGCAGTACACATGGCTCCGACTTCTGTGTCAGTGCTATATTATGTGCCCTGAAATGTCGAGGATTTTAATTTTCTGAGCTGTGTTTCAAATTCCTACATTTAATGATTTCTGATTAAAATTACAAATTAATAGACAGACAAACAATAGTAGGGTACTCAATACTCAATTACTTATTGCCGTTATATGCTAGTAAATAATTAAAAAAAAAAATTAAATTACACAAAAATAAAAAAAATTACAGTAAAATCCTACTAATATTATAAACATTAAAGTTTGTGAGTATAGATGGATGAATGGTTGGATGGATGTTTGTTACTCTTTCACGCAAAAACTACTAAACAGATCTAAATTAAATTTGGAATGGAGATAGCTTATACGCTGGATTAACACATAGGCTACTTTTTATGTCGGAAAAAGTTTCTGCTGGATAACGTGAAGACGCGGGTGAAACCGAGGGCTCAACTAGTAAGTCATTAATAAAGATTTACGGAAGTTTTAATAATAACAAAAAAAAACTGGTTCTAACTTGATTGTGAGTTCATGAATTTCAGAACCGTGAACAGTTCTGCATGCATTAATTCTAGACTTTCACTCGAAGTGTGTTAATTACTGTAGTTTGGTGTGCATTCAGGTTTCTACAATAATTACATTTGGTGGCCCAAAGCATGATGGGAGTTGGAGACAAAATGAAAAGTATGTTTTAGTAATTTTAAGGTACACACAACACAGAAACAGTGATAAAAACTTCCTTCATCGACTTAGGATAGGATATCAGTACAAGAATGATAAATATTATACACAATGTAACAAATATCTTGCTTTGCAGAACAACAGCTATTGGTTCCAAATACATATAAAATTGATAGATGTCAGCAAGCAAACATTTGTTTTATATTCGTGGGCGTAATTTAATGTTTAGGGTTATACATACTTAAGGAAAGCAGCATCCAAGTCCCAATCAGAGAGAAGAGGCAAGTGAATCTCTTGTCCATAGTCATCTGCGCTTCTGTATGAGAGTGTAAAATCAGACTTAATGTCAAATGCTTTCACCAAAATGCTTTGCAGAACCTCCAATGATGTTATTTGTGGATCAACTGAGAACTTTCTCAATTCAGGCTGAAGTTTGCCTTCACATTTCTGGAAAGACAATTTAAACAATTTATCAAGTAGGTCACTGATACAAATTAATCAGATAATAAGTTTCCTGGTAGATCTTTTAAAAATCTCATTCATAATCACGATTCAAGCCAACAACTACAAGAAATAATCAAGATGCTATTTTGTTTAGAATTCTCAACAATTAATAACTGTTATGGGTGATTAAAGTTGCATTCGTTTCACAGCGACTAAAACATTAGTGCTACTGCTTTAGTATTTACAAATTATTATTAATTATAAGTACAAAGAAAATAGAAAAATGCATCGATGCAGTACAAACCTTGACTTTCACTCTAACTGCTTCTTTACTATAACCGAACATGATGCTACAATCTACATTACTTGTCACGTAATTGATATTATATAAAATGAGATAAAACAATATCCAAAAATGATAAAATTACGAGAAACATGAAATAACAAAATTAAATACGATACGAGCAAATCAAGTCTTGAATTCAATCTTGAAGACGTCTTTGGTCTTTGATTGAAGATGAATGAAGTTTGAACTGACTGACACTAAGACTGGCGTTGAAGTTGAAGCTTGTGACAGCCTTGTGTTGACAAGTTGACATTGAGCTATGTCGAGACGACAGTTTGTGCTGGTTGGCTAGTTTGATTCGACTTTGATTCGATGCGACCAATGAATTCGATGTATATATTTACTGATTGACAGCAGACAGTTGACACTGACAGTAAACACAGGGTCTGTGACACAGGCTATGACTAACCATAGGTAATAATAGCAAGGAGACTAGAAGGACTGAGCCTAAACCTTAGTTATGTTTTAAGTACGTGAGACTGTTTAGTAACACAGATGATACAGTTTTTTTATTGATGACTTTTTGTATCTGACATTTGATCCGATTATCTATCTGTTCTCTGTTTTGACTTTTATTTGACTGATAATTAAAGCCTGATTCAGCCTTCAAACGTGTTATTTCAATTTGTTTCATTGTTTCCTTGTATTATTTTCCTCATTTTTATTCTATTTAATTTGCTAGTTGCAATCGACTGTGTAAAGTCTTGTAAATAAATTAGTATGAGTGCCCCTGCCAGTTTACCTCATATAGACCGTGAGCTAGATTTGTCAAATACTGGTCGAGGAGTGTGGCTCGTGAAAGTCCCTAAGTATATAGCAAACAAATGGGAAAAGGCGCCTGGGAATATAGAAGTAGGGAAGCTGAAGATATCCCGCGCGCCAGGCCAGAAAGCTCAGGTGCAGCTATCGCTCTCGGAAGCAGCCCTTTTAAAAGATCCAAACGAAAAGGGCGAACAAAGTATACCAAAAGAACATCAACTTGACGTGTCCAATGTGACGAGACAATCTTTAGGTGTCTTTTCTCATGCAGTGCGTTAGTATCTATCAAATTCTGGTCATCCTTTAATTTCTATTATTACAAACAACTTTTTAACTGTCATGTTGTCAATGTGTTCTTGGTTCCAGCATCAAAAACTGACTCTGTTGTGCCTGAATCAGAGGAGCTGTGTATGGAAGGGAGAATAGTACAAAAGTTGGAATGTCGGCCTTATGCAGACAATACATATTATAGACTGAAGTCAGAATCAATAAAGAAGGCTTCAATGCCTCAGCGACAAGTGCAACAGTTGGATAGAATAGTGCAGAACTTCAAACCTGTATCAGATCATGAACACAATGTATGTATTATTTGTACTTTCCTCTTGTTAATTCTTTTTAAGCTGAAAACTTCATCTTCTTGTCCTGGTCCTATTATATTTGGGGATAGCACAGATTGTCTTTTTTAGTCCCCATTTGTTTCCTTTAGCATATCCAATCAATGCAAGTGGATGGTCTTAAAAGTTTTAAGTGGCAATACCTCCTGTTAGCCGATGTGTGAACATCACTTAGGTAATAGGTATGGCATGTACTTGACTGGATAAAGGCACTATGTCATCTTCCTAGAGTCATCTTAAGCACAATCCCCATATACCATATATATATGTAAAGATTTCTCAATTATGTTTTTAGATAAAGTACCAAAGGGATAAGAAAGCTGAAGGAAAGAAGGCTCGAGACGACAAGGATGCTGTACTCAACATGCTGTTTGCTGCATTCGAGAAACATCAGTATTATAATATCAAAGACTTGCAAAAGGTAGATGTAATCAAATGCAAAGATCTTAAAACTAGTATTAAGTTTTACATTGCTCATTTTTCTTTTACAATGCGACACTTATAATTTTCGTTTGTTAACTTTAACATACGTCAATTATTTAGTAATGTGCAAAGCAAAACTGTTTTGCGCAGAGCTTAATAATTTTTCTTAACATATATTATAAACCAAGTAGCTGTGCCTCACAATCTCACCCCCCAGTTTACTGCGATGATGGGAATCTTTCGTCCTTCCACAGAGTTAACTATCTCTGTACCAAATTTAATCAATACTGTTAAGAGGAGAAGAATTACTCACATGCGCCCTGTAATTTTATTTTCGTATATGAGTCTCCAAATTAATCTTTATAGATTGCTTATGGAGACTTATTTGTAAAGAAACCCAAAGCGATAGTTGATTGCTACTTAACCTCAGATAGTTTTTACAAAAATACAGTATGCAATAATCTGTTTTATCTTATTTCAGATTACAAGACAGCCTATAGTGTACTTGAAAGAGATATTGAAAGAGGTGTGTAATTACAACCTGAAGAACCCGCACAAAAACATGTGGGAGCTGAAGCCGGAATACAGGCATTACAAGGAGGATGAGCCTGCGGAAGTCAAGGGCGACAAGAATAGTTCCGATAGTGACTAGGTACAGAAAATGAATCAGATTTGTATATGAAATGAAATATATATAAGAACTAAGAGATTGTATATATATAATAACTGTCCTGATTGCATAATACAAATATATATATATCTGGTTTGTTATGTTCTTCTTTAAATAGTTATCTTTATTTTATAGATCCAACAATCTTTGTCACACTTTTTTTTTAAATTTGGTAGTATACCATTTCACTACTGAAGTTAAGTAACATACTTTTCTACTGTGATAGGATACATTTCTAAAACAGCTTAGTTCAAAAACAGGTTCAGGATGGTTGATTAATAAAACAATGCAAAATAATGCTTCCACTTTACTAATAAGTTAAAAATATAGATTGGTAATAGTACTAATAGTAATAGTATAATCTGATAATAAATATCTACCTACTTTAAAATTGATAAACACTATTAACAATGATTTGGAAAGTTCCAAATTATCTAAACATCAATAAATTTTGTACAAATTGGTATGAATACATACCTACTTTGGAATAACATTTTGGAATACTCAACATTTTTCTAATATAGTATATTAGAATAACTTTTTATTTATATGCAAAAACAAATATATAGGTACAGTTAGTAACAAATACCGCTGGACATGCCCAATTTTTGCATATGAAACATGTATATCGCTGGTCTGATATCTACACATTTTTTAAAACTGGCCTTGATTAAGAATTTTCGTTGCAGATTCTACAGGAAATACATTACAATACTGTGGTGTGTTTTAAATTTTTTTATAACTGTTGCAATGACACAAGTTCGTAACAATAGAGTAGATATTGAAAAATATCTCGATGTACGTAATTAATCATTTTTGATAATATGCTTAGATTAATAATTGGATTAATTGGTCTCCGCGTGGAGAATGTGCAAAGTTGACGGCGCCACTCTACATTTACCCTTCGGACTTTATGCACGAATCGGCAGAAATTCCTGCTCAAAATTTCGACTTTCCGTAAGGTGAGCACTTTTGTATACACAGCGTTTTCCAGATTGAGATCCATGTTCGTTGTTAGTTCATGACGTCATAGTTGGAGGCATTGATGAAGGCTGCGAGGGCCCAAGACATCACTGTCCCAAATAAAGGGAAAACAGCCGAGCCTATCCCGAAACCAATCAGTATATCAGTGTTCGACTCCACGAATTCTGTCAACGCTTTGTAGCAGCCCTGTATACAAAGAAGACACGTATTAGACTAAAAAAAGAAAAAAACGGAAGAACAAACTTTCACGTTTATAATATTAGTAGGATTAGTGATGAGACATGAAAATAACTGCAACATTTTACTACATTAGGGTGCATACACCGTTATTCAACACTAAAAATTCTTTAGGCAAGCACCCAAACACTGTGAAACAAGCCATACATAATTTTTTTTTTTAAATAAAGCAGTATATCTATATAAAATCGGGTTGAAAACTGAAGGCATGTTCCTATATCCCGCAGGTACCTATGCAAGATTAAAAGTATCTGTTGATTGATCTAGGGTATAAGCTATATCCATTCCAAATTTTATCAAGAAGAAGTAATAAATATAACAAACTTTCGTATTTACAATATTAGCCCTGTTAGGGGATGAATTTCAATAAAATACAAAACACATTTACCATCAATTTAGTTAAAAAAGGTTTAAAAAGGTTGCAAAATTTGAAGTAGATTGGACCAAGGAATCACGTAGTTCCATACAAACGTTGCCCCCATTTTTCACCCCCTTAGGGGTAAAATTTCGGAAAATCCTTTCTTATCTGATCCCTACGTAATACAAAGAACACACCCTCCAAGTTTCAGGTCTCTACGATCAGCGGTTTGGGCTGTGCGTTGATCCGTCAGTCATTCAGGACAAAGCCTTTTATATGTATAGATTAGTGTTAGTATAGATAGGTACTTATTTAGCTGTATTTTCTTCGTGTTTCTGGAACCAAGAAGGGGTTACCTTTCTTGGTTCAACGATAGCTACATATAAAGGTTCGTAATACAATGAATCCAGATAAAAAGGGGTTAACTCATTAACTCACTTTCTGATAGACGTCGCTGTAATTGGCCGTGATGCAGTGGTAAAGGTCGATGCAGCACGAGGTCGGGATAACTCGATGCGGCGACAGGCGCACCCAGTCCGTGTAGTTTGACACACCGCAGCATCCCAACTAGGAAGTAATCATAGAACATTACATATAAATAAATAAAATAAATATATATCGGGGACCATTGCACACAAATTGACCAATATCATTGAACTTAATGATGTACTAGAAACGCTCCTCAAAACATAGATCATGTACACTTGTACGATTTGGCCGACGCAATAGCCGAGTTGGTAGTCACCCTGCCTTGGAAGCTAGCGGTCCCGGGCTCGAATCCCGGTAAGGGCAAATATAATTATGTGTGATGAGCACGAATATTTGTTCCTGAGTCTTGTAAATTTCTATCTACACTACATATATAAATATTTGTTTATGTATAAGTATGTATATCGTTCTCTAGTAGCGATGGCTGGCACATGCGTCAACTCGTGAACGGGTGCTGCTTGTGGGGTCTGGTCTGCTTTGGTTGTGATCCCGCAACTCATTAATATTCATGTTCCCATATCCCAATGTGTACAACCAAACAAGAGAAATCTTATTAGTAAAGCTAATTAAAAAATATCGGACCATTAGATGAGAAAAAAAAGCTTGGGATTTTAGTGAACTTGCTCCAATTCAATCAATTAGTAATAAGAATAAAATTGTCAATGTGATCGCGCCAAAAAAATTACCTGCCGGGCGTTTCTTGCCTGTTCTTTTGCCGGCGTAAGGAGGTTGGAACAGGCGTAGCTAGTTTTAAGTTTGCCGTTTTAAAGTGATCACAATGTATCCTATTAAATAAATAAAAATTGACTTTTGACTTTAGTACCCATAACACAAGTTTCGAGCTTAATTTGGGGCTAGGTCAATTTGTGTGCAATGGTCCCCTGATATTTATTTATTTTGTTACCTAATGAATCAGTAACGGCCAGTTTCAATAACTTATCTATCCACGGTTTGCCATACTGGAGATCGAAATATGACGTTACTTCTATGGAGCTTGTGTCAAATTTATATCTCCAGTAGGCCAACCGTGGGTAGGTTATCGAAACCGGCCGTTAATCTTTAGATAGTTTTTAATTTTACAGACAAGTGCTTACTCCAGTATTTTTTACGTGACGCTCCGCACCGCCCGCTCTAAAGCCACACTAATGAAAGGTTCACAGGCTACTGTGCAATTTAGTGGAACACTGAGTGTTCGGATCACGAAATCTAGTACGAAGTATGTACATATAGATTGTTGATTTCAGTAAGTTTTTTAATCAAACAAATAGTCCTTCAACACGATAAGGCTGGTTATTTATTGCCTTCCCGGAAAAGTAAACATTGGCATCACCGACATAAAGTCCAAAGTGTTTACCTTACACAGTGCAAATACAGCTAACCAGGGTCAAAATCGTGCTCGAAGAGGTCGTCTGCGTAAAAACAGATAGGTCTGTACTGTACCTACAAAGATAGTATCAATAGAGTTGCAATTAGTGATGATTCGGGCGTAGCCGTAGTATCCGTGCCCGTTACGGACTTACGGTTACACCATAGGTAAGCTGGAGTGCCTGGAATTTACTTTCATGCTTTTGATAGCACATAGCCTACCGTACCATCCCATAAATAAAATTCTGCGAGATAACTGAGACGTGAGTTGTCCTTATTTGCTTTATCGCCGTTTAGGTATGGAGAAGTTAGGATGTAGGTAATGAATTTACCACAGTAAATCTAATTGTGTTTTGTATTTAGCCTAATTAAGTAGCTACACACGCCGACCGTCGAGAAGGTAGACAAACTTTCTTCAGGAATCTGTCAGTTTCATCATCATCATCAGCCTGTATCAGTCCGCTGCTGGACATAGGCCTCTCCCATGATACGCCACTGAGCCCGGTCTTGGGCTTTTCTCATCCAACCACTGCCAGCCACTCGGCGCAAGTCGTCGCTCCACCTTGTCGCAGGGCGTTTTACACTACGTTTGCCAAGTCGCGGTCTCCACTTAAGAACACGTCTACCCCAACAGTTGTCGGTTCTGCGGCTTATATGACCAGCCCACTGCCACTTCAGCTTGCTAATTCTGTAAGCTCCTACATCAGTTTACTGTCAGTTTACTACATGTTTATTTAATGGAAAATTATCAAATTGTTTAGTCTTACCATAAGATGTGGTAGAGCAATCAAAATCAAAATCAAAATCAAAAATTTTTTTATTTAATAGGATACATTGTGATCACTTTAAAACGTCAACTTAAAACTAGCTACGCCTGTTCCAACCTCCTTACGCCGGCAAAAGAACAGGCAAGAAACGCCCGGCAGGTAATTTTTTTGGCGCGATCACACTGACAATTTTATTCTTATTACTATATACCTAATTAAATAATCCGTAATAGTTGCCGTATCAGCATAAAAAAGTAGCTAGTAACCTGCCTGTAGCCGTTAGGAGGGCTAGTGATAATAAAATTCTAGGTTTCTTCTAGAGGCTAGGTGTGCGAGTGGTACATGCAGGGTACCTTCCTATTGATGTTTTCATAAATAAAACTACCTACCTACTACAAGCATGATAAATTGCAATGTCGTAATATGAAAGGACTAAAGCAGTAGAAAACGTAAATCCGCCAATAATACCTAACTATCCATCAGATTCTGTTTTCTTGTCATCAGCTCAAAGCAAAAGGCCAATATAACTGCGATAAGTGCAACTTACACTGGCCTGCATGTCGTTGAAGTTCTCATCCTTGCTGTTGACGAGGGTCTTCGTTAGGCCTTCCTGCAGACCTTTGTCGAAGGAGTCCCGGTAGAACGAGATCGACGCCACCACCCCTACGATCATCATGAAGATGCAAGCCAGGAAGCCGCCGTACTGGAAACCACGAAAGGTAAAATTTATAAAGTACTAGCTGTTCACCGCGGTTTCACCCGCGTGGGCTACAGTTTATCGCGATAAATATATAGTATTCTATGTCTTTCCTCAGGGTTCAAACATTCAAACTCCGTACCAAATTTTATTCAAATTGGTTCTGTAGTTTAGGGGTGAAAGCGAGACAGACAGACAGGGTTACTTTCGCATTTATAATATTAGTAGGGATTCTATTGTATTTTAGATATCCTGAAACATATCTTTTTAAAAGTCTCATAACCATGCCAGTAATTTCACTGGAAGTCTCCTGTGCTTTATTACCTAGGTAATGTTCCTACCATCAACACAAAGTTTGGATTGGATTTGTATTCGTAGATAGGCAATCCAAACTATATACTAGGCTTGTGACACTCTGACACTTCTGTTGTCAAAAACTAGCCTCTAAACCAACTCTAATTCGACTATCTCCTTACCACGTTAAGCAGCGCTGGCTGACCCTTGATGATACAAGAGAAGGCAATGGAGCTGATGATGAGATTCAGTCCGCCGATGCCGATTATCACCAGCGGCCCGGTGCCTGAGAACTCTGGCGATAGATTGATGTACTTGTAGAGCTCGAACTCTGCCCATACTCCGACCGCCATGAGAAGTATGCCTGTTAGCTATGAAAGAAGAAAAATCAGGTGGTTTAAAGACAGAACGCTCTCCTCTGCTCTACCGTCAAAAGAAACGCCAAATTTCTTTTTTGTAATACTAATTCACACGTATTCAGCCCGTAGCCTACGATGTTTTCCTTCACCGTTCTTTGCCGTCGCCGTCGCTCAAAACGGTGAAGGAAAAAATATATAACTACGACAATATATTCCAGGAGCTGTTATTTAGGCACGTCACTTGTTTAAATAATATAATACTTTTTAAAACTCTAATTAAATAAATACTTAGCTACCTAAAGTGTTTAGACCTTCCATAAAACGGCTAGAAACGATGCAAACCGAATATAATCACTATTTCCAAAAATCCGACGAGTTCTCAACATAGGTCCAATCTATATCCTATTTTGAGCGGTCTTTAGAGAAACATCTGTTGAGTTACTTGTCTACGCAGCCTACAAAAAGACAGAATCAGGAAAACTTACCCAAAACACAATGTTGAACACAAATAGAAGCGTTTTTAGGCATGCTATGATAGCCACGTTCTTAAACTGGTTACCCATCTTTAGATTGCAGGGATTTATTTGTTTTGCTGACCTAACGCTTCGATTCACCGTACCGTCGGTCGTCGAAGGGGGTAACGTGGCATCCTGGCATTTCGCGAGGGAATCCTCAAAGCTTCGACGCGCATGCGCGAATAAATTGGCGTCTCTCCTTTTGTTGTTTGTAAATATAAAACGCAGCATTCACAAGGGTTATGGTTGGTTTTAGGATTCTGAGCGCAGTTTTTAAGATACCTTACTACACGGAAGAACGTTCTCCTAATTTCTTAGCCATTATAGGTATATTGTTTGAGAGAAATACTAAATAGATATTGGTTTGATGAGAAACTGTAAATATAATTTAAGTACCTACGTTTCTAATCCACTTCGCCACCGGACATCAGGAGACATGTGGTCAAACGCTACTCTGTACCTAAGAAGTACAAAAAAGTAGAAATATCTAACAAAACATCTATATATGCATTGAGTTCGAAAAAAACAAGTAGGTAATAAAAGTTAGCGTAGCTAAACGTGTTAAGTGATAACATAAATAAATAGATACTTAGGTAAATGACATAACAAATACGGGCACACAAGCATTGCCAGTATAAATGCCTCGAGCATAAAATCTTTATATACTTTATAAAATCTTTCCCAATGTGCACAACCAACCCATATAAATCTTATTATAGAATTTCGGACTATTTAGATGACAAAAAAAAGCTTCGGATTTTAGTGAACTTGCTCCAATTCAATTAATTAGTAATATGAATATAATTGTCAATGTGATCGCGCCAAAAAAATCACTGCCGGGCGTTTCTTGCCTATTCTTTTGCCGGCGTAAGGAGGTTGGAACAGGCGTAGCTAGTATTAAGTTTGGACGTTTTAAAGTGATCACAATGTATCCTGTTGAATAAATAACTGTTGACTATTGACTTTAAAGCTTATATGGAAATAAAAGCTCTAAAAGCACATTGTCATCAAAGCTAAAACTTACAATTACTACATTCAACATTTGGGAGTAGACACCTATTGCTTATTTTTGTAAATAATGCGGATGTGAAGCTTAAAAACCTATTTCAAAACGATTAAACGATTATAAAAATGGATGTACTGAAAAATCCTTTCGACTGAACTAACACTGTTCATCCGAAATGAGGAAACTGCCGCCGCGACCGTCCGACCGTAGGGTACTCACTTGGCAAGGCTCTGCTAGTCTCACTAGTTTGTTTTGAACCCCTGCGCCGGCGCACGTCTGTCGACCGCAGTGACTTCTGCGCGTAACGAAGTCTTTTACGAGACGATACAGAATTTAATAACTTTAGACCTATTTAGACCTTGTATATAATAATTATTTGTGATTTTAAAATTGACAAATATTGTACAAAACGAATGTGATTGAATGAGAACGTCACAATGCATTTTCATAGAAATTGGTTCGTAATTGGACTTATTTTCCGAATTACATCCGTTTCCCCGGTCGATGAGATTGATGCAAATGATGGTGAGTTAAATCTATCTTCTCGTAATCATACCTAACTGTTATATCTGTAAGTAGATATTATACATATTACATGAATTTATATTACACAAATATCATTTTATGAAATTATTTTATAGGTCGCTATGTATTGCTTATCTATTACTTACCTAATACTTATACAATTAATACACAATAGTAAACTTAATTAAGTAATCATAGCAAGTAGATACTTAATTTCTATCTGGGGTTAAAATAAGTAACATATACTTACGTGGTTTTCTTTTGTACATTTTTATTACATAATGTAGATACTTGTGCTAAATAACACAGATCTCTTAAAAGTTCGTTATTCAATCATCGTATCCCTGAAATTAGAGATATGTTTAATATATTAATTTTCCGTTTTAAAATAAGACGACCTACGTATCGCAATGGGCGAATAGCCAATTTGATGCGAAGTGTGAGTTCGCGGATTCGATCCCCGTTACGGGACAAATATTTCTGCAAGAAAGCGCTACATAAATATGTAGTAGGTATTGGTTCTCTGTCAGTGTTATGGGTCCCCCGATGCAAGTATTTCTGATACTAGAACTCTAGAATTTATATACAGGGAATCCTAATCAAAGATATAATCTAATAACACAATTATGTCATTGTATGGACATTATTCTTTTACTTTCATTTAGGTGTGCCAAAAGGCAGTCCAGAGAAAAATTGGTCAAAATAGAGAATGAAACACAAAAATCTCTTAGAGATAACACTGATCTACTTCAAAATATTACACTTTTTATCTTAAACACAACAATTTTATAACGCATTTTCTACATTTTCAACTAAGCTTCGTTCTTTCTACCAAATGGATTCATTTTCGACAGCCACGATGTAGTTGTTGGTAAACTCATCATCTGATGAACTCTTAGCTCCTTCAATACCGGCCGCTTTCAATTTCTCCACAAGATTTTTTCTGTAGTTGTTTTTATTATTATTATTATAACAAAGTCTAAAGTTACGTGTGTATTATTATATTTATTTTAAAATACTTCCCTAGCATCGGCATCCGGCATACGTCACGATGTGGGGTATAAATATCATGTCAATGCCGGCATAACTAATTACATAGGTAGTAGGTACCTGACCTAAAAAATGCTACGCGTTATTGTATTGTAATTTCTTTTACAATTTGTAATGGAGCGAGTCAAATTAACAAATTAATTGAAACTGTAACCCGCAATTTTACTACAGTTTACCGCGATATAAAGTTTCTTCCCCTTCCCCAAGGTTCAGACTATCTCCATACCAAATTTTATCAAGATCGGTTTAGCGAATTAGGCTTGAAAAGGTTACAGATAAACATACTTACAAAGTTACTTTCGCACGTTAAGTCAAGTTACGTTATAGTATTAGTATGGATCAGGAGGATATTACATTCTATATTATTATTGATTAAAATTAAGTAAAAAATGATTAAATATAAGTAAGTATGCACTGAAAGTATGCACTGTTGAGCGATGGTGGCCGAACGGTTAGGCGTGCCACTTTGTTACAAGACGCCGACACCGAGTTCGAATCCTCTGTACGAAAATGTACGAGAGTAGATTACATGCAAAATGCAAAATATTTTTGATTATGATGATAAATTTAAATGATGAAATATGTAGTCCGGATTTTTTGATTTATTTCTAGATTACCTATTTGATTCTCAAGTTTGAAAAACTTCAAATTTCGGAATTGTTGTATGACAATTATGATTTAACGACGCACCACCGCGCATCGCCTGCTGACTAGTGCTGACTGGAGCGTTTTGTAATAGCAATTTATAATTATGTTCGTTGTGAACATGAGCATGAAACGGATTCTATCACCTAGACACCTATACCCATGGCTTACCGCAAACTGTCATCGAGTATTTCACACTTTTCCCATATCGATCGCAGCTATAATCATAACGGCATCTCTGTAATCCGTACCTATCTACGTCAGATTACGCGATCCATTGCAATCTTTCCTCTTCACAATAATGACTATTTCTCATAAGAACTCGTTCAGATTACATCACGCCTATTTTCTTAATTACTTAATAACAGTCATAATTTAGTAATAATTAGCAGTTTCAGTTTCAGCTTATTTTATAGCTGTGTATTAACCATTGGCAGCCACATATTCTTCTTGGCAGGAAACGTTAATCTGAATGCTATCTCCGTCACAGATCGCAGTCTCCGACGAGCGCGGGCCCATCTACGCTATCTGAACATCTCGACAATCACAACATTACAGTGCCTACGTTGTCTCCGCTATCGAATATCTTTATTTTCATTGTTTACATGACATGAATCGATTCTGAATCGTTTGATCGTTACCGAATCGACCCGCAATCGTAACTGGGTCGCGGACAGAGAACAGCCAAAGACTCGTAACGAATCGACTTCTTGTACGCGTGTACCGTTTGGGTTCGAAGTGTATTGGTAGACGTTACCTGTTTGGAATATATTTTTACGGTGGTAGGGTTTGAAACAATAGTCGGCGAGTCCGCTAGTGTCTATGGCAAACAAGGGTAATTCGCCCTGGGCTGTGAACTCAACGCGAAGCAAATCATAAAGTTCTGCCAGGTCAGGCCCAAGTATAATGCTCGCTCATTTTGCTGTGATAGATTACCCGTGTCTAGTGCAAACTGCGGCAAAAACGTGATGTCTGCTATGTAGTGCTTGGCAATATCTTCATCGTTAGACATAACCATGTTATGTCGACAAGCACAACTTATCTCCGATCAGTGCACAATAAATCTGCGCTGCAAGCGGGGAGGGCCACAGGAATTTAATTAGCGAGTTTATCTCGCTATACTGCAGACTGCAAAACAGTTTTGTAACAGTACATTTTAAATCTGTAAAATGTGTCATACTGTAGCGTGTATCGCAGACAATAACGCGAATACGTGATAGTATTTTGTGAGCGGGCGCAGATCCATAGTGCGCATGTCATTACATCAGTGGAACATTTCGCGGTCGGCATTAGCATGCGCTAACGGTAGCAGGCCGACAGTCGCGGCTGCCAACCCAGGCGCAAACCGCTCTAATAACCTCTCCACCGCACATCCATAAACATAACGCACCCGTGAACTTTCGTAATTCACTTGATTTGTAAATCGCTGCAACTAATGAGTGAAATGTCGCGACGAAACACACTTGATCTACTCTTTTTTTGCGTTTCTAAATAGGCCACGTGTGAAGTTGCTTTCACTGAACGCGTTTGACTAGAACGTCGCAATAATTAGCTGCTAATTATTTTTTACGTCGGCTTATCGATGTTGTCCATCTACGGCCGCTGCGGTATTGTCGCAGGTGTTCAGTTCAATCAAAATTAGAGGCAATGTTTTTGTCGAACGATTTTTGATTTACGTCCCACTGCGTCGTATACAATTTCTTACTTCTTTTTGCAATGAGCTGCAAAGGATGTCAATCGGTAAAGAAGTTCCCCTTATGTAAAGTAAAGATCGTTTTTTAATACTGATGAATGCATAAAAGATAGGTGCTTTTTATGCATTTATAGATCCATGATCGTGTACCTACATAATGAACCTGTACATAAAACTTGTTCAAAAATTGCTATAGCGCACGATTGAAAAGAATTGGTTTATCTTTATGCATTGAATGTATCTATTTTATATTCAAATGGAACTAACTATGTCCATGGAAAATGTTTTGAAAGTTATAGCTAAACTTTGCTTGAAGTTCAAGATATAGTTATGTTGCTACCACCTACGAAACTTCAGCATTTTGTCTACGAATATTACGTAGACATACTAGATATACATAAGGTAGGTAGGTATTGAACAAAATATATTCTTCATCTCTGCGATAGGAT
Source organism: Opisthograptis luteolata (assembly GCA_931315375.2). NCBI lineage: Eukaryota > Metazoa > Arthropoda > Insecta > Lepidoptera > Geometridae > Opisthograptis > Opisthograptis luteolata. The sequence goes on from OV928034.1 coordinate 5,245,685, forward strand.
TAACTATGTAGGGACTCTCTACAATAGTGGGTTAGGCACCGTTGTACGCTGATGCTTCTCTTCATAATCCATGTGGGAGACGTGAAGCATGGTAATCAAACTTTATAACCGCTAACTGGGAATCAGGACCGAGTTCAACAACCATCTCCCACTGAGATCGGTTTCTTTTGCTCTTTTTGGAAATTTATAGTTATTTGAGAAGCTGATACCTCCTCAAAAGCACCACATGTTATATCAATAACGGATCACAGTCCTTATAAACGGCTGCGCCAATTCTATTTAAGGACCCGACCCACGCTAAATGCTACCATTTAGAGTTCGCAGACACATAAAACAATACCTACTTGGTCTTCATTAAACGGGAAAAAAAAATGTGTGAATTCGGAATCTGTACAGTGCCACAAAATTTGGCCCGGTGTCCAAAATTGGAACTATAATTTTGTGGCACTGTACAATTCAATATCGTGGCGCGTGTTCACTCAGCGACCGAGATGTTCATTTTGAACGAGTAGGTACTATAATATCTATTCTGTGACGAGAGCTAGTTGTGGCTAGCCGATAGCCGCAGGGACGAGGGGCCGTAGGCTAAGATTCCATAACCACCCATAAAAGTTCTTAGGAATGGTAACCACTGTGAGCCTTGCAGTTGTACCTAACCATAAACGGTTATCCATTTTATTGGCTATTGACGTGGCCGTTACTTGTAGCTATTTCTCGGTGGCGCCCGCGAATAGTAAATAATTCGCCGCGCTTGTAACATAATCAATCGGACGTTGTAACGTGTGGATTGGTTATTATGTTACAATGAGGTATAACTTCGTAATTTTTATAATCAATTTTAGCGATTCCTTATAAAATTTAAATTCGAAAACTATAGAGAAAATTTCACGAGCTCCAACTTCCGTAGAAGTTTGACAGAATTTAGTTTCTAATCTATAAAACATATATACCTAACTACTTACCTACACATTTAAAAAATGTATTAGGTATTGCGACATTATCGAGGTTATAATAAATACGTTTATCGCTATAGCAATCCTTCAATCTGTCAGTCAGCGTGCTGCATAGATTTCAATATTTTAAGGAGTCAAGTGGAGATTTTTCGTCAAAATCAGTTTAATAAAATAGGTACAGGAGCTAAGCTATTGACATTTCATGTCTCGCTTGTTTTTCGTATCAGTTAGGTTCGTGTGGTTAGCCGCAGTTTAGCTCGGAAGAAGAAAATATTGTACAAATAGACTGTTAACACTTTAGTAGCGGGCGAACTAGTGATACATTTTGAGATAGACATGCTCTAGCTGAACTAGGTCTTTTGTGTTTTGTCCGCAGTACACACGTCTAGTGTAAAAGACATCAACACGTTTTAACTAGCGCCAGTGACCAGTGATTCTAAAGAAAACTGCCTCGAGTATGGGCACAATGTACAAGAACTGCAAGAATCCACTTACAGTTAAGTAATTTCCACTTATGGCGGAGTTTACAAGATCAACCCGAAGATTGGGGTTAATTACAACATTTTTTCCCTGTACTTAACAGTCATAAAAAAAAAAAACAAAAAATGATAATGTAGGGACACATGTTTTTGTTTATCTGCATGATATTATTATATTAGTACTTATACTACATAGTTGTAAAAGAAGCTCTTCCATTTTAAAAATATTTCAGTTGTTTATGCCGTTTACACAGAGAAAAAAATCGACTTTACTTCCAAGACCGATTCCTTCCTTATTTTACCTTCATTTTCCTTCTAAATCACAAGTCCTTCCCTTTTGACTCGGAAGGAAAACGGTATTTCGGAAGGTCTTTTTTTCTTCGTGTACTTGTAACAATACTTTATACGACAGGAACAAAATAAATCGAGCCTTTTTTAAAACACTTTTTTCTATACACGTTAATATATTTTAGTGATTTTTAAACATGATTATTTCATATCGGCATGAGGTAGATCCTCAGTTGCCTACGGGGCGGGGTGATGGTACAGTCAACGACTAAAGTCACAGAACAAAAACAAATTTCCCTATTCACTGTATGATCTTAAATACTAACCTTCGACCGAATCATCACTTAACATCATGTGTGTTGTGCTATGGTCAAACGCAACCTTGTGAGTTGCAAGGAAGAAACAAACATTACTGATATAATACGCATTTGGAAAATTGAGTATGATCAGCTAATTTTGTCGCTGACTGTACTAAGACCCTAGCCACAGATAAAATATAGCCCGGACCTTAAACTTAATCTATCCGCGCGTGTGTCTCTGTTACGGCGCTTCGGCTGTCCCCATTTAGTTTGGGCCAAACTGTTTGGCTAAACGCTATTGTGACAAACTTGCCGTCTTGTTATGCTATACTGTTCGGTAGGCTTTGTTCTGCTCTCGCGTCGACGCCAGTGGGTCAGTTTTAATTGAATACAGTAAAAACTGTCATTATACACGCACGGCCAACAATGGGATACCTATAGTTAAAGTATTGTTACAGTTGACGTGGTTCACCTGGCTGTTGGAAATGACGTGAAATTATTTTTTACTCTTCTTCTCTTCTATTTGTACAAAACATTCAAAAAAATAGGTGAAACATAGCCGGCAAAAACAACTGAACACGCTTAGAACATAGGAAATACTTGCGTACCTATATAGTTGATGATTTCAATTAGGTATTGCATGAAGGGAAAGGGTTTCCTAATTACCTAAGCACTCGGCCTAGTTTCAATTGACAAACGGAACAAATTTAGTGACAATGAAGAAAACAATGAGGCGATAATGTAAAACAAAGAATGCACATTTTTTTCTCTTCTTTTTTTCAACTCGTGACGATTGTCGTGCGGTCGTTATGGGTCCGCAGTCGCTCCCCGTTTGATTTGTAAGCCAATCCTATAACGTGAGTGCAACGATGCAAAACTGTGACCTCGATATGACAGGGTAATTGATACAATTTTCTTTATCACGCAGAACACTTCAATATGGTATTTTAGTGTTTTGAAGTGTTACATCGTAAATGAATGCGTTAAGTTTTTTCGTTACACAAGATCTGAGGGAAATAAATGTAACTCGGCATACAAATTCAAATTCTGTATGCTATGCTATAAAACCTGTGAAGAAGTGATCTAAAGATTAGGTCACCTGTGTAAAAAATGTGTAGAAATGAATTGAGGACATCACTGTGACTAAAAGCCAAGATGGCGCTCATGTAACTGCTTCACACTCTTCACAGTTTAAATTAATGATTATGTTGCACGTTGTTAAGTGAGTGCATGGCGCTGGCGGTAGCTGGCGACGACACCATGAAATCAGATGGCCCCATAAAGCTCGCCAGGAAGTTCGGAACGCGTGAACGTTCATTGTTTAGAGCGAGCCGTTTCGCGCCACTCACCGTCCACAATGACACCACCGGAATTTTATATATCTACGTTATTTATTTGATAAACGAGGGGAAAGCTGAAACGAATTGTTTTCGAATTAAAACTAGAATAAATGAACAGTTAATTTAATCTATTATACACGAGAGCGTTGGTGGCGGAACGGTAACTCGTGCGCCTTACAAGGCGCCGCCGATTGTGAGTTCGAATCCCATCTCGGTCCCGCACCTATTAGCACACACGCTACTTCACGGCGGCGATCAGCCATTTTGAATGCTGCACCTGGCTCTACCTATCCACAAAAGGAAATGCAGTATGAAAAGAATTTTAGTGAACTTGCTCCAATTCAATCAATTAGTAATAAGAATAAAATTGTCAATGTGATCGCGCCAAAAAAATTACCTGCCGGGCGTTTCTTGCCTGTTCTTTTGCCGGCGTAAGGAGGTTGGAACAGGCGTAGCTAGTTTTAAGTTTGACGTTTTAAAGTGATCACAATGTATCCTATTGAATAAATAAATAAATTGAAAATTGAATTGAAAATTGAAAGTAGCCGATCGGGACTTCTATAAAATTACCTTGTTTGCAATAGCCCTAAGTTATGTGATTTGGCATCGCTCAAACAAAAACAGCAAAGTAAAACATTGCGAGGAAACAATATTCAAGGGTATGCTAAATATACCTGCTAGTGTGGTAGATTATGGCCGATGCCTATGGCTATAGCTGTGGGAACGTATTTACAGTGATTACAATTTGCAACAAATTAGGTACAAATTTGAGTTCATAATTTCCCGAGAATCTTTTTGAAGGTGAACACCCACATTATACAGAGTGGTGCAAAAGTTATGAATTATGATCTTAATTAATTTAGCTATGATATTTTTCTCCGTTAAAAAATAACACATATCTAAGTACTTAGACGACAGTTTATTTTTTGTGTGGCCTCAAGAGTTGATGGGAATTTAATTTTTCATCACCTTTCTCAAAACTTCGGCGACGATATGTTTGCTCTTTCTTGCTGAATGTTATCTTTCAGTATATCGGCTTATTTTAATAAACCATAGATTTTAAAAAGGCTACAAATAAATAGATGTCCAATAAAACCCAGTGCCCTATTTCGCTAATTGAAATCGCTAGATGAATTTGGTCAATAACGATAAATTTTGAACAAAAGATTGCTGTAGGTACTGGGTTAGGTATTCCCATTCTACTCCAGACAAGCCCGGTTGTCTGTGGGAAGCAGCTGATACACGAACTGCAGTCCATGTTAGATAGTTTCTATACTGCTAGTACTTTGGCATCACCTGTATAATAAAGTACTCACATGGGTAGATGCTTTATTGTGAAATGTCACAACAGACGTTACGGTCGGTGGTCGTCAGGTCATGCTCCGCGTCCATCATCATTTCATCAATCATCAATTCATCATACTATATTACTACTGTAGTTATAATTATAACTGTTCAAAGTAACACTGACAATATCGAATTGCCGGAGATACATTTTAGACTCCAGTTTTTATATATGGCCCAATTAAATAAAATACAAGAAACTAAATCTCCAAATGCCAAACTGCATAAACCTATGGCTAATTAATGTTTTAAGTGTATTCATGTCTATGTGCAGTTTAGCTAATAGATTTGCAGATGCGTCACGTGAAGCTCTGCCGTGTTAGGTATTCAGTGAACGATAAGGAATCGATTTGTGTTGCAAATCTAATTCGATTAGTTAGCTGTTAATGGGTTTGTGCGCGGCTGACACGACATGCTGCTTCGGAAGGTCATTAACTGCTGAATAGTTAACGTAACGGCGGGTTTCTAAATAATAGGTAATGATAATAACGACCACACAATCACATATGAAGCCGAGTCATGGACACTCACGGTAGGACTAGTCCACCGATATAAAGTTGCTCAGGGAGCTATGAAAAGGGCTATAATCGGAGTCTCTTTAAAGGATCGCATCAGAAATGAGGTGATCCGACAGAGAACTATATAAAGTCACCGACATAGCTCACAGAATTAGCAAGCTGAAGTGGCAGTGGGCTGGTCACATAAGCCGCAGAACCGATAACCGGTGGGGTAGACGTGTTCTTGAGTGGAGACCGCGACTTGGCAAACGTAGTGTAGGACGCCCTACGACAAGGTGGAGCGACGACTTGCGCCGAGTGGCTGGCAGTAGTTGGATGAGAAGAGCCGAAGACCGGGCTCAGTGGCGTACCTGCGAGAGGCCTATGTCCAGCACTTACTAAGGATTACCTGTATCAGAAACTACGCGGATCGGGGATCCACAACACCCAGAAACAGAACAAAAATTTGCGTTTTTTTAAATGTAGGTAGGTACCTAATAGTGTGGCAAGTTGTCACCGTCGCCTATGGACAACATTAGGGGCGTTGCCAGTGCGTTTCCGACCCTATGAACTCTTTTCACACCCCATCTTGAAAGACTGCAATTTGCAGCACTGCAGAAAGATTTGTGACATGAGTTTGTTTTCGTAGCTTTCCATTCGGCTGTTCACCGATTACGCGTACGCCACATTATATCGCCACATTTTGTTTCTTGCCGGACAATGACTGATTCTCCTGTAAAAAAAGTTGACAAATGTTATAAGGTTCCTAATAATTCCTAACGAAGGTTCACGGCCTTCCTATTTTGTGTTAGAATGTGTTTTTTCGGGAGATGTGTAGGTAAATGTAGCGTAGGATTGTAAGAATATAATGATTTCCATCCGATCGGAAACTTTAACACTTGCGTCGAGCTCTGTTACTAAAATTAATAACAAAGAAAGAGTTAAATAAATTCGTGTTTTGGTGCGTTGTTGATTGTTTTGCGGTACCGTGATAATGCTTCCACTCGGAACGTCACGAGGCCGCATCCGCGTGTAAATGAAGCTATATCGGCGGTAAAAATGCTAATTCCGCTGCAATTCCACTTCGAGGTCTTACCGATTTCTGGTTTCGTTATTCATACATATCTGGGGCAACGGGCCGATCTGCAAAATTACTCAGATTTTTATAGGCTCAGAAAGTCATAACACTCATAACTAGCTAGTTTCATACATTCTGCTTTAGGGTCCTAGTATGGTAATGTAGCAGTCATTACATTTCTTATTAATCTTTATATACGTTTATGTAAGTTAATACTCTTAATTTATTGCAAGTGGTTATGAAGTTATGAGTCATAATATAAGCACATAATCCACTTACCTACATACTTACTGGTTAATGTGAACTTGCGGAAGAATATCAAATTAGCAGAGATATAAAGAAAATTAAGAAAAGTATTGCCATTGCCATTGAAACCAGAAATCATACCTACCTGTCTATACTTACAAGAAAAATATAAAATATTTGGAAAAGCATTGTATTAATATACCTACACTAATACATATACTTAGGTGGGTAAGTTAGAAGAAAAATCGTCTGAAGTTCTTAGTCTAGTCGTAATCCAAGTGCATAACAGATTTTTCCGCATCAGGACAAATATATTTGGGTATTGAAAAAAAAGCGTAAGTATTTGTTCTGTGTCTGTGTGTTGTGGACCCCCGATCCGCATAGTATCTGACAAGACATAGGGAATCCTAGTTAGGGGGCAGAACTATGTATGTGATTGTGTGTGCGTTAATTATTTACTAGCTGACCCGGCAGACGTCGTACTGCCTCAATCAAAAAAATCAATCAACTTTATTGAATAGCAATAAAGTTCAAATTGACTCTACATTTTATTTAGAAAATATTTTGGGAAAAAGGAAAGCGCTGTTTTTAGGGTTTTTCGGCAATTATTCTGACTTTTCTCACCTTCCCTAGACCTCCACGAACATTTCAAGACCAAAATTAGCCAAATCGGTCCAGCCGTTATCGAGTTTTAGCGAGACTAACGAACAGCAATAGATTTTTATATATAAGAGAAGATAATATCATCCAGTGAGTACAGACACCTGAGTTACGTATAAAAGTTAGTAATGTGCTTTTATGTAGGTACTTTTAATTGATGAGCAAGAAAAAGCAATTTTACATGGTAGGTACACCGCAACATTTTGATGGCGAGGGATACAGTGTGTCGAACCCTATAAAGCCATGCATGTGAGTCACGCACGCTGAATTCACCAGAACGTCCATTTTATTAAGGTTAGTCGTCCAAAACAATAATAATTCTAAAATTGGTGTGGCTCTACCAATTGGGTTCAAAACTTTCTAGTTTATGAATAAAATGTCTCAGATATGCATTATCATCAACTCATCATCTGTGTTGTACAGTTGGCGGTTGACATCAGTTTAAATTAAAACTAATAGTGAACATCCATCAATTCTTAAATAAGTAGGTCCATAATACATACTATACCTAGTATTTGACTCACTACCTACCATCTTGTTATGGTGCCATCTCCTGCTAATTAATCCTTATTTTGGATGCTGCTTGTCGATCTGCCCACTTCAAATGTACATAGAATATACTAGTTGTTTTTTCGGTTTTCCCCGCGTGGACTCCTTTTTTTTCTTCCCCAGGGTTCAAACTATCTCCAATCTCCATACTCATCAAGATCTTTTTTAACGTTTTAGCCGTGATACGTGATACGAATTGTTATGTATGCACCTATATATTATCATTTATGAAAATAAAGATATATGATAGTAACTCGCACATAATTAAATCAAGAACGGGTTCAGGACAGGCGTCAAAGGTGTTGCTTCGGCGCCCGCCGGTTACTTTCTACATAAAATGTAATGTTTAATTTTCTTACGGACCACTTTATTGTACTACATAGATAATTTTCTCATTACAGTGGTGATATCTAAACACGGGGCTGGGCGAGAGCCATTGCTCAAGGCTATAGATTAACGGTGCAGGAGTGGCGTGAAACACTCATTTTACGTATCTGATCACCGCTACTAACAAATTCAAATGCAATGGAAGTGAAATGTATTTCATTAAAATTCTAATAATATGATGTGAGACCTTAGACGTCATCAAAATTAATCAAATCTTTGAATGACATGCACGCGTGTTGAATTGTTAGAGCCAAGCTGGCCTCGGGTTTTGATTTGGTCCAGTAACGTAAGAGCTTCAAGTTTGTATCATTCTCATAACTGTAATGATCAGTCACACAACTGGTGGCGAAGGGATCCCATTACGCCGGCGCTGGCGATAGTGGTTATAGAAGCGGGAACGGCTCAGTGAGCAAGTCATTGGGTTAATGGCACGCCCGGATCGCCACAACGCTTGTGCGATGGCACGGAACACATATTAGAGGATCAAACGCCAATAATAATAATTAAGGAAAGTGATCACGGTTTTATTTTCAGAGGTGCTGCATCTAATTGGGGAGCCTGATTTCCGAGACGTGCGGCTGCGGTGGGATTATGGAAATGTCGACGAGGAAGATAAACCAAAGTTACTTGCATTTCAAGTGCACTATTGTGAGCTGCAAGCGTGGGGGCAATACCGGTGCAGGACTAAGGTAAGACCACGTGTTAAACTGTTAATTACCTTATTTTGTAAATGAGTAGGTACTTTGATTGCTCTTTATGAGTGTTTGATGTTATCATAAGAAGTTGTGTGTACAATACTTACTGTACCTAAATTGTTAACAACGCCGGTACTATAGAACGGGAGATAATAGGGCAGGGATTGCGCGCGAAGCGTGACCGCAGCGTGACTGCGACAAGGAACGCGCCCGCCAGTGATTACTGTAGTTAAGTGTTAATGGAGCACCGCTAGTTTTTGCTCAATTTATAAGGGAAAGGTTGACTAAAAATAAATGAACATAGTACACACATAGAGACACTCGTACATAGTAGATACTCGAATGTTACGAGATATATTTTAGGGATGTAATATGTATAGCTAAGGCCGCCTGAAAACGGGCCAACACACTATGTACCTACGGAAGGAAGTAGTGCACCTACCGATTTCTCCCATTATTAAATGGCACTTCGATATTTTCAGGTGATCGATAATCTTGAAGAAGAAAGCTCGACTAACGTGATACCTGGTGAATCGACAACGACCCTAGCTTCAAGCCCCGCTAAGGCAGTCCCAAGCGAGTTGAACTTGAGTACAAGCTCGAGCACACAGAGCCCGAGCATCAGGCGCGGGCGCGAGTACAGTACCCGCATTATCGGACTCCGCATGGCCACCACATACTCGTTCGAAGTGCGCCCCGTCAGGCGCGACGCGCGCGACCTCGCAGACCCGCACTCCATCGGCTCCAAAATAATTATCGTGCCCACAAAGGGATGTACGTACCAATTTACACAACGAGCCTGATTCACACAATAGATAGCGTAGCATCCGGAGTTTCCGGAGCGGACAATAACATTGTTCTCCACAGTTTCAGCTCGCGCTACTCAGTGCCTGCCTCATGCGAGCGAAGTGGAAGTATCAACTGGGCCTTATTTCGGCGGCCGCATCGCGGTCGAAGCTGCAGATGGAGGCCCGGAGCGCTGTTCCATCCAGGGCAACCCTAACAGCGCACAAGATGCGTACATCTTGCGCATACATCATGACGAGTGCGGCTCCGAAGTGAATGACACCACAGTCGCGACGTACGTTATCGTGCAGGAGAATCTGCCGATACTTACCCACAGCACTCGGCGGTAAGTGCACGTAATGGTACGTGCCAACTGCGCAACAATGTTGCAAGCGAAACTACTTCTTAAAAGTTTAGAAAGTTATTTGACATTTCATTACAGATTCCTAGTTCTGTGCACATACAAGTCGGAGACGCTGACCGTGAGGGCCGGAATAAATTTGCCTAAAGCTCATCCTGGAGACGTCCTGCTCCATACGAAACCCCAAATGGGATCTGTCGAACCGTATGATACCCAGGATTTAGATTACAACGAGCTGCAGCCGGCCAGATTGGAAGCAAGGCAGGAAGAAACTCAGCCAAGTGCGTAATCATATACCTACATAGCTGTTATATTGTTGTAATTTTTTATTAATAAAGTGATGAATCATGGCCCTTGTTACTCGTTACAGGTATGTTCGGTGAAATATCGCTGGTGATGTTCCTGGTGGTCGCCGCGTTCGGTGGCATAGCGTTACTGATTTGGAAAGTGGTTCCGCAAAGGGATAAGGATAACATATCGATTTCTACAATATCTTCCTTGAACCGCAGCGGGTTCTTCAGTAGGAATAGAGATAGATTTTCTGACCAAAGCTCAGTTTATTCCATCACCTTGTCCGAGAAAGACGAAGGTTTTGTCAAGAAACCAAGCGAAGGTGACAACACGTCTGAGGCGTGAACTTTTTTTCTATAATAAAGAGTGTGTTTTGACTTGATTGCACTTTTGGTCACATTGTTGTAAGATTAATTGTGATATATCGTTAGGAAATAGAGATCGTATAACATTAGAGTCGGGCTCGAGTAAGTTCATGTATATACATTTTTACAAAATTACGATAGTTTTTATGCATTTTGAGGCAGAAGGTACATAGGCTAAGTATTAATAAGTACACAGGTACTTATTGAAATAAGTTTAACGATAGTTTATGCTTCGTATATTTTTGGATGAGTTTCTGGAAAGTTAAAAGAATTAAGCCGACCGACCAAACGATGAGGCGCAACGGATGAATAGCCGACTGCGAAGTGTGAAGTCGCGGGTTCGTTCTCGCAATGGGAAAACTATATGTGCATTTAAAAAAGTTAAGTATTTGTCCCGGGTCTGGGTCCCGATCCACGTAGTTTCTAATAGCCTAGATACAAGCAACCTTTAAGATCGACTTTACTGTTTGTTCCTTACATACAAAACACCTACTTTTACTCAACCAGTGTGTGACGTATATTCATTTGCACTTTTACACCACGTATAAGCACTATTTTTGCCATAGGAAATAATACAATACTTAGTTGTTAAAAAAATTATAATAAAGTATGAATACCTGCATAAAGGTATAAGTACTAAGTAATTTTAATTTTACAGTTGCTTTAGGATATAACTATTTAATTAAGACTAGCAATAAAGTAATAGAAGTTATCGAGTGTGAATAAAACGATCAAATTACTTACTGCATTTTATTTAAACACTACGAGACTAATTTATTTAAATCATTCAATTTGAGAAATTTGTTTATGGAGCCTACAAGGAAAACTGCCACTATGACTACTTGTTTAGATAATATTTTTACAGATGTGAATGTAATTAGCCAAAATGTAATAAGTAAATTAGATTCAGACCATTGTGGTCAATTAATTACAATTAAAAATAAAATAAAAATCAATGGAAAAAATCTGTCACATATGTACCAGAGAACGATGATCGGACGGAGAAAATAAAATTAAAAGCTGATCGATGAACTTCCTTTTTACCGGATCGTAGAAATGCTGATGATTTATACAACTCTTTTTTCAGCGTATTTAGCAAAGCTTTCATTCAACACGATATTTACTCCAAAAACGATCATGGTTTCTGATAGACCTAATTTACGGAGTGGGCTACAGTTGGTATTCACAATGCAGGCAACAGCTGTACGATCTCTACAGTGAAAAACAATTTAGTACCTACTAGTAATCAGTTTAAAGAAACTGTAAATACATACTCAAAAATTTTTAAGACCGCAACTTAATATTCATGTTCTCATATCCCAATGTGTACAACCAAACAAGAGAAATCTTATTATTAAAGCTAATTAAAAAATATCGGACTATTAGATGACAAAAAAAAGCTTGGGATTTTAGTGAACTTGCTCCAATTCAATCAATTAGTAATAAGAATAAAATTGTCAATGTGATCGCGCCAAAAAAATTATCTGCCGGGCGTTTCTTGCCTGTTCTTTTGCCGGCGTAAGGAGGTTGGAACAGGCGTAGCTAGTTTTAAGTTGACGTTTTAAAGTGATCACAATGTATCCTATTAAATAAAACAAATTTTGACTTTTTTGACACTAACTAAACTTTAACTGATTCATAAGAGATCACAAAAAATATTTTTAGTTACAAATAATATTTTGTCTACTTTTGATGCGTGATATTTCACGTCACCGAACTCAAGAGAAAAAACATTTCAAACAGGAAAGGAGTTTATCAACTCTTTTTTTTTTTGAATAATTATTTTAGGTATCCAATACAAATATCTTTTTCTCCATCTTTAATTCAGGAAAAAGCAACTGATTGACAATGTCGTTCAGTTCTTCTAAAGCTATTTGAGCGTGGAGTCTGAGAAAAGAATCCTCCCTTTCGTCTCTATATAGGGCTTTCAACGTCCTATAGATAGGCAGTAAATTTTCTTTGAGCTGGGTCAGAGTTTCTTTGCCTAGTCCTCTGAGAAGACTGGATATGACCATGACGGCTGCGCGACGACATTCGATCGCTTTGTCCGTTTCTAAGACACTCCAAATGCACCGGAGTACCTGTAACAAAGAAAGGTTTTGAAGCGATGCTAGCTCAGTGGTAGTGACGTTAGCTTTCGATCCGTAGGTCGTGGGTTCGAATTTACAATGAGCTCTCGGTGAAGGAAAACATCGTGATGATACTATAGCTTGATGGTAGGGCACTAGGGCATTTACTAGTGCTCGCCTGGTTAATCTACCACCAAGCACCTTATGGTCTGTTCCCTAAAAAAACAATGACATTATTTTGAATGTCACCTCTAATAGTTCCAATTTTACGCTTATTGAACACCGAGATATAAATCAAAATTGGTTCAGCTACTATTCCATGGGCTGTGATACTACATACCTCGTAAATAATAGTACCAATTTTGTAATTCAGCACTAGAGCTATTTCGGCCAGGTTGGACAGGGCGGAAGCCCTGATGAGAGGGTCCTTGTCGCGGCAGCCGCAGAGCATCGTGTTCAGGAGAATGGTTTTATGCACTACAGCCATTTCACCTGGAAGAGTATATTATCATATTAGAGTTATATCCAACCTCCTAGGAAGATAACCACTACACAGTTTTTAAGTTATGTGTTGTATCGAAGAGTTATTCTGTCCATACTCCATATTTAAACCGATGTAGCGCAATGGGCGAATAGTAGCCGACTGTGCAGCGTGAGGTCGCGGGTTCCATTCCCGCTACAGGACAATATTTGTGTATTGAAAATGTAAATATAATTAATATATTGGAGACAATTGCACACAAACTGACCTAGCCCCAAATTAAGCTTGAAACTTGTGTTATGAGTACTAGAAAAAAAAAGCTTACTTTTAGCTTATTTTCACCACTTTGAGCTTAGGTTTTTTCTATGGTGAGCTTTTTATCTTTCTTTCAATCTAGATGAAAATCATGAACAATATTTTTTTTGATATAGTTGTCTATGTAGCCAACCTAGCTGATATTCTTTCTTCTTTTATCAGTGTTTATCTCAGGCCCGTAGTAATAAGCTGCACTTACCTAATCTTCTAATAACTTTAACAATGACATCACCGATTTTCATCCTCAGTTCAGAAATCTTTATCAGTTCCTCATTTGTTTTGATACTTTTCTGATCAGAAGTCATTTGTAGGAACTCACTACATAGGGTATGTAAAACATCTTCCGTGCAGTGCGTGCCCAGAGAGGCTAGTCCATTTACAGCTGATAGGTAAATATAGGAGTCTGTGTCATTGAGTTGTTTCTGAAATATATTAGTTTGATTATTGTCTATTGACTTTTGTAAGTACTAGAGAGGTAGGGAATTCGAACACTCAAAGCACACAACCATATCAACTTGTATCTCTTAATTAGATTCATTTTATGACTTGAAGTGTCTGTTCTGATCTTGTACTACATAATATATCTATTCTGTGACAATGTGTATCTGTTGTGTGTATGAGTGTATGTATTTAATGTGTGTATATTGTATGTTCAATGTACCATAGCAGTGTTTTGTACTTTTTAAGCAACTGAGAGCAACCAGCATGACATTCGCGTGATGGTAAACTCTGTTATGACAACTAAAAACATTTAATCCATATAAATTAAATACTAATACAAACCTGAAAAATGCATAGTATATAATGTTTTTTAGAAATAGTCTCCGCATCTTGAGCATCAATGAGTTTAGTCAGTTCTATGATGCCGTGTGCCCTTACTGGCAGTAAGTTATCAAAGATATCAGATATAGCTTTACCACAAGCACTTTCCGGCTGTTGTGTTACCCCTGAAGACATTAGGGACAATGCCTCTTTACATAGGATGTGATTGAAGCTAGATTCATCTCTAGACATCTTTTTTAGCACTGGTGTTATTTCCATAAACCTCATTTCTAAGCCATCTTTTTTGTTGGTATTAGAAAGAATAGTATTGAGCAGGACTAAAGCAATCGTAGTGCATTCTTCATTAGAATCGTGATTTGTTCTTAATATGAAATGTTCAATAAAACTAATAACAACCATGGGATCTTTCTTCAACATGGTAATAGTAATTGGATATGTAGATATCTCTGACAGAATGTGTAGTATTACAGCATATTGTTCATCTACATCATCTAGAAGAACTACATCTTCTTCGAATGTAAGCAAATCTTTGTTTGCCTTAATTTTACGTTTCGAACCGAGATCCATAAGGATTTCTAGTGATGCCTCGAAAACAGATTTCACTAATTCAATATCAGTCAATGACTTGAATATGTCCAAAAGGTATACCACTTTCTCGTTCTCTGTATCGCTTTCCTTTTTTTGGGATGTAGCTGATTTTATAGCAATGCCTGCATCATATTGTTCGATCTCAATTGATTTGTTCAAATTTTCTTTTTCCAATAGCAACTTCTTCATGAAATTGCTCACTTCATCTTTACCAAGCTTTTCTAGGCTTTTAATAAGGACATCATTGAGCTTCTTTTTTAAATCTACATTCTTAGTACATTTCACTCCAATATGGCACAGAATGTGTAAGTTTGGCACCAAGAGAGAGGCGTGCCAGCCTAATTTGGTAGTACAAACACAGGTGTGAAGAATATTCACTTTGTGCTCCACTTCTTGGGGTGACAAGATTATAGTCCCAGGCAAATAAGATTTTGACAACAAGCTGTCATAATCAAAAGTTTGGAAGATATCTTTGACAAAGATTTTTATTGGTTCAGAGTCAGAATACTTCTCATTGAGACTCAGTGCACACGCTACTGCTGTTGATAAAATATATTGAGTATTGTTTAAACAAAGTATTTTGGTTAATTGAGAAGTAATGTTGGTCAGATATTCATCCTCGGATATGGTTCCATGTTTTGTTGCCACTACTCTACAGATCGTGTTAATCTTTTTCCAATCAAATCCTGTGTCTATGCTATCTATTAAACATCTTATAAGACTCAGCAAACCACCGGGAGCAAGTAGTCTACGAGTTAACTCGTTCACAATTACTTTTTTCACAAAATCTGGCGGCGTTGGATTGACAACACTTTTTAGAACTAATAATTCTTTCATAAGTATCGGTTGGAAGCAGTTTTCAACCAAATGCTCATAGGTGGATACAAACTTTTGTCTCTCAGAATTCAGTTTATCATACATATTCTGAGTCATTACAAAGTTAGTATAAGATCCTGGTTTTTTCAATGGGGCAAATGCTAACTGTATCAACGCTGCCAAGTAATCGGACATATGGAATGTGACAATAATATTCTTCAGTACAGGTACCCTAAAACTTCTTTCAAGGAAGTTTGTGCATTCCACTAACAATTCGTGCTTTTCTTCATCTTTGAATCTCATCTGTGACAGTATATCATAGGCTGAACATCTTTTAGATAAAGGTATACCTAAACCAGGAATCAAACAGGTAGATATGCCAATGGACGTGATCAATTCGAAAAATGTGCGTAACAGTTTCTGATTCTTCACACTTAAAAGTAGGGAGTCATCGTTTAGAATCTCCATAGACAGTTCATCTATTGCATCTAATATTTTCATCAGAAAAGCTCTCATTAAATTATAGCAATCTTTATCATTATGTGACACATATGCAGACAGACCCTCTGAAAGAAGAATTGAAATAATTTTAAAATAATTTTATTTCCTAAATCTATACTAATTAATTAAACTTATATACCTTTCTGAGTTAACTTCTCCAACCGCTCGAATATAGGACCTAGGTTTGCCATTCTCTTACAAATTAAGCTTAATTTGATATTCAATAACAATTCAGCGTCACCGTGTTTCGATAGTCTACATAATCGTCATCATCTATTGGTTTTGGTTTTTTGACGGGGATTTTGATTTTCAACTTCAACTTTTTATTTGAATGCTTCTGCGGCGTAACCACAATTTTTCCAATGTCGCGTGGATAGAGCGAAAACAAGCGATGGAGATGGTTGGTGTAGTCGGAAGGAACAATTCTGTGTCTGGTATATTTATCTGAAACAAACAACACACAGAAGACATACACAAGACGGCACAAATATATTCAAGTAAATACATACAGATACTAATTACATATGAGTATAAATAATACACTACAATCTTATTTTATTAATTATAATACATTTAAATAATATATTTATGAAAGGGGTAAAAACAAGGGATAACAAACAGCTGAGATTAGTAGGATGAGGGATTTCTGGAGGTAACATATCATATAAAGAGCATCGAAGCCTCAAACAGTTAATTTTGTAGGGATGTCAGTTTACAATTGGCCGTAAAATTTTCCTTTAATATATCTGTTCAGCAAGCATTTGGGAGTGACAAATACAAGAAAGGTCGTGAGAATAAATTTTATAGTAATCCCTATTACCATGCAAAGCTGCATCTTTAGCGCATGAGTGAGGGATCCACACGGCAGCACCTACTTCAGAATCTTTTGTTAGTTTAGATGCATCAGTGTAAATCGTGAGCCAGTCTGTCCATTTGGTATCAATTATCTCCAAAAAGAGTTTACTGGGTTCGATAGAATTTTTGTCTATACCGAAATCAAGAATAACAGAGGGTTGGAAAATCAGATAAGGGTAACTAAATGAGTATACAGGATTTATTGGAAACTGAACTACAGGACATGGAAGTTTGGAGTATTTGATGTAACTACGAACAATGCATGGCAGGTTTTCCTCTGTTCTGTAACCTTGAGTGCTATAAATTTCATACAGTTTTACAGTTTGATGTAAGATAGGGTGATTATAATTTTGTACTATTTGATGTAAGATAGGGTGATTATAATTTTGTACTATTTGATGTAAGATAGGATGATTATAATTTTGTACTAATTTAAAATCTATCTGTTAATTAAGAACTGTCTACACAGATGTAAGGGGGGTTCTACGATTTCTACCTGCATAGCATTGATTGGAGAAGATTTCATTGCCCCAAGAATGATACAGACATTTTGATTGTATTTTAGACAGTTTGTCTAGAGCTGCTTTGTTGCCGGGATTTAAGAGAAATGAACCATAATCTAAATGGCTGCGGACAATTGCATTATATAAAAGTTTTTGAGACAATGGGTGAGATCCCACCATACACCCGAGAGCCCACGAAGGATGTTAATATTTTTTTCACATTTCGAAACAACATGATTCGAATGGGGTACTCCAGTCAATCTAGTCTCCAATCAAACTCCAAGGAATTTAACCGAATTATGTTAAAATTAGGGGTGTTTCTCTTTTTAGTAATAACTACAACATTACTCTTTGCAGTTGAGATGGACAAACCATGCTCAATTAGCCAATCGTTAAGGTATTCCAGAGCAAAGTTAAGTTTACTTTCTGCTTCTAATAAGGAATCTGGTGTCCCCTCATCATTACGATGGCGCTTAGTTGCCATCGTTGATAGCGGCATGTCCGAATCCGGATCCGGAGAATCCGGCGGAATGGATCCCATTTCCCCTGATTAAGCACGGATTGTTAGTTAAATAAACTCACCACCACCTATTATAAGATAAATATGCCTCAGGGATGAAAAAACAAATCGAAAAGTATGGAAATTCACTGAAAACTGACCAATCTCACTAATACGCGTATCTCACATACCTACCGAGTTATCGACCCGATCCAAAGAGAATGTAAGGAAGGGAAGGCGGGAACCGGGAAGGGAGGGACGACCATAGATTCATAGACATTAGATACTATAGAGACGGTAAGTTTACGGTACGGTACGGTACGGTTGAGGCCTTGAGGTACGTTGAAAATGACAGTATTTGTGAAAAAAAATATGGTACACTTTATTATTATTAATTTAAATTAGTTATTAAAATCAACACGTTTATCTAAAATTTTAGTTTAAATTTTGAACGAATGGCGAAATAAGATAAATCCCCAGAAATAGTTTATCGATGACAATTATGCATAATCTGTGGCTATGAAATAATTGACAATGACATAGACAAGTCGTAAAATCCTTCAATTACCACCGATTTCACTTTTTTTTTGGCATTTTTTAGTTTTTTTGTACAGTAATGAAATTAGGGGAACCTGTTGTACCTTGACACCCTTTGTACCTAGAGCCACTTAGTTTTTTGAAATGGTCGCGACTTTTTTTCGTCTCTTTGGGTATGGTATAGTGAACTTTGACAAGAGTAATCAACATGATGTTAGTTGCAGGCGGCTATTGCATCGAGTTTGCATGGGAGGTCAATTTAACGTTTTCGGTGCAAAAAAGTAAGATATTTCATATTTTTCATTTCTTTCATTACTTCTGTTATTTACTACATAAATTTTTAAAACCATTTGATTTAAACAAGTACTTTAGCCAAGTTTAGAATGTAGTATGCTTATTTGAGTTAATCATAACCTCCATATTTACATGTGCGAATAAACATACAAGGGTAGGGGTGTTGTACCTTGACCATAGTAAAACAGTTGTACCTTGGTCATATGGTCAAGGTACCTACATCCAAATGTATTCTTGTTAATTCAGTTTAGGAACGCACATACTTATTATTTTGTTGTTTTTTATACAGGTAAAATGCCTCGTAGCAATAACAACATCAAACGGACTCCTATTGCTAAAACAGCACTTTCTAGTGCTACTAAACTAGTTAAGAAAAAAAATTCTGAGGGACTGCCAAACATTTTAATTTGTCAAGATGTACTTTAAAGAGGTATTATGAAAACTACTTGAAGACTGGTAAAGATGCGAGCAACCTTCATGATAATATAGCCGTGAAAAAAAGTTTTTAAAATGTTTAAGTTAGGTGTTACGAAAAATATTGATTTCATTCATATAAATTCTGTTAATTAATATGTCATAGATATTAGATAAGATTATAGACGTGTTGAAGCTGGAAATAATAAAAATATTTGCTATTTGTAGAGAAATATGGATTTTATTTGATGAGTTCTAACTATGACCAAGGTACAACATAGGCGGATCTAGGTACATCACCACTGTTGTACCTTGATCAACATTCCAAACTTTTTTTAGTTCATGTAAAACCTGTAAAAAGGATGATCTATGCTTTTGTATAATTTATATTATGAACCACATTAGTTCGTCTAACAGCTAAAATTTGTTTCATCGCAATAGTTATAACCGCTGTTTTTCAAAAAATCGTTGAATGAAAAAGTGACCAAGGTACAACAGGTTCCCCTATAGTATTTTTTCGTACTATCCATGGATATGAAATGTATAAAGTACGAAGAATGATAGTATTTATACTATAATTATTATATTACGAAATCCAACACTGGGCATAGATTAAGTAGAATATATTTATATACCTACTACGACCCGACCACCAATTTAGATTTACTTTTTTTTTGTTTGAGACTGTTGTGACACATGGCAGTGACAGACTGGTTGACAGTTGAGTCTCTGACACTGACTGCGTCACGATCCTGACAGACAACGTTAACTTCAAGGATTGTTAGGAATGTGTTATATTAAAACTTTCTTCACTTTTCTTGTAAAAAATTATGACCGGCTCGTAGCTGTTTCATTGTATTATTATGGTAGATTGGCAGCATTTTTGACATAGTTTTTACACTAACTTCTAGATCTTTCAAAGTCAAATTTATGACAAATGTCAAAGTCAATTAAGTCAAACAGCTGCTCCATGACGCAGCGCAGGCAGAGCGAGCAAGCACTGTAGAAACTGGAACTATATTTTATACTAATTTCATTGCGGTAAAAGGTTTTGTAAACCAGGAATTACCTCGGGTAAAAGTAGATTTTGCGAAAGATAGAAATAATAATCCATCATGTTGATTAAAGTTAAGGTAAGAAAGCTATTAAATTTTGTACATCCATGAACTAAACAATAGCTACATACTAAACTAACCTTTATTTGATAGACGCTTACAGGTAAAGAAATCGAGATAGATATTGAACCTACCGACAAGGTAGAAAGGATCAAGGAAAGGGTAGAAGAAAAAGAAGGCATTCCTCCACAGCAACAACGGTTAATCTTTTCTGGCAAACAAATGTAAGTATAGTCCCCTTTCGTTATTCAAAATTACTGAACGCATTTACTGATTATTGCATTTGTTGGACAACAATAGGGTGCGTTCTCGATGAATCGCAACAAGTTTATTCATTTTATGAAATTCCAGTGATGGTACTATCATTATTATCAGTGACTTGACAGGGTGGTGGTCTATAACAGGATCTATTAAAGGTTGATATAGTTTACCATACTAAGTATTCTCACTATCTCACATTTTTGAGATGCTTTTGCAAGTGGCCAGTCTCTGCAGATTTGATATGGTTTCCCAACTGCCTTGAACCGGGGGACACTGTAAGGAGTCTGTCTCGCAAGTTCATATTAATAAGTTATGTGCGGATTTGTCTTGGTTCAAAACGTTGATGGAAAACATTGTGAGGATACCGGCATGCCCAAGAACTGCAACAAGGGCATGCAACATCTACCAACCTGCACTGGGCCAGCATGGTAGATTACAGCCCAAACTCTCTCTGGTGGAAGAAGAATACATGCTGCGCCGACCCCAAATAGATGGGACCTGGGCAAGAAGATGAAGATTGCAAACAAAATGTCTTAATGTTGATATCTTGTTTATTTCAGGAACGACGAGAAAACAGCACAGGACTACAAAGTTCAAGGTGGCTCCGTACTTCATTTGGTGTTAGCTCTAAGAGGCGGAGAGTGATCTGGCTTGTGATAATCTTCTATTTATAATGCGTAATTTTATTTTTCATTTCGAGTATAAAGTCATATAATGTGATTTTTGAGTTTCTATTTCAAAATGCATACACCAATGCATGCTAGCCCAATTCTGTCACATTTTAAAATTAAATACAACGTCTTAAGTAATAAGTAACACATATGATATAGAATTCGTAAAGGCAATATCAAATGTAATCATATTTATTTTGGTCATAGAAGACTAGCTAGCTTATGCCATCCTATTTCATAGTAATTATTGATAATTTACTACTCGTGACAGATTTGCTATGGGGCTCAATATTTGAAATCTATGCAAGTAACTCACAGAAATCTCATGCCTTTGTCTGTGTAAATAATAGATAATGGATAATTGCAGGCTTTTTCATGTTTTTTCTTTGCTGCAATAATACCTCTCTACCAAAGGTAACTGTTTGGTGAAATGCAATTTCCTATTTTGGTTACATCTTACAGGGTAGCATTTGACATTACAATGTAGTGATCCTACGCAACATGGAGTGGGAACTGCCTCTTTAAGTGATGCTGCCCGAAGACAGTACATTCCTGTTAGATGCTTGGTGACAGATTTCTTGAGGGTGGTAGCTAACCATACAAACAGAAGTGAATGTCCAACTTTGGTCTTATAACAATACTTTTCAACACTGAAAGCTGAGCTCATTGTAAGATTTGACCCCATCCTATGGGTTGTAAGTCAATGTTTCTACCACTGAGCCATTGGTTTATTCCCAACAACCCACACTGGTAGACGACTTCACTCTCTCCTTTTAAGATGTGTTTCTTCTGGCACTTAATCATGTAGGTAGGGCATAGCGATGATGGCTCAGTGGTAGTGACGTCGGCTTGCGATCCGTAGGACACGGGTTCGAATCCCACAATGAGCTTGAGCTTTCGGTGAAAGAAAACATCGTGATGAAACCATAGCTTGGTGGTAGGGTATTTTCTAGTACTCGCCTGGCTAGCTACCACCCTCTTGTTAAGAATCTGTCGCCAAGCACCTATCGGTGTGTTCCGGCAGCCTCACTTGAGAGCCAGTTCCCAGTCCAGGTGTAGCGTGGCGCTATCTTAGACCACATCGTCACTTAACATCAGGTGACTTGTGGTCAAACGCTACCCTGTAAATAGTAAAAAAAAAAGAAAAAAAAGGGAGATAGTATAAATATTAATATAGTATGTATGTATAAATAAAACGAAGTAACAAGTTGAGCAGGTAATTTATTACATCTTTAACATTGTACACAATATACTCCAGGTACAGTTATTTTTTACATAATATACCTAATTTGCTTTGAAAGGATACCATAAAAATAAAACTCTTTGGTTGATCACACAAACAACATCAATTTCTATATTTTTTTTTACTAATTTAAAACTGTAAAATGTATAATTACCACAAGCCTTTAATTTCACAATTCACAGAGATTATTTATCTATTTACTAGTTTGAGCATTAAACTACTCAAGAATTTGTAATTGTAGCAATAATTTGACATCCATTACTACAATTTTAATAACTACATACACAGAAGCATGCAGATTCTAGCATGTACAAATTACAATTTATAATAAGTAATAATATTAGAAATTACATAGGTAGGTAGTAAATGTTTTATCCACATTAACACATACACAAAGAATGCATTAAATATGAACGAGGTCCAATTGTATGGTGAACATGTAAAATACTACGAACGTGTTTTCACTATTATTTTATCAAAACATATTAAATGACATTGGGACGGAAACATTTCCTTTTATAATTTTGATCAGAAAAAAAGTTAGTTTTAGTTAAATTTTGTTACAAATAGAATAAACTTGAGCTTTAAGCAAAGATTTGTCAATGCGTTTAATTTTGGCACACAATGTATCTTAGGAAATAAAAATGTTACTAAGTAGGTATATATACACACATTGGGATACGAATATGAAGATATTTACTTAATCAGTATTTGTAGCGAGAACATGGCTTTTGAATTTGAATCGTAAGATTTAAAAATGTTGTGGAAGTTACCGACATCGTGTGGATGCAACCACAAGATTATAAAAAAATATGGATTTATATTTATATATATATTTATTTATATTATAAATGGGTATCGTAATACCACAGGCGTAATAAGAGTCTACGAAAGCAAAGAAGAAAGATTGCGAATGTGTCATTTATAATAATTGGCTGTTGTTTGACTTATGTTAAGAATCTGTCGCCAAGCACCTATCGGTGTGTTCCGGCAGCCTCACTTGAGAGCCAGTTCCCAGTCCAGGTGTAGCGTGGCGCCATCCTCGACCACACCGTCACTTAACATCAGGTGACTTGTGGTCAAACGCTACCCTGTAAATAGTAAAAAAAAAATGTATTACTACCTGTTCCCCGCGGTTTCACCCGCGTGGGCTACAGTTTATCGCGATAAAAAGTATGCTATGTCCTTTCTCAGGCTCTAAACTATCTCTGTACCAAATTTCATTTAAATCGGTTCTGTAGTTTAGGCGTGAAAGACAGACAGACATAGTTACTTTAGCATTTATAATATTAGTAGGGATTCCTAATATACCTACTAGTTTAGGAAAATAAAATGACATGGGCTTTCTGGAAAGCCTCTAAAATTTTGAGACTATGAGAGGCCTTGGAGGCTATATTCAACGGGCGAGTATAAATAAGACACGTTTTTTGTCAATAGACACTGAAGATGACCACATCGCCTAAGAAAACAACGAAGCCTTTTTATGTTCAATACTTAGTACCTTTAGTTTTTGCTTTCGATTGCGACAGTCATCAGGAGACGATTTAATATGAACATCATATTTATTTACATCTATCAATTTCAGGATATTGTTATGGGGGCAAGTTCTGATAAGCCAAGTTTTATGTTCTTACATAGGCGGTTATAAATAACTAATACACAGAGCAGAGCATTATCAAAATTTGCACTAATATATTACAATTAAAATTATTCTCGGAGAATAACTAAGGGAGATCCATTTTGCCTCGTGGTTGATCAGCACGATCTGTAAAAAACAAAGGAAACGTAACTATTGTGCACGAAATATTTTTAGTTGGGTAGGAAGGTCCACCTACTTCAAAAATTGTTCCGTCACAAAAGATCAGAAACACAACCAACAACAGTAGCTTTAGCTCTTTGTATTTTCGAATGCAGTGACGAGTTAACTCAGGCAATTTATCTGACAAAGACCTAGGTACCTGGACTGTAGTGGCTTCGGCCGCTATTGTCCTCCGAGAGGGCAACAGTGCTGTTAGCCGCACACAATTGATCATCTCACTCCATCGACTAAATTGATAATGATGCAGTTACAAAATATCTAGGTAGCGCAGTGTACGAGCACACCTATTCAGGCCATTCGGGGTAGATTTAGGTCAATGTTACTAGCCACTGAGTATCGCGCAGCATGCAACGTGTGTGCTAGATATATAGGCATAGCGATAATATAAGAGTGCTAGCTGAACGTTACAACGAACTAACACGTGCGTTTCTTTTTTTAAATTTACTTCATAAGTATAGGCTAGCGTTTGACCACAAGTCTGCGGCGATGTGGTTAAAGAAAGCGCCACTCTACGCCTGGACGTGGCATTGACTCCCTAGTGGGGTAGCCAACAGACGAGCACTAGAAAATGCTCTACCACCAAGCTATGGTCAAATGATGTGTCCCTTCGCACTGGGAAGTAAATTCATCTATTTATGTAGTAAAATAATTCAAAAACAGCTTTTATACATTTTAATCTCATGAAAACATAAACCTAACAAAGAACCGGTAGCTAACGTTAGTAGATACGCAGTACGTATATGAAAAGGAGAATATTCACTAACACAATGCAAATGGATAAATTTAAATACTGGAGGCATATAGGTAGGTACATCTGTGTAGACAAGGGTTGTGATAAAATATGATTACGTTACGACTTAGGTACCTACTACCTACATAGCTATAGTCCATTGGACTGTGACCTGGAAAATCGTGTCCTAAATATTATAACTGACTGAGTGTCACAACTATCGCTCCGCTATCGTTATATTGTTATTATGTCAATTTCATGACTTCTAAGATGTTTTAGTAGTCGCAACTCTTCAAAAGACATCTTTGTTTAAAGCAGGCCTTTACAAATGACTCCTGGAATACTTTAATTACATACTCTTATTTTAATACATATACGTATTAAAAAAACCCGTGACATAAGAATAAGAACACTCTACTTAGATCAAGTTGATACCTACTCAGATACTTACATCCCTCTGTTTGCGTCCATAGAGGAGCCTAAACCGCCGATGCTTAGAAACCAAATGTTGGAGTGTTACTTTTTACCAGTTAGGGCGCTAAATTTAGCATGGAAAATCATTATTTGTAAATCCTTCTTCCATAATTCTTTCTTGAGAGCCATATCCCATTCCAGGTGTAGCGTGGCATCACCTTCGACCACGGCGTCACTTAACAGGAGACTTGTGGTCAAACGCTACCTTATAAGATATTAATAAAATACCAAATCCTTACTAATATTATAAATGCGAAAGTAACTCTGTCTGTCTGTCTGTCTCGCTTTTGCGTCTAAACTACTGCACAGATTTAAATTAAATTTGGTTCGGATACAGTTTGATCCCTGAGGACATAGGATCATATTCGCGATAAACTGTAGTCCACGCGGGTGAAACCGCGGGGAACAGCTTGTACCTAAATTAAACTTGGGGCATAGCTATTTTATGATAGAGAAAGAATAAGTTACCAAGTGAGATCAGCCGTCGGAGAGCGAGGGTGTGACCCAGCCGTACTTGTCGTGCGTCTTGACGACGGAGCGGAACGCCTCCTCGGCGCGCCGGCGCGAGAACTCGCAGCAGGGCCGCGCCGGCGCGCGCGCCACGCGCCCCTGCCCCTTCACCACGGACGCCGCGAACTGCATCACCACCGCCTCTACCGTGTACGCGGACGCCCAGCCGCGCGGCGTCAGCAGCTCCATGCATATTGCACCACCTTCGAGTGACAAGACAGTTTTGAACATGCGTGAACTCGTGAACGGGTGCTGCTTGTGGGGTCTGGTCTGATTTGGTTGTAATCCCGTAACTCGTTAATATTCGTGTTTCCGTATCCCTATGTGCACAACCAACCAAGAGAAATTCTAGAAGTATAGGCTTATTATAAAATATCGGACTATTTACATTATGACAAAAAAGCTCGTGATCATGGCGCTTGCAACAGTGCCGAAATATCGAGAACTCAAACAAAAACAAATACATGGTAATTATCCCGTTATAAAACCTAATTCTAATGATTTTGACCATGGTAGTTTAAAACAGTATATTCAGTATATTCAGTATATATATATATATATATGTATTCTCGTGATCATGGCGCTTGCAACAGTGCCGAAATATCGAGAACTCAAACAAAAACAAATACATGGTAATTATCCCGTTATAAAACCTAATTCTAATAATTACTGAATAGTTTACAACCGGATCTCTATACACACTTGGATATTAAATTGAGCGAATACTGTTGAGATTGATTTTATTGCCGTTTCCTCACCTTCCATCACAAAACCCTTTTCTATTCGTGGTTCGATGACCCGCATGAAGGGAGGCGCGAACGGGAAGTTCTCCGGGAAGATCAGGTGCAGCAGAATGTTTGAAATGTGCAGCTCTCGGAGATCCGTCGCCAGATCACTCTCCGGGTCTATTTGGTGCAGCCGAACGTGCCACTCGTACAGGTTGTCGTTTACTAGTTCCACCTGGTCGATTGAAATGTTTAGTCAGTTATGCTGAATGAACGTTGAAACTAGTTAGGATGACCTATTACGAAACTATGAGAAGCCGTCTAGCGGGGTGAGAACCCAGCTCAAGCACTTCCTAGTCAGTCATTTCAGCACAAGCGGTATAGGTTAGGTTCGCTTGTAAAATATATTTGCAGACGTCGGCACCCCTGATGCTTCATCGCCCGTGTAGAGACGACTCTGACTATGATATTAGCCAAGTAACGACTACATGGTCCAACTACAATAATAATATGATGTCTGATGATGATCCTGTAGGTTTCTTTTTTTCTCAAGAGCTTCAGAACCATGATGAAGGAGGAGTTCAGAGTTAGATTTTTTTATAGAGACCAAGGCTTTGAAAGTCAGAAATGAGCTGCTGCTTTGTTAAAAGTAATGTAGGCTAGTACTCCATTAAGAACACTGACCGTGAAGACAGGATCTTGCCTGTTGTTCTGTAACCGCTGGATTTCTTTGAGTTCCTTCATGAGCCTGCGCGTGCGCACTGCCTCCGCCCTCTCCCGCACCTCGTTAGCGCCTGCCGCCTTTTTCTTGACGAGCGAGGAAGCCGCTGGACTTGCAGGTAGACTAGCGGCTGCTTCTGCTGGACTTACGCCGTCTCTATAAATAGCATTGGTATACGTGGATTCGTGGAAACACTTCAAGGGTGGCACAGAGACATGAACAAACTACAAACGTCAAAGTTGCAAGATGATGAGATTAAGCATTTGTGCGCTCATCACACAAATCTTTGCCTCTGCCAGGATTCTAAACTGGTATAAAAGTGCAGCAGGTAGGAACGCTACAAATGCGTCACACGGTGTCGTAGAGATATTTGGATAAGATAGACAGACATGCTCGTAGATACAATGATAATGAACAGGATCAGTGCAAACATGCCTGTGATGTCAGATTGTAGTATTTATAACATAATGACATGTTATGCGATGCCATTGAATTATTCTTTCACAAAAAAAAAATAATGTATCAATTATGGTGTAAATAACAGTCCTGTTTCGGTAACCATTCAGAGCGCACCTGTTTAAACATTCCAAAGCATAACTGATTAACATAACAACTTTCAAACTGTATCAATTTATTTATGAAACCCACCACAGTAGAGTACCTTTATTCATTAGTTGTCAATTTCTAGTAAGATCATTAAAACAAACATTAGATCTCTCTATTACCCATCTTGCAAAGATATTTACATCGAAGCTTATGAATAATTTATTCTTATAAGCACGACTGTTTATGATTCGAACGAACGACCTTAATCACCCAGCCAGCATCTTGAATACTTGAACAGCAGAGCCCTTGCAAGATTTGCAAACCGTTTTATCATCACAAAGAATAGGGAATAATACGTGAACAATTGGTACCTACACACTCTGTTCTACTAATTTACCTAGTAGTTAGTACCACATTTATGTGTCTTATATTTGAGTAGAGTCTTTGTCATCTTTGTGTACGATTATGAGCACGTAATGTCCAGAAGGAATGCAGCCGACGACGATTCTCATGAGTTCTTATTCGATGCCATCATGCTATGATCGTACTTGTACCTAGCACTGTGGTGTGGTCAGGTTACGTTATAAATAGCTCAGTCAGTGGACACGGAACCAGGTAGAATGAAAGCCTACATACCTGCCTATTTGTGTCAGATGGTTTGAGAATTGAGATCCTATCTAAACAAAATAACTAAATATCTGGGTTGAGATGGCACATATACTTATTTGATGACTATGAGAGTAGAATAGTATCTTATCCACTAATACTACCTATCTCAATGCGGAATTGGAACAAATGCATACCTACCTACCCACATTTTGTTGTGTAAAAAAAGATGTTCTCTAAACCTAGCTGTCATTCTTCGAACTGAATTAGAACTAGGTACAATAAGAATGTGAAAACGATGTTAGCTAAATAATCTCGAAATCTCAGCCTTGGGTTTGGATATTATCCAAAGAGCGGGTGTAATGTGATGTGCGTCGGGTCGGCCATTGACTCGCTGGAAATGTATGCAAAGATTACGTCAACAACTTCTTCTGATGAAGTGCATAATGTGTGCGCTAATGCATGAACCGTGTTCCAAGAAACGCACATTGTAAAACACCGATATTCCAAGACTAACTTACTGAATTCTACAATAAACATTCACTCATCGTTTATATCAATAACAATTTAAAAATATTATGCTCATTTATGCTTTTGTAATGAATTGAAAGGACTGGCAATACAAATATGGTACTGATTTGGCAAATGTTCATTTCCCATACTATACGACTATTGTTTCACGAAATTGTTGGTCGATTGATTCCTTTCAAGAAATATGTGTTATCTGTGGTACATATAACAAAGGCAATCTAAGTCTCCAATAGCCAATATTCCGCCCGTACTAGAATGTCTGATAAAGTCTTCAGGATTGTTCAAATAAGTGTTTAATATCTAAGTACTAGACATGTAGAGTGCTTATTTTGTCTGGCTTGCGCTACCCCAGTTTGGGATCGAACTTGTTCTACAGGCAAACAAGTGCTACGTGGTATTTTCATTTCACTTTCACTTCTCTACGAAGCCATCACCAGTTTTTTTTTCTATTCCATAATGGGTATTGGGTAAGTATGGCTTGCTACGTCTATGTAAGGTACCTATTTACTGATGATGGGCCAAACTTCGATAAGGAGAAGCGCTATTAATTTTATGATTGCATTTGCGACCACATCATTTAACCAGTTACAATTTTATGCTTCTTTGTTACTAGTTATAACGCTAAGTCTAAAATTAGATACGTAACCTTAATCAGCGCTCATGTAAATAAATCGCGTTTATTTCGGATCGTTGCATACTCGCGCCTACTCAAGGTGGGTACTGGGACTACTGGGTATGCTATAAGCGATTGATTTACAGTTGCAGTTGGTTTCAAGAAGCATTGTAGTTACTTGTCTACATTCAACAGTAAGATGCAATAATAACGATAAGTATATAAAGTGTATGAACTGTCTGTGACTCCTAGGATGTTCACTGATCAAGAAAACACAGAAAGGCTCCACAAAGTTATGAAATTAGAGCAGTGGTACCTGTTAGATCTTTTTCTTTTCGCATTTAAAGTTAATCCTTATCAACCCAACATAGAATTAGAAACAGAATAGAACCCAGTAATAGAAATAGTCCTTATACTCATTGTCTAGGTCATTACCTCTACCTAATCAAGTGAGTCGATGGCATGCTTTTAATAAATAATTTTAAGGCTTTGTTTATGCTTTCGTTACATCTATTAGTTACCACAGCGATTGTGTCATAGTCATATAAGAACAATGGTGGGATGAGTGCCCTGATTCGTGCATTATTTTCCTTATAATTTACTATTATACAATGCCTATGAGTCTTTGTTGCTGTGTTTCGTACTGGAAGTATAAGAATTGATACGTAGGTAAGCAGACTTGGTAGAGTCTAGATTGACAAAGTACAATGTTAATATGTAGGTAAATAAAGGCAATGAAGGCGTGTAAGGCACTCATTTTGATTCCAAGTTGAACGATTACGCGTTAAACCTTAGCACCGTGCTCAATGCTCTTAAGCGTCAATGTAAACACTGTCTTTGTCTCTTAAATACTTGGAGAAGACAAAATGACGCAGCATCGAGTTCGCACTTCCTGAAAGTGTCGCTTGAGTCAACTAATAGGAAGACAGCTTGTCAGCTGAGACGAAGAAATGCTCCGTCATTGATGTTGCTTTAGAAGAAACTAGCTCACCAGAGAACACACCCATAGTTCGTAGCAAGAGTTCTAGGCATACAGTCACCAAAACAGGAAGGTTCAATGAATAATTAGTTGACCAATTGCCCAGTTAATTTTGTAGGTAATGTGTCTAACGACGATGTTAAAAATAGATGGAACTACATAATTAAATGGCGAGTGCTTACCGAACCACAAGATACAAGTGCCCATATATATTCTGTGCCTACGTTGTTTTTATACATAGTCGTAATCGTATCGTAAGGTAAACTATTCGAGCAGTTTACGTTTTGAGCTCGTGAAGCTAAAAAATGAGGTTAATTACATTCATTCATTTCATTGCGTTTTTTACAACTTTTTTCAATGATTTATTTGCAGAGTCCGCCTGAGCAACCGCAGCTTTGCAATGTTTCCCTTGAAATTACATGGCATCATTTACATGTTACATAAGTATACAAGTATATTATAATATGCAAATGGATGATGAGACAAAAAAGTCGTTCTAACTCTCCCTTCCAAATTTCATCAAAATCGGTGCAGTAGTTACGGTGATACGTGGTAACAAACACTCACACACAAACTTTCGCATTTATAATATTCGCCTTATTATTATGTCTTCTAGTAGTAACGTTTTCCTTCACAATGTAATTGGTGTCTAAAAGTAAAATGATAAGGAGTTAGTTCTCTGTGCTAAAATTATGGCAAACTTATCGAGCATAATATAATAAATATGCCTATAAACCTTTATAATTACTTATTAAACTGAACATAAACTCTGAACTGTTGCATTATAACTATCACTAACTGTAGGTAGAATAATATATTACAGAAAGTCATTTAAGTTCGTCTAGATAAAATGTGTTTATTTCATTTTATGGTATTAAGTACCTATTACCTTATATCATCTATTATTAGAGACGTTGATTGCTTCAATAGAGGATATTGTTAATCTATCTATATAAGAATCAAAGTCCTGACTGACTGATATCAACGCACAGCCAAACCGCTGGTCGTAGAAAGTTTTGGAGGGTATGTTTGTCTTGACGCGTAGGGGAGTACTAAGGATTTTTTGAAATTCAGCCCTTATGGGGGTAAAAATGGGAAACTGTAGCCCACGCGGGTGAAACCGCGGGAACAGCTAGTCAAACATGAATAAACATCAAACCGAATATTTAATGCATTAATGCTATTGTGAAATTGCAAGCAATTGAAATTTGAATTGACTGATTACGTGACCGATCACGAATCGCCACTCCACTCTTGTTATCAAACATTGTTGTTACAATAGATTGCAACGTCCGCTTCGGCCCAGTTCGTGCTACATTTTCATTCAAATTTTTAGCCTTTAAAGAGCAATGTTTGATGCTTCTTCTGTTTTCGCAAAGTATAAAGATAGGTAGGGTGTGCAGACCTGTGTCTTCGCAGCAAGCCGCGTCGAGCCGGCGAGCCACTGGGACCGGCACCGTCATTTTCAATTTTCTCCGGAGACCTGAACAGCTTCCTGAATGCAGCCGCCATCTTTTCCCGTGGTCTTGACGCCATGGTGCACTATTACATCAACTTTATCGTCACTTTTCAGTTAACTTTCACACAATTTGTATATATTTACATTCGCGAACCCGCCGGTACCGAACGTCGCAACGTCATGTCAAATGTCAGTTTATTTTGAAATTTCATCTATCGAATCGCTTGCAGTAGAGTAGCCATAAACTCTGCCAGTTCGATCAGATAGTTAAAAGAGGTTGCATCACTTGTCTCGCACGACGAAGGTTCGTGATGTGCGACCGTACGCGGCGGCGTCTGGTGCAGCACACGTGCGACTACAGAGTGAATTGAGTGAAACCGAAACTTGGCGCGGCCTAGGAGGTCGCACCTTCGCGCTGCTCAGCGGTGCGGGCGGACGCGGCTCACGCGGCGCGGAGCGGCCGCAAGTGTGCCACAGTGCGTCTGCGCATGTCACACGCACGACCGTCTCCGCCAGCTGTGGCGCTCCTCGTGTGAACGAACTCTGACTCCTTTTGTTCTGGGTTGAGGGAAAATCGTTGATCCTGTTGCTCTACCTTGAACCTGTCTGCCTGTAGTGCGGGATACAGGTCCCTGGCAATGCGACTCTACAACAAAGGAAAAGATAGAGTCAGTGACAGAATTAATTGTGATGTTTGATATAAGTATTAATGTTTATTGCTACAGCTGTTTTCTACCTATCTATACTCATAGCTCATTACGCTATATTAGATATCGATTCTGAAGACCTTTGCACTATAATTGATTGCGGTACAGAAGTGCTGCGGAAGTGTATGTAGAGCCAATCTTCCCAGCAAATAAATACATATATTCATACATAGCTTCTGCTCCTTTACTACGGTCGAGTAAATCTACGCCGCCCGTGATGTCCTTGACGCGTCCTTAGCATTGGCATTGGTAAAAGTTCACACGCACAATGGCCAGAGCCTATGCAGTTATTGGCAACTCGCCCAATATAATGACATTATATCCCTTTGCTCGATCGTTGTTGTGGAGTATGGGGAACATAAAATTGCATGTATTTACGAACAATTAAAGCATTATTAAACTTATAGAAGTAAAGATACCTTAGTTTTTTTGGTCTGATACTAATTAGTACTGAGAGGGTAGATCCTTTAGATATAACCAAATGAATTTTATATCTTTAGTAGATTCACTTCAAAACGTCAAACTTGGAACTATGACTATTCCAACCTCCGTATATACGCCGGCAAAAGAAGAGGCAAGAATCGGCCGGCAGGTCAATTTTTGGGCGCAATTACAATATATCTACTTAAGAACCTAAAATTAATAAAGCAGCGTTTGATGACAGGTAACAGATTTTTAGCTATAGTAGAGTGATTTCTAGTATTGTTTGTTAATGCAGAACAGTCTCCCTTCGCAATAAGTTTGAACCAAAATATTCGATTATGTACCTATACTATTCCGAATGTGGTACTCTTTTCACCCCAAATTCCTTTTATTGTTTTGTTTCCTCTGTTCGGTAGAGATAGTAGAAAAATGTTTAGTCGTCGCAAAGCATAAATTATTTATTTGTGTTGCCTAAAGCTCTAAAATACGCAGAATGTGTAGTGGAAAATTAAGCTCGAAATTCCACAGAAATGGTACCAGCTTGATGTTGTTTGGCAACTAAATGGTGTAATGATAGTAGGTAATATTCTATTCGGAGCTGTGAGCTGAACCCATTTAAAATGCCTACCTAATTAAGCGTCTTTATAAACATAGGAAACATAATTTGCAAGTATCTTAATTTCACTTCAGCCTCTATGGTAATCGATTATGCAGATATTTTATTATTACGTCGTGTTCTCATTTACACTTTTGCGTTTGGGTTTACATTAATGAATGTGGAGGAAGCTATACCTACCTATAGGTAGACATTAGGCATTAAAAACTGTTAAAGTTATAGAACGCAGAAATTTCGGAAATATTCGCAAAGTACCAGGTGGCCAGGTGGCCAGGGTGCTGCTTGTGGGGTCTGGTCTGCTTTGGTTGTGATCCTGCAACTCGTTAATATTAATGTTCCCATATCCCAATGTGTACAATCAAACAAGAGAAATCTTATTAGTAAAGCTAATTAAAAAATATCGGACTATTAGATGACAAAAGAAGCTTGGGATTTTAGTGAACTTGCTCCAATTCAATCAATTAGTAATAAGAATGAAATTGTCAATGTGATCGCGCCAAAAAAATTACCTGCCGGGCGTTTCTTGCCTGTTCTTTTGCCGGCGTAAGGAGGTTGGAACAGGCGTAGCTAGTTTTAAGTTGACGTTTTAAAGTGATCACAATGTATCCTATTGAATAAACATTATAGAATTTTGAATTTTTGAATTTTGGCAGCTGACTCTATGATGTATGAGCAACACCAGATGTAGCGCTCACGATCATCCAAGCGACTTTGTCATCACATCACATCAAAACAAATCCGTGATTCATCAATCATCTCTTAGCGACATTTATTTAAAGTAACTACATAGACAAGAAGTTGGAAAAAGCTTATGTTCTAAGTGATGTTAAGCGGTAATAATCGTATACTTATAGCAACGTGAACGCGATATATGTACCTAACCTTAAGTAACAAACGAAATAAGAGGATACTAATCCCTTTTTCCCAACTTTTTACCACCAAATGGGGGGAAAGGGAAAAATCAGTAATGTATGCCCTTTCTTCGCACAATGGAATTTATTATATTTGGCAGCGGGGAGCAAGGGAATACCCAGGATACAATCTTTACAATTTTATTATCATGGTTATCATTCCGTAAATTTGGCGGTCAGGGTCGCCCAAGTCGCCTGGGCTGCCCACGCAAGGAAAGTTCGAGTGGGTTACGCCTTATAAATAACCTAATTTGCGGAAAAGGGATGAAGAAGAAATTGCTGAAAAGCTTAATCCACTTACAACATTTGGTTGTTCATGGTCCATTCACGAAAAAAAATGGCTTTATTTTCATTTTCTTTACCTACCTAAGTATACCCTACTTCTTGTTGTAGGTAGGTACAAAAAGATAAGCTACATCTCAGTGGTAGGGAGTTTATACGATAGGATATATAGGTCGTGGTTTCAAATCCTGCAATGAGGATGAGCTTTTGGAAGAATAACAACTTGATGAAATCATAACTTGATGGTTGGGCTTTGAATAATGCTCGCCTTGTTAGCGAATCTGTCCCCATGCAAGCACCTATTGGTGTGTTCTACCAGCCTCACTTGAGAGCCAGTTTCCCACTTAAAGGTGATGTAGTGTGGTGTCGTCTCCTTCGATCACACGCTACCTTGACGTTGGCTACGTCACAGTTTCCGCTAACTTCCTACGCTTACGGAGAATATAATTATATTTGTGTATTGGAATCTTCGCAATTTTTTTTCTGACCGTGATCCCTGTAGTTGTTTATTAGGTAATCAGGAAGTACCAATTGACCCCTGGCCCTGACTAGTTAGGAGGGAATCCGATAGTAGGTATTTCTCACGAGAGCAAGGGAAAGTGATCACGTGTTTTAATATTTGAAGTAGATTCAAAGGAATGAATTTCCGATGAGCAGGTTGGTACCTACGTTTGGTAAAGTATCTATACGATTCTTGATTTTATTGAACACGTGCCAATCACCTTCTACTTTCTTTTTGTACTTATGTGAAGGCAGATAGATAATACCTACCTATCATTAAAAAATATGGCTATACTGCATTGGTTAATAAATGAACCAAGTTTTATTTTTACTATTAACTTAGTTTTTAGTCAGGTATAACATTAACATTTAACTAATTCGTACCTACTGATAGGTACTGATTCGAAATTCAATTATCTATTTCAATAATTTTCGTAGGCATAGATAATTTCTAATTCAATTATTAGAAATTATCTATGCCTACTTACAATTAATTAGCTTTCGTAATAACTTATTTACCAAAAATTAAAACTCGGAATCAACAAGAACAAAAGAATGGAGACGATTAACTATTTACATATACTGTATTATGCGGCTAATGTAGGTAGAGAGTAGTCTTTTTTTGATGGCCTACTCAATCTTTTTCAAAGAAAATAAATTTTTATCAAGATCAAATGGAAAAAAAGTATATTTTTAGTCTAGTAGGTATCAACATAAATTTAACCTCAACTCAATACAGTATTCTCGATTTATAAAGCGGCCGAATAACATTTTATGCCGAGACGTGATCGTAATAGCAGCCTTGAAGAAAAATGTTATTATCTTTATAAGCGTCCTATGGTTTGCCTGTATTGAACGCCGAAATTGCCTACTGAACGTTTTATTATCATAATAATATTGATGGTACCAATTACCAACCTACGCCGCAACCTAACTAAATCAGAGCTTGAGTGATATCGATATCATAAATAAATTAATATGGTTTACTTACACACTCATTCCCCTTACGAAAATTCCCTATGTCGCGAGAGGAATGGTCTACCTACATACAAAACACCACATCAATGAAAGAGTCTAACGAAACGATTTGCTCTCACTTATCACATAAGAAGACCGGTCTGGGTTCGAACTTTCGAACACTAATAAACACAAGCCTAGATATAAAGAAAAAAATACTAACCTTGCTACAATAACTACCTACTTAGGTATAAGGTAGGCACTTTATTAGGAAATATTAACAGCCCGAAAAGAAAAACTCGATGTAGGCGTAGATTCACAGATATCTTTATTTCTTTCAAAAGTAAGAAGTTGTGCTCGCCCACGCACATGGAAGTTTACATACCTAGTTACCTTCCTTTTAGCAAACTTTTCCGAGATAGTTAACATTCTTACTGAGGTCTGAACTGAAGAATGGAAGTTGATGAATGTCCATTCATGGATTATTACGCAGATGTTTGTTCTGTACTGTATCTGGGTGTTGTGGATCCCCGATTCACGAAGTTTCCTTTACTCTAGATACAGGATTGCTCTTTGAATGTGATTGCTATGAATTAATTAGAAACGTTTGTCGTTTGACAACTAAGCTAACCGTATGAGATGAGTAGATGTGGGGTTTAGGGGGGAAAAGGCGGCATCTGCCCTCTTTTATCTTCTGAGTATGACGTCAATGCACCACCAACGCGCAGATTACAGAGATTGTATTTTCAGCAGTGACAATCTGTAATCAAGCGTGAGATGCGAAACTTGAAAATGCCGCGTTTAAAGTGTTTAAACTGACTGATGGGTTTGTCATTTGAACTTTCTTGTGAAACACCTTTATTCCTCACATGACTTGACTTTAGTCTTTTTCGTACGTTATTAATATAATAAAAAACATACCTTGAGACTGGTTATCTTTTATTGAAACTTGATTATACAGAAGTCGTGAGGTAAAATTCTCAAGGGCAGCTTCTCCCGAAGCAATAAAGCAAACTCCTTGACCAGCTCGCCCGTACCATGTTTTAGAGCTTATTTTAGTTACGTTCATAACATATTTTCGATCTTTTAAACATAGCTATACTAAAATGTAGAGAGTAAGTACCTACGTAGCTAGTTAATATTGTCAGATGTAAGTAGGTATGAATCTACCAGTCAATGTTAGACCAATCTAGCAAAGGGATCTGAAAACGGTTAGATTCCTATGATTGTAATAGTCCCTGGTTAGATTTATAATTAATCAATCAAGAAGGTGTAGGTAGGCACACAATGACGTCACAACTACATTGTGTATATCAGAAAAGTCAGGAAAAGAACGCATAGCTTCTGACGTAAGTATGGATATTATTGCAATGCGCAATGAGTTTAACCGGGTTCGCGGCATTCGCAAATGTCGCCGTCACTCGTCATCGAGAGAGATGAAAGAAACCGGAATCATAAATACCACCTTATGTTGCACACTGAATATGGTCGTAGGAATCTTAATGATTCATCATCATAGCTAAACTATACGTGTTTTAGTCATGAGCTACGCTCATGACGGCCCTCTGTGCAGTCTAGGTTAGGCTAGTTATAAACGCAATTTCTCTACCTCCGACAAATATGTGATAGGTTTAGACTGTAGAATGTAGATAGGTATCTAGTAGAGATGCAACGGGATCACGGAATGCCGACAATTCTGTCGCATATGTTGGTAGCGCTAAAGCAGAACTTTTAGAATCTAGAGCTCGAACGGAAACGTGATTCGAGTTTTAAGAAAAATATCTCATTTCCAGACGCCAACTCATCGCAAAGGAAGCTTCAACCGACTTTACTCAGCTTTGCTGTTTCTCAGTTTATAAGAAAGAGCTATTGAGTGTTAATGTTAACCTGCAGACACTTTAAAATATCTCGCTTGTAAATTCTTTGGGAGCTTCGAACGCTGAGCCAGCCGTAAAACCTTCAAGGAAGTCGTAACAATAAGATATTATCATTAAGCATGTGCTTTAAACTATACTTTATACATACCTATTTAGGTTTATAATTTAAAAGAATACCCGACTCCTTAGTGGTTTCAACAGTTTTTATCGCTAAATTAAAAAATGCGATATTTATTTTAGCTATTTTCTATAGCTATTTTTTATATGTTTTGCCTTGATTGTTTGTAGCGTTTTTGTTGCTCCCAGATCGGAATGAGTTATGTCGACTGCGGAGTTCACTATCATCACTAATAGCCTTTTAATGGAAAGTTTGTGAGTGAGTGTGTCGTACTTCTTCACGCTAAAACGACTTTACGAATTTGAGTGAAATTTGGCATAACAATAGCTTATAGTCTGAATTAACACATAGGTAATTATGTTTTTTCAATTCGAGCCTCTTGGGATAATGGGCAAACCACGGGGCGCTGTTAGAAACAATTTGCAGGTACCCAAAAGAGAGCGACGCACACCAAGTTATAGTTTTAAATCAAGAATTTCTTTTTTTACGAAAATCTATACAGGGACCAGTGCAAGTAGATACCTATACAAACCTCAACGGAATTCATATTCAGTTATTCAAACCGAATCCGACGCGTTTCCAATCCAGCGCACAACATCTGTAAACTGAATGAATGTCATCTTGTCGGGAAATGCAACACAGCATCAATGCTAACAATTTTTTTTTATAACAAGAAAACGTTAATGTAAACTTTTCCCCTTTTGTTTAGAATTTTGGGTACGCAAAAATAAGGTTTGAGAATTGTTTTTCTTTAGAGAATTAAAACAAAATCATTCACGGAGAAAGTACAGCTTAAAACAGATTTAAAATCTTTTAGGTAGCATGAGCTGAAGCTAATAATAGTTTCTGATGTAAAAGTCTAACTTGAACATTACGTATCCAATTTTAATTAAGAAAAGAGCACAGTTTGCAGTTTTAGTCAGATTTCTGGCCCTCTGAGAAATTTCAGACGTGATTCTAGTCCCAACTGAAGAAAGGATAAAGTTCTGACTCAAATACTTTTTCAAATACTCGTATTATATTCAAGTAGTGGACGTCATTCTGTTGATCGTATACTAATGAAAAACATGAAATTAGCATAGTTCGGAATACATAGAGGAAAATTATGGTAAGTATTGGCACTTAGGACATATTTTCCCGGACATCAATAAAAATAATATTAAAACACTGGTTTTCTAACAAACTATTTCTCTTTACGAAATTATTACTGAACGTATATATAAGAACACTTGCCATACTGATTTGATAATAGGAGGCTTTTAACTTTTAATAGGAAGCTTTTTTTAAACATATGAATTTGTCAACTTACGGCTACGAACTGCTAGTACCTATATAACATCATAAAATAACACTAGCTTACTACATTTTGCAGTTTCATAAGTGGCTAGGTCACCGGCATGATAGGACATCAAGGAATGACCAAGTATGTCGTAAAAATGCTTAATATGATCCAATTTTCGTGGATATAGCTATAGTTTGGGCCAAATGGTGCGAGGGGAAGGGTCACTCAGCTAGATGGTTACTCGGGTCCCGCTAATATGAGCTTCCAGGCATGGGGTTGAGTACCCGAAACTCTTACGTAACCTGTGCCTAGGGGACGAAAGCAACCCCTGCCCAATTTACTTGTAATACCGTTACGAGGAAAATTTACGATCAAACATTTGTCGGTACGTGTGTTTATCGTTGTGTCAGATTTATCAGTTAGGTGCATTTGGATAGGCGCAACTGCAATGACAAACAAACGACGACGACAAGACAAGACGGGTTCCATTGTTGTCCTATTAGGTATATCAGTACCACTTGCTATTTGCAAACATGGTAATGAATGCAAGACTGTTTGACATGAACAAATGATAGCTAGATTTAATTTTTTTGCATGCCAGCCCAGTATCTTTGTACGTAGGTAATGCTTTGTAGTCACGGCGGGCGTGATAGACTCTGCTTTAGTAAACCCCGATAAAAAAATCTCACACTGATAATTTAATTACAATCATTTGACAACTGCAACGACCAGACTGACTAAATTAATTAGATACTGGAATTAAATTTTAGTTCTATTCCAATTAATAGATACCTATGTACTTAAATACTAAGAGCAGGCTGAGCTTTGCGGTTTCCTTCGCGTGAAGATTCTAACCGTGCCGGGCCTTTTCCGGGATAACAAGCTAATAGAAGTGTTTTAAAAATCAGCCTTTGTCACTTCAAAATCACGTCGTTCTATTCAACGAACACTTTCGCATTTATTTAAATACCTACGAGTATTATGGTCTTGTTGTGACAAAGCTTTGTAAAAGAGATTTGCTTAGTTTTGGAAATAAGTTGCCAAAAAGCTGTTTTTGACGGCTGCTCTCTTTTATTTATAAAATGAATAATACATTGAAAATGCAAAACCGTCTAGACACCACGTGCTTACTGCTTACCTTTTATCTCATCTGTAAATCCCTAAAATGCGAAACTCTATCTATCTGTCTGTCTGTTACGCTTTCACGCATAAACTACTGAACCGATTTAAATGAAATTTGGTACAGGGATAGTTTAGAGCCTGAGAAAAGACATAAGCTACTTTTTATCGCGATAAACTGTAGCCCATTTGGGTGAAACCGCGGGGAACAGCTGGTATACTAAAATATATGTGATATTTGGTTATAAATCAGTCTATATTGTTTTGGTTAAATAATAAATAAATAAAACAAATGCAACGTTGGTTTTCGAACAAAGGCAATTATAATTTGGTATAGCGATATATACTTCAGATGCATTTGCTTAATAATACTATAATTAATTATCACCAGCTTTTATCTGCACTTTGCGGGGAACATACGGCCCAGCTGAATGGAATGATAAGCACGTGGTGTCCGTTTATATTTATGTACGTACAATGTTAAATAATATAATTATTAAATTCTACACTTTCAAAATTACATAACTCTGATTTAATAAACCTTTTTTATACAAATCCTATTGCGAAAGTTTGTGTGCGTAAGTGTGGGGTGTATGTAAGTAGGTAGTAGTTAGGTAATTAGGTACGTGTGTATGTGATCTAACTGAAAACTGAGGTTAATTAGACACAGCTTTCTGCGTAGTTTTTTTTCGTTTTTCTCTTATTCTATACCTAAATAAAACAAGGAAGTGAATAAAAAAATATAAGCATTGGAGTGCCTATTTTGAGCAAATATTAACCTAAATATTTAAAACATTCTCGTTATTCAGGCTGCGGAAACCCGAGCCTTAATCCCGGAATAGGCAGGATACTTTTTAACCTGGAAAAACTCATGCGGGATAATGTGAATCGGGCGTGTAACTGCATGTGGGTAGTTGGTACACATTCATTATTCAACGCAATAAACGAGCGAGTACGTTTTATACAGGTAGATATGTAATTAGGTATGTACTATCTACTTATGTACCTACACAGCTACACATTTTAGCTAATGATCTAGTGATACAAACTACGACAACCCGCGTTGCGCCCTTGCGGAAAAAATGAGTTTTTTTAAATAAATTACCCAGTTTCTGCCCAGAGAGGAAAAATGACAATTATAGAGCAATCAATTTAAAATTATTAATTTACTACTAGAAAAAAAAGTCATAACATATTAAGTACTAGATATATAATTAACTTCGACTTTCGATATTATAATAAACCTCCATGCGTTTCAGATAGGTAACATCGCACTTACTCGTACAAATCATACTGTAATGAGTAATGAGTTATGACTAAATTATAGTCTCATAGATTGGAGCGGGTGCATTGCCCCAGCTCTCCATAGATTACTATATTGTCAAATCTATATATTACTTATATAAAAGAAAGTCGTGTTAGTTACACTACTTATTTATAACTCAAGAACGGCTGAACCGATTTGGCTGAAAATTGGTGGGGAGGTAGCTTATGACCAGGAAACGGGATAACGGGAAGACGCGAGTGAAACCGCGGGGCGCAGCTAGTTGAGTATAAAGTGCGATCACTGTTTACATAAACAAAGGAACTTCGTCACCTTGAAACGCGCGCATTCAGATGCAGTCGACACTGCGCTTCCGACACCAGATATTTACTGTCTGCCTTATTCAGGCATAGCACCATAATAATAATGGTGGACTATAGTAGCTGGTGGCCATTCTATTTTGTACCTACTGGTACATTCTTTAAGTAGAATTACACAGTGCACA
Source organism: Opisthograptis luteolata (assembly GCA_931315375.2). Taxonomy (NCBI): domain Eukaryota; kingdom Metazoa; phylum Arthropoda; class Insecta; order Lepidoptera; family Geometridae; genus Opisthograptis; species Opisthograptis luteolata. The sequence goes on from OV928034.1 coordinate 5,288,523, forward strand.
TCTTTTGCATAGTGTTTTAGATAGATACTAAGTTGATAACTTATTTTATGTATGTACTTATTTATTTCAATAGATATGTAAGTATCAGTTTATTGTTGAGTTCTGTACATTTGACTGCTAACACTTACATTTTCATTTTTGTTAGTTAATTTTATAATTGAAGAGGGTAATAGGTATATACTTGCAAGTGGTTGAAACTGTAGTGCTGCAATAATATTTTTGGTATCTCTTTGACTATAAATAACGAACCCTGAAAAAATTCCGGCATGAACCTACTCGTTAAGAAGAATCTAATGTAGGTAGGTACTTAGGTACCTAATAGTCAGAGTACCGTCACTGACGCTGCGTCACAGTTTCACGGTCTTTTATGTTTTTAGGCTACTATCTATCAACGAAAAACTTTGTGATAAACTCTTAATTTAAATAGTAAGGGGTATCCCGCCGTGACACTAAAAACAAACACCATTTTATAAACGTAACTATAGTCTTACTCTCAAGTTCCCTCCCTCCTCTTCACACATCTCCAATACCCATATGGCTAGTCCTCCGTCCACTATTATCTTATCTTGTATGCGAGCCTTTACTACAAATTTATATCCAATCTACGAAGTGAGGATAGATAAGGCAAAGCTGACCGGAACTGCTATCACAAAGTAAACAAAATTGAATACGATAAATATTTATGTAACGTCATGACTTACCTTTGCTTGGCAGGAGGCTGCAGAGGCGAGAGCGACGTAGCAGACACGCCCGGCCGGCTGCCGGGAGCCTCGCGCACTGCCGGCTCCCGCCGCCTCCCTCCGCCAGAGGGCGCTCTCACACCAACGCAGCCACCCTATCAATCGATCAGCCTTACACCCTGTACAAACAAACTTCTCATCCACAACATAGAGCTCAAAATCAAATGCACTGCCAGCCGATTTTCTCATCCTTATCACCCAGTTGGTAAGGTTTAAAATGAAGAGTGCAGGAACCAGAGCGTTGATGACGTACGGTTCGTAATGATGATTACTGAGCTTTTCCATATCAAGTGTATTATCTGTCGTTGGTATAAGTGGCGCTCTCGCTGGTGCTCTTTAATTTAGCATCAAGCCTGGATGGGTGTCGATGGGATGAAAACTATTTCTCGTGACCTTTAACGCTCTATGTTCAGTGCTTCTTGTTTTCAGTATTTTATATGTCACACTTGCGTACTATATATTGTATGTAACAGTAATCTAGGTAAATGTGATAAATTTCATATATAAGTACAATCGAAACAAATTCTTAACAAATCATATAGCTTTATTTCATTAATAGAAACGGTCAACGCATAAAATCACAACAAAATTTACAAGTATGCACGTAACATTTACATGCAATAATTAGGTATATTTAATAGGTCATCACAACATAATAAAGGTACTAACTACTCGCACAACTATCTATAGTTAATTGACTAAATATATATATCAGGTATATTAATATGTAATAATAATATAATATCTATAAAATTATAATAACTCGTATATTTTCATGCATCATGTATCATATGATATGTTTTATCACATTTGTAAATATGTCTCTCCTCGATTTTACGTTGTACTTGTACGCGATTTGTTGGTAGGCAAAATAACTTATGGCTGGTGAAAAAGTAGCTTATAGCTTTTTATTCCCTCTGTAGGGCATAGCTGTAGCACCACTAGTATATAGAGGTAGCAGCAAACTGCTTGCCAGCCGACTAGCGACTTTCAGATGTATTATTCAAAGTATAGGCACTAACACAGCAGTTTTCTGAAAATTGGTTATCTAGCGAGGACACGTCCTTTTTGGTTAAAAGGAGAGATCCATATACTGTTCCAGCGACAGCTGATGGAATGGAGAATGAAATATTATTTTAAAATTAACACTCGTTCTGTTATGACTATAACTTACTGTTACGAAATATTTAACAACTTTGAAACAAGTTTTAACCTTTTGTTTTTGCTTTAAGTTACTAATCGTCACATTATACATTTAAATGCTTCAATAAATTGTAAATTTAAAATATTGTATATTATATAGTCCAAGGAATATTTTTCAAAGTGAAATTTCAAGGAGTTTGTTATATAATCAAGTTATTTGGAAGACTAAAAACAAAACCGCAATAACTATAAAATTAAGCATACACTATAAATTACTTAATTTAAATTTATATTTATACTATAAGGAAGCCGGTTAATTATGTATGGCTAAAAATGCTCATTTTAAAAGTTTACACGACGGGCCGAAAATATGACACGTTATACAAATTATTCATGCATTATAATAATCACAAACAACACGTTTGGAGCTGAACCAAATGTAGACCATATTTAGAGAAAACTAGTTTTGAAATACTATTAGGGTACCGTTCCACTAGAGATGTGCTAATAGGCTGTGTAGCGAGGGATGTGTGTGATATCAACCAATAGGATCGTTTTGATTTCCACAGCTTAGCTCGGGCGTTAAAGTTAAGTTTTTTTACTAGTTGAAGCTAGGGATGCGTGAGTAGTGTAGCAGACCTAGTAGTAGACTTTTTTTGCTTGGTGGTAGTGTATTTCCTAGTACTCGCCTGGCTAGCTACCACCCTCTTGTTAAGAATCTGTCGCCAAGCACCTATCGGTGTGTTCCGGCAGCCTCACTTGAGAGCCAGTTCCCAGTCCAGGTGTAGCGTGGCGCCATCTTCGACCACATCGTCACTTAACATCAGGTGACTTGTGGTCAAACGCTACCCTGTAAATAGTAAAAAAAAAAGACTAAGTATTTCCGCGACTGCTCCCCACTACCTATTGATAGTAGGCTACTATCGATGTATTAACTTAGCTCTTTGTCGCATAGCTACTACGCGCATCTTTTTAGCACATCTTTGCTGCTCCGCGGCACCATTTAGCACATTGTTATAGCACATCTCTTAGTGTAAATGTACGAGTATTTAGGCACGTTTTCGTTTTTAAGTTCGTTCTTACCATCTTAGTACTAGTACAGGGATATCATTTGCGATAAACTAGAGTTCTTCTAATTAATAGATCTATTAAAGAGAGATATCCTGATTATGCCAACTCTAGATTTCATATTAGGTACTCTATTGTTGAATTGCGTGTAACTGTTTTATTTGTTTTCAATAATTTGTAACGTGTCATATTTTTGGCCTGTTGTTATAACATTACATAAAAATACTCACTACACACACACTTATTAATAGTATTTTTTTTATTTTTAAAACATTACTTGTAACAGTGCTTTTTTGTACATTTGGGGAATGTTGAATTATCAAATAATAATTTCTACATACTGTAAACAACATAGTCTAAATTTAAATACTTACCTAAAAGTTTAAATAGTCAAAATGCTTAATGTATAGGGTAGATATAGGTACAAATACAATACAATTTGAACATAGAGGTGAAATACTAGTACAAAATACGTTAGAATTCGGACCATATAGGTACTTGGATATGGTGTGCTTTTAAGTATTTACTATTAGGGTCTTTACTGAATAGGTATAACGTTAAGAAGGGAATAAATTCCGTTAAAAATTGTAAGCATTAGACAATAGTGTCGCGTTAAATTAATTGAGATAGCAGACTTTATTCAAGGTTCTACTGATTTTTTAAAAAGTTTCTAACAACATCTATAATTAAATTCATAGACTGCATCTATTTACATGCTATTATTTAGTCAAGGTGTTCCAGTTTCGCCTTTTAAACTACATTCCTTTATAAAACAAACAGTTTTATTACTGCTTCCACTAATTACAAGTACAATTTTATTGGGAATTCTATGTATCTATACATATATTCATATAAATTTACGCATTGCTCACACTTTTATGCTATAAAAGAGCAAGGTGATATATTTACAGTACTTCGTGGTAACACTGGCAAATATTTCTGCAAGTACTTACAACGCCTCGATATGGTCAGAGGTAGCTTCGCGCTATGCCTGGACTAAGAACTGGCTCTCGAATGAGCCTGCCGGAAAACACCGATAGTGGTGTTTGGCGATAGATTCTTAACAGTAAGAAAATGAATTCACACATACACACATACATGTGTGAAAATCTAGAATGATATAAATTAAAACTGAATTTTAATGTTATTCATTACATGTAAGGTCCCGTGATGAGCCACTGGATTATAATTTACACAACACTATTACTAAAATTAGTACTATAAAAGTTCATTTCTATTTAATTATGTACTTATTCATTTGTAAAAATGTAGAAATAATTAAAAACCTATAAATTAATAATTTCGTCCCAAATAAAATGCAAGCACATGCAATAAAAATTAAATTTTATATTGTTATAAGAGTACCTATAAATTTCGTTAGCAATTAAATAATTTAGAGGTAGAAAAGTTATTTTAAATTAATATACATATGTTGGTACATAACATTTTCTGTTATTTTCGTAAGTCCATTGCACACAAAAGCAATATTTTTTTTTGTTTTTAGGTCATATAAATTCATAATATAGCATAAACACAATTTTTTTAATAGCTAACTAAACAGTTCAATTCCTTCTATTATTAATTTTATTATTTTAGTCACGGTAAGCTTAGTAATCTAATTTTAACAGCTAATAATATTACTGAACTTGATTATAGTATGTTTTATATATTTAATATTAGTAGAAATTACCCATGATTATTACTATATAAATTTGGCCAAAGGGCGTATGAAATAATTCTTCAAAAGAATGCATAGTCAGGGCTTGGCCCAATTCAGTTTGCGGGAAACTTTTGCCGATCGTGGTCCACTATCTATGCCCCGACAATGGATTTTAACGCCATATCATAGAAAGAGAACAGCTACCATGCATCCTTCCATGCATTAACGAGTGCATTTTTTTGTAATACCATTTTGACAAGCATTATAACCCTATTTTTTTTTTTACAATAAGCCTAAATTAAGTTCAAGACTAGCCTTTTAATAATTACACTAAATATTGTACTTCGTATTTAAGTGATCTTTACACACAACGCATTTCACCGCTACCTGTTAAGTCTCGGAACCAGGGAAGTCATAATACGAGTTTCACTATCAGTAGCTATAATCGATATCGAAATCGTAAAATATACGTATGAAAATTTAAGTTAAGTGTAGTTACTAGAGGCGCTGTGCTGGTTTTCATACAAATATTTTACGACAGATACTCGACAGCGAGTCCAGTTCATGAAACTCGTAAACTGGGTACATTATACAATACCAATATATATGTACATACACAATGGTAGACATAAAGTATAGAATACACTATATAATTTATCTATTCTGTGGTACCGAAAGAGCACACATGCCAAATAGTTGCAAACTACTAAAATGTTTTAGTTGGGCTTGAAGATGAATTCTAATTAATTTAAAAATGTGTGGGAATCATTTGACTTTTTTTTGATTAATTTTAGTCTAAATGGATCAAAGCAGGGTTGAGTAACTACTTTAAGAATGCCGCTTGTCGTACTAATGCCTACATCGGCTATCTATACAGGCATCGAATGGATTAACATGTCTGTCCTTATCTTCTATCTGACAAATTATCATTAAAAACATGCATTCAGCATTACTTTCGGAACAGAAAATTATATAAACGTGTATTTTACATTGAAGTACCTACACGACATGACTATACACACAGCTATATGTATGGTACATTGTAAAATGCAATTAGACAAAATTATCTATTTATTCATTCACTAATTACCTACCTAAAAAGCACTAAAAAACAACTCAACCTCTAAAATAACGACTAGTACAAATTCGTCTGAACGCTTCGGTCACCATTTGTAAATCGGTTCACTTCCTAAAGTCACTTCTTTTATCACACCACTCTGAATCTTGTTTATTATTTTTCAGGAAACAGCCTCATAGCACCGCAACAACACGGGAAACGTTTAACCATAGACCATATTAACCGCAATTTTCATCTAATGAAAACCGTGAGCCGATCAAAAATAACAACCGGAGGCTAAGCCGCCACAACCACTCTCACATCAGTACACAACTTCAAAAATTGCACATTAGAATATTAAGGTATACCGGAGTACTAAAATTGGCACTTAGAAATAAAATTACGAACCGAAACAAACTCGCTTCTCTCGAACACAACCGACTTTACAGTAGTACTTCGTCATAAAACATAGGGAAGGTGAAGGAGTCTGATCGTATGAAGCGCACAGGACACGAAGAATGTCCAGTGGTGGGCGTAGGTGGGTCGCTGGGCACAAGGGGCAGGGCCCACATCGCAGAGGGGGCAGAGTGCGCAAGCGGGGCACAGGGGCCTGCGCAGGGCCAGGGCGCAGGGGGCGCGGACACATCGAGCGCAGAGCGTGCAGCAGGCGCAGCGGGCGGACAGCACGCAGAGTGCGCAGCCGGCGCTGCAGACGCGGCTGCAGGGGGCGCTGGCGGCGCAGGCTGAATGCTATAAGCCCGTCTGGGACCACTGCTAGTCGCCGCGCCGCAACCTCCGGGCCGCCGCGGTGTTGTGCCGGTACATCCACACCTAGCGCACACGGTTTGTATGTTTAGTCAGTGTCAAGTATTCACTGTATCCAATACTAGCTGTTCCCCGCGGTTTCACCCGCGTGGGCTACAGTTTATTGCGATAAAAAGTATTCTATGTCCTTCCTCAGGGTTCAAACTATCTCCGTAGCAAATTTCATTTCAATCGGTTCCGTGGTTTAGGCGTGACAGCGAGACAGACATACAGTTACTTTCGCATTTATAATATTAGTAGGGATAGTAGGGATTAACATTGACATACTGGACTTAGTGTTCTTCATTTAAAATGTCTAGATTTTTAAAGATTTACTTACTTTTCATGGGGAAATAACTGTAATAAAATTGCTTACGTAATACTTGAATGGACCCTGTGCAGAAACAATACTAATAAGGTTAAAAAAAGATGGTGTATCATATTATATTTTGGAACCGTTGTCACTCTGCATCTTTTTTTTATTAGACCCTAAGAACATATATCTTTATATGTCAACGAATGTAAACAAACAATAAGGTATTCTTACCTGGATGAGAATGACAACGTCTAAAGTGACTTGCAGGCTGCCACACACCCAGAACTGCGTGGGCGCTTCTCTCACTACGAAGTATGCAGTCTTGAACAAGTCCCCGCAGGTCCACATTACCACCATGCTTACACTGAAAATGAGACAAAACTATTCAATGTACATCAAAACTAGCAATATCCAGGTTTTCCATTTTCTCTAGTAAACAAGAGATTTTTATTGTTAATGCTCAACTGCAATCTACCATCATAATCTATCTTTATCCGCTAAGGACTGGAATTTGCTCCCTGCTGCTTATTTCCTGAAGGGTACAATCTGAGTCTCTTTAAGTCTTGAGTCAATAAGCAACTCATTGACCAGCGCGGTCCACCCTCGACTGCATCGTCACTTACATCAGGTGAGACATGGTCAAACGCAAGCCCACCGTACATAAAAAAAAAACTCGCCTAATAACAATGACTCCCATACAATCAAATACACAGACCTCTCACTAAGCCCATTGTAACACTAGCTCTAAGATCTTTCCTATAATGTTGTTGTGGTGAAACAATAAAGCGTTATCTATCTATCTAAGATTCCCTGTATGTATGAGAGAAGCCGAAGATCGGGTTCAGTGGCGTACTTTGGGAGAGGCCTATGTTCAGCAGCGGACTGAAACAGGTTGATTTTATTGTGATCATGGTGATGATGGTAGGTATCACAAACTACGTGGATCCACAATACCTAGATAATTATTTTGTTTCGTAGCGGGAAACACATCGGTCGTTAAATTAGTGAAATGCTAGGCTGATACAGACAGCGAGCGGTGTTAGGCAATAAAACGCTTCGTGTATGCGATAATGGAAATATTACAGCAGCCGGCATTTTACGCATTAACCGTGAGACGTGGAAATAAAAATAAATCCACATGCTATAGGATTAATCCGATTTACGTGACGTCACACCAGTATTGTGTGTTAATCGAGGGTTCTGCCTTTATAATCTACTAAGCTGCGCCGCGCGGTTTCACCTGCATTTTATCACGATGGAAAGTACCTATCCTATGTCCTTCTCCGGGGTTCGAACTATCTCCAAACCAAATTTCATCAAAATCCGTTCAGTAGTTACTCTCGCAAGAGCCATATGAGGGCCCACGTCCGCGTCCACGATATCAATAAATCCACATCTGCAACGTCCCTGGTTACAATAGGTATTCAAAAATGAGTAGACACAGATTATTCCCGAAGATCGGATCATTCGCAGTCGCGTTTCTTTAGTAGTCAATCTGATTACCTCATTCCCTCGGTGCTCTTATTCTGGTGGTTCTTGGCGATTTGCGGCGCGCCGAGCATGGCCTCCGTGAACACTGCCATGAAGCCTATCAGCTCGACGTAAGGCGAGAACTCTATCAGGAGGAACGTGATCGCAGACCCGAGAACGGAGAACACCAGCATGCAGTCCACGTAGCTTTGGAAGTCTGTCCACGCCCAGAAATATTTCCTGTCCATATCTGGGGAAGAAAGAAAGTTAGCTGTTACAAGTTTGTATCGATTCATAACTAGCGGGAAACATCACGCGGTTTCGCTCGCGAGAAATACTGTTTATCGGGATAAAAAGTATCCTATGCCCTACTCCAGGGTTTAAACTATCTTGATACGAAATTTTATCGAAATCGGTTTAGCGGTTTAGGCGTGACAAGATAATAAACAAACAGAGAGACAGGGTTACTTTGTGGTTTTAGTTTAGTGCGCTATTGCTATTGTAATAAAACCCAGCATCGCATCATCCACCCATACAACCCGCACTGCATGGGCCAGCGTGGTAGATTATAGCCCATACTCTCTCTGATGATGACTCTCTCTGAGAAGTCCTGTGTCCCAGCAATGGGAACGTAATTTAATCAGATGATGGTGGAATCGCACACTAACGTCCAAAATCAATAATCGATCCAGATCCGTTATCCGCGGTTTTGGTTCGATATGTCATGTTATAATATGTCATTTTTGTACCAGGGCTTGACATATTACTACTAAATTGATATATTATGACATGACATATTGATCCAAAACCGCGGATAACGGATCAGGCGATAGTGTGCTAGGCTATCATATGGTATTAATAAAAATAAAATGCCCATGTAATCGAATAAGATAGGTGCACCTTTTGTTATCAACTCGACATCTAATACAAATAACATACGGGTATTATAAACAAGTCAGAATGGCTTATATAATATAATGTAAGAGTAAACATAAAATTGCATTTGTTAATCAGGCAGGCATGTGTATGCAATCAGATAAATCGTGTAAAGTATGCTTATGAATTACTTTGTTTTTATTCAACTAGCTGCTGGTTTAAATGCATAGTAGTTAGGTACCTAGATAAAGGGGCGTCCAGTTAATACGTGAGGCGATTACAACCTTGGTGAAATATCGTGAGATTTCAATGTATAGGCTGGAGTGACAAAAGCTGCCTTCCTAAAAAAAACGCGGTATCTGTGGAAATTTTCACGCGGGTAAAACCGGGGGGCACGGCAAGTTAAGAATAGAGCTGCGCATGTTTTTTCAACTGTTACAGGTCATAAAATAGTTTAATTAGTACGATTAGTCCTACACATACTGAGACCTTGATTGGTAGTTAACAGAATGACTAGTAACTAGGTGGTAAGTTAGTTAGTTAATTAGAGTAAATTTTATCGCAGGTAGATATATAATTAACGAGCTGTGCGCCGCAGTTCCATCAGCAGTAGATTTTACTAGTTGAGCCCCGCGGTTTTACCCGCGTCTTCCCGTTATCCCACAGGAATATTTTTCCGAGATAAAAAGCATATGTGTTAATCCAGGGTATAAGCTATTTCCATTCCAAATTTCATCAAAATCAGTTTAGTAGTTACGGTGATACGTGGTAACAAACATTCACACAGACACACACACTTTTGCATTTATAATATTAGTAGGATTAGTCAGGGATAGTGTGACTTTTAAACAGAGATTTTTATAAGAAAATCAGTATGTAGTTCTAGAGAGTATATTTAAACTATCAAACAAAGTTTATATAATACAATAAGAATAACGACATTCAAAATAATCTAGTGATCGAGACAATGGTGTCGATTCGGTTTTGCATTCTCTAAAACTAAACTAAGTTTGACAGGTCTAAAAGTAATGCTGTCCTTTTTTACTTCAGGGGTTAGAAAAAGACAGCAATACTATTAGACCGGTCAAACTTAGTTTAGTTTTAGTGAATGCAAAACCGAATCGATACCAATCAAATACTTGACAACCGATGTGGCGCGACGGGCGAATGATTTACTGCAAAGCGAGAGGCGGGTCGATTCCCGCTAAGGGACAAATATTTGAGCATTGACTAAAAAAAAGCGCAAGTATTTGTTCTGTGTCTGGGTGTTGTGGATCCTTTATCGATATAGTTTTTGATTGTTAGGATACAGGGAAACCTAGTTAGGGGCAGTTCTGGATTTACACATTTGCCGCCCCAAATTTTTCTGCCGCTTGAACTGACTTCTAAAATTAGATACACTGTTCACAATAAAGTTAATTCCTATTTTTTAGGGAATAATCTAGTTTCTAGATTCTTTTACAACTTTTTGGGTATATTTTTAAGCTAAGGAAATCAAAGCTTTACTTTTTTCCGGTAACAATTTTTTTTGGGCGTATTTTGCCGCCCTTAGCTTCAGCTTTTTCAGCTTCTATGGTAAATCCGGCACTGGTTAGGGCTCAGAGCTATGTATGTGATTGTGTGGTCGATATTATTATTTTGGAATGATATTAGGTTAACATGCGGAATACTTGCGACATATATTGATAAGACACCTGACACTTTGACCCAATCACACTTCATATTATTATGTAGATAAATATCTTTGTTGTGTTGTAATTATGAGAGCATTGAACCCAGTAATTAGTACTATTTAGTCGTATTAACTTTATCATGGTGTTATGTTAACAAAAAGCTTAAGGACATACAAACATAAAACATATATTTAAACTGTGTCTGTGTGTATTGTAACGATGGTGGCCGAACTGTAACGCGTGCGATTTACAAGAAGCCGATACAGAGTTCGAATCCTCTCGGCCCCGTACCTATGACTTAATAAGTTATTTGCGATTTGCCATCGCTCAAAACGGTGGAAAACATCGTGAGGAAGAAATGCAACATTCAAGGGCATGCGACATCTACCAACCCGCGCTGGGCCCGCGTGGTTAGATTACAGCCCATACTCTCTCTCCGAGAGAAGGCCAGAGTCCCAGCAGTGGGAACGTGAAAGGCTAATGATGATGATATTTAAACTAGTTGCACTTTTCCGGCTCACTGGGTGGCAATTTCAATTTAGGAGTAAACAATAAATTAATACAAAAAAACATTCATCATCATCATCATCATCAGCCTTCCACGTTCCCTCTGCTGGGACTGTGGCCTTCTCTCAGAGAGAGAGTATGGGCTATAATCTACCACGCTGGCCCAGTGCGGGTTGGTAGATGTCGCATGCCCTTGAATGTTGCAGTTCTTGGGCATGCCGGTTTCCTCACGATGTTTTCCTTCACCGTTTTGAGCGATGGCAAATCCACACGTAACTTATTAAGTCATAGGTGCGGGGCCGAGAGGATTCGAACTCGGTGTCGGCGTCTTGTAAGTCGCAGGCCAAACCGTTCGGCCACCATCGCTCTTCAAAAAAACATTGTTTGCTCATAATAGGAAAGCTATTAAAATATTTTTACAATGTAACATTTGTCAACAAGTCACCTGAAAGGGACAATTGGTTATAGGTGGTCCACAAACACAAGAAACATACATGTGTTTTTATTTACATTGAAAAGTATCAACAGCAAGTTTCAAACTTAACATCCCTGGCGGTCTTAGGGCCATTGATCTGTAGTCAAGGTTAATTTATGGTTAAAATGGTTTTTAGACTACAGATCAAAAAACTGGCCTGTAGGAAATGATTTTCAAAAAGTCCTATCTTAGTAGGTACACACTATACAATCTATATATTCTTTCTAAGTTTGATGTATCTAGGACTTACTGTTAGGGCTGTGTGTCCTTGGTCAGTCAAGCAGCCAGCCACGGTACTGTTTTATAGATATAGTATGGACTAGAGATGAAAAAAGTTCATGCCCTAACAAACACCTTAATAAGACAAAACACACTAGTGGCACACATGTTACCAAGCCTTGCTCTTTTGCACAAAACATGCACATAAAACAGAAAATGGTGAAAAATTAAAGATGTTCATAAAATAATATATGTTTAATATCTCATTACATAAAAAACAAACAAAAAACCAGTGACAAAGCGTGAATTTTATCCATAGCTGAAACAAAAATGAAATAGATGAAACAGATTAACATGACAAGTTACTGCAATTTTAATGAGATAGATAGGTTGGAAGCACTCACCATAGAAGCGATGTGGTTTCTCTCCTCCAGAGACCCCGCTGCGCTGGTCCAGCCAGTGCGCTGTTTCATCTGGCTGGGCTGAGCCGTTCACACAACACAACAGTATATATAACATGAATATCGCACCTAATGTCACCAATCACACCAGCACCAAACAGAACATAAAATAAATCAAAATAAAAAGAAATTAATGCATAAAAGGAAAGTTAGTCAATTTTGCATAAAATAATATCATTAAAGATATTCGTCATATATCAATAATAAAAGAATAAAGATTAAAACAGAAGATAGCATTAGTGTGCTAAAATAAAGTTAAAACAAAATGATAATAAAGATACATACATACTTTGCTTATTCTTAAATATTAGATATAATCATACTTATTACTTGAAGCTGGAATATAAATTTAGCAGGTGTTACATGTCATTAGCTACAACGTTTAAAATTTGGTAACATTGATTGGCAAATAGTTATTTCTTTCATTATTTTATTGCATACTGACCTGTGAATATTCGCTCCCTTGCTCTTACGATTTGGTTCTTTTTGCGAACATTTACACAGAGGTGAATCATCACAAACATTGTTATATTCATAACAATACTTTGAATCAAAAGTGGAATTTCATAGCGCTTGCCAAACCTGGAATGATGGTTTTACATATTTTTATCAATATGAACATGTTTTAATAAGAGTTTTTCATTGAACAAAGTATACTCACCAGAATAATATCCTCAGTGTGTTGGCAATGAGAAGAGCCAGACAAACATACAAAGAAAATCCTTCAGCATCCTGGGTCTTTTTTATCTGTCTGTATTGAGGGATGTATGGGGCCACACCACCGATAATCATAGCGCCAGCAGCTCCCCATCCCACCAGATGGCCCACGGTCAGGCCCAGTTCGTCCGAAACTATCCAATCCATTTTACGATCAAGTTTGTCTAAACAGTTACTGTAAGACTAGTACCCTAACTTTAATTCTAATGTGTCTACACTAAATATCGCATTACTCAAATGAAACTCATTTAGCCCAATAAAAAAACATCTTCAAATGACGAAACAATAAATTATTTCGCTGATTCGTTCCCTAGTTCCCACCCCAGGCAGCACAGCTCAGTTGCACAAGTTCACATTCACACTTCACATCACACAATCGATAATAAGCTGTTCCATGTTCATTAGGTGTTAGATCAAAGCATGATAGATTTGGCTCTTTCTTATCACTGTCAAATGAGTTGGTGATCACATAAATATGCTAAACAAATTGAAAAATATCAGGAATCACAACTAATGTAACTTGTGGAATGAGATGAGAAGGTAAATCTGTAAATTCAGTAAACTGACAGTTATGGTGTTACCATATTATGACAACGAAATACAGCGATGAGAGATCAACTATCTTTTGAATAAATTGTGAACTAAATGAACTAATCAGATCAGCAGATTTATATTGGTGGATGTTGTATAATAAAAAGGGTTTGAATTTTGAATATAATTATTGTTATGTTCAAGCACCATTTTTTAGAGTTCAATTATTTTTAGACTAATTTTATTTTCGACATTGGGTGTATTCTCGGGTTAACTTGAGAATCCTTTAAGCACTCTTGCATACTTGCAGACGCGTTGCCCATTGAAGTGTTTTAGTTTTGTCATAGAGTGAGATAATATTCCGTCTGCCTCATTTTCTACGTCCATGAGATGTAGCTCAAAGGAACTATTAGGTGATTGAAAGAGATTTTCACGAACGCACTATTGATTTAGTTATAGGTATCATTATTTTACGAAATGACATTTGTTCCAGTCAGTCAGAACTCAGAATACTGTCGAGTGTCGGACTTTTTTGGCGGCAATCGAATTGTCAAAGTGAAAATTTTGTTATTATTTCCAAATCTTGTGTTTCTTCGAGTGATAATGTGTAATATTGGTGGATTATTAAGCATAATGTGTTCGTTAGTGTGTACGAGTGTGGGAAATTGAAATAAAGTTGTGAAAGTTACTTTTCGAGTTGCTCCAAAAAAGTCCGTGTAAAGTTTAAGTAAAGCGCCACTATGTACTTTACTTAAACACTATCCTCATCCCTTCATCTCATCATCATCATCATCATTTAAACTTGATTCAACTCCCTGAGTTTGAAATATTTTATACTAATTGACACTGGCAAATACACTAACCGTGTGACGACATAACAAAACAAAAAAAAAGTAGTGGTTATGATTACGAAAATGACTTTTAGACTTTTACCGTCTGCCTGTGCCTTCCTGATTCCTGAAGTCATAACAAAATATTAAATCACATATTTTTTAAGTCTTCAAGCTAAGAACATTAATTAAAACAGTGTTTCCTGGTGTAAAATATGACTATCGTATCGAAGTTGCTTCCAGTGCTGCGGTCAGGCAGCCTAGGTCGTCCGGTTGTTGTACAAACGTCTAAATTTAGTTTTCCACGCTCTCATTATTCTTCAGACAAACGAGGTGGTTTGACTAAGAGTACAGAGAACGCCGAGGTCTCTACAGATGTGAGACCGCTTGGAGAGAAGATAAAAGAGACAACTAAAACAGTTTCGTACACCGGCGTCATTCTGCTGGGTGTTGGGGTTACCGGTGTCATTTTCTTTTACGTCTTCCGAGAGCTGTTTTCAAGCAACAGTCCAAACAGCATCTATTCAGATGCACTAGAAAAGTGCAAAAATGTAAGAATATAAAGTTTGTGCACATATAAATAACCTTGATCTATCATTTAGATTGATGTTGTTTACATAGGTAATTTATTATCTGCTTGTAGACTCAGTAGTTCAAGTTCCCTGATAACTTTAGTCTGATGTTCTTATAGTGAGTTTAGAACCTATTTATTTTGTCTATGAAATATATTTTAGGATCCCAGAATAGAAGATGCGTTAGGAGCACCAATTAAAGGCTATGGAGAGGAGACAACAAGGAGGCGAAGGACACATGTCAGCCACGCCATATACCTGAGGGATGGAGTCAAATACATGAGAATGAGGTTCTACATCAAGGGCATCAGGAACAAGGGAGTTGTTGAATTAGATATGAAACAGGTGATACTCTTTACTGATCAATTATATGCCCACCCCCTGATTCCAATATTTCCAAACTGAACTAATTTAAACTTTCATATAGGATGAGTATTATGCTGGGGCCACACTAAGGTAGACGTCAAGGGAAATGTCAATGCCTGTCATCGCGATAAATATTGCGTTATTTATTAACGCAATTATGTGAGCGGCTACATTAGAACGGTCAACGTGAATGCACTTGAGTTATCGGCTAACGACAAACGCCAATGTGAATGCCGTTGTCAAATGTTGTGGCCAAGCTTATGTCAAACGTCAATCATCGCGCTATTTAACGGCATTTCCCGTTAGTGTGGCCCCAGCGTTAGGGTGACAAAACTATTTCACATTGAATGACCTTGATGTGCTTTCATTGAGATGCGGTGACATCAGAATGCACATATGTTATAAGAATACATAAAGCCACATGGAAAGTGCTAGTTTTTTATTACCTTGCATAATAACTGTTAAGAAATTTCTCATTGATGGGGCAATACATTTTGATGAGAATAAATTAAAAAATGTGATTGTACTCAAAACATGACCTGCCAGGTGTTTCTTGCTTGTTCCTTTGCCGGCGTAAAGAGGTTTTAACAGGAGTAGCTAGTTTTAATCCTACTAAACAAATATATTTTGACTTTCTCCCAACAATAACTTTTATGTGACAAATCATTGTTTTGCCAATTTCAGAATGAATACGGAAACTATGTATGCAGATATCTACTAGTCCAACTTGACGACTACACGGGGAAAACCTTCATTATTGAAGACAATAGAGCAGAACTCGATGCCAAGTCTTCTACGGACTTTGGTGGCCAACTACCTACCTTATCACTAAACCAGTAACTGACTAGTATATCATTAACTTAGTTAAGTAGAATATTGAATGTTGTAAAATAAAAGATGGAATTGTTAGTATGGTTGTCTTTTAATTATATCTGTGGAAGATTAGTTTGTATGGAAATAGAGGATGTCAGATAGACATCATCTCGTCTTTTAAGGACATCTACATGTGTGTGTTCAGAAACATTTACAATTATTTTATAAGAACATTTTGCAAACCCAACATTAAAAAATACTGAAAATATTTTATGAAAACAAATTAGCACCAAGCCATCTTGGGTTTCAGGCCTATCTAACGCCCGAAATTAATAATCGATTCTGATCCGTTATCCGCGGTTTTGGATCGATATGCCATATCATAATATGTCATTTTAGTAGTAATATGTCAAGCCCTAGTACTCAAATGACTATTGATATGACATATCGATCCAAAACCGCGGGTAACGGATCAGGATCGATTATTAATTTCGGGCAAAAGAGACGAAAAAATTACATTTAAGACTGGTATTATAAAAATATATGAGTACCTATGTAAACATTATTTACTTGAATTTAATAATGCTCCACTAAACTTATAACATTAATGAACTATCAGTCTTACATCTAGAAAGATCATTACAATACCACGCTCCACGCACGTTGGTAGGTAAATGCAAAAACGTTCGTCTGAGTCGGCACGTGGCTTGAGACTAAAATCCATAACGACTAACAAAAGTAACTAACTCCACAGGACGGGTTGCCCGGTAGCATCACATTTCAAAAATTATTCTACCATTACATTTACAATGAAGCCGCGCTCGCCTGCTACAAATAGACTAAGATAGCCTATTCTAGGCTTTTTTATGTAAAAATTAGATTAGCAAACAAGCAGACAGCCCGCCTGATGGAAAGCGGTCACCGTCGCCTATGGACCTGGCTATGGCTATGGCTTTCATGAATTTACCACCTTCAGACAAGTGGTTGTACACACTTTTTCAATGCGATTAAATGGACGCTATGCTATCCATTCTCAGGAATGGTACCTTATAATTAGTGGCACCTCTTCATGAAAACCTAACAAAAAAATACTAACATTTCATACATTTTATTAAATTACATTTTTACTTCTTATTAAAGGGTAGCGTTTGATCACAAGTATGTGGTCGAAGGTGGCGTCACGCTACATCTAGATTGGGAACTGGTTTTCAAGTGAGGCTGCCGAAAAACACCGATAGGTGCTTGGCGACAGATTCTTAACTTGACAGCGGTAGATAGCCACGCGAATACCTACTAGAAAAATACCTTACCACCAAGCTATGGTTTCATCACGTTTCCATTAACGAAAGCTCAAGCTCAGAAGGATTCGAACTCACGACCTATGGACAAGCCAAAGTCTATTGTTTCCAAGGTATCATTTCCCAAGCCATCAACAATCGCCTTCTAAACACGAACCCTTTGATCCCGTCGAATATCCAATAGAATACAACAACTAGAGAGAGGTACTGGGGCCACGCCCATTTGAATTCTTGCATCGCACTTGGCTTGTATAAGATTTCCACTTCTGGCACTTGTAGGTGATAATCCAGGTACATAGCTCCGGTGTGGCCGTTCTGTCTTCTTACATACGCTGCCCTCGTTCGTGTTGTGACTGAAACAGTTTATTTGAAAACTAAGTATAAAATACTTACCTAATAGTTCTACCTACTAGCAACTCGCCCCGGTTTATACAAAGACAAAAAAATTACAGTCTGCAGTGTTCTTACAAAGATATCATAGGTAATTATCATAGGCCTCTCCCTTTGGACGCAACCATGAACGGTCTTTAGCCATTTGCATCCATCGGCAAAAACAAAATCCACAAAGATATAGGCAAACCTTATAACGGCACTTGATGATAGGGCGTTATTCTTTTTTTTTAACAGTAATAGGTAGGTTTCAAATGTACGCGTTTCAAAATACGACGGGGTAAAATGAAGCGTCTTCGTGTACTCATGAAAATCGTACGCCATTATTTTAATTCCCGGGAAAATGCCACCGTAATCTATCCATCGTAATGCATTTTTGGCGATTTTTTTGCTCACGAGTAGGTATAAATTATAATTATTATAAAAATTATAATCTTGTCGAACGTTTAGGCGTTTCACCCGTATGAAATGAAGAAAAAATAGGCATTTATTTACACCTACCATCTCTGCTAAAGTATCTGGCGAGAATATGATCCACGATATCAGTGTTCTTCTTGCCTTCCAAGATGTCAAGCGTAGAGCTGTTGTATTTCGTGTCAATCATGTTCCAAGCGCAAGGCAAATGCGATAGCTGATTGAATTGAAGATCTCCGAAATATTTGAATCCATTCGGAGGTAAAGTGAATTGGTCGTTAAAGATGGCTAACGACTGCATATGTAACGGGCAGACTGTCTGTAAAATAAAATATAAATTCAAAGATACTTCTCATGATCACAAATAGAAAATAACAAAACTAAAACTAACTAACTTCATAAGAATGTACTACTTACTAAACATATTATGTACCTGTTGAACAATTGCTGTGCTCACCTTTAATCGATAGTCCAAACCTAAAATCAACATTACTGAGGTTACGGTGCAGTCAGCCGGTATAACTAGTTCGGCCTTAAAGCCTAAATAGTCATTTTTGTCATCTCTGTTATTGTCGTATTCCGTGACCTGATAAAAAGTATAGAGAATTAGAAATACCTAATAATAAATATGTAACTATGTACTACGAGCAATGGTGGCCGAACGGTACCACGTGCGCCTTACAAGGCGCTGACACAGAGTTCGAATTTATCATCGCTCAAAACGGCGAAAGAAAATATCGTGAGGAAATCGGCATGTTCAAGAACCACAAAATTCGAGGGCATGCGACATCTACTAACCAGCCCTAGGCATGCGTGGTAGATAGCCCATAGGTAGGTACTTTCTTTCTGAGAGGAGAGAGGCTTGTGTTCCAGCAGTGAGAACCTAATAAGCTGATAATGATAAAATATTATCTTTTTAAAGTGAGGAAATTCTTACAAAACGAAGGATTTGAATAGGCAATAATTCAGTTTAGCTAAACAAGAGTATTTTTTATAATAGAACCTGTATATGGGCACAGTATTCCTCCAGTTGTGTTTCTGTACCAATACCTTCGCCGCACACGATGGGTTGACTTGGATCTTCAGTTTCTATTACTAATAAATAGCTATACGTGAAGTGCACTCTTGGCTGTTCGTAAAAGCTGTATGATTTAAGCCAAAAACCTGCAAGAAAATACAACGAATAATTAAAATCTTACAGTTCTTACAGGGTTTGACCACTCACATGTCAATTGATGTTAAGTGACGATGCGGTCGAAGTGTCGATGTAGGTATCTGTAGGGTTCATAAAGTTTGTAGTAAAGACTTAAGTAGGTAGGGTAGGGTCTTACCTCTGCTCCTGTATGCAACAATGAAAGGTAAAATAATATTTAACGCAGTAGTAAATACGGTAAATAACATTGCTTTCGATAATAAACAACCTCTGTACTGAATCTCGATGTTGCAACTGAATAACCTGTACAAATTCATTGTTATCGCTTTAATTTCGTTTTAATTATTTATTGACTGTCTTTATCTGTCTGTAATCAAACTAAACATGTAACTTTACGGCAACTTCTGATTTATTTAAATACACAAATACACCGCGTTGCTAGGCAACCGCTTTGTATTGCTAGCATCAAAAATAAGTGCCATGTTGCTGTTTTCTTGTTTCATTTTTAAAACCCTTTTTTACTTTTTAGAATAATAAATTAGAGAAATTAGATTTTGGAGTGCTGCTAAAACAAAAGGCCGCAGTGCGTGGACCCTCAGTGTCGGTGTCCGTTACTTTTGTTTGTTTTACAATAGAGATGTGGAAGTAGGCATTGTGTGAGATAGCCAGCCAAGAGTAAATTAAACCTAGGTTGGTTATACGAGTTGGTACCTAGATATTATATTATAAGTATGTGTAAGTATTGTTAGTTATACCTAAAATAAGTATCTACCTACTTTTTCTTTAGATATAGACCTACCTACCTTTATTATATTATTCTTAGTAAAAAAATTCAATGTGCAACCCTAATCCATCCGAAAAAATTTTGGGGGCGGAAGTGATCTTCAGTGTACCCGTAGTTGAGTTGGATTTACACAGCCATATCTTTAATACAATTATTTAAGATGAAAAAATTATTCGAATGATTAAAAAATAAATACAAATTTTCGGTGTTATGATCCACATACAGCAGTGTGAGATAAAAATGTTACCAAAATTTAATTGACGACATGCCCAACGTTCTTATTGTTAAAGTTCACCCACTTGCTCGAACATAGTAACTATGCGGCTACTTGTCAGACTCTTAGAGGCGTACTCGTTTGTATTCGAGCTAGTGATCACAAACAAAGGCAATGCCAGAAACTACAGGTAGGGCACCTCCAATGGTAACTGATACCTAAGCGGTGAATGATCCCTTACCTTAAACACACAGTATAAAAAGGGCTGGAAACAAGCAAACAGCACCATTCGCTCTGGTGTGAGCCCAGAACGCAGTGCAGTCCTCAAATAGGACTAGAAAATTTATCCTCACTACAAGTACTACATCAACGCCAGGATGTCCATGGTCCGACGATCCAGTATGGACAGAATGTCCTCCAGCATGACTTCGAGCATGACTGGCATGGGCTTGGGCGGGATTACCGGACTCACCTCGGGTATGAGCACCCTGAGTTGCATGAGAGATCAACAAATGACGATTGGTGGGATGCCTTCCAACTATGTTCCGGGGTTATCTGCATATTACAACATCTCGAGCTTTTGCCAGCGCCCTGGGCAGACCCGTCGTTGGCCCATGCAGCGTGCAGGACCGACGGCGCAGCACCGTACTGGACGCTCTCACAGCACCGGCTCGCTGCACCGCATGAAGCACTCCATGAGGAACAGCCCCAACAATCAATACACACACAACATGATTTGTAAGATGGCCGATCAAAATGAACGTAGACGCCGCCAGGACACATTGGAGATGATTCCGCAAAGTTACTATTCTCAGCAACCGCTGAAGGTGGAGCTCACTGAGTTCTACTCAAGGGATAATTCTAAGGATCATCACACCGAGCAATACGACCTCGTCAACGATAACATCCTTCCGAACCCTGTGCTGAGGAGAGGCCAGAACTTCTTCTTTGCTGTCCGTTTCGACAGGACTTACGACAAACAGCAGGATATGATACGTGTTGTATTCTGCTTTGGTAAGTGAAATATCTTATTGCCATTTCCCTAGTAAATTTAGGTAACTGTGCCGTCTATATTTGTTCATTACATAATGTCCTAGTTGTGTAAAACTACAATTATAAGATTTAATTAAATTGCAGGCCCGAAACCCAGTGTTACTAAGGGAACCAGGGTAGTATTGCCCGTAAACTGGAGCAACCAGCAAGGAGTTTTCCAGCACTCGCGTGATGCGATGGGAATGGGAATGGGAATGGGCATGGGAATGGGCATGTCTCGCATGCAAGATACCAGTACTACCATGGGGACTATGGGATCTGCGGGTACTATGGGCACAATGGGTACTATGGGCACTATGGGAACCATGGGCACGATGGGTACCATGGGCACAATGGGACCGATGAGTGGCATGAGAGAGACTACAACATACGGTGTTCGTCGTAGTTCGTTCAGCAATGAACCTTTGCCTTTGCAACATAGCCCTCTTAGCCCCCACGGACCCATGGATAGGCCGATAATAGAACGCTATGCGGGAACTACACAGCACTCTTCATTCGGACGTGGATACGGTTCTCGCCATGGATCTCGCCATGGATCAATGCAGAACTTGGCAGCACTTGCCCACGATATGGACCGATGGGATATCAGCATTCAACGACAGGATGGCAATACCATTACATTCCAAGTTCACGTGCCGGCTACCGCGCCTGTTGGTGTTTGGAACTGCTGGATCCAGACCAACCGCTTCGGTCAACGCGACAACCGTCACGACTACAAATGCGACGAAGACATTTACATGCTATTCAACCCTTGGTGTCGCGAAGACTCCGTTTTCATGGATAATGAATCGTTTAGAAAGGAATACGTTCTTAATGAGCAGGGCAAAATCTGGTGTGGAACTTGGCGTCAACCCAAGGGTCGCAAATGGATTTACGGCCAGTTTGATGACGCTGTACTGCCCGCTTGTATGTATTTGCTGGAACGTAGCGGTCTTGAACATGCAGACCGTGGTAATCCGATCCGCGTATGCAGAGCTATTTCATCAATGGTGAGTCTACTTTTGAATGAAGTATAATGTATAGTACTTTGGTATTGTTGGGTGACTATGACTAAAAAACATTTTTTGCAGATCAATGCCGGCCATGACGATGATGGTCTTATGGTTGGTCGCTACGATGGCGAGTACAAGGATGGTGTGGCGCCTCACGCTTGGACGGGTTCCGTTGCTATCATGGAACGTTACCTAACCGATGGTGGTCGACCGGTAGAATACGGCCAATGTTGGGTGTACTCCGGCTTGGTTACTACCATATGCAGAGCTATGGGTAATTTTTAAAATATAAGAGACTTTTTTTATTACTCCTTTATAAACATAAATTACCGTAGATTATGAAATGCTGTTACACATGTATTGATATATTTTTTAAACCCAGGTATTCCCTGCCGTTCTGTCACCAACTATGTGTCCGCGCATGATACCAACCGAACCTTCACTGTGGACAAATACTTCGACCGTGATGGAAACGAGGTGCCCAATGGACCCGATGAGGACTGCTACGATTCTTGCTGGAACTTCCATGTTTGGAACGACGTATGGATGCAGCGACCGGATCTGCCTCAAGGTATTTTGACATGATTTGCATCTTGATCCTATTTCTAATTATGTAATGCGGTGTTGAAATATATGATTGTTTTTCTCTAGGATACAGCGGTTGGCAGATCATTGATGCTACGCCTCAAGAGGAAGCCGAGTCGGTGTACCACTGTGGGCCGGCTAGTGTTGAGGCTGTGCGCCGTGGAGAGGTCGGCTTCCAATACGACACACCTTTCATGTACTGTCAGCTCAATGCCGAACTGTGCCACTTCCAGGAGGAAGAAAACTCCGAATGGGGCTTCATTAGGATGGCTTCTAACCAGTACCAGTAAGGAATTAAAACATTATGTCTGTTTTACTATGCTGATTTTACGATTACTATGTTAAACGATGATGATTAATTTCAGGGTGGGCCGCAAAATCCTTACCAAGAACCCGAACCGAGACGACGACGAAGGAGAAAGCGATATGTTGGAGATCACTCACGAGTACAAAACTGTGGATAGCTCGTCTCCTGAACGTCTTGCAGTTATCGCTTCTTGCCGCGGCTACCAGCGCCTGCAGCAATACTATGAATACCCTGACCGCAACTTTGAAGATGTTTACTTCGAACTCATGGACATTGATATCGTTCCTTACGGACAGCCTTTCGACTGCACCATGAACATTCAGGTAAATACTTAATGAATTATACAATATATTATAGTAACAATGAAGTTATCAGAATTAGTTTGAACTGGCCTCTTCACTTATTGGTCCATGTTTTCAGAACAAGTCGCACGAGGATCGCACAATTTGGTGTGTGCTGACTGCCAACTCTAGCTATTACACCGGCACCATCGCCTCCCGTCTGCGAAGGGCTCAGGGCGAGTTCATCGTTCGTGCCGGCCAACGTGAAGTTCTCAAGCTGCACGTCACTCCTCAAGAGTACATGGACAAGCTAGTTGACCACTCCATGATCAAGGTTCACGCTATGGCGTATGTGAAACAGACCCGCCAAGCCTGGTCTGATGAGGATGACTTCCCGCTGCATAAGCCGAGGATGCAAGTGCAGGTACTTACTGCTTCATATTACAATTTTATTGTTACTGTTGAACATGTAGCGCTTACTCCACTTTATTTTGCCAGGTGCGAGGCCAGCCGTGCATAGGCCAAGAATGTGCCGTGACATTTAGCTTCCAAAACCCGCTGAATGTACATCTGACGGATTGCTACTTCACCTTCGAAGGAGCTGGAGTGCAGAGGCCACGACAGGTACAATACTCCTTTTTGTTCACCTTATTAATAGGATATACCTAGAGAAGAACACGCATCGTATTACGCAATGAGTTAATTTCATGTTCAGCGATAATTTTGCCCAGATATTTACAGAAGCATTGAAATAGGTAACAATAACAAGCGATGCAGTTTTGTTAAGTTTAAAAATGATATCGTTGTTTGTCTAGATTCGTTTCCGCGATGTGAAGCCGGGTGAGTTCGTGAACTACCAGGACAAGTTCATGCCGCGTCGCCACGGCGAGCGCCGCATTGTCGTGACGTTCTCGTCGCGGCAGATGGACGAGATCTTCGGCTGCACTATGGTGAACGTGCGCGGCTAGCATGCCTCCGGGCCCCGCGCGCCCTCTCCGCGCGCCTCGCCGGGCCCGACCTCCCCCCCAGCGGTGCAGATGGACCGCTCCTACCACTCCTATGTCGCGCCCGACCAACATCTCTACGTTCAAGAAGACGAAGTTATCATTGTGAAAACTACTCCTTAAACGGTGTTGTGTCGGCCCATAAGAGCCTTGCATTTACTCTTTGTGTTAGTTTTATTTTGTGATGACGACGCGACGACTTGGCCGGCCTACGGATTTGTTGTTTTTCTATTTCTTTTGGACCACTCGCACATATCATATTATAAAAGCTAAAAAAATATATGAGCACCTTCATCACTGTGTGATTTTATTTGTAACTTTATTGTTATCTTAATATTGTAAGAGAATACCGATGCTTCGTGTGAAATCAAGTGCCATTTGCGTGTGTTGGTTTTCCCCTCGACAAAAGAGGATTAGCTTAAGAACTAATGAGTAAGCTAAACTTATTATGATTGTGTGCCTATTGCCCAACTATTTATACTGTAAGTTTTATATTATATCACGAAATGTATAATTTAATAAAACAATGTATTTTCACTGTGTGTTTTTGGGATCTCAAAAATAAAAATGCATTAACTGCACACTTTTGTTTCTATTTTAAACAGACCCTGACAATAGCTAAGCTAATATTAAAAATATTAAGAACCATAAAGCAAACGTTTCAACATTTCACTTTTATATAGTAGAGATGAGATAACGGAGATAGGTAAGGTACCTACGTAACTTATTACTATAGATAGTACTGAACATAAAATAAAACAAAATACACGTACATACTAAAACCTTTTCAGCGACTCTAGGTGTCAGCTCTCACCCTTCCCTCTAATATTGTAGAGATATACATAGTAGTGATATATATGTACATTTAAACTGTGCTGGTTCATAAACATTCTCATCATTCTTTTGTTGTTTTCTAAAACATAGTGTATTTGTGCCTTTCTGCATGAACATACTAAACTATCTAATAAATATTACCAATAGACTTAAGCAATACTTCCAGTTCAGATACTTGGACGTCATCATTACCTACTTCAGTAAACGTCCCTTGCCTATATATTGAATACTCATACACTCGTACCTACCTAAAAGGCCGATTGCTCATCTCCTGTGACAAATGCGAAATTAACGCTTTGAACTGTATATACCTAAATGATGCGCTATTGGGCCAATGGACCCTTGGGACTTTCCCGTTTGTCACCACAGTTTATAAGGATTTCGCAATATGATAGGTAGGTTTGTAGACTGTGCTAGTTGGCTATAGTACTTAGTAAAAGCAATAAAAAATATTAAGATTAAGTCCCACATAATTGAAGTCCCCATTTTATTTAGTTAATAAATTATACGCCTCAGGCTCTCTGTCTTTAAGTATTTCTTCTTTTTGCACGTAAGCATGTGCTACGAAAGGATTTTAAGAAATTGAAAGGGTATTCAATTTTCCACTGAAAACGACCATCGCACTTTCAAAGCTAAACCGCGAAGCTCTACGTCAAAACTTCATAGATCATTTGATATCTACTGCCCAAAACAGTTGAATTAAAGGTAGAAGTTAGGTTGTAGGTAATACAAATCTGGCAATCAATTTTCATGCCTTTTTTGTGAGTAGGTAAAGTAGTTTAGTCCAAAGGAGAAAACTGCTAAATGAAAAAGCTCTAGATCTTATATCCTCCTTCTACACTTTACAAAACAAATGAGCAGTAAAATAATTAAAAAAAATATATTTAGCTAACTTTAGGGCCGTTTTTCGATCTCTTTCAGACAACCTATGTGGTCGAGGAGGGAATAAACAAGATTTAATGTCAAAATTCAACACTATTCGAGCATTCCACCAACTGTTTGAAATCATTGCTATTTTAAGCTAAACAGATTTGCATACTTTCACGTTCTACAATACATATACACAACGCTAGCAGCAATCGTTCTAAACATTTCGTCAGTGATTGTGGGCTATTTTTGCTTGGCGGTGGCATGGGCAAATCATTTCCATTTTGTTATTAGGGAACGTAAGTTTATACCCACTTCAGCGCCAGTGTATGTTTGACGACCGATGTGGCGCAATGGGCGAATAGCCGAAGCGTGAGGTCACTGGTTCGACTCCCGCTACAGGACAAATAATTGTGCGTGGATAAAAAAGCGCAAGCATTTGTTCTGAAAAAAGAGGTCAAAGCCTATGTATGTGATTGTGTATATTGTATTTATATTTTTATTTTTTAAGTTGTTTATATTTGTTATAGATTATGTGTAATCTCTTTTCTTTACTGCTCAAACTATATACAGCTATACCTACATGGCCTCAAAGTACATGACTAAATTTTAAGGACGTATTTGTGCCGCGTTGTTTGTTCTTGAGTTTTCCTAAGAGTATGGCCTCACAACGCAAACAATTTGCAAATATATTAATAAAATCAATACATACTGATTAATTTATTACTTAATTAGGTTACCATCATTTGATTTTAGAAACTAGGGAGAATGTTTTCCTACAAGAGTCATCGATCATTAGTATAATAGATGTATGTCGCTGCGCCACTACTGGCCAGTGATAAGTACAAAGTCAATCGTCTAAAAAAGTGCGCCATCATTATTTTCATAGGCACCTTTTTTAGTTTTGTATTTTGCGCGTATTGTTTTCGTCGTGAAGCAATGAAACATTGTTGGTGACCACAATTAGCTTAAATGACGTCAGTACCTTCCTCGAGATAAAATACGTGGATTCTCTTGAACGTTGTAACACTCAAATAACTGAATCACACTTGTCATTAACTTACGCAGTTGAATGGTAAATTAATAGTTCTCGGTTGACCACAACAATGTGTAAATAAATGTCTTCAATTAATTCTGAAAAATGATTTCATTCATTCGTTATACGGGATCAAAATGTGGCTCATGAATTGAAAGCAGGAAAATTAGACTTCGGTACTAATTTTCTGGACTTATTTAGACAAAGACTATGTAAAATAATTATAGCTTCTTACATAATTATTATAATAAATGAAGATAATAAGTTATTTTGAAGTTTATCCGCGAACCAAGACGTAGGTGATGTCACACGTAGTAAATTAGCATAATCGTGTGTACCAAACATTATTTTATCAGTCTGTTTACAATCAACGACATACTTAGCTATTTTAGTAATAAAACACGAATATTATGGTGACTTTTTTATCGTCATGCAAAACTGTGAGCTTGGATCGTTTGCAAAATACTATACCTACCTTTGTCAAAATGACGAGAGGGGGGGAAAACGAATTCACGTTCTGAATATATGGCCCTATAAAAATAAACTTTACTCTAAGTTTACTTAACTACCTTGTAATGTTGAATTCAAATTCAATATTTACTTAAAATGTTCAAATAAAATCCATAGGTTAGTATGCATAGAAACCTAAAGTATAGGTACGTAGGTTAGTAAATTTAAGAGGCTAATAGGAAAAAAATAACAATGACACGAGTAAATTGTGGAAAAACTCAAGCGCAACCAAAGTCATTGGAAGTAAGTAACGTATTTCGCATTCTTTATATGAGCAATATATACCTAGTGTTTAGTGAATAACAATGGATGGGCCCTTACCGCAAGTACTTGGGAATGTAAAGCATCATGCTCTTGAAATGTAACCTGTATCTACCTATATATATATTCTGTATTTCCCTCCGATCAAGGTACATCCCAAACCTCATTCCTATATATTGCGTATGTGTTACCAACGTCAAAGCAATACTCACATTTTATGAGTAGGCTGGTGTGATTCATAATTGCTTCGAATTGAGTCTCTTCATGGGATGACCCCGAGTTCGAAGAATCAGCTGATAAGAGGTCATGTCTGCCTGGACGAAAGGAGGTAGTCTGTAAAGATGCAATGTCACTCAGACGAACCTTTAACGCGGTATCGAACACACGCGCCGTAGGCAAGTGTTCCCAATAAAAAAAATTGTAAAGTTTACATATAAATACACGGCAAAAATACATCGAGAAACGATTAATTTCAAATAAAGCAGATTGTTTACGCTGTGATTGTTTATCTCCAGTAGAAACAGAAACGTCTGTGATCTAATCGCGTTTTATGAGAGAATTAATGTGTGATAATTGATTTCGAAGTGGATCTTATGGATTCTGAGATTTGTAGCAGTCGATTAATGAGTGTTGATTGGTGCAGTTGATTCATAGTTGCGAGATGGGTAGTGTGAAGAGTAAATTATCGAGTTGGTGTCCGTCTCGGTGCTACTGCAAATGCCTGGGCGGCAGGTCGGAGTCCTACGATCTCAAGGAGTTACCGCGTCCGCCGCAACTGTGCACCTCCAACGGTAGGTCAAGGTTATTGCTAAGATACATTTGCTTTTGATAGGTGCGTGATGTCATGGAGTCAACAAATAAATCCTCAAATTAAATATTTAAATTATTTAAATTGTGCTACACAATTCAAGGATGAATTTATTTGTATGTTTTCGCGTGGTTTTGATTGAGATGTTGATAGAGTACTTTATAATGCGAAAGTGTGTTTTTTGGTTTGTCCATTTTTCATTTTGAAGTATTTTTTTGCATAGCTAGATAAAGTTAACGGAGGAAGTGCACGTTACTTTTTACCCTGAAGAAAGCATGATTCCTGTAGGTATCTTCACGCGGGTAAAACGACGGAGTCACTAGTATAAAAGTATAGATAGGTACATCAAAGAAGCCACATTAGAAATTTAGAGTTATGCTTCTCAAGAGACAGTGACGCAATAGACACAGAAGCGTATAAATTAAAGCAAATAAAACGTCTGCTACTTTTGAAGTGGTTTAGATATAAAAAAAACGGTATTATAAGTCCAGCTGCGTACAATATCGTCCGTGATTCAGGTCGACATCTCAATACCCCAGTTTGTTTAGTATTTAGCACTTCACGCATAAACCAGAAGTCCCTCGAGGCCTTCCACCTAACGCTACTGTTTGCGAACTGGTTTGCACTTTGCATACCGCTAACTAAACTGAATTTTCTGCTTGGTGATATGTGGTCCTTTTTTACTTTTGACAGGGTAGCATTTGACCACATTTACCTGATGTTGAGTAAGGATGAGGTCGAAGGTAGTGCTACGCTACGCTTGGAATAGGTACCGACTGTCAAAATAAAATAAAAATAATAAATCGTAAAAAAGTGTATTAAGTAGAACCTATATCTATAATTTTAATCCGTTTCAATTTCATGAACATCAAAAAATGTAACAAAGTAGAAAATAGGCAATAGCAAACATTTTGTCACATACTTTACACGTCTAAGCTACGCCCTTGGTTTATAATGGTAGTAAAAATGCAGTCCTTTGTTTTATTTATTTACTAGCTGCAACTCACGACGCACCCGTGATTTTCTTGTTATCCCGCAAGTCTAATACGTTTATTAGTGGGATAAGTACTGAGGTAGAGTAGGTAGGTTGGTACAGTCAATGACAAAAGTCGCTGAACATTAACACATTTTCCGATTACCGTCATCTTCTTAAACATCAACATTTGACAATATCGTCACTTAAAATCAGCTGTGTTATGTTGCGGTCAAAACGCAGCCATGTAAAATGTAAGAAAACCTAATCATTACTAATCGAAAACACATTTGGAAAAATCTAGTACGATCAGCTACTTTTGTCGCTGACTGTACTATTAATGATTCTTCATAAAATTTTATGAGTAACACCAAACGCATAAGTTATTTTAGTCCTCTTGGGATATCGGGAAGTTGATTCATAAAGCAAACGGGAGAGTCCCGTACAAATGGAATTATCAAATTATGATAACTGTAACAGCGATCAGTACTACATAATACATCTTTTTTAAAACAAGTAACTTCAACTACAGCTGTGTAAACTCAACTAACGTAGGTACCTGTATAGTGCCAATATTATACTATACGTGCTTATATTTTGTTTAACAATTTAAACGACAAGTACGAGCAAGGTATCTTAATGACAGCAATTGGTTACCTATGCGTTGATAAATAGATACGACATACATTCCATTAAGGTTACTATGGCGTCTTGTTTCGATGTCAAACTAAATCTAACTTTCATCATCATCATCTGCCTTTACCGTCCCATTGCTAGGACTTGGCCTTCTCTCAGAGAGAGAGAGAGAGAGAGAGAGAGAGTATGGGCCGTTATCTACCACACTGGCCCAGTGCGGGTTGGTCCTAGATGTCCTTGAATTTTGTGGTTCTTGGACATGCCGGTGCCGGAATCTAAATATTATGTTAGTTAAATAGATAAGATTCTACACATTGTGTTATGGAAATCTCTTGAGTATAAAAATATTGTGCCACGCCGTTACAACTAAGTAATTATTTGCATTTTCTACCGACTCAAGAATGCTGTCTACTAACTTGTCTTGGCTTCATCAAGAAACTTTTTACTAAACCGGAGAATGCGCAGGCGCATGCACCTTATTATGTCTGTTCAAGGTAAACCAGATAAAAAAAGCTATATGATAAGTTGCTATGAAAGGGTTGTAGATTGGATGGGTAGCCCGAACTTAGTTTCAAAGTTAGCAGCTATATTGCGGCGGTATCGTTAGTGACAACGATAAAAACAAAGAACTTTGATGGATCATTAATTCATTACCCACCAGAGAGTTTGTTCGCTTATTAGGTAGAACAAGTGCCTCTGTACCTAAGTATTAAGATAGGTGAGAGGTGAGAGCTCGACGGCGCGTGGGCAGACTTTATTTAACGTCCTATTGCATAAGACATTCGTGGACGCATGGTAAGGGTGGGTCACTGTCCCTTTAAACGTCGTGCACCGAGTATAATCAACATAGTTGAGCAAGTTCCCGCAGCAACTTCACTTCTGTACCTTACATAATTACAACAAAGTAACTAAGTATCACTTATTTCTAGAGGATCTTTATAATCGTAGACATTTTGTCACAAAGTAGGTTTTATTACAAAGTGTTGTGTTACATAAAACTAAACATCACAATCGGTAGTAAATTTTACCAAAGATTTATTACGGACATCTGTCATTAATCTTGGTTGTTAGTCAATACAAATAAGCTTACGCCATAAGTAGATAATAATAAACAGAAAGTACAAGTTAAAATATTTACCTAAACATACAATTAGAATGTTATAATGAGCGACCTCATCGCAAATAACGATCTCTACCAAGCATCCTTTAGAAGGATAGGATCTATAAAAACTCATACCTACGCTATAGCCTACGCTCTATCGCCTGAATGTAAGAAAATAAATTACTCAATGGCAATGATGTGCCTAGATACGGCGAGCACCTACTCCACTAATAATTATGACCAAATGTGTGTACCACAAAATAGGAAACTGGGGTCATTATGTTCGCATTTTTCATCAACGAGTACGAAAACCTTACCTGTCTATATAAAGTTGTTTCCATGCAAAGTCCACGTTCAAATAAGTCCGCAGACGAAGCGTTGGTGCGGATAAGCGTAGGTGATATTCATTCACATTGATATTAAGGGCCTTACCCGGGCCAATGAGTTTGAGGAGTTGACCTCTAACTAGCATCGTGACGCTCTGTGAAACAAGTAGCAATGTACGAGCGCCATCTACCGCCGAATAGACGTACTACAGTCGTAGCGCACTGGCGTAAAAAAGCTTTCTCGTAGAAAATACTCTCTCGCACGTTTGTATAATTTTCTCTCTGTCTTTACGATACGCTTACGAGACGACTAAGCTTACAACTCGTGTGCGGAAAGCCTTATTCTTCTAGAAGTGATTCTGTATCTAATTGACATAGTCATTCATGTGCGATAGGGCATCATTTAACTCAATCAACCTTGAACCTTTGATTATAAACGACCAATCATCGACCATGCTTGGTTGCATTTTTGCATCTCAACATCTGTAGGTACCTCTACCTACCTTATTTCTGATAGATGCTGATGGAAGTACTGTTAAAGAGGTAATGTTTGTTATCATATGTTATTTTACGACTAATCCTAGGAACCAGTGATCCAAAATTGAAAATTCTTTAACTGCTAGATTGTCATAAGTTATTTTATTTATATGTGACTATTATATGCTTATTTAAGCTAAATCTGACGAAACACGTTTGTGCCACATTTACTGCAATAAAATGTTTGTATTGTATTATATTACACCATTTTTTTTCCAATGTAAATCCTGTGATAATCTCCATGCAGGTGAAACCGCGGGGAACAGCTAGTGTCCTATATAGCAGGTAATGTGTGGGCAACTGTGCACTGATGAAAGGAAAAGTGACTAACAGTTATAAGTACCTGCAATGGTATTGTATTGCAATTGCAACGCCTACTATCGAATAATAATAGCACATTAATGTATGTACATACTAATATGTAAGGAGAAAAGATTTGGTTGTTTGTTTGTTCCGGATAAACCTAAAAACTATTAAAGCGATCTTGATGAAAATTGGTATGAAGATAGTTTGAACCATGGGAAAGGACATAGGATACTTTTTATTGCGATATACTGTAGTCCACGTGAGTGAAACCACTGAAACCGAAGGGTACAGCTAGTGTTAAATACATCACCGAGCTATTTATTTCAAATTGAGATTTACTAGGTGACATCACCCTATTTACAAGGTAGTATGGCTATACTATTGAAAGTGGTCGCCTGCGGTTTTGCCTGCGAAACACCCATACGCACGCACGGTGCAATAAAAAACGGACACATATTATGTTTTTAAAACCCAAATCACTATCTGTCCAGACATCCAGACCGAATCTATAAAAAACGGACAAGCATGTAGTCAAAAACAACATAGATTTATATGGCCTCTTATTAGTCTATTCAACTCCATTCTATTTTTTTTATGTAAGGACTTTGTGTACTTATTACATTAGACGTGTCTGAACTTAAATCTGTAGTAGTAGGTGTAGATTCTTCTTGTTTTATTTAGCAGATATATTGCGAAAACTCCATCAAAAACCGACCAGTACATTCCGAGTTTAGACTTTGAATCAGCTGGTACATTCGATGGAGTAAGCTTACGTTCATAAATAAGGAAAGTATGCTATGCCGTATAATAGCGTTGTGAATTCAGACTGCTGAAATATTCTTATGACCGCGCCTGACGTCATTGTGGAAATACTATGAATTAAAGGTTCTAAATTTATAATCACATTACGGGCAAATCTTATAACATACGTATTACTAAGAATTAATTGTATATCCATAAGAAGACTACGATAATACTATAATACAAAGAACATGATTGTTTACATAAGTCATTAATACAAATTTGGACTTGGTTTTGACCAAGACATGAGTAATGTTTAGCTAGCCTTGTGAATGAATGGTATGTATATTTCTTAGTAACTGGATATAACTTTTCACGTCTTATTGACATCATGACATCATCAGCAGAGCTGGATGCAGAGGTATAGACTCTTGATGCCCACATCCCACATTGGTACCAACAGTCTGTAACGGCAAACCCAGAGTAACAGACGTTTGCACGAACAATTAACAAGTTGTAAACATCGACCAAAACCGAACGAATCTAGCCATTTGAGACGTGTGTGTGATTGTGGAGATATGATAAGACGGACTGAAGTGAAAAACTAAAAATGGTAGATTACATTAAAGATTTGTGGAGGTACTATTTTGGAAGGCGTCGTAAATACATTATAGTGCCATTTAAACCAGGTGGGTGCTATTACAAAATTATGCGTTTCTGCACTCGGCGAATACGGTTGCACAATTTTGATAAATATCAGACCGTTATTTATTGCTTTCATAAAAATCTATTTTGACTTTAAGCTCTGCGCGATGTTGTTAAAGTCCAACCTTACCACTTGATGTATTAGGTATCGAAAAACGTTTATTTATGTATGCCTAAACAATAGCATAGCACTATGAATGACCATGTGTAAAGTATTTGGCTAGCCGCCAATCATTCAGGCATATAGTTTTTTGTCGATGACGAATACTGGATTACTACTTGTATTACAGGCATAATTTACACATCGATACAATGATATTTGCAGACTGTAACTAGGTATGCCATGATTGCATGAATTATTCAATAATTATTATTGAATTGCATTTCAAATTATACTTAGCCAGATGTAGTTGCGGGGGTTGGCTTGGCTGCCTGATGCATTATAATTATGGATACGAAATTAGGATGCGATTTAATAGTAGCTTATAACCTTATAAATTTTGCTTTCAAGTGAGGAAGCTACAGGACACCGATAGGTGCTTGGCGACTGGTATCTATGATATCATCACGATATTATCTTTCACAAAAAGCTCATGCTCATTGCAGGATTCGAACCCACAATCTACCAACCTACGGGTTATAAGCCAGTGCAACTTTCCCGTTGCAGGTGGTAACGTTTACTCTAGAAAAAAAGTAACAACTAAAATATGTAACTAAAATAAATGTATTGTTCCAGATGTTGTCGATGGTACGCGTCAAGGTGTCCTCGCAGTGCAGGGCATTGATTTCTGCATCGAGGCCAATGGCGAGAACCACCACACCAGCAAATATAATCTGATGACAAGAGCTGTCGATAGATGTCTAGTCGTCAGACGTGGCCAGACTTTTAAATTGGATATCCTCCTAAACAGACCGTACGACGCCAACAGAGACGCTATTTCCTTTATTTTCTACGTATCAGGTATGGAGGTCAAATTGGTATTGTATATCTTCCGCACGTTTATTTTAAGACCAATGTGTTCATTGAGAGCAGTGAGTTTATCATAAGCTGCATAATTGAATGAATTGTTTGCAGATGTGGAGAAGCGTGGGCCGTCCGCTGATACGTCAGCAGCTGTTCCGCTATTGGAGAGAGGGTCTGAGACTATGGGGGCATGGAATGCAGTATACGAAGGTCAGATGGACTCGCATCTGATGGTGGCTGTGACTGCAGCGGTCGACTGTATGGTGGCTGCGTGGAAAATCGACGTGGATACCAGGTTGATTGGAGGCAGTTCCTTGAGCTACACTCACCCGCAGCCAATTTATGTGCTCTTCAATCCTTGGTGCCTGACTGACACTGTATATATGCCAGGTATATTGCATTTGTCTGATTGGATCTCAAAGTAAACATTGGTTTTTCTGAGTACTACATACTATTTCCGTTTGTTGTAGGACACAGTCATCGTGAAGAGTACGTCGATCAAGATGGTGGACTTATGTTTAGAGGGGTGTATAATCGCATCAAGCCTGTACCGTGGAATTACGCGCAATATGAGAAAGACATCCTCGAATGCGCTTTGTATCTAGTCAGGGAAGTTGGAAAGGTAATTTAAGTTTTCATTCTATAACTGGATTCTCCTTAAAGTTTGTCTACCTTACTTGTAATAATTAACAAATGTTTGATATCCTATTGAAAATGACTCAAACTTTGCAGCCGTATTTCTAATTTCAGCTTTGAACAACATCAAGGAATTGCATTGCTTACAATCCAATATTGTATTGATTTCATTAATGTTTATTATCCTCGACCACATTGTTAGGTATGATTGTGGATAACCAATACTCAACTCAAACAAAGGTTTTCTCAAATCAGGTCAAAGGGAAAGCAAGGGGTGACCCCATCCACACATCTCGGGCTCTATCAGCAGCGATCAACGTACAAGATGACAATGGTGTGTTGTTTGGAAACTGGGCCAAGGATATAGGCGATTACGACGGCGGCACACATCCGCTCAAGTGGCTTGGCTCACTAACCATTCTGCAAAAGTACTATGAGAAGAAGAAGCCGGTGAAGTACGCACAGTGCTGGGTCTACGCGGGGGTTCTCACCACGAGTAAGTACATACAAGCAGAGAAGACCTGCCTACTATGCAATTTAAATTTTTTTAAGTTAACTTTTAGCTGGGGTTATGTTCTTGGGATCTATGAATTTAGATATTAGATTTGTAAATTGAACACAACTTGAATGCCATGCTTTTGTTTTTTCTAGTTTGCCGTGCACTAGGTATCCCTTGTAGGCCTGTGAGCGGCTACAATGCAGCCCACGATAGTCAAGGCAGCCTTACAATCGACATCATTAAAGACGATAATGGAGACACTCTAGACAATTACACTAATGATTCTGTCTGGAATTATCATGTGTGGAATGAGGTAAGCTCTTTCGCTTCAGCGCAAATCTTTTGATTAATCAACTGATGAATCAGTGCTTCCATCAATGTTCTATACATAGCACATTTGCCCCGTCTTTTTTCAGAATATGACCTGAAATGCACCTTTTCTAACCTACCTGTGAATAGAAACGATGATAGTTTAGTGGTTGGTGACATCAGGTTAAGACCTATTTGATCGTTCAAATATTGTGATGAGCTTGAGTTTTCGGTGTATATATGAGTCACCGTTAACGTTAAATTCACAGGTGTGGATGGAGCGGCCTGACCTGGGAGCGGAGTATGGTGGCTGGCAGGCCGTGGACGCGACTCCTCAGGAGACGTCTGAGGACATGTTCCGCTGTGGACCTGCCTCCCTTCGTGCCGTAAGGGATGGAGAGCTGCAGCGCCCCTACGACTGCACCTATGTTTTCGCACAGGTCAACGCTGATAAGGTACACGAGTTGGCATTATCGATTTATTTCTGAGGCACTGCTGGTGGTAACATACCCCAGTCGGGAGTAACAGATCCGCTAAGTTAATAATCAAAACTTAGTACAAGAAATTAAATGTTCCCCTGGAGAACATCAGTCTGCGATTTCAATGACCACCATATCTTTAGATCTGTCAGACCCACGAAAATTTCTTTCTAATTTAACATCTACTTAAATTAATAAATGTACATTTATAATTTTCCATGCATAAACGAATATGAACAATGAAATGATCGATTTTAAGTTAATTTTGAGTGCCATTTCAGTCATCCATTTACATTCTGTTTCAACAAAATTTTTAACGGTATTGTGTATTACGGTTCTAGGTGCTATGGAAATATTCTGGAGAGATTCAGCCATTGAAATTCTTGGCACGGGACACGACAGCCATCGGACAGAACATCTCGACTAAAACAATTGGAAAGATGGAGCGAGAGGTGAGACGTTATGTAAAAACTTAATCTATATTACGTTCCACAAAATTGAGATTTTTATTTCCATGGACAATCTTAAATCTGGTGAAAGTGTCAGTTAACGATGACGAAATGAGTATGACTCTGAACCCTTTAGAAAAATACTCTTTGGATAAAATTGTGGGGATTTAGATAATTAGGAATAACACTCTGTCTGGGACTGTTGTTATCAAACAACTAACTATGATAGCATATTCGTGTCAACGTAACGCGCATCTGTGGTTTGTTGTAACTCATCATCATTAAAACTGATTATTTTCAGGATATCACAGACCTGTACAAGTATCCAGAGAGAACGCTACAAGAAAGGGAAACCATGGAGAAAGCGCTGCGCAAGTCGCAGAGTATCTTTGCGCGGTACTACTTGAACGATGCCTTTAACGACGTGCAATTCGACTTTGAACTTCGCGACAATATCAAGATCGGACAGGACTTCACTGTTGTAAGTGTCCAGCTTGTTGATATTATGAAGAAAACTTTGTACTATATACAAAGTTTTATCCTTAAAAATAATTGAAAACATTGATCATCTTTTGGTTTCTTTTCAATCATAAGGTAGCGTTTGGCCACAAGTCACATGATGTTAAGTGACGATGTGGTCGAAGGTGGCGCCATGCTACACGTAGGATGGAAACTGGTACGCAAATGAGGCTGCCGGAACATACCGACACGTGCTTGGTAAAAACTTGTGGGACGTGGTAGCTAGCCGACGAGTACTAGAAAATACCTTACCACTAAACCATGGTTTCATCACGATATTTTCCTTCGCTGAAAGGTCAAGCTCATACTAAGGTTCGAACCCACGACCTACGGATTGCAAGCCAATGTCACTATCATTGACTCATCACATCATCATCATTAGAAAAGTTTATAGCTATAGAGCGGCATATAGAGCACAAATAATGCAAGTGCATATTTACTTGGTATCTAGGGTAGGTATATTTTCGATCCTAGTTTTAAGCTTTATTTGGTAATAATTTTCTCGATTCAAACACTAAACTAAATTCATATTTAGGTCAAGATTATGCAAGAGGACATTTGGCATTTTTACCATGTTGTTTTTTAGGTGGTTCACATGAAGAACCGCTCCTCAGTAGAGCCTCATCACGTAAAAGGCGTGCTCAGAGTGGACACCGTCACCTACACTGGCAAGACCGGAGAGAGCGTCAAGAGGTCCGAGTTCGATCTCAAGTTGGCTCCAGAAGGCAAGGAACAGATCACCATGCTCGTCACCTTCGATGAATATTACAAAAGGCTGGTTGACCAGGTGAGTTTCAGATGAAAAGGCTGAAGTGACAGTAAGATTGGTGAAACTGTGCCCCTTTTTCCTATAATAACTCTACACTTACGGTCAGTTTCAATAACCTATCTATCCACGGTTTGCCCTACTAGAGATAGAAATTTGACATTTCTTCTTTGGAGCTTGACAAGCTGATATCTAACTGTATGAGGAGCTGGTGCCTGAAATAGGTTTTTTAAAAACCTGTCCTACAGGTCACCAGGTCACCCCCCGCAGATAGAAATCAAAATGCTTACAATAGACTATATTATTATACTTACTGTTCTCTATTTTTTACTATACCTATAATTATATCTCCGACATTAAGATAAAACAGTGTTCACAATATGCAAGTCTGATAAACATGGCATCGAAATTGCAACCCACTATCTTAATAGAAACAGTTGTGTCAGGTTTAAGCTACTCGTAGGTACCACTTCGAATTTACTTGGAACATTTTATTTTTTGCGTTTCAGGCGTCGTTCAACATCGCCTGTCTGGCATCTATCGTGGAAACACAGTTCGACTACTTCGCACAAGACGACTTCAGAGTTCGGAACCCCGACATCAAGATATCTATCGACGGCAAACCTAAGTCTCGTCAGGAGTTCAACGTGGCAGTCCAAGTGGAGAATCCTCTTCCGATCCCGTTGAAGAATGGAAAGTTCTATATACAAGGGCCGGGGTTGGAGAAGCAGCTTAAGATTGAACTTGATGAGGTAACTACTGCTTGTACTAGTAACAGCGGATATGGAGTTATCTGTTTTCGATCACATCGCCTTATTCCATTGCCTGGCCCGCAGCTAGTATACAATATTAAAAAAAATCTTTTGTGGACTTTTAAACATAAAGGGGTAAAGTTTAAATTCGTACAAAATTGAGTGAATGATAAGTACAACTAGCGACATCTCTTCCATTATTGATGCACTATTATCAGGCGCTCATATTACAAACTGCTACGAATGTAAATTGTTCCCGCTCGGTGAGTGGAAGCAGTAAAATCCGATAGAGGGCAACAGTAGTAGCTAGTTAAAATATACAATATAAAGTGTTTTACTAGAAGTGGTTTCTATGTTCTCTACAATCATTTCACTGTAGTTAGAACTAGTAAACCAGAAACATTATTTGGATGAAAAGTGTTTGAATTTCCGAAACATTAATCAAAGCTCTATACCAACCGAATTTGCGTTTCTTTTGCAGATTTTTTGTTTCATTCTTTAGTTTTCTCTCGGTTACAATCTCAATTAAAATCCCTGTTACTTGTTTCATCAAATGGGTATGAATATTTAAGATTTTTTAATGAAAATTTTAGTTAGGTACTTGTAGTTACCGCTAGGAGTACTGTGCTGGTTTTCATACAAACATTTTACGATACTCGATAGAGAGGAGGTATAATACTGTTGATGAAACTCCTAATAGGCTCTGATGGTTCGTGTAATAATGTGGTCCATGTCCATTGTCTTACCAATTTGAATATTTTTCTCAGAATGTAGCCCCCGGTGCGTTGGCTAAGGCAGAGTTCAAGCTGACACCGCCGTGGGCGGGACGCCACCAGATCTCAGCGAAGTTCACTTCTAAGGAGATGAAGGACGTTGATGGCTTCTTAGCTTTCATGGTGTCACCTCCCGACGTCAATGGATACTCCTCGGATACACTGGAGACTCGGCAGATATAGGAACGTATATAGAATCGCTGCTGGCACGATTGGTTTGCTTCAAATGAAATATCAGCCTAAAGTTTATCACGACGATTGGCGAACAAATATCTATGCAAAGGTGCTGAATGCTGATTATTACAAAATAAGAATCAAGTTCAAGTTGCATCATTACAGAAGCAAACTTTCGCAATTTTTCGTCCAAAATGTATGACACATTTGCTGGAGAAAAAAATCCATGAGTAATTTATGATGGTTTTATACTAAGTACAACAAATAGATTTCAGGGGTTTTCAGCAATAGACACCCACCCACAGTAATTTTCAATAATTATGTTAGTATCTATTTACTATGTTTTTAATCATATAATTGTGCCATATCTCCCGGTCGCATATTTTGAAACTAAAAAAGTAGATGGCCAGCTTTAGGGTAGGTATGTGCATGAGCATTGTATGAATTCAGAGAGGTTGATGTGCTTTAAAATTTTCAAAATGTTATCATACGGTAACTTGATCATTAAAAAATGTTTTTGTTAAAAAGTATTACTTATTTTTATATTGTGAAATGTATCTATAAATAAGTTCAAATTAAAAATTAAGATGCTATAATTACTCAATAAATTATTAACAATAAAAGCAAAAGTTATTCACTATACAATGTACAATTATTATTTAGAGTATAAGACAATTATTTATTAAGAAATAAACTAACTACAAGACACACATGTTTCGTTATTTATATAACTCATCTAATATCGCAATGTGCCCTTTAAATTAAATCAGGAACTTCAGGATTGTCTACAAAATCAGCCGAAGGTTCTTTAACATCCAACTTCATTCTGGGATCGATATAATCAGGAGTTGTCTTTTCTCTACTCATCTTTGTGAAATCAAGGACATTATCCGAAGGACCAATTTCCAAGTATTCTCTTGTAGATTGTCCCCCGTGGCAATCTTGTATTTTATATTCCGTTAATAGTTGAACTTTCTTCTTGGGTTCTTCCGTTGGTAAAACAGACTTCTTTAATACCGGGTTCGCCTTTAGCATCGTTACGAGTAAGCGGCCGGTGGTTTGTGACCGTTTCGCGGTTGAGTTCGTAATGTCGACCTCCTCCGGTAGATGGAGTTGAAATATTTTTCCCTTTATCGTCACCCTCACATAGCTCGGCTGTACGTCGATGTCAACCAAACTGGTATCTAAATGTTTGTACACTGCTAAATCGAGCACGAAGCAAGTAGGATCCGTGTCGTCGAACAAAAAGTCTATTTTTGGCTGATTAATATTGAAGGGTCTGCCGTCAGGAGCGAAAAATTTGTATTGACGTTTTTCCTCTTTCTTAACTTCAGTTTCGTGGCTCTTGAGCTTTAGCTGTCTCATTTTCTCAATTTCATGTCGCACTTCGGGAGCGTGTTCACATTTTTCAGCCCAAAATTTTTTATTTCTTTCATCGGGGTCCATATCTTTGTATTCGTTCTCCCATTTATCTTGGATGTCTTTTTCTAACCGTGATTTTTGTTTGCGTCGCTTGTGCCTGTAATCTTCTTGTTCAAAAAGTATATCCGATCGAATAACTTTGAGATTTTGCAAGCCAGTTATGCGATTAGATCGTTCAATATCTTTTCCATCCAAACTTATAAGTTGGGGTAAAGTTCCGATGACAAAATCTCTGTAATTAGTATAATCCGTGCAAGGATTTCCGGTAAGGTATAAGTGTTCTAAATTATAGTTATCAACTAGAGTTTCAACACTTACGATTTCTCCAATAAAGTTGAGGGTGAGGTCAAGTTTTTGAAGTGATTCACATCTTTCCAAGTTCTCTATGATTTCTATATTATTCAGTGCTAAATTGAGGTAGGTGAGATTTTTAAGTTTATTCAGGTTCTCAATTTTAGCGATGAGGTTGCTCTGCATAAGAAGTATTTTGAGTTTAGGGCACCAGTCCTGGATAAATTCTATTTTCTCAATATTTTCTTGATGTAGAGCTATTTCTTCCAATGGGGCTAGCAGTCGCTCATGATGTTCAGCTTTTTTACGCACCATTTCTACACTTATTCTCACCATTTTATATGTTCAGGAATAAAAACAAAGTAGCTTTGTTCTAAAAGCACCGTGGATCAAGATACTGTCGCATGACTTCGATTAAACGTTACCATTGCAACCGTTGCTATGAGACAAGTTTTTTTTACGCCGAATAAAAAGGCACAGTTACGCTTACGAACAGTAAATAAGTATGTATATAAGTACATTTTACTGACACTATTTTCGTTTAATTTTTAACGGAATATGAAGCAATCTTCTTATATATAAAAATCAATTGCTGTTCGTTAGTCTCGCTAAATCTCAAGAACGGCTGAAGCGATTTGGCTAATTTTGGTTTTGAAATATTTGTAGAAGTTCAAGGAAGGTTTGAAAGGTGACTTTTTTTGGTGATACGAAGTTCGCCTCAGATAGTAAAATATTAAATATATGTACTAAACATAGTCTCTTTTGTTTTACATATTTTTGGTGGTGCTAAAGTATTAGATACGAAGTTATCTCGCCCACACTGGAGATTCATGACGCAGGACGAAGACCAAAGGGCACTTGTAGAATCTACAAGATTCCAAATGGTTATCTTTCCATCTAGGCGGTCGGTAATCCGTCATTTAACATTCCAGCGGTGGCAGCGCGACCGCTCAACTCAACCGTAGCATATTAATATCGCCGTGATATACAGGGTATTAAAATATTTTAAACGACGCCATTTATAATATGACATTCAGATATCGAGTCGTAACAGACCAACATAAATATTATTCCGAGAAACTGCCAAAAGACAATGAGGATGAAGGATTACTATCATCAGAGATACGTTTTATTGTTGTTGTTCGAGGTCGATGTAAAAAACGAAGATGTGGAAAAAACAAGAGATGTACGGATGAAATAAGGCATGACAGAGGGAAAGACGGTGTTATTAGTGAGGTTGGAGCGGGTAGGGTGCGGCGCCCCGCGGTCTGTGTGTGTTTAGGGGTCGCAGCGGGGCGCCCAACGGACGGTGCGACGAGCCCACTTATTGAAAGAAGCTAATTTAACATTTTGTTGTTTAAACACGCACATGGAGCTGGAGCCCCGCGTTGTCTAGTTGCTTATTGAATTTAGAGAATGTGCTAATGATCAGCTATCTGTCATCTTCCGATAGTTTTGATTTTGAACAAAAGATGGCGCTCCAATGCGAGCATATTCGATTGTTTTCGTAAACAATAGGCCTGATATCGTTGTTTGCATTGTGTGAATTATTAGTGATAAGTATATTAGAAACAGGAGTGTCTCCTTTATTTATGAGCGTTTCTTAATACCTAGTAATACCTACCATGAACTTTAACTTTATACCTGAAAAAGCAAAACGGTTCAAAGTTGCTCTTATTACATCAATCATTAATCGAATCGATATTTTTAAAGTTAAGTACCTACCAATAAATATATTCCTAAATACATTTCATAACTGGAAGTTTAACATAAAATATTGAATAGGTACTT
This sequence comes from Opisthograptis luteolata, assembly GCA_931315375.2. Classification (NCBI taxonomy): domain Eukaryota; kingdom Metazoa; phylum Arthropoda; class Insecta; order Lepidoptera; family Geometridae; genus Opisthograptis; species Opisthograptis luteolata. The sequence goes on from OV928034.1 coordinate 5,332,762, forward strand.
ACCTCAAACTAAAATGTTAATCCACGTTGATTCTTTTTATCAGTATAAACAAGTCGGTAAAATTTTTGTTATTCGCTTTACTTACCGTCCATTTAGGCATAAACATGCCTTATCAAGATTTATCTCGACTGTAATCCTCATTATAGTTTAAAACAGGTAGCTGGTTTGACAGAGACTCTGCAAATATTTCGCGGTCCGTCAGTTTAACGTCCGTCAGCGAGGTAGATTTGGGCTCTACCAAGGCTCTACACACGCAAGTGTCACTCCAAGTCAAAACAACCGTCATCACTCCAACACCAGGTCCAGGCAAAAAGGAAAATGTACAGTCCTTCCATGTATAGAGGCTGGTTTGGTTCGCACGCTCTGATGATATCGTTATCTCTCATGCTTAATTGCCGACGTAAAGCAAAACGTTTAGTTCTCTATAATAGAACGTGTAGGTGTGTATGACGTTTTTTGGTAGGATTTTACCTCCTATTTGAGGTTGTCAGAATTTTACGTCATCATTCAACATCACTGAACTTACGTATCTATCTGAAATAATAAATGAAGATCGGATATGTGGGAGTCTGATTCGCGCAGGTTACGTACAATCTTGTGTGTAAATGTTGTTCTATGTGATCTATAACTATAAATTAATGATTTTTCAGATCTTTTACTTCGGGTATTTGTGCGGTAAGATCTTACTTCCTTTTTCCTCTTGAGGTAAGGGACACATGAAAATGCGCTAAACAGAGGTCCCGTTTTAGTTATACCTACCTATCTAATTTGAGTTAGTTAACACGTCGTGCTTAGACAGACACAAATACATAGTAGGTACTTATAAGAACAAGAACACAGCTAGCTAATCTATGTCATCTGCAATGACAAGTTACTACGAACTACGAACCATGCAAATGATGCCAGCAATCTATTGGGCCGTGCAGGTAGTTCTCATATTTATCGTGTTTCGTATCGAGCTGGACAGTCAAGTGGGCGAGAGCCGGTGCATGCGCGCATGCGCCTGTGAGCCCGGCGTGCCTCGGCCGCGCAGCGGAGCGTGCGCTGCAATCTAGCGGCGGCATCTCTCGCAATCAACGATTCGTTCCGGTGTGAAGTGGTGCAGGGGAGGGGGCACTGGACCATTCTCACGTAAATAATTACCGGCGAGTCTCAAATTACAAGGCGCCGCTGCCTGCCGATACATTATTATTCATCACATGTTCGCGCCGCGCGGGACAGCTTCCTCAGGCGGACCGCGCGTTCTACTGATCTACTCGGAGAGAGACGAATGAGAAATGTACTCGCCTCATTTCAGTCGATACTGGCGAGACTGCCAATCGATGTTATTACTGGTCATTAAATTAGACGAAAAACCTAATTTCTGTATTACCTATGTGTGTAGAGATGTGCCCATTATGGTAAATGACGTGAAGCAACTTATTTAATGTTCGTAATAATATCTATGGGAAGTATAAATTATTCAAAATACTCTATCGTAATAAATGTTACATTAATATTAAATTAACGATGTAATGAGTTGGTAATGTCCATTTGTCACATTTGCTTTCGTTAAGATAATTAATTAAGCTAAGTTTATCTAACAAGTAACCTCTGCAGGCAGATAATAATCCAATGATCAACGCAGATCACCGCCAGTGAATATCTAATTAGTAATATCGCAGTTCTCGCTCCGGATGCGGCTTAAGCGATAAATTATGCACTCTGAGAGGAGTACTAATTTCGATGCCGACAAATTTTATACAACCGCGATTTTAATGCGTTTCAAATAATGTCTGTAGGCAACGTTAAATGATAAATCGTCGGCGGAACGCCCCCGAGACGAGTTTAGTATAAACGAGCCGAGGTCCCGCTTCAGCTCCCGACGAAGGAAGAAGACGGCGGCGTCTGCTAAAAAAGGAATGGGTTCGGTGAGACGCGATGGTGTTGAGATAATAACAGTGCAGCGTGCGGCGGCGGGCTCGAGCCTTTGAGCGTCCGTTGCCAAATATCACCATTAGCCGCAATTTGAATATTGCCCTGCGCGAAATAGTTTTCGATTTCGCTGCCGACCACCATGGGATCGCTTGAGTGAAATGAGAATGCGCGTCATTACTGAGTCGAAAGTCAAGCAAGGAATGTGTCGCAGCCGGAAGGCCGGGTCGCGTCGGGCGTGACGGGGCGAGTAAAACAAACAAGTTAATTGTATTTATTCAAATGCGGTGGGGCGCTGGGCAGGGATGGAGCGCAGCCGTCGCCTCATGAATAGGCATGCGCTCGCCCGGCCTTCCTTGCTATGTGCAGAGTCATCCCTCTCGACGCTCTCCTGAACTTGTGCCTGCTACATGATAGTTAGTATATGCAAATTTTATATAGACACTATTGGAGATACTATTCATATGAACAAAATATGGCCATATGAAGACAGTTGGGTTAATCGATAACTTTCAATAGAAAATACATAAACGCGCGAGAGTCATAGATACTTAAGTACTACGTAAGTACACATTAAAGCATATCATGCAGAGGCAAGGTCAACTTGTAAGTAACGATATTCACACTCAGCATTAACATATTGGTCATTGTGTGAAGATCGAGTGGTCCACTGGGCGGAGACCTGTCTCAGAGCACCGAGCTTCCCTCACAATGATAATGCTATACCATTGTTTGGCCGCGCTAAGTGTTAGACGACTTAGACTGTTTGTTTTCGGTAGTGGTATTAGTATTCGACAGCCGTCTTGTATCGGTAAAACTGTTATGAATAGCCTCTTCAAACTGTATTTACATCAAGAAGGTTGTGTCTAAATGCTATTGAATGTCAACAGACCTTATTATATTTGAAGAGAGGAATGATCTTCAAGGGCTACATATAAAATTACTAAACGACATTCTTCTTCAAATTTCTTAACGCTAGTTTTTAATATTAGTAAATTTTTTATATCACATGATACGCATTGAGTACTAAAAGCTTTTATAAATGCAATTTTGTTCCGCTCAATAAATTCTTCTTTTACTACATCTAATTACTGCGTATGATATCACTACCTTACGCCGCGTAATCCGATTTACTGCCACGCTCTCGTCCCCTGACAATAGAACAAGCCAAATGTTTATTTGCACAAGATATTTAGCCACTTTCCTGCCGGATTAGTGGCGGACAAAGACGAGGGGTGCACATCGGTACAAAATAGTATAGATAAAGCGGGACTAAAGTGTGGCTAATGCAAGAGGCGGGGTCTCCGGGCTCTCCCCGCCGTCTCACGAACAATAATTGTGTGATTTCAAACGGATTACAAGGAACGCTTTGCGAAAGGTGCAGTTGAGTTGAGTAATCCGACTTTAATTAAAAGTAAAGGAGCTTATGAGGTCAGCAGCAACAATACGCGTTGTGTATTTCATAGGGGAGAAAATTTGAATCAATTGAATCGGTTTGTTTTTTATGTGGGGCACCAAAAATCCTATTGTAGTATATGATATTTTTCAATCGAAGAAAAAGAAGGCGAAGTTTTCTCAAGTCGACGCGATTATATATTTTTTTGAGGACCAACATACTAACTACTTGAAAATAATTATTTCAAAGGGTGATGGCGATTGTATCCATGCATTTGGTTTTGATTTCACAATGTTATCATGTGTCTGATTGAAGTATCGAATTTCAGCACAGGTTTCAAACCTAGGAAATTTTTCCTAAGTTCCGACCACACTATCACTGAACCACTAAAGGTTTACCTATTCAAGTACCGCATCCGGAAATGAAAACGCTCACAAAGAATTTAAGGCATGACGCTTTTGTGGGTACAACACGACCATAAATAAAGGAGATTGTCTGTCCATTGAATATGCCTTAAACAACATTAGAGAGGAGAATGGGTAAATTGTCACTTTGTCACCAGAAAAGCTCGGCTGGAGCCAGAGTTTACTCACAGGGTGTTGTAGGAGACCCCAGGGGGTGGCGGTCGGGGTCCGTCCACTCCTCATTTGCCTACTTTTAAAGTTGTCGTCTTGCCAACACTATTTTCATTACACATTTTGGTATACTACCTCGTTAAATGATACTTGGCTTTATATATAGGTAACGTACTAATGTTAAATAGATAATAATTTACGTAGATATGATCAATTTTGTCAAAGGTGTGAGTAGAATTCACATTTCCAGATGTGATCATTGTAAAACTTTGCCTTGAACTTTGACGGCTCTAATTTTCAAATTACTACAAAATTAGTAAGTACCTACCTATTAAATAGTTCAAGTTAATCATATTAATCTCGACGACTGATGTGGCGCAATGGGCGGATAGCCGACTGTGAAGCGTGAGGTCGCGGGTTCGATTCCCGCTACAGAACAAACATTTGGGCATTGAAAAAAAAAGTGCAAGTATTTGTTCTATGTCTGGGTGTTGTGAATCCCCGATCCTCGTAGTTTCTGATACCCTAGATACAGGGGATCCTAGTTAGGGGTCAGAGCCTATGTATGTGATTGTGCGGTCATTATTATAAAAAAAAAAATAATCTCGGTGAAAAAACCAGGAATACAAGTGTCATTTTTCTAAGTGACTTTGCAATTTCACGTACTGAACTGGCATTGTAGTGACGAACAGATACGGCGCTTACTATCTGATGAACAGCTCGCTTGTCTTTACTAAAGTTATGATAAAATTACTTTGACAAGATGAAATTTAAAAGGAGACAGGTAAAAAAACAGAGTAGTCGCATCGTCAGTATTAGTCTTACATTCAACAAGTCAAATGTTACTCTAGCGATAAGAGTAATTATAAAACAAAGAACAGTAGTTTTGATAGAACATAATCGAATACTTGTACTACAAAAAGGATACATTACAGAGTGTGGTTTTGACAGCTTCATATTCACACGTATTTTAGTAGCAAAACTTGTCTTGCTATTTCCTCTATTTTATATTTTAAAAGTAATTCTTTTTTTGTTCTGTTGACGTCAAAAATCAAAAATAACTACCCGCACTGCTACAACAAAGCAGCAGCTGTAACGTGGAAGCGATACAAAAATTCAGTTTATTATTCTATTATTTAATTTGTCGTTACATTGTGCTGGTCCGCTCGGGTAAAGTTTCCGTATTTACATGCGGAATCAGGACAGAAGTCAAGTTTGACAGTGTCAACATGTCAGCGTGACAATGGCCGTCGCATGTCACGAGCTGTCAATCGAGGAGCATGAGAAGCGGGCGGTGAGGCCCTGGAGAGTTGGGGACCGTTTCTCTCATGGGGCCAACTATAAGATACTGACAAATTTTAATGTAATACAAATTCTTTTCGTTTTAGCTGATGAGCGATCGGTCCCTTGGCAAATGCGTTTAGGAGAAATTGGTGAGGATTTTAATTTTGTTTTCTGGTAACACCAAAGTCTAAAAAAATGACTGTTTAAATTTTGAACGAAAAAATTACCTTGACGTCTCACCAACTAAAGCATACTATGCTTTGAATCAAACCCGTAATGAATTTCGTTGTAAAAACTAGGGATTAATGGGTTACAAAAATAGCGTCAGTGATTAATTTACGATTTGTATACAGTTTATGACGTATAGACAGTTATTCTCGCCCCATTTGTAAAATTCATTGTGAGCGATCACACCCAGGCGGTTACAGGACAATGGGAACTGTAAACGAGTGATGTCAGTGATCGGGACGAGTCCGCAAACAAAACGGGACGTCGCACATTGAGAGATTAATGGGTCTCTTTTTGTTATCGCTCGATGGTCTTTACGCGTTTTGTGGCCTCGTTTCACGGTTTATTTAGCTGTTTAAACACCAATGAGCGTCAAATTAAGCAAATACACAAACCAAGGAAAAAAATACTACTTAATTTTAAAACTGATTCACTGATTAAGTAGTTATAAAAAAATTGAAAAGCCTTTTTTTAAATGGCACATTCCAAATCACGAGAAGTGATAAAACTAAGATTTAGAGCCCGAGAACTATTAGACAGATAGTTAAAAATTATTAACGATGTCCCATAACGTCATGTTGAGCCTTATAAAGCCTCATAAAATTGAAGTATGTTGCGGTATAGGAATTCACATAACACGACGCGGTGAGAGCGCGGGCGGAGAGCGGGCCCTGTGCCCTGTGCTATAATGCGCGAGAGTCGGTTTTTTGGCCATTAAACGTGCGTTTTTTGTGTGTCGCGTTAACTGTCACCTTATCATCGTGTCGAGTTGTCGACGCCTCCGCCCGGCCGCAATCAAAACACCATTCGAGGCGGTCATTAAAAATGATATAAAGTTTAATTTACAGCGCTGGCGGAGACGCGCCGGATTAACGGTTATCGGTAATGTAATGTCCACATTCACTTCCAAAGTGAAAATTGTTTTCTTTGTCCAAATAAAATTAAGATTTTTATTGCTTAATGTTGTTGGTGCTGCTCTCTCTCTTTGTAAGAGTATTTAGTGTCAGTCGGATACTTAATGAATTTAAAGAATTTTATGTAGGTGGTTACTGAACTTTATGCTTATCTGTTACGATTGAGAAATTAATGAAATGTTTCCCTTGATCAGATAAGTGGGAACTTATTTATTAAGCACAAGATTTTAGTCAAGAGACTTTTGTGTTTAGAGTATAATTTTATGTTTTACCGTGATCGCATAGCCACCGCAGAGGTATAAGTTATATTAATAATACTACAATTATTTTACCTACACCCACTGTTTCCTAGTAGGTGCATTCAAAATTTTCGTCAGTTGAATTTACCTGTATTTATAAGACAAACTCAGTTGATATTACCCGCTGTGTTTTATAAGAAGCTTTTTGTTGCTTTTTGTTTATAAATCTACATAATTATAATTCTACATTATTCCATATACCTGCTGCCGTAAAATCCGAATGGTTTAATTAACTTAAATAGCATCGAATATAAAAAACCGTAAATTTGTTCAATAGGTATTCCTACTCTTAATATGATGATAATGGTAATGACAACGTGTAAAACGCGTGAAAATTTCGTAGTTATTAAAAGCAGAGGTGAAGCGGTGACCGGGGGGTGGGTACCTCCCCGCGGGACGCGTATTGTTTACGAGTTACACCACATCTACTATAATGATTTACGAACCGCCTGCGCCCGTAAAAGCAACGACAACGCACTAAAAGATACAAAAGGTGCTAAAGAAAAGGTAATATATTTTAAGTTGGAGCGAACGGATATAAAGTTTGGTGAAATATATCAGTTTTAGTGCTGAGCGAGAGTGTTTGTTTATAGGGCCGATTACGCACGCCTTTTCACGGACTAGCTGCGAGCTCAATGGTCGTCATTCGTCACGATCGTTCTCACGACTCGCGCCGTGCCCAAGGTGTTCCGAACGATATTAGACGAGTTTTGCTGTAACTGACAACCCTAATCCATTTACATACATATTATGTAGTACAATACCCCTTACATTTAGGGAAGTAAGCAAAAGAAGTTTACCTATATGCCTTTTTACTTTCGATTGGGGAAGTTTTAATTCCGTGTTACATATCTCGAATTTTCGAAAGTAGGTATGATAATAAATTAGACGTAGTAATAGCAAACACATCGTTTATTTAACGTCCAAAGAACGGCAATATGTCAAAGTCATCATCGTGTCGTGTCGGTCGACGTTTGTTTTCGGGGATGTGCCAAAGGCAAAGGTTCGGGTGTCAACGCGACTACCACCTTACACAAAAAATTGGTTAAACGCATTTGTATGCAATAATCTGTGAGGATTTATTCCAACCGCGTCGGCCACCCACGTGGTGACCGTATTTCTTCCTGAACGAGCTAACTTCATTATTGTGGCGTGAGATACAATAGTTAAGAGCACGATTTATAAGTCCAACACGTTGACTTCTGTTTATAGCTGGCGGCGGGGCGCGGGCGCAGCGGGGGCGGGCTTACGTCTGCGCACCGATTTATGGCCAGGCTCGATAAAAGCTTAAATACTCTCAAGTGAGAGTATTGAATAGGTTTAACTCCGAGAGCAGAGAGGCATTGTGGAGGAGTTGCGACAGCGACGCGGGCGCATTGTCGTCGAAGGCCTCGGGAACTTACGTGATGCATGCAATGCACGGCCGCCCGGCGGACTGGAGACTGCGCAATTCATTCAATTTCCAGCGTAAAGTTCAAAATTACAGTCTGCAATTTCTAAATGAGAAACCTATTTAATTATACTTATTTGATGACATGACATACCAAAGTACTTTTTTCTTTGAAACTTAGTTAATTAATTTAATTACCTTGATAAATTACACATTATGTCAATTTAACTAAATGAAAATAAAATGAAATTAATTTTATTTAATACAAAGAAAACAATGTCGAGAAAACAATGAAATAAAAACTAATCAATTGAATTCTTGTTATTGCCTCTCACAAAAATTAAAATGTTAATTATTAACTAAACGCCAAATTCATCCTACGAATGCTACGATGTCTGTAGGCGCCTACAAAACTTCGTAGGGAGCGGTAGCAACTAGGTACCTACATTCCAATTATTTTTGTCCAAGGGATTTAGGAAGTATTGATGGCAAAGAAGGGCAGAGGGTGAGCTATTTTTGTTCTCTTACTAGTAGTGACTGTTGTGTGCGCTGTGGCAGGTCGCAGGGAGCAGGGCACAGGAAAGTAAGCTGAAACTAATCCGGCGCGCGGGTGGGCGCAACCCAACACCGCGCGGGCAGCTTACATTTGTCATTTATAATGCGCGCGATTTGTTGCTCCTTGCCTTGCTCCTCACCTCAGCCTCTACCTTTTTATGTTCACTTATTCTTTATTCAAATATTCAAACGGGGCGATGCGTGCAATATTTTTTATGGCATTTTATGGCTTCAGTTTGTCGTTTATGCAATGAACAGTGAGTGATATTTTTTGTCAGTCGCGAAGAGTCGTGCGGCGAAGCAGGTTTTGTAGATTTATGCAGAAAAATATGATTGTTTGCACGAATAAGTTCTCCCGTCAATGAGAGTGACAGAAACAAATTTTTTTTATTTCCTGGTAGTTCAGAGCTGAATAGGTAAAGCTATGTAAATAGATATATATATAGAGATATATATATTATTTAATTCGAAATTATTTGTTCTCAATAAAGGTGTAACGTGGCGCCAACTTATTCAAAAACATAAAATTACGCGTTCATTTTGATTGATTTATGATAGATGCTGTAGGTAAATAGCAAACCTAGAACGTTAAGTCCTTGTTAATTGAATTAAAATCGCTGAAACGTTGTTTCTCTCCAACCCTAAATCGATTTCGTCGCTACTCGTCGCTTGAACAGCTAATTTCACGGCCGGTGTGTGACCAATTTGTCGTTGATTTGATTAGCTTTTTGTGCGAGAACTAACAACTTTCTGCCACTTTCTAATATTGCACAACATGGCCGTGGCCAACAACTTCCTGTGTGGTCTCTGAACATGTGTACGTTCCGTTTTGAACAAATATTTGGTTGGCATTTCAAAGGCTCATTGACGTTTTGACGGTCGATTTTCGGAATGAAAAAATGGGCGCCGAGAGCGATTTCTGTAGTGTAACTCTACAGTTTTACTTGCACAATGCGCTATGGGTATTGTGTTGGGTTCCACGCTCCTTCTTCCAGTATTTCCTACTTTATTGGCTTGTCGATTGTGCTGATTTTAATAATGAAATATGAGTTCCGACAAGGCGGCATTAGTTGTACAAGCATTCAAAATCAAAACAGATTTTTTGTAATTTGTTGTGACTGCTATTGAAGGATTAGTGTGCTCACGTCAAAGCTCTTTGGATACAATGAAATGTTGACGCTCGTACGATTTGAGTGCGAAGTAAATAAGCATTAAAATGTCTGTACCTATATTGTTTTACCCTTACCTTATGCCTAATACAGAAGGAAGCTATACCTAAATAGAAGCCCCTACTGGTCACTGTTATGGTTTAACGAAGCACTAAACTTTATTGTATGAAGATGACATCCAAATGACAATTTGGGAATCTTCGAAACAAAAGTGAACAAGCGACTTATAGGTAGGTATGCCTCCTACACCGTCAACTACGCCATCTCTTAAAACATATAATAGGAAAAAAACATACGCTCTTAACCAATTATAGTTATAAAAGGGGATCTTCATTGATTCCAACGCAGTTAAAAAATCCAACATACACACACACACACACACGCACAAATTGACAACATTGAGAGTACTTGAGACCCAACCCCAGTTGACGTATTCAAGCTAGGTATTGCCATAAAGCGGCTGCACAGACGCCATTCCACCAAATTGAAAAACATCAGAGTGCCTCATAACGCCTCTTAATGCCTCACAGGGAGAGTTATTGCCGTTTAAGTACGCTGTATTTTTCATATTTTGCGAATAATGCGTGTGTTCGAGAAGTTTCTGTGTTACGGATGTTTATTGAGATGATGTGTTTTGTTCCCTTATGTAAGGACGTGTTTCCCGAAACGTGTGATGCAATGACGTTTCACATTTACGTTTGTAATTTCTGCCGTAAACATGTTGCGCGATGAGGCTACCGTATGACCTTAATGAACCCACCAAATCAGCCGAAATGCTAAAGTTCTGTTCCGTCTTGATTTTCGTATTATTAGTTTCGTTTCATCATCTTTGACTAAACTATTTGTTATTCTCACAACTGCCGCAAATGTAAAGGCTCGTAAAGCACAAGGCTTGTAAGTTTGTACCGAAGTGTGGGCTACACAGCGGAATATAAAGTGTTTTAGCAGCAGTGCGGCCGCGGGAGGCCATAATTCACAGTTTATACCTATTAGATGAATGCTCGCGACACCGTTGTTGAATAGGCGTTCGAGTTCTCTCTTTTTTAGTACTCTAATTTCACTAAAGCCGGGTGAATTATTTAAAAGCTACGTTCGCTGGCGGACTGATGTACCTACGACTTATCATGGCGTTTTGACATGTTGCTAACAATACAAAGGTGCATTTGTTTACTTCCTGCGGAAAATAAAGTGTGGCTAAGGCTTTATATTAAATCAGACTTTGCCATAAACACAATACAGGATTATTTTCATGTAACTGCATAATTTTATCTTTGTTATTCTATTATTATTTCATTAAAAATGAGGATGCCGGAACACTCGATAGGCCATTGGTTAAAGTTCTCAACTTGACGGCGGTAGCTAACCCGGCGAGCACTTAGCTATGGCCTCATCACAATGTTTCCCTTAATCGAAAGCTCAAGATCATTGCAGGGTTCAAACTCACGACCTACGGACCTACGATAGCTAGTGTCACTACCACTGAGCTATCGTAGCGTCAAGTTTTCTCTAGATTTGATGATTTTAAAAAACATGTGTAAAGTCATTTAGAAGCTAAATATAGGTACAGCTCCCGTTGTGTTTTGTTCTAAGAACCGGTGAAATTATTTAAATGAGCATTCAATTAATAATAATATATTGTGTAGGATAAAATAACATTTCGTAATATCATAAGATGTTATTGCGTCATAATGTTGCAGTTTTTATTATAGCATTTTTCACTAATTGACATTTACAATTAATGTAATGTGGAGAATCTATAAAGGGCTCTACATAACGCCTTCCCTTTGTAGCGTGAAAGGGTTGTTGCTCTCTCTTTCTAGTCGACTGCTTCTTATGGGCGGCGCGATAGAAATGTTGCGCGCGCGATTGTGAAAATAGTTTTGATGTTTTTAAAGGAATGTAATGAACGATATTAAATAAAATAATCTTTGAAATTCATATTATAAGTAGATCGATATAACTGTGCTTTTAAGAATTAAAAAAAAAATAGCAAAAAAATATAGCAAGGTAATTTTGAATACAATATTATGATGACTGCCTTAGATGATGACTTAACTACTGATCGGATGGAAAATACGATTGCATTGTTAGTACTTAATGTTATTGTTATTGAAAAGCTTCACGAAGGAGGCAGTAGAAGGGGGGGAGGGAGGTATCGGTGACAGCGGGTAGCGCGGCGAGTGGTCGGCGTGCCGCGGCCCCGCCCCGCGCCCCGCCCCGCGCACCCAGCCACACCGCGCGCCAGTTCGCGCTCGACCGTCGTGTGTGTCCAACGACGGACGACCCGTCGCACAGTCACGACTATTGATAAATAATAACGAGCAAAACTGTGCAAAAAGTGTTAATTTCACAAAAATGAAAACAGTATTAATATTTTAACAGCTGTGCAAATAAAGTCGCGCGTTGAGTACGGAATAATGCGCGTTTGTAAACAATGTATCGGACGGTGCCGGTGAAATGGTTCGGCTAGGTGGTGCTCTGCGGGTGCTGCTCGCTTGATGGATGTGGAGAGCGCGGAGTGCTGGCGCGGGGGCTCCGCCGCGAGGATGGTGGCGGAGGAGGGCAAGTCGCGCGCGACGGACTTCTCCATCGCAGCCATCATGGCGAGGAGCGCCGTGGAGCGAAGCCCCGGCGCGCGCTCGCCACTCATCACCGGTAGGTGGTTCCATCATAACTTTCAAAACAATAGAATATCCTGTAGTGAGTACATGCACAAAATAGCAGTGAAACACGGCCTCAACTCAGCATTGAATTTGGTTAATCAATCAACGCTGGTCTTCCGTTGGAACCGCTTGGTCATGTTAAATAAGTAATGTCAATATAAAGTTATTTTAAACTCCTAAACCAATGGATCTCAATGTGTTTGTAACTTATTTATATTTTCTTATCACTCTGTTACTTAAACATGATTTAGGCCTATTTGAAAATTGAAGAGAAACTTGTTTTGAGCTTAAATTAGGATACATCAATATTTTTGGTATATTGTAATGTGTAATGTAGAGGCGAGACTTTGTTATGCAATCATAAAAATGACTCTAAATTACTCTCAAATACATGTACCTACCTAATGCAAAAAATTATGCTTTGGGGCTATCCATTTGCTTCTTGTTATTTTATACGGATCATAATTTAAAGTGGAGTTTCGGTTCCATCCTGTTCTCCTGTAAGAGCTGTTTTATGTTAATTTTATAGGATAACCCTTTGGGGTTTATCCGTTTTTCTGATATAACGTTTTGTTTAGCACTGTGTTTTCCCTATCAAATTGGAAATGAGATGATAACACTGACCTATCGCGAATCCATATTCTAACTAAATTACTGAATTATGTAACGCAAAAAGCACAGGTACCTACTTAAAACATTACAGTAACTCTACCAGCTCACTATATTAAAATGTACCTACAAATTACACGTTTGACAAAATTCATGAAATCTCTATAAGAATGTTAATTCCTTAATTTTTACTAGGCTTTTAAACAAAAACGCAGAAATATCATAAGTACATACACATATTTTATTTCTACAAAATAATGTTGGTGCTGCTCTTCTTTCATAGCTTGTTTTATTAAAAAAATTATCACAACAAATAAACGCATAAAAAAAAATGGAAGTCTTGCATAAAATTTCAAGTATACGCGCCAAAGAAACAGTTTTTACAAGTAAGCAATAAAACTAAGTTCCTTCGAAAAGGGTTTAATGGTAATTGGTGTGGTCGACTCATGCGCAGGCGTCGGGTTGCGGGTCAGTTCGTTATTTCAGATTAATTGTGCGGAACAGAACACATTCGACACCCGGCCTGCTCAGCCCGCGCCGGGACACGCAACTTACAACCAACATATATTACTTTACACTCATTTTATTGGTCAACCACATTGGCCTACATGACTTTACTTTTTTTTTGGAAATTTGATGAGAATATATACAAATGCATATCGCTTAGTGCCTACTCACGGTGCAATCTGATTAGAATAGAAAAAGAATTCAAAAAAATATCGTGACAACAACAATAGACAATCGATATGCGATTATAAGTTGTAAGCTACATGTTGGTAAGACTAAATTGTCAGTAATCGTACGGTTAGCGACAAAAGTTGCCGTTTAAACTCAATTTTTAATTTAAGTTAAGCATCAACAGCACCTAATTTTACTGATCTGATACACATTTGAAACATTGGGCGCCATTGTTCAGTCGTGCTTTTGTCGCTTCCGTTGGGGCCGTTTCGGTGTCACGTCAGTTTACATGAACAATCTGAAAACGCGAAATGTCACGGACTAGTAAAAAGTACTTAAGTACCTAGTTAGTGTACCTAAAACTTCTTGAGTTAGAGATAAAGTTATTTTTGTTTTTATTTATTTTCTATGCTTTGCTTTTTGCACTAATGGACGAAACATAAACAAACAGTACAAATTGCGCTTGCGCAGCGTTATACTTTATTCATCCGGTTCGAACGGATTTACAGCCCCTACCTTAAAGAAGTGTCACTTAAATGTATGACACCACTGACTGTTTATAAAATTGAACCATTGCTATGAAAAGCTATGAAAATTCTGAAAGATGCCATAAACATGGAAACAAACGTTTTGCAACAGACTCGGTGAAATAATGTTAACTACAGAAAAAGTGAGTAAATAAAAAAAAAAACTTAACATACTCACCCCACAGGTGACAGAGAGTAAGTACCTCATGCCAAACTAAGTGGCACTTTGCACATTTCTTAATCTTAATACTTTTTCTTAAATGATGTAATTGTATTTTTTTTGGTTTTTCATATTTTTTTTGTCAGAGTTACAAAAAAAAATTGTTGCCCTAATTTTCAGCTTTATCTTGGAGTTACCCTCTTAAGTCTTAACTTACAACCGGCTTACAACAGATTGTGACAGCAAATTGGTAGTCAAATTGCACCGTCAGTAGGCATAAAGTGCGTGTCCGATGCACACGCTCATCTCATTCCCACATTGTGGGATGGCGGACAAATATGAAACGGTTGGACCCTCATTACTCCGTCTACGGTTGGACCCTAGCTGTCAATAAAAGGAGTTGAAGTGTCTGGGTCGGGTATCTGCAAAAATTAGTCATCTTAATAATTAGTCTCTTGCCGACGGCTTTTTACACGCTTTTTAAAATTTAACCCAACTAGCTGTTCTCCGCGGTTTCAACCGCTGGGACTACAGTTTATCGTGATAAAAAGTATCCTATGTCGTTCCTCAGGGTTCAAACTCTCTCCGTACCAAATTTCATTTAAATCGGTTTTGTAGTTTAGGCGTGAAAGCAAGACAGACAGACAGTTTCGTATTTATAATATTAGTAGGGAAGTAGGGATAAGTATATATGGGGCTGACGTAGTGGCAAAACGATTCAAAGACCTAAATAATTAGATTAAAAGGAAAAAAACTCATTTTAGTACGTTTTCTTTCAATCATTTTTCCTCAGTCTCACCAGATGGTAAATGATAACGAAGTCGTTGATGGAGCATGCTTGCCTAGAAGATACTTATACACTCTCTACTCGAAGGCATTTCGGGAAGCAAAGACGCTGCATGGGTGTTCCATTTTTTCGCCGTTCATATTAACAGCTGCTTACCGTTAAACAGGTTCAGTATCGAGACAAAGTTCTCCCGCCTCGCTCAGCTCTCCAGGCTCCAGCTGCAGGTCGCCGTTGCCTGACGAAGACGTGGAGGTGGATGTGGAGCAGTGCTCGGATGGAGAGCGTGATGCGTCAGACCACGCAGCGGCATCCCCTGCACCTTCCTCTGGTAAGTTCCTTCGCCGTTTTTTACTACTTACAGGGTTGCGTTTGACCACAAGTTACCTGATGTTATGTGACGATGTGATTGAAGATGGCGCCACGCTACACCGAGAACTACTTGAGAACTAGCTCTCTGTGAGGCTGCTGGAACACACTGATGTGAGGTGCTTGGCAACAGAGTCTTAATTTAAGGGTGGCAACTAGCCAGGCGAGCACTAAAAATGCTCTACCACCAAGCTATGGTTTCATTAAGACGTTTTCCTTCACCGAAAGCTCAAGATTATTGTAGATTTAGAACCCATGACCTACGCAATCCGACTACCATCGCTTCAACTTCTTACATTCAATAAGCTAATTGTAATTTATGCTCGGTAGATATTCTCTTTCCACTTAACTATGTTACGCATAATTTTCTATTAATTTTCATGAAACGTGTTCTGAAAAAACAATATCAAAAATCACAAACGGGCGGTCTTAGTATAGAGACTTGATTAAAAGTAAAAAGAAGCAGGCGTTGAAAATGCTAATATTTCTCAACATGATATTCCACTTTAATGATCTCAAAATTAACATAAATTATCACAAAGAAAACATAGATTCCGGCAGGACAAAACTCTTCTTTCAAATGATTTAAAATATCATGCCGAAAACATAAATACCTACCTAGCTGACATGCGAAATTTAAAAGCAAAAAGTTAAGTTACCAACTCATTAGGTATACCTATATTCATTCCAATTTCCATGTCCTACTAGGACTTACCGTTTAGGCTGAGCTTTGCCTTATAGACAGTATTAGAAAATAAGAATCAGAACATTAAAATGAAATAAAACAGTATTAAAATTAAATTAATACTTTCTAGGCTTTTCAACCGTCATGATTCCCGTCCACTTTGGAGAGGGCAATCCCGCCTGCATGCAAGTATTTCCAGAATGCCGTATGCCTACTTCAATTAGTCCCTCTCCTTATTACTCCCTATCGTACATTTAGGAGACGAATGAGATTTTAAATTAAAAAAAAGGTTTTCTCCCAAGTAACCGATAGAGTGTAAGTGTAACCGATTAGAATGTGGAAGCTGGTGTGAAACTATGTTTGCGAAGACGAGTTTTTGCAATTTCAACACCGTATAGGACAACTAGAATAAATCAAGCACCCGGTACAAAGTAACAAAAATCAATTAGAGCTGGGTGTTGGATTCCATTACCTTGTGCAGACTTGGCCTGGGTAAGTTCCTACTTCTCAAATAACCTTACTAAGGTTCAGATTGCCTATAAAAAGGTCCTTCCTTTTTTATCTCTTTCCCTTCCATACTTGCGCTTGTCTACTGGCGAGCTGTTTTGCAACGATCAATATTCTCTACGAAAAGGTCACTAACCTACACGTTGATTTCATTCTGAACTAGCTTTTGTTCGCGAATTCTTTTGCAAGTTTTTAGTACTAAATGACAGTTCGGAATCTCGATTCATTCTAATTCACCTGCGATTTTACAGAGCAGTAAAGATTGATGCGTTCAAAGTTTTGCATTCCTGTACATCGAACTGGTAATGGACGAATTTTTTACCATGTGCTTTTTACCTCTGTGTTTGTCACGAAAATACTGGACAGAATCAGATGCGGATTTTAGAATTTGACAACTTAGCTTTTAACTGACATTGTTCTCGTATATCGCATCGCACTGTGATAACGGAGCGCTGAGAAACACGTTTGAGGTTACGCAGGAGGTGCAATAACTAGTTTGCAACATAATGACATAACAATTATTTTAGGACCGGAACAGATGGCATGAAGAACAGGAGTCCTGTACCCAACGTGTTGACACGTGCTGAAATGATGATGATGGTAATGATTCTATGTAGAATGGCGCTTAAACGGAGATCTCTACTTGAGCCCAAATTTTATATGTCACTCAAATGCTACATATATGTAGATTATGTAATGATAACACTTGAGCGTAATTTTAGAATACAACGGTATTACTGCCGTTCTCAGGCAGTGAGTCGTTGTTCATAATTATTTTGATTAAATTACATTAAAAGTCCTCACGCATTTACATGACATTTCGAAGCCTCTAGACACATGAAATTTGGAGGGTAGCTTCCTTTGGTAATACAAGAAGTAAGGAAATAAAAGTATGTATGGAAAAATATCAACATCCATACGAGCGAAACCACGAGGCAAGTCGCTAATTTTTGTATGGATTTTGACGGAATTTTATGCTAATAAACTTCAATTGACGTCTTTAACCGCATTAGACGTTAACAAAACAGCTTCGCTTTACAATATTTGCCCATTACTTTTTTCTACGTTGCGGAATTCATTATATATCCATAACATTGCGAACACGTAATCAATGCATTTCTTACAGCGCCGCACATTACCATATCTATAAGAAAGTACTTGAAGTACTGTCAACGACAAAAGTCACTGAACAATAACAAATTTTCCGATTGTTTTTATCATCCTAAACGCCAACCTTCGACTGAATGTGTTGTGGTCAAACGCTACCATACAAGTTGTAAAAAAACAATCGTTACATATCTAATGAGCATTTGGAAAATCGAGAATGATCAGCTATTATGTCGCTGACAGTACGAATTCCAAGCAAGTCATTCTTTCTAGACAGCGACGTATTCATTCATTGTGAAGCAAAGAAAAAACTAAATTGAACTTCTGATTATAGAACTGCTGTTAGCACAATAAACAGGTTTTCTCATAACAATACAATTCGTTTCTCACAGTGTGTATTTTATGTTATTTAGTGCGTGTAGAAATCCATGATAAAGTCCCAGATATTGTAATGGCTAGAAGTAGCATGATTAATAGTCGGGCTGCTATTGTGTATTGTTCAAAGAAACTGTTAGTTTGTTATTTTCTAATCATAACATTTGACTAACAATTAATATAAATGACATAGTATCATTTAAATTTATGTTATACTATTTATTATGTTTAGAATTTATTGGATCTGTGACAATTTTCCTAAAGTTCCATTGCTCAATTTAAAAAAAACATATTTTCTTTATCTCTTTGGGAATTGACGAATACGAGTAAACAACCCTGTTGGCACTTGATAGATTTTGTCAAAGTGCGACCCAAAATTCTAGTTACGAGATAAAATCTGAGTAACCAAATGCAGTGTTACGTATGAAGGAGCTGTGTAAAAAAAGGGAAGCAAGAGTGAATTAATTGAATTATTTTGAAATTAATTAGCCGTTTTTGATGGTCGGCTAATTTGACGGAACCCTTCATGCGTGAGTTCTACTGTCACTGGATGGCTATGTCTCTGTTATTTAAAGCTATGGCTTGTTCAATGTAACTGTTTTGCCTTTTCCGATCTAGTACACATTTTAATAAAATTTCACTACAAATTGGTAGCGTACGGTACACCACAAAATTTGCTGAGCAATAACAGATTTTCCGATTACCTTTATCATCTTAAACACCAACCTTTGACCGCATCATCACTTAACATCAAGAGTGTTGTCAAACGCTACCTTGTAAGTTGTGAAAAAACCCAAACATGACTGTTATTAATCGTGGTACGGCGACAAAAAAACCGAAATCTTTACCCTTTTCTACCGAATTTTTTTAACCATGGTCCGGTCAACAGGACTATCACGACTCTACCGTGGGCAAGAAGTGTCTAAAACACATTTGAGTACCTATAACTTTTGTCGCTGACTGTACCCAGGCAGTTGGTACCATTTTACAATTATTATTAAACTAAATTCTACTTATTTAATAAAATATCTTGGCTACAGAACTAGGAGAACGCGATACGCCATCGCCGGCGCGGCCGCTACCACCTGCCACTTCTTGTAACTGCGAGGAGTTGCTGACAGTTGACTGTCAGCTGGAGACCAAGGAGTTGTGGGACAAGTTCCATGACCTGGGCACAGAGATGATCATCACTAAGACTGGGAGGTACGTAAACGCTTTTACTTTGTTATCATCATCAGCCTTTTACGACCCCACTGTTTGGACTCTGACCTTGTATGGGCTGTAATCTACCACGCTGGCCCAGTACTGGTTGGTAGATGTTGCATGCCCTTGAATTTTGCAGTTCTTGAATATGCCGGTTTCCTCACGATGGTTTCCTTCACCGTTTTTGAGCGATGGCAAATCAGCAAACTACTTTATTTTTTTGTGTATATGAGCTGGAAAAAGTCCACTGCTGAACATAGGCCTCGCCTTTTTTTACATTTTACAGGATAGCGTTTGACCACAAGTCAAACGGTACATGGTGGTATAGTCGAATGTCCCTTTGAACGCTACCATGAACGGCTATTAGCCATTTGCATCCATCGGCTCGCTGCCGCTCTTACAATGTCACCGGTCTACCTAAATACGATATTGTTGAAAGTAATTTATTACAGGACTAATAAAAACACACAAAAATGAGAAATCTATAAAAAAATACAGGTTGTACACTATTTATTGCTCGTAGAGGTCACGCGTTGATGTCTTTTTAATGGAAACTTATTTATTTTTTAATGTAGAAACAGAAGACTTCAACGATGCACTAGTTTTGTACAGTACTTATTATTGAATTATGATTGTAGACTGTGGTCTTATGCTATATTGGGAACGGTGGTGCCCGAATGGTAAAACCTGTCCCTTATAAGGAGCCGATATCAGGATCGAGTTCTATCTTAGCCCCGCACCGCAGATTTGCCATCACTCAAAAACAATGAAAGAAAACATCAGGAAGAAACAGATATTCAAGGTCATGCGATATCTACCAACCTGTACTGGGCCAGTATGGTAGGTTATGTCCCATACCTACTCTCTCGCTTAGAGAAGATCTGTGTCTGTGGCTGATGATCTTTTGATGATACATTTATTTATTGATGCGATACTAGCTGCGCCCCGCGGTTTCACCCGTGGTATACCCCACACGAACCCAAATAAAAAACAGTCTACATGTTAATCCGGGATATAACCTAGCTCCATTCCAAATTCCACTCAAATCCGTTTAGCCATATCGGCGTGAAGAAGTAATAAACCTACACACTCAGAAATATTCGCATTTACAATATTAGTGTGATTCCAAAATTCCTTGTATTCATTACTACGCTCATCAGCATAACGTAATCTTTCACTCCACTGAGATCACAGTCAAAAACAAATTAATTCACTCCACGATCGACCCCAAAAGGGGTTACACGAAACGGATTCATCAGCTAAAGTGGCCAATTTCGGAATAATTACTTCGCGAACCCGGCCGTCCTTCAACCCTTTAACGAGATAAATTAAAAGTACATTTTTTCGTAACCGTCGGCGTAATGTCGGGCTATAAATTCACAAAGCCCCAAAGACAACAAACAGCGCTCGTCGGGGGAGGGAAAGATGTTTTTATAGTCACGCCGAGAGGTTTATCTAAATAATTGCGTAGTCGGTGGCGGTGAGCGGAAAATTGGCATTGTGTACGGGGGCCACCCCCAGTGTACCACTCGGAGGCTCCACGCTCGCACGACAAATCTCTGGAGGCACGGGCAATGTTGATACGTCACATCAACCGATTAAATGCACTTTTCTTAATTTCTTTCTTTAACCCGCTCTCTTATTGTTCTACAATTTTAAGGCTAGCTTTTTAAGCAGTATTTATTGTTTGTTGCTATTTTTTATTCATTAACTAGTTGTGATTTTCCTGCGGTAAAGTAGAGCTTTTGTGAATATTTGCAGTTAGACCTTTAGCAATACATGGGTGAATAGTTTTTGTGTGATGCGTCTAAAAACATGCGGAGAGTTAGCGACAGGCGATATTTCTAAAAAACTGTTGTTTTGGCTTCGATTGCTTTAATAAAGACCATATTAGATTCTATTTTCAAAATCTGTTTTGTACGGACATTGACCTCTAATAATTTTATTATATTTATTGATAAAAATATTATACGCGTGCGTTGAAGTTAAGGTAGCCTTATTTTTTATTTCCGTAGCTTGTCAACGGGTTTGATTTGTAGTGCGAAATAGTTTAATTCTGCATGTGTAAAAAGGATGCTGTTTCCTGTTTTGTTTGTAAAACAATGCATCCTATACAAGTGTGCAGAATAGGGTTTAATCTTCGTATTAGGACCGTGTCATATGTTATCTGCGATGGGGAGTGTCCCCTGCTTGCAACAAGTGTAGTTAGTCTAAATCACTGTAGCCGGTACTCCGACACTTGTCCGGAGAGCATTTCAATCTCGGGGGAGAGATTCCCTTTGTTACACTCATTGCGAACCTCCTGCAACATAACTGCGACCGACTTATTTTGATGCTTGAAATGACCTTACGTCATATTAAGTTGTTAGTCATTTCTTATATCTTACTAGCTGACCTGGACCCCACCCATAAATTTTGTGTGATTTTTACTATCTGACCCTGTGAATTTCGTATCGGCAATAAAAGTCACCTTTTAAACCTTCCCTCAACTTCTACAAACATTTCAAGAACAAAATTATCCAAATCGGTCCAAACATACTCGAGTTTTAGTGAGACAAATGAACAGCAATTCATTTTTATATATGTATATAAGAAAAAAGAGGATAGGGTAGCGTTTGACAACAAATCACTTGTGCTAAGTGGAGATGTGGCCGAAGGCGGCGCATCCTTATGCCTGGACTGGCTCTCAAGTGAGGCTGCCGGACCACACCGTTAGGTACCTGGCGACAAATTCTTAACTTGAGAGTTGTCGTTAGCCAGATGAGCATTAGACAATATTCTACCACCAAGATATGGCTTTATCACGATGTTTTCCTTAACCAAAAGCTCAAGTTCATTGCAGGACTCGAACCTATGACCAACATAATATTGTAAGTCACTATCATTGCTACAAACTGACTAAAAAAAACTAACCAATATCTTATATTTATGATATTTGTATAAATATTTATTCAAAATAATATTCTATTTCATTCTAGCTATTTTCACCTTAGCTTTTATTATGGTTAAAATGACATCATAACAATATTTACCACGCTTTGTGTTTTTTAATTAATTTTTTGTGTCGTTTCGTAGTAAGTTTTATGTTTAATTAATTGGTAAATATAAAATATTATAATTTAATGATAATTTATTACAAATATTTTAATGAAAAGTATCAACAACACGTGATCGTCACATCCGTGCCTAAACAAGAGATAAATCAACCCGTCCAATCAAAATGGGATATCAGGGACAAATTTTATCGGGGGAGGGTGTCAGAGCGTGTTTTTAAATTGCTCTACAATGTATTGTCTATTAATTTATCGAGATTACTTATCTTTGCCTAATTTAGAAATAGCGATGTGAATAACAATACAATGATTTATCAATCTATAATTTATAAAACGCGAAATGAAATTATTGATATATATTATATTATTTATTATATTATATATATTATATTATATTAATATATATTATTGATCCTGTTAGACTCTATGAAGATGACGTTACTTTTTTTTAGTAAACTCATTTGTCTACTGTTAAGCAAAGATCCTTCTCTCTATATTTTTTAAGTACAACGGTCGACTGTCTGTCACATGTGACTTAGGGTTGCCAACATTTTTACATTTCAAGATTTTTTCTGCAAAAATACACATGGCCAAAAAATCTATTTATATGCTTCAAATGATTATTTTTTGCTCATTAAAGCCTTAAGCAACAGGAGTTTTCTTATGTCATCTTCCGTAATTTTTATTGTAATCTGTGTACAACTTAATATCAAAACACCAGCAACAAAAATTTACTACAAATTAATAAAATATAGTCCGTTTATTTCATATTACATGGCAATTGACAACAAGTTACCTGATTTTAAGTGACGATGTGGTCGAAAATTGCACCACGTAGCACCTGGACTAAAAACTGGCTTCCAAGTGAGGCCGTAGGGACAGGAGCTCACTGACAGATGTTTCGCGATATATTCTTAACTTGAACTTCTCACTCCTACTATTTAGAGGAAGAATATAGTATTTGCATCCCTAATATTGTAGGATACGATTATTACATAGGTACTTACTTCGTATGGTTGGCAACCCTAAGTGACATTTATCCCCGGATATACTCAAACCATTTTATGTATTTACGTTGGCTAAGCCACACACTGACTTTACTATAATCATTCTTTATTATCATTTACTAAATCTGTTATTACGACCATTACTTACTTCGAGATTTTCATCCCAGTCCTTACTATGTAGCTGGTTAAGTAATTTGTCTGTGGTAGGTAACTTTGAATTTCTTATAGTTGCGTTTGGAAAGTAAGCTTATGTTAATCCTACACGGTATCAATATTCAATCTTTCGGACTAAAAGTATAACAATGTACAAAATTTCGATCGATAAAAGTACCTACAGTACCTACTTACTCGTGTGTCCGAGCGCGTCTCTAAAGTTGTGTGGCAAACGAGAAATGTCGAAATGTCTCGCTCGACATCTTTACTTTTTTTGATTCGTCGTTTTGATTTACAAGCGGCCACTTTACTGCCGAGTGGACTTTGTTAGAGGTCTAACTGGTCGACGATTTATGAACGCTGGACTTCTTTGACAATGAGTCCATCCAAAATATTTGAATGTTAAGCCATAATGTGGTGTTTTTATGTGAAGGTTTTATATGTTAACAACGTTATTGCAATATTGGTTTGCGGTCGTATCCAACGGACATACGTCAGTGATGAATCCTTAAAAATAACAGCAAAGTGGCACGGTTCGCTCTTCCCAATATAATGTTGAACAATAAATTTTTCACATGTAAAAACTTTGACTAATCAATGCTTAAGAGTATATTCGTTTCTTTAACAATCTTATTAACTAAATTTAGAATTAATAAAAAGAGTAGTTATTCCAAAATTAAGTAATATGTAATTAAATGTAAGTCAAAGGATGCTCGTTTAATTATTTTACTCACGAGATCTGTTCTGGGCGTTTCAATATAAATTATCTGTATCCGCAATTCGAGTCAGCGATTCCCAGTATTAATGGTTTTTATCGGGTTTTAATACCTCCACAATTACCCATCGACATCGACGTCAGTTGACGTGATCTTCATACATATTATTTATGCAAATGTCCACGATATTAATTACGTTTTTTATATGTAACGGATAGAGGAGCCGGTCGCTAGCCTGATGGTAAGTGCCATAAAAGAGCATTCCACTCAGAATTTAAAACAACTCGTTAAAATTTTTGTAAATTTTATTCTAAATTATATGAAAGAAGTACAATTTCACTACGATCTCTTCTGATGATGATGCGGTTGTTTCTTTTTAATTATGAGTGGACCCATCACGTATATAGGTACAAACGATTTATTCAGTTTCAAAAGTTTATTTTATCGTCTATTTGCAGAAACATCAAAAGTAATCACATGAAGCCTCCACGTCAAGATTAAAAAGATTACTTGTTTGAGCATTCAAATGCCCTTACAAACATAACCAATGATATTAAACGCGTGTTAACCTTTAGCACCTGGCCTTTTGATCAGCTCCTACGCGCCTTTGTCCGTCCAAAGGTGTGGACCGTTATAAAAAAATACAAAACTTATGGCATTTAACAAACAATATTTAGTGCCGTTTTGACAGTTATTGTAGGCAATGATTATGTTCATTAAGAGCGGTTAATAAACAGCCCTTTTTTAACGCAAACTTCAAAAACAGCGGGCTTACCGCGGATCACAAAACGACATAAACTTTATCGTAAACTCTTTTAATTTGACACAATTGGTACCGCCGAACTATCACGTGGTCCATCGACTAGCCATTTCCATTATGGCTACATTGAATGAACAAAAAGGTACGTAGTTTGAGCAAAAATAAACAATAGACGATAAATTTCGTACCGCGGAAACACTTTTACATTTCAAAACGATGGTAAAAGTCAACGGTGAAAAAGGTAAGTCTCGGGCAACGTTTTACACCATATTTCCGCCAAATTTGCTTGTGTTACAACACTTGCATTTTTAAACTAGTGATATCTTTCGAATTAAATGTCCGAATTGAATAAATCAAAAAGTCATAATAAGGTATTGAAACAGTCTTGAATATGAAGTAATTTATTTTGTTAGGGATTAACACCAAGATACAATTATTTTTTTTGAAAATATTTTATAACCATTACACCAGGAGATAGTGTAGCTTTTCCCAACAGTCAAAGAATTTCTCAAATCGGTCCACTAGTTAATGAAAACAAACAAACAAATAATCTGATTTTTCTTATAGATATATAATTATTCTTGTTTTACGTCATTTGTTTTCTGTATGTCTTATTACGAAAATAGTGTTGCCAAACTATCTATAGTAAAACTATCGATAGTTTTCAACTGAATAAGCCACACTATCGAAAGGCCTATAAATACTACCAATAGCTCAAAATGAGGCAATAGTACCTATCGAGTGAGTACAATACTATCGATAGTGTTTTTGCTCGCGAAGAATAAACTATGGATAGTATACCTACTGCTCGTAAATAAAAAAACTATCGATAGTATCGATTATTTTAGTCTATCGATACTATCGATAGTTTATACTTCGCGAGCAACAACAATATCGATACTATCGATAGTATTGTACTCACTTATAGTATTGCTTCGTTTTGAGCTATTGATAGGATCGATAACATCGATTGTATCGATACTATCGACAGTGTTTCGATTGGTTGGCTATCGATAATTAATAAATAAATAAATAAATAACGGGGGACTATTGAACACAAATTGATTAATCATCGATAGTCTACTAGCGATCGGCAACACTAGTTGAAAAACATTTGACATTTCGTTGGTTCAATTAACCATTACAATACGATGTCTCATCGCGGTACCAATTTTTATACTGGCGTAAATGACAATTGTAAATGTAAACGAAAATAAAACCATTACGATCGGGCAACCGCGGTCGGCCTGCAGGTGCCCAAAAAAAACAGAGTAAAAAAATTTGTGATGGTTTTCGATCACTCCCTTCCTCCTATATCCTATCATATTCCAAATAATAAATAACTACATATATGGTTTAAATATTCCATAGTTTAATTTGACTGTACCTTGATTTTTAATACTTAGCTAGCCTAAACAGATAGTATCCATTCAGCCGTTATCGCTTATTAGCACCACAATCAGTATATGGTTCAAAATAAGGGTCTGCAAAATAATAAATCTACAATAAAATTATAGTCGTCATAATTTTGGGGAACAAAATGCAACGGCAGCGATAAAACAAGTGCAAAGTCAGGCAAGCACCGGCTTAGCTCCGTAATCGGTTAAATCGAGTACACGGGGGGTGGCGGAGCGGGTGGATGGGGTGCGGGGAAGGGGTCCGACATGTGCATTAAAGTTAATTGAAATTTTCGTGGCTACGTGTTATTTCGCATTAATGCACCTTTCAGCTTGACACGTCCTCTCGACTTGTGCGCACGCCTTCTGAAATGTAAAGAGCTCAACGATTACTGTAAGAGTATCTTGATGAGTTTGGAGCTGTGTGCATAAATAAATTGTGTGTGCGTAAATAATAAAAAAATGAAATGCTAAAAAAATGGTAATGTGCAAAATGTGCATACACTTTTCATACAGTAAATTATAATTATTAACGTTTTTAGTCATCCCATTTACGAACCTCATTTTTTAGGTGTCTGTTTAACGAATTAGGAAACTCCTAATGGTTCAATTAAAACGTCCAAATTAATATTTAATTCATTGCCATGGTTCGTAAACACGATTTATCTCAACTAATTTGCACTATAAAGACTGAAAGTAGGTACGTGTAATGCAAAAAGCTGTGTGTTGCTTATCAGTTAATGAATACCTAATTGTCAGAGTGATGTGATGATTGCAGTTCGTGTTCTTGGTGCACTGAGCATCGACCGAGATCGCTCGATAACTCGATCAAGCCGGGCCGCTGACGTGCCGCAATAAAACGCAATTATACACATCATACCAACTAATTAAGGTGCCTTAATTGGCACTTGAAAATATCTTGTTGGATTAAGCAGTTTCAGTTAGTGGCATGTAAGGACCAACCAGTTGTCATTGCTGATAAGCTTGGTTAAATTAAACAACCTTGTTTTTTTTATTTAAAACGTAATAGTATTATTATAAAGACGGAAGTTTTTTTTTGCTTTTGCCTCACACGATTTGCCAGTGTCAAGTATAAAATCTTTCGAATGACATAGTTTTGGAAATAACAGAATTGTATTAAAAAAATAAGATACAGAACATTCGAGACAAAATTAAAAACAAGAATGTTAACAGCAGCTACTTTAGTTACTCCGAGTTGAATGGGAGAAAATGAGATGTGCTCACAATGAGAGTGGCGCCCACGCAAATCGCGATTTGCGCCGGCGTGAACTGTCAGCTACCGTTCGCTTGTGCAACTGTTGCCCACAGCGAATGCTCTACCTATCAAGTAGTCTACTGACTGACACCGTCCGACACATGCATAAAGATTTATTATCTGAGAACTTACAAGCGTTTTTGACGAAACGGTCATAATACACTATACCTTTAACGATGACGCTCAATTTAAAAGCCAATTTGAACACAAAGAGCGAAGCATATTACTCAAAATGAGCTCGGGCGAGGGAGAGGCATCATCAAGAGGGTGGTCATTTAACAGCCATTAACGCCTAAAACATAATAAGCTACGTTAAATAATTACAAAAAAGGTGTAAAAAGCCGATGAATACAGAGGAGAGTGATGCGCCTGCACCGCTCGATGAAAGGCTGACGTTGGACCTCGACGGAGATTGATTACGTAATCATGGACATCGGTCGATTTCGGGAATCTCATAGAGAGTAATCATCATTCATCTCACGGCTCGTTGACGTTCGTTTGGAGGTGCTCGTCAAGCGAAGTTTTGACCGCATGCATGGATTCGAATTCCCAAGCTGATTTTAGGTAAATTGATAGTTTGATTGCATGTTAGTGTATTTACATCGAATGCAGTGGTAGCTTTTCGCTTTAATTTATATCGATGTTCCTGAAGCAAGTAGCGACGTGGTGGTATCTGGGCTGTCGACGCACAATTAGCCCTCCATTGTGCGGTGCGTATTGTGCGGAGTGCGCGGGCGCAGACGCGCGGCCGCCGTGTTGGTTTTACTCCTACGCCCATTGTGAATAGAGACCCGATCGCGCGCATTGCCATTCTACTCACACCTACCCACTCAATGAGATAATATCTCTCCTATTATTAGCCTTACATTCGATGTGCGTTTAAATTGATAATATTTAATATGCCTATCTCAAAGCCTATTAGTAGTCGAATCATTGTGATTGATTGCTTTAATTCATTGCATTGGCGTAATACCAGAGGCTTTCTTCGTAGACATGATCGATGATTGTTCTTTATTAAAAGTTGCTTTAATACTGAATGGAATGTAACTTCAATTAGAATCGTTACGGATGTCTGCTCGTGAAACAAAGGGCAGCTTGATGGCCACCAGCGCCGCATGCGTTGGGTTGGGTCACAGAAGTCACAGGTCTTGGCGCGGTGCGCGTGGCTGCGTGTTACAATACTCGCGTAATGAAGTGGGCCGAGAGGGGGCGGCATTGTGCCTCCAAAGCTCCAAACGAGCCATTGTGGGGGCCCGCGACCCCCGACCCGCGGGTCACCGGCGTGACCTCGCTCACCGTTAGCACCCCGGAACTTGCATCTACCACGTTACCATTATCTTTTCTGGCGGCCATGCGGTTGGTTTCTAGAGGTCTTGTTATCCTGCAGCTTATTGGGTGTCTGAACCTTGTCACATCAATACTTGTCTGTTTAATGTTGAGTTGTGACATCCAAGTTGGTGGTCCATTATATAATGGACATTTATCATACTGGTATGACACTGGCACGATTATCAGTGTAGATGATTGAAAGAAATCAATACTTTATCGAAAAGATACATTTGGTAAACAACCTGTAGGACCATGATTTTTTATTTTATTTTTCTTAGTACTTTTAAATGTTATATAACTAAATATACTAACAAAGCAATGATACACGGAAGCAATGTATTGAATACGACAGTTGCACCTTGAACTTTTAAATTACATCGCTTCAGGCTAATAATGCTACTAAAAAAAATTACCACTACCCGTCACTTTCTCTCAGCACAGAAGAGTGAAGGACAGCAATTGTAAATAGTCATGTGGTGTTACTTTTTTTACTAGTGCGTTAAATTTCCCAGCTACCCCTCGGCACGAATAAATTATATTTATGTCGATTCTGGGTGGGCGAGCTGGGCGGTTTTTGTAACAGAATCATGGTAAAACGTCACACGAGTCACGGAAGTAAGGGTTGATTGGAATGTGTTTGGTGTTACGAATGCTCAACAGATGTAAAACATAATTTCTTATGCGCTTAACTACTTATTTCAACATAATTAACAGCTGCAAGATAACTGTTTGTATTATTATATATTCAACCGATATCAGTTCAGTTCTAGGTTACCGCTACCAAAATGCCTACTAATGTACCTATTCCAAAAGCTGATAAAACGATAACCGAGGTAAAGGGAGGAAACCTAACGAGCTCCGAACGTTAGTGGAACTTTTCGGTACAAATGACGCCTAATGCGACCAAATTATTTCGGTAGTTTGCGCCGCCCAGCTATGAAGTTATTATTTTCCATTTCCTGGGTGTGTTAAGTCGATAACTCGAAAATGACTGGCATTCGTACGAACGAGCCCGCAATCTGCCCGCACGTGCTCATTACCAAATCATGGAACTCGTAGTTTCCTTTAGTAGGCAACGTTGTTTAGATTGTTATTTGGAACCTTGCGATGACGACTGTAGGTAGGTATAGCGTTTATTTGTAATAACTTCATTGCGTATATGAGCGTTTATTATTACCTATAATAGCCGTTCGCCGTGGTTTCACCCGCATTGATTACATTTTATCACATTAGAAAGTATCTTTTGGCCTTCCTCAGGGATCAATCTCTATACCAAATTTTCTATAGATGAGTTCAGGCGTGAAAATATAACAGAGACATAGACAGAGTTACTTTCACTTGCAACTGATTTTTTTTCCGTGAATTTTCTGATTTTTTATACTTATTCTGTTATTCACGGCGGAGACAAATCCAACAAAGCAAAGATTAAGTTTCGAGCTTAATTTGGGGCTAGGTAAATTTTTGTCCCCGATACTTATTTATTTATTATAAGAGCCGATTCATTTATTAACCTTTAGTGCCAAAATAACGAGAACTCAAACAAAAAATAAATAATATTCCGTTTCAAAACCAAAATCTAGTATGATATATAGGCTTGTTTATTGTTTACTTCTTTTAGTGAGCTTCGTTATTCTTTCAGTGCAATCAAGTGTTGTTGTGTTGTGACATAGATTCATAACCCCTATCAGTAACGTCAAGCCGCTCGTCAACTCTGTTAATGTTCCACCACATTATTACTCACTTGGGGCTGCATGTTCCAAGGAAATTTTATATTTTTCGTCACCCTGGAATTGACATGTTACATGACTCCCGTAGGCATACTCGACGGAAGTTAAAATACAATTTGACTTGTAGGTATATCCATCGCATGACCAAGCATTCCCCATTCTCCATAAGTGAATATTTGATGTGACATGGGATTGACAGCTTTAACATTTGCCATAATTTATTAAGAACCGGTGTGTATTAACGGTAGAGCCAAAAATATTCCAAATTATGTATATTGATAACTAGCTATGCCCCGCGGTTTTCTCCGCGTAGAATATGTAGTTAAACCCAATAAAAAGTATCCTACGTCCTTCCCCGGGGTGTAAACCATCTCCATGCCAAATTTCAATACGATCCTTTGTCTTAGTCGTGAAAAGGTAATAAAAGAACAAATAGAGTTCGCATTTAAATATTAGTATGGATGTCAGACTCGTGGAGACAGTTTTGTTTAGAACTGCACGTGTGCATAGCACAATAGCGTAGTACTATCTGGTATGAGAATTTTGTATTTACATACATTCAAAACGGGAGGGAACTTTACTACGTAGCTTGTAACATAAGAAACAAGGCACTCAACGTTCTAAGCGAGCTGTATACTACACACTAGTACACACATATTATGATGTGAGAGTTGACGTTTTCCCCCGTTTTCCAGAGTGGCGCGGAAATAGGTGGCGGGTGGCGGGCGAAAGCAGGATGCATGAAGCCGGTCGTGGCGGTTTCGTACATCGCCACCCGTCCGCGCCCGTAAGCTCGTAATTTGCCTTTCTATTAGAGCGAGGGCGTGAAAAAAGGAAAGCGTTTACGGCGTGTTTAATGGGAGCGAGCGGGAAGAAATATGACCGCCCGTCGGGCGAAGGGAAAATTTTGGTTTTCAGTGAGTTTTTGCGGAGATGCATCGGCTCGCGGAGTGCGAGGGGGACGGCGATGTTTGCGGAGCCGCTCCCCCGAATAATTAGCGGAAGTCGTGGCTTAGTTCACCCCGTGCGGGAGGGTTGCGGGAAGGGAGTTCCTCTATTTGTCGTTTAAGAGTTAATCGGACGAACGATTCGTCACCCTCGGGAGAGCACGCCGCCGGCAATATTATTATATCTTTATTACGAGTCTGTTGTACGGGACCCGACGTCCGCCCCGGGCGATTAACGATATCGTGATTATTGATAACTTTGTTTTGCTGTTAGAGTTAGGGTTTCGCCCGTCACGGCCGAGTACAATCAAATTAGTTACAAGTAGCTCGGCTAATAACTGTTTTCTATTCTGTAACTTTTGTATCACTTTAATTGATGCTCAGCATGTCATGCGGTCGTGCGCGGCGTAATACAAAGAATACTTGTATGTTTATTTTGAAAAGTTTCCTCGCGCGTAATATATCATTATGTGAGGGGAAGTGACAAATACAGCAGTAAACACTACGTGTGCGTACTGTCAATTAGCTGTAATAGTACACTCCTGCACGGCCCGCGACATATGCTCGAGAACCAACTTTTATATTTGTTGCCCTTTTTACGATACGAAATTATACTCGTACACAATACCGCTACTATACCCGATGCCATTGCCAGTTTCTTAAATAAAATTGTCACACCACACAACGTTTTCTGTAACCACAAGTTTTCAAACAAATAATAAACTATTTCGAAACCTTACAGGTAGTTTGCTCAAAGTTCTAGTCCGCGGCATACTCTTGCCATTTAGAAATTTACCAACAATTTTTTGTGGTAGGTAATTAGTATTATGGCTCTAATGATTTTGATGACTCGTTAGGTACACTTAGGTACGTTATGGCCAGCTTACCATCAAATGAATAACCTGATCGTATCTCTTACAACAAACAATCACAGATGTAATTTTTCCCATAAATTCAATTTGTCAATAATTTATCGAATCGATCTCGAATCTAAAATGCTGCGTGAATGCCAAAAGCAAACAAGTCAAGTAAACTCAAAGTGTGATTAATTTCTGAAATTGATGGTGTTTGTTCTACCGTAGAACTTCTACGAGTAGCCTCCTAGCGTACGGAGTACATTCGGCCGGTAGCCAATCAGCGGCAAATGAGCGATGGCGGTAATTAAACCGATCGCCTTACGAATCAATAAACCCACGATAAGGCAATTAATTGCACATGCGCTGGCTGCGTTCCCTGAGGTGAACCGTGCCAGATTCCATTGCAATTGATTCACTTATTAATTAAGTTCCTTGCACCTACTAGTGTATTTCCTATGCATATGCATTATGCATGTCTAGGTACATAGTCAGTTCTGAGACCTACAGTCAGTACAAAACGTCGATAAGAAGGGCTCAAGTGGTATTTTTAAAGAAGTTCCTCACGTTTTTGAACTTGAAAATAGCTCCGCAATGACACCTACAAATAATGTCGACTATGTACGTATTTGTTTAGGTAGGTACGTCTTTTTAAGTAACATTTTTTTTAATTTTTTATGGTTAGTTTTTTAGATCAAGGTGTTGGTTAGGTGCCAATGTTTTTTTTTGAATAATGCTATTATTTGTATGAACCCTATTTTGTCAAAAATGCCTCGTGTGCGGTAAACATTTCGTCAACAAATCAACCATTTACATTTCAGTTGATGGCGACTCTCTCCAGGAGGTCTTCCTGGAAAGCCGTCTTCATAGAGCAAGGTGCTATGTCATTAATTACCACACAACACTATTGTCGTGCTCGTTGAAAACTTCAAAAGTTCGTGTCAATAGCCATTGAATACACTTTTTGCAATCGTAAATTTTAGGAGCCCGTTTGTTGCGCTCGTGCCATAATAAAATAGAGCTGGGAATGTTTATTGTCTTAAACACCGAACCGTTTCTAGTAGATATTGCCCTTGTAAAGTAAGAAAAATATTTATTTGAACCCAACGCTATGCAAATGAGACGAGCTTGCCTAATACAGTTCAGTGCCACACCCAAGGAGCTACAACAGCTACAAAACTACGAAATTCAGCATGGAATACTGTGCTCGTCCCTCTGAAATATAAACAAGAAATTTATCCGCGAAAATATATAAAATAATATACGGTCAAATTGAGAAACCCTTTCCTTTTTTTGAAGTCGGTTGAACAGCAAAAATATTTCCTATACTTTCAGTTTTAATTTCGAGATCATAAAATCAAGTCTTAAATTAGTTAATGTAGTATACGGAACCAGTTCCACCAAACGTGATGTCACTGGATTCGCGGTCGTTTCGCGAGCGCATGTGGGTGGCACATCGGTCACAATGGTGTTTGGGTTGGCATTCGTCACGGGGCGCCCGCGCCGGTGCGACCGCTGGGCGACCATGATTGATGGTCCGAGACTCGTGCAGGTTAGAGCCTATGACTGCTAGGACACGCTTGCTCATATTTCTGACAGGTTTCATTGCCTTAGACGAGATATGTGTTGGTTAACGATCTACTTTCTCGCTCGAGAACTATATAGGATTAACTCTACTAAGTATATCTTTCCGCGATATGCGTCACCCCTTGCTAAGTAAGGAGTGATCTACCCCACGGTTTCACGCGTAAGTAAGTTAATATTTCACAAACTTTAGTATCCTAAAAGGGATGATTTTCAAAA
Organism: Opisthograptis luteolata; assembly: GCA_931315375.2. Taxonomy (NCBI): domain Eukaryota; kingdom Metazoa; phylum Arthropoda; class Insecta; order Lepidoptera; family Geometridae; genus Opisthograptis; species Opisthograptis luteolata. The sequence goes on from OV928034.1 coordinate 5,367,175, forward strand.
ATCTATCTACGTGCACTCCTGCTCTTCTATACAGGAAGCTACCTACTTTTGGTTTAGGTTGTGCGTTGATGTGTTAAGACTTTGAATTTCATATCAGAAAAAGTACAATATTAATGTACAAATTGTGCATAAAAGCACATTTCGAGACCCATCACTTCTTACAAAGCAGACCTATCGGGTTATTTATGAATTGTCATACATACCATACTTTACCACGGTGCGCGGTCTGTAATATAATATGCGGTCCGATGTTCAACGCGATACCACGTCGATATATTCATAATCTCTGGAGGGCTCCGTGTTTAAAATTATTTCACATCAGGACAGGTGCAGCGTCAGGTTACGCAGACGCTGGCGTGTGGCGAGCAGTGGCGATCGTTCGCGTCGCTGTCTGTGCCTCATTAACATTCGGGCGAATTAGATCGGCTGCCCGACTGGCTGAGTACAGGTGCAACTCCTACATTAGGACGAGTTCTGACATTATCTATACCATAATCACGCCGCCGCTTAGTAGTGTAATAACCGCCACAAACATTTGTAATTCCATTTATGAGTTTCTACGCATCTTACTATAAGCACCCCTATTCACAACGTAGCACTTGGTATGTCACATCCCGATTGAAAAGTTTCCTATGTTTGTCTCTTTCATTGAATGGCAAAGAGCGAGACATTGATTACTCATCAATCGAAATCGTTTTAAAATGTTTGGAAATGACTATAAAGCCTTATAATACTATAGCAGTATAGCTATACCTAATCATCCAAAGTTTATGATTTTTTTCTTGTATTTCATTATTGTAATTAACTCTGCGACACCGTTGACTCGCTTGCAATGTACTCGTAACTAATAAACCACGAATACCGTGGTTCTAATTAGATATTAAAGGAAGTTTGATAAGTTTTTATGTCTTAATATAGCGTGACTGGTGACAGTTTGTGAGAAAATCGGGCGCTGTCCTTTACAATTGTTCTACAAGTATATCTATCTATCTACAAGTGACATGCATAATGTGCAGATAGACACGCGCCTCACATTTTGTAAATAAACACAACACACGCAGGGTTTGAAATGTGACGCGGCCCGAGGCGTTCGGCAGTCGGCGGTCACTCTCACAACAGTAAAACAGGCTGCATAGTACCTACGTACAATGCGTACAATCGTACATATACTTACGTATAGTAGGTACGTATAAAAACATACGCACTCCCTCGTTCGGAACAACCCTCATTGCTCAACCCGACAGTAACGTTATATGGAGCTAAACGTGTAATGAAATTACAACTCATAATAATTGTTATGCCTCTAATGTACCTACTTGATCGTACTAAGGTTTTTAATGTCGAATGTCTAAATGAAAAAATTAGTTGGGTATGGATCGGTAGAATTATATAGATTACTCACTCATCACAAGCAAATTAGAAACCTATTCTACTTACTAAGTAATTCTAGCGTTGTTCTCAAAATATGTGAGAGTACATTTCTTTAAAGCTTCAATTCGATTACCTATACTTAGTTGCTGTGCTGTCTGAATTGAATTGAATTGAATTGAATAAATATACATTTTATTAGTAATACGTGTAAGTAATTAGGAAAGGTATACTTTTCAATGTTCCGGATTACAAGTGTACGAGTGACTTGTCACCAAGCGCTAGTAGAGCGTCTTATCGGTGACAGATCAGTGTCTTCTGAAATCGTTTGGAATTCTAACAGTTCGTTTTTACAACCGTATAATCCGAAGTTTATGCTGCAGGGAGAAATTGATACCTTATTTTAGAGAAGATTTAAGTATTGTTTAGCTTGTACGGTTGCGTTGAATGCTTGAGACGGATGAAAATATCTCGCCAGTGGCGGTCGGTTGAGGCTAGTCACCCGTTTTGTGCTCGTCGTGTGATCCCGCGCTTAGCTAACCGTTTTGACAAGTTTCCAGGTGCGATGGAGCGATTTTGGCCTTAGTGTTCTTAAGTAGTAGGCATACAAGATCTTCTCACATTAGTAAGTCATTTGCAGTGTTTAGATAATAATTATGTGAATTAATGGTTTTTTATTTGGGAAACTATTTGGGAAACGTATCGAAGCTCGCCTTAAACGAGGTGTAGAGATTAGTTGCAAGAACGTGGGGACTTCTCTAGCCAGCCCAACAGTGGGACAAAATAGCAACAATAAATAACGGATACCTATATTAGGAGTCCAGCAGAATAAGTAAGCTTTCTATAGATTGTCTTTATTTGAAACAAATAATCACGAAGTATATCTTCTAGTGAAGGGATTACCTATTGAAGTATCGTCTTTCTATCGATGTCAGATTAGTTATGTCATTTTATTTTCTTCCTGCCCTGAATCTTGGAGAAGCGAGTGGCTTCCTAGTCGAGTCCGTGAGGCGAGATAATATCAACATGGCAAGGGACCGGCCTCTACAGTGACAGCTTCTCACAATACAGTCGTTTAACACGCTCATCGCATTTGGAAGATCTCTTGACAGCTCTCATGCTATCAAGAAACGAGCTTTGATTCGTTCTGGTGCAGTGAAAGGAGGCTGCCTAACCTAAAGGTCACACGATCACAAGTTCGATGTAGCTCGCCAAGTGTAGATGTAGTATGCTGTAGCAGATGAAGGAGCGACGGTTGAATCAACAATGAGCGTAGGTTGCGGGTTGCGGTGGTGTGCGCGAGGCGTGTCCGCGCTTCATCGATCGCAGCCTCCGACGCTCCTCGACGACGTCTGCTCCCTAGCACCCCTGGCGCCCGCACCCCGCATCCCACGCCCTCTCGCCCGCGCACGTTAGCGCCCCGACCGACTGCATTTACCACCCGCCACCCCGTCCCGTCATAAACATACATACTCGCAATAACCTACCTGTCTGCTATCGTTGTCTGCCCGCACCGTAAATTCTAACATATTTTCACGCACGTTGCGCGCTATTGTAAAATTCTGCAAAATGAAACGCAAATTCTCGTTTACAGCTTCGGCTTTATGGTCCAATTTAGACGCGAGGTGTTGATTCGACTCTAGTAGCTCGGAGTGCTCGATTGAAGGTGCAATTAAAGCAGTTTACATCTTTTCGCGAGCAGCCTGTAAATGTTATTTGTGCTCATTAAAACTGAATTACGTTATAAATTTTATGTGCGTACACTGCAGCTACGTTAACGTGCTCAGATACTTATCGAAACATTGTATTGAGTTATTGCAAAAACTTTATGATGAAAGTTGTAGATAACATTGTAAGTACCTACCTACCTATATCAAATTAAGTTCTTGCCACCCGAGTCGCATTATGCCGCATTATTTCATACTTGCTTATGAAAATCTAAGTTGCACTTCATCACGAGTGATAATAGCTTTATCTCTGTTGGTGTAACAGCATATCACATTAGTGGTCTAAATTAAATTTGTCGGGTGGCGGCCGGCGCCGGCGGTGGTGATCCATCATCGGTAATGGCGCGGCCGCACTAACGACCGTGCCCTCTCCGTGTCATGGAGTGCGCTGGCGAGGCTGCCACGGCCACGGGAGTGAGTACACACCATAATCGACGATGTGATTTGACACTTTCATATGTATTGTGATCACTGCATCACTTTGACAGTAATGATTGATCAACATGAAACATGCATTTAGGAATGCATATTGGTTTTGTGTTAACTCTTGTCATTTATGAGCTAACCGGACTTCTGTCACAAACTCATTTACTACAAATATAGAAAAGTAATCAGTTTCCGTACGATTTCTTAGAATAAATGTTGCCTTAAATCCTAAAGTTTATTACAGCGAGTCAATCCGAGTCGTATTTATAATAAGCATGCGTTATAAGTTTGCATAGCATTTAACGATGAAAAGTAAACACGGCATGAGTTACTGGTCATGCACCCGAGGCAGTGACATTAAATTGCACAGTATGTGGTCCCCATTTTTCACCATTTTCAATTAGCCAAAGCGAGAGCATGTCGTTGAGAAGTAAGAAGTGCAAGATATATACTCCGACGAGTTGGTTGCCACTTGAATCGCTAATTACATCAGCAGCTGACTTGGGTTAAGTGCCGATATCAATCTTTTAACTCCAGCACATGGGAACGTGTTACACTGCTTGAACAAAATGCCCGGCTTATGATTATAATTAGCGGAAAAAGGTTATAACATGCACATAACTCGGTTGCGGAATTAAAAAGCAATCGAGCAAACGTAGCCCTTGTATTCTAACAGTATTCGTGAATACTATTTTAGTGGGACATTTATAAAAAATAGTGCTTTAAAAATAGTTTTTCGTCCGTCCACGAACAAAAATAAACTTGGAATAAAATGCCTATACCACAAAATGTCTCATAAACAAAATTGGATGAAAATGATCGAGCGCGTTTAATTCTATTCTAAAAGAAATAAAAGTTCAAACAACACATAAAGAGGTGTGTCACGCGACTTCTCCCGCGTTTATGTTTGAAATTTCGGGATTCACATTTTCTTTTGATACAAACTCATTGACCTTCACCTTAGAGTTGGATTGTCAACAAAAACTTTCTTAGTGGCCTACGTAGCAAATTCAAGTTCCTGGGACCTGTTGTTTAGGCTGTGTTTTGTTATATCACTTATGTCAATCAGTCTATCAGGGCAACCTTTTAATAGTAGTAATTCAATTATATTACGTTTATTATGAACGTAACACACTTCAAGAATGCACAATGCATTCACTTTTACATTTTACAATGGCTGTTAAAATCTTTGAAGCGAATAGTTAAAAAAACATGACCAGAATGCATTTTATTGCGTGCCAGAGTGGTCGGCGCTGGTGCTATGGCATCATTGCCATGGCATCTTACTACTCACACCTCTATGTATGGCACAGGCAATGGGCCAAATGTCCTTGTTGATATCATAATAACACCACTGACTGACGACCAGAGAGCCAACTTCATACACAAACTTAAGCCACGAAAAAGAAACATTTGACTCAGTCTCGCCTGATGAAAGTAACCTACAAAAGTGACCACCACTTTATTGCATAAAAAAATAATACCCATTTGAGTTATTTCATCTCAATGAATTAATTTCGTACAACTGTGTGCATGGGTTAGTAAAAAATATTATAATTTGAGTAAAATAAAAAGCCATACAAAAAAGCAAAACAATATCATACAATAATAATTTCGAGTAGCTTTTTTAACTGACGAAAAAAAGGAAGAGGTTCTCAAATCGACATGAATAAATTGTGTTCAAAAACAATCTTCAATGCAGTTCCAATGGAAATAAAGATAATTGATGAAGCTACGGTGTCAAAGTGATTTTAGTCGTCGCTTTCGTGAGCTAATCGTGCTAATCTGCTAATGCAATAATAATAACTGTGCATGTTACCATCGACTCTTAAACTGACGAGATAATTGCAACACTGTCTACGGCAACCCAGCTACTAATCTATTGCGAAATTATTAGCTACCAGCTGAGTCCCGCGGTTTCACCTGCTTGGGGATACCTACAGAGTTTTAATTGAATAAAACGTAACCTCAACAACTCAAGGATAGTACTCGTATAGCCTCCTAACTGTGGGAGGGGAGAATTTGCAAGATCACATCAGTGGTTTTAGTGATTACTTTATATGTCAAAACTATAACAGCCTTTTGAAAAAAATTACCACTTATTTTTTATTTTTACTCTTTACAGGGTAGCGTTTGACCACAAGTCACCTGATGTGAAGTGACGATGTGGTCGAAGATGGCGCCACGCTACACCTGGACTGGGAACTGGCTCTCAAGTGAGGCTGCCGGAACACACCGATAGATGCTTGGCGACAGATTCTTAACAAGAGGGTGGTAGCTAGCCAGGCGAGTACTAGAAAATACCCTACCACCAAGCTATGGTTTCATCACGATGTTTTCCTTCACCGAAAGCTCAAGCTCATTGTAGGATTCGAACCCACGTCCTACGGATCGCAAGCCGACAGCCTTCAGTAAAACAATACTCACAAAGCCCTACAAACGCATTTTAGGTAGGTAAGGACATAGCTCTGATCCCTAACTAGGTTTCCCTGTATGTAGGATATCAGGAACTATGTAGATCGGGGATCCACAAAACCCTAACACAGAACGTACGTAGGTAGGTAGGTACATATTCGTACATACACTTGAGCTTTTTTCCAATGCACAAATATTTGTCGGAATCAAACCCATGATACAAAGTCGGCTGTTCGCCCATTGCGGCACATCTGTCGTCTGTAATTGTATATAGGCACATTTTTTTAATGCAATTGAGGGAGAAGAAAAGCAAGTCGCTCACGTGATGGTGAGCGCCACAGTTGCCCATTGCCGTTCAGTCCACCTAGAATTTTGAACTTCAACAGTTGATAGTCCTGTGCGTCGCGCTCGTCACCCCGAGAACCTGAAATTTTAATATCAGATGATAAATCTCTTTAATTCATACTAGCTATTCCCCGCGTTTTCACCCGCGTGGGCTACTGTTTATCGCGATAAAAGCCTACGTCCTTTCACAGGTTCTAGACTATCTCTGTACCAAATTTCACTTAAATCGGTTCAGAAGTTTAGGCATGAAATACAGACAGACAGAGTTACTTTCGCACTTGTAATATTATAGTAGGGATTACTGAAGTGACAAAATTATGCCAACAATTTGAGAGTTTATGTTAAGCTTTAATAACTTGCCAGAGGTTCATAGAGTATATATAATAATGTAGAGATAGCAAAAGGACGAGTCGTGGTGGTCATTAGCGGAATGAAGCCATTAGGAGCGTGTAAAACAGTTAATTACGGCGTGTAATCTCTGCCGAGTCGCCGCCTGCTCCGAGCCAGTTTCGTAATGAACCTTTACCTTTTGGCCAACTATGCGCAAATCACATCAGTTGGATTCGTTTATGTTGTCGCCAGTTCCCAATCCAAGTGAAGCGTAGCGCCACCTTCGACCACATCTTCACTTAACACCAGGTGAAGGTGACCTATAGTCAAACGCTAACTTGTTAGAAATAAAAAAATATTTAGAATTTGAAAGGATTCTATCACTAGTTTGATTTTAGAGCGTGACGTTTACCATTAGGCGAGCGACTTGCTCGTCTCACGACTCGATTGAATAAAAAAAAAACATGGATACGGCAATTTTTTTTTTTATATCTTTATCGTTATACTAGAGCAAGGCATGGAATCCGTTAACCTCTTTAGCTTATTCTAGTGTGCTCATAATGCAAATATGGTAATTTATAAAACATTTTTCTTCAAATGGTAATATTTTTTTTTATGAACAAAATATGCATAATCTCGTAGTTAAATAATTTACAATTATTGCTCAAACAGCATTCCCGGCACCTATTGCGAAAGGTTATCAGTAATTATAACAAAGACTCATATATCTGGTTTTTAACTGCAATCATAGATTTATCATTATTCATCATAATATTTATGTTGATTTCCCTTCCGTTTTTATGTTTTATGATTAGTTACATCAAGTCACGAATGGCTTATTATGCGTATCCACGTAGCTAATGATAGTCGACCTATCACGTACTGGAGCGATGCGAGCCGTTGCCGATGCCCGGTTCAGACACATTCAGGTGCTACGTAATCATTGGCGACGGCGAGTCTCACTCTACTCTCCCCAGCTATGACACAGATTACACAACAGTCCACATACACAACTGCTCGGGCTGCCAAGTCGCGTCGACCGTCAGATTCTAATTGCCATGGAAATCGCTAAGTAAAACGACCCACACACGCACATACACTATTAGAGCTGTACATGTGAAATGACACGCGAAACCGTGTTACATACACATTCAAGGAATTGTTGTCGATTGATTTACCGACCACTGATTGAGTTGTCACACTTCTTTGGGTTGTCTATTCCTTGTCCAAAACAAGTTCTTTGTAACTGCATCGTTATTTAGGCAGGTGAAACTTCACACACGTATATAGAACGTAACCACATACATTTCCAACACTGAATTAATCTTTTTATCATAACCGCTGTAGAAGTTACATTTACAACATCTATTTCAACTTTATAGCGTCATAAAACCGTGCAGGGTCATTCAATGTTTTAATAATTTTATCGAGGACCCTAATATCAAAATTTTGAGCGGGGCTACTGTTATTTACGAGGGCGAATGTTGCATATCCACTATTGAGTGTTGTTAAGGTTTACGGCGAGTCGACGTGTTCCGGCGGAAATGCCGTAAAACCGACCTCATAGTCAGATTCCAACGATAATCATTAAAGGGCACCTTGTTAATGTTAAATGATCTATAATTGCCCACTAATATTAATTAGTTTATTATTAGCATTTTACTTTTAATATTGTGGTACGTATGAAATGAATATGACCAGAATAAAGCCTCAACATCATGAATACATTATAATAAGTAAAAGGAATATAAAAAAGCTTTTCTTAAATTTTGAAATGTTAAGGCGTACTGCCTAGAATATAAAAGTAATTTTACTAGGTCGGTTTAGGCAAGCACGCACCTTCTTCACGTTTCCTTTAAGTAGGTACTTGTACAGTGAAAAAACGGTTAAATTCATGTCAAGCCTGAATAAAAAAAGACGTTAAACCTAACAGTTTTGTTGCGATTTAAGTCATACGAATACTATTATTATGCCTAAGTTATCGTTAATTACAAGTGCGAACAAAGAAACGCAGCGTGAACTGATTTACTGGTGATTCCGGTTTGGTTTAGAATTTCACGCTTCAACTTAATGCTATGTTGCTTATTGTAAATTATCGTGTGTTAAACAATAAAACATTCCTCGCATAACTACAATCTGAACGCAAAAACAAAGAAGAATTTTTAATTAGCAAAGCATTTTCCTGTAGTGGTGGTGTACGGCGCCCCGCGGCGTCGCTACTTTACACACATTGCGTTGAGGTCGTTAACAAAACGTCACTTTTCACAATATTTATGTCTCCATTATTTTTCATGTACAACAAGATCGTAAAATTGAAAGTTCGTTGATGAAGAGACTCTTGATTTGCAAAAGATAATGTAGCATGAGAAATGTGATGGGAAATATGTATAATTTTTCATGCAGTAACCCCAACCCATACCAATCAAAATTATTTGTTACTTATGCTAATGCTTTCTTTGAGTCATTCCAAAAATGCTTTAACTACAGATTTTTAAGCTAAAGAAGTTACATAAAATGAGATGATCTGACAAGATAGCGACTTGAGGACCCTAAACTCTACAAAAGTAATAAAATGAGAGTTCCATTTTGCACGATTACCCGAGAGAAGACAAAACATGTCAAATGTCAATTTCATATAATTTACAAAGGAATTAAAATGGCGGCTTGACAGATGACAGTTTTCGTGGCGCTGGCGCTCCCGTTGTCGATGCCGCGGTGGCGAGGCTTCTCCGGTTTTTATAGCGTTCGCGTTGGCAGTGCAACTAACCTGTTGGATTTTTAAATATTTTATTGCTTTATCTATGCGTTTTAACACGAATGGCGAGCAAGGGCCGCAGTAACTGGATATTTTGTTTTGAATGGTGGGATTAGCAGTGACGCGACACGGCGCGATGGTTGTCGCGTGGCGACATAACGAGACGCGTGAGCGACAGACAACTGACGTAGCACGTGACATGACATCACTCTCACAATTTGCTCACAATACACTATATTGTTCCCTGCTTGCAGAACTTCATGTTTGAGAGATTACTGCTATATTTTAGTGAATTACTAAAGTCAAATTATATTAATGCTTTTTGTGCAGTTGTTGCTGTGTATAATGGAGTTTGTGTGAACCTATTAGTTTTTAATTAGTTCATAGTATAATATAACTATGTTTAAACGCGGAATTATCTAATTATATAAAATGAAAATGTGTTGACAACAGTACGGGCCTCGAGCTTGTAGTGTAAAACTTAAACCAAGAAAAAAAAATGGAGTTTGTGTGGTGAAATTTTCGTATAAATCAATGATGGGTTTAAATCGGCCAATTCCAAAATATAAATTGTAATAGATTAGATACTTAATAGAACAAACATTTTTAAAAGCAGCAATACATCGAGTTACCAACATTATTATCTACGGAGCAAAATAACTTGTTAAATTACCAATGTTGATGACCCACGTTGCGTGCAAAATGCAAACGCGTTGTCTTTAACTGGATGACATTTCATGAAAACCAGTAAGTTATCCCTCACACCGTACAGTAAGTAGGGAGAGCCTACTTTATCATAATAAATGCGAAAGTGGGTTCATTGGCTTGTCCTTCTTCCACGCAGCTATACGAAACAAAGGAACAGCTTAGCGTGATTGTTTTTGCATATGATAGTTTGTAATAGTGTTATACATAATATCTCCGAAAAATTTACGGTCCTGTGGGAATCTCCATGCGGATGAAACCGCGGGATACTGCCAGTAATTTTAATTTCATTTTTTTTGCCAGTAATTGTACAAGCCACGGAAATATCAAGAGAAGTGGAACACAGCAATACTGTGGCAACATTTTATATATTACCAAGGTACTATAAGATAATTTGTTTATTTATTAATGTTATATAAAAGTAACTATATACACAATTACATGATCATTATCTGTGTCGTTTGCAAATATAAAAATGATTTGTTAGACAATACTCATATTTTATAGTTAGGCAATGTCGTCGTCCATGATTTTATTAATGGGATGCCGGATTGAAAATGACGTTTATAAATGAACACTGTACTTAAAGTGCTCTCAAGTTACGTATTCACTTAACATTATGTTGATTTGAATTCGCTGATAGTTACAAACAATTTTTATCTTGCAATCTTATCTAGGTAACACTACTTACAAATGTTTTGACTACACGATAGTTCTTTCTTTAATGTTTTTATTAAAAATTCCACTAGATTTTGAAAATGAAAATGTTTTTTGTGGCTAATGGTGGCACCACACTATGTTCTTCTATAGAATGCCCACAACCAAGCTATAATTTCATTACGAGATTTTCCTTCACCGAAAGCTCAAGCTGAAATCAAACCCACGCCACGACGTCGTCACTACCACTCAGCCATCGTCACTTAAATTTGAACGCATTTAAATCACTATTATTTATTCAGGGTTAATTAACTTTATTTATGAAGAACAAATAGATTCTGATTAATTACTACAAAAAGCTTATTGAAATTAGTGACGTACGCGATAGCTGATAAATAAGTAAGTGTACTCTGGTTGTTTGGTTGAAAAACACTGGATTCTCTAGAACAATAAATCCTATTCAAGCTTATGAAAGAAGAATATACCTTCGGGAAAATTTATGACTCATTTAAAAAGATGGACATGCCACGCACGGTTGGAAGAAACACATACTCCATGATATAAAAAAAAAACATTATTTGCAACTTTTAATCACCTTCCCATAAAGTATCAGTTTATGGGGTTAATTTTATATTTTTAAAATACTTTTTATTTTATTTTGAAAGGTCACACAACAATTTGATAGTACAAGTATGGAATAATCTTAAGTAATACAGTCTGTGGTAATACCAGTTAGATTTCTTTCGTCCTCGCTATGATATACAGTATCTTTACTAAATTTATAACGGAGCAGATCTCGTATATTACATTGTCGCCGTAGTTTCATTTTTTTGTGTATTTACATAGTTATTATTGAACAAACAGTAATAAGATGATAGGCTCAGAATGAGGACGAATTTCGCGCCTCACACCGGATGCGGTTGTCCATAATTGGCGCGTTCATTCAAGTTAAATTGGGCTCTTTTCATGCGTCCATTGCCTTTTTATTGTGGTTTCTCACCACAATAATTTCTATTAAACTTAAAAAGATACTTTTAACTTTAGATATTTTTGTCACAGTTATTCAGAATACGGTTAGATAATTTGCACAATTAAGCTTTTCAGCAACAAAAATAAATGTACAAACAACCGAAAAGTTTATGTCAATTATTGTAATGAAAGTTCATGCACTTGTCATTAAAGTATGTCTATAACACTCAGTATTTGTTAAGCTTATCCGAGGGCATCGCAGAGCGACGTTTATTAATGAATTATGTAAATGAGCCCGAACGGCCGCTCGCCGACGACTCTACCAACTTTATTACTCGCAAAATGCGCCATTAACATTGATCGGTTCCTTAGTATTAGGAAAGGTCTTTTGAAATTGTTCCTGAGTTTTTACGCCGCTTAACTTAAACTTCCACTTGCACTTATACTGAGAGTATAATTAAACTTTGCAGTGTGACGTAAATCATGATCACATTCGATTGTTATCCATGATGGATGTGGCTCATTACACCTCTCGCTGGGTGGCGCGCCGGTTGCTGCGACATCGCGCCACTCGCCTTAACGACGCACTCATAAACGCAGGTGACAGCGACTTATTGTCGAACTCGACGAGAGATCCCGCGCAACCGATACCGAACCACCATTCAAACACACCTTAATACGATTTATTTATGGCTAGTGCTTAACTCTCGACAGAGGCCCTCAATACTCCGCGCTTTATCGTTGACGCACCCAACCACCGAGTTCAACCTCTGAACGTTTTATAGATTTCATCTATTTGTTATAGATATAATATTTCCCTTCGTTTGGTTTGACACTGTGTTCTTTTTATCGCTCATAATTCTTTGTTCCATATCTGGGTTTTTATGATCTAAACTTAAGGATGAATTTAATTTTCTGAGACTCATTTTGGTCATAATGCCATAGCTAATTAGCCTTTCTGTGTTCTTAGTCACTGCTTAAAAACAAACTCGATAGAGTCATGAGTATATACCCCGATACCGACATAAGATATAATGTCCTGATAGACAAATTGTGATATCGGACGTTTAAATCTATCTGTCAAGCCCTTGACTACTTGCTTGCTTGTGCTCAAAATTACAAACTGCCGTTTAAAGGCAAAAAAATGTTGTAATAAGAAAGACTGCTTCATAAATAAACGATGGCGAGATGTTATCGACGCTCGCCGGCAGGAAGCGCTTCAGCCCATTTAGGGGTGCATTAAAATCGAATACATCATATTTGTTTGATTTCCTAGTTCTCGTTTCACCCTGTAATTATACAAGTCACCGTCCATGGCCGGATCTCTGGCAGTTTTTTGTAAAAATGCATTAATCATCTTTTTTTTATTACGAGCATGTGTTTGGTCTCTTAAAACACTTTTGGGGGATTACAAGCTTTTTTGTCTTCGTATAGTATATGTCTAATTTGGTTTCTGTCGGTTCTTATGAGGTCATTAGCGTGGTGCGCTCCACTGGGGACCGCAACATTTTATGTGAAAGTAAATTTATTTCGATATAATTTGTTGCAATAAATGTTAGTGTCCTCTATATTTATAAGGGTGTCATGTAAAGTTTTTGGTGATTTGTTTGCGCAGACGCATGTTCCCGACTGTGCGCGTGTCGTTCGCCGGGTGCCGCGGCGAGGCGCGGTACGCGGTGCTGCTGGACGTGGTGCCGGTGGACGGCAAGCGGTACCGCTACGCGTACCACCGCTCTTCGTGGCTGGTGGCCGGCAAGGCGGACCCGCCCGCGCCCGCGCGCCTCTACCCGCACCCCGACTCGCCCTTCTCGGGCGACCAGCTGCGCAAGCAGGTCGTCTCCTTCGAGAAGGTCAAGCTCACCAACAATGAGATGGACAAGAATGGACAGGTTTGTTAGATTGTTAATTGATTAAATGTTCCAGTTGACAGACAGCATCTGATAACACATGATGTTGTTAGATCGCGTTATACAACTCTTGTGCCTTTGATTAACTTCGAAATCAGGTTTTTTATGTGACTTGGTGAAGACATGATGGACTGTAGAGGGTTATATCGCCTACGGTCGGTCAACTCGGTTCTGCTCTAGAAAAATCCTAATGGTCGACAGTGGTATAACCTCACGGCCCACAGTGCTTATAAACTGACGGAGTGTGCGTGCTTCAGTGTTAATTGAGGTTTATAAATTATACGCTCAATATAAAAGTATGTACTGACTAGCTTCACAATTCGTTATGCATATGCTATACAAAATATGGGTACCAAACAGGTGTTCCAGTTTTAATTCTGTTGGCAACTAAGTAATTCTCGCAGTCAAACAAAGCGTCTGAAAAGATAGTCTTTTTAATGTCTATCTGACAATTATGATATTCGAGATGAGTTCGTGTCACGTGTGTTACTTCCGTATGCGTGCGGCAATTTATAGAATTAAGTACGGGCAAAATTGCCGGTGTTGGCGACACCTCAGGCGTCGCCGGCGAGAGCGTAATGAGTGCGTTGCGGGCAACAAATTAGTCGCACATGTCGCTGCGCGTCAGCCGGCTACTAGCCTCCGCTGCAGGTGCTACCTAGCCGCACCCATTCACCCAGGCAAATGTCACTGGCATATACCCACTGTTACCAGACCTCAGCCATACCAGCAAGCTTCACATAAACAGAGCTCTTCGCCAAATGGACCATTTGTTTACTCAGCGTGCACTAGTCAAGTTGATTTAATGATTTTACGTAGAACATCATTGTAGTTGTCATCATTCATAGCTACTGCTGCTGAAAATAAACCATGTTAAGAACTGGAACTTTAGATGAAAGCAATTTATGTGAACATATCCAAAAACCTTTTGAAATTGAACATATTTGAACTATGTAATAGTCTTTAGTCAAAATTAGTTAAACAGGGCAACGGAACGGAACGGTTGAGGGCGGGGCGCAATGATGGATGGATCCAGCTCTAACCAAAAACACACCTAATTGGCTTTCCCGTACGTAATCCAATGACTGACGCATGATGGTTATCGTGGTCACGGATAAAAAATAATACGGTGCGATTTCGATAAATTTTCTTGACAAAATTAAAAGGATTTATTTCTTAAGAGTTACGAATAAATTCAGCGATGTATTTTCCACAATGGATGTTGGTAGGTGACTTGTTAATGCTGTTGATAAAGTGTGGGCACGCAAGTCACCAGTCGGCACCGCGGGCCGCGTGACGCCCGCGACTTGCGCCTAATTGTACAACAAAAACTCCATGAAACCGACGAATTAATCATCAGCTACTAGCTACTTGTGCTTGAATATTTAAAAAGTGCGGCTTTTTAATTTTTTCTTTAGTTTGAAGTGAATTAAAATGAATGTTGTTATTGTCTTGGTACCAGAATTTTTCAAGTCAAAAAAATATGTTTTGACATTGAGTGCTGTAATTGAGTATATACATTTCTGTACTTATGATAATAATAAAAATAATTTCCGCACCATGTCGAACAGACTACGTCTCACACTTTTTTGTTTTTAGTACCTACTTATACAATAAAATAGCAATAGATAATAATTTTCCAAACATATTTACAATTTTCTGTCATTGTAGATAACTTCGTTTCGAAAAGAATATAGGTACCTCGCACGAAGTATTTTTTAAAGCAAGTTGTACCAGTTGGTACGACTTGGTAATTTGGTTAATATTATAATGTAAATTATTTACCACTCGAAAATCGAGGTCAGTCAGAACATGATAATTTATGGGACGGAGCGCACGAAAGCACCGGACTACGGTGATGGGATTGAATGTTTGGAAGCCACGTTTACGAATAGGTACAGTAACATGAACAATACAGTACGGGAACAAGAATTGCTCACATTTCAAATATTTTAGAGATTGCGTTGTCTGTTTTGAATGTGAAATTGCTACGCTAATAGTGACAAAATATTGCTTTTAGAATAATTAAAAACTAAAAAAATGCAAGGAAATTGGGTTCCTCTGTCCCCGTGGACCCTAGTAGCTATGAATAAAAAAGTAAAAAAAGAGTAGTTCTAAACATTAATAACAATCATATACCTGTAATTATATTTGGTCTAGTTATTAAACGATTTTCTAGTAAAGAAACTTATAATTAAGCAAATAAATATGCAAATGAACGAAAATTCAACAATAAGCCGTTTGCAGCTAGCACTGACCACGAAGGCTCGCGATGATTAATGATCAGCGTTTCAGCCGCTTGCTCTAAATCAACGCAGGTTTCTAATGGTGTAACGTTAATAAATCTAATCTAGTGTTTTTTTAAAAGAATGGGGATAACATACCTACCGAAGAAAAACACCGTATGCGAACACACCAGTAAGGGTCGGTATACACAAGCGTTTTCCCGGCGAGACGAGATGGCAGCGTGTTCCGCAACATAAATGCAGTGCCACAGAATAAATATAGTACTACGTAGCAGAACCATTGCCGTGATTTCTGAGCAGCGCTAACCGAGTACATTTTTTTTCACACACGTTACAATGTCGTCATTTGATATTGAATTATTCATATAAGAAATACATAGACGCATTACTTAATGAAACGTATGAAAGTGTGAATCAGTCACGTGTAGCATTATCCCGTAGCTTAGAAATCGCGACAAGCACACGGCGGCGAGCGAGAGGAGTCCAAGTTACAAAATATCTCGTCTCACCGAGAAATCACCAAGAAAACGCTAGTGTGTAAGGGCCTTAGTTGTTTGCTAATCAATCGATCGCTTCGTTTCTTTGTGTATTTTACTTTAAGAGATAAATTTGTTGACGGTACAGCTCAGAATCTTAAACAGTTTCAAATTGATGTGGTATTTACCAGTTGTTGCGGAGGACAACCAGTGCACAAATGTTTGTGGAGTCTGCAGTAACGGGTGTCCACACCCGGCCACTGGCTCGCAAACCCGGCTGTTCGTAATCACAGCGATTTATTTCATTTATTACACTGCAAATTATGTCGTTAGAAGCGCTATCACCGTATTTATTTTATGCAATGTTCGAGTCAAGTAGGCCAAGCAATTATAATGCACTTAAGATGTGTACACAGCCGCGTAATCTCGTTTATGATCCGTTTTTTCTCGTATAACGAGGGGATTACGCGTCACGGACATCGACAGCAGTTATTTGCGTTTTAACCAGAATATGCTGGGACTGTAATGGATGTCATTAGCCAATAAGCCGACGCCATTGACGAGTTTGTCGCCGTGCTTTATGATAGGTTCGGATTTGTGGTAAACGCGGCGCGTCACATCGTTACGATATTCCCGCAATATTTTCATTTATAATAATCCTCATTTAATTTATAGCGGCGTCCGAGCTCGCTGCATCGAAAATACGAGCCGATAAAATTTAATAAAACGCTCACCACGCTGCCGCCCGCACCCGTCCAAATGCTCGTCTTAATGAACAACAACAAACATCAATAATTATTTTCGACGACCATTTTCGTTTTTAATTACTATTGATATTTTCACGTCGTTAACGTATTTTGAAACAAGGTGCTTATAAAATAAACACGCTAGACAGGTGACTGGAGTTGGTAGTGAATATGGGTTTAGGTGTAATATAAATTAATAAGTTATTTGTCGTTGGTGGGACACCCGCAGCGAGCGCGCGCGTTCTTCGGTGTACCCTTACACCAGTAATTATTGTACACCTCTGCCTGCACACCGTTCTTCCTTAAAAACTCACAAAGAAATAGATTAAGCTCGTTGGTTTTGAATGGTTTCATATTAGGTTTTAGGTTACAATTTACTGTTTCATTGCATTCAAGAGCAGTCGAAGGTTATTGAGAAAATCTTATTATAGGTTATGTACAGAAAATAGATTAAATGAAAAATCAACATTCACGTATAATTTTTTGCCGAGCAAACCTAAAAATTGTTCTATTCTAATTCTTGAGTGGCATTGCATTGTTAACATTATTTTCATTTACAGTAATTTTTGTCTGCCTAATAAATAAATAAAAAAACCTTCCCTATTTATGTGTGTAAGATTACAACGAGTTTTCTTTCGTATACAAATCAACTTATTGATTGTGACATCGTATTTTTATCAGTCTATATTTATCGTAAACTCCCTTCAGTAGGACAGTTATTACCATCGCTTATCGTCCTGTATTTGACGAATCTATCGGTAACAATATCCATCATAACTCACCTGCTTTGGATAACATAATTACACTTCCACTCCTCAAATCAGATATGGTTTTTATGTGTGATATCAATATCATTCCGTAGTTGAAATTTGATGACACTTGGAAAGCTAAAAACGATCTCTAAATTATTTGAATAGCGTATTTCTAAATTGGAATCACGTTTTTAAATTTTACCACCGTATTAAGTAGCTGCTTTAGGTGATTCTTTTTTTGTTTTATCAACGGCTATAGTAAATAATTGCACGTTTAACGCAATGCCAGCATCGTCATGAACACAACGGTGAAACTTTATAGCCTTCAATTACCTAATGGGTAGCTTAGCTTCATTGCTTCTGTACTTACATGACAACAACCTTCTATGGCATTCTATTTTGTACGGTCTCTGGAATTAATGAATTGCTTTTAGTTATTTCTTAGGTAATCGATACCTGTGTTTGTTACAATGTTAATAATAATATTGTGGCTGACATTTTATAGACTAAAACAATAGTTTCACGACTTTGTGTAAGTATATATATTTGTAAATTTGTTTAGGCGATGATGGTTTATTGCTAGTGACGTCGGCTTACGATCCATAGGTCGTGCGTTCAAATCCTACAATGAGCTTAAGCATTTATTCAGTTTCATAAAATGCTATCTACATTTTAAATTACTTACGTTTGTTTGCTTAGAAGTATTTGTCATTTTATTTACGAGGCAGTGTGTTGTCACGTCGCTTCGCTATTGTCGCGCAGCCACTAAACACGCAGGAAAAAGCCTCTGTCTCGTTACTCACCGACCTAGCAGTGACGTGTAAATCACCCACCGTGATAGATAAATATTGCCGATAAATTGTGTTTCTATTCCAATAAGATCAGCAGGAAACATGTAATTGTGTTCACAGGTTTTATTCTTGGTCTTACTAGTATACTAAAACCACAACTGCCTCGATATGTCATTAATTAGAAATTTGGGCTTTTTCAATTCCCTGTGATGTCTAAATATGTGACTCAAACAGGAATGCTGCTCGAAGTTAAAGTCACTACGTCATTGTATGCAAATACCCACGGCGCCACTGTGTGGAGTTGAGCTCATATAGCAGAGTTATGGCCCTCAGGTAGGGTCGTGACGCGATGCGAATGATACAAGACGTGTCGTATTAATCAAAATCCTGCACAAATATCATGCATAATCAAATATAACCTATGAAACTCTGAGAGGCCATAATGCGAGCGCGGCCGCATCGCGGGGGGCGTCCACAGCAACATAACATTTCTCACTTCAATTTGTAGTTGTATTTGTTTTTCTGTTTCCATCGTCTCACTTCATTTCAATCGGAGGTCGTTTTATAATATTTCCTTTTATACTTTTTTCATTCCGAGGTGACATGTATAGTGACTCCCCGGGTGACGGCGACGCGTCGTGCGCTCTCTAGTTAAATGACGATTTACCAGTTATCCATTCGACTCCCGATGTCAGCCTCTTTACGAGCGAATATTTTATTTGGAGATATTTTACTGCCACCGATGTTATGATGAACGTTTATGTACCTCTGAGTTATTTTAATGTTCCATATGAGGTTGTGAACTTGAACGCTTGGACCAATAAAGATGGAATTGATTAAGGTATAAAGTTTAAGGATTAGTGTTTTGGTCGTAATCGTAATAGTTTGATTTGTTGAATATGGCTTTATCGGTGACCTAAATTTTATAGTTATTACTTAGTGATTTGAAACTATTTTTCATCGATACTTCCCATCAGGTGTGCTAATGAAACGCTATTCTACTGAGATGGAGATATATTAAAAGCATTTCGTAACATAGTTAAATAGTTGGAAAGTCGAATCAACGATCAGAATTGTTTTGTTACTGCTAGATATTTAACTGATACATTTTGAGAAGAACTAATTAATAAACTATTGACTACACTAATGTAACAGCAGAAAACCTTTTGACATACCTAACTGATAGTGATTTCAAAATATTTAGCCAGATAATGAGGTACTTAGATTATATCGTATTTATAAACTTTATTATGATAATAAACGAATCTCCTCGCTCCAGGAAAGATAATGGATGCAAATTCAAAGAAATCCGCTACTTTAGTGCATCGTATCTCAGCGCTTACCGCCGCCGTTGACTTAACCTCGATGACACAGCAGAACAATCGACACGAAAAGTTTTATTTGCATTATCACATTGTAAATGTCAAAGCATGCTGACAAGTCAACATTTTGTAGGTTCCTAAAAAATGTTTTTGATAGCAGTAGTGATTTCCCAAAGGAAAAAAATAATTGAAAATCCCTTTTACGACAGCTCTTTACACAAGTGTGCCTCCTATTAGTGTGATCTGGCAGGCTCACTTGAGGGTCAGATCTGCGCTAGACATTATCACATAGTAGACGTCAAAACTTGGTGACACGTCAACACATTTGTAGGTTTTTAAGTTTTTTTTAGCAGCAGTTGTTGTGAGAAAGAAGAAATAAATAAGAGAAAATCCCTCTCATGGCAACTCTTCATACAAGTGTGTCTTCTATTGGTATGTTCTAGCAGCCCCACTTGAGAGCCAGTTCTCAGTCCAGGCTTAGCGTGGCTGTAAAAAGTAAAAAAAAAAACAGGTCAATCTTCTTAGACCTATCTTAGAATAAAAAGTAATAATTTAAACACTTCTCAGATCATTTCGTCTCATTGTTTAGTGCCCTTTTTCTACTCAATGTTGTGTGTTTATGAAAAAACATTTCATTATTTAAATATATGTAAAACGTTCAGTGTGTGATTGTACTCGCCCACGCGGCCATCTCGATTCAATCTGTTGACATCTCATATTGAATGAACACGTGCTGTTTATTTTTAATACAATATCATTAATTTATTGTATCAATCGAGAGAAACAATATCATAAGTTGTAAAGACAAATTTTTGGATGTTAATATTAGTGTGGCTGTGCTGTTTCTATTACATCTAATTATATCATAAAATAAAAAATCCTCAATTTAAAAAGGTTGATACGAGGTCGATAACATAGTTTAAAAATTATTGTGTATTTATTTGCCTTTTTACTTCCTTTCTTGTTTTTTTTCAAGGATTTATATCCGATTGAGCAATTTTATTTTTGGTTTTGGGCTGACATTCTTATTTTTTACCTATCGATCTGAATTTCGCACACACAGGTTATTCCGATGATAATGCAATGTAATGGACTAAACCTAAATGCCCTTCAATCCAAAACACAGTATAAAGTCACTTGATTTAAAAATCAAATAGGTACTGCCATGACCGATTAATGCAATAAAGTGGTTTGTGTATGCAGTGTCGTGAGCTGGCAAAGTAGTGTGCCGGTGGAGAGTACAAATGGGCCCATTTGTCGGCTCTGAGCGCCGCCGTGCGCCGTGCCGAGGCGAAAATCCACCATAATCCGACAACTCGCACGCTAATCGAAATATCGACGCACCGCCTATCGACAACTCGGCCCGGCCCGGCCGACCCGCGCCTCACAGATCCGCTATAAACTTCGGAAATACCATTTTGAAACATATAAAGTGGTTCATGAAAAAATAGCAACACTTTGGGTAACCACCTCAGTTACACACGGCACCTATAGTGTTTTAATACACATATATTGGAAGACAAAACCGCAGCTGTAGTTATATTGTCATTACTAGTTGCGCCCCGCGGCTTCACCCGCGTCTTCCAGTTATCCCCCAGGAACCTTTTTTCAGGATAAAAAGTAGCCTATGTGATAATCCAGGGTATAAACTATCTCCAGTCCAAATTTAATTCGGATCCTTTCTGTGGTTTTCGCGTGAAAGAGTAACAAACATCCATCCATCCATCCATACTCACAAACTTTCACGTATTAGTAGGATAGCTGCTGTCTATTACGGGCTAGGTTTATCCTATCTAAGTACTCAAAAAATAATCTTTTTGCGTACTGGCAGGTTAGGTGCTAATATTTAAGAAAAAAGATAAGGCAAGGGTATACAACTCGCAAGTTATACTAAACAGTAAAGTAAGAACATAATGAGAATCAAAAGCTGCTCATTACACATTTCGAAATGTTAATATTCCGTTAGCGCAAACATGGTACTCGGGCGACGACCCGCTGCCATCTGGCCCCCACTGTCCGCCATGTTCAGCCCCTCCCCACGGCCCTCCCAACGCCCTCCACACCAATTACACGTATCTGCCAAGCCACACGCTGTCTTACCACAAGTGTCATAAAGATTAATATCCCAAAGCACTTGACAAAAAGGGAGATTGGGTGGGTTGTGCCGGCGGATCCCTTCAGCGCAGCACAAGCGTGTCGTCGCCTGCGTACTACGTGACACTGGGGATGCCATCGGCGTGCCAATATAATTATTACAACTCACAAGTATCGGCAGATCATTTTATAGACTGTGTCCCTATTGGGTAAGATGCTTTTTCTTCTGAGGCGGTAGTTATCTGAGCGTCTCTGTTTTGTGGAGATGGGACGGGGCCAAGTTTTTGAGTGAAATACATCCGCTTTTTAAACCACACCAAGAAATTAGGTACATACAGCGACAAAAGTAGCTGATCATACTCAATTTTCCAAATGAGTATTGGATTAGTAATGTTTGTTTTATTGTTACAACTTATTAAGTAGCGTTTGACTATAACATAACGCATCTGATGTTAAGTCACTTTCGATCAAATGTTGATGTTTAAGATGATGAATGCAATCGAAAAATGTGTAATTGTTCAGCGACTTTTGTCGCTGACTGTACAACAATTATGGCTTTGTCCTTTATAGATAATAATAAACTCCTTAATTTTAAAGAATATTTGACATTTATAATACAAATAAAAAGGTACACAACAGAACACAACTGGAAAAATTATATTAATTAGTTTCGTTTTAGGTATAGGATAGATACCTACAGTAAAAATGCCTCATGGCTAATTCTAGTTCGCAATGCAATGCCCAGCATGATGGTGGCATTGCTCTGTTATATTTCAATAGGTACTGATCGGAGTATTTACTATACTTTGCAGAAATATTTCTTATGAAAGCCAAGCAATTGTATTTCTTAACATACCTATATAAAAGACTATTTGTGAAAATATGCCGTTAGTTGGCCATGCATGAGATAATATTAAAAACAATCCAAGTTTCGTGATTCGCCGGGCGGGGCGGGGGCGATAATTCATTAGAGTACAGGTGTGGAAATTAGAGCCGCGCTAATGACGCACACCACGCCCTGTAATCTTTCTGATGAGGTACCTGCGTTGACGAATAGCTATAGATACTCTGAAGTCATTGAACATTTTATTTATTTTATCAGTGAGTAGTATATAGGTATTAGCTGCTTAAGTAACAACATAATGAAACTTAAGTGCTGCCGATTTTAATTCTTGAACTAAATATAGGAATTTATAGTACATACTACCTTTATGTATACAAATAACTTGAAGTATGTTATGATTTCCTTAACAGGGAGGAATAGGGAGGCCTAGAAATAAAACAATACTACCTATTATATATTCTGTGGTATGAATTAAATACCTATACCCTACCTAGAAATTAAAATGAATTATGTTGATATGTAAGGTACACTTTAGCAGTTTACAACCAGTTATCAAAAAACGAGTGGTAATAACAGTAGAGCCCATTAACCGTTTAATTTAACAATCAGTGTTTCGCTAAAAATAACACTCCTAGGCGTTGCAAAAAGTCCAAATAAATTCATCAAAAATCCAGGTTGTTGCTCTAAAAATATTCAAAACAATTGTGAGTTGCTATTAATGAGCCATAAAAGTTTAACATCCTTGCTGTGAAGAAAACGCGCTGAGGCATGGAAATAATAAAATAGAGCTGCCAACGATAGTCGATAGCCTCCGTCTAAAAGTCGGTCGGTGCTTTTGCGTTCACAATTAACACGATTGTGTAATAAAAATAACTAGCTGGGCTATATTAATTAATTTACAGAGTTTAATTATCTCATCAGAGCCGTAAAGTCGGGAACAATTTGCTGGTGCGGCGGGCTTATCGGGTCGTCACATCGCCACCCGCGCCGCCACCGCTCCGCCCGCCCGCCTCCGCCACCCGGACACTCTGTCTACCAATTAATTATCCACAATGTTACGTCATGAGAAATCACCGACATCGCCATTGTTACCATATCTTATTATATCGGACACAACACATGTTCATTAATTAATTAATAGCCAGCACTGAGGAACTCGGAGAATTCGAAACGACTAAATGCTTGCGTTATGTTACCTTAAAATAGTTAAGGTTATTTGATACTAGCTGTTCCCCACGATTTCTCCCGCGTGGGGTAGTTTATCGCGATAAAAAGTAGCCTATGTTCTTTCTCAGGTTCTAGAGTATCTCTGTACCATATTTCAAGCGAGACAGATAGATAGCCAGAGTTTCTTTCGCATTTATAATATTAGTAGGAAGTAGGGATAGTAGGAAGGAGGAATTATTATCAACTTGCTTGACATTACTTCGATGTTTTAAGAAGGCACGGTATATTGGTAAATAGCGATTCGTGGTTTCATGCATAAAGTTAGGCAAGTCCCAGGTAAAATGTCGTTGTGGATTTGATGCTATTACGTAGGTAACTAATTTTCTACGCGTCTGCTGCGGAACATCGTAATTATCATACATTCGTGCGAGAGTGGGCATCGTTTCAAACATCTGTCTTCTAATATGAATTAGATATTCAGCATAAACATTAATGCGCTCTCAAGTTTCAGGGAATATTTAATATTTCTGTGAATGTTTACGCCCGTACTTCAATCATACCGGAAGGATATAATTATACGTATCGACAAGGATATAAGATTGTTGTCTAACCTTTTGTTTACAGTACAATAATCGGAGTAGATCATCATTATATGTATATACAATATATTATATTAGACACCCACCAGTTAAGAATCTGTCGCCAAACACCTAGATGGCTGCGTTCCGGTAGTCACATGAGAGCCAATTCCCAATCCAGGCGTTCAGTGGCATCATCTTCGACCGCTTTGTCACTTAACATCAAACATATGTAATATGTATAGCTACATTTTGTCCTGTTATGTAAATCAAGGGTTGACTCGCATTTTGGTGATGATTCTGATATAGGTACCTACTCGATGAACATAATTGTATTGCTAGTGTTTACAAACAAAAACTTTTCACAATGATTACAAATACTGATAAAAAAAAAGATTGCATTCTCTTGCTGAAACATCTTGTAAACAAAAATAGTGCTCATCATTCCATAGTATATAGTACTCCAGCTACGTCGGGGAATTTACCGCGAATAAGCAATCGTAAACTAGAGTTTCTTTTGTATTTCCGCAGATCGTGTTGAACTCAATGCATCGATATCAACCCCGGATACACCTGGTGAAGGTCCGAGAGGGAGGAGGTCCCATCACGGACCTGACACGGGAGCAGCATCGAACCTTCGTGTTTCCTGAGACGGTGTTCACAGCCGTGACTGCATATCAGAACCAACTAATCACGAAACTCAAAATTGACTCCAATCCATTCGCCAAAGGCTTCAGGGACTCCTCACGGCTAACAGACTTTGACAGGTAAGAATCGAAATCATCAAACTTTTAAATGTCAGTTTGTTAATTAACCAGCCAGAAACCAGATTCAAATCACGCCATCTCCATAAAATGTTCATACCCATTGCAAAGTGTTAACTCATTACTTAGAGTTAGAACTCATACTTTGAAGCTAGCCACTTTTGACTTTAACGATGTAATCTAATTTACTAAAGGTTACCCGCTACTTTACAAAGACGTTAAGTATATTACGTAGGTACCTACCTACAGTTACTTAGCAACAAAGTTGACTTTAAGCACCAAGATATTGAGTTCGTTGGGTTAGCAGGTACCTAACCCAATGCCATTTAGTACCTCAATAATTTAAACGTAAACGTAGTAATAAACCTACAACCATCTTCAAGATAGCAAATCTTTTCGAGAGGATTTCAAGGTGAATCTCAGGGCAGAAGATCAATTGCGAACGCGCGTCGTCCATATCTTTAGTATATGTTCTCCAAAGTGGTCCAAATCGGCGTGTAGCGACGCTCGGGGCAATTTTGATAAATTGACAGGTTATTAGCAACAGTTGAAAGGCATTAGGTCTGCCGCCCTGCAATTTGCACGGCGAGCGGCTTCACACGAATAAAAGATTAAATACGCACCTCCTTCGCTGATTGCAGCTGATACGTGCTAAAAAAGCTGATCGAAAACTCAGATTTAGGGATACGATGTTGCTATCCAAGGCATTGGCATTATCGATAAGAAGATTTTATAAAGGCCCTTTTAGTTTGCATATTTTGCTAAAGCTGCTAGATTTCTCATAAATTAATTAATATTATTTTATGACAACTGAATCGCCACCAACATAAAAGATTATTATTTATTTTAGTGCGAATTAGCTGAGCTCAATATGTCTAGGAGGTAAATGGCATGATGTCATCATGCTGATTAGTTACATACTATAATCTATTTTGTAATTGTAAAGTTCTTGTCCAGTTTTATGTTAATTATTTTGTTAACACTTATATATACTCAATGAATAAACTTTGAATTTAATGTAATAAATTCTACATAATATAAGTGCACTAAAGTCAAATCGTTAAATATTCAGCAAGTAGTACTTTACCTAAAGTTCAATAATTTATGTAGATTGTAGGTAATAGAGACATCGACATAAAATAGTAGGTATTCTGCTAAAATACTAAGTAAAAAAGTAAAAAAATACTGGAGAAACGCATTACGATCATTTCTGGGTAGAATCTAATATGGTTCTTCAATTCATTAAAAAAAAACATCTTTAGGACCAACCGAATGCATCGTTTTCTACCTTTGAAAATGTACTTCTAGAACCGGACATAAAATCTTTAATTTGTGATTTTTATAAAAGTATTAGACTAAAAACTAAAATTGATTGTTTTATAATGGTCAATATGATAATACTATAGAGTATATGTAACAAAGGAGGGCTTCTTTTGCTAAATCACTAGGTTCTTTTATCAGCAAAAGAAAATTAATTTCCTAAAATCTGAAAATGAAGCTTTCGTTTATGTCAAATCAATTACGTCACTCGTCTCTGAGTTTCGTTGTCTCTGATTAAATTTAACCACGTAAACTAATCTCAAAAAATCAACTTGTAGAAACAAAAGTTAACGGTTTTCGAACTTAAGTTCGTGTCTTAAAAAAAAAATGTCTTTAGTGAAGTCGTGTTTTCCTGATCATTAAGTGAGAGTAGTGTACAGCGATCGGATGGTTTAGTGCGAGGCGAGAATTAGCCCGGAGGCTGCGGTGGCGGGCGTTCCCATGAGCCAAGAGACCACTACTAAGAACAATATCAACTCTACCAAAATAGAGTGCACAGAAATTATTTCAGAGCCTCCTAGATTATCTATATTTTTTTTACTACTATTTACAGGGTAGCGTTTGACCACAAGTCACCTGATGTTAAGTGACGATGTGGTCGAAGATAGCGCCACGCTACACCTGGACTGGGAACTGGCTCTCAAGTGAAGCTGCCGGAACACACTGATAGGTGCTTGGCGACAAATTCTTAACAAGAGGGGTTATATGTACCTAAATGGCAACCCACCCCGCATTTTCACCCGCGAAATTCTTCTTTATTTCGAAAAACCATTTCGTAGTAAATGGCTAACAAGGAACACGTCTTCAGAATTTCATGTCACTAGAACTAGCGGTTGAAACTATATATTACTAAGCGTTGATATATTAGTGAATAAGTTAGCACCTTGAATTTTATATATACGCGAAGATAATTAGTACAAGCAGAAAGTAGTTCGACAAAACAGCACAATAATTACACACTTGTAAAAATGATAAAATTTCGTACGTTCCATTTATCTCATTAACATAATTTGCTTAATGATTCGCTCGCAATAGTCATAATTAAATGCCGTTATTCGAAAGTATCTTATGGTTCGTGTTAACACGTTCGAGGATGCATAGTTGCGAAAGAGGCGGGGTGCGGCGTGTGGAAACGGCTCACGTCAACGGCGGCCGGGGCCGGCGGCGGCGGCGAACGTAATCACAGGGCTCGCTGCTCATTATGCCCTAAACGACAAATTAAAGCGCATTTCCATTATCTGGCCATCATCGGTGTGAAGCACACACACACCCGCGCGCCTCACAACACCAGCACCTCGGCAACGGACCGGTTCACCGGCGGCAGTGTCCGATATCCGCCTGAGCTGAGAACGCTCGAGCTGCTCCGCTCAGGTGTTTATACGGTTTAGCAACCTCCTGAATTGCCTATGCATAAACAATTACCGATACGATTCGATAACATCTTTTATAAGATGTTATCGGAGCTTGTGCAGGATAAAATGCTAAATAGACAAGAAACAAAACTTATTCACGAGGTGAACAGTTTTCGCGTTCTTAGATGCACGCAAAGGCGAGTCTTCCCAGAGGTATAAGAACTTGCATAAATAAATATGAATCTTTGCATTTTTTACGCATTACAAAAGAGGCTTAATGCAGTAGCTCAGAAGCTACAATTATGACGTTCATTGCACAAGTCATGCATCACTTTGTACGGGTGGGTAGGTGGTAGCATGATCGACGGAATTATTAAGGCTATTGATAATCCAACGGATTGCGCTTCGGTAGTGGCTACTGATTTGGATTAATTGATACAGCAGCGGCGGGCTCGATGATAGTTCACCGCCGTGATTGACGGCTAATTTCAGATGTTATCGGCGCAATTACCGCGTTCCTCGGTGCGCTCCGTCCGCTGACACCTTTACCGCTGACGAACTGCGCGGTGTTCAATTATTGAACGTGCTTCTGATTTTAATTAAGCGTGCGTGAAAATTATAATTTTTTTGTACAAACATCAATTCTCATTTGATTCCCTTTAGGGGTTGATTTTCAAAAATCCAGTCTAGGGCCCTAACACTACTAAAGGAAGTTACAAGTTAGCTGGCAAGTTTTGGTTAAGGTCATTGGTTTTTTATGACGATATAAATAAAAAAATAATGTTTTTGAAGTAGGTAATACTGTAATTATTGCTCCAGATAAAAATTAACGAAATTGATAGTCCTTAAAAATTATATTTTTGATTCATAAAATGTTTAATTGGAATGTACCAATGTAAAGTGTTACGCCAGAACTTATTGTTGGTTGACAACAGTATACGGTAATTTATTAATTAATTGATGTTCATAGTGGACTTTCAGTAAAGACCAAAACGCTAACTACCTTACGCAATGAATAAAGTAAGAAATAGTTTAAAAATTAACAAAAGCACGACTAAAGAAAACAATCCGTTTTCATTCTGAAGCACGTAAGTTTTTAGTTTTTATGTGTGGATACACTATGTAGAGTTAGGGCCGGTTGTAAAAACATCTGTAAGTTAAATGTCATGCCAAATTTCGATAAGTTTGATATTATTGTCAAATTTTAGTACCTACTGAAAATTATACAAAAAGTATAAATTTACTGAAATTTGGTATGACGTATAACTCATAAAACCGGCGCTTAGTATAAATAGTTGTGTGATCGGCGTCAGCTGACAAGGCTGACACTACTGCACTTTACTTCTAATTTAGTTCACGTGTAGGAGTATCGATAAGATCTCAATGCGAAAGGCCTCTTTACTGTCTATTTGAAATGTTGATTTGACGATACATGACGATTGTAGGTTGACTTTGAAAGCTCTTTTGAGTACCCACTTCCGCATCATTCATGTGATTGAACTTGATGATATCTACGAGTTCTGTGTTTAGTTTCTCTTATTCACACCGTCGTAAACGAATATAAATGCTTGAAACCGCCGCCTAACGGGCATTCTGCCTTAATGACTTCCTTCGCTGACGTCCGAAATCGTCAGACAATAAGTGTGATGAATTGCCATTGTGTGAGAATTGGGCGGTGAAGTTATTTGGCGTGGTGGTCGAGGCGGCTTTTCATCCATTAATTAATAAGATACGCCCCTCGCTCAATCACAGCCGATATTTAGTCGGCACGAGGAGTTATATTTATGCTCAGACGCACCTCTTGGCTAATTGCGTGCGATTCAGTTACGAGCTAGGAATAACTTTAACGACAACTGCGTGTTGGCTGCGGGCGGGAATCGACAGCGACTACAGTTAGATACATCATATATTTTTATTTGTATTTTATTAGCTTTTCCCTTCAGTTTCATCCGTGAGGAGATTTCCACAGGAACTGTGCATTTTCTGAAATAAAATGTAATTTAATTATGACACTTTCCAGCTCATAAATTGTAACCGTACAAAAGATCGCGTCAATACGTGAACGAAAAACAAACCATTCGCATTTATAATACATTTAAAAACAAGTGAAAACTATTTACAGTTAAATGATATCTTAGATCTAGCGGGGCATTTATCAAGTACCAACGGCGTGGATAAAATTATGCACAATAATAAAGATAAGCTAACATTTCCGGCATTAAAATATCATAAACAATAAAATGGTGCAACAATATATGCTAACGAAAGGAAATCATATTTCAAAAGTTATCAGATAGAGACTAACATTAAGCATTCGCGGGCAAATATCGATAAGGGCTACAGCGAGATATCGATAAGGGCGCCGGTTCGCGGGCTCGTTCCTACGGCGCGGCTCTGAGACACGCCGCCCTGTAATTTGCCGACGGAGAGTGTTGGCTATTACTGCTGATACCGAGATCATAATAAATACGCCATAAACGCCCCCGCAGCACCCGAAACGACATAACCGCTTGCCGGAACATTCTCACTTTAACCCCAATCTCAAATTAAGTTACGTTTACCAACATTTGGAAATTACTGTATTTGAATTATTCACGCAATGAAGTGGGTCATTTCACTAATCTAGTCCATTTTGTAAGCACGTAATTTTATAACACATTTTACCCGATATTTTTCATAGTTTTAGGATTAGGCTTGGTACATAATTTGTATGTGACTAGGAGATGCCATTCTTAATTAATGTTTTGAATTTTAACTTTTTATTAGCTTTGGATGCTGTCTTTATTCATTAACTTATTGAATAAAATACACTTGGTATTTTAGTCTTTTTTTTGGATTGTTGTGTGCATAAAGATTGAGAGTCTGAGAGAGCAGTTGATTTGATACCACTTGACGCCCGGTCATAGTTTCAGAATAACATGTCGATATTATAGGTATCTATTGCATTAGTGGGATTCGATAGAAAAAAAATAAAAATATATAGTTTAAAAAAACTAAAAAAAACACTTTAAAACGCACTGAAAAATATAAAATAATAATGGTTAATTCAAAAAGTGTGGAGCGCTTTTTGGTTGTGTGTACTTTTATATACCCAGTAAAAGAAGCGCTCCACACTTTTTGAATTAACCATTATTATTTTATATTTTTCAGTGCGTTTTAAAGTGTTTTTTTTAGTTTTTTTAAACTATATATTTTTATTTTTTTACTTTTTTGTTACCAAGTTCAATTTAGACTCATCAAGACGAATCATATGAGCCCAAACACGAGGGGTTTACTAGTAGCCACTGCAGAGATCCTCTACCCACCTTTCGGTTCCATCATCAGACCCTCGTCACCAAGTCCAATCTATTGGACTCATCAAGACGAATCATATGAGCCCAAACACGAGGGGCTTACTAGTAGCCACTGCAGAGATGCCCTACCCACCTTCCGGTTGCATCATCAGACCCTCGTCACCAAGTTCAATGTATTGGACTCATGATGACGAATCATATGAGCCCAAACACGAGGGGTTTACTAGTAGCCACTGCAGAGATGCCCTACCCACCTTCCGGCTGCATCATCAGATCAGGTTGATGATATCAAATTATTGCATTGTCACCGAGATTACATACACATACAAAGTTTCAAGTCGATACGACAATTGGAAGTGGGTGAAAATTGACTTCTAAGATTTGATTACATTGTTAGTTAGTTAGTTAGTTAGTTAGTTAGTTAGTTAGTTAGTTAGTTAGTTAGTTACAAGTCAAGCTAATAAAAGTGTTTTAAAAAAGGTATAACGCGTTAGCGTGTGTGGGCACTACCTGTTTTAATTTTCGAGGAGCGCCGCCGGCGCCCGGGGCAGCGGCTCGGTGATAGATTAGATTCGACACGGCATCTCGTGATGTCACGCCGATTTGGAATTCTGCGCTCCGCTCGCTCACTCGTCACGCTCGGTTACAAACCTCATATCTCAAGACAATTCATGATTATTGAGTATATATTTATGATGGATATCGTGCTGCTTTTAAATAATGAGATTTTGTTATTGCAATTTTATGAATTTCGAAAGATATCTTCAAAAAGACATTACACATACATCTCATCTATTCTCTACATTACTAATCCCTACTGATATTATAATACATCCGAAAGTAACTCTGTCTAAGACTGTCTGTCTGTTACGTAATGATTAAAGATACTTTTACGTATAAAACTTCACTCAACGAGCGAAAAATAAGCTGAACGTTTAATTTTCATTGAGCAGGCGTGAAAGATGCATTATTGCAAGTGGCGATAGTTTCGTAGAGGGGCGAAAATAGAGAGTTAACGGGAAGCGTGCTCGGTGGGAGAAGCGATAGCCTCCTGGAACCGATAAAGGGCATCGTGGTGCCGCAGTAAACGCGTACGATCGCCGCGCCTCGTTAACTGCACTCCACATCTCGTAAACTCGCTTCGCCGAAACAATCGACGCGACGGCCACGTCAGCCCAGTTCAGAGTCTGGAGTTTGCATAGGTCCGCATCCACCGCATCCTTCCAGCGGTATCTAGGGCGTCCGATCGGCCTTCTACCATTCGGTCATCCCAAATAATAAAGCTTTGCCTAAGGATCCTCCCCCCCCCCCCCCCCCTTGCTTACTAGGTGGCCAAGCCAACGTAGTCGGCCACGTTGGGCTCGCCCACTAAGTCTACGATCTGCTGTTTTTTCGGACCATCCACGTGCCATTTTGCCGTCGAGTTGGTCTTTCTGAGAATATTCCTTTTTCTCAATTTTCTACATTTTCATATCATATCGAGAACATGATTATGTTTAAACAAGCTTTCGATTGAGAACGTGCATGGCTGGCTCTTTTAAATACAACAGCTGTATAGTGTAGAACGCACAATAATAATTTTATGAGATTCGCTAACGCCACGTGGCCCGTCGGTGGCCGGCGTTCCCCGAACAGTTTTATAGACTACGGACTGTTGAAAACCAACGAATATGCGAACTCACAAAACGCAAACTTTCACAGAATCTGACGCATTCCTGCTAGTGTCGTTTTGTCGGAATAGGAATTGGTAGGAATTTGCGAGCAGTAAAACTTTAACGTCTCTCTACCAAGTTCAAAATACTGATTCTGAAATGACAGACATGTTAATTCTGGGGTACAGTATACATTGCATCTATTTTGACATTTACATCCATTATTTTTTTTAGTAACGCATCCTTAATTGTATATTCATACCAAAGACATCAACGCGTGTCTACTATAAGTAAGCCATAGATAAGTTTAACTCTATATTGGTAAAGTCAGCGGCAAAAGTCGTAAACAATAACAAATTTTACAATATACCTTCATCAACCAACCTTTGACCACATCATCACTTAATACCCCAAACATTACTGAACTAAAACACATTTGGAAAATCGAGTACGATCAGTTACTTTCCCATGTACACGATTAAACAGTAGAACGTCGCGTCGTTCCGCAGAGACCCGATGGAGCTGATGCTGATGGAGCAGCAGCTGCTGCGGTCCCCGCTGCGGCTGTACGCGGGCGGCGGCGGCGACGAGGAGGCGGAGAAGCGCGCCGCTTGGGCGCGCACGCCACCCGCGCTGCAGCTGCTAGCGCTGGGCGGGCGCGCGTGGCCGGCCGCCTGGCCGCAGCCGCTGGCTCTGCCGCCCGACCTTTGGCTGCAGAAGCCGCCGCCGCCGCTGCGGTACTGCCCCTACCCGCCGCCCGCGCCTCAGCACCCCCGCGCAGACCACTCGCCGAGGCATCCGCTCTGAATGTAATATCGTGTCGCTCAAACTTACTTGTTACGTCACTTATACGTATGCATACAGCGCGTCCTGCTTCGTGTATTAGCGTTCTTATACAAATCTATACCTTTTCATGTAAAAATAATATGCCGTGAGTGTTTGACTGATGACTCCTCACTGAGTGTCATTTCACCGCAAAGCCGCTGGTCCTAGAAACTTGAAAATTGGAGACTTATAATATTTCTTTTGTAAAGTAGGCACAAACGAATAAAGGATCTCCACTGCTGTACTCACAGGCGTCATTTAACTTTCAACTCGCATAAATTCGTCATTTTGTATGACAAAACAGAATGCTAATTAGTGTTAATTGACGTTCTGAATTCATTACAAAGAGGTGTAAGATTTTGTATAAAAAATTTTAAATACCGGAAAAGTTGAATTCTTTGCGGGTGAAATCGCGGTCCAGGTCACTATTCACACATAAGACGATGGCGTTTATTACGTAGCAAGCAGGTCGCTCAGTATGTGCGCTCAAGCTATAAAGCGACTGTAGCGATATATCCGCTGCAGTATACTATAGCTCCACGAGAGTGAGCTTTAGAAATCAATATGAACATTTGCGGTTGACATCTGTGTGATAAATATCAAATAGGCGGAACTATAATTCACAGAATTTTCTAAACGGACACGACGATGTGCTGTGTTTAAAATATTTTAAAGGTGAATTCAAAGCTGCAAGAACACTTATTTATTATTCAGAGTAAGTTTTAAATAATACCAACCTACCTAGTTTATTGTATGTAAGGGTTGTCGATAGTTGTAATTCCATGGTTCCTACCCGAAAGTAAAATTATTTCATGTGTAATTTGTAAGGTAGAGTTAAATTAATCTAACAATAGTTACCTGCACGATGTACGAAAATGTAATATTATGTCTATGCAATTTATTTTCTTTATAATTTGAGTATACCTATATATTATATGTATAAAGTAAGCCAAAGAGTTTTAGCTGTTTTACAACCTGACAAAAGCAGATTTACTTATATAATACTTCTTGTAAAAAAAAACTTTATCAGTTACTTAATGTTACCTGGACATCATCGGCCAGGTTTTTTTTTGTGGAATATGAAAAAAATCATTGGATAATAATTGTAATGTCTACTACTATTAACATTTTATATTCCAAATTACCTTTTTTGTTATTATGTAACTCTAAACATCAAAATCCATAGTAAGATTGATTTATTAAAAAGTCTCAGATTGAGATGATTGTAAATTTCGAAATAATATGTATCTTTCCAATTCTTTATTATCTTCTTTTTTAATATTTATAAAGATAAATTGATGATACGTATAATATGTATATACATTTTAGTCTACATACATAATTATTTAGATATACAAAATGTTTACTAACACATAGTACCTAACTACTGAATTCCAAACCCAGTGATAGTAAAATAACCTATACTAATAACATGAAGAGATAAAGTTTGTGAGTTTGAACGTCCTGGTAATATCCGGAACCACTGCTTGAACTTTGAAAACTCTTTCATGGTTAGAAAGCTACACTATCCCTGATTGTCATAGGCTATGTTTTATTGTGATAAAATCCTGTGGGAATCCTCCACGCGGGTGAAACCACGGGACACAGCTATTAGTACCTACATATTATAAGTAGACTCGTATTGTGTGTACATTTTATAAACATAAAAATATTTATATTCCTCTTAAGATATAAGTATGTAAGTATGTATAGTTGATTAAATTATTTTTGTAGAGTAAGCACTGTAAATATTGGGTCACATAGATGTTTATATAACGAATAAGTGGTATTTTATTGTCATTAGTAGTGAAATTAAAACGTGGTCGCTCACATTGTCGTATGTATATGAATAATGTTTTGTTTTAGTTTTTTCGCCCATAGTAAATTTAATTATTTGGTACATTTTCACTAAAAAAAAGATTAATTTTAAATTGTTATGTCAACAATTGTTAATCACAATGAAAACTGATCTAAGTTATGTTTATCTGCCTGTTCGTAAAGTTAAACTTGGCATTTTCTCTTTTTTTCTCTCAAATTATACTTAAACATAGCTATCTTAATCCAGCCACTTTGCATAATTATAGTACATCACACATCACTTGACTTGTGGTCAAAACTCTAACCTATGTAAAAAAAGTTACAAATAAACTTCTATTGTCTCACAAGAAACAAGATATAAAGCACTTGTACCCAAGATGTGTATTTAGGAATCGAGTTCACAACTCCTTATTGTATTTACTAGTCGCTGGATCAAACCTGGCAGCTTTCACATACACTTTATAAAACCTATAGCGAGTCAATTTATTCAGCAATTTTAAACACCTTGACGTCCTCCCCAGCTCGTTTCGTTCTCGATAGGTATAGTTAGGCCTTCTGGAAATCGCTTTACATGCTAGTTTGTTGTTCAGTACGCAATAGGATGAGCCGTTTCACCGTAATTGCTTGTAAATGTTATACAATGCAACGCTGTGCCATATTACGGAGAATTTATAGCCTTTATTGTATGTACCAAGCATGAAGAATGTTAATTCACTTTTTGCATCTGTGACATTTTTGTAAGTAGATATGTTAGGGCTATGTCTTTATTTCCATTTTTATGGCATATTAATTCATTGCGTCTTCATTATCATCAAACTGGGGCAAAGCATTTAATATGTTGATTTCACGTTATTCACATGACTTGTCATAGAATAGAACGTACACTCGATTTATGAGCGAGATATTTGTAATGCTGAATTACTTAATTATTTCTTTGAATATTACTTCTTTAGACTTAATTTATCATGAACTCTTGAGCGTAAATGCTTAGTTTAGGAATAACTACTAACAAAGAATACTGTTTCATTTGGAGTATACCAAAATAAAACTTTTTTTACATCTTTCTTGAAAGTGTTTCACCAAAATCCATCTGAAGTTAAGTGACTTTACGTCTCGATTGGGAACTTGGGAACTCAAAAGTGAAGACGTCAGAATACACAAGTTTATAGTGATGTGGAGCTATTTTTATATTAGGTACTGTAAAACAAACAAAAACAGCGGAAGGAAAGTTGCCTTTTGAATACAATTCGCAAAGTTATGAAATAGTGAATCATACGTCGATTAACATTGTATAAGAGAATTTGTCCCTTCGCCCCTATTTTATTTACGTGGGGTGCATCGCAATAATTGTGTATCAAATTAGGGTCCTCCCACCAGCGATGTCGCATTTCCGGTAGGTTTTATTCAGTGTCTCTTGTAACCGCAGAGATAAGTAATTTTGCAATCAATTTTATGTGGTTATGTTTTTAAATAAAATTACATATGTTACTTGGTTGAACACACTTTTTATATATGTAATTGGCGGACATTCAGCTTCGTTCTGTTGTGCATTCCTTAAAAATAAAATAAGTTTTATTATAAGTAGGTCTAACAGTCATGTTTTGTTTTTCATACTTCTTTTAGATCTGCAAATTCATGTTGGTTCTCTGCAATCCATATTAGAATCGACACCTCTTTAATTATATTATGTTATCAAATGATGCCCAGTGTTTAAAAATTTCTTAATGAGAATATTGGAACTATATTAGTTCTTAGGTATAATTCTGTATTGGAACATCCAACTTATCATCATGATCATGTATGATGTCTTCTTTTCAGAAGTCGCTCTCTGCAGACAAAATAAATGATCTAATTTTAATTGCATTCATGTGAGATGTGGTTTTTTTTCCCATATTTTTGTTACTATTGCAACCCTTGGTATCTTTTACTTTTCAGAAAGTACGAATACGTAGTTTCAAGGACAAAAGTAGCTAAACAAAACCCAACTTTCCGATTATCTCTATCATCTTAACACCAACCTTCGACCGAATGATCAATTAACATCGTATGTGTTTTATTGTGGTCAAACGTTACCTTGTAAGTTGTAATGAAAAAACAAACATTATTGATCTAATAGGCATTTGGAAAATCGAGTATGATCAGCTACTTTTGTCGCTGACTGTACTTCACCATCATCATTGTTGCTTTCCCACTGTTGGGACACAGGCCTTTTCTCAGAGAGAGTATGTTTACTTATTGTAGAATTAATATGACCAATCGTTTTTGTACCTAATAATATTATTATATCATTGTCATTATGTTTAATTCTGTATCGCATTATTAATTTATTGTTGTAACAATGTGAGCATTATGTGAAAGTAGAAACACATATCAGGGTTAAGCCCTAAGTGTTAATAAACTGAAAATCAACCAAATTGTTGTTTCATTTTTTTACATTACTCTTATTTACCTGGAACTTTATTTCTTTTCTCAACTAATTTATACATTAGGAAAGTATTAAGAAGGAAAATTTTAAACACACACTCAAAAAGCTCTATGAGTGTAATTATACCTACTAGACGACTGCGGTAGATGTTCCAACATTAAATAGAGATGTAATAGGTATGCACCTATAGTTAAATGAAAAAGTTACATCGAAGTTACGATACATAATTATTTTCTACATTAATCTAACCGAATCGAATTGCTGATCATAGACGACAGTATGACGAACGTCTTTTTAAAAGTTTACCCAAGACTATGATAGCCTCAATATTTTTAAACGCAGATATGAACCGTTACCACCACTGCAGCCAATAAATAATCGTCACACTTTTATTTTCTGTCTTTATTAAGTGTCATTAGGCATTATTAAGCGCGTATATATCGCCGTTGATCGGCCTTCCGTCCGTCCCGTAATTGCCGGCGATGAGGCGGCCTACAAATTGAAAGCGGCCGCGGCCCGAGGCGCGTATTGATGGATCTGCTGCCATCGGGAAATTATAGCTGGCCCTTGCGACAGCTTCGCAAATTGTGCGTATAATGCTAGTAAATAATACGCCACTCGCTATAAATTCATGACGTGCTAGGATATAATACGAGAGCGTCGCGTACGTGGTCGACATGCTAGCACTTGGATCATGTAAATAATTGCGACAATGTAAGGCAGATCTGTGAAAGGTTGACCGGAAGAGATCGACGATAAGTACACCAGATCTTTTGCTGGCGTAAGTAGGCACAGGCGTAGCTAGGTTTTAAAGAGATCTCACGTCGTATGTAGTATAAGAATTAAATAGCTATATTTTGATTTTGATTTTTGATTTTGTGTGTTAGTCTGAGATTCATAAGGAGGTATTTGGTATTGCTATGGGTCTGATGTACAATAAAATATTATCCATATTAAGTACAGGCTTTACAATTTAAATTTAACTGCACCAGTACTATACTTCACAACTTAGGTATATGAATGACGTAATTTTCACAAAAAAAAACACTACTGATACAGTGCTGAGCAATCCCGCAAATTCCAAGCAGTGGAAGGGCCAATACCAATATCTACCAAGCGATGCATAAATAAGCAGGCGCACTCAGCAGACACCGACTGACTGACGCCTTTCATTACCGGCGCACATTGTTCGCCGCCAGACGAATTGCATATCCTTTCGGAATCACAACACTTCTCATAATTATGGACTATTGTGGAGTTGTCGGGGCTAATTCCTCGGGGACGAGCGAACTCCTCGCCCGAGGACCGACCGAGATATATCGACGCCCGTAAAGACGGACTGTGATCCCGTAATGGCTGGCGTTGATTAGTTTTCAAGGGAAACACTAGTTCGAAGAAAGCTCTTGGATTTAATGTCCTGTCAGAAACGGTTTCAATAGTGCATTGTGTTACGTGAACGTTGCTGCACTATTCGCAGGGCAATAATATCACTTCGAGAACACTTATCTATATAATTCTGCTGAATTGCTTTTATTACAGTCATAAAGGTATCCTAATACATATAAAGAGAAATGAAGAAAATTGTGATTATGGATGAATTTATTAGTGCCAATCCTCGCCCATACGTAACCACTTGAAAAGTGCATTTGTTATTAAGAACTGGCCCTAATTGAACTCATTTATCGAGATTCGGGTGGTATTGTTCCTGTTTCGGAATATTTATCACCGATTAAAGTTGACTGACGTCTGTGCCTCATGTGCAATTTCCACACCATTGCTCGCTGCCCCGGTATGCCCTCAGCGAGATCGAGATCTGCCGTTACTACGCCTGGGAACTCAAATATAAATAGGTATATATGTAAATAAAACACTAATTCAATGCAACCAATACACCAAGCTCTCGTGACTTACCCAAGCTAATTTGTTTCAATCGCAAAATAATGAGAATTGAACGGGAATCGAAAGACAAGCAGAAATCAGGTGAGACAATTTGATGTCTATTACAAAAGCCCCGTTCTAACGGTCCTATCAAGCGCGGAACAGGCTAGATGTTCGCGTCACCCGTGCCGTGTGGCTGGAATCACCGACCGGGACATGTCCGTGGCAAACGTTTTTCTAAGTCAAACGGTGTCCGTCTGTCTGTCGGACGCGTCCGGCGTCAGCTGCCAGCTCAGGCTATAGGATAGACAAGTAAATAGAGGTGGGCTAATCGTCGCGTCTAGCAAGGGAAACGGCGAATTACTACGTCACGGGGTACCCAACAATTGCTTTGTTATTGGCAGTCTCAGGATTGACAGACCTTGCACCCATTGAAATAAATCATCGTACAAGTTTTAAATCAGAATCCCTTTTCTAATCATTGACTGTGTCTGGTCATGCGTAGAATAGAGATAAATGCTAACTATTAGGTAGGTAGTCTAGAATTATCCATAGTATCGTTTAACACATTGATAGTTGTGGAGTAGGTAATGCCATAGGCATTGAGTGACAGGCTAGTTGGTGTAAAGTAGCATGATTATCGGTGAGCCCTGGTACGAGAGCGCAGTGCCGAGAGGAGCCGTCGTTAGGTTGTGACGTGATGGACAGCAGACAGCCTAACCACCGCACACTGAGGCCTTGTATCAGGCATTGATAGCTCTGTGCTTTGCTCTAATTTGGTATGATATCAAGTTCAGGTGACTTGGTTCAATGCCTTTTGGTTAATACTACAGTTATCACACTGATTTCGATTGGATTGGAGGTTGATATACAGCTCTTGAACACATTAAATCCGTAGTAAAATTGGAACTCTTATAGCCTCATTGGCCTAGTTAAAATAAGTAACATGAAATGTTTTATAGCAAGGTGTAGTTTTTGGGCGAGAGTTCCTCTGGGTACTACATACAACATTTTGAGACAAAGCAGTGCCTATCATAAAATTACTGTCGAGTGCAGTACAAAGTTTTATTGGCACTATATAAAAATTCCCAACGTGAGATAAGTTAGATGTAGATTCGTATATTTCCTACAAAAGCAGATTTCTAAACTAAAAGACACAAAGCTTTGGGCCCTTGGGAGATCGAACCGTTTCAGACAGACCGACAGACTTCAAACTGTAGTTCGATAATAACGATAATTGCAGGAACGTGGCCATCACGGCCCATTTGACTAGACGCTACACTGACACTGGGCTATTGAGGTTCAACCAAGGAGCTTTAAGTTTATGTAATGTCTTAGAGATAATAGTTACCTTAACTACCTTTGGACATCTAAATCGCTACGGAAACGATATTTCAGGCATTTTTACAGAATGAGCGATGAAATAATATTTGAAAGATTTGCGTAGTAGGTACTCCTTAGTATACCACAGATTAAATTTGTACCAGGAAGACCAAATTAAATGGTACGTAACAAATAGCGCGATGGGTGAAGGTAGTAGGTACCTACATGAAAAAAAATTGGTTTATGAAACATACGCATACACACACACACACTCATACATACTCAGTCATGCTTATATTATTGTTATTTCTTTTATTTGATTATTTTAAGTAGTTGTTATGTAGAATTGTATAATTATCCCATACATTATATTTTTATAGTAGTTTATTTAGTGATAATCGTTGTTCTTGTATATGTATTGTATATAATTTAAATCCATTATTGGCTTTAAGCATAGATATAAGGTTCAATTGTTGTTATTATTTTAAGAGCTGTGGATTTTGTTAAATAAAAAAGTATAGGTACATTATGTAGGTACTATGTAACTAAGATATATTTTAATATTATTTGCCTACATCAGTTAAACATAGAAATCGAATAGAATAAGAAATACACAGATTATCGAAAGGAATATAATATAATATATAGAATATAATAGGAATTGTTAGGTAAGGATAAAAATGGAAAGAACATACACGTAGGTACTTCACGGATAGAAAATCACGCCATCACCATGTCGCTTGTAGGTGAACAGTGAATTCAGGATAATACAATACACACCTACCTACTTATCTCTGATTAATATCCTGTCCATATTCCATACTAGTTAAACCAACATCATTGAGTTGTCTCCTCACATAACAAATAAATTGACTAGTGAAAGTAGCCTGCAAGTAGCATACGCCAATAAAATAACAATTTTATCGTAATACAGAGGAAGTGGTATACAAAATCAATTCAACATTCCAATTACCTTTCGCATTGTCTGATACAGCATTATATGACATTTAGAATGAATATTTGCAGGAAATGTTATTCAAGACAAGAATCTATTACTTTGTAGTTTTATTGAAGGAAAGAAGCAGTTAGTGCGTTTTTATATTCTACTCAATGGCGATGTAACGCAATCTAGTCAGTTTCTGTCTGTAGTTTCCACACACCATTTTATTACTTATTAATTGCAAGGTATAAACCAACGCTCCGATGAGCTTACGACTTGACTAAACATTGTTATGGTTTTGTAATGCAACCATTTCTAGTTTCGTTACAGTAATTATTGTAACTATTTTTTACATCTTACCTACAGGCTTTGACCACAATCACCTGTTGTTAAATTACAATGTGGTCAAAGGTGACGCCACAATACGCCTTGGACTGGGAACTGACTTTCAAGTGAAACAAACGAACAGAAAAAACCTAGTAATTCATTGCAAAATGAGCGAATTATTCGATCGATTAAAGAGACTACCTAACTATACTTAACTGTGAAGACATTCACCGAAGTGTGTCTCTAGTACAAATACCTAATAACATATACTTACTTAATATACAGTACAGACTTGATAAAATATGAAAATAATAAATTTTGAACACTGGTTGACCTGCGGTTGGGAGAGCACCAGTTCGGCAAAGATGCTGGGTAGAGACACGTAGAGAGCAGAGCGAGGTGATCCCTCAGGTGCGCCCTCGGACTCCGCCCCCTTGTTTATTGCTTATTAGCGGCGGCACGTTTGAACTGCCGCTCTTTGTTCTCGCCGACAACCCCCCCGCTCCCTCCCAGCCCCCCGAGAGCAGTCACGAGCGCTGGCGCAGCGAGTAAGCTACGCGAATCATAAATTCTTGCTATTTGACGTTAGCTGCATGGTGATATCGATCTTGGTGCAATGATATCGCATGTAGGAAGGAAGAGCGTCGTAAATTACATGCATTTTTAAAAGGTACAAGCAGTGTTTACGCTTACAAAGCAGTTTAAATGTTAAGTAGAGCCTCTAGAGCAGAAGGCTGCTTGCAATTTTTTTTCTGCTC
This sequence comes from Opisthograptis luteolata, assembly GCA_931315375.2. NCBI lineage: Eukaryota > Metazoa > Arthropoda > Insecta > Lepidoptera > Geometridae > Opisthograptis > Opisthograptis luteolata. Next base: position 5,410,470 of record OV928034.1, read on the forward strand.
GTGTAAGCGTAAGCGTACCTATTTGAATAAATGTTCTTGTCTTCAATGAATGTCTAATAGAATTACGTAGTAATTTTTATTTCTAGGTTCTTTTAAGGGTTTCAACCCTTTCATCTGGTAACGCTGTCTGTCTGTTCTTGTGATTTCATAAAGAAACTTGCCGTTCTCCGCGGTTTCACTCACGTGGACTACATTTTACTGTGATAAAAAGTATCCTATGTCCTTCCTCAGGGACCATATCCTTACCAAATTTAATCAGAATCGAAACAATAATAACGAATACAGATGTAGTGAACAAGCGGATTCTAAATTTTGCTAAATATAAACAAGCGCTCATACATTTAACAAGAAGGCTACTTCAGATCGTATTTTCAAGGATCAAATTCAAATTAAATTGTGCAGATATGCGAATGCAGTGCACAAACGCTCTACTAATGAAATATTGTACCTACTTCTAAGGTAAGTTAACAGCTAAGTAGCGTCACATTTCATACTAACATTTTTTAACACAGTACAAATACTTCATCGTTTACCTGTATCAAAATACGATTACATAAACCACCCTAAAATAGTAGGTAGTAGGTATTAAACTTGTGTCTTCACGGATAATTACAGATAATTGTCCCACGGTTTCCGTACATGCATTATCTGCATGTTTATTAAACATTGTTACAAAAAAAACGTGAAAGAAGAAGCATGTTGCATAGTAAGCAGGCGACGAGTGCGATTGAGCGCAGCTGTTACCGCGATCGCGCGGAAATTAGCGCGCTTGCTCGCTATGTGTAGCTACTGCTCAAGTAAATAATTACTAATTTGCCGCTTATTATACTGCTTGTCCGCAAAAACAGCGCAATGAATTGTATCTTTGTAATGTTACCTAACGTGGTAGCTACCGGTTTAAAAGACATCAGAAAGGAATATCAAGACACAATGTATTTTTCAGCGAACGTCGGTGGAAAAGGGCAATGTAGGTAAACGAAGGCCAAGTTTGATAGAGTTGTTTGTCACTACTTGTTATTGTATTACCATCAAATTTAATAAATTTACAAATGTGTATTACAAATAAGAAGTAACGATCGAAGTATGATTACGAAGTAATCACCATTTTCATAGAAGTGTTTCGCAGATTTCTTTGTGGGTTTTTAACGGCACAAATACCTACCTACTACCTAATATAACTGTTACCATGTTGTATCTATGATACTTACCTATTCCGAAATCAGCCTTTATGATTTATGACACATTAGGTTTGGAGTTGAGTTGAACTTGAAACATAACATAACGCTTTCAGAGTTGAATAAGAGCTAATTATTAAGTATAGGCGGATTACGTAGGTATTACTAAACTTCACAGTTGCTACAACACCGAACATTTAACAAATAAAACTCAACTATCTTAACCTTGCATCAAACAATCGGTGAGAGTTGCGTTTTTCAATACACACTGACATAGATTTTTCTTTAAATCTTACTGTCAAAGTTCCCCGAACAAGATCGATATCAGAATCTACTCAATGGTAAACGCATTAGGCACCAACATGTCTCGGCGTGGGTGAAGTTCTCCGAATATCTCAAACATACTATCTGCATCTAACGAGAGAATGACAGAGCGATTGACGAAGGCCGACAATCCCTAACTATCATCGTCGAAACGAATGCATCACGCAAATTACGGTCGCGATAGGAATCGCGGTAGAAACATAGTTTTTATAGATCGACCAAAATCAAAAAACAGTGTTCTTACTTTATTCTTTCAATAGCATTTAGTAAGATAATTATCATCAATCTATTTACGTTTCCACTGCTATTATGAAACATACCTTCTCTCAGAAAGACAGAATAGGTTATAAATCTGTCACGCACTCGGTGCGGGTTGGTAAATGTCACATGCCCTTGAATGCTGTGTTTCTTGGACCTACCAGTCTCCTCACGATGTTTTCCTTCGCCTATTGAACGATGGCAAATCCGGATACAACTCACTAAGTTAAAAGGATCGAGATGTGTTTCGAACTTGGTAGCGATGCCTTGTATGTGTTACCGTTCAGCCACCACCAGTTTGTCTTCCACTGGTGGACAGTATCACAATGTGTTTAATGGTTCTTATTTTGCCCCAGTGCAGGACAGTAGCAAAACTTTTTTAATATTTCCCATTAGGCACCACTGGTGGACAGTGAAACAATGGTAGTGTTACCACCGCCGCTCGAAAATGTGCTTTAGTATGAGCAAATGCAAGCGATTCGGGTGATAGCAAAGAGGCGAGGCGCGGCGGTCGCTAATGACGCGATAGCATCGCAGCCACGCCCGCGATGCGAGGCGATGCAGCGAGCCGCGATGCGTCGCGATAACACGGATACTGAAAACAATTTATGAGCTCACATTGCAAAGCGTAACTTCAATATCTTTCAGTCTACTCTGTGTTCTTACTTCTCGTTTGAAACTCGAGTAGTTTTCGTTTTGCTTATCAAAATGTAACCTACACATGGAGGAGATTGGTAGGGGTTTTTTTGCAAAGTCCGCCTGGGGTAGTAGGTACCAGACCTTTGCCATAGCAAGCTATAATGTAACTTCGAATTTCATTTATTCTTGAAAAGTCAGAGTTATCTTATACTAGCTGTTTCCCGGCGATTTCACCCGCGTCGGCTACAGTTTATCGCGAAAAAGTAGCCTTGTCCGTTCTCTAGACTATCTCTGTACCAAATTTCATTTAAAACGGCTCTGTAGTTTAGGCGTGAAAACGAGACAGATAGACAGAGTTACTATCGCATTTATAATCTATATACATAAGAAAAAAACGCCGCTGGTCGTAGAAACTTGAAATTTGGAGGGTAGGTTTGTCTTGATGCATAAGGGTGTACTCAGAAAGGATTTTTTGGGGTTAAAGTAGGAAACTGTAGCCTACGCGGGTGACACCGCAGGGAACAGCTAGTTAATATATATATTAGGGATTGCTGTAAATCAAAGTATGTTCTCTAAACAGTTGAGTAAACGACGCTTCCATAAATGTTAATTAACGTTTTCATGACGACGCAACGCCATGCTTCTCATAAAGTTTGAGAAGCCGCGATACGATAACTGCTGGTGCTGCAGAATGCCGCAAACGCTTTATTGCCGATGGTATCGTACTTTCTTATATGCGCCGCGAAAATTTCTTGATGCGTTTAAAAGAATTGTTATATTTATGACTTTATTGCGTCTAAGTGGAGGTTAACACGTTTATTTCGCCACATTTATCCTTGATGGGTCTCCCGAATCCACGATTGAGGTCTTTGGAAAGAGTGGTACCTATATTATAACAAATCTACCTATATGATTTGACTATGGCATACCATTAATTTTTTTATAACACGAACATTAACGGACTGTTAAAAGGATTTCCGTGTTATAAATTAGTTAGTTCTAGTAATTTTTACAGCAATTTTGGTAATGATTACTTACAGCGTTTCAGTTTTCAGTGTAAATTGCGGAATCATCGCAAAGATCATTAACGTAAGTCGACAACAATGTTGTTAATCGCATAACGCAGTTTACGAGCCGTGAAGGGAACGAATTAAAATATTCCGCTCATAAAACTATGGTCAAGAGTGAAGTTATTGCTACCGGATCAGAGTTCCGTATATCAATCGTAGTATAGTCGCGGCATTACTTCATATTCTATCAAATTGGAAGTACCTACTACTATATACATATTTCAAAGCACGTAGTGAGCTTAGTTAAGGATAATTGGTAAATTAACAAACCGCTAAAAACGTTATTGATATTCCTATTTTATTTTTAAAGTGCTTAAAATAAATGTTACAATATTGTATTTTTATAAATATACGTGTGTATGCTGTTATCCAACATATTACGGGCTATAACAAAAATATAGGTAGGTACATACTGATGATATCTCTTTAGCTAGGTAACCTAACCATGCATCTTAAATCTAAAGTTTTCGGGATAGATTTGGAGCTAGTGGCCGTACTTATACTCCTAGAAGAAATGAATAAAACTGCAATACAGAACAATGTGACATGAAGCTCCTAGTTTCTATGACAAGTTTAGTTTGGCAAACAGGCCGTTACAAATCAACCTCTTTCAGACACAAGGCTGTAATTGAGAAGCGGCGAGGGGGAAACGTTACGTAGGTAATAAAATAGTGAGTAATATGATAGTTTAATGCTCACATCCGGAATATAGACAGTTAAGTAGTCGTTCATTAGATTCCGTTTGATGTGGCGCGATCGCGTAATAACAGGACACCTTGGGTTGACGGCATATTTAGCTTTAATGGTCCATGGAGTTTATTATGGTAATAATTTTACGGCCTGTAATGTTATACAATGATTTAGAATAAAACAAGTAACTTAGTATTATTTTCTTGAAGTGAGAATTGAATCTGGTTCTATTTTTAGTCTTTCAATTGTAAGTAAGTTGGTTTTAGTAGTAGAGAGGTTTTGTATGTTTAGTACCTAATCCTATTAGTCGTTTTAGTAGTTTAGTTTTAGTTGTGTTTATATTGTCTGTCTATGTAACCTATTTGAAGATTAGATGTTTGCAATGTCTTTATTATTAAAAGTTTTAGAGTAGTAGCTAAATATGATTCAAATCATATTTATTACTATCATCGATACTCAGCAAGGTTTCCACTTTGTATCGAAGGAAGGAAACCATCACAGATTAATTATCGCGTGATTGCACATAAGATTTCAATTAGACTATTGAAAACTCATGCCTGTAGGCGAGGTTGTATTTGGTTATAGGTACTTACGAAACACTTGCAAATAAAGCAACTATAAAATAAGATTCCCCCACAAGTGTTTCCGCTGTGCTACAGATTGCAATCCTTCAAGATGGGTGTAAAAAGAGTTCTTAAAGGTCGGCAACGCATCGGCAACTCCCCTGGTGTTGCAGATGTCCATAGGCGACGGTGACCGCTTTCCATCAGGCGGGCCGTCAGCTTGTTTGTTAATCTATTACATAAAAAAAAAAGATTAGTTATTTAACCACAGGGAAAATTCTGATATTAAATAGTAAAGAAATTTAACACAGAAAGTTCAGCAGGTACTATAGACTGGTATAGCAAGTACCTAGTACTAGCTACATAATAATATAATTGAGTAACACATTAATTTTTATTATTCATTTATATCCTATTTTAAAATGAACTAAATCGATTACAATCATTACTTCACAGGAATGAAGTACAAAAAATATTGGTGTAACCATTCAGTGGACCATATTTATTGAAAAGTTTATTTTAAAATAATTAATTTACTAAGAGGGTACGTGACTTCTCAGCCCATTTTTCACAAAATAATTGCGGATTTGGCCGTCCAAACCCATCTCAAAAAATAATCTGTCTACATCACAAATACTGCATTATGACTAAGCTGTTTCATTGATTCTAAACATTTTTCTATCTCGATCTTTCAAAATCGAATTCACATAACAAGTCGGTGTCATTACCCTGATCCGTAATGACTTGTCACATTGTTGATAGCATCGCGGGGCGGTGACATCGCACCTTCGCCGAAAGGTATCGGGCTCCCATCTTGATACAGATTAATCAATAGTTAGTTCGTCCGCAGCCTTAATACTCTTGGCGAGGTTACCGAAAGCAATCGCCCGAACGATCAGCGTGGCTAATACCTGCCACATTGTGTGCTCCCAGAGGAGCTCCTCGCATGTGATCCATCATAACACTAAGTCCTCAAGCAGAGACCGCCACGAAAAAACTATATCTTCCATCTGAATCACAACAAGGTTTTTTATACAATTATTCAGTGACAGGACGAGCAAGGCGCTCGCCTAGTGGCAAGCTCACGCCTTGCCCATCACGGTTCAGTTTTGCCCAGAATTATGAACTGCAACAGTTCAAAATCCTGCGCGGCAATGCACTTCGCTCGTCACACGAGATATCTAATGATAAATCTCTTTATGACATGTAATTTCACTAAAAACATTGGAGCCGATTCTTTTGTGCATTTTCTAAAACTAAACTGTATATAACAGGTCTAAAAGTATTGTCCTTTTCTGACCACAAAAGTAAAAAAAATTGACAGCACAACTTTCAGGCCTGTCAAATTTAGTTTAATTTTAGAAAATGACAAAATCGCCCAACAACGGAATACAGTCAAATCATATCAATTGTTTTTTATTCAATAGGATACATTAAGATAAGATAAGATAAGATAAGATAATTTTTATTTGCACAAAACATGAGTAGGTAAACATACAGTTGCATGCATGATTGTTGTTAATTACATTTTGGTCGTCACGTTTTACCAATTATGGTGTACAAATTAGAGGGATAGAGGACGCTTCACCTTAAAAATAATTAACAACAAAAAATATAGAAAAATTCAAGAGATAAAAAATTAATAACATGCACAATTTCATCACAATGGGTAATAATATTATAGAGAAATTAAAATGCACAATTGAAAAGAATAACAAAAATAAAATAATAATAAATTGAATTGTTTAAAATAATATGTCAAAAAATAACAATAAATAATTTGATTAAAATACGACAACACTACTATTACATTAATATCACAGCTACACAGCTACATTGTGATCACTTTAAAACGTCAAATTTAAAACTAGCTACGCCTGTTCCAAGTACACAGTAAATCTAAGAATGCAATATTTAATATTCTAAAACCGCAATACACCTAAACATTTACCTATCTGTGTAGAAAGTGTACAGTCAGCAACAAAAGTAGCTGATCATACTAGATTTCGTGGTTTTTTAACATTTTACAAGGTGACGATCTGACCACAACTTTTATCACACCTGATTTTAAGTGATGATGTGGTCCAAGGTTGGTGTTTAAAATGATGCCGGTAATCGGAAATTGTGTTATTGTTGAGCTACTTTTGTCGTTGACTGTACACGACCAACTGCTGATGGACTGGCAGTAACTTATAACTGGTAGAGAGGTAGAGAGTGTCATGCCAGTGGTAATGTTTGTGGTCGTGCCGTGGAGTTGTGAAGTGCTTAGTAAATCAAGCAGTGGTCACAAATCACAAACATACTAAGTAGTTTCAATACATCAAGATTCTAACAAATGACATGACATAATAGTGTCCTTCCTATATGTAGCATAATAGATTTCTTTTTATAAGATTATTTGTAAGGTTTAATTCTATATTTAGTTTGAGCATATTTAGTACGAATTAGGTAGCATGTTATTCATTGTTGTTCTCATATAGCTTATTTACAGTTTTATCATCACCATAACTTATTGAAATTTACGGTAAGGGCAAATAAATTCGAACCAAAATATCCAGCGGAGACACAGAATTGAATGCTCGCAAGCGATCGTTATTTATGGGCCGATTTCGACAGACCAACGGAAATATTAATGTTGTATTTGCATTGAATTTATCATCACGCTAGCACCCACTTATTCATCGTGAGACTCAATTAACACAATGACATTCGCTTAATTATAAAAGTAATTAGTTTCTTTCTGCGATGTTCGTTGAGTAAGTTACATTAATTCATTTCAGACCACACCTCCGGGGAACCTTTTTGCGAAAGGAAAAAGTTGAGCGAAGTTCCTTTGTCGAGAAGCCTTCGTTTATTTATAAACGGAACCCCCTTGTTAGTGGTCGCGATCGTAAGTCAATAGTTTTATGTCTTCATAGTTATTATGGTAACAAAAAATGTAGTTATAAGTCCAAATGTCACCTTGTTGATGCTTTATAATTATGTTATTAAGTGTTAAATAAACTATCTACAGATAAAGAGATACCATCGATATGTTAATAGATGAGTCAGAATAGTTTATATATTGCAAAAATTAAGGCTGTTTGTAGGTTTTTGTTAACGTGATAAATATCATTTATCTATTAAAATAAAACTTTAAATATGTGTAATGCCAAAAAGCAGATTTCCTGCTATATATCAAAAACTAATGAAATCTTACAACAATAAATCATAATATCTCAATTTACATGTAGAGTTAGTTAAAAAGATTTATAAAGTTTCTGAAAGACAGTATGAAATATACCTAAATTCCACATGCGTATGTCTAGATTTGGACAGTTTGTCTTTTAATTTTTTTTATTTGTATTTGGTTGATTTTTCAATAAAACTATATTAAAACGATATTTTATAAAAGTAAATATAATGTGTATACCTTAATTATATTAAGCTTTATTATATATTATGCGATATTTTCAAATGCTATCCAACTTTTGAACTGCCACGCTATATGTATGTACACTCAAATGCCCTTTCGCCATCCCAGCCGGCTATAACGTAGTTAATGTTATTTTTATTTTTAAATTTGATTAAGTTTAGTTAATATGAGGTTCGTATGAATTCAGTGTTACATATCTAACATGGAGCACACGAATACCCTTTTTTCAATTATCATTGACAAACAAACGGCGAGGCGCCATCGGTATATGGTGGATATTCCACCTGTACACACGAAGCGTTTTGCTTCCACATTCATAATGCGTACCGCTAAGGAGTGGAACTCCTTGCCAGAGTCTGTGTTTCCCGAACACTACAATTTGGGGATCTTCAAGGCAAGAGTGAACGGGTACCTTCTAGGTATGCGTGTTACACCGTCGACCGCATCTACACTTGGCAACAGGCGGGATGGCAGTCAAACGCATACCTATTTAAAATAAAAAAAAAATAAAAAAAAATCATTAGAAATGTTATAGTTTGTGAATCTGTGTGTGTGTTTGTTACTCTTTCACGTTAAAACGGCTCCATGAATCTAAGTGAAATTTAGAACGGAGTTGGCTTATATCCTGTATTAACTACTTTTTATTTTAGAAAAATTTTCCTGTGAGATAGCGAAGAAAGTGCGACAATAGCCGCGGGGCGCAGCTATAGTACTATACGTACAGGTAATAAAATAAAGCGGAAGGTTTCGCGGTAAACATGCTGTCAAAAGCTATAATATATAGCGTTATTATTAAAACACGCGCCGAGCCTGGATTTTGCACACATTCCGACGGATCGAATTTTACGATCCTTCACGATGCATCGATTCAAAAATCTACGACTACGGACGTTGGTTTCTCCACGTACAGTTAGAACTGACGCGTAAAATCGAAATCTGTTGGTAAAAATTGTGTTTGTTGAATATGTTATCAAAATTTATCACCATCATCATCATCATCATCATCATCATCATCATCATCATCACCAGCCTATAAAGTTCCCCCCAGCGATAGGACACAGGGCTTTTATCAGAGATAGTGTGGGCTGTAATCTATAACGTGGACCCAGTGCAGGTTGGTATATATATGTCGCATGCTTTTGAATATTGTGTTTTTTGGGTATGTCGGTTTCCTCGCGACGTTTTCTTTTACCAATTTAAACGATGGCAAGAATATACGTATATACAAACTTACCTAACTTTAATTTCTATTTTCTACATCCAATTTATAAATGCCAAAGAAACTATTCCCATCCCGTATGTCTGTTTGTAACCTTTTCACTGCTGAACAGATCTTGTTGAAAGATATCTTGATAGGAAAGGAAAGGAAAGGGGAAAGAAAGGACATAGGATACTATTTATCGCGATAAATTAGATCGTACGACACAACTAGTGTTACATAAAATCTCCTTTTTTACTATTTACAGGGTAGCGTTTGACCACACGTCACCTGATATTAAGTGACGATGTGGTCGATGATGGCGTCACGCTACACCTGGACTGGGAACTGGCTCAAACGTGAGGCTGCCGGAACACACCTATAGACGCTTGGCGACAGACTCTTAACAAGAGGGTGGTAGCTAGCCAGGCGAATACTAGAAAATACCCTGTCACCAAGCTATGGTTTCATCACGATGTTTTCCTTCACCGAAAGCTCAAGCTCATTGAGGGATTCGAACCCACGTCCTACGGATTGCAAGCCGACGTCACTACCACTGAGCAATAATCGCTATAAAATCTTGTTAAACTAAGTATATTACTTAGGTGAATGAATGCACGCAAATATGTCTACCTATGGGAAGAATTTCTCGGTGAACGATTGTAAATATTCACAAAGTCGCAATTATATTCAATGTGGCTGGACCCGTCCGTCGGATCGAATTTTACGAGCACCGAGCGACGGCGACGCATCAATGACTGCGAACAACGAACGCTTGGCTATCACAATCTGAACGTTAGTGTAGTATGAACTTATTAGAATTAGGTTTTATAACGGGATAATTACCATGTATTTGTTTTTGTTTGAGTTCTCGATATTTCGGCACTGTTGCAAGCGCCATGATCACGAGAATACTAAAAGTTTTTGCGGGTAGGATTGTTGATGTTATAACGGGCAGACGTATCTATCTACCCGCTTCCTCACACGTTTTTTGCTTACGATGACATTACCATTTTCACACAAGTCACTCGCAACTCGATTCAAATCTCGACACACAAAACTCACGGTATCCCCTCGCGAGCTATGACAGGTGCTTTTTCTGCTGTCACACAACCGCACCACTGGATTCCAGGCACTCGACAGTTGAAACCCGTCCTCTCGATTAAAGTTCTTATACTTGGTTATTTCTATCGCTTCTCTAACCAATCGAGGTATATAGTGGCGTTCTGTCGAGATTACCTGAGGGTTATGCAACTCAATATCGAGAACTCAAACAAAAACAAATACATGGTAATTATCCCGTTATAAAACCTAATTCTAATGATTTGACCATGGTAGTTTAAAACAGTAGTATGAACTTGTATCTTACTAACATAACATACAAATTGTAACCTGTAAGTATTTTTCTCTAATATCCTATCCTACTAATCCTACAAATATTATGAATGCGAAAGTTTGTGTGTGTGAATGTTTGTTACCACGTGTCACCGTAACTACTTAACCGCTTTTGATGAAATTTGGAATGAAGATAGCTTATATCCTGGATTAACACATAAGCTACTTTACTCTTTGGCCTGGAAAAGGGTTCCTGCGGGATAACGGGAAGACGCGGGTGAAACTGCAGGGCGCGACTAGTTACTTATAAGAACAATTTATAGCGATGATGGCTCAGTGGTAGTGACGTCGGCTTGCGATCCGTAGGACGTGGGTTCGAATCCTACAATGAGCTTGAGCTTTCGGTGAAGGAAAACATCGTGATGAAACCATAGCTTGGTGGTAGGGTATTTTCTAGTACTCGCCTGGCTAGCTACCACCCTCTTGTTAAGAATCTGTCGCCAAGCACCTATCGGTGTGTTCCGGCAGCCTCACTTGAGAGCCAGTTCCCAGTCCAGGTGTAGCGTGGCGCCATCTTCGACCACATCGTCACTTAACATCAGGTGACCTGTGGTCAAACGCTACCCTGTAAATAGTAAAAAAAAAAAAAAAAAAAAAAAAACAATCCAGTTCGGCAGCCCCACTTGAGAATCAGTTCCCAGTACCAGGTGTAGCGTGGTGTCACCTTCGACAACATCGTCACTTAACATCAGGTGACTTTTGCCGAACACACCGATAGGTGCTCGGCGACAAATTCTTAACTCGAGATTGGTAGCTAACTAGGCGAGCACCAGAAAATGACCTATCACAAAGCTATGATCATTATGTAATTTTACTGAAGAAACAAGCTTATGCTATGTATATTCTCGTTTCATCTCAGTTAGCCTATTAATAAGACATTGATTGTGTCTGGACAAGACCAACATAGCGAGTGATCTCTAATTGACTCGTTACAACGAGGGGCGAACTCTGCCGACTTTACCGCGCAGATGGCGAAACCATTTAGTTCTACTTCCGCTGAACCATATAAATAATATTTATTGCACTTGTTAACTTTTAAATTAGAATTTAACATTTAATTGACATTTGCTATGTGTTTATTCCAATAAATGGATTAATTTCATTTATTTCTTATTTTTCCATCATAGAAGGTAGCTTCTTACAAGTCACGTAATGAGTGTAGATGTGGTCGAAGGTGGTATGCCTGGATTAAGAACTTGCTCTATAGTGAGGCTGCCGCAACACAAAAGCTAGCCACCTATGGCCGGTTTCTATACCCGATTTTCCGGAAAAATCCGGAGTTTCTATCTCTAGAGATAGAAATTTGACATTACTTCTATGTAGCTATGTCAAATTTCCAGTAACCATGGATAGATAGGTTTTAGAAACCGACCGTTAATTGCCTTAGTATCCGTTTTTTATATTAGGTGTCCTACCCAGTGTCATCATTAGTGATAACTTATCATAGACAATTCCTCAAACTCGGCCTGTACCTCCTGTCTTTACCGGTTTTAATACAAACGTGTCGTATCGATGTTTTACTGGGAAAATCTGTAAATCAATTGCTTTTGCGAACAGCACAGTTATAACTCCTCAATTATCATTTAACTAAAATAAAATATTTTAGAAAATAACTACATCAATCTACAAAAGGCCTATTCGACGTATTTTATGCGCAGTTGTAAAGTCTACCTTATATCACATAGATTTTCGGTTTAATTTAGTTTGTTACCACCGAATAACTATAGGGAACGACTGTGGTTCAAATCAGAGGGTGCCCTGATTGGGGTATCATAAGCTAGTGAGTGTACTTTGAAACAGACAGCGGCACTGATACACTTATTACTCAGACGTCAGGGGTCAGTTGCGTCTGTCCGTGTGTCTGCTTGGGAACATTGGTGAGCAACTGTACGTGTCCGTGAATATTAGAAGTTTGTATGTGTGCGTTAGCTGTGTGGGTGGGTAAATCACCACGGAACAAGTTTACAAGTGTAATTGTCGTGGCGGGTGCTAGTAATTGATTTATTCCTTGTCTCTACTATAGTGCTCTGGAGCTGTTGTACTGATTGCTTGTATTGGGGGAATTTAGCAAATTGCGTGCGATGATTTTTGTGGTGCAATTGTTTTTCTGGTTTACGTTTTAGGGGATTTGTGTTAGCTTTTAGACTGATAAATTTAGGATTTGCTACTATGAGTAAACAAAATATATCGTCTAAAAAGTGATTGTTTCTTGTTTTTTGCGTAATCATACTTATTGGATTATTTATACACGCACGCGGAGGAAGGACGGAATTCTCTAAAATGTTTGACGAAAAATTACTATTGTGACAACAGTGACAACCAAGTTGACTAATGACCATACACAACTAAGTAAATTTAAAAAAATACTTATGGTAATCTCACATCTTTGTCAGCCTATATAACGCTTCTACTGCAGGAGTTCAGGCCTTTTATAGAGAAAAGGAGAGATTATGGGCCACAATCTACGAACTGGTCTATGTGAGTAGGTATATAGATACCATATTCTAAGTTCTGTTGATTTTGGACATGTCGATTTTTAGCTCTAATCTTCAATATTCATGCAAAATTGTTTCTTTTATACACCAATTGCCTACTAAAATGTAATTGACTTTAGTCTAACATTTTTGAGCCATGTTGTTCCGTATCCAAAAACATTCAATGTTCACCCCTCCCCTTTATCGAAAACCACAACATTAAAACCAGCATCATTCTCAACAAGTTACATTTAGCTGATGCAAGCGATATCACTCACATTACGGCAATATTCCGAGTACCATATATAAGCTGCCATAAATATTTAATGCATATTTTCCCACAATGGGGTGGCCATTCGCACCCGTTAACCCTCAAGAGTGCTGTATAGGCTTCTGATCGGAATGACATAAAGTTGCCACGAGAGCTTACAAAGCGAATTGTTCGTAAGTCTCAATTATTGTTAACTTTTCAATTCTGTTGTGCGTCTCTTGTGAGGGTTGGAGAGTGATATCCAGTTTGTCAATGGTAATACAATCAGCAGATATTTGTTCTGATGTATCGATCTGTGAACAGCACTTGCTTTTGATTACGTTTGGTGATCGACACCATTTAAAACAACCGTTCTTCTTCAAGTTTTCAAAGGAGTGGAATGCTCTGCCATGGTCGGTGTTTCCGGAAAAGAATAACCTAGGGGTGTTCACGTCGAGACTGACTAGATATTCGCTAGAAGAACGTGCTACACCTTTGACCACATTGTTGCTTTCCAATGGGTAAGCTCATAGTCAAATGCTGTCAATTTGTATAAACGTAGGCTATATTATCCATGCCTACTCGGGCGAATCCGGGATGGGTGGCTATTTACTGATAATATAATTATATAATTAGATACTTACTTACAAATTAGTATAAAATAGTGCAAAGAAAAATGTATGTTATCACGTAGTAATTCCCACGCAATTCCTAATAACAATAATATGTGTGTATAAGGAACAAAAATAATAAAATATGTTAATATGTAATATGTAGTTTAAAGAAACTATTTCCTGAATTTAGAGTTTTAACAACTAAGTACAAATACTTGTGTTTTTTTTCACTGCTCATAATATTTGTTCTGTAGCGGGAATCAAGCCCGCGACCTCACGCATCGCTGTCACTGTATACCTACGATACATTTCACAATTTTAAAATATTGCTTTGTACTTTGACTACCTGTCAAAATTACGCTGGCGTGCCGTCAAGAGCCTCCATTAACTCGTAACTTGTCAGTAAAATACAAAGCAATTTTTAACTTGTCACTTTATCTAACTCAAGTCACACCTATTGGTTGTTAATTGCCTCCCACGCCAGTTCTGGGGGTCAGTAGCTGTCTTATCGAGAAATATTTGCATGTGACGTATATTATTGTATATTGCCGGAGATAGCACATCGAATGACTAGCAAGAGGTAAATGTACCGACCGAATGGATACACCCACGTAAAATCCTGAGGCATGACGCTAGGCAACAGTATAAGGAAGTTAGAGTTAGGTAGATGGCAGCGTGGTAGGTGCATTGGTTAATATGTACCTAGTTATATTTACCAACCTTAAAATCACGTACAGTTTACTTCTCTTAGATATTTGGACCTTCATTGAACTAAAAACAATTTTATTTGTCACTGAGTAAAGACGGGTTAAAAGTGCCTACTTATTAAAGTAGACAAAATGTAGGTCAGCTCCAACAGTTCCAAGCAGCGCGTGTAACAACACTATTCACGCCTCCAACACTATCAATACTCAAACTTTGATACTGAAACGGCTCAGACGTTGCGTTATCGACGCGAAATTCAACTTTACCACTTCCCAACAAGGTGTAACTTAGTTTGTTTAGATCGTTCTTTTCAATTTTCCTCCAATCGAATTTGGCTGTAACATCAATCGAGTTCCCACATTTTCCGGGCGCACTTACACAATATCAATCAGGTTTTATTGGTGTTGTCGGGCGCGGGAGGAGGTGGGGTGTGAGGGCGCGGGGTGCAGACGGGGCGCGACTATTTGTATCAATAACCTGTCAATGGTCTCGCGCCCCGCGGGACCTGTGCCCTGCCCTGCCTGACGCTTGCGGTACCTATAACCGCACGGATTTGATTAGAAATGCATTACAATATGCGTGTGAAATTGCCAATGCTTTAATGCACTTCTCTTTTGAGGCTCTTTCTGTTGTGAGAAACAAATCTTTTACTATACCATAAGCTTTTACTATACAATACTATGACCATGCTATACGTAACGTAGTATTTGTGTATTTGCGTAGTTTTTTGTTTGTGTATTTGTGGGACGTGATAGGTAGTTTATTTAGGGTTGATTTTGATTATCATGATGTATGAAGTAGTGCCTATATGACAACTAAAGATAATGGTATGATGATTATGAGTTATGCTTGCAAAGAGCTTGAAGATGTGAAGGCAGAAGTTAAGTCTAACAATATAGAAAGTCTTTGCAGTTAAAACAACAGATTTTTTATAATATGTCCTTACTATTCTGCGAAAAGCAACTTTTGTTTATATTCTAAATACTTTACCACGTTATCATTTTTCCCCAAAAAACCAACCTGGCTTATCTGAATAAAAATATGCGAATTTGTTGGTAAAATTACGTTGACATTCCGCTATACAAAAACATCACGAAAAAGGTTCCATTTGCAAAGTTCCCTCGTAACACTACATTATCTGCTATCAGTGGCGGTCGACAAAGTAAAATTGGGGACACCTTATTTCCTCGGCAGGTTTGCAAAACACGTTCGCGCTTCCACCTATCCCCACATCTCAACGCTTATAGATACTATCTGTTACACCTATTAAGGACCCCAACACGAATCGACCATTCCAAAGTTACGGTAACACTACAATATTTATTCCCACGAAACCTTGTAAGACGTGAATGGAGCCAGCAATGTACTCGGTGCGAGTCTTTAGGGACGCAGTAGAAGGTGTCGTTTAGGGAAGTATAATGCAGGATCAGGTGGGCGCCTTCTTCACGCCGCTGCCGCCGATAACACGCTAATGCCCTCAACTTTGCACCACAAGGGAGGTCAGGGGGAGAAGAGGGAGGCCCCGGGGAAAGCGGCCATTCGTAAAGGAAAAATGGGAAAAGTCAGATCATTCACGTTATTGAACGCGAATAACTTTATCGACTTGCAGTATGCGCCGGAAGCTCATGTAAACGACGGATTTTTTTTAGTTTTATTCTCAAATAGCTTCCAGATTACTGTTTTTGACAACATTGGAAATGAGAAGAACGTTTGCTGGTATTTATACTACCACCTAGAACTTTGCAATGCAGTCTTGCACGTCTTTATAATCACTATAGGTACGCGCCTACAATGCATATTATTGCATAAGAGGCAGAATGGCTCTACCACTTGAAATGTGATGAAATAAACTGTGTGGGTATCAGCAAGTAGTTAGTTTACGGTACATTTTATTGACCGTTACAATTACATTGACGCTAAAAGGGGTGAAATAAAAGCCTCATAAATATAAATTGTGAATTATGTTACGCCATTCCACGTTGTCAATATCGTCATACCAGTGAACGATGAGCTCTGGCAGATACCTACGGCAATAAATAAAAACATTCGATATCATTAGCGGAACGTTCGGATAATATGCCCACCTTAGCGGGGCTGCTTTGTTTCAGCGTAACGCACACGTGTGCGTTAATATTTCATAACGCACGTTCGTCGTATTCCGCGTAAACGTCGGACCCACGATTTGTTCCGGTAGCGACTGCCAAGGTAAAGTACATAATATTTGCGGTAATAAACGTGAATTTATTACGCTGTTACGTTTGCAGTTTTACTGAAATGCGGAGATGTGTGGGCTCGAGCGACATTAGCACCGGCTGCCTCTCCCTATCTTCCCGTCCCTTTTGTAAGGGAAGCGCTTTGGATGTGTGTCTGCTGAATACAACCTTAATATTATTACACATTAGGTACTTTCAAACGTGTACCTTCATTTATGTAAGTCGATAGCATTCGTCATGCCTACCTAACAAAAATCTAACGTGACATTATGTATTTCTATTAGAATGGTAAAATACAGAATGTTTAAGAAAAGTTGTCTATATTTACTCTTCTAGATGTTAGTTACTATTACATCGAAAACTTAAAATTAGACATGGCTCTCAAGATGAAACCTTTTTCTTACTCCAACTGAATAATACTTATTCAGATATTAAAGTTAAGTTAGTTTGATGCATCGAATTGATTAAATAGAAACACCTTTATGTAATGTTAGCAATAAAAATCACAGAACATTTATTTTTTTCCAATTTTACTATAGCATCTTGGACACAGAAACATCGCTGGTCTGGTACATGTTCGTAGAAATTGGTGCAATTAGCAACCTCTGGCGCTGATTGTACCTGACCGGTTCATATATACATATTTTATGGAACCATTCTAAATATAACTTATTTTCAATTCTAAGACGAAAATGTGACTAAAGTAGGAAGTAAATACTAAATCGGAGTGAGATTGTCTCTCGCCTTTCCCCGTCGCGGTGAGTAAGATTGCGTCACATCTTTACGGAAAAATCTACTGTCTGCCACGACTACCTCGACCCAGTGGGAAATGGGAATGTTCGCAAACTGAAGAATCCCGAGGACAGATTTTAGGAAGCTGTTCATGTGATTGGCCTTCGATATTTTAGTTCTATACATTGCTTATTTTTATGTCTGCATTTATTGTCTAGTCAAAAGACTGCTTTGAACTATGTTGCATACCTCGTTACAGCACAAACTTTTTAAATTTTTGAATACTGGTGAGTTTTATATACATATCTCCAAGCCCATTTTCCGTAGAATTTCCTGAAAATATTTACCTTTTTCTTACAGAAGGTACAAGAAATATTTGTACTTAAAGTAACATGTACCACCTCACTTGTGTAGTAACTAAGACTCGTATATTTAGTCAGCGGGCCAGGATATAGACATTCAAGGCATGTCCGCGACCAGGGCCGGCATTAAAAGGGGATTATGAGCCGAGTGTCCAACGACACGGCATTACGTGCCGCGCCCCGCACAGGAGCACCCTCGATAAGCTTTGTTTTTGGACTTATATATCTTGGACAGATGCAGAATGTGATCGACGCAGAAACCAAAACACAAAAACGTATGCTTACTTTCTTTGAATAGCTAGTAGTTGCTTGGTGGTAGGGTACTTTCTAGTACTCGCCTGGCTAGGAACCACCCTCATGTTAAGAATCTGTCGCCTAGCACCTATATATCGATGTGTTCCGGTAGCCTCACTTGAGAGCCAGATCCCTATCCAGATGTAGCGTGACGCCACCTTCGACCGCATCGTCACTTAACATCAGGTGAATTGTGGTCAAACGTTACCCTGTAAGTAATAAAAAAAAGCTGCTAGATTCGAAATAAATACGCGAAAATGTAGTAGCGTTTTGGTATTGAACATGTAACATGTTCATGAAATTTTAAATAAGATGATGCTCATTACACGTGAAAAGGGTAAAAAGCTCAGAAAAAAACATGAAAAACATCATTACTCGCGGTACAGAGCATAATCTATTTTCCAATCATCATAAAACCAGCCCCTAGCACCAATCCAAATTTAATTATCGCAAGAACATTACCGCCGTCACTAAAATCGAATGAAATATTCAGTCACACATTAAATTCAATCAGACCTTATCGAAACGGCGCGTCATCCTAACAATATCTACGATTGGAAACAGTTTTACAAGCAATAAATTGTTGCGGGCCGCGTCAGTAATACAACATTTATTAGCTACAATCCAGATTAGATTAGCGTTGCATCCCTGGGCGTAGGGCGGGTGCGCGGGCGCGGGCGGGCGGCGCGGCGCCCTCGGGACGTGAAATTTGTCCCAGTAATGTGGCCACGCGCCGAGCTAATTCGTTGTACTCCGCGACCCTTCCTCTATGTGACTCGCATCCACTGCTTCATTTTAATTGAATAGTTGGCGTGGGGCGATGCCATTGTTTTCCTACAGATAACTTTATGGCCGCTTTGCATAAATGCTGATCGCCTAGTTGTTACAACTTTGCAAACTGTCACAGTATGGGGATTGAGATTATGTTGACGCGTTGAAAGGGGTACTAACCGAGTACAGGACCAAGTTATTATTTTATGACTAATACAAAGAAACACAATCTCTTAATATTTTGTCCTGTATGTATTTTTTTATTTAATTTATGTGGTATAGATTTTCTCTATAGTTACATTATAAAACTAGCTGCGCCCTACAATAGTACCCGTTGCTTTACCGCTATCTCACAGGAATATTTTTGCAAAACCAAGAATAGCATATGTGTTAATTAAGGGTAAGCTATCAATATTTCAAATTTCTTTCAAATTCACCATACTCACTCGCTCACATGCTTTCACATTTATAATATTATCGTGATGAGATGTGTCTAAAAAAACAGGATATTCCAGCAAGAACTCTATAATCTGAACGGAACACTAAAGTCGTTAACGTAGGTAAATGTATAGCTAATATGTAATTCCATTTGGTTAATTTGTATTCAAGCAATGGTCTTATTGGCAATCGCTACTTTCTAGTATAGGTCAGTATTAGTAGAAATCAGATAAGTGCTGTGTTAGGCCAACATTCAAGCCAATAGTAGTAGAAGGGTGAAAAATTGCGTCACAGTGACTAGCCCTCCCAAAAATGTACAGTGATTATTTTTTAAATGAAAAGGTTCCAAAATCAAGTCAGTCACGTCAATTGTGGCAGGTACCTACGTCCAATTGTCCAATTGTGGCAGGTCCGTCCATACGTCCAAAAAGACCTGCCGGCTTACTATAGCGTCTACAGTGATTTTTATGAAACGACAACAGCAGTTACAACTAAAGAGAAGTATCAGTTTTCCCCACCTCTAGCTAGTAGTAGCGCTCGACTAAACGCTACTCATACCGCCATCTAGCGAGCCAGCACAAAACAAATAACAGGTTGTGTATACGAGTACAGTAGCTAACAAAATACGGCGCGCATATTTCAGATGACAACATGCATAAATGAATTATGTGAAGATATTTTATTTATCATAATTGATTCTTTCGCACACTACAGTTTTTCTTAATTTGTTATGGATATTATTTTTGAAATATTGACATACTTAGCTATGCGTAACTTTTAAACAAACCCTTACTCTGGCCTTCTCTCAGAGAGTATGGGCCGTAATCTACCACGCGGGCCCAGTGCGGGTTGGTAGATGTCGCATGCCCTTGAATAGTGTTGTTCTTGGTCATGTCGGTTTCCTGACGATGTTTTCTTTCACTGTTTTTTGAGCGATGACAACTTATCAATATATCTATCAAATAATCATGATCGTAGACTCGCACCGTAGCACGCTACGTTAGCTGTAGTAGACATAGGAGTGTGAAGGTAAGTACCTACTATAGTTTAGATTCAGTAAGCGTACGTAACCATTATGAGCTTAGCATAATTTTATTGCGACAACTGCCCTTTCTGTTCCATTAGAATGTGAAAATATTATAGATTTGAATTTAATATAGAACTAGAATTTATTATTATGTTTTGTACTCTAGGGTAGCCTGCTTCATCGTATAAGTAGTAGTAGTAGTAAGTAGAATAAGTAAATCTATCATTTGAAGTTATTTCAATTAGGATGGGGGAATGAAGAAACAATGCATTATGTTAACAAACATTTAATTTTTGTATTCTTTAGCAATATATTATTTGTAATAATTATAATTTAACTACAAAGAAACTATAAACATAAATCTATGTATCTGCTTATCAGTGTTGAAATCATCTGTAAACAATATTGAACATGACAGCATAGTATTCTCTAAACTAGAAATTGTACATCTAGCCTTAACTATAAACACCTAAGTTATCTAAAACAATTTTAGTAATTTGTTGTATTGCACATTAAAACTTTTATTGTTTTTGATCAAACCTTTTAATCAAACCCTTATTTCAGTATCACGATAATCAGAACTTTAATGGTAATAGTTCTAAGTCGCTTTAACTACACTTTTTATACACTTATCATTTGGAACGTTTCGCTCTCTATTCATATTTTGTGAAAATTCAAATATCTACCAAAACTGCAATGAAATGCAAACTTTCATACAATATGTCTACTGGTCTAAACTACGACATGGGCTTAGAGAAAATCATCACTACAAGACAAAACTATTAGGAACATAATAATATCATAACAATTTATTACATAACTATATTTAAATTAGATATTAATTTACAATATATTACATCTCCGAGGTATCATTCAACGAACGATCGCATACTGCGACTCCTCAATATTTGAACATCATCGATAGTCAATCGTCCATTAACGTTCATTAGTATGTCACTATTCACTGAGCAACCGCGAGTAAAGAACTCCACTGAGGCGAACCACCCCCGTCTTGTCCAGTAGGTACCTCTCTCTCAAAACAAAAGTGTTCCATATTAAGATTAGTTTTAATATCGCATGTAAGTCGAATGTTGTCAGGTCTGTGTGAGTGCGCGCGGGCACTAGGCTGGGCTGTGCGGCGCGTGCGGTGTGTGCGGCGCGTGTGGTGGCGGCGCGAGTGCGTGCGGAGACCCAGCACGGAGTGAATCCGGCGAGGAACCGGGCGACGCTCGCCGCGCCGGGTACGGTGAGAACCGGTGGTGCGGTAGTGCGCTAGCAGGCGTGGGCGCCGCCGGCCCGGCACCACCCGCCGCATACACGGGCCGCGGCAGCTGCAGACCAGAACCGGACGCCAGGTGGTGGTGCGCAAGGAGCTGTGGCGCGAGGCACGCCCATTGCCCCCAGAGGGCCGCGGCCGGCACACCATACAGCGGATAAGCGGCGCGAAGGAACAGCTGCGAACGTGCTGCCAGGATCGCCTTCTCTTCCAGTGTAAGGTTGTTGTTGTGCTGATCGAGCTCGAATGGCCGGAGCGGCGAGCGCAAGTACTGCTGCTCCGCCAGCATCGACTCCATAGTCTCCCTGAAACGACACGCGCTCCGTTTTACACGCTTCTGCTGGTCGATATAATACGATAAGGCATAATGAAGAGGTATCTACCTATGACTGATGGCGCCGAAGCGCCCTTCATCGGGGAAGTAGGGTGTTCTTTCGTGCTCCCCCGTGACATAGAATCTCGACAAAAGAAACAATTCAAAATAAAAAAAGTGTTACATCGACGCGCCATTATGGCAAATAAAGCAACCGCTGAACAGTGAAAGAGCTCAGCGAAGCGAACGTGGTGAGAGGGTCGGTCAGATTATAAATTACACGGACGGAAACGTTGCAGCGGATCATGTTGGTAATTAAATAGGCGCTCAATTGGCTAAGAAGTAATAGTAAAGTTGGAGGAGACATAATTACGGACACGAAGGTAGAAATCAATCGGCATCAGACAGCCGGTTGAATCGTGTTTGTTTCTCTGATCGTGACCGTTGGACAATTATACGGGGTACTTAAAGTGCATACATACAATGTTTTCTATAATAAAACGTATTATGGAGGCGACTTTAGAAATTTTAAAAAGCCTTATAAATTAATTTATATCCTCCGTCCGTATATGAAGAACACTAACAATTTTTTTGCACAGAGGCAAAAAGTACGATACAATAAGGTAAGCATTATCTGAGTTAGCCGACAAACAATACCATGATAGTTACCTCTCGAACTCGGTGAGACGTGAAGAGTCGCGGAACCCCTTTGCGAATGGATTACTGTCGATTTTCAGCTTCGTGATCTGAAACAAAAGAGGCATTCATGATTTCTTTCGAAAGTCAATTTTACGAGGCAAGTTGTTGAGATGTAACTCTGAGTTCTTAGTTCAAACTGAGATGGAACATGAAAGCATAGATTGTTATCCAAGTAAAGAAGTTCTGTAGCAAAGTCGATTACACGCTTTTTAATTTGAAGCGTCAGAGAAAATGGTAAAGGTTAACCTACGTTAGTGATGCTATTAGGAGGGTTACGTTTATTGTAAACTAGCTTTAAATAGCCTTATACAATGCATTAACTGTGTATCTCAGTATGAACACAGCAGTGTAAGGTCGAACCCACCGCCCGCTGAGCCTTGCATACACAACTAATAAGGTTAACTTATTGTCGACACACCACATTGGTTTATCTCCATAAACGACCACTACGGGGTATTACAATGCATTGCACAATTTAAAAGTGACACGCGGATATTGTGTGCTTTAGTTCAGTAAATGGGATGTAAATGTTGGGAACAGATGTATATAGGGCTAAGATAGGGCAGGTCTGATAGGTTCTTCTTCTTCAGGTTATCTAGTTCATACTTATTACTTGCTTATTGCTTTAACATGATTTTGTTCCTACTCTATAACTTTACCTAAACATAGCACGGCCTATTACATATTAAAATCCCCCATTATAACAATTTTCTAGTAATAGCCATACCGGAATAATAGATTAATGATAATGATAATGGCTTAGTGGTAACGTCTTCGAATATCGGGACAAATTTTTCTAGGTGTAGTAGGTGTTTTATTAGTGTTCGACTCGTACCTAAAGTGAGCTTTTGAAAGGAAATGTAGTATACCATGGTATGGTGGATATCTACTTTAGAGTTCGCTTAGCTTTAGCTATCACCTAAAGAGCTGATCTTGAAAGGTAGTCTCATTCTAAGCTACAAGTATTTACTACCTTCAATCAGATCTCACACATGAGATAGTGGTCAAAAATCAGGAAAAGACACGCGGCAAGATTTCTCAAGTATTTATTAACTAAATTGTGACACCTTTGCAATTATTGTAAGTATCCCTATTTTTTTTTCAAGGAAATCGTTAAGAGGAGTCATTGTGCTCACGAAGTAAATGTTTGATTTAGGAGAAGGTCGAGGTGTTAAAAAATGTGTTTGGCAGAGCGGAGGCAGCCTCGTTGAAAAATCGCCCCCTCACTGAGTGGCGCTCCCGCTGCGGTCCGCACAATTTGTGAATAATATTTACGATAAAACGTGCCACGGAACCGGCCACCATTAAAAAGCGTCCGCTCTCCTAATATCTGAGCGGATTAAACCAATATTGATATTAATTTTAGCGCACTCTTGGCATTTTTATGACGA
Organism: Opisthograptis luteolata; assembly: GCA_931315375.2. Classification (NCBI taxonomy): domain Eukaryota; kingdom Metazoa; phylum Arthropoda; class Insecta; order Lepidoptera; family Geometridae; genus Opisthograptis; species Opisthograptis luteolata. Next base: position 5,434,756 of record OV928034.1, read on the forward strand.
CGAGGTGAGAAAAAATAAAGTATGTTTTAATGGTTTGCAATAAACAAGTCATCGGGCGAGCCCGCACCGATGTCAATCTTTCGGCGTGTCCACTCGCCGACGGTAATTACCTGGCGATTGAGCCGCGCGCACTCTGCCCTGCTCGAGCGCTCACCTGACGCCTGCCTACACTTGCCTCGCACTCCCACACATCAACTAATTGCATATTGTTCTTACAACATCGAAACAGCTAAAAGGTATTTTAGATTAATTAATAAACATATTTTATCAGTTATATGAAATAAGATGTAAATAATGCTTCAAATATTTACCAACGCACCTAGTTCATGACCAAAGACCAGACTAGGCACAGTATGTTTAGTTTATCAAAACATCAAGAGAGACTAGAGTGGATAATACTTCTTCATGGATTCTTCAAAACAATAATTTGGTACGAATGTATTCAAAATGCAATAAATAATTCTTAAATGCCGGTATGAAAACGTCATTATTATCATTTCGAGATTTCAGAGGGACGTATTACCCACTCTATTTGTATTACTTCCTTGAAATTTAGGTAAATATATTCTGCCTATTCCAATTTCTGTGCATAACTGTCAAACATTCTATTCCTCTAACAATTAACTTCTTAATTTCTGCACAAGATTTATTTCTCTATTTGATGTAGTCTACGAGAAGCGCATTAATCTACTGTGCTTGTTGATAAATGTCTCGACTCGCTTTGTCACGGATCAAAGACATCAATAAACATTACAAAATATTGATCTTACTGTGACAAGTCTTCGGTTTTGTGGTGAATAATTTCACGAGTAACGTGCCACTCCGAAGACTAATGATTTCAAAAATAGTTACTACAACGAATCATTTGTTACCACTCGCAGTTCATTTAAAAATATGTATGGATAATGTTTCAGATGCAAAGAAAAAAACAAAACACACGATAGAAAATGAACGACTCCATTGTTGTAGCTTCTCTAACATTTTGTGAAGTGCGTGAGATAAGTTGTAAATAAGGTTTAGACAAGACATCGGGTATGAACGAGCAAGGTCCTCTAAGTCGCGGCTAGCAATGCTCATATGCTAGTCCATGTGGAGGGACACCGTCACTAGGACACCGTGGTAGCTACTCAACTTGCATACTTTGTGCACACTATGCACACCCACCTGGTAAGCACCATTGACTATAATGGGCAAGCTCTCTCGTCGCTGCGCCTCGCCTGCTTGACGTAATGAGTGCGCCTACAATGCGAGTAGTAGCTGACTTTGACAGGTTATACATAATGTATGCTCAGCCGTCGCTTTCGACCCGCCTCATGATTGTTCTCTTACCACTGCTCCACGTTGTCTACTAAAATGCGTTTACTTTAAACAAATCTAGAACTAAATATTTTTTACTCTCGAAGACAATAGGAATTCAATTAACTTAAACCACTTAAAATGCATTATGACTGAGAAAGAGCAGCAAAATAATGAATGAGACAGTTCCTCGCTCGCTACTGACGTTTATTAGATTTAGTACAAACATAAGAACGAGGCGTGCGTGTCAAAACAACCTAATTTAAGTATCAACAAACGTTCGCCTTGGGCGGCGGCGCTCCCGCTCACTGACAACATTAAAGACGCCATAATGACATTATTCCCGGGCGGAAACAAAAAAAGAATGTCACAAAAAGGCGTCAAAGAAAGAAATGATCAGTTGAACGTCGCGCGCGCCGCCACCAATCCTATGTTTTGGTGGCGCCAAGCCTCAGCTGTAAACTGGGATGATTACGGTGCTGGGTTCCAGAAGTACCAAATCTATTCAATTATTCCTTTATTGACATATACATAGACATAGAGTGCATAAAATTTAAATAAGGCCATAAAATTCTGAACTAGTATGGACACGGTCATTCTGGAAAAGTATTTATTTTTTTATTGAATAACACTAATAGGTAACTAAATGCGAAAGATTCTGAGTGAGTGAGTTTTCGAGTGTTTGTTTGTTACTCCTTCACGCTAAAACGGCTTAACAGATTTGAGTGAAATTTGGAATAATAATAATAATATAATAATATCTGGGACAATTTCACACAAATTGACCTAGCCCCAAATTAAGCTCGAAACTTGTGTTATGGAATGGAGAATAACTGCGGGGCGCAACTAGTCTCTAATAATATATGAAGAAAAAAGATTTGTATTACAATCACCACATTTAACTTGACGCACCTACCTATTGTTTTCTCTAAATTTCAAAGCAGCACAAAACAATTGCAAAACAAAAAAAAAATGTTACAAATACATCTGAAGAAAATGAGAACGTATGTCGTGTAAACGAACACGCAAGTGACGCTCGACGAGCGGGACACGACAGGAACATCGAAAGGAATAAATAAATGTCACGTTAACGCGCTCCTCTACAGAGCTCATTGATTGATGCACTGTGCGACGAGCGACGACCACCGATCTGCTACTGATATATTAGTAGGCTCACTCCGCGACCGTTACTTATGTCTAACATCTGTCAAAACTATTCACGCTCAAATGCCGCGGACACCTGGCAACAATATCTAATTAAAAAATGTTACTGGTATCATTCTTTTAAAAATAGAATCGTTATCACGGCATTTATTATATTTCTTAGGCTGGCTTGCACAACGCGTTAAACCTTGTTTAAATCTGGATTCAAATAATTTTTCCATGTGATTTGACAATTAGTGAATTTGGTTAAGAGCCTGCATTACGTCGTTGACCTTGCTTGATCAAGTGAAACTGCTCGGCGCACGATGAAGCGACGCTCTCGCCATGCGGCGCGGCGCGGTACCTCTACTAATCGAGCCCGCCGTATCTACATATACACAGTAGCAACATCCTACTATAATATTATAAATGCGAAAGTTTGTGTGTGTGTGTGAATGTTTGTTACCACGTAACTACTGAACCGAATTTGACTGATGAAATTTAGAATGTAGACAGTTTAGGTATTGGACTAACACATAAGCTAATCTAATTTTGAAAAGTCAACTCTGAAAGGGGTTAAATAAGGTAGATAAGTTTGTATGAAAAATGTCATTCCTTGGTTCGATTGACTCAAAAATAGGTACAAATAAACCTTAAAGTAAATCATTGAAAACGCATTTTTTATTTTTTGATATGTATTACTTCTACGGGGTGTGCCATAGAGTTTTAAAGTTTGTATGGTTTTTTTTATTCCTTATGTGGATTTTCTTAAAAAGTGACAACCCTATGCATCACCGCAAGAGTAGGCAATTAACTCGCCGCGGCACTATGCACCTACCACTTATAGCCTATAGGTAGTTCATCGTACGACTTTCAGCTACAAAAATATGCGGAGAAAAGTGGCACAGGTCCGTTCAGCACGGCGGCTCGTCCCGCACTGACTTTATGGGCGACTGAGGGGTGTACGTGACGATTTGCGAGTATGAAATACGTAAAAAATTCGTAAAAAATAATTAAAGCAGTATTTTCAAAAAATGGCCTGAAGGTGTCCTGGGTATTATATTTTTTTATAAGCTGATGGTATTAACAAGTCTTTGTTACATATATAGTTTAGGAGTAAAGTAGTATTAAACTTTTAGGAAATGGGGACTTTGCCCATTTGTTTTCAATATATAAATACATTTTTTGCATTTTTCGGCCTGAAGGTGTCCTGCTATATATCAAGTAGATTAACATATATTTTTATTAGATTTTTTTTAGACCAGAATTACACAGAAAGATAGCTTTAAATAACCCCATTTTTGGAAATCTGCGCCTTAAATTGAGATTTAAATCGATTGTGCAAGTTGGCTTAAGTCTGTTGTTACAGTTAAAATTAACCATAGCTTTATATTTAATCGTGAACTGTAACTAGAACGTGTTGCACAAACAACGAGTACTTGGCAACTTTTTGACTGGAGGATTTGGGCAGTTAGGGTTACCGTCAAATTATGACGTAATTTCAACCAACCATAGTTGGCACAACCCGCACAGCACATTTTTGCATAACTGGAGATTTAACTGCAGATTTGACGATAGTTAAAGTTAACTATGGATGGTGCAACCCAGCCTAAGTTGCTTACAATCAATGTCAATATAATAAATGTGAAAGCATGTCAGTCTGTTTGTTTGTTACCTTTTTACACCTAAACCACTAAACCATTCTAGATACAATTTGGTATGGAGATGATATTATAAGCCCTGAAGAAGAACATAGGATAACTTCTATCGTGATAAACTGTAGTCAAAACGAGCGAATCCGCGGGTAACGGCGTAATTTAAAACAAAACAAAATTGTAAGAAACCTCCTGACAATACTTACGTGCCGTTTTGATTATCTAAATGAGAGCCAATAAATATATCAGCCACGAACGCAAAATCGAAACGCTACTCAATTCTAAGACAGAACATCGATGTAGAACTAGGTACGTGTCGAAACTGCAAAGTTCATCGGAACATGGTTATTGATTAGTTGCAGCAATTCCATAACCATCTGCGTGGTAGCAGACGCTCACACAGACTTCAGTAAATGACCTACAGCTGCGAGCTGTATAACTGCATTTTCCAGAAAACCGACGCTTTACTGTCTATAATAATTCGTAAACGCCGCGGAATAACGAACACTGCATGTGGCATCGACAAGTATAACCGGCCACAAGTGTGATAATGTTCGCAGAACTACTGTGCGCTGCGAGTAAATTGTCCATTTGTAAACTTGTTTAGTGCGTATTTGTACTTAACGTACGCGCGTCCGTTTAGCAACTCTTTAAAAATAGGATGACAAGACTTTACTTTCGAAAGCTTAAATAAAGTTCCCTTGGCGGTAGTTTTTATCATAGGGCTAACTGCGCCCCGCGGTTTCACCCGCGTCTTCCCGTTATCCCGCCGGAACCTTTTTCAGGAATAAAAAGTAGTCTATGTGTTAATCCAAGGTATAAACTATCTCCATTCCAAATTTCATTCAGATCCGTTCAGTAGTTTTTGCGTGAAAGAGTAACAAACATCCTTCACGTTTATAATATAATATGTATAAGTAGAATGTGGTAACAATCACAATTCTACGCTATTGTTATAAACTAACAATCCGCCCAAACTTTGCACGGGTTGTTGTTGTGCTGTCTTGATTTCATACAAAAATCACATACCTAGAAAAAAGCAGTGTCAGTTTTTTCCAAAATTTTCCTGTTATTAAGGTAACATTTTCAATGTTTCTTTTTTATCAACTTTATTCGAAACTATACTAAACAAACAAAAAAATAACCATTTCGGTCCTGGCGTTCCCCGGTGATGCTGTTACTGACAAAAAGCATTTAATTTTTATTTATAGGTAGGTATATAAAAAAATATATAGTTTAAAAAACTAAAAAAAAACACTTTGAAAAACGCACTGAAAAATATAAAATAATTAAATTGACTTGTATTAGTTACGATATAATGGTTAATTCAAAAAGTGTGGAGCGCTTTTTGGTTGTGTGTACTTTTATATACCCAGTAAAAGAAGCGCTCCACACTTTTTGAATTAACCATTATATCGTAACTAATACAAGTCAATTTAATTATTTTATATTTTTCAGTGCGTTTTTCAAAGTGTTTTTTTTTGTTTTTTAAACTATATATTTTTATTTTTTTTACTTTTTAGTCTTTTGTTACCAAGTTCAATCTATTGGATTCATAAAGACGAATCATATGAGCCCAAACACGAGGGGTTTACTAGTAGCCACTGCAGAGATCCCCTACCCACCTTCCGGTTGCATCATCAGACCCTCGTCACCAAGTTCAATCTATTGAACTCATCAAGACGAATCATATGAGCCCAAACACGAGGGGTTTACTAGTAGCCACTGCAGAGATCCCCTACCCATCTTCCGGTTGCATCATCAGACCCTCGTCACCAAGTTCAATCTATTGGGCTCATCAAGACGAATCATATGAGCCCAAACACGAGGGGTTTACTAGTAGCCACTGCAGAGATGCTCTACCCACCTTCCGGTTGCATCATCAGACCCTCGTCACCAAGTTCAATCTATTGGGCTTATTAAGACGAATCATATGAGCCCAAACACGAGGGGTTTATTAGAAGCCACTGCAGAGATGCCCTACCCACCTTCCGGCTGCATCATCAGATCAGGTCGATGATACCAAATTATTGCATTGTCACCGAGGTTACATACACATACAAAGTTTCAAGTCGATACGACAATTAGAAGTAGGTGAAAATTGACTTCTAAGATTTGATTACATTGTTAGTTAGTTAGTTAGTTAGTTAGTTAGTTAGTTACAAGTCAAGCTAATAAAAGTGTTTTAAAAAAGAGGCGATAGTAACTCTCTCAGCTTGTTACCTATTCACACTTAAATAATTTGAATAAATCTTAATGGGTCTGGATATAGTTTGAACCCTTGGGAAGGACACATACCTAATGCTTTACATCGAGATAATAATAATAAATGATCAACCCATTAATTATCCAACTCAATTCACTAAAACCCATGTTCGATAAACTAAAGGTCTACTTCACTTTTCTTAGTCTTGAATAATAATAAAAATACAGAACCCAAGTTTTTGTAATCACGTATAATTTAGTGATACAAGGTTGAAAAAGTCAAAATGATTCTCAAAGACCTTCGTCCTCATCCAATATTTCTAAAAGCTGTAGACTTTCTCCAACCGTCCCAATTGACAAAATGAAAGACAGCGTATGAAGATCGTACAGGTCCTCGGCTACTTCCTTGACTATTCTTATAAGCATTCGGCACATCCACATTTTTATCAGTGTTTAGTTTGCTTTTGTGCTTTCGTTTCGTCCCTCTCATTTCGGCGGATCTGATTGTAATAAATTAGGAAGAACGTTCCGAAGACTCTCTGTTCAGTCGAGACAAAAGATCGCGCAAGGGCCCGACGGTCAATATAAGATCAACTTTGCACTCGTGTCCGTGGTTCCTTCTAAATGCTCGGAGTACCAACGAGTAAGCTATTTGCCACATTTCAAATTTTCTATTAAAATATTTTCCTCAATGTTTTTGTTTTGAAAAATTGATCCTCGATAACATTGACATTATAGCGTATAAATGTCATTTTTTTTAATCAGTCACATTTATTTTTATGTTTTTAGTTTATCAAAAAGTTTACAACAATTCACATAAATAAAATTAATTAGTTAGATTTGTATATAAGTTTGTAACGAATAAACCGAAATTGACATAAAAAGCTGGGTAGCTAAATTGAATGTTTGTGTTAAAAGTATTGTCATGTATAAATTAACTGCAGAGTCTGTTTCTAGTAGTAACAAACGTTCAGTTTTTTGTATGGAAACTCGTTGCGCAGACGCAATAAATTCAGGCAGGCCGCACACGACGGCGCTGCGTGACGTCACACTTCTGTGATCGATGGCACTCGATGGCGCGACCAACCGAGATCGAACTAATATACCCACCACATGAACTGACGAGAAGAAGCGAGATGAAAACCAAATAAATAATTCCATCTTAAATTATTTAATATCTATTCCTAAGCAAGAACGTTGACTCCTTGTATTTTTGAATTATGTTCGTTTCGTATTATCGAGCCGTATTATTTATTGAGTAATGAGTTAACTAATGAGCTGCTTACATAGACATTGATGTTTTTATATCCTAGCTGTTTGTAAAATAATTCATGGCACGATAGTTTATATCGTTTTTTATTAGTTACTGCTTTCTACCGAGTAAAGTCAACGGCAGTTATCATAAATTTCTACACCTACCTTTGTAACAAGCCCAGAAACAAATGCAAACAGATATTTGGTAAACGGAGTGATAGATAGTAAACCAAGCTGAAGATTCTATAAGAATCAATTCCCCAAAATGTTTCTGAATGACAAAATGATCACGTTCAAACGAGATAAGTAGATATAATTCAACAAACAAACACAAACGCATTGAAAAGAATGAATCGATTATTATGAAAGAATGAAGAAAAAGAAGAACGCGCACGGAGAGGCGCGCGGGAGGGACACCTCGTGACACCTGACCGCAGCCATTTTGGCCCGTGAAATATGTTTATTTGTCGTCGTCGTGGCTGCCCTTTGTTATTGAAATTGTGTTTGCCTTTACTCCTTCATTATATTATTCGATTATATTCTCGAGGAACTCGTTTGTGGACGTTCAATGTGTGAATAGCTTCGGAGATTTTAGAATATCGATTGTTGATACTGAGAAATGAGATATAAATTTCAATTAAGCGTCTATTGAGAGTGTTTGCTTCTACATGCGGTTGATAGGGTGCATTTATTTCCGAGATTATCTCCTCAAGTCGGATACAGCATGACTAACACGAATAGTGACACGATTTCTCTAATCGTTTTATTTTAACGGGCCGTTCTGTACGTCAAACAGAAGTATGATGCCATTTATTAATCAAATAGTGGCAAAGATTTAGTGCAGACTTGTGAAATGCTTTAATGTTAGTAACAACTTACCCTTTATAAGATAAAGTCTACACTAAGTCTACGATATGGTCGAAGGTGACGCCATGCCACCCTCATTAGGAAACGGCTCTCCAGTGGGGCTGTCGGAACACACCGATATGTTCTTGGTGACAGATTCCTAACTTGGTGCTAGCCAGGCCAGCAGTAAAACAATCCCAACCACCAAGCAAAACTTAATTAATTGATAAACTAACAATAATTATTTACATACGCATCCAATAATGTTGACATTAAAAAAAAGCTCATTCATTTCACCTTGTCAGGTTGCTATCTGCAAGTTTTTGCTCTAGGAGTATCTCGAAGGGCACAACACAATCGATCATAACAAATTCACAAGTCATCGACTTACAAAAAACGTTTTGTGTGCATTAGGGATTCGTAAACGCTAACAAACATTGTCACCTCGCTGCGAGTCGAATTCCAGACAAAGGATTCTAGAGAAACCGAGCACCGGGACAATGGTGTGGTGGGTGTAAAAATGTTAAACATTGAAGCTGGTTGGAGACCTGCGCTTTCCCGGGAAACCTCCCCGCGGCGCGCGCGCCGGCGACGCCGACGCTCAGTCTCACACCGATACACACAAAAAACACAATCCACATTTTTTGTAACACGGTTTTATCTCAGTTCAAATCAACGTTACAGTGTGATAAAGCACCAATAATGATGTTTCATTTCGATCGATTTATTTAACAAATGTCGCGGACGCATAAAAATTTAGTGACACTTTTTTTCTCAAACACGGAATGAAAACGAATTTTATTTTCGTATCTCATATTATTTAAGTTCAAATCGTTTATAGTTTTTTCATGAGTAAGTGGAGGGTTTTTTATAAGCTATAAGTTATGCAGACGCGGTCATATCGATCTTGGCGGTGCGAGGCGTGCAGGTGCAAACATGCTAAGTGTATTCTTATTGTTGTAAGGGATTGGGTTATCAGTGACACTATCTGAGCTGTTCGACAAATGTTTTAGCTGTCAGAGCGGTGACGTCAGCCAAATCGAGCAAGGGTTGCGTGTGCGCCGCGGTCGCCGACGGACACAAGATCGTATTGCCGATATCGTGCTTTTACAATAACGAGTAAGTCTCAACCTGAATCTTTAAAACTCTAAATCATTTTTAACGTTATGAACAGCGACAAGTTAAGATGACGTTTATAATGTATGTAAACATGTGTGTACACCTGTTTTAATAAATTCGTAGTCATCGGCAATAGCGAGCAGTGTCGTTGGGTTAGGTCAAAGCCGTTAATCTAGAAACGCGTTAGAATCAATGGTAATCAATAATCCGCGACCCCGCAGGGAGTCGTTCAATTCCGATTGTAGAGTTAGACATAACATATTGTATGCTCTAGATTTTGCTGTTGGTAGGTTAAACAATGCGGTAAATGAATTCTTATCTCATAAGAAGGTATAATACCTACTATTTGTTTCTGTGTAACATAGTTGAGTAATAAAACTAAAAAAAAAAGATTGTGAAGAAAAATAACCTGCCTCTACTATTACGGGTTTGATAGAATATGGGTGGTAGACTCAAACTTAAACATCATGTTTACCACTAAACTGAAACTTGAAACAGCTAATTAACAAACGAATGAAGATTTATGTGCCGCGTTGTCGATATAAAGTAACTCGCTTCCTTTATGAAGCTCAAAACGTCCTAATTATTTTACTACGCACGGGAAGATACAAAACGAGGCGCACGGAGACGCCCAAACGCTTTTGTGACAGAGAATTAATTGCGCGTGGCGACACATGCGGTGGCAGGAGCGCTTCCAAGCAGTGGCGCGGCGGGCGCACGAACGGAGCGAACAGCGATTTATTAAGTTTCCACCAAGGAAGCTCAAATTAGCACGTTTTGCTTGTAGCTTACATTGCGAGGAAGTAGTGCAGAATTGTTGTTGAAGATTGTTTCAACAACGACCGTCTGACTCACGAACGCTTTGCGGCTACACGATCGAAATTGGCACGTTAGTGTTTCTAAGAATGTTTGGTGTGAATGTTGACAGAATATTGCATTTCCAACCGACTCGACTTCTTGAACGCGTTTGGACGATGAATTGTTCCCAGAACGAAGTAGTAAAAAGCGATAATGATGGAAATGCGACAATGGTCTGCAGATCGAGTCGGACATTGGCTTCGCGTATATTTAGCTCGGGTGAAAACTTTAATCGTCGTGTCCCGCGCACATCAGCCGCGCCGTCCGTCAGTCGTCAGCGTCGCCCGCGTGTGGCCGCCTGATACACAAAAATTATGTGCCACCTTCCTTTGTTCAGAGTGGACATACCTTTCAGCGGGATGCAATTAGTGCTACTGAAATAGCCATCGTCGATACGATACTCGGCTGACAACGCAACGCTATGCCATTTGAAACATTCAGCTCTGTGATCTATTTTAGAAATCAAATGATAGAAACAAGAAGAAAATTTGTGATTCCAAAGAGACAATAGAGTACGCGCCATAACAACAGCGCGTACCAGATCTGTCTGGATACTCACGAGTTGGTTCTGGTACGCTGTCACCGCCGTGAAGACACATTCGGGGAAGATGAAAGTCTTGAACTCTTCCTGCTCGAGATCAGTGATGGGCGCGTTTATTGCGCCCTCTCGTCGGAGCACCAAATGAATGCGGGGCTGGTACTTGTGCATCGAGTTTAGCACCAACTGCGACAAACAAACTTTTTGTAAAAGAAGTATTCAAGTTACACTTTTGGAAATGTCTCCTACTTAACTCGCAGGGCTTTACTCTCGTATTATTTTCACGGATTGACTGACCTGTCCATTCTTGTCCATCTCATTGTTGGTGAGCTTGACCTTCTCGAAGGAGACGACCTGCTTGCGCAGCTGGTCGCCCGAGAAGGGCGAGTCGGGGTGCGGGTAGAGGCGCGCGGGCGCGGGCGGGTCCGCCTTGCCGGCCACCAGCCACGAGGAGCGGTGGTACGCGTAGCGGTACCGCTTGCCGTCCACCGGCACCACGTCCAGCAGCACCGCGTACCGCGCCTCGCCGCGGCACCCGGCGAACGACACGCGCACAGTCGGGAACATGCGTCTGCGCAAACACAATGAAAATCAACAATAAGATAATAATTTCAAATTGTACAACCATCAAACAACTGTGTTCTTTCACCTCGAACATCAGGTTAACGATATGCTATTGTTATTAATGGTTAACCTGATGCCTGATGATACAATTATGGTTAAGGTACAAAAGACTAAATATAAACATTGATAATTATGTGATAATCCCCGTATGATAATAGCTCATATCTAAATTATTACATATGGGAAACAGGCACAATTTTATTTAAAGGCTGACAAAACCAATAAACTTTCACCGAAATAATGACATTACCAAGCAAGCAAAGGAAATAACCAAATCCATTATAAGTTTATTTCCTACAGCTACACCCTTTCAAAACATTCTGTGGAACACCAAAACACCACACAGTTATTGCGTGAGAAGTTAAATGTCTTTACAGTTTGCATGTGTTATTATTATTATCGACTTCCTTGTTCCATTGTTGTGTTAAAGCGTATATTTTCACATTAACGCAATTATTCGACAATTACTTGGTCGAACGAAAATAATAGCTGACTGAGACCGGCACAAATCTGCCCTTGCTCATTAAAAGCGTGGTTTATCGGATCGCAAATTATCGCAAGCAATTAGTAAGCAGATGAAACAGCGATATTTAGAATAAAATATTTGTTACTTCCATAAAACAATAAATCTACCAAAGATAAATGAAGTGGATTGTATCTCAACGACAATATTGTGGGCTTAGTTATGTAGCTACATTCCTACATACACGCTCCCCTCTTTCCAACATCGTCAGCAGTAATATTTATGTAGAGTATAAAAAGAATAAATTTCCAATGGTTAAAATCGCTAAAGCTGAAAGTCGATCGAGTTACTTTTCTAAAAGATGTAGGCAATATGAAGCATCATCGTAGATTGTTTCATACGACTTTGAGTCTAAGTTGTCGCCCCCTGCCCCTCCTTAACGGAGACATTCTTTAACGTCTCCTGTTGGAGAAAGATGAATGGATACACATTTTTGTAAAGGTGTATGTTTTTGTTCACTGAGTGAAATTACTTGTGGTTGGTCGACTTAATAGCTCACATTACGATCAAGTACGTAGCTGCGGTTTCCTGTTGTCATTCTTAATTTATAAAATAGGGGATCTGCATGTAATATTAGCTTTGAATTTTCACAAAGCACAATGAAGAAATATCGATGATTACAAAAAAATAAAAGAAAAAACAACTGACAGAAACCGATGAACGATAATAAACTCGTTGTGAGCAGAAAGGAGTGTCACAAAAACTGGTGTCGGAGCGGTAGCGGGCGCGTGAAACACTATCTCCTAATCGACATAAAATGGTAGTCATTGAGGCGGCGAGAACGGAAACAACAAATCTTTTGCTGTAAGCTGAGACGCGGCTCCGTCTATCAGCCTCTCACTTTTTTCGTAGTCGCCCGAGGCAACAAACAGCAGCAGCGTTGCTGCGAGATGATGCTTGACAATTCGCCATCAGAACTTACGCAAGGTAGAAGCGGAATGCGGCTTCTGACCCGCGAACTATATCATACAAAGATTTATAAAAAATGACAGACGACCACCCAAGTTGTAAGATATTATTGCGAAGACGTATTACGATTTACAATAAGACTTTGATTGAATCGATTTCCACTAGAAATTTTTATGACTGAATGCACATAAATTAATGTTGGAATATTCTAACAATGGCAACGTAACTCCAACACAACGTAGGTACTTCGGTTCTAATGATTTTACAAGATCGAGAGAGGACGAAAATAAGAATAACATTAATAAGATTTATGTGCGTTTAGCCGTGGTCGCGCGCGCCGATTTGTGAGACGCTTCTTATAGCATCTACGAAGGTGCATGAGCTGGCTAGGAGAGAACTGAGCACTGGCAATTGCACGCGTGCGTTAATGGCGACACTCGGCGCACGGCGCGATATATTACCGCAATGATATATGACCGCCGGCATCGTCCATCATTCTACCACCCAAAAGTTAGCGGAAAACCACGCGAGAGCAAAAGAACATCGAGACGTGCACATGAGTCGCTTTAATGAGCAGATACCGAAGACAGAAATAAGGGCCGCGGGTTTACAACGCCACTATATTGTTATGACATTGTTAAAATGCATATTCACGGTTGAAATCTAGACATTGCTCGTAAATTTATGTCATTGAAGTATGGAGTAGGTATATTCTGTTTGAATAAAAAGCATACGTTTGACAATAGTTATAGTTAAAACGATGACATTTTTTTACGTGTTTGACTACTAGCTATAATGATAAGTGACGTTACACCTGGTATGGATATTTTGCAATTGAGGCGCCAAAAAATGTAGCACCGATAAAAGTTTAGATCGTTATCAATTTTTGTTCTAATAAACATAGAGCGGTAATGATAATTACGATGATCTATGTTTAGTCTGATAAGACTAAACATAGATTGGGTAGAGTAAAATTAGCAGGATTGTAAGTTAAATGAAAGCGCAGAGCAGCAGCGGTGCGAGCAGCGCGGCCGCGGACATGTTGTCTTAATTAGAAAGCCATTGAGCGAGGTGCGAACTCGTCAATCATTGTTTTCCTCGACGTCTCACTTGATGAATCTACGCATACGCGCTATTAAAGCTTTGTCGAGCGTGCATCCTCAAGATCTTTGTGTTATTCCAAAACGTTACTAATTTAAAACTGGCGTAATAATGCACTACAAAGCGCTATTAACCGTGAAGCAGCTTAGTAGTCTCAAAAGTTATCTTGTCAATATACTTGAACAGATTATTTTTTTCCTTACTATCATGGTGTAGGAAGATTCAATATATCAAGCATACATAACGTTACTAATTTACGTCACTCGATCATAAAAGCTTTAGTGTACGCTTCAAATAGCGAGCTTAATTAAAGTATATCGATTCAGCGTTGTTTTATTAAATTACAGCGGCCGGAATAATAAAGTTGGGTGCGATTATGCAATAGAAAGCTATGCACACCATTAGCGCAGTGTTATCACGTCGTGATTAGGGCCCGTCGCGCAGCCAATCCGCGCACGAGGCTGTCTAATTATACAGGAAAGCGCTTTATTAATAGCAATTACACCCTGCCGCCATATTGCCAACGCGATTTAATTAACTCGATTTGTTGATTAGAGACAGATGGCGCGAGATTGCAAATTCCCTCGGGGCCGCTCATTAACGCACTTTTGATGGTGGCTGTTGCGTAATTCTAATAGGCACTGATTACGCATTATGGTTATAAAGTATAAAATTCAACTATTTCCCGAACGTCGTCCATTTATTGGAAAATGCTTATTACCTCTTGCTTCTGTACATTATAACACAGAACATTTTATTATAAATATTTTTATCATTTACTATAATAAAAAAAATCAACTCGTTCTAACTATTTATAGGTAGGTACATAGTAACTCAATGCGAACACAATGCGGTCACAAAAATAAATAATATGAGAAAGGGCCAGTAGTACGGTTGTTGTAAAATATTTCGTTTAATATACGAAACACAGAGCTAAAATATTTCAAACACACACTAGAAAAAATTGTTGAAATATGTATTATGAAAAATTTGGTTCTTAAAATATACAAAACTCATACCCATAAAAGATTATAATTATTTTTCTAACAACCCTGTGTATTTTATTGTTCGCAAAAGTACCTACTTTTCAAGCTCTTTCTTTCAACTTTTTATGTTTCAAATTAAGTAATGTGTGATTTATTATATGAACACGTCCAACAGCTTCCAACAACTATTAAGGCGATTTATCGTTAAATATAGTGAACCTTAAATGGAACTAGGCACTGACTACCTTGGGTAGTTGGAACTAAGTGATTTCTGGCGCGTAAGTAACATAGTGACAACAATTTGTGTCGGTGCCTGACTTGGTGGCCAATGAATAATTCATGTTAAATAATAAGGCCACTTACAGCAGACGTGACACGTTGAATAGTTGACCAGCGATAGTGAGTAAAGAGTTTATCTTTTTAGCTGCTATAAGACTCGGAACTAACTAACTATCAACTAAAATTGAACGACCACGCTAGGTGGTCTAATTTAAGATTAGTAGTAGAAATGTTGATAACAATCGCAGATATAAGTAGGTAGGTAGGTACTTATTAAAATGTGAACCGGTAATGGGTGTTTTTATAATAAATAGACAAAGAGCATCAATCATATTCATCTCAATATCATCTTCGTCACGGCAGTCATCTTATGACGGATGGCCAGATACCGGGAGTCGCGTGACACGTCGGCGTGACACGACGTGACAATCTTGACACGGTCACGACTCGTCGCCTATTCCATTTCCATCCGATGCGTTTGAAACACTAAACTTCAGTTCTTGTAGCGTTTTCTTAGACTAAAATAAATGGCATGTGTGCTTGCAAAACGCGCCGTTAAAATCACGCTTTTAAAGAATTTCTGATATCATTATATATAAGGACGCAAATCTTAACACGTACCTACATGTGTCTAATAATGTGTATTATATTAAACAAGTATTGGCACAAAACACAGTTTATAGTTATGCGTATTAATATTGTATAGAACAGACAGGCTGCGCGCCGCAAGGATTCGTCCGCGCGGAAAAAAAATTTCCTAGATATTATTATAAAAAAATGACGATAATTTATTTCCATACTTATGTTAACACTCCATTTTACATGTATAGATTACAGAAAATCCTTTTTGTAGTACGCATATAAGTTACGAAATAAATGCTGGCCAAATTTCATGTTTGTAGGCGCTGGTCTTGGAAACACAAAATTTAAAGAACATATTATGCTAAAGTTGTGAATTCACATGTCACACAAACTTTTTTGTATAGATAAAACGTAATCTGTTAAACAATTTCGTAATGTTTTGCTTTGCTTCAATAATTTAGTTACATGTAGAGTCGTCTTAGTTTATATTAAAATTAAAATGTCACGCAAAATCTTATGATTAATGACTTTTCGTATATGTTGAGCATAATTTCAAACACATATATCTATAAAATATTATAGTGGCGGAGGGATTTTATCATGAGAACGTGATTACGGAAAGGGCGTATCAACGGCGCTGACGCGTCAGTGACGTGATGACAAATGATCCGACGTCAACTTGGCTTGATGAATACTCGCCGAGAAGCATTTGTAAAGAAACTGATTGAGATATCATTGTTCCAATAGGCTTTTAGACTCACTAATTAATTACTCTATTCTGTCGCTTCACATTAACAGGATCGAATTCTGTGATAAGTTAATTTAGCAGAATTTGTTAACTGTTGAGTGATAGATCTTTTTAGAAACTGTTTCAAAAAATGACAGTACAGTTATATAGATATACATTCCCCTAACATGAGACAGCGTAAGAGATTAATGTGCGTTAGAGGCACCTAATGAGCAGTTGGGCGTGGCTGGGCGGCGGCTGAGGCGCAGCGGGTGAAATATCGCTCTTCCTGGGAGGTCCGGGTTCGAAACCGCGTCAAATTTTCGACACTAGCACGATTTTGTCATGCTCATTGATGAATATCTCAGCCCGCAGCGTCTATGCGGCGAGATGGTAGATAACCGGCTGCTTAGCGCTGTGTGCCGTCGCGGGCCACTTGCTACTCACCCGTGTTTCGCCACAAAAACAACTAAGTATACGTTTCTTTTAGAGCAGAACCAAGACTGTCTATGACTCTAGATATTCGAATTCAGTGTCACTGTAGAATAATAAACAAAAATGGTGAAGGAAAATATCTTGAGGAAACCGGTATGTTTAAGAACCGCGACATTCAAGGGCATACGACATCTACCCATCTACCTGCACTGGGCCATCAGCGTGTTAGAATACGGCCCATACTCTCTCTCTGAGGGAAGGCTAGAGTTCTAGCAGTGGGAACGTAATATTGATGATGATGATGATGAGTATCCCTGGACCATAGGTCTAGAAACATACGTTAAAAACAAAACTATAATGTGCAAAGAGAACGCGCGTCGCAAATGTATGACGCGCGCGAATAAATAAAACATTTGTACAATGCAGTGCAGCAGCCATTAGCGCTCAGCAGATGTTGCATGTAAGTATTTATTAGCGGCGACGTAATTAGTGAATTTAAACAAATATTACTTATGCGTACAATTTTAATTGCAGCGTAGTGAGGTAATGACACACTAGCGCACCTATTACCTGCCTTTATAGGTCTGCGCTTGCTGCATTCACCGGAAATGTGCCCATTTGTGCTTGTTTTAAATTTAAGCATTGAACTGTATAGGCAAAAGGCAAACAAACGTAGCTTTGGAAAGGTAATTCTAAAGTCATTAATTTCCCTCAAGGATAGTATGTTGGATGGAGCTGAGTAACGCGAGTTGAAGCGTAGAATTCAGTGTGGACTGTGTCACACACATTTATGGCTAGGTGACGAGATGCACCTACGCGTGAATAGATTCGTCACAAAGAGGAAGTACAATAACTAGCTGTAAGTAGAACATACTGGACACGAAATAAAATTATATAGATTTAATTCTAAATTGTTACGGATGCGTAGACGAAGGCGTAGCACGTGAGCTACGGACTTAGTATCGCGTGGAAATATTTTGTTATGAAGTAAGATATTTGTGAGTTGACTCTTGCTTTGACACATTCGATAAATTTCATAGACAAGAAAAATATTACCATGACACACAAGACAACAACATAATGGGAGATTTTCAAACAGCCATTAAAAAAAATAGTTCATAATATTCCGATGGATGGCGTAAGCGACACATGGAGCAAGAAGGAAGTTTTATTTGATATATCTATTCTGTCATCCTTTTTTTTTATTTATATTAATCGAACACGTATGACTCAGTAAAGCAGCAAAGTGAAGTGTTACTTGGTTAGTGGCAAATGCCGTGGCTGACAGACAAATATTCTTTAATTCTTGTCTTCCACCGCCGAACCGTGTTTGCCTGTACTCGTATATAGACTCCAATGTCTTAGCTATTTTCATTTAACAAATGCGATAAAAAAACCGGCTGAGTGCGAGTCGGACTCACACACGAAGGATCCGTACTATCCTACCTACTAATAATATTATAAATGCGAAAGTTTGTGTATGTGTGTGAGAATGTTTGTTACCACGTACCTATCACCGTAACTACTAAACCGATTTTGATGAAATTTGGAATGGAGATAGCATATAGCCTGGACTAACACATAGGCCGGAATTCCGGAAAGGGGTTCCTGCGGGATAACGAGAAAGCGCGGGTGAAACCGCAGGGTGCAACTAGTTATCTATAAAACAACAAAAAAATCACGTTTGTTGTATGTGAGCCCCATAAATATTTATTTTATTTAGTTTTTTTGTATTTGTTGTTATAACGGCAACAGAAATACATCATCTGTGTCAAATTTCAACTGTCTATCTATCACGGTTCATAAGATACAGGCTGGCGACAGATGAATTGACAGACAGACGGCCGGACAGACAGAGTTTTGGTTATGGGGTCCCGTTTTACCTTTGGGTACGGAGCCCTAAAAACATGTAACGCTAGCGCCATCTATCCTTAGTTCAGGAACTAAGTGTTTCAGCTGTCAGAAAACTTTCCATCGTATGTGTGTAGTGAAGGATGAAAGTATCGTACCGTAATTAGCTGTATAGGTATAATTTTGGTGGAGCAGACAGTAGAGGTGGGGACCGCGGCCGCGCCAGCCGTCGCGAAATTCCGACACCTCGTTTTGTTTCTATTGTGCTGCGCGGCTCGGTTCGCTAATGGTGTCACATTGCAAAGCGAACGTCAGAATACAACAGCAGTCCTCTTATTTTCCGATTATTTAGGTCCTCCTTGAGTTTTTTGCGCATTTGTTTCTTTTGTGTTTTTATGATGCTGGGGCTACACTAACGGGAAATTCCGTCAAATAGCGCGATGATTGACGTTTGACATACGTGTGGCCACGACATTTGACAACGGCATTCGCATTGGCGTTTGACGTTAGCCGGTAACTCAAGTGCATTCACGTTGGCCGTTCAAGTGTAGCCACTCACATAATTGCGTTAATAATTAACGCAATATTTAACGCGATGATAGGCATTGACATTTCCCTTGACGTTAACCTTAGTGTGGCCGCAGCATAATGAGTTAATATTGTACTGTATTGAATAATATATATTACTAATAAAATTACTATTATATATATATTACCTACTATTAATAGTAGCCAACTTCCTACCTCAGGGTTCAAACTATCTCCATACATATCCATTAAGATCGATTCAATAGTTTTTAAGTTTATCCGGAAGAAACAAACAATCAAATCGTTTCTCTTTGTATTAGAACCCCCTAACTCGCTACTTGCTGATGACTCTGACGATCTAAATAGCGGTGGTAAAAAAAAAACTCAGAATAAAAAAAACGGTAGATAAAAATGACTACTTCGATATCCATCCTTAAACTAATTAATTGACGCCTGCCAGTCCCCGGTGTAAAAAAATACCCTTTCGCGAATAAATTCGAAGGTACGCGCACATAGCTACGATATTTATAACAGCTACTCGTAAAGCTGCCTGGAATTATTCCTTGCAAATCCGGCGCTAATTCCCGCAAAGCCCACAATTTGGAGTCACGTTCATATACCGTGGCTTCTACGCCATTCGCCATTCCTCTGCGTATAAAGGTGTGTGCACACAGGCGCACCTGAGTGTTCTCACTAACAAACGCGGCGAGGAGTTTCGCAAGTCGACACCGAAATTGGGAAGTTTGGCGACAATATTGCGAAAACTGTCGCCTTGTAGGTACCTTGCACCACCCTCACCTCCTTGTCAACCCTACTGAATTTCATTATAACACGTATTTCTTTATTGTTAGCGTAGTTCTTTACACGAGTTTTTGTTACAAGCTTTCCAGCGCTTTGTGGATTGGCTTACAGTAATATTACGACCGAAGTGGCGTAATGGGTGAACAGCCAACTGCAAAGCGTGAGGTTGCAAATTTGATTCCTGTTACGGAATTAATATTTGTGAAGAAAAGCTCAGGTAAGTTTTATTTCTAGGTATTGTGGATTATAAATAACTATTAAGCAAGGTTTTGTTAACATTGCTAAGAATATAATAAGTTTTATGATAATGTTAGGCCGGATCCATCAGAGCGTATAAATACATTGCCATTTAGAGGATGCGACAGTCGTGAGAACCACTCTGTGATTGCTGGCCTTTAAACAGTAATATCTATTTATATATATAACTCAAAGGTGACTGACTGATGACTGACTGACATAGTGATCTATCAACGCACAGCCCAAACCACTGGACGGATCGGGCTGAAATTTGGCATGCAGGTAGATGTTATGACGTAGGCATCCGCTAAGAAAGGATTTGGCGATAAACTGTAGCCCACGAGGGTGAAACCGCGGGGAACAGCTAGTAGCTGCATAAAATAAGAACACCAACCAGTTAACGATAAAAATGTAAATAGCATTTGCCATATAGGTACCTACATAAGTTAACTAGAAGCACATCTAGCTGAAGCTACGAATGTCAACGTCTGGCCGGGACGTGCCCTATGTCTGCGGCTGCTAATGTCGTCAGTTCTGGGGTACAAGGGGGTGGAAAAGGGGGGTGGGGATGGGGGCTCACGTACTGACTGTTAAAACGCTACATGTCAACGGGGGCGGCCCGCCCCATCTCAGAGTTTCTAATCGCTACGATGGA
The DNA here is from genome assembly GCA_931315375.2 of Opisthograptis luteolata. NCBI lineage: Eukaryota > Metazoa > Arthropoda > Insecta > Lepidoptera > Geometridae > Opisthograptis > Opisthograptis luteolata. Next base: position 5,455,908 of record OV928034.1, read on the forward strand.
GCTACGTTGATAATGTCGTGACCTACATGATATCTGTCGAGGTAAACTAAACTTGAGAAGTATGATATCTGTTACGGTGTTTTGTATCTGTTTGATCATATACTAGGTAGGTTCCTCTGGTACACTGAATAGATTAAAATTTACATACTATTATTTACCTCAATAAGTTGCGTGTACCTATTACAAAAAAATGTTATGTTAAAGAGCAGTGATTGATCACAAATCACAAGCCGTCTGATGTTATGTGACGATGAGGCCGAAGGTAGGGCAACACCTTGATTGAGAACTAGCTCTCAATTAGGTATTTATATGGTCATGAGTTTATTTTTATGCATATGACGACTCTCGTCAATGACGAGACGAGCAAGTCACTCGCTGGATGATAAGCGTCCCGCTTGCCCATTAAACTTAGTAGTAGAAATGAATAATATAGGAATAATAGGAAATATGTTAGTTTATATCCACCAAAAGACTTTTCCATTTACAAAGTATTTTTTTGTAGATTTTAAACAATGACATCTGAATCTCTCAACTAAGCCAACGGGTTAAAAATACGTGCATAAAAAGAAAACTAAGTTTGACAATCTATTTTAACATGACCACATGTAGGTCTCTCGACGTCAATCGTCAACGTTTCACAGTGCAATCAGATCAAAGACACGCTGAAAATGTCGACGATTACTAGAAGCTTGGTGGTCTTTTTGATCAATTATATTTTTGTCTCGTTCAACTAACTCATTTATTTTTAAATGAAACTAGCTGTTCTCCGCAGTGTCACTCGCGTAGATTACAGTTTATCACAATAAAAAGCATCCGGACATAGGATTCACACTATCTCCATACCAAATGTCGTCAAGAATGGTTTTGCGGTTTAGGCGTGAAAAGCTGACAAAAAAACAGAGTTACTTTCGCATTTAAGTATAATACTAAAGTCACGACGACTACATTCACACCAAACTATTATTGCCAATAGACCTACGTTTGACCGCCATTCTGCCCGTCGCCAAACGATGATGCCTAAAGGGTGTGTCTGTTCATTCTTGCCTTGAAAATTCTTATGTTATAGCGATCGGGAAACAGAGACTCTCGCAAGGAGTTCCATTTTGAACTTCAATTTTCAATTGCGGAAAACTCCACTTATCAGCTGTCTTATAACCCAGCAGAATGAACGTTATAGGCTGATGATGATAATGTATCTACTTATGATATTAAAGGCAGTATATACGAAGCAAACCTACCAGTAGTAGGTAATAACAGCGTTCATTTTATTACTAGCTAACTCCTCACATATGTAAAGTGCGTGGTTTAGTACGAGCATGTATCACATAATAGCTCAGTTCGGCGCGAGTGCGAGCTCCTCATAAGCATATAGGGGGAAGGCACCGGATGTCAACAGCAGGGAGGAGGGCTGGAGCTACATAAACATTTTCCGCGTACTTACTTCCATAAATTAGCTACCGCGAAGGCGCGTTATAAATACCCGCGAAACGCCGCGCCACTAGCTCATTACCTACTAATAGTTTTACTTATCGGCTTCCGTTATATTCCACAATAACTGAGCATGTAGCCGTCTCAGCGATGCCTTCAAACTACGACAACATGTGCACAATATCTCACCCCTTTCACTCATTTATTAATCAATATCTAGATATTTTCGATCCATCAACTCTGTAAACGTTTCGTTGGACAAAACAGTCATCAAAATAATAAGCACCTTCCAGCGTGTCAGACAACAGGCGACACGTCTCGGCGAAAATTCCAAATTACACCTCACAAAGTTTCCCAGACATTTAACCGAATATAAAAAAACGAAGTTCGACAATCACCTATCATTACGGGAGTCGTCGGCTTAACGCGCACACAAAGGGTGCTGGCATAGGAAGAAGACGACGAAAATTAAAAGTTTCCCCAAACAAAACAACAGCTGTCATATTAAACCTTCAAAATAAAGATTACAAATGAAATATTCACGGTGAAAGCGGGGCTCAGCCCGTGGTTATGTAAATAAGTGGCTACGAAAATGTACATAATTAGTTTACACGTTTTCTCGTGCACCCCGCACCCTCCGCGGCATATTGCCGGCGGCGGGGTGCCGGAGAGGGAGTGGGAGAGATTAGCCCGCGATACACTTGCTAAGGGTACATTTACATGAATCACACATCTAATACACGCTGTATTCTAATATGCCTTCATATGTCTACTACACATAACCTAGATAACGACAAAGGGTCAATCGTTGAATTAATAATGAACAGGTATCGGAAAACTTCAATTAAGTATAATTCTGTCATGACATCAACTCTTGCTTTGCTACCATTTCATTACAGACATAATTACATGGCAGACTTTTTTCCTAATTTATTTAATATCAGAAATAGTATCCCTTCTTCGAATTACCCACTTTCATTACTGTAGCTTGTTTTAGTTAAAAAGAAGTAATAAGTAACTGACTAGACTATATAATCCAGTCGACTCTGCCAGTTTAATGAAAGACATAAACGAGTGCCTCCAGTGACAGCTAATCCCCTAATAAGACACAAAGCAAAGTGAATTCGCAATGTGACGGGGTTCAAAGAGCGGGTGCGCCGCCGCGCCGCGTCACCGCACCGTCGAAGCTGTCGCGGGCTTGCAGGGCCTTCTCCATAATTCTTTTGTCGTTTTCAACTCCGTCAAATATAGCGTTTCCTCGTTTGCATACATTTTCGCTGGCTCCCCGCACCCGAGTGGGCCGACGCCGTCTTGCACGAATAAAATTAGTGTCGGCAGCGTGACACCAACTGAATTTAAGCCTAATAAGATATTTATAAAGAAATTTCCGATTCAGCGGCAAAGTTCAAAATTTGACTCCGACATCGCAAAGAGTTTGGTGGCGTTTTCAATTTAAACTTGGAACAAGTTAAATAATGTGCGAGCTCCGGCCAACTCGATTCATTTAAGGTTTTAGTGAAATTAGCTTTTGAATTCGAATGACACTGAGTATCCATGGCATCAGTCGGTGAAGTTTTTAAGCTGTATTACGGTTTCATTAATTCAGCTTTTTAAAGTGAAATAATGCTAACAAGATTATGGCAAAAGTTAATATAACTTTGCTTGTCCCTTAATTAAGAAATACTAAGTTGTAGAAAACAAATTAACTTAATTGGGTTACAATGAAATACCGACTTAGTTTTTTTGTAGACCCCTATTTTGTACACTACATTGTTGTTGTAGCATAGACATAAGAATACGTCTACTTATCAATTGTCTTAGCGATCGATGATTAAACAACTCAAAGTCTAAGTTTCTCTATGTACCTAATACGAAACTGCGTGTTGTTATTTATTACCATGTAAAATGTAGTTTGTAGCTGTTAGCAAACATATGTATCAATAAATTACGTAATGTAGGTAGGGAGGGCAGCGCGAAAGGCGAGTGAGTGGCAATGGTAGTCGCGGCGCGTGTGCATTTCGCGCGTTACCGTTTGCCAACCTCGGTCTAATGTGGGACATAAATCAGAGGTAACGCGGCCACCCCGCGCCTCGCACCACCTCGCCACCGATAAAATTCCAAATTGTTTCTCGCCCCCGGCGGGCGCCGCCCTCGGTTCGCTCTTAAACGCCGCTTCAAGTTGCACTTGTGAATCGTACTTTTTACTGTTCAAGAAATTGGCGTTGCGAATTGCTTTTCGACTTCGCTCACTCGATTCGTTTTATGGCACGTTATGTTTGACGGAATTTTTAGATCAAAATTTTTTGCGTGCAAGCTATCGGAGCGAATTGGCAGAGGCGATACGCTGGCATTGGTAAATGCGAGCCAATTAGAAGATTAAGCGTTGACAATTACGGTGCCGGATCGCGATCGTATATCAACAATTATCGCGCGAGTGCGACAAATGGCGAACTCGGCCTGTGCTCGTGTAAGCACGGCGCGCGGTTTGCGCCCAACTCTATCGCTATTCGCTACCTGCATGTTTATTCTGTATTCTGAGCGATATGAATGCATCATTCACTACCAATGTCTACACATAAATTCCCAATTATTTACCAAAATAGTTCAAGCAATTACTTTACACTAACTGCAATGTATTCATACTTATTAATATAAATGTGAAAGTAACTATGTCTGTCTGTCGGTTTGTTACCTTTTCACACCAAAACCGCTAAACCAATCTTGACGAAATATTGTATGGAGATTATTTTAAAATCTGGGGAAGGACATAGGATACTTTGAAAAACGAAAAACTGTATTTTAAGTCCATGTCTTTTTGTGTATCAATCATGATTTTATTATTAATCTACATATCTAAAAATGTGATAAAGATATCAATCTGTATGCCTATATGCGTATCTAACTCTAATAGGACAGAAGAAAAATGAAAACAAGTCTTGTAAGATTTACGAGCGTTAGGTGCCGCTGAGAAGTAAATCAGTGAGGCAGCAGTGTGCCAAGAGCTTGCGATTGAAGCGTTGGCAGCGATCTGGCCGAGACATCTCCGTCGTTCGCGAAGACAGATTATTAAGACGATTATAATTCAATAAAGATCACCGAGAAACCATACATATTTTCTATGAGCAACTCGACTGATACTAAATATAAACCAACTTTTTTAAACTGCCATGTCGTTAACATTTAGGTTCTGGACATTTACCATGTATTTGTTTGAGTTCTCGATACTTATGCAATGTTGTTGTTGGGTGACAATGGTACCGTCTTCGTACGCAAAAAATGTGAAAGAAAGCGGGTAGATACGTCTGCCCGTTATAATCCTCAGAAACTTATTCTCGTGATCATGGCGCTTGCAACAAAGCGAAATATCGAGAACTTAAACAAAAACAAATGCGTAAATATTCCGTTTCAAATTCTAATAAACCAACTTATTTGCCAGGTGTGGTTAGTATATAATCAAAAATTTGTTTGATATCCAACCGTTAATTATGAACAACGTCGTCTCAAAACGAGGACTGTTGTTTCAAAAACAGTTACAAACGAAATAGCCAGTAACTTTATCTTTATTGCGCTGTTCAAAGACCCACAAAATATAGCAGTCACACTAATTTGACAAAGTTTATCAATGTCACAGCGAAATATAAACAACGGCATCAGATGGACTCGGCTATAATAGCTGTCGTACACAAAAGCCGACAAACATCAAAATATTTGCAGAGCGAATGAAAAATGGGTCCCCGTTGAACGAACTAAAAGAGCCGTAGCGCACACAAAGAGACAGGTTTTAAAATGGAGCTTACCGCGTTCGTTCCGCCGTGATTAGCGCGCACTACCGACGGCGGCGGACAGATATTTACATTATTCTATTACGCCTGTTATGATAATCTTCTGGGGGTGAGTGCAGGCGACTGAGCTAATGTGCGCAGATTTAATAACGCTTTATTTTTCTCTTGTCCTCATTTATTACGCGGTACAATTTAAATCAGCGGGTTTATGGGATTAGCGGAGCTTTTCAGATAGAATTGCATTTATTTTTTATGGATGGAGTTAATCGTTTACTTTATTTTCTCTTTTATCTCCTTTTTCAACACTTTGCATTGAGAATTCATACTTTTAGACGATGCTCCTGGCAAATATTTAATACAATTCAGCAGTTTTCCCAAGAAAGAAATAGAAACCAATCATGCAAATAGATTTAGAGACATTCGTAAAAAGTAAGTAGCACAAGAAAGAAAAGTAAGCCACTGTCTGCGTTATTCCTAGGTTTTCTCTGTAGACCTATTTGACCTATTTGCCTTTGGCCTACCTATGTTGTACATTGTAAAAGTGGCTTCTTATTTCAGTATATTGTACCACTTTCAACATCAGTAGTAAACACAGTTCTGTTTAACTAAAATCATTTTGAAAGTTATAGTTGCACTGTATTCGACTCGACTGCCGTTGCAAATTGTGATATTACCCGACAATTCGGCTGAATCTCTGTGGGGCAATTCAATTACAGTGAAAGATCCCTCATAAGCGAATCGTTTTTCCGAGTCATTAATTTTTTCGAACGACACAGGAGTCGGCGTGATATGGCGGGGTGGGTCCAAGCGCGCGGCTATCTCGCGAGATAATGCTGATTTATGCGGACGGGCGACGGTCGCGATTTGTCGCGCTTCGTCGCCACGACACGCGAAAGTCGCGCGATTGCCGATCGCATCGGCTCTCCCGTCCGTCTGTTTAGCCACCGTTGCCGCTGCCCCGTCCCGCGCCCGCCATTCATTTGTGACGGTTAGTTGGCGAGATTTATGCTAATCGACGGGGCCGACTCAGATAAGCTCGCGTGACGGCGTGTGGCAAATTGTCTCCCATTGCGACTTCCCAAAGCTCTTTGTAGCAGTTGCTATCGCATTTAATCTTTTATTACTTTTACATGGCCGTAACTGAACGCATTGATAACACGAACGGGCGATAGCGTTAGCGGTAATTAAGAACTGTTGACTTTTTTTAATGTTTGCTTTTGCACCATAATTTTTTTAGTAGGTACTTCTAACTCGCAGCCGGATTTTTCTAGCCTGCTACGTTCCGAAAGAAATAAAACCGAAATATTCCAGATGTCGTACTTTATGGTGCGTGGCAAAAAACTGAATGCCGGAGGCATCGTTAACTCGAGAACATTATAAGGAATAAATAAGCGAGGTATTAATACAGCTTTATAGTCCGTGAAAGAACCCTCATTGTTGTGTATGTTATACCTACCAGGCCTTAGTTTACATCGCTTACTTGGAGGCGACGTATTTAGCATTAAATAAAGTGTTAGAACTGTTAATTAAACGAGTTCCTCTAATTGAGACGCAAAACTCAGATTATTTATTAATAACAAAAAAAAATCTAGAACTTATGGGATGCAGGACTTATAAATCTGAAACAATAACTTAATTCAAGGGAAATTGTTATCAAAAGATTAAGATTTGTGAATTTGTCACGATCGGTTAAGTGTCGCGCGTTGATTTACGCTGCTTTCGATAAGAGCCTGCAGTTTGAGACGCTTCAACGCTACACTTGGAACAATCAAAAACTGCGTTGTTAACGGCATTTCTTTTATTATTTCATTTTCATGTTTACAAGTAGGTATTCCAATTTATTATAAAATGGATGTGAGTGGACTTTGACGTTTCTACTCATTTAACTACGTTTGCCATAATCATGAACTTCAATTAAATACGTGTTGCCGTGTAAAAACAGACAGAATACGGCGTAATACATTGACGCCGTATTCTGTCTGTTTTTCATTTGCCATAGGAAAACCTATCATCAAATGTCAAAGTCCAATCGTGTGATTGCATCTTGAAGGCCTACATCATGTTCATGGAATAAAATCGATCAAATTCGCATTTGTAAAGACGGTGTAAACTTGGGCGACGCGCGCGACTTGCGACCGCGTCGCGTGTCGTCGCCGGTGGGCGATTGCCCATTGTTCGCTCTCGCGCCGCGACCGACACGGCTCGCGCCGCCGCTCACTGTACCACCTACCTTATCGCCGCTGAAACGCACCGTCGATATTGCCTTGATCTCGTTAAACCAACAATCACAATTCGATTGCCTACCTACCGCGATGATTTTAATTTCTTAATGGTTTGATTAATTGAGTTCATGTTAAATAACGTTACCACTACTGGGACCCTGGCCTTCTCTCAGAGAGAGAGTATGAGCCGTAATCTACCACGCTGGTCCAGTGCGGGTTGGTGGATGTCGCATGCTCTTGCAATTCATCCTTACAACTAAAGGCATAATGACATTTGGAGAATAATAATTATGTTGTCTTTGAAATTCTACACATGTCAACAATTACTATGACATCGCAAAATGTCTTAACTGACGGTAATTTTTTTATAAATCTTGACAAATGCGCAAGATGCACTCACCTCCCAGTCTTCGTGATGATCATCTCCGTGCCGAGTTCATTGAACTTGTCCCACAGCTCCTTCGTCTCCAGGTGACATTGTATGTGCCTCATCTCCTCGCTTGACCATCGCTCCGCGAGCTGGGGGTTCCGGGGTGGTGGGGAGAGGGCGCGGGACCCACATACCCCGCTCGCTGATCCCGCTTCTGATGTTGACGATACGTCTACGGGTGAATCTCGCTCATACTCCACGAGGGGAGGTGACGGTGACCCTGATGCAGAAGCCGTTGCGTCCACAAATTTTTCTGCAAAAATAAATTTGAACTTTATACCGCAATTTTGTATACCTTTTTATATTCCAGGATTTTTTTAATACATTAATATTTGACATAAATGGAGCAACGGTGGTCAAACGGCGCCAACACCGAGTTCGAATCCCTTCTTGTGGAACACAATTTATTAAGTCAAAGTTAATGATTAGGTATATGAAAATCTGTAATTTATTAACTATGTACCTATGTGCGGATTTGCCATTGCTCTAAATGTCTAAGCGGAAAACGCACCGAAATATCCAAGAAACTTGATATTCCAGAGCATGCGAAATCTACCAACCCGCACTGGGCCAGCGTGGTAGATTATGTCCCATATTCTCTCTCTCTCTCTCTGAGAGAAAGCCTGTGTCCCAACAGTGGGAACATAATAGGTTCATGATGATGGCGATGGATGATATATGAAAACAGATGTTTCTAAGAGTTATGACATGAAAATAAATCAGCCGATGAAAAAATATATAATACTAATATGGTATCACAGTTTAAAAGCTTTGAAGACCACGAACCCCACTAAACCAAGCAAAACCAAGTATCTGATTTTTATGGTCCCTAAAGAGTTCGCACTGTCAGCATCGATAGGAAAAATTGCAAAAGGACAGTGTTTCATTATTTTTCTGAGCTTGAAGCTTACTGTTACTGTATTATCAATAAACCAACAAGGTTCATTATACCTATCTCTGATTGTGATTATTGCTGGGGCGATTTAGGCAAAAAAAAATGTGTAAAAAGCCAATAGAACAGCAGAAAAATCGAAATTGGATATTTTGTATGGTAATTGCCAGGTGGTATATCAATAAGAGTTTGTCTTGGATTACTGATTGAGTGATATATGTATCAACTCAGAGCCTAACCGCTGATGCAAGTCCTGGTAACTAACTCGATATTTGGAAAGTATGAGAGTATAGGCGCGAACTAAGAAAGGATTGTGCAAAATCCACCCCCAAGGGATCTAAAAATAACACCCATACAATCACATACTCTGAACCCTAACTAGAATTTCCTGGATCTAGGGTATCAGAAACTACGCTGCATGACAAATGTTATTTGTGCATTGGAAAAAAAGCGTAATTATTTGTTTTGTATCTTTGTTTTCAACAATTTCATAGTAAAATATATCTTATAAAATTTACTAGTTCTTATTTAAGGATATCTAATAGATAAAATGGGACTATATTTTATAATGCCTAGGTACGTATCTACTCATATTTTCAACGTTTAATAGTTTTTAATTTTTTTTAAACCAGTTGTGGTAAACAAACAGACGGACAAAGTTGTAGATATTTTTTTTTATAAATCTTGGCTTGAAGCTCCTAAGAGGTGTACCTATTTTTTTATTTGAAACTGTGTTTGTAGAGTAATGATAAAGATAAGGTTACAAAATCTAGTAATTAAAGTACCTATATTTCAATTAAAAAAAGTGAATGACACTTAAACTTCCAAAACGAGGTATTGGAACAATTATGTACAGGTAGATGACATTTTTTTATTCGTATTGTTGAGACATTAAATAAATAAAGAGTTAAGTTTAAAAAATGAATTAGACAATCGTCAAATGTACATTTTAAGTATCAAAATATGATAATAAATGAGTAGGACATCATGCGGTCTCAATTTAAACCGAGCCATAATGCTTAGTCTTTAAATAGCTACTTAGGTACAATAAAATTATATTGTGTATAGTTTTAAATTTTTTTCTACTAAAATTATCAAATTTTTTTTGCTATGGTCGGTCTTTGTAGATAAGAATTTTCTTTTCCCATCAATATGACTTAAACAGAGAAAACACCTTTTTACCCCTTTTAACAGAAAAAATAGCATCGGCCTGTACCTACAGTGTATCTATTTTAAATGAAATGAAATGATATTTATTCACTTAAAATAGAGTGCATGTTGGTCTTACTTAAATTTTAAAACACTTTTTTTAAGATAACTTTGTATTTTTTTTAAATAAGAACAATTATTCAACGGTAGTCTTTTAGTGTACTAGTAGGTAGGTAGTAGAAATCATACAGCATTCTTATAAGATATCTACTCTGTGGAATTGGAAAAACAAAACTATTTCCCCGTCAACTACCGATATGGCGCAATGGGCGGATAGCCGACTGTAAAGCGTGAGGCCGCGGGTTCGATTCCCGCTATAGGACAAATGGGAAACCTAGTTAGGGGTCAGAGCCTATGTATGTGATTGTGCGGGCATTATTTTTATTTTATTTTAACTATTAAGTATAAATTTGAATGTAGAACGTAATAATTAAGAGGCACACGCAACCTTTAAAGATTACTAATATTTATTTTCTCTTTGATTTTGATCCAAAAAATTGAAGGCTTGCCTGTTATAAAAATATTCTATAACAACCTGCGCCCCACAGTTTTTCTCTCATTAGATTCTCAGAGGAACTATGTGTATTTTTCAGGGTTAAAAAGTATATAGTTTATTAAACACTCAGGGTCTTATAAACTAACTCTATGCAAAAAAGGTAGATCTGTTGCTACATGGAGAAAAAAGATCTTCCGAAATTCATTTTCTTACACACTCACATACACACTTTTGCATTTATATAAGTGTAAGGATTTAGAGCAGTTTCACTATTGTGATTGATAAGTAGACTACCCAAACAAAATCTATACCCATAGCGAGAATTATTGCTCGCAAGATTTTGTTGACAGAATATTGTTGCATTATAGTAGATCATCCTACATAGTACCATGATGCTAGAAATGTTAACAATGACGTCAAAGTTTATCGAAATGTTCAGTTTACCGTTTACAGGAAATAATGCAGTTACATAATAAAAGCTAAAAGCTACTTTTTAACTCTAAAAAATCGGACTTTTCCAACGAGTATTTTGGGTAGAGCCGCAAAACTTAATTATTAGCTATAAGTACGAGAGGTTAAGATTAAACAGAAAGTAGTAGAACTGTTGTAATAAATTGTACCTACCCATTAACATAAGGTTAATATATACAAATTTCATATAATGAGAGATAATACATTATTGTAAGTACATATACATAGTACATTATTGTAACTTAATAATTGTGTTTAATAACTTTTATCTACTGATTTCAACCTGAATATTAGATAATAAATAATTAATTATTCGATGTTAAATATGTATGTTCTCAAGATAGAGAAGAGTGGCGCTCTCTCGTTTCGGAGGCCAAGACACACTTTGGGTCGCTGAGCCATCGGAGTTAGTTAGTTAAATATGTTCTCGTGTTCCTAAAGTGTTTAATTAATGACTAGAATTTCCCTTAAGAAGTTTGTTCGTCTTACACAATTCCATAAGAATTACTTTAACAAAATTATTATTAATTAATGCATTACATTTGATTGATACCAGCGCCACTTACCTAATGGTGTCAATGTGTCTTCTCTTGGGTCTCTATGCCTCCGCCTCTCTCGCCTCTCCTGGCGGTCGCGGGCCATGATGGCCGCGATGGAGAAGTCAGTGGCGCAAGGCCGCGCGGAGCACTCCTCCTCCATGGCGGAGCCCTGGCGCTCCCGACCCTCGCCCTGCAGCAGCATCAAGTTGAGCGCCTCCGAGCCCACGGTGCCTCCGCGTCCTACCGACCACGCGCTGTCACCGTCTGAACATCCCATCGATGACGCGGGACATATTCTTCGCACCTTCGAATTTAATCAGCTCTCTGCTGACCGAAACCACTTGTTGAATCTATCGAGTCTATCCAAACTATTGTCGATTTGGAGTTAGCAGAGTTAGAAACAGAATTTAAATCGCTCAAGTTTTGCTAGATCTAAAACAATCACAAATATTGGATAACGACAACACAAAACAAAAGAAGAACGTATTGAAATCGTGTGAAATATCGTTTGGGGCTAGTTAGAGGGAAATGTCACTGTTGGCAAGTTTTAGCGTATCGTTGAAACTTTTTACGCGCGTTGATAGTGCGGGCGGCGAAGCGGACCGGTGCGGCGCGGCGCGCTGGGGACTCGACTGAGGCGGTGGAGCCCAGCCGGCGAGCAGGGAGGGGCCTGCATCACCGCCCTACGCCACCACGCTCCGACCACGCACACACGACCACTTTTTTATTACTTCTTTCTTATTAAGTCCGTCCCGCTCGCGCCGGTTTCTCCGCGCGTACCGTCCCTCTCGACGAGAGTTTTTCTCCACGCGATAACTATTGAAATTCGCTAAACGGCTCACCGCGGCGCGGAAAAGGCTCTCTCGTTAAACGGTGTACCGATACTATCGAAGTATTTATTCGCATTACACAGAGCGCCGACGCTTGGCATCACTATTTATGCACTGTGAGAGCACCGCCATTGAGATGGCTATTACATTACTATGAGAAGATCTCTTTTGGAATATAAAGCAGATGATTAGTATTGTAAGCTGATTATGTTGTGGTTTTTTTGTTGGCAAATTAATTTAAAGTAGGTAGGTAGATACGAGTATGGTACCTATTAAGAAATTATTCGATTCACTTTTTTTTAGTTGACTGTAGTCTAATGCATGGCTGTATGAAGGTAGGTATACTTTGCCGCTTACTTAACTGTAGGTATACTGTGTGTGTATTTACTTTAGACAATAAAACATTTTGGTTATAATAAAATAGGCATCTATTTTTTTCTATTTATCGCTTCTGCAGTGCCTCTGGTATGTTCGCAGAGGCGCGTGTCGATGGCTTCCATGCCATCCTAAGAAAGAGGGCCGCGTCGCTGCTGAACAGGGTGCGGGGCAGCCCGAACAGCATACTGCAAGTTATTGCTGGGAAGTTCAACAGCCCCATAAATTTAGCATTGGTACGGGTTCTGATGAGATAGCTAATGTTTGATCATTGGTTGTCTCATTAGAGCCCGAGTGATAATAATATATTGTGCATAATACCTACCAGAATTTAAATAATTTACTAACATAGTTATAGTCTTTCATTGTTTTGCTACTAACACTTGGGCCATGTTGCCAAAATAAAGAAATTTATTATTATTATTATTATTATTTTAAATTTGTAAATATGTAGAGAAGATAAAATTAGGTATATTGTTGTATAATATATTTTTCTGTTGGTACTTAGGTGCTTAAAAATCAACATTTTATAATAAAATAGATAGTAACATAATATATAATTATGTCTACTTATTCAAAAGTGTTTTAACTACTGGAAACCGTTTATGATTCTACCTATTATGCTAAGGTGCCTAGCCCCTGCAATATTAAGAGGCACCTAGAGCTCGTAATAAAAGTAGAGGTTTAAATTATTGAATTAGACGCCGTTCATTTATTACCCCTCCAGGTTAGCCAACATCTTATTTTTTAATTATTTGGAAATCGTAAAAATTAAATTATAAAAAGTTACAGTTACGATAATAATTACAACAAAATATTTGGAGAATGGGACGAGATTTATACATTTTCATATATTTATGTCAATGAGGTTTAAAGTACTAAAAATATTGTACATGTGTGTGTGTGTGTGTGTGTGTGAATAAGTCGTCAGTTAGTTCTAATATCGATAAATTATGTTGTAATCTACCAAAATTGTTGTTTAAATAGCATGTGTTACTAAAAAAAGCCCATAGCCTAGCCTTAAATCAATAAATACTTAATGATTGGCCTTCACTCGTCAATCATCAATCAATTTTAATACAGTTAAATTACCTACACCCAATATGTTATGGAGTTCTATCCACACAAATAACCTTCTTCCATGAATAATTTCATCATTATTAAAACGTTACTAAGAACGTTTTAATAATAATAATACTAAGTCTAGTAGACGTAGTAAGTGGTATAGTCAGTTCTGCGTATCTACCAAACGACGCATTGACGCACTCGGCACTACCTATGTCTATCAATTTTCCTATATAAATATTATTTCCTCTTAGGGCCGGAATTTTAATCCATAGTCAAAGATATTAAATTAAAAATTTAATCATTATTTAGTAATATTTTTATTCATTTTTATTTGTAGTTATTATTAGTTATTTTTGTGTTTTATGTAGGTAAGTGTAAGTAGAACTTTACTGTTTGTTATCCCCAAATAAGTATAAAACAAAGTTGTTAACCTTAAATACGGGTCAAAAACCGGCTCATTTACCTAATTGTAGTTTGAAAATAAAATTTTGAAACAAATTTCACATATTCATGACTCGATAAGAATGAATGTAGTAACTCACCAATTGCAGAAATCAAACTGAGTGCTAAACGCGCGCCGAGAACCCAACGTTTATGGCGCTAGATCAAATTTGCGGAAAATTAAATTCAACGACTCGCCTCCACTCCTGAAATTATAATAATTTATAAAGGCAACAAATCAAACTAACCATGTCGCTTTGCTATAAACCTTATCGATGATAAGCCGGTAATGGCCGCACAAATAGCCTTCGGCATCGGCTTGTAACGAATCATATTAATTATTTCGTATTAGGTATTGTAAATCTCTTCATTTGCCGTGAACAAACTCAAGTTTTGTTTTCAAGGTGATCGTATCGGCTGATAACAACGTCATGGCAACCATGACTGCTGTCAAGTAATTTTTTTATACCTGTCGTCATGCTTCCATACGTAGATATAACCTACCACTATACGCAGTGCCTACAACATTATGTTGAATTTTAATCTACAAAAACTTTAATAAGGAAAAAGTACTGTGTGTTCATATCACTGAGTGAGAAAATGAGCAGGTCATTTGCCAGTTCATAGTCACCACACCTGCTTTTAATAATTGCAATGCCACCCAGAAGTTTGCATGGATCATCGAGATATAAACGGTTCCTAGATTTTATCGATATATCAGTTTTTTTTAGCTCTCGTGTGCACAGTAATTTCATTGAGCACTTTGTGCTCCACAAACTGGAATGCGCGCTTGCCGCTTAGGTAGGTACACATCACTGTTTGGCAGCAGAAAGATATCCGGCAATTTAGGGGGATTCATATCCTTAAGCTTTCCTTTAGCTTTGTTTGCACTAAGGATCTGTACCTACTAATGAGAATTGAACTTGGCATTGAAAAATATCTTGTTCAAACAAGACAGCTGATGACAGTGTCGAAATGGCAAAGTATGAAAAATAAAAACCACAATTTTTTCAGAGTCAACACATGTAGGGAACTATACCTGAATCTATACTAATGACATATGTGCGTATAGTGAGTACCAAATAATACAGTTATGTAGTAGATACGAGTACATGCTCCAGTTTATCTATTTTGGATAATATTGAATATTGAACAAATATATTTTTTCAAATGGTCATTATAAAAGTAAAATAAAGCCATTGTATTTATAACAAAATAAATTTCATTAGTACAAAATGTTTTCAATTTCATAATGTCAAGTAACAAATAATTATCTAAAAAAATCACAAGTTTAAAAAAAATTACGAAAGTTACTTGCTTCCAATTTGTCACAAAACAGTGTCATTGCACTTTTTGTCAAAATCAACGGCCACTTGTGATTAAAATTTAAAAGTAGCGAGCAAGTCGTGTGAACGCACTCGCTGCGACCGACGACGAAGGGGGACACCGCCCACAGTAGGCGGGACTTGGAACTACAAATGAAACTAAACCTTATATCTAAGACCATAAAGTCTAATTCAGAGAGGGTTTTACGATGCATTTAGTGCAAGTCGGTGGGTGAGGCAATTCCTGCTAAGTAGCGTCCGAGTACTTCGAGTTTGCATACAAACTTCCCGCGGCGGAGCTGAATTTAAGTAGGGCTCAAACTTGGGACACTTTTTAAGGACTAAAGAAAAATTAAGACGGGATTTGAAATAAAACTTACCTACTGGTTTACTCGCACATTTTGGAGAATTTGTATTTTTCAGTTTCAATATTTTATGTCATTCAACATTTGCAAACTTTAATTCAATATTTACGAGAAATAAATACATCTATTGTTGTAGGCCTTTCATCTCCAACTAAGATGTTTATCTCAAAAAAAATTAATGATATGTAAATAAATCCGGTTAAGGAATTAAGGATGACTGCATGGTAGAAAATTCTGTCCAGCATTAAGTCAGCCCTGTACAATGTCGTGTGCTAAACAATAATTAATCTTAAAATTTTCTGTGTCTTTATTCATCAGGCTATTGGTCCAGTGTAGGTTGATAGATGTCACATTACCACATACTGATTCCTTATTCTTCGCCAAAGACGTGAAGCGATAACATTGTATATTGTGCAATGTGGTAATTTAGGTCTTATCAGCATAAAGATATACTAGTATAACTAAAAGTATCATTAGCGTATCTTTACTCTTAGTCCTTAGATAATATATCATTTCTGTGTTATTTTTTTCTTCTCAAAAACAGCATGTCAGAAAATGCACATGCATAAAAAGTTCCTACTACAATAGCTCCGATATATGTATTCAAAATCCTACTTTCATTTGACAATAAAATTTTAGCACCATCCAGCGTTATTGAAACAGCTAAATCTCAGGCAATGTCTGCGGCGAAGATAATTCAATACTTGAAGCAATATGCGATATGGAACACCGTACATTATTGACGGGGATGCATGCATTCGGAATGACTTCGTGGTAGGAATTAGGTTTTCCTCTTTTATTTGTTCCTTGCAAGTTCTTACAAAAGATTCGTAGAGAATATGAATACTTTGTAAGATTAAAGTCGTGACCTCATGGAGAAGCTGGGGAATAATTAAAATAATTTTGTCCATAATTGAAACTGAAAAAAGGGTTATCAAATCCATGACATTTAGTTTTAGAAGATCTTCTATTAGAAAAAAAAATGGTATGCAAATATCTTATAGCAAGGATGATATTGCTGTGTGAAGATTGATTCGTAAAGTTTCGACTGAATTTGATGACATGACCTGACTTTTGCCTTTCGATGTAATACTCCTGCCACTGGAGAGATAGCACCTTACGTTCTGAATTAATTTATTCAGCTTACATGAACCCGAGAGTGTTTTAAAGTTAAGCATATTAGTTCGCGCATTCCCTGCATCATACATCTTTCCCTCCTCTGATTCTCAAAGTGTAACAAAACAAAGTGTACATTGTTGGCCATATTAGTACAGGACAGCTTAAAAATAAAGTAAAACGGCGTGACCGCTACCCCGGCGGTGAAGTACCGATCCATCTTACTTGCAGGGTTCTTTTTGCGTTGTGGCACCCACGGGATGAGAGATTGGCCAAAACGGGGATTGCGTATCTGGCAAAGCTCAAGCAGTTTTCGTTTGCTGACCAACAAACGCTACAATCACTTTTTATAGCTGCAACTGCTATTGTTTGTCAGTAGTTGCGACAGATTGAGACAAAAACTTACTTTTCTTAATAGTATTGTATGTTTCGCTGCCTGAAATTGTAGTTTATATGGCAATTTACATATTTTAGAATACCAATACCAACCATTACTCCAGAATCTAGTCCTATTTAAGTCCCATATCTAACGTTCTTTTATAGTAAGCATCTTATCCTACCAAAAACTTCTACCTACGCAACGACAAGCAAGCCTTCACGACATAAGAAAACCTAATTTCATAGCGTACCTAATACTAGGTATAAGTATACTATGCTATCGATGTGCTCCAGCAGCCCTATACGTTCTCAATCCAGCTGTAGCGTGGCGTGACCTTCAACCACATCGTCACTTAACATCAGGTGACTTGTGATCAAACGCTTCCCTGTAAAAAGTAAAAACAAAACAAGGTTTCAAAGGAATCCACATACCGTGTTTCGCTTCAGAGCAGTTTCTTCGTCGCGTTCACGTCGCCTGACCACCGCGCGACGTGGCAAGCTGCTACCCGCGCAACACGACAGCGACAAAACGTCGCACCCAAGGTTCCACGTCACATGAATAAATTAGGACGGTCCGAACTTAATTAATGTGCGACATACAAGACTACTACTCTTATCGTGATTAAGAGCTTCCCCATATTCGTGTAACTAGATTTGGAACGCCAATGAGCTGATAATCTAGAAACTGGGAATTAGGAAAGGATTTACACTACTTTACGAGATGACAGGTTTCTGCAGTGAGAGAGTGTGTTACGTACGACCGGTGTATCTAACAGGTTAGCGCTTGATCACAAGTTACCTGATGTTAGATGACTAAGTGGTAGAAGGTAGCGTGTCGCTACGCATGGACAAAGAACTGGAGGTTACCAGTATACACCGATAGATTCTTGGAGACAGATACTTAACTTGAAGATTGTTACTAGCCTACTTGGGTTGGTTTGTTGCCGGAAAAGCACAAGAAAATTCAGTACCAGGCTTACCATCAAGCTATGGTTTAATTACGATGTTTTCCTTCACCGAAAGCTCAATGCAATCGTAGGGTTCAAACCCGTGTTCTACAAGCTTTATATTCTCTTTAGAAGTTTTTAGCATTTTCCACACCTTTGATGCCTCAGGCCAAATGATGTTTACAGTTTTAACGTGCTTCGTATCGTATATTAATGGCAGAGTTTTGGTTTTGCATCGATAGCTCGATATTAACCTCTGCCAAGGGAAGACAATATAATAGTATTCCAAGTAGAAAATATACAAATCTACAAATGCATGTATCGTACATGCCGTGATAATACCCGGTTTGAGCGGACAGTCCGCTCTCACGGGACCCGCTAAATCGTATTGATTTCTCTGCCGCTTTGTTTATTTGCTCCCTTTCTTTTTATGTAGCCAACCCCAGCTCCTTAGAAGCAGATAGCTGACGTGGATCTCTTTTTGGAATATGTTTTGTTTTTTAGATAAACACGTTTAGATCAACTCAATACAAGGTTGGTACTTAAAACATAGCTTGTTTTTGCATGGTAGTAGTGTGCAATTGTGCATACCAGTTGGCGTTACCTCGTTTGCCAAATTAAAAAAAAAATCTAAAGACATTATTATTCTCAAAAAAACTACGGATTTCTAATACTAATAATACTCGAGAGCTACTTTTGCTTAACGTCGTTAACAACTGTTGGGCCGACTATATAACTGACCTTAATTATATTAGGTGATAGTAGACAAACGCGGGTGACAAAGTTCCAAGCCGTGCAATCTTCAGTAAGGACTTAAAGGTAATGAAAATTGATGTATTTACCCAATATCATACTAATATTATAAATGCAAAAGGTTGTGTGTGTGCGTGTGTCCGAATGTTTGTTACCACGTATCACCGTAACTACTAAACCGATTCAGCGGATTCAGTGGACAGGGAACGTGTTAATGAAATTTGGAATGGAGATAGCTTATACCCTGGATTAACACATAGACTACTTTTTATCCCGAAAAAGGGGAAGACGCGGGTGAAACTGCGGGGCGCAACTAGTATATTATATATTGTTATAGCTTACCAAAAGTAATATTAAATCGTTACACGTTATCAGCATAAGTTTGTACTAGGTGAAACTATGTCTAATCATAGTTCACATAGAAAAATTGTACTATAAATTTTCTTGCTGCTTGTAGTAAAAGTGACATGTAATAAAGTCAACAGTATATGAAAAGTTAAGCAAAAAAAGACCTCGCTGTTGTATTTTTAGCCACAAAAAGTTAGAAATGATAAATAAGAATGATATAGAGCTCCCTCCACATAGTCATAATGTGCAAACGCCAAGCTCTCCACGTTTTGGCTGACACTGTTCCAAGTGGAGGGATAGAGTATGGTTAGATTGAGAGCGGGTAAGTATATATTTCGACATATGCTGTATACGAAATATACCTCAAGCAGCGATATACGCAATGCGCGGAGGCGGTTGCATGGAGCAACGAATTGGACTGAGTTGCATACTTTGGACTGGGTCTTATGTTCAAAATGTAACTGGCAGTGGCACATGTTGATTATGACGATGAGATGATGATGAAACATTTTGATGCGATAAAAACTCAGTGGTAGTGATGTCGATTTGCAACTTACAGATCGTGGTTTCAAATCCTGCAGTGAGCTTAAGCTATTGGTGAAGGGAAACGTTGTGATGTACCTAAACATGGTTATTTTCTGGTGCTCGCCTAGATACCCTCAATCTTAAGAAATATATTGCCAAGCACCTATCATATTTATGTCCCATAGCAAAAGCCAGTTCATGATTCAGGCGTACTGTGGTTTCACCTTTGATCACAACGTCACTTAACATCAGATGACTTTTGGTCAAATGCTACCCTACAAATTGCACAGAATCCAATAAATTTTATGTTGTAAAATTTTAATCCTATATTTGCCCGCTAGCACTGCGTCCGTGCAAGAGGCAGCGAGGCAAAGCGAGGCGCGAGCTTGCTTTATCTGCGCTGGCTTTGCGCGAAACACTATATTTATTGGACAGTGGCGCGGCGTGGCCCGATCCACCCTCGGATGATCTATTCACTGCTCTTACGTTACCAATGCAAGGGACAATCGCACTAACAAGAACCACTTACAATACACTGGACTTTTTGTTCTTTATTGACGTAAAACCTATAGTGAAGTTTTTACTAATTTAAAAAAAAATAGCAATAGAAAATAAACTTATGAGGCGTTCTTTGGAAAAAAATTCCATAAGTAATGTTAGATTATGTTTTATGGTAACACCATTTAAGCAAATTATCGTAAATCACCTTAGCAGGTAGGTATGGTCGAAAACGGACCTACTCTAGTAACGCGTTGAAGTCTTTTTCTGGTGACATCGATCGATAATAATGATTAGAAAAAAACAAAAACGCAAAGTCAGTAATAAAATGTCTATAAATCATTTTGTCATTTATAACAAAGTTAATTTTATTATATTCAGTTGTTGTTTCGCAGTGTGCAGTGAAGCTGAAGTTGTTCCTCTTTCAAGTAAGGGTAAGTTTGCAGTGTCCAGCGGCGGCGGCTGACCCGGGCGGCGAGCGCACCCGGTGTCGCACCACTCCTGTTTTACGATACACCGCCAGTTTTGTTTCCAAGATTAAGCGAACTAAACTGCTGGCGTCTAGTACTCACTGACCTACCCGTTATTTATTGCTCCGCTCGAAATTCTCGTTTTCCATGCAAGAAAAACATCTGAAATCGTATTAGGAACGAATAAACCGCAGGGATGTCTCAATCGCGGTTCTATTTGTTCGGGAATGGTCTCCGGAGAGACGAACAAGATGGATCGCGGTGTCAACACAAATTTGCATCCGTTGTTTGTCTCCGCTAGCGTCGGCGGAAAAAACACCGCAATCTCTTTGGGTTTGGTGAAGTTGTTTGGCACCGGTAGCGGTTCGCATCAGTTATTCGCCGTGCGGCTGGCTAACACGATTATCTGTCGTTTGGAACGAAACGTTCTTTTTTTCTGTTCCCTTGTTTTCCAACTTACCCGTCTGCTCCGTGTTTTTCTGAATAGGAAATGGGATACGTCAGACGAAAAATTGACAAAAATATGGCCGATGGAAAATAGTGGGTTTTGCGATAGGATCTGTCGGATCCCGCGCTCGTTGTATGGAAAATTTTATTTGCAAGATCGTTTTCTTGTTTATCATGTTTTCTGTTACGCAGATTGCTTTTGCCATGCATACATAACATTGTTTCAGGCTTTTGTATCACTGTATTCAAATCGATGAAAACGTTATCGTGTCTGTTACGTGTCACAAACTGAGAGGTTAGACTGAAAGTGCGGACCACTGCACTAGGACTGGCGTCATGGGTGGCTCATGCCAGTGGCAAATAAATTCAAGGTACGAAACTTTAATTCAATTTGGATTGTTTTATTTAGCTACTATAGTTTTGCTAACGGATCAGCTTTCACAGTGATTGGAATCCCTTAATCAAAGCTAAATGAGATCTAACTCTGCTTATGAATTGTGTTTGATGGCTTACAATCAAAATCAGTATGTCTAATAATTTCTTCATTATTACATAGTAGAAAACAAACTAATTTATGAAAAAAAAATATTTTTTGCTTATTTTTATGTATGTAGGAAAAATGACTAAATCACAGTTTTAAATTATGTAATGATACAATGGATTTTGTAGTTTGCTACCGCCACTATAACTACGTCCATCCATTCCATCAAGTATTATGTTAAGCAATATTTCTTAAAAGTATTAAACAAATAAATTACATATCTTTAAATTACAATATATGTATATTGTATATGCAATACACACACTTATCCACTTACAACATGTTCCGTCCTCTCATTAGCACCGGTAGTAGCGAAGCTAGCACAAAAACGAGAACCGGCAAAAACTCGCCCACGAGTTGACACACGGGATTCAAAATATTTCAACAATGCACTGTTTCTGTGAAACAAGATGCTCATTTGTGATTTATGGACTCACTAAGGCGTAGGCGTTACAAATTGTTATCCACAAGTATATTCTGTCCTAATTTATTAGTTTTTCTGAAGCTTGTACGACGTGGGTGATGCAGCCACCGGATGAGTTTGATGATGCCTATAGGTGTAGTGTACGTACACGCCTCTAAATGCCTGTCCGACATAACAAAAAGCTAATAATCATTCGATAGCGTTACGGACCGATATTTAGTCATAAATTGCGGATACCTGAGAGATGTGATTGCGCCATGAATTACACAGCGAGCCACACGCAACTGGTCATAAAGATCTCTCTAATGTCTTCATACGGCACTCTCAACACGAACGCGGCGCGGTCGCGGCCGACGGAATAGATCCACTAAATAATTTCCCTGCGGAGAGTAGCTCACACGCTCTAGCCAAACCGCTGATTACGACTTGATTACACCCTACAAAAACTTTCATAACCCGGAACTTCAATTGCCATTAGTGAATAAAAAAACAATTATACAATCGCACCTCGTCCTCGAGATAAGTACCCTGAAATAAATATATTATTCACACATTGTAGTACCGCATAGGTGCCACCGCTCATGCACTAAAGTTGAAAGTAGTAGAATAAAAAAGGAGCACTACTTTTGTATATGGCCACCCCGCTGTCAACATCCCCCGTCAACCATCTTGCCCGTCATTCGCATTTTAGTGCTCAACCGTTCATCACTTAACCTACGCACTAAAAGTAAACAAGAAAAAACGTTATTATGCCGAAACGCAAGCATAATAATAAAGATTTTGATTGCATTAGCGATCAAATCAAAAAGTTACGGATAACGAAAACGAGTTCGTAAACAAGAGGAATCATCATCGTCAAGCGAAACGGAACATAAAAATAGCACAAAAGGTATGTACTATGCTCCGTGAGTTATCTCATTATTACGTACCTGCTATGCCCTTACTAAACGCGACAAAATGCAATCGAGTTGATCAACGGACTGCCTCACTGCATTAACTTATGTTGTACCCACAACTAAAAATATAATACCGTCTTTTGTCTTGGATAAATAAATCTTATTACTTTAAAACAAATGCACTTCGAGCTGATCTTTGGACTGTCTCACCGCATTTCGATTTTAAAGGTTTGCAAAAAGAATGTGTTCGAGCTGCTCTTTGGACTGTCTCACTACATTCTGCAAACAAATCTATTTTTTTCCTAATACCGTGTACATATACAACTCATTAAAATATGATGCTTATGATATTGCACGATCGGACTAGCCTCTGGGCTGTTCCACAGAGAGTATGTGCTATGTACCGTGAGTTTACTCACTATTATTTACCTGTCGTGACTCGTGTAAGTACTTGCTGGAAAAAAAAAAAAAAAATTAAATTTACCGTCTTTTGTTTTGCATACCTTATTACTTTAAAACAAGTGCACTTCGAGCTGATCTTTGGACTGTCTCACCGCATCTTGATTTTAAAGATTTGTAAAATGAATGTGCTCGAGCTGCTCTTTGGACTGTCTCACTATATTCAGCAAACAAACTTATTTCTTTTCTTATGTCGTGTGGTATAAACAACCTAAATTTAAATACAACGCTTATAATATTGTACGATTGGGCTAGCATCTGGGCTGTACCACAGTACAACATGATACTAAATACTAACAGAAACACTGGTCATGTGCAAAAGTTACTCTATTCCCAATATGACTTCACGTATCTACCGTCATATAACAATAAATAATTTCATTCAATGATCTATGGGAAGAGGTTATCGCAGATCCCATGTCATGTGATGAAGTCCTATCTACTAAACATAGATAGACAAGCTCACATTGAAAACTGCAAAGGCCGTGTCCAAATCTAGTGCTGAAGTAATATTGCTCCAACTCGGAAACCGCCAGTAAAAACACAGAAGACACGACGGCCAGCTTTTTACCAAAAAATCAACCCGACTGATCATCGAAGACGTCATCACAGCCGCAGCTGACAACCAACTATTATCGACGTTAGATGAGGTAAAGTACGCAGGCCACTTATCCAGTTCCTATAACTAATTGACAACACATCACTAACGATAAAACTGTTTTATCGTGAATCTGTGGCAACAAAACGGTATTTTAAGAGCCTGTAGTGCAAATGTGTTCTCGTTTATACTGCTCTTAACCACTCTTCTAAAGAGCTCCCTCAATTTGAGGAAGCCATATCCGACCTCGTCAAGATTGATGCAATGTCAATGTGTAAACCACGTCATGATCGGTCCGGTTCTACTTTCCAGCATTACTAAACCTAAATAAAAACTAGCCACTTCAAGCTAGAAGACTTACGCCTAGTTCTAAAACTAGTTTCTAGGGATTGTCCAATGACAACAATAGATTTCGTTACTTGGAATCAGGTGACTTAAGACAACACCCTAAAAAAAAAAAAAAAACTTATTTTTATGTATAAAATAATAATGATAACAAAGGATGCTTATTTTCTGCTGAAAATACAGAAAACACTTGTGATTCATTTTTAATAATAAACTTAGGTACGAGTTTATCTTCCTGCTGTTTGGTATTAAAACGGCTCATAAGATTTTTACCAAAATCATGATACCTATGATAAAGTTGTCAAAAATCGACTGGATACGCAATAATAATAATACGTATCCACAATACATCTTAACGACTTATGCTTGGTTTCAAGCTCGTATGTGAACTGACTGGATAGCGTAGAAACAGAACGTTTCTTTCACAGCTTAGGGTTTATCATAAACATAGGACTGAGCGTTTTGACCTCCTATTTTATATGTAAAACCTCTGTTTTATTTCTTGATACAATAAACAAATTATATACAAAAAAAAAAAAAAAAAAGTGTTTGTATATAAATGTTAAATCAGGCACTTTACACAACTTCTTGGTCTACTGATATCTGTTTGCCCTGCTATTAAGTGGATGGATTTAAAAAAAAAAAAAAAAAAAGGAACTATAATAATGCAAATTTTTAAACTTGCGAAGCCAATAGCTATGACCAGTCAATGCAAATTCCTTCCTCATTGCGTCCAGAGCTTGTATGGTGGCTTCAAGCCATCCCTTACTCCGTAAAACGGATATGGTATGAACATCATAGCTTAGAGTTACTCTCTGACGCCTCAACAATGGGGTGGGGCGCCGCCTGTGGGAAAGAAACTGATAAGAGGTCCGTGGTCCAACAATGAACGATAATTTCATCTCAATTAATCAATGAAAACTCCTAGCGGCGTTAATTCCTTTTTATATATTTCTTAAAGATTATATACCGTCTTACAATTCTTAATGCGCATAATTATACAACTCCTCTGCTATAAGCTACATCAACCGCTTGCGCGGTATAGAATTTCTACATTTGATGGATATTTCCATGTTTTATGGTGTACAATTATATAGTTAATCTATCTATCTATAGGAATACTATCTGGCAGTAGTGTGAACAACGGAGATTAGTCGAAGTTGCTGCATATATTAAGTATAAAGACAATGACGTGGCTGACGCAGCGTCGAGACGTTTTCACCCAGATATTGAGTGGGAATTTAAGAGAATGTGCTTCCAAATCAAAAGAAACATGTTTGTACTGCCCTCTCAAATAGACCTTTTTTCCTTGCTAGCCACATTAACAAATAATTTGAGCTGTAATATGTACCATGGCAATAAAACATTCGGATACATTTACCATTGCATACCCATGATAAATGTTGTTTATGGTTAATGTTTGGCCATCGTTCTTTTTTTCTACGCGTACCCTCTATTCTCGATTATCATAAAAACTCAGCGTAAAATAATTACGGCTAAGGCTAAAGGAATTGTAGTAATCCGAATGTGGGCCACACAGTCACCTTATCCGATATTTGGACAATTTCTAATATCAGCACTTTTTCGTTTTATACCTAACGAAAACGTAATTATCACCCACTTCAGCAAAGGGAAAATTCACGACAATCTTACCTTGACTGCCGGAATCTTACGCGAACGGCACTGCTAAGGCGGAGCATACCACCATCCTAAGTATATCGATATTATGCTGGCATCATCTTATGTTAATTCAACCACTAAGATCTCACATATACTAACATATAAAAGCAATAAATGTCTTCATTTGATTTTTTGATTTGCAATATGATGCACGCTTAAAGCGATGGCAGTTTTAATTATTATTTTTTTTTATTCTTAAAACAGCCGTGATCTTTTTTGAAGTTTTTGTACTCAGTCATTTACTTCCTGACCCAAATATTAGAGCCAGGTGTTCATTACGGTACCTACCACCTACATTAACTAGTTACATAGGGGCATTATTAGCCGTAATCGGATTACACATATCTACAGACGATAGAATTAAAAGGTTTTATAAAGAAGTACTTCGTCTCCTCACACCCAAGTACAATGTCACTTAGGATACATCCAAAGTACAAACTCTATCCTTAGAGACACTCGCAAAGAAACGTGTTACCCTATTAGCCTTACAACAGAATATAGGGTACAAATCTTCCACAAAATAAAAACCATTAATGTGGAATGGCACGCAGCTCAGGTTGGTATTAAATGACCAGACAGGATTAAGATATCCAAAGCAGGAAATAACGAACCTATTCGTTACATACCTTTTTTCCAAACTGCAAACATGTTAAGCTTACTTTCTTACATTAGTCAGAACTGCTCCTTTTCGTAAAAAATACAACCTTTTCTATAGCGTTTAACAAACTTTATGTTTTCACGGAAAAAAAAAAAAAAAACAGCCGCTGGTCCAAGGTAACCTTCAAAAGCCATTGATATCGCACATTGATGGCACACAGCACCAGCCACGCATTCACCTTTACAGCCCACCAGTTGGGCATCAAGATCAAAATCATCCGTAAGACTGGAGCTGGAGTGGTACATCTACCACACTAGGCAGGCTAGATCATAAAACACTTATAGATTCTGATGATCAGACTACATTAGCCAGAGCAGTCATACCTAACTAAAACCACGTTGATTAAGCCTCACAAGTACATTAATAATTAATTGTAATGTTTTTAAGTACTATTTGTAAAAATGTGATTTCCTACCAATTATAACCAAGAATCATAACTTAGAGAGAAATACATTACCATACCTACATTGACAATGGGATAATAAAAGACCATAATAAAATTACATTCATTTATTACAAAAGTTTAATTGTGATATTCCCGAAAATAACTCTCAATAACTACAATGTGTGAATAATATATTTATTTCAGGGTACTTATCTCGAGGACGAGGTGCGATTGTATAATTGATGATTAAACGAACTTACCAAGTGAAGTTCTATCATAATTATACGAAGCACCTCGTCCGAAGAGATAAGTACCTATCACCCTCCCAACCCCCAAATATCTCATTAAACAGCTCCTCTAAACTAAATGACGGGCAAGATGGTTGACGGGGGATGTTGACAGCGGGGTGGCCATATACAAAAGTAGTGCTCCTTTTTTATTCTACTACTTTCAACTTTAGTGCATGAGCGGTGGCACCTATGCGGTACTACAATGTGTGAATAATATATTTATTTCAGGGTACTTATCTCTTCGGACGAGGTGCTTCGTATAATTATGATAGAACTTCACTTGGTAAGTTCGTTTAATCATCAATTATTGACGCCTCATGATAGCAATTAACACCCGTCTATTATTATATCCAAATCTTTACTTTCGGTAGACCAGTGATCATATTTAATGAGCGGCTCTGAGAATGTTTTGAGAAGGTAACATTTCCTCGAGTTTTAATGAAAGGAAAACGTACCTTCAAACGTAATGTATAAGATTGATTTGGGTTTAGGACAGCAGTTGTAGAAACATATCACATAGACGTGTGAAGCTGACGCCTCTTACAGGCGGCGCGCGCAGACCACCCGCGCTCGACCACCGGCCGCTGAAGGGCGTGTGCGCATGGAAGCCCTCGAATAGTTCTGAGGAACTCGACAATGTCATATTTGCAAAAAAGGCCAAGATGCGCTTTTCGATAAAGAGTTCAACTTAAAAAGTTTTATTACTGGCCGCAATGAGTTCTGTCGAAGTACATGTAGCGATATGTACCTACGTCTATTTGCATACGTCAACAAGCTGACCCAGAACTGAGCTTGGCATTTTCCCTTGAGGTCATGTCGTGGTTCTCCAGTGTGGTCCACAGTGCCGTATATAGGGAGGGCGGTGCAAGCGAAGCGACGGCATAAGGCGCAGACACTTAGGGGGCAGCAAAATGACTAGGGTCGTAGGGGATTACGAAGTTTAAGAATGCAATTTATGTGACCCATGTGTATCTATAGTCAAGATACATAAATTTGCACCTTTTCCGATATTACCCTCTATTTTCTAACCTACGTTGTCAGATATAGGTACGTCACAATTTTTGCGATTATATATCTATTTATTGTCGCCCATTGTCATGAGGAAACTGGAAATCCGTAATCTTTTTTTGCCTAATACAAGTACAAAGTCAGAAAAAAACTCTAAATATTCACAATTACTTTGCTAGTGTTTTGTTTCCGTTACGAGATTTTACATCATAACATCTCAAAATGTTCACGCTCACTGCACTCGCGTTTTTTATGTAACAAATTTTAATTAATGTTTTCTCTGTGGATCTGAAATGTTTTTTCATCATGTAAGTAATTATTGTTATTCAATATGCATTACGAATTTAATTATTTTGCGTATTTTATGTAAGTACCTACCTATAGGTATCTAGTATGGCCTATTTCATATTGTTTTTTTTTTTGTTGTTTTCCTCTTCTTTTGGGTTGTTTTGGAAGAGATCGCTTTGAGCGATAAAACCGCAACTTGTGACACTTGTTGTGCTGGTTTTAAATTTATATGTATTGCAGTGTACTAATAATAAGTGATTTAGGGTTATTCTAGGTTTTATTTACTTAGGAGACAGTAAGAGAAGTATTGTGGTGTATCAATGACGAATGATTCTATCTATTTTATTGCCTAAGTTTTATTTTCTAATTGAATCTTGCCCCAATAGCCTATTTACGGCACTGGTGGTCTGGGAGTGGAGGCGCTGTCGGCGCGGCCGGTGACCCGGCACGCGGCACGCATGCTATGCGCCGGCGCACACAGCCTCCTAACCGCTTAATAAATGACCAGTGCACGGCATTAGGCGGATCGCATATATCATTTATGTAAATTGTGACGAAGACATATCTAACTCAACCGTGCGCTGCCTTCACTCCACAAAACGTACATTCCGAATCAGTTTGTTATACCTTTAAGAAATAAATAGTTACTGCTTATTATGGATAGTTTGGCTTGTCACGATAAGAACTTGCGGTTTGAACGATCGCAATGCTCGTTTCGTCAAGAGTTGATGTGGTGTCATTAATTTCAAACATATCATAAAGTAATAAATAAGCTTCACTTTCAAGGATCGAGCTGAGGTTAAATGACTTTATTAATGTCGAATACAGCACAGCATGATTTGCCAGGTGAGAATACTACGTTCGTAGGTCTATTAAGTAGTTTTAAAAGATAATGTGGTTTTGTGTGAAGGTTTTGAGCTTTTGTTACTGATATATTGAGTGTATGCCACCCCATTGAGCAAGAAGGGCATTGACAAAGGAGTACCACCCTTGTTGTTGTGTTGTGACAACTGTTACTTGGTAAGGATAGTGCAATGGCTGTTAGGATGATCGATTAGCAAATCTCTCATATCACGACATGTATTACTGAAGATATTCCAACTCATGATTAGACGACGAGCTTCGGGCCGTTGTATGTGTTATATTATATCCCTGTGGTTTTATCCTGAACTACTAGACAATTCCAATGTAGTTATAATATGTACATGTGTGTGTTTTTATGTCACAAGAAATGTTTTAAACGTTCATTTAAATTAAAAACTTCTCAAATGATCCTGAGATCACGTCTATTATTGTTTTGATAGGTTGACAAACAAAAGAGCAAATTCTTTTATTACGAGGTCGTTTGATGAACTTACTAAAACAGAACTATAAAATACATAAGTACTAAATGAAATAGGTTCCAGTTCAAAAGGAGGTCCAAATACAAGTCCCCGGAACGGTTGACATCTGGCTGCGTCATACGCGGCTCGTTAGCTGCCGCTACGCTATTCATCAGATGAACTAGCTCGCAATTCACTGGTGACACTATTAAGATGTTTTCAGCCGAGCCCCATTCACCTAGTGAATTATTGTGGGCGTCTGTCTATTAGTAAATTAAATGTTGGTTACCCACAGTGAAAGCTAGCTGCATTTGCGGTTTGTGTGGCCTACACAATGACTTGTGAAAAATTGCTCACTTTTCGAGTTCAAGGACTTTGTAGTTGTTTGGTGTGTCCGAACGATTGGTGTTTTTGCTTCCTCGAATAATGATGCCTACTCAATTATTTTGAATCAAACTTCAATTGCAATCAATCAAGAAATGTTCCCATGTCAAAGTTAGCTAAATTATATAAAAAATAGTTCAAAGAATGTTTTTATTTATTGAATGTGGTAAGTAATCTTTGTTACTTATAATTATGACTCTTAACGAAATCTGCTGTTTTGGATCGATATGTCATGTCATAATATGTCATTTTAGTACCGGGGCTTGACGTACTAAAATGACACATTATGACATGACATATCGATCCAAACCCGCGGATAACGGATCAGGATCGATTATTAATTTCGGGCATAAATTGATAGAAAAGTACTTACTTGGTAACGTATGGAACATCTTTAGATCACAAGATATTTTTTCCCTACAGCGAGGTGTATTTTGGTAGTGATAATAGTGAAACAATACAATAAGAAACGTGAAATGTTATGATGTTAGAAAAAAATATTAGACCGCCATGTGGTCACAGACGGAGGTCCATGTTTGGACACTTCTGCGCCCCCTGCTGGTTCGCAAAACTACATTTTTTACACACCCACATCTTGGTTTGTCAACTGGCACATTAGCCAAGGTGTTTTCAATCAGGGTGGTCTATTTTTTTTGCCTTTTTTGCCCCTGCCTTAGTCTGTTAATTGCTGACAATTGTGATCACCAACCGTTTGGGTGAAGAGAGATGTTTCCTTGTACCAGATGTGTTAATAAAATTCTATTTAATGGTAATGAATAAACCAGTTTTTGTCACGACATCTACGCGTCGCGCCCAACGCACTCAGTATCGTTTATTTCACCCTCTTCCCGTTACCTGATTTTGCTAAAACTTTGCATCAATGACCATTGCGTTAAAATACTATTTATTGATATAAAAGTTTAATTTTGAATACTTTGCGAGTTGTGATTAATTAATAACGGGATATTGCCTCACGTATCACCTATCGCTGTGTTTCGGCCGACTCACTTGAGAGCCAGTTTCCAGTCCAGGGGTAGCGTGGCGCCATCTTCAACCACATCGTCACTTAAAATCAGGTAAATAGTAAAAATCAAGTACTTTCGTCCTACAAATATTGAGTAGTAAACCTTTCCCCATATACCAATGAAGTGCTCACCTCGTATTTTTGCCTCTTAACCTAAGAGGCGACGTTAAAAAAGCCGCTCCATTAGTTCGGTAGCACCAAGTACTCCTCTCAGGAGATAACCGGGCCATATGCAGTTTTTCTCCAAATCTATTTCTGGTGCATCAAGGGTGATGGACTCGGCGCCTGCTGATGAGATTAACCACACTTTATTGGTACACCGCCGCTTAATACGAGTATCAAGTAGTCGGTGCCATCGACGTCTTTGAAAAACTGGCGCCAGTAATTCGGTATCTATCGTGAGTACTTGAGAGCTTTACGAATTGTAAATAATACTGTCTGAACTCCATTGAAAAACACGTAGTACCTACTTGCATAAAAATGTATAGTGATCTCGCTTAGCTTAGCCCTTTGGTCTAAGCGAGATCACAACTTGTTGCGCACAACAGATTTGTAGTAAAAACATGTTTTCTTGATTTACTTATTAGCTGACACCTGAAGATAAATGTGGGTATGCATGTGGTACTTATATGTAGAGAAAAAAGAGCTCAAACATAGAAAATTGAGTTAACCCCCTAAGCAGTGTTGTATAAAGTGTATCAAACTCAATAGATATTTTTACGTTTATAAACAGTTTTCCACAGAAACTAACAAAAGTTGCACTTTTTTTATATAATATAATTATATTTAAACGCGGAATAACCTCAGTATGTTAAATGAAAATGTGTTGACAACAGTGCGGGCCTCGAGCTTGTAGTGTATAAACTTGATCAATAAAAAAAAAAATAATAAAAAAAAAGTACAATATACAACTATTCCATCAATTTGCAATTGGTTGGTCCCTTTGTTCTTTTGCATACGAACGAATCAATAGTTTTATTTTGTACCGGGAGCATCGGCTGTGATGGATTATGGAAGATGAAGGAATATTGAAAGTACCTCGATTATGTTTGAACGCAATTTAAGCACCTGTAGTTCTTTGTTCTCTCCGCACGGGTAGCGTCAACAAATTTAAATGAACAAGGAAAACCTTACATTAAATTATATCACAACACAATCCCGTGTAATTAAAAAAAAACTAAACCTTAACTTTTAACAAAACAAAAACCAACTTCAGGTTCCCTTCGGTTTCTCTGGTCTGCCATCATCAAACCCTGATTTTCTTATCATGGGACCACCTTTTAAATATCTTCTTTCCAACAAAAAATAATTTTGCAAAACCAAAGTCTATATTTGACGGAGTTAAGCCCGAACATAAACATACATCCGAATTGAGAACCTCCTCCTTTTTTGGAAGTCGGTTAAAAAAGTTATTGAGGTTCTAAAAAAATTTTTCTGTTTTCATATAAATATCCATTCGTTTTAGCTTTTGAACTAAGCATTTTTTTTTAGTAAGGTAAGCCACAATGATTAAAATAGCGTTTTGGTAATAAATGGATGCCTTTTGTTTTTTGTAGGAGTACGTAAATGAAAAGTGACAAATTTTTTCTCAAAACATAGTTGTCTTCCTGACGGTACAAGTGGAATGAGTGTTGAATTGGAGCCCGTTTTTTGCAAATTCGGTCGAGGTTCGATCGGTATCGGCCTATTACCGCATAAAATAAACCGAAACGATATCATTTTATTACTGAGACACTCACATGTATGATAGAACCAAGATACCTTCTGCCGTAAGTGCTCAGTGTTCTGCAGTGGTATTTGATATTTGAGACGCTGATGCGAAATTCGAATATGTATGTATATAATAATTATGTGTGTATTTGCTTGTGGCTGTGTATTCTGTTATGTATGTGTTTCATAACTTCAGTCTGTTTCTGAAGCAAAAAGAGAAAACAAAGCTTAAGTGGACATTCAAACAGCATCATCTACCCATGAGTGACATAAGGGTCACAATCGTTGTTCAAAACCCAAGCTCCATGCTCAATAAGTATTGGTGAATAAATACATCCCTAAAAGCACTTATCTATGTAGTATTTTGTCATTCTGCAAAGTTAAAATTTGACATCATTCCGTAACATTAACTATCAAGAATGTTAAAAGTAAAAAGTGAAATAGTGCTGGAAAAAACATCATGTATGCTTAAGATGTAGTGAAATTTATATCAATCAAGCATGATTATCAGCTAGTGGATAAAGCGGTCCACTAATTACCTTCCTTTACAGGACGGTGTTGATGATGCGAGGTTTTTGCTCGGAGAAGCGGCGGTGGTAGTCGCCTTGTAGCGCGTAAACGGTACGACTAAACGATTGGCCACACGATCAGCGATTAGCGTTTTGATAATAGGTACAAAAGTTTCTCGTATATGCTTCATTATTAGCCGAAGAAGTTCGTTACTCAACATAGCCTCACCCTTTGAACGCCACCATGAACGGTTACCATTGCATTTATCGGCTCCCTGCGACTCTTACAATGTCGTCGGTCCACCTAGTTAAGGGTCCTACCAACAGAGCGTCTTCCGGTTCGTGGTCGCCACTCGAGAACCGTTCTTGCCCATCGGTTATCGGTTCGTCGAGCGAAGTTATGTTACTATTGTACTATATTAAGGTCTCCAGTTTTCAACCTTTCATGTGCAGGATTTGGAACTGACACGTCTCTGTGACACACATACTCGTTGGTCTGCTATCAAGCATACCTGTCGGTGTGTTCCAGCAGCCTCCCCTAAGATCCTAAGAGCCATTTCCCAATCCAGGCACAGAGCGGGGTTACCTTTGACCACATCGCCCACTAAAAATCGGGTGGCTAATGGCAGTTAAACAAATGAATCAGACTTAGGCGCACGTTGATCGCTAGCTCTAGGACCACACATTCACTCTGCTAAATATATTGCTTGTGAGAAGCCTTAAGAGCTTCGCCGATATATTAAAGATTATACGATATGACGCCGATGTCGTAGAAAATAATAGCATCCATTACGAGAATTCTAACATGATGACAGATATAGATGTTAAAGACATAAGGCGATAATAACAGTTATCTAACTTGGTTATTTGGGTGGAAGAAAGAGATAATAACACAGTTATAGTGACGTCGGTTTGTAACCTGTAGGTTCGAATGCAGAAATGCAATGAGCATCCGGAAATGCAATGCGCTTGAGCTTTCTGTGAAGGAGTACATCGTGATGAAACCATAGCTTGATGGATGGCGTTTTCTTATGCGTGTCTGGCTATTTAGTCTACTAAAGTACCGATCGGTATGCTTCGCCAGCTTCACCATAACGAGCCATGCAATTCTCAACTCAGGCGTAGCGAGGCACCGCTTTTGACCCTGTGTGTTTGCAGTAGCGTTTACCTATAAGTTATCTGTATAACTTATTGGCAAACGCTACTGCAAGAAATTAAAAATAAATTAAAATTGAAAGGTTAAAAAGGTTGAGAGAAATACTTAGGTATTAGCTAGGACGTAGGTATTTATACTTATGTTGTGATGATATTTTATGTAAGCAACGCATGTTTAGCAATATTTAGTCATTATTATTTTACTATGAACGCAAATTTATTATTGTAAGAGTCCTCATTAGTTGTCATTAAACTCATACTGGTTAGAAAATCAAAGGAAATGAACCTAGGCGTATATAATTTAGTCAAAAAATCATTGGCATCTTGCAACAGCCTAACGGCCATTCGCGCTTATTGATTGAAGCTGCAGGCCAGCAGTAAAACGTCGGTGGTCGTAAACTGGCACTCGAGCCAGTCGCTACTGGCGCCCGCGCAACGATCAAAGAGCCTAGCCGACAAAGAAGCCGCCGCCCGCCCTCCTCCCGCCCTGTCAACGCGGTCACGGCCCACACTTAATTGCTCGCCCACGGCTAAAATTACAAGCGATGAATGTTATCGACAATTGAATATTAATACTGCGCATTTCCATAAAATTATTGTGAAACAAGATATGCGAATAACACTCGAATCGGGGACGGCGGAACATAAAATACCCAGTAAGTGCGCTGAAGTAATCCTAATCCAGCTGGAACAAGCCCAAAAACTGCGGGCGTCTCAAGATGGAGTCACTGTTTTAATTGGTCGTATTAGAGCTGAGCCCCTTATTAATAGGTTGATTACTTGCGGGCTGCCGGCGGCTGCGGTGCGGCTGCGGCGCGGCCGTCGCGTCGGACGACGCAGTACGTCTTGGATCTCAAGTTATGCAACGAGGTTAAGACAATCTCTGTGACTGCAGAGCTCCCAGTGTATACGCTATTAGCAAAGCCGTGGTAAATAGTAAAAAGCCGCCAGCTTTCTTGGAAAAGGGATTATTTTGCCCGAGCAGAAATTATGCCACTGGAATGTGCAAGTCCAAATCGAGGCATGATATTTTCGAGATTAGTCAGCTGAAGAGCTACGGTAATGCCAATGTTGCGAATGAATCTGTTTCACTTTGCGCTGTACTTCAGCGCTGGAAGTTAATAGCCTGAAGTCGAAAATACCAATATTGTCCGGAAATACTCGCGGTATCTGAGCAGCTGCCATAAATCTGCGAGGTGTCGGCCGCTATCGGCCGCGCACTCTCCGCCTGATGGTTTGTATCATTTGCAAAGCAGCTAAGAAAGTACTCGAGTCTGTAACAACAACTGCACAAATCCAATCTGGGCAAATACTTTGAATTCTATATCATATATGCTATAGCGCAATACGAAGAATAATCTTGACTGTTTAAGTTTTTAATCATTAGCTGTAGCAGATCGATTGCAAAGCTTACGTTTCCAGAGTAAGGCGCGCAATCGACTCATTCATCTGAAGAGTGTTTTATTCGAAAACAATGTTTGTTCAACTGCATCAATCAAATTATCGATATCGGTAAAGCGTAGCGTGGTTCAGTAGCACGTGGTGTTTGACTCAGTGAGGTAAGTGCTGCCCGCAATTAAGATTACTCCGATGAAGACACACGCTGAAGTGTTTTCTAATTACGTACGCCATCAATCCCGGGCTGACCGAAGCGCACCAGAACACCGCCAATCAAGTAATTGCATCGCGTGCATCAGCTTTTCGGCCCTCGATAATAATAGGCATTTTATTGCCCGTAATGGAGTCTCTAGGGCCGCCCGGTTAATGCTTGGCGTTTGGTACCTACCGACATCGCTGCTTTTAATTTGGATTAATTTATGCAAGAGGATGCTCGTAACGGACTCTAGTCGAACTTTGTTTTTGTAATCAATTAGGACATCGATTGTTGTACTGTTGATATTGCACGTTAATGGAAATTTGATATCGTTGAGTGCCGACTACTACGTTGATTGGTTCTAGCAGCACGCGACGTCATAAAAATTCGGTATGTGGGCCGTTTGGTGTGATTAGTCATCTTATAATCCGAGGTATTTCTCCGCATCAGCTAGTTTCTTTGACGCGGCATAACGAAACAGATTTCAATTTGTGGCGCGGTATGCCGTCAGTGGATGACCCGCATAAAGGAGGTGATGCTAATCGGACAGGTGAGCTGACGTGGGCTCGCATACCGGAGCCAGCCCGAGGACGCGCTAAACAAACCTCGTGTTGTGATCGATCGATGTTTTTACTCCTCACATTTTGACTAGTTTCCATATTTAGAATACTTTAAGGCAACGAAATGTGATGGATCATCAGCTCAGACAGCTTTGCTCGTATCGTTTCTATCTGACAACAGTTACGCAACTGACCAAGATCATCGATTACATACCGTTCGTCCTAGATGTAAAGTAAGAAAAAAATAAACAATGCACGCTCTGAACTCGAAAGTCACATGATTCATTGAAGTTATAATACGGTAAGCTCCGAAACCTATTGCAAAATTGACTCGTTTCGCGATAGTAATACCTAATCAATAATTGAGCGCATACCTATTGTGCTTGTAATCCCTGTACTAAAAAATGTAACCTTGTGTGCAATTACAGTAGTTAAGCTATCGATAGGTAGACGAGACGGGAAGCTCACTCAAGTTCAACAAACGAGAATCAATTGTTAGAGACCAGATCACCTATCACCGTGCAGCGTGTTCGTAAATCATGATCAGCCGATGATCGGACGTGATGCGACGTCAGATTAGGACGTTCCTAGCTTTTTGTTTGTAATTTGTGTTTGCCGCCAAGATGGCTGGACTATGCTGGATGACTTGCGCGCCCTCGGCGCGGCGGCGGCGGTTGGGCGGCAGCGACTCGGTGAAAGAAAACTATCACATTGGCATTCAGTTACTTAGCTTGCTTTATAATTTATCATTCTCTTTGCGTCATTGATTGGATTGTGAAGTATGTGCGTTTGAAATATCACGGTGGCTTTTGTTGTTGTTTGCTTTGAAAGGTTCACTAACAAACATCCTCGTGGATAAGTTGGGGATTGCCAGGGCTAGCACCGAAGCCGCAATTACCGGCGGCTTTGCGTCGGTAGCGAGACCGCCGAGCTTCCGACTTGAACTACTAATCGCAAGGGTCATGAGGACACCCCTAATCTACGCTCAAATGATACGTGACTTCGTTTAATTATGTGCAGTTGTTTCCAGACGAGATTTGATCTCCATCTTCCTTCAAGGGCTATTTGGTATGTCAATCTACAAACTGTATTTAAAATGTTTTGTACGTTCTGTTTTTTTAGTACTGCAGAATAGATATATATTACAACGTGTAGTACTTAGACACACAAATCCAAAAAATCTTCTAATTCACATATATCGTCGAACTTATTTCTTGTAGGTAGGTAGGTACATCTTGTACATCATTTTGTACATCTTCACAAACAAAAACTTGCAAAAAGGTAAACTACACTATTTTTGCATATTCTTTCATGCTTCAATCCGTGTTAAAACAGGATAATAGTATCAATAACACCGAATATCCGAGTGACAACAAACATCGGCCGAAAAGCCGCTTTATAATCGGCTAAGGGCGGTAATCCGTCACAAGCAATGTGACAGGCATACAAGGGCACAAAGGATCTTTATATGGATCACCACAACAATCTTCGTGCTCCATAGTTACGGAAATGTCAGAGCATAATAGGACCCAATTACTGGATAAAAAAATACATATCGACACATTTCACATATTAACGACATACACTTATTATGATTTCTTAGTACCAAAACAAATGTAATACTAACCAAAGCAAAATTTTTACATTCTAATTTATGTGATGCTTTCGAGTTATCCCCATACGTTGAAAAATATTTATTCTAATTACATACCTGTCTATGTTCACTATGTTGTAGTACTATATTATCTTTTCGGTGCTTATCTTTAAAAAATGTAATCGGTACATATTGCAACGAAGCCTTCCTGATTCACAACAAAACTATAAAAATACCGTTTTTATCATGTGTTTGTACGAGTATAATATAGAAAATTAAAAGCCGAACCTTGAAACAAAAGAATACGAATATAACGGATAAAAATAAAACAAAAATAATAATAAAATTGTTGCTGGCCAGTAGCTCCATCGTTTTTTTTTTCTTTATTTGTTTTGTTATGACGTCGACACGATTAGTGTATTTGCCAGTGTCAAGTATAAAATATTTCAAACTCAGAGATTTGAATCAAGTTTAAATGATGATGGTGATGATGATGATGGGATGAGGATAGTGTTTAAGTAAA
Organism: Opisthograptis luteolata; assembly: GCA_931315375.2. Lineage (NCBI taxonomy): Eukaryota > Metazoa > Arthropoda > Insecta > Lepidoptera > Geometridae > Opisthograptis > Opisthograptis luteolata. The sequence continues at coordinate 5,495,210 of OV928034.1, forward strand.
GTAGTGGCGCTTTACTTAAACTTTACACGGACTTTTTTGGAACAACTAAAAAAGTCACTTTCACAACTTTATTTCAATTTCCCACACTCGTACACATTAACGAACACATAACGGTTAATAATCCACCAATATTACACATTATCACTCGAAGAAACACAAGTTTTGGAAATAAAAACAAAATTTACACGTTGACAATTCTATTGCCGCCAAAAAAGTCCAACAGCAACAGTTCTTGCTCAATGTTTTGCTGTCGACTTTTTTGGCGGCAATTGAACTGTCAACGTGAATTTTTTTTTTATTTACATAATTTATATTGTGTTAATGATATTGGTAGATTAGTAACCATAATGTATTGAATATTACCATTATGTCGGAAATTGAAATTAAGTTGTTAAAAGTGACTTTTCTAGTCTCTCCAAATAATCCGTGTTTTGGTTAATGTACCACTACTTTACTTAAACACAAAGGGGACTAAGTACTTACTCTCTTTGGTCCGGCTTGTAGTGGGTCACATCATCTCATCATCATCATCATCATTAAAATTTAATATCATTTATACATTTAATACTTGACCATTGACACTGGCAAATACACTAATCGTGTGAAGCCATTAAAAATAAAAACTTTTTCTGTCATCTGTCAATCCAATTTATCGAGTGTTTATCAAATCCGTACCTCCACCTGCCACTGTCTGTCAATTAAATTTCACAGCGAATAACATGAGATATCGTGTAAAAAACAGTGGTTTTCTCTACAGCCAGATAAGTATCGATATTCTGGCAGGGTAACACAAAGTTGTCTCACTTGAATGGACACTGTCCCGGAGAGTTGCGATCTGGATGCAACGGGAAGTGTTTAAAAAGCAATCGTTCATGTTTCTTGACAGTTCGAGCTGTATAGTCGAAATGGTAGACTGGATAACGTAGGACTTGAAATTCGTTTTGGAGTAGATATGTGTATCATCTCCATCAATTTCGTTTTGTTTTTCAATAAGAATTATGTTCTTTTATATTTGGTTTTACCGCTTACAGGTCAGCGTTTGACCACAAGTCTCCTGATGTTTTAGTGACGATGTGATCGAAGGTGGCGTGGCACCACGCCTAACTGGCTCTCAAGTGAAAAAACAAAAATTGTGTGAAATGACTTGGACCGAAATTCAAATCACATTATTTGTGTAAAATTACTTGGATCAACTCACGCGCCTGAAGCCTCGTTGAAGTCCGAGGAAACTTATCGCTGTAGTCCCGTCCCTACCCTAATTAGGTATGCGGCTTGTACTTCTATCGTGCACTGCTGGACGCTGCAGTCCAAACATCTAGTTTCGACAACAGTGACCAATGATCTTGGCCAAGCTTTTTGTGTATTTAAATTGACATTCCAAAAGGAGACGCTTACTAGAACATAAAGAGTATTTTTTCTAACGTTTATTCATGATCAAAATTCCCTTAAAGCGTGGAAAAACAGATTTCTGTCGAGCATGTTCCCACTTTCTGTCAGTTGTTGGCCACGGTTAATTCTATTGTTGAAAGTAACCGTCACTCAAACGTCAGCGAGCAGTCAAAACATCAAAAACTACTGGTAAAAGATATTCTCGCCTTATTTTTCGTAACACCTAATATTTTTCATTCGTTGTTATGGTCATAACAAAACAGTGTTGTGAAAATAATGGAACGAAGCGAATAGATTCCGAAATAATATTGTTTTTTTTAAAACACTTTTATTAGCTTGACTTGTAACTAACTAACTAACTAACTAACTAACTAACAATGTAATCAAATCTTAGAAGTCAATTTTCACCCACTTCTAATTGTCGTATCGACTTGAAACTTTGTATGTGTATGTAATCCTCGGTGACAATGCAATAATTTGGTATCATCGACCTGATCTGATGATGCAGCCGGAAGGTGGGTAGGGCATCTCTGCAGTGGCTACTAGTAAACCCCTCGTGTTTGGGCTCATATGATTCGTCTTGATGAGTCCAATAGATTGAACTTGGTGACGAGGGTCTGATGATGGAACCGAAAGGTGGGTAGAGGATCTCTGCAGTGGCTACTAGAAAACCCCTCGTGTTTGGGCTCATATGATTCGTCTTGATGAGTCTAAATTGAACTTGGTAACAAAAGACTAAAAAGTAAAAAAATAAAAATATATAGTTTAAAAAAACTAAAAAAAAACACTTTAAAAACGCACTGAAAAATATAAAATAATAAAACTGACTTGTATTTGTTACGATATAATGGTTAATTCAAAAAGTGTGGAGCGCTTCTTTTACTGGGTAAATAAAAGAACACACAACCAAAAAGCGCTCCACACTTTTTGAATTAACCATTATATCGTAACTAATACAAGTCAGTTTTATTATTTTATATTTTTCAGTGCGTTTTTAAAGTGTTTTTTTTTTAGTTTTTTTAAACTATATATTTTTATTATTTTGTTCGTTAAGGTCCCACCTGTCACATCGCTTGACAACTATTGTGAAAACTAAAAGAAAGAAAGTGGAATCTAGACATCAGATTACAGCTCATTCATTCATCTTCATATTATAGTAGAGTCAGCTTGATATTCCAACAAAATTATTGTAACCATGATCAAAAAGTATTAGATAAGTTCTAACACATTTATTTTTCAATTTCATCAAATCAACTGTTTATAAAACCCTAGCAGAAGCAATTTATATTTCACCGAAAATTACAGTGTAGGTATATTAAAAAGCTACTGTCTAAATAATACAACAAAAGAATAGGAAAATAATTCAGCTGTTGTTTTGTGAGTGGCGTAGAGACATAGAGCCCATCTGTCTGCGGTGCGCGCACGATGATCTGACCGTACGTGTGGAGCCGCGCTCGCTCGCCAGCGGGCGGCATTCGGCAAATTATAGACAAATCTGAGAAAGGTATTATTTTTTCAACGCGCTCGGGTGAGAAATGCGTGATTGGGGGCCGGCGCGAGATTACAGGCTGCGGACGACACGCCACCGGCAGAGACCTCTCTCACTCACTTAAAATCATTATTTAGCTATAATAAAGTGTTAGAATAATTATTATTGCTGCCACCCATAAAGTTAGAAATATGCAGTTACACGTAACATAGCTTTTGTGGGCAATTTGTAAAGCATCGGCACTTTTATGGGCAAGCTAAGATATAATGACAAGCTCTAAGTTCAACCTAATGGATATTTTAAATAGTGCTTTATTAGATTTGCAACCAAAGGTCGCTCACTAATCAATACAGAACATGTTTCCGATACCGATCCCATTAACTTTTTTAGCTTCTGCTCGAACGAGTGTTTAAAGCAAATTACCCACTCAAACCCAATTTAGGACGATGTCGGCGATAATATATAGTCCATAATAAATGTGGAATAGGTAGACGCCAATTTTGACACGTCGAATATTGCGTTAACTGTCATTAGCAATTTTATGCAAATTCTAATTTGGATCACAGGTTTAAAATGGGTAAATTAGGGAGGAAATTATAGGGCTCGCGCGCCGAAGGATCGTTTATGATGCGTTGCCACGGGCCGCACGTCTGTGCCGCGCCGCCTCTGCGCGCCGAGTTTCAGATAGTGGCCATCATTAGACTATTGAAGCGATCAGCCAATAACACATTCATTACACTCGGAAATCATTTTGAACATACAGCTTTCAGCTATTAAAACAATCTTAAAAATCCCGCACCTGCACTAAACCGGAAAGAAATGAACTGTAGTTTCGAAGAGTATAAGTTACAATACAAAATTATTGTTTTTACTATCTGAGAACCACTCGAAGTTTCTAACAAATTAATATGTGTGTTTGTGCCGTCGAGAGCGGCGGCTCTGCAGAAGTCTGATTACAAGGCGGCTGGTAATCGGCCGACGCGTCCCACCCTATACTCAACTTAATGCTCTCGCAATTTCACTCGAAATAATGAACGCAATAAAAAAGGTTTCGGCACAGTGTTGCCAGATGGATAAAGGTGAGTGTAAGGTAAGAAGTATCTTGGAATCCTCCAAAAATACGTCCCGCTTTTTTAAGTTCTATCTTATATAATATAAAAATCAATTGCTGTTCGTTAGTCTCGCTAAAACTCGAGAACTGGCTGGACCGATTTGCCTAATTTTGATCTTGAAATGTTTGTAGGAGTTCAGGGAAGGTTTAAAATGTGACTTTTATTGGCGATACGAAGTTCGCCGGGTCAGCCAGTTATTAAATATATTTTTTACGGTACCCTGTGTATGATTTTATTTACTACTAGCTATTCCCCGCGGTTTCACCCGCGTGGACTATATTTTATCACAATAAAAATGTACATCCCGGGGTTGTTACTATCTCCATACCAAATTTTATCATGATTGTTATACATATATGCTTTTATTTACTAAGATAACAGAGCAACTTACTACCCCCTACTATTAAATATAAATCGTTAAAATTATTGTTAAAATTTAAATTTAGTTTATTTCAAAGTTGGTATTCTAAAATGATGCTCAAGCGATAATTAATCAGTACCTACTTATGCACAGATTTAAGTCTGTACTTTCATACAAATATGTCCCTGACGCTACCCAAGTATTGATCAATAATCAACCCTTGAGCGTCATTATTAGAATACCAGCCTAACACTACGAGAAAGAACTCCGAATCTTAAGTATACTTCACAAATTGTTAGTTTCTTTTGGTTCTGCTAATATAGCAACACTAAACAAGAACTGACGACGCGAGCTCCACTACTCTTTCGTATTGATCCCTTGAAGATGAGCCACGATCATGTTTTGATCCAGCGAAATTGTTCTACGAACCACAAAAATTGCTGTTTTCGTGATCGAACCTTAGTAATGAAGTCGATGTTATTTTGGCATCAGTGGCAGATGGCTCACAGCTCAATAATTGTATTTTTTGAATACCTTAGGGTCCTTAGGTAGCTAAAGATCAGTGGTAGTGACGTCAACTTGAGACCCGTAGGCCGTGAATTTCATTAAATCCTGTACTGAATTTTTTTTTAATGTACAAATTAATGTAGCTAGGTATACAAAAAAAAACACTTTAAAAACGCACTGAAAAATATGAAATAATTAAATTGACTTGTATTAGTTACGATATAATGGTTAATTCAAAAACTATGGAGCGCTTTTTGGTTGTGTGTACTTTTATTTACCCAGTATAAGAAGCACTCCACACTTTTTGAATTAACCATTATATCGTAACTAATACAAGTCAATTTAATTATTTCATATTTTTCAGTGCGTTTTTAAAGTGTTTTTTTTAGTTTTTTTAAACTACATATATATTATTATTTTTTTAATTTTTTGTCGTTACCAAGTCCAATCTATTTGACTCATCAAGACGAATCATATGAGCCCAAACACGAGGGGGTTACTGGTAGCCCCTAAAGAGATCCCCTACCCACCTTCCGGTTGCATCATCAGACCCTCGTCACCAAGTTCAATCTATTGGACTCATTAAGACGATTCATATGAGCCCAAACACGAGGGGTTTGCTAGTAGCCACTGCAGAGATCCTCACCCACCTTCCGGTTGCATCATCAGACCCTCGTCACCAGGTCTAATCCATTGTACTCATCAAGACGATTCATATGAGTCCAAACACGATGGATTTACTAGAAGCCACTGCAGAGATCCCCTACCCACCTTCCGGCTGCATCATCAGATCAGGACGATTATACCAAATTATTGCATTGTCACCGAAATTACATACACATACAAAGTTTCAAGTCGATACGACAATTAGAAGTAGGTGAAAATTGACTTCTAAGATTTGATTACATTGTTAGTTAGTTACAAGTCAAGCTAATAAAAGTGTTTTAAAAATAACGGATTTTCATGAAATTAATGTCTAGGTACCTCATGTATAAAAGCAAATGTATCCTAATTCATTATTCTCTTATTTGTTTTTTTGGATAAAATATTGCAGTAAAACAGTTTTAAGTAAAGATAGCGAGCGAAAGCAAATCCAACAATTTTAAATTTTACTATCATACAAAATCATATATTTTTATATCTTGTTTTATCTATCATATTTCATCGAGTTTTATCTTCACTAAGCTAAGAATTTTCCGCCTAGCACTTGGAAACTTCACTTAAGTCTCCTTGGACCACATTGTCACTCATAAGGCGACATAACATGATCAAACGCTACCGCTTCCCTACCTGTAGAAGGTAAGAAAACACGATTGTCTATCAGCAAATGTTTTTAAAATGTTCTTGCCTACTGTGATTTGGCTGTATATTTATAATGACAACAAAACAAGCATGTCCCAGTTATGTCCCAGTTTGCAGAGCAGATACGTAACAGCGGTTAGGCGGAGAGATAGCGCGTCCCCCGGTAGCCCATCTGATAGCGGTGGAATATGACGACAGTTCGCAGCCTCCCGCCAGCGACCGCCCACGAGATAAGCACAAACATATTAGCAATATATTCGGTACAACAACCTTTTCACTTAGATTGTCCCGATCGTTTGGTACTACGTTCAATTAAAAACGAAGGAAAAGTCTTATGATGAGAGAAAGAGAATCGAACTAGAGCGCGGTTTTAGTGTACTTTCAAACCGCTGTAAAAGCTTCATATATAGGAATAGCAATGCAGAGAACTTCAGTACCTTCTTTCAAATAATGCATTGTTTATTAACGATAGAGCAAGTTAGTTATAATAAAATAACTAAGTGTTAAATATCCCGTAAGTTCTTTGTCATCATTATCATCATTTACGTTCGCGTTGTTGGCTCTCATCTGTATTATCTGTATATATAATAATATATCCTTTCAATTAGGTATACCTATTTGAAAGGCTTTGTCCTGAGAGACTGACTGACTTACAGACTAAACCATTTGACGTAGAGAATTGATATTAGGAGCGTTTGTTATGGAGGTGTGTAAACGTTACACCAAGAAAGGAATCGCACCCATTGAAATGGAATGAAATGAAATAAAACCAATTTGGATATTCAGTTTCAATTCGTATGGAATTTTTTAAAATCCTACGCGGGCGAAGTCACGTGATAGGTCGCTAGTTCTCTAAAAGAAAAGATGTAGGACTGTAGGTCTTTAATTATAATTGAATATAAAAAATGTTATACAGCATAAATCTTTGCCGATTTGTCCTCGCAGCACATTACATTTTATTTCGAATATATGTGGAAATAATCTGTTGATTCTGCGAAATCAAAACTGGAGGAAAGCTGGAGGGTGGCTGTTGGTGCGATGAGGGGGTAGGTGGCAGAGATAGCGAGCTGCCCGGCTCCGATCTGATACTGGCTAATACGACGACAATTCGCAGCCTCCGCTCGAAATAAAACAAAACTCTATGTGCGCCTGATGTAGGTAGAGGTGGAAGGCGCAATGGTAGAGAGAGACTTTTGATTTTGTTTTTGTGCGCTTGCTCGAAACTAAAGAGAATTCATTCATTTTTTTTTTAGTTTCCACAGATACAAGTAATTTCTATAAGCGGCGTCCCAATTAATTTAAATTTGTTTCATGAAAAAACATGGACACCCTAACGTCTTTCATTCTAAATGTTATGTACATTTTAAGGATAGGTAGGTACTAGGTTCATAGTTTCTATGGATGTATAAATTTAACTAAGAAAGAGATATTAATACATACATGTTAAGTGCCATAATATATACAATGAAGCCTTTGTATTGACGTAGATGTTTTCACATATAACATAAATAACTACAGCATGTTTGTGTTACCAGTTTACTAGTCAACGATATTATGATTACTAAAGCTTTTACAAGATTAAACTGATAGCGAACAGAAAACTTTACATTAAAATGATTACCTGCTAACGTTAAAAACTCAAAAGTCAATTAACAGAACTTCCCGATATTACACAAAGCGACAACATCAAACAATAATTTCAGAAAAAGCAATTATCATTATACAGATAAGCGAGGGTCTGAGGCGATCGCATTAACATCATAAAAGGGGCGAAGTTTGTCTACGAGCCCCCGGGACACCCGTCGCCGACGAGACAGTTACATATTACGCAATAAAGAGCTGTTCTCGCGAAAGGAAGTGTGAAAATGAACAACATCAAGGGGTTATCTTGAATTACTCACTAAAAACTTATTGCTGGAGCTGTGTGAGGGTGAGGTACGTGCGGGTGGGGCGGGGTGGATTTGCCGCGAACAGATAAGGGCGCGCTATTGGGATCGCGTCGTTCTCATCCAATTACACGGTCGAGCGAGCGCGGCGAGCGGCGAGGAGCGAGCGGAGATAAAAAGCGGAGCAGCTCGCTGTCTCCGCGGGGATTGTCGCTCGGCTAACATTTTCACCTACGACCCGTCCTTTGTATCCACCAACGCAATTTGTGTCTCGACTCGGCACGGTGACAGCTCAGGCTCCTCCGCTGCGCCAGGAGCAAACCCTCATCTAACACAGTGGTACTGACGTTGCTACAATTGCTTTTCATCTTATCAAAACATACACGTAGGTACATCGAAAAAAATCGGTTAATTTAAGTTTCCGTTTGAATCGACTATAGTTTAGGACATATTGTGTTTGTCAATAAATGCACCCAAATAGCATTTTCCGAGGAAAGTCAGGTAAGCAAGATAGTTTTCGAAAATGAAGTCGCTCTTACGATGGAAAGCAATCTAAGTAGACGTGTTAAGGGAATTGCCGACCGCGGTGCCCCGCCCGTGAGGCCGCGGGTTCTTGATTCAATTAGGGCTGATGCCGCGGGACTTGGAGCCCGGCGATGCCGTGAGTACCCCCATTCACCCCCTTCAAAGTCGAACAAACTTGTTCAAGATAATGGTGAGTTAAACAAATATCTTTCGACTTGAGCTGGATTTCGTCTTTCCGGTTTAAAATTTTTCTTACAGCTTATGTGCCACCAAGCCGTTTCACGGCTACCCCCAAAACCATAATTCCCGTCTTAGGCTTAGTAGTACCGTAACTTAATAAATAACAGTGACATTTGTTTTCGGTACTAAGCCCCACCCTCTGTCACAAGCAGAACCCAATCCGACAGCGCGCCGCCGCCGTATGTAAATAGTTTACCGAAAGTCGCCGCTCGTCCATCACGCGTTGTCACATAAATTATGCCGCGGCGAATCCGCGGTCGAATCATTGTTTGACTTTTATCTTATTACGTACATCTCCCGATTTTGTTCGCGTCATATTTCTTCTAACTTATCGGCTTTTATCTATCGTTTTGTGGAGAGTCGCGCTATCGATCACTCCGGCCGACAAATAATGTCTCCGAATGTTTTGAGTGGATTAAGCAAACTGTCGGTGTTGGTCGGCCGCAGTGATGACTAATGCCTTCCAGAGCTTATTTGGAGCGCGTATCGAGTTATTATCGCTTATCTGATGATGCGCCTGTGGCCCGGCGCGCATGCCACACGGGTTTCGGCATTTCAGAAGAGGCCCTGAGACTCCTGTGGCGCTCTCTCTACCTCACCGTCACCGGTCACTCGCGCCGTGACAAATGGCTGATCTTCTCAAATGTCTAAGAATTATATTCCATTAATCGCAGTAATAAATTAAGTCACGCACTCGACTTCCAAGGAATGTCGATTTATATAAATATCCATACCTTGGCTCGATCACGACTTGCACTTCTTCATATCGGAGACAGGCAAACTTATCAAGGACTCGCGATGGGCATAAAATTACAGTACGTTAAAACGAAGTGTCGTTTGCGATGACGTCACTTTAATCCTTTGATATGAGGGCAACAAATACGAGCGCTCCGAAGCCAAACGGTAGTTGCAGCGCGACCCTTCGCTTCCTATCTGGAGATCTGGTGTCCGCTGTCACACGACACCTCGGTGGTATTCACCGGATCCGCGTTAAATTAATGAAAACATCCATCCATAAAGACCTGAACGCCTCTGCCTTTTTATGAATGAAATTCCAACCTGCACGGTTTCGAATCCTTTTTTATGGACATCATAAATTAAACGACCAATTTCCAGCGAGTGTCACAGCACGGATAAAGGAATCATTTTTATAATATCCTTAGCGCTTAACAAGGGTACAAATAATGCCCACGCGTATTCACGCGGCCATAAGTCTGGATCGGAGAGCTGCCCACTGACTGCTAAACTGTTAATATAAATAATGAACTGCGTTATGGGCTCGTGTGGTAGGTAGCAGTTCGTTGACTAACGATCCTTTTGTACTCCGAGTCGTAACTTGGTGTCAGCTTTCCGACTGTTTGTTGCCTGCCAAGCAAGTTTGTTGATATTGGTATTTTCATACAAATCAATTTGACTCATCTTTATAAATAAGAACTGGACACTTACCTTTATTTAAACGAAGTTATAAAGTTCGTCATAAAAAGTAACAATCTTCTATATATAGAATATATTATATTAAAGAGTGTGCAAAGGAGCTGCAAGATTTTATTCCTATTTTATGCCTTTCCTAGTAGAACATAGTCGATATAATACACTTACATATCTGTTATAAAACATCGCTCCATTTTGCACGAAATTATCTGGTTCTTCATTTATAGTGTGTAAAGAAAAGAACACCTTGCATCTTCCTTTTGCTTGACTACCATCTAAAAGTATTTTGACTCTTCTCTTGTTATCCGTACTAGCGACTCGGCCCGGCTATGCACGAGTGCAGTACATGTGCTGCAGCGAGTATAGAGTTTATACAAAAACCCACAGATCAGGACAAAAACCCATAGAAAAAGCATTTATAATTTATTCCGAATTTTTCATGTTTAATTAAGTATGCATTTTCCGAGTAACATTAATTCTATGTTTTCTTTTGGTCGAGCCATCCTCGAGTGACGGGATGATTACAAACGATTTTTTATTTCTATAGAGAGAAAAATTTGATGGTTATTTCGTTCTGGATAAATTGATGGAACCGATCTCGATGAAATTTGGTATAGACATAGTTTGAACCCTGGAGGAGGACATACGATACTTTTTATTGCGATAAACTGTAGTCCACGTCCACGTGGGTGAAACCGCGGGGAACAGCTGGTTTATGTATTTAGAACATTGCTACAACTATTACGTAGGCTATTGTGCAAGTTTCCATTTGTTCAGGTCTCATCATCCACTTTATCTTCCCTCTTGTGGCAGCTATTCGCGGTGTAACGCGATACGTCTGAAGGAGCTCGTGTCCTGCCAGTGGGTCGCCCACCAGTGAGGCACTACTGTGAAACGAGCGACTGACTTTATCCTAGCCTTATTTACGCTAACGGTTTTGTCGGGTGGCACACAGTTATCTATACTAATATACTAACTGCGCCCCGCGGTTTCACTCGCGTGGACTACACTTTATCGCAATAAACAATATCTTATGTGGTGTTTTAACTATCTCCACTCCAAATTTCATTAAAATCCGTCGAGTGTTTTTGCGTGAAAGAATAACAAAACAAACATCCGTCCATCCTTACAAACTTTCACATTTATAGGATAGGATAGGATAAGGAGAAAAGATTTGATTGTTGGTTGGTCTGGATAAGCTTAAAACTATTGAACCGATCTTGGTGAAATTTTGTATGGTAATAGTTATATAGAAATAGTTAAGCCTGTAGGTATTGAAAAATAGAAAAACTTTTATGCCATACACTTTATTGTGACTCCCTACTAAAAGGCGCGGGTGAAGCCACAGGGTGGACTGTTAGTATTTGGTACTTTTCACATTTCATCACATCTGACTATCAAACTTATTATGCGAAACTTTGTGCATGAGTGTGTATATTTGTTATTTCTTCAAGCAAAAACGGCTTAGCGGATTTCAGTGAAATTCGGAATGGAATTAAAATCCTCAATGTCAATACTACGTCCGTTCAAAGATTTAAGCATATTTCTAAATTTGTTTTTATGATTCAAGTTCACAGTAGCACAAGCAGGAGGCAAAATGGGTCCAGCACTAATTTATAGTTCCACGAGACAACTGGCTGACTTATGACATCTGCTGCGCTCCCTGCCCTTTTGTACACGGCACTCACACGTAGGGTATATATGTATCACAAGTAGGTAGGTATAATAATATTAGTTATGGGTACTCGATACTTCAGTCATCGCAAGTAGCAATGAATACAAAAGTTTATTTTTTTACAGGGTAGCGTTTGACCTCAAGTGACGATGTGTTCGAAAGTGGTGTCGTGCTACACCTGGATTGGGAACTGGCTCTCAAGTGAGGCTACTGGAACACATCGATAGGTGGACATCTTCTTCTTTCTTTATACCCAGTATATTTGTCATTACGAAAAATCACGTGGGAAAAGCTCTAGTGATTTTACAGGGTCAATTTTGATCAACCAGTGTTGGCAACATAAAGTGTGGTTCATTCAAAGTAATCGCTGGTAGCTTCGTAACGTCTTACTTAGTAACTTTTGCTCTACGACTTTCAATAATTTATTATTCTATAAAATTAAACAAAAATCGGTAGGTTTAAACGATAATAACACTACCTACGCGTCGCACCGTATGCAAATTATTGCAAAAGAAAGTATCCTATAACTACATATAATAATAAATTATAAGGAACAAACAGCTGTACAGAGAAAAATACGGGGTTGCAAGCGGGGCGAGGGTTGGTTTTTGCACTGATCACGGTCGTCAGTTACGTTCCTCTTGAGGCATAAGAGCATGTCTTACACTTCTTCTGTCTTATAGAAAATGACAGAAGAAGTGTAAGACATGTAAACAATTGCTTCAAATAATATTCTGGCACACGTACCTATAGCATGAAAAGGCCTAAAAAAATGTTAAGTTTAATATAAAGATACTAACGGTGAAAGGTTTCTGGTTAATTAAAATGAATCCTGTATATTATTTTGGACTTTCTGTAGTCGTAGTTAAGTGTATTTTTCTGTTATAAGAAGTGGTATATTTCAATATTAATGAATTCAAAATCTACTAATATATTTTTGATCTCGTGCTAGCCTGAGTATATCCACAGCTCGAGCAGAGGTTACTACCACTCGATGCCTTATTGTGAGACGGTATCTACCATCGCAAAGTACCTATCTATAGGTAAGTACCTCCAACGACACTAAAGTGTCCTTATAAATGATTAAGTGTTAAGTTACGATGTTTGCAGGCGCGCGCGCAGCGTGGCACCTCTCCATTCACTGTCCACTGTATAATATTACCTTAACGCCGAAAATATCAAATCGACAGGAAGATGTTATCGCTACGGAATGTTATAAAATTGAATATTCTTAACATTTACCACTTAGACTCGACAACACGGGTCACCCCCGCAGCGCGCCTCTTCCGGGGACTCGGTGGTGCCTTACACTAGATATCACCTTTATTCTACCATCAACTACCATAAGATTTTTATGACACATTTTATTGAGAATAGAGACGTTATTTAATATCGCTGTTAACGTCTCTACAAAGTTTGAATGATGTTTTTTAGAACTTTTTCTGCTTGCTGTGTTGTTATTCTTACATGTTATTGAGTTTATTAGAATCAGATGCCATAAATACTTTATGGATATGGTCGCTTATAATTCACTTAACTGTGAAGGAAATAAAAAGAAAAACGGAGTGAATTAATGGAAAGTTATATATACATATCTACTAAGTTTGTTATCATAATATATACGGTATACGTTATGAATTTAGCATCTTTGTGTTATATGCATATATCAATAGGTTTTCGTTTTAATAAAGCCCATTTCAAAAGTTAAACTAAATAATTATAGTAGGCAGCAAAGTATGTTTTGTAAGATTTCAACATATTGAAACATTTAATGACAAGAATTATTATTAGTGAATTTTAGTATTTTTTTACTTATTGAGTATGGTAGGTACATAATTAGCATTTTGTTGTTGACTGTAAGCTATAGTATAGCTATCTGTTTGATAAATATATAAATGACAAATAACGGAAAAAACAAGTGCATGCTTACAATTTAAATCGTTGTCCTCAGACGAGGATTCCTACCGTTTAATAGTTATTTAGATGTAGCTATTCAAATGAGCTGATTGTTTTATTTACATAGGGAACAGCCCACATACAGCTTGTTGAATAAACAAAGAGACACATCGCGTATGACGCGCTGCGTGACATATCACGCTCCGATCCCACCGCGTACGAGCATTAAATTGAAACAAATCCATAAAAATATCTCTTTAAATAGGTATTTTATTCGCTAGAGCTTTTAAAAACGTATAAAATACGTAATATATTCAAATCGGTGTTTGTTAGTTTCGCATTAGATCCATAGGCTATTTATCGAGTCGACTGCTAGCTATTAGGCGACGGTCGTATTTTCGGAACCTGTAACATTGGATGCGTTATAGATAGAGTCATAAGAGTCGTGAGAGCAGCGGGTGGTAAAGTTATTAGCGCGCTAAATTGATTACTAAAAGATCGAGTGTGGGCGCTGGAACTTCGTTTCGTAATCACGTATTTCTGACAAACCCATTTACATATTATTACCTAGTATTAATTACTGTATTTATATCTGTTTATTAATCAGACCAATTAATTTATTTCGTGTTAAGATACTTCTAGAGTAGAAGTTTTGCAGATCAAATAAGATTTGTGTGAATTAGGCACCATAAATATTGGAAATTATAGACAAGTAGGTATGGTAGATTATGTGGCATTCTCTCTCTGTGTCTCTCAGAGAGAAACCTGAGTCTTAAAATATGAAAATGATGTCATATAAAATATTAATTAAGTACACTCACCAGCGCACACTTATCTGCAAAAGTGTAAAACGCAGCGAAGCGCAGGACATTATGTAAATCACGCAGGTCCGCGGGAATACAACAACGCTGCAATCTAGGGTCGTACACGCTGTTGTAGCGCTAAATCTCACAGATGAAAGCTGACACGAACCAAACATACTGGACTGTGACTTTGAAATTCGTTTAAAAACAATAAACATCAACAAGGTACATGTCACATCGAATATCAATGAATAGTCGCCGGCGCGCACGGAGCTGCAAAAGTGTAAAGCGCAGCGAGGCGCGGGGCGTTACGTAAATCACGCGGATCGGCGCCAATTCGACAGCGCTGAAATACAGGCTCGTACACTTTTACAGCATTAATGCTGACAGGTGAGGGCTAGAATTTGGGACATCCATACACTCATCTTTTTTATACATCTTTTTTGATCCACCATAAACAGCATCGGTCAGTCTTCCGTGCGATGCAGAGACTGTGATGGACTACTTAATAGGTAAAGCCTTTTCAACATATCAAATTATGTCGAATATATGAATAAAAAAGTTACCGCTGTTTTGCATGTTACAGGGGATGCTACATCTATACATACAATATTATTTCACAACAACATCCTTAAATATCTCGAATTGATTTAACACATAATAATACATATATATCATTGATTGACCGATTGACAGATGGACAAGGTAAAACTAAACCCTCAGTGTAAACCCTACAGAAATTGATTAAATAAACTAATTAACATTTCAGACTTGGATACTAATCAGTAGACTATATAGGCAGAATATAAATAAATGAAACACTAGTACTAATCAAACAAAACTTAATGCAACTTCGTTGTCACTGGCAGTAACCAATAACGTAACGAACATACATGCCGACAGTGCGATAAGCGCATGTAAAATATACCTATAGTACTCAAATGAACCTAGATTACCGCTGCAAGCTGGAACCTATTTCCTCGACGAAAATCAGTCAAAGCATCCGAGGTAGTTTGAAAAACAGAGCTGCATTTACATAGTTAATATGTGAACGCGGCTCATGGTCCCATTGCCTTATAATTACAATATGTTATTAGTACTGTAACATAATGTGTAACGGTAATAAATTTATTATTCATCGATTAATTTTATTTACAGGGCGAGCATACAAATTGCAAACTTACAGCAGACATTTCAATAATCAACTCTTTTAAAATCGCGTTCTTTCACTCTGAGCCTACGCCATAGACAAATATTTAATTCACACATAAGGTGCCTTTTAGAAACAACATTTGTGAGGCCGAAAAGTTCTCATACGCACTGTAAAGAAGTTCAACCTCGCCTCGAAAAGACATTATACCTACGCACTGGCTGAAGGTCCATGAAAAATGGCTTCGCAGCGAACCTGTTAATAAACCACTTACCTAGTACATTATTACTCATAGCAAATAGATCTGCATTACGCTTCAGTTAGTCTGGGAAATTATGATTCATGCATTAACAAGATTATTTATTGTTACACGGATAAAAACTCAGGTGGCAATGTCCAAGTGGAAAAATTCAATGGATACACGGGACATTACGGGCTACCGGCCGGCAGGACAGCATAAATGGCCTAGCGCACTACAGAACACATGGCTCGTGAAAATTATTGCCGGGTGGATTTTTCGAGAGCATTAATGCAAATTTATCGAGCCGCGCAGCGCTAATTGCGAGCGACGCGAGCTCGCTGATTGTTTTCTCGTCCGATTTATGGCAACACCTATTGCCGATTTAAAGCTTTAATTGTAAACGATTCACGTGTTTTATTGGATAGTCGGAGCTTATTTATTCGATTGCTCTCTGTGCGGTTTCAATTATTGATTTTCCGACAATGCTGTCCTTTCTGTTTGGTCTGACACGCAGTTTTTTACGTTTCGCATGTACTTTATGGATGTAGACTCACGTCATGACTTGGTTTACTGTTTTGTCTGTTCTGTATATTCTGTGATTCAATTCAAACTGTAAGTTGTTAATTTTGGTTTTTTCTTTTACTGCAGGTAGCTGACTTGATGAAAAAAGTTTTTTCATCAGTTAATTACACATACACATTTTAAATATATCATTGCAATAACAAAATAATTTCAGTAATAAATAATTTCAGCACAGCAAATCATTATATTTATTTCATTTTGCTAAGTTTGTTGTGCGACATTTGTTATTGCGCCTACGGCCGGCGGGCGCGGCGGCCTACGAAATTGTAGCACGTTGAGTGAGAAGTGGAAAAGTGTCGTAAAAACGAAGAAATTGCCTCTCGGTGAAGGCAGGGAGAGATGTGTTAATAAATTAAGTGACGTCACATCTGAGCGGTTTACAAAGTTAGCGGCTACGGCTGCGGGCGTTTCCCGCCTTTTTCGCTTAAACTTTCCACGCCGCCGGCACCGGAAGTTCGGCCATTATTATTTTACGCGGGCAACAAGCGGTGCGATAATATCCCGCGCTTCAGCTCCAGAGTTCCTTTAATGGCTGAACGTGTCTTCTTGCTCCTGCCTTAATAGATGTAATAACTTAAACAAAAAAGCAAGATTTATTAAAAGTTTGTTCACTTCAATCGAAGGGACCACTCCCGAAATCAAAATTACCCGTAGGTACCTCCAAAACAAATTGTTTCAATAAAATCGGGCTGTTGGTACATTTATGTATAAATTAAAAAAGGTTAACTACTATGTTTTGTCAGTTTTGTCACGTTAACTTTGTGAGTACAGAATTATTTTCATAGTTCTGTTGATAAATTGTTGTAAGTTTTTCATTTTTTAACTTAACGTGGTATTTTAAAAACGTTTGTCTTAGTAAGTATACATTTCCAATTTACAGCATTTATAGAGAATATCTCATACCTAATTATCGTGTGTTCCGGCAGTTTCACTTGAGAGAGCCAGTTTCCCAGTCCAAGTGTAGTGTAGCGCCACCTTCCACCTCATAAACGCTCAACATCAAGTGACGCTCTAGTATAAGAAGCAAAAAAAAAATAGTTTTGCCAGTTAAGAACGTTAACAATCCTCCTCTTCCATCTAAGTTAAATAGCCGACCACCCTAAAATCCTTTGGTTTCCAATTCCTCACACGTCACGACACCGCGCGGCGCGTGTTTTGCGTAATCCCGCACAAGGCTTAGTTAGTCGTAAGCCGGGTCGGGTTGGGTCCGGCATGTCTCTTCGTCTCGTAAATCAATCCTGCCCATCTCAGGAGTAAGATTCAACGGTGCGGTGGTAAGGAGCTATCGGAAGCGGCTTTATTTGCGGTTTTTTGCGAGTATTTCGCGTTCATGTAGCTTTTAGCGGCCGGTTTGTATGCTATACTTTTCAACTGTGTTGGTTTTATTCCGATGGCCTGAAAAACTCCAACACCTAGGGCTGGCCATTAGACCATTCGCCAACCCGCATTGCACCCGCGTGGTACAGTCAGCAACAAAAGTAGCTGATCATACTAGATTTCCTAAATGTGTTTTAGATCAGTATGGCGTGGGTTTTTTTACATTTTACAAGATAGCGCTCTGACCACAACATAGCACACCTGATTTTAAATGATGATGTGGTCAAAGGTTGGTGTTTAAGATGATGCCGGTAATCGGAAATTGTGTTATTGTTGGGCGACTTTTGTCGTTGACTGTACATGGATCATGGTTCATACTCTCTGTCTGAGAGAAGGCCTATGCCCAGTAGTGGGAACAATGATGGCTAATGATGATGAGGATGATGATGACGATAGTTTTATTAAAAAAACACATATTAAAAAAAACTATTCTCTACTTCTTTTACTATCGCCTATCGCCACCGCTCAGTAAATATCGGTCCTAACTTTAAAAAATAACATAGAGTTTAAGTATAAGTATGGAACAATTTCAAACTTCTATTTAGACCAAACTTTTTGCACAATACCTATTACTTCTTACACGCTTAAATCTGTAATCTGCTTGTTTCATTCTTACAATCTGTAATCTCTATTTTCCATAAATTTTAACTAGATTTGACATGATATTACCACACGAACTAAAAGTACATGTACAATATAGCTACATTCAAATCATAAAATAACGTTCAACTTTCTCGTGACATCAAACACGAAATAGAATAAAAAAGTTGTCAGTCCATTGTGTGTTAAATTATTCACGAAATCTATTCGTCGCTCCAGATCTTCGGCTAGATTACGCCGATATGGTGAATTACATGCGTTCCCATTTTTCATAGCGTAAAACTCGCTGATGACAGTCGTGACAACGCTATATCGAAATTTTACTGGAAAAGTTAATGATACAGCATTTTGAAACTATTTATTTGTGATACCAACTTGGCTCCGCCTTTGGCTTCTAATTAACAATACAACAAGAGACTGAGAATGATTTTTGTTCCATACTAAAGGTAGGTACTACTTATTATATTATTGTGAAAGATTGAGAGAGCAAAACACATTCTGATAGTGAAGATAGCGATTGATGACATTTCCTTTTTTTAACTTTCTATTACTTATCTACTTTATAAGTTTTATTTTGTTTGTATTTGTGTGATAAAAGGTGTCCATCATTTTAATCAAACAAATAAAGTGATAAAAAATTTGTGAAAATGTGTGAAAAAAATTACCTACTACCTAATGCTTAAGTTTTTCACATGTTTTCCCCCATGACTACGGATTCAATAACCCGCTCTTAACATGTTTGAAATCTCAAAAATTGCATAACCATTTAAAACCTCCCATGTATTAATTCCAGCACAAATTGGAGGACATTTTAAAAGTAGCCGTAGGACTGATACAATTAAAAATTAATTTGCATTGATACATTGATGCGTTAACACATCCGGCGGCGCGGGCGTCATTACACCGACGCGACGGTTCAATCCGACACATCTTCAGGGTACCACCTCGTCCAATAATTACGTAAACTATCATTAAGCCGCGTGCACAACAAAACGTAATAACCTTGCAATTAGACGGTGGCCATTAGATCGTAATAGAGTTTCGTACAATTTGTGAGTAAAATCGTCAAGCGTGTCACATTACCAGAGCCCATTAGGGCGTTTACACAACACAGAATTGAAATGAGCAGTCCACAGATTATCGTGATAGACAAACTGGCAGCATTGTCTCGATAATAACTGACTATACGGGATGTTTTGTATTGAAATATGAAAAATATGATACTAAGTGGTGATTTAAAATCTACACCTATTTTTTTAATTGTGTAGCATAGATATTGTTATATGTAGATGATTCAAAAAATGTAAAATCGAGCTGTTTTGGTGCTATAATTTTATACAACTCTCAAACGTACAAAAGTAAACTAAAATTAACCAAACAGACTAGAGAGTAGATTATTTATTAGATTCTTCTAGGTTTCATTTAAGTCCTATTGTATATTATAGAATTATTTATTCCTATTTTATGTTAAACATCCTGTATAGGTACACGATTATAGTGTGAGGTTTCATCAATGTATTTAAATGTCAAATAACCACGCACACCCGGACCTTAAAGGACAGCCTATAAAAAAATAATAAAACGATAATTATTTAAAATGAAATTAAAATTAATGTTTAGTATTTTTGAGGGTTAATAGATAATTAAAAAATAAGCGTCAAACTTAAGTATCAGATTATTATAACGTCTCAAACCCGAGTCTTACAACACAAGTACATCACTGCAAACCTCTGTAGTTCACGCAGGCAAAGCCGTGGAGCAGCTAGTAAATCATTAAACAGCCTATAACAACATTCCAAATTAGTAGCCGCATGGAAATTTTACACAATTTTCTTTGAAAAAAAAACAGAATCATGTATTCTGAACATTTGTAACATAATCACATAGTAACAAATATAATTTTTAAGAGAAAAAAACCGACTTTTGGTTCCTTTCAATTTGTCAGGGAAGCCATCATCAAAAAAAAAATTATATATATCGGCGCAAAGCCGTTATTGTGATTTTAATAATAATAATAATAACCGATTGTCAATGAGTTAACTAATTTTATAATGATTGTTAGAGGTTAAAACCTCAGCTGGAACGATCACAAGCAATTTTTACGAAGTTTGTAAACATTGCTTGTGCGAGGCCAGTTTTGGTATAAATACGACCGCTCGGCAGAGCTCTAGTCAGTCTGGCTTGAGCCGTCGTAGCGATCGGACCTCCCGAACTCTGTTGTGCCAAGTAC
The DNA here is from genome assembly GCA_931315375.2 of Opisthograptis luteolata. NCBI lineage: Eukaryota > Metazoa > Arthropoda > Insecta > Lepidoptera > Geometridae > Opisthograptis > Opisthograptis luteolata. The sequence goes on from OV928034.1 coordinate 5,516,006, forward strand.
CTAGACTACTTATTGCCGAATAAATAGTTTGAAAACTATCTACTTCGTTTTTCTGTAACCACCTATCATGCCCCGACCTGATGATGACGATGATGGTGACGTCATCATTGCTGACGTCAGTCTTGCTAAAACAGCACTGGGCCCGGCCACCCGTCATCAGAAGTGGGATTGGAACGGAATCCAATCCAGGACACCTCCTCATCAGCTCGTTCATCACATGATCTACTGGAACAAACCAGTGCTGTATGCTCCCAGCCGATAACGTCACTGGCTGTGCCGGACCCTTCGTTGGATACTGTATCACGACAAGCCAACGATCCAGAACAGCAGCGTATGCTGTTAATACATGCCCAGCCCATCTACGGCAGGGGTACCACCACAATTCCTCATGGAAATGATGCAGAAGATGTCAGAACGCTTGTGTGCTCAACCCAAAGAGTCGCGAGTGTAATCAAGGATGTTTACCTGCCATCATGTGATCCGAATACCAATGTTGATGTTCGTGAGGCCATTGAAACATGGAAGCTCGATGACTTTGATATCCGGATGAAGGCATGTAGCCTTTGAAGGGACGTGATATATGTGTGTCCACCGATGCGTCATCATCACATTGCGGCCTTCACAAAGTGCGCGTTATTCTACTACGTTACTAATAGGGGCCCGCGCGGTGTATTGACTGCGTTGAAACGAACTGTGCATCTACTTGAAACACCAACTTAAATCTTCGTTGATAGAAGAAGAATTTCTGTGTGAATTAATGAATGAAATACCGTGACCACCTCAAACAATATTCACGCTATGGCACCAGGAATCGGCCGAGCAAGCGGAAATATTGCAACGTTTGGTTTTGATCAAAAATTATGAAACCAAACAGTAGCGCTCTACACTTGAAGAACTGCAACTTAGGATGTACTGCACAACTCACCGTGTTACTGGAGTTGCCCCGTTCACACTTATTGCTGGACGACAGTACTGTCTTCCACCGGAATTCCCGAATCTAGTGGACATTGACAACTATGCTATTGAGATGGAAGCGCTTACCCTACACATGCAACTAAAAATGGCACAAGGTCCTGCTGTCTTGGATAGACAGTGTTTCAATCTACATCCATCCCTGCCAAAGAGATTACATACTCATCAAAAACACGCCGCGTAATCAGACATCTAATTCTAATTGCAGGTATCTTGTTAAGAGAGTTCGGCGTTCAGCTTCCTCGTGCCGCTCACCCAGGTGACCATGGGACCGTATCGGCAGAATGTGACTTATCTACACCGGCTCCCAAATACCCCGCTGCTACACCAGTCAAACTCGTGCTTTTTACACCACGAGCAGTCCAACTTGTGTAACCAAAACGGGTGAGATCCTTTCATTACCTTAAAACCCCATTAAGTTATCCCGTTTCCTATAATAACACTTATCTACGAGAATCTACGATAACCCACGAGAATCCACGAGAATCCACGAGAATCCACGAGAACCTACGATTTAACATTCCTATCCTAACGCACTATGCTAAAACTAACATTCCACGAGGTTTCCACGAGGTATCCACGAGGTTTCCACGAGGTATCCACGAGGTATCCACGAGGTTTCCACGAGGTTTCCACGAGGTATCCACGAGGTTTCCACGAGGTATCCACGTGTTCCCATATTTCCATTCAAAGCGCACTATGCGTGCATTAACATGCAATGCGTTATGCTTCTGACCTTACCTAAAAGCAACACCGGTTGCTTACAGATACCAAACTCAGAAGAACCATATTTCGTTGTTTCAGTATCCACGAGGTTTTCCACGAGGTTTTCCACAAAGTTTTCCACGAAGTTTTCCACCAGGTTTTCCACGAGGTTTTTCCACGAGGTTTTCCACGAGAACACTACCAGGCTGGTGCAGAGCGCGCACCCACGAGGTATCCACGAGTATCCAAGAGGTTTTTCCACGAGGTTTTTCCACGAGGTTTTCCACGAGAACACTACCAGGCTGGTGCAGAGCGCGCACCGCCTGTCAGAATGGCCGTATCGGCGCAAAGCCGTTATTGTGATTTTAATAATAATAATAATAACCGATTGTCAATGAGTTAACTAATTTTATAATGATTGTTAGAGGTTAAAACCTCAGCTGGAACGATCACAAGCAATTTTTACGAAGTTTGTAAACATTGCTTGTGCGAGGCCAGTTTTGGTATAAATACGACCGCTCGGCAGAGCTCTAGTCAGTCTGGCTTGAGCCGTCGTAGCGATCGGACCTCCCGAACTCTGTTGTGCCAAGTACCTAGACTACTTATTGCCGAATAAATAGTTTGAAAACTATCTACTTCGTTTTTCTGTAACCACCTATCATGCCCCGACCTGATGATGACGATGATGGTGACGTCATCATTGCTGACGTCAGTCTTGCTAAAACAGCACTGGGCCCGGCCACCCGTCATATACGGTCGAGTTAAAAAACCTCTTTTTTGAAGTTGGGTAAAAAGGAAACCATTTCATATTTATTTTGTTTTTCAGTAATGTCTAATTTCCAAACGTGGTTAAACAGACGTGTCACGCTCAACTTGCGTCAGCCTAATGCTGGGGCCACACTAAGGTCAACGTCAAGGGAAACGTCAATGCTATCATCGCGATAAATATTGCGTTTATTATTAACGCAATTATGTGAGTGGCTACACTTGAATGGTCAATGTGAATGCACTTGAGTTTTATCGGCTAACGTCAAACGCCAGTGTGAACGCCGTTGTCAAATGTCGTGAATTGTCGTGGGCAAACTTATGTCAAACGTCAATCATCGTGCTATTTAACGGCATTTCTCGTTAGTGTGGCCCCAGCATAACAGAGCCAACGTACCCTAGCAGTTCTAGTTTTTAAGTAACTCAACAGTGTGCATTGTGCAAGAAACAAAATACAAACTAGGCCCAGAAAATTTCCCAATCCTGTAAACATAACGCGCGAGGTTTGACCATGTGTCGATCTGCTGCGTATCCGGGTGATTTCGGCAGGTAGCCCGATAATATCCACACGTCGGACATTAGGACCGGCCGATAAGATCCTATCGGGCCACGTTAAATAACACGTTTCCTGCCATCGTCGTGGTAATTTTAATAATGTAATTACGATATTCGGCGTTTCAGTAATGATAGGCGACGCGAACACCGCACCGATTAAATAACACAATGTATTAAACTGCTGGTACGTCATTTTGTTTTTAAGCTTTTGAATTGAGTTGATTGATGTAATGTAAACCCCATATTAATACGCACTAGATCGTTTTTTTTTCTTAAATATCTTCGTTCACCAGCCACATACATAATATATAACCTATGGGATATCTTCACTTGAGCACGGCTGGACGGAGCTGGCTGGTTATTATGTCAAAACAAGGTTTTGCATGAAATTATTTTTTGGAAAATCTATCGGGAAATGGGAAAATTTACGAACATAGCAAGTGCTTTTTTGTTGGGAATTTTGTATGAACTAAAGACCTAGCGAAACTGGAGCAAGTCGCACGACTTTTGGTTTTGTTTAGGATCAAGGGAAAAAAGTTATATACTACCTTCATCCAATTACGACTACAATATGTGATAGCATGGACGTAGAAAAAAGCCTTTTCTGTTTTTCTATGTCTTTGTTTAGTGAATAACTTCTTCGTTATTATCTTTAACAGTACCTAATAGTACGGGACCTAATACAATATTATAGTGTAAAGTAGGTGGTAGTAGTATTATAGGTACAATAAGAATAAGAATTCTTATTGTCTCTTCAATAAGATTTCTTGTTGTACTATGTAAAGTGAAACAAAACACAACCTCTTTTTGTAGGTAAGTATCTTTTTAATGCTTGAAATAATTTAGTATCCGAATCCTTTGATTAATTACACAACATTTGTTAACAAATTATATGTTACAGATGTCCATAAGTAGGTACTTATAGTTAAACTCCGCCTTACGTTTTTCTATTAATTATTAAGACAGGTTAACGAGAAAGAAACTTAAGGTTAGTAGCCGTGGTACTTAAATGTGTAATTAGTAGCTAGAATCACAAATACAAAGTTAAATAATACGCAACCTTATACATTTTTACTGGTTGTTCCCCGCGGTTTCACTTGCGTCTTCCCCTTTATCCCGCAGGAACCTTTTTCCGAGATAAAAAGTACCCTATGTGTTAGCCAGGATGTAAGCTATCTTTATTCCAAATTTCATCAAAATCAAACATACATACACACACACACACACACACACACACACACACACACACACACACACACGTATACACAAAACTTTCGCATTTATAAAAGTAAAGTACCCGAATCGTACTGAATAATAGTAATAATACCACCCGCACATTCACATACCTACATAGTTCTGACCCCTTACCAGGATTCCCTGCATCGGTCGTATCAGAAACTACGCGGATTGGGGATCCGCACAACATCCTGACAGGGAAAAATAATGTTGCGCTTTTTTTGTATGATAAAACACAAATATCTGTCTCGTAACAGGAATCGAACCCACTATCTGCAGTCGTCTGTTCACCATTGCACCAGAGCGATCGTCTATAATAATTTAATACTTGACTCATGCAGGTATATGTAAGACATCCCATTGCGACCCGTCCCCAAATCATTAACGTACGAGTAATCACATAAGTCTACAATTACTTACCTGCACATAATGAGATAGTATCATCGCATACAATCTCTGGACGTAATAAATACTTACAAGATTAAATTAAATGTGGAAGGAATAAATGTCGTCACATTACGAAGGTGCACGCAGCAATCTGCAACGGACCGACTCACTAATGACGGTGTAAGGTTATTGTTTTAGATCACCACAGCCGCCCTCTAATTTAGTGTATCGCCTGTAATTAAGGGCTAACACGTCGAAAAAACACATCAAACTCACCCCTTCACGATAACTGCATCTGAATGAAATATGGGACAACCGCCCGCCCGAAATAACGGTCGATAAGAAACCCATTTGACTGTGCAGATTGGATTTATGTTCAGCTCACTATGCGCAATAATATTAAGATTTAAAAACAAAACATTTCTACTGAAATCTCATACTTTTTCAGTTCCACGAGGATTGCATAAACGTTTAAAAAAAGTTATAACGGCCATCCAATTAGTTTAAGAGTCCGCACAGAAGCGCTTCGCCGGCCCTAAATTTTTCTCAATTAAATGCAAAACTCGCCCCAAGACCGGCGGCTATATAAAATTTTAAGTCCATACCTACAATTCGCGCAACACAAATTTTTATTACCTTCTCTCGGTAAGTAAACAAAAAGAACAAATTAGCCGCGCTGGTTGGAAGACGTCGGTGTCGTCCCGCGCTCGCTCGCGACACAAGGGTGTAAAAAGTAAAACAATAAGGATTCCGCGCGGCTGCACTGGGATATTTATTGTTAATGAAAATGGCGGGATTTGAACTAACGTCTTGTAACTAAATACCCTCTCACGGTTAAAGCGGGCACTAATTTGGTTTTTATAGCGCGTCCTTAATTTGATTTGGCGGCATCGCGGCCGCGCCACTATTGCCTGTAGGAGCAATTAATTTGCTCGGATTATATTTTTTCTCGGGGCGCCCAGTGCGACTCTCCCCGCGGTTGCCTACGCGATCCAATCGAGGAGGAAAAAATAAAATAAAACTTAAGCCTCGTTTAATTTGAAGGGTGGTTCTGGGCTATTAAAGTAACACGCTTATGTATTGCAAATTATATTGAAATTTGTCTTCCATTACTGAGCGTCTTCCTCACACAAATGTTGCCCGCATTACGAGCGGGAGATTTTTATTCCGCGCTACGCCCACCCTTGTCTCCCGCTTTTTTACTGAGGAACTTTTGTGGTGCTTTTTTTTCTCGCTAATTAAAACTCTTCCGCGCTGTTTCCTCTGAGAAACGAGATCCGATCAATTAATTTTTAGGCGGCGTAAGCCTTTCCGAAATTTACTGCGATATAAAAAAGGCATTTTCCGAAAAAAGGGTATCAAAAAGTAATTGATCAAGTAAAGGTTTTGTGGAAGAGAAAAGTTTTGAAATTGCGAGTTAATTTCCTCGTTGTGCCATTTTCTTGGTAGCGGGAAAATCGGTAGGCAATCACGGTTCGAGTAATGGGACGGTATTGTTTATGGAAGATTCCATACAATCAGCTCACAGCCGCGGCGGTGTGGCTGATGGAGTCACGTGCGCTATTGTGTCTCCGGGGACAGCCGATTATACTAATACAATGCTGGGAATATGCACGTACACACAATTACTACCTATCACTACCGAAATGACTACTAGGTGTCTTCCTTTCCTTAGCCTCGGACCACCGCACTGGCACCGCCCTAATTACTATAGAATATAGAATAACAAAGTTACTAATTTGTGATGATAAATTGGTATTCTTTTCTCATCTCTCATTCATCATGAAAGTGCATTCCAAACTAAGTCTAAGTTTTTGAGAAAACCTTTTTCTTATAAGGTTGTACAGATTCACTCATTAAGAAACGTCTCGAAGAGAAGAACAGAATCCCAACAGTGGGAACGTGCCCTCAGAGAGAGAGAGTAGGGGCAGTAATCTACCACGCTGGGCCAGTGCGGTTTGGTAGATGGCGCATGTCCTTGAATGCTGTGTTTTTTATTATTTACTTTTAAATAGCTGCACGCAATACCAACATACATTCAATTTACTTTCATTCTATCGTAAACGAAAAACATGCTAAATTCGACTTGACAACGGAATGCTGGCCATAAGTGAATTAAAACGTAAACATGAATCCCAGATAACAGTGGTCGCTTCATCCCTTAATCAGCGGGAATGGAGACGGTGAAGGCTGTGGCAATTCCACATCGACGTACGGTCGGCCACAAAAGTTGCTGAACTCGACAAGAAACTCATTTCTCCTAAGCTTTTCGACCAACAAACATCGATCATCTTGTACTCATTTGAAAAATTGGTTTCGAGCATTATTTTTGTAGTTGACTGTACGTCGGTGGATGGATGGAGCACGCGCCGGAATAAATGGAAATCAATAGCACGTGACATCCGGAGATGGACTGGACCTGTGTATTAGAGACCGATCGAGCTTTGAGAACGGAGAGTTCTCAAACGAAAGAGGGTTTACCTCCGTATCAAGAATGCATACGTAATAAATAATTAACGTTCGCAAAGTACTGTCCGTACAACAAGTTGTTGAGCCACATACAATTAATTAATTGTGTTGTTATAAATGAATTTCTCATTGTTAATATTAAAACTGCAAAAGTAAATCTGTTTGTTCGTTACCTTTTCACAATTAAACCGCTGTACCTACACTGAGGAAAATAATCTGACTTTCCTTTCAAGACTGATTCCTTCCTTATTTTACCTTAGTTTTCCTTCTAAACCACAATTCCTTCCTTTTAGACTCAGAAGGAAAACGGTATTTTGGAAGGTCTTTTTTCTCCGATCATTATGAAATTTGGTGTAGAGATTGTTCTAACACTGGAAAATGACTTATTTATTAGTATGTTATATATTATTCTCTCCCTTTTCAAATTCTCTTCATAATAATGACTAAAGAGATATTATGGTTCAACTCTATGTATACTGACTCAGCTCTACAGAGCTGTACCCTAATATCTCTCTAGTCTTTTTGCTACAGCATGCACTGAGAAAAAATCGGACTTTCCTCCTGAGTCTTACCTTCTAAGACCGATTTCTTCCCTTTTTTTATCTGAGATTTCCTTCTCAATAACAAATCCTTCCCTTTTGACTCAGAAGGAAAACGGTATTTCGGAAGGTCTTTTTCTCCGTGTGGAAGGCAAGGGATGTGAATTTATGTACAATTTTCTTTGTTAATAAATTAATTCTCCTATAATTTAATACAAACACAAATCTGACATAAACCAAAGCCTTCGCGGAGAAAAAGACTTTACGCAATACAAAGGGAATTTCCTTCACTTTTGACTCCGAAGGAAAACTATGGTAAAATAAGGAAGGAAAAGGTTACATTTTGGAAGGAAGCAGTGTTGGAAGGTAAGACTCAGTAGGAATTTTTTCTCAGTGTTATTAATGCCCTCACCATACTGGTGGTAGGTAGCTATCGCCATATCTGTTACATTTCCTCCGCCTACTCTGTGCAGTAATTGAGGGGAACACGTCCGCGTACAATACCAATCCACGACAAAACATTGCTTCCTTCGACCGCTAGTTGATGATTGATCAATCAATGCATTAGAATGGCGGCCCTAATCGCGGCAATTCCGTTAGTTTATTTGTACTGGCGACTATGTGATGAGGCGGACAAATTACCTACTCTACTGTACCTTACATACACATTGTCTTTTAGCCTTTCAGAACTAATGTTAAACCATATTTAGTCCAAAAATAACAAAAATAAGTGGTTATTTGAGACTAGAATAAGTAAAGTGAATCTCATTTATTTCAATGTAGCTTCGACAACCGTGTCGAAGCTACATTGAAATAAAAATAGATACCGATCTGCATGATAACAACGTAGCGTCAATCAGAATTGCGACGACAATCCACGAAAAAAGGTGAAAATGTTATATATTTACTTATAAAGGCTGAAAAATTTAAATAAAGAGTTAGTTACAGGCAAATTAACTTAATTCAAGGCAATTTTCAGTGTTCCTTGAAAAGCTTAAATGTTCTGAGAAATAAAAGACGTAAATGGCAAAAAATAAGACATTAAAAACGTCGTAGAGGAAACGAAGTAAGTAAATAGTTAGACTTTTCAGGGTTCCTTAATAGTTTAAGTGTCCGTAGTTCATTAAACAATTATTGAAACAGGCTAAGGAAATAAGAAAATTAGCCCCATAAGAATATTGGCGTAATGGTTAACTGAAAGCACTATTCTAATGAACTAAGTATATATGGCAGACATGTGAAAAAACGTTCTTACTAGTCCTAAAAGTAGGTCCCTAAGTACCTATTTTATTTTACGCTAAATTTGTTATTCATAAGTTTGCTGCATATCTTGTCCAAACAACGGTTACATAGTAAAGCAATATCCGCAAAAGGACAAAATATCGCTGCAAATAAACGTTTAACTTTATGGACTCGAAAGATATTACCGATTCGTGATCTCCTTTTTCTTTGGTTTCGCGTTTCGCCCGGTCGGTCGGCCATCTTGGCGACATGTGGCGGGAGATTTAGACGGGAAACGTGCCTTGCTATATTAGATTATGTCGAAATGAATTGAGCGCTACTATTGGATATGTTATTGACGTAGATTTGCGATCGGAGGAACGAACTGATATTTCGTATTGTTATTAAAGGAGCGGCGCTCTCCGGGACGTGAGCGGCGTTCCGAGCGAGCCGATCCGCCCTTGCGGACCTATCGTTTAGGCCTCTTTATATTTTTCTTATGTAAATACCTTTTCATATCCGATGAGCTTTATTTATGTGGGAATCGTTTTGGCGAGATAAGTCTCTCTACTGTTCCAGTGTTCACCTCTTGCGATGCATGTAAATTTTGTTTGTTTTGGAATACTGATTTATTGTATCCAGTGGTTCTCCTATCTTTTATTTTATTCACCCATTATTTTAGTAACATTTAAAATTCCATGCTTATGTTACGTAAACGAGGGACGGATGAAATTTTGAAAGTTTAGTTTTAGTTGCAGATATGGATAGTTTTGTTAGATAAACAAGTTTTGAAGGAAGCCTGGCAGAAGACAGAGTGTTTGAAGTGTCGCCGTAGATCAAAGAGAATACACCGAGCAAGCGTCCTGTTAAAACAACTTCAAGGGTTTCAGCGCGGTAAACAGTAGCTGGGTGTGGAGTAGAAGGTATAAGAAAAAGCGATCCAATAATGACTCGATCGAGATTATGGTAAATGACTCTACCACCGTTTTTACTCGAGAACCAGCAATAATTTCAAATTCCTATGGTGCCTGTTTCACCAATTTTAGTTTAGTAAATGATTTAGGAATACATACTTCAATATATTTTTATTAATGATGTACTTTTATGTCTTTGCATAGTTTTTGCTACAAGGCAGTAGACAGTAAGGTAGCCGGAGCGCTGTCCGAAGTGTCATTAAAATAGTGTAACAATATAGCAGTTGGTACCTGGTGTGATATTTACGGCATTAAGTAGTTACATGATTCAGGCATCACGTCCTACTTGAGCTACTGCTTTCTATGTGACAGTAATGACATCAATGCTGCGGGCAATATACAGTGCTGCCTATATCGGACTTGTACTTGCACAGTACTGTAAAATCGCTCTCTCTACCAATTCGACACACGACCCAAGGGCGGAGCACGCGAGGCCGGCTTCCTTTGATGTCGCGAGGGTAGTTATGAAAATTAATAAAGTGAACAACATGTAATTGCTTCCGATAAGGCGGCGGCTGCGCGGGAGCACTCTCTTTTTTATTCTTGCCCGAACGTTTAACGAGCCCGCTCTCACTACAAACATGACTTAGGAAGGAGTCAGACGATGCGATGCGATAACAACAACTTTATCTGCTAGCATCGCTTCAAATGTATGAGTATGTAATGGTTTAATGCAAAGGTCGAATACTATTTTTTAACTGACTTCCAAAAAAGGAGGAGGATCTTAATGTTTTTTTTATGTATGTTCGGGCATAACTCCGTCAAATATAGACAGACAATATAGACAGAAGATATTTCAAAGGTGGTCCCATGATAAGGAAATCAGGGTTTGATGATGGCAGACCAGAGAAACCGAAGGGAACCTGAAGTTTGTTTTGTTAAAAATTTCACTTGTTTTGTTAAGTGTCCGTGTATCGTTAATATTGTTACGAGTAACCAAAACAAATCAAATCAAAAAAATATTTATTTAATAGAATACATAACATGATCACATTAAAACGTCAAACTTAAGACTACCTGTTCCAACCTCCTTACACCGGCAAAAGAACACGCAAGAAACGCCCGGCAGGTAATTTTTTGGGCGCGATCACATTTACAATATAATTCTTACTACTAATTGATTGAATTGGGATAAGTTCACTACAATGCCAAGCTTTTTTGCCATCTAAATAGTCCGATTTTTTTTTATAATAAGCTTTACTAATAAGATTTCTCTTGGTCGGTGGTGTGTTATAATTTGTCATTCTCTCCTCTTATTCCAAGCAGAAACACCTATAATGTTAAGGATTTATTTTTTGTTTTACTAACGTTTGACCGTAAGTCACCTGAAGTGACGATGTGGTTGAAGGTGGTCTACGTTACACCTAGATTGAGAACTGATAATAATATCCTAACAAAGTTATTTTGATTTCTAAAATCGCATCGTCTGGATATTTCCTTACAGCCCAAATGAATTAATTTTTAACCATTGATGGACCCGTTTTCTGATGTAAGTATTATACCTACTTTTATTAAGTACTTACTTCAATTATTGTTTTTTTTAATATATTATATTAAACCAGTGGAAACCCCGCAGCTTCACCCGCGTGGTGTACGAAATAACGAGTAATCTCATGTACCTATATACCAACCAAATCTTATTCATGTCTTTCCAGCCATTTTTGTCATGATTGAGTAAAAAAGAAACAAACTCATGAATCGCTAAGCATATATCGGTATGTTCTGGCTGCCTCACTAGAAAGCCAGTTCCCAGTTCAGGCGTAGCGTGGCGCCACCTTCGTCAAATTGTGGTTAAAGATAAATGAAAATAACATTGGAGTTGTGATAACATAGATAATGCTTTAAAATTTCTTAAGAACTCCATGCATTTCAGAAGCACTAAATACCTTATTTTTGTATTAAGTATATCGTGATTCATTAAAATTCAATCATATTTGAATTGTATCTGACTGACTGACTCACAACCTGGTAGATATGAATTTAAAATACCTTCAATCTGTCACAAGAAATAAATAATCATGAATAATGTTAAAAGAAACCTATCAATAAAACCGAACTTAACATGTCCCGAAATAAAACACTTTGTTATTAAGTTGACAAGCAACCGTAAAAATGCTCCTTTAAAATGTAAAATAAACAGATCAATCATGTTGAAGCGATCCCACCGGGCTCGCACCGAATCCCCGAAAAGAAGCCTACGTAAGCGTCTATTATAAAGCACAGATGTTACCACAAGACCGACTCCAACCGCGCACCGCTCCCGTCGCTCGAACCTCACACCCATCCCCGAGAGAAGGACAGAATATAAAAGTGATACGCATTTTTTATTCGTTTTTTCGAAATAAGAATTGTTCTACATTTACGAGAGTGATTGACATGCGGTCGCCGCCGGCGCCCCCCGACGCGCGGCTTTAAAGCGTTTCACAAGATGGCCCTCGTATTATTATCATTTTATTATTTATTACGCTAATTATGAAAGCAACATATTTAAAAATGAAACAAAGGTATTACGGATGCCACATTCATCCGGTAAAAGCTCTGCGGACGTGTGGCGTGCTGTTTTTTCGGGTAAATAAATCTAGGAAGGCACATCAATCAACTTGTCGGATGGACGGGAAGTCCCTTTTAAATTATTATGTAGATCCGTGATTAAAAAAATAACGAATCCATTAAATTATGTATGTAGGTGTAACACATATTATAACCCTTTGGTGTTTTTTAGGACATCAAACATGAAGGGGTGTGTCGGTTTAAGCCATGACGGACATCCAAAAGAAGTTTGTTTCGACTTCTGCGGTAGATTTTACGTCGGATAAGAGGATAATCGCCATGCGTTTTGTAATATTGGATCCTTAAGATATTCATAGAGGCCATAAACCAATATAGTCATTTGCCGGGGCGGACCGGCTCGCACTAATTGAAACCCGGGCCGGGTCGAACGTGAGAAGACTAGCCATCGGCTAATCCACCGGACCGGCCGCCGGCGCCGGCCCGCCCCGGCCACGGGTCTCGCTGACACCACAGCCTGTGTAATTGGAGATTTCACGAGATAACACTATCACCCTTCATTATGAAATAAAGTAAACACGTAGCGATGGTAACACCATATCACAGATTGGTTAGTAGTTACCTCAGTCCCTTTTGGTCTAATTGTTATTGCTAAACATTTCTGCTGTAAGTAACCTATATGGATATTGCGCCATCTTTAGGTCAATTTTGCTTCGTTTGAAGATCTAGATTGTTTATTGGTTCGTGAATTTATTACATGAGCCATGATGGCATTATTCGCAGTCGTTGTAACCCTCGCTATAAAAGAGATTACTGTCAACTAGATAAGCTTGCAACCAAAACTTTGACAATTTGGTTCTACTTGCTTAGAAAGATGGTTTTACGCTTTGTTTTACAGGGGATGTCGTTTTATTCCCTTGCATTCATGTGTTACCGGAATTCTACACCTTTGACTCATTGTCTAGTACCCATAACACAAGTTTCGAGCTTAATTTGGGGCTAGGTTAATTTGTGTGTGCAATTGTCCCCGATATTTATTATTATTATTCATTCTCATTTCCTTTTCAATACTACTTACTCTACTCATTTAGAAAAGTATCGTCGTTAGAGCAGCAATAGGTATCACAGATAGAATGTCAAGACTCTAGAGAATTGTGTATAAAACACATAGAGGTCCACCTAAGTAACATAAATGGCAAGAGTCTGTTAAAAAAATCAACCAGTTAAAGATTCCTAAAATATATTTGTAAATCTTCCCAACTCCCAATTTCAATACAAAATCACATTTTCTTTAGCAAGTGCAATTTAAAGCGAGAAGAATCAGACTGTAAATACTGAGAGATCGAGAATCGGGATAACTGGAACGAGGGTTTGACGCCCGTTTCGGAGCTTGACGAGTTTCGGGGTGAGCTCCTAAGCCGCGGGCGCACTTGCGATTGAGACGTCGACGCCGAGCCTAAAACGGCCTGGCTTAGCGCTCCTCGCGCCAAACTTGATACCCGACTTCAAACTTGTGATTCGAGGTTAAGTGTCGAAGTAACGCAAATTCGCGACTCGAATATTGCCGCCGGCGGAATGCTTTCGTGAATTGGAGAAATACGATTTACGTTTTCTCCGGCGGATTTTCTCGTTGTCTAAGTAACAAACGATGCGGGTGCCGGAGACGGTTGACATGAGTCTTGCACGGCGCCGGGGCCGTCACACGGGCAGCGCGCGTCCACTACACAAGACTGCGTGGTCACGAGCGTAATCCTTATTTATGGCAAGACGCCCTGCGACGCCTCCGGTGGACCAGCTATTTGTCAGGACCGCAGGCCGGCTGCATCAATCTCGAGCTCTGGTTTAGCGCGACCTCGTCGATTCTCGATGATTCATCTCTGCGCCCCATTTATTATCCTGTACACTGAAGCGCACATTAATAGAGTCACTCGTCTTTATTAACGAACATGACGTTATCTATTACCGATGTCCACAATAAATATGAAACGGACATAAAGTGACCAACAAAAGTCAAACTGAATCACCCCCGACAGTTCGACACAACAACATTGACGGGAGGCGCGCACTGGACAAACGGCTACAAAACGGCCCCCGGCGCTTGTTACGAGATCGCACTAAATTACGCGCAACTTACGCGGGTCATCTTTCATTATTATGACTCTATTTTGGCAAGTCACAACAGGGCGGGCGTGGCGGCTGGTCACCGATGACCATTATCCCTCTATTACCCCGCTGGTACTTTTTTCGCCGAACGCGCTGACCGCTGCCCCTATGCGGGGTGCCGTGGCCCGTGAGAGATAAAATCGTAAATTATAACCCAATTCCATGGTTGTTAAGACTTGACAGATGAAAAGGCTATCGCTGACCGAGAGTGTTTGGTGCCATATCGTTAACATATCAAATGAAATGAGGGTAGGTAAGTACTCTACCATAGAGACATTTGGACATGATGAACATCCGTTTCGTCGTATGTGGTCATTTTATGAATATCGGTTGGTGCTATAGCCGGTTTTGAAACGTCATTTGGGTAATAAAACTTCATGGTAGTAATGGTTATTCTTTCCCACAAGTGTTCAGTAATTAAGTGAAAAGACCTTTAGAAATTTACAGCTTTAAATTATTTTCTTTTTATTCAGACGGAGGTTGAGCAGGGCTTGAGCGTTCGGTGAAGGAAAACATCGTGATGAAACCATTGCTTGGTGGTAGGGAGTTTTCTAGAGTTCTAGCGCTCACCTAGTTGTCGCCAAGCATCTATTGGTGTGTCCCTACAGTCTCACTTGAGAGCCATTTCATGGTGTAGCGTGGTGTCATCTTCGACATCATGACTTAACTTTAGGAGACTTGTGGTCAAACAATATACCCTGTAAGAAACTAAGAAGTAAAGAAAAGACTGCGATATATAATGATAAATACCAACCCTAGTGTATACAAATAGGTGGTTCAAGCAATGCCAGGCTGCCTTGTTGATAATAATTTACGTCTAACTTTGCGTTATAGAATCAGAGGTCGGTTGGCAGCCGCCGGGGGGCAAACGAGTAGGAGGGCATTACAGTAATGTTACTGAAAGGCGCTGGCTCCTCGGCAGGCGCCAAGCCTGACAATACCCCATTAAGGGCAGCTATTCACTGAACAGATAACCGACTAAACGCCAACATAAACCAAAGAAAAGTATAAAACGCCTTTTTCTTTTATGTACATTGTCATAACTAACTGTTAGAGAAAACCAATCAGTTCTTACTAGTTTACTACCACTTTCTTCAGTTAGTCGTGGACATAAAAAGAAGCAATAATTACGTGGCAGGTCAGCAAGTGGAATCAATCTATAAAAACCTTTGATACTTAACAAGATTTTAAAGCCACAATGACACACCGAGCTATCTATACTCATAACTCATAATCTCTGTAGGTGTGTGCCTATGTTTGTTTCTTTGTCACACCTAAACCGCTGATTTTGCCAAATACTAGTATGTTTTGAACCCTGGGAAAGTAAATCGATGAAACCGTCGGCAACAGTTACTCATAAGTTAGTCGATGACTATATAAGGTTTCATAGAAACTGACTAGTGCAACTTCTGAAACTTTAAAGCTCTTTTGTATAGATAAGCCATCAACTAAAGGCTGTCGTATATTTGTATATACCTTTGTCTTCCATCAGATAAAGTGTTTCACATTTGTATTTTAGTATAGGTACTTATAAAAATGTAACCACCAAATATGTAGTATATAGTGTGCAAACATTACTGCGTTTCGCACTAAAGTGCAACTTTTCCAGTGAAATTACAGGGCACAAGAGATCTAACTTCTAATATCTAAGGTTGTCGAGCGTAATACAAAAATCTTGATGGTGTATAAGAAACTCAAATACTGAATGGTAAGTTTAATACCATCTTCTAAAGGTAAACACTTGTATAAGGGCGAACGAACGGGCGGCGCTTGGGTCCCCCGCTAGCTTCAGCCATTCAGGCGCCCACAAAACGTACCCTACACTGGTTTGTAAAAGGACATGAATGCTCTACTGTTCGGACAGAAATGATTGAACGTTCTATAAAATTTAATATCAATTAACAAACAAGAAGATTCCTGCAACTGGTTGTGGCGTAGGAACTTTAATTGCTTTCAATTTATTAAGTAGAAGTGCTGTTAAAATCAAATCCTATGCAAAGAAAACTCACGAGAAATTCTCTCATAGGAATGGAAGGCTCGAGAAGAATGAAAAGAGGTAAGTAGGTACCTATTGTTCATATCGTTACAATATGAAAACTTACATAAACACACAACACGCAGAACTCGTTCAAAATTGATTAGTTATAGTATCAATCTACAAGCCCTAATTATCAAGATTCCTAATTGCCAGGACCACATGGTTGTTTAATGAACAAATAAGTAAAAGCAACAGCATATTATGGGCCATGTTATCATCGTTCAATGAAGAAAAATAAGATGAACTGTTCATACAATTTTTGATCCAAGAAGCCTGTGTAAAATAAACAAACTTTTCATTTACGAGCTATGACAAATCTGAATTACAACCATAACCTTTGTCCACCGTATTCTGGACGCATTCAGGCAATAAAATAACTCATGTCCAATTTATGTTAATACAATAAATACTCACATAAATAACGATGGAAGAAGGCATAGAAGACAATTTAAATTTATGTACTTATATATAAAAGTGTACTGTCTTTAAAGGAGTAAGAAGATATACAAATTGAATGATTTGTGTACCAAATGATTGTTACACGAATGTAAAAGGGTATTACAGTCATCGTAATTTCCGCGTCTAATCTAAAGGGTAGAGCTCTGTTTGCTAGAGCTATTTAAGCCACGGTTACCTACTCTGAAAATGTATAGTTTTTGTTTTTGTTGGTTAGTCGGGTATGTATTTGGATTTTTACAATTATTTGCAAGTTGCAAGTGTGGGTAAGGATGTTCAAAATATGCGTAACCAGCAGTTTTATACTAATTATGTCCTTCCTTAGCCTTTATACTCATAGCAATGTTAATTAAGCTGATGTATTATATTATGTTTATAGAAATGTCTACTTAGATTTAGGGCAGGCATTGGTAAGTATTTACTTACTTAACTGTGGTTGAGAAAAGGAAAACGAGCGAAGCTTAGGTTTCTTTTGTGTGCGGTAAGTAAGTGCCTATATAAAATTTTAATAATCCATCAAAGTAGAAAGATATATAGTGCCTAACCCAGTATCACAAAACCGTTCTGAATAATTGAAAAAAGTATCATTATAGGTACTTGCAGGTATCACCAATTTTTTCGGGTTTCAACCAAACAACTAAAATTGAATTCTGACTCATACAAGTAATACGAGTATGCCAGTAGTAAAAGCTTTCAAGGAAAGTGTTCACGTGTATTTACACTAACCGCACAAATAATGGCATAGCAAGTAATTGTATTAAAAGTGCGGCTATTTGTAAGGAACGAGCGACAAAGCGACAGATGCTCGCGGCCATCTTGCGGCTACAGAACTGTCGCATGCCGCGTTCGTGACTTTGTGGTCACAATGTCTGCGTTTAAAATCAAATTTCGTTTATTTTCGGTAGTATAATAACCCCCAAATTACCCGGAAACAACTTAAAGCTGCAGGTATTATGTAAATAACGTGATGACGAATATAACTTTAATCTAATTATCATAGTATACTGTAATTATGTAATTTTAAACAATCTAAAGCACAATTAAAAACGATAGCAGTTTGCTACAATGTGGAAAAACATTGTTGTGAAATCTGCATTGTTTTTTATAATAATAGTTGTTCACGCCAAGATTCTTCAAAAGCACACTACAAATTATAAAACTAAGATAATTCTCAATTTCGTCGCGTTTTTCTTGTGCAATAAGTAGATACGTTTTAAGAGGTAATAAAAAAAACAATATGGGATACAAGGCAAGGAGTTGTGAACCGTGAAATTGCCATCTGTGTCGCGAACATTGTTAAGTGCGTATAACATACAGTGTTACATTCTGTGATGTTATTTTCATTTTGGCTTCAGTGTTTTTATTAAGCTTTACGATAATTTGTAGGTACCTACCGGCTAGTAGGTACACCGTTTTGTTGTTCTTTTTATCTAAATTCAGTATGGTCGTAAAAGTCTAAACCGCTGGAGAGTTTATTAATCAAGTGGAGGGACATCTCAGGGCTTAGTGGTATTTTTCTCGGAGAACGTCTTGTTCATTATATCCCGGGACGTACCATGATGAGAAATTAATCCGGGGGGTATGGCAGGGCAGGTGGCTGACGCAGGTGCTGTGCGCGGTCAATTTTCCGGGAGCAGGCCTCGTGCAGTCTTCAGCGGTTAATCCGAAGATACGTCTTCAAGAAAGATAGAGATGAGCCGATCACAAAGATATAGAACGTAGGTGAATACTGAAACAGACGCGAGACAATCTACTTTTTGAATTAGGTTTCGAAACGTGATAATACCGTGTACATATTTGTTTTTGTTTGTGTGTGTGCAACGTCACTCTTTTTCACTGACTACTATCGAGAACTCAAACAAAAACAAATATGTACACTTACAACGTCTTGCCATATAATTTGGAAGTCTTCAAACTTCAAACTGAAAGTGAACAAGTGTGTTCTGGAAATAGACACTTGTCCAACAAGAGCCAATCACACTAATATTATAAATCCGAATTTTACATGTTTATTATACCAACTACTTCACGCCAAAACGGTTCAAAGGATGTGAATGAAATTTGGAATGGAGATAGATATTTTTGCCGGAAAAGAATTGAGAAGAGATAATAGGCAAACCGTAGACTGTGTAAACGCGGCGCGTAGCTAGTTCAAATTAATTTAAAATTATTCTATCAAGAAGCTCAACTCAACAATACGCAAATCAGTGCTGAAACGCCACTGGCGTAAATAGGAGAAACAACTTTCAATTGGTAGAATTTAAAATAACCATATTTAATGTTTTTCAATTTAAATTCAGTTTCAAGTAAAGCGGTTTCAGTACAAAACTCGAAGAAAAGCAGCGGCTGGCGCGGCTGCTACGGAGGCTGCGGTGGCCGTAATCCGGACATATCGCGCTACATTGCTCAGCGCGACACAGCGGGACTTAGCGGAAAGCCCCGCCGCGCAGATGCTTATCTCAATAACAGTTTTATTTATTTTTGCGAGAGACTGATCCTCCCGGAGGATCTGTCTAATGAAAATAGAGAAAGGCGTATGAGGTCTCGCAGGGGCGTCATTGCAAGCACCGAGTGTTTGTGTGAGCATGGACGTCTTGCTAATCAGTAGCTTTGTCAGTAGAGAAAATTGTCTGAGATTTAATTTTGTGTCGCAATTTCTGTCGTAGTCTAATATAAACTTAGGTAGCCGGAACATATACCAATGAACATACCGATATATTATAGCTACCTTATTTTCTAGTATGTCACTTTATGACATTTTTTTAAGAATCTGTAGTCTCAAAAGTTCGAAGGAACTGCTGTAGTGGCAAAAAAGGCACAGTAGTTCCTTTAAGGAACCGCTAATGGAACTAATAGCCTGAGAACAAACGGAATATAAAGGTATACATATATAAGTACTCGTATAATATTATTCGCATATTATGTAACCAGCATTCGTAACCCAATCCCCATCTCCTTCCATTAGATGGTATAGAGTTCCAGCTTCCAGCGAAAGCTAGACTTACAAACTTGCTTGAAGATCCGTCCAAGTTTATTTAGTCGTGAATTAACAACCGCAACTCTCGTAAAACAGGCTTCGAGTGTCGTAAAAAGAGGCACACTGCGACTTGTCGAAGCACACTAGTGTCTAATTTAATCAAGTTGATTTAGAAAACTGGTGCAATCATTTTGTTATATGTATATATTATGTCCATCGCACGATTTTGATAATGGTATTCAACTGGTGATCAGTAGGTAAGCAAAATAAGATTTTTTTAAATAATGCTTAGATTAATATGTATAAGAAAACTGTATGTATGTTATTGTAATTAATCTATTAGGTAATTTCGATAAAGGTAGAAAATGGGTGGTTCTTCTTATTACATTTTCTTTTCTTTAAATGTATTGGTATCCATCCCTTTTTTATGCCAGCAATGGTGAAGCACGCTGAGCAATTATAGTCATATGATTTTAATCGTGCTTTGTACAAATAAATAATTCCATACAAACTAGGAATAAATGCTGTACTACCAAGTAGTTACGTTTAGTTCACAAGCAAACAGCTCTCGTCTAAAAATAAAGCTATTCAAAGCATATTAAAAGCCAATTCTCATCAAGAACCGCAAAGTACCGGGGAGGTGAAAAATCTTGCGGTGTGGAATAAGGCAGGAGCCGGCGTCTAATTAGGTCATTTCCCATAATTGCCGACTCCAGAATCTCCAGATTGGTTTTTTCGCGTCGGCGGTGTCCCACGGGGCCCGGGGCTCTTGCTCTAATGAACAGCGCGCAGACTGTTGAATAAAAATCGGATAGTTTCACGGTGCTTCCCTTGCCTTCGTGCTGGTTTGTTTACCCGAGCAAGTAAAGTCGGCTTTAGGCAGAATCGGTTCGCTATCTTTGAACAGTTTGGTGACAATGGCAAAATATATCGTACGATCATAACTAAATAAGCATTGTAAGTACGTTACTAGACATTTATTTTAACTCTAGTAAAAAATAGCAGTAATTTCCGCGGATTGGTGACATGGGTGTCCTGCAATAAAAGCTTTTTTCAAACCCGCATCAAAGCAGTTATACATTACCACCACCTAACTCCACCAACATACCTACTTACTTGCTTGTAAACGAACGAGAGAAATAAATTTATAAATTAATTATATAATTAGGATGTCACTAATATAAAACATTCACATCATCGTAAACAATCGGTTTAATAAAAAAGTATTAAGAACTTCAAAACAACATGGATAAAATACCACAAAATAAAACGTGCACTTTTATTGATTTACAAAATAAGAAACTAGAAAATGATCGATACAAAAACTAAAATTATCTTCTTCTGCCTATCCTACTAATATCATAAATGTGAGGATGGATAGGTGGATGTTTGTTACCCTTTCATGTCAAAACTACTACTAAACGGATTTGATGAAATTTGGTGTAGAGCTCAAACCAAACATATCGAAAAGCATACACTGAGAAAAAAAATCTGACTTTCCTTCTGAGTATTTACCTTCCAAGACCGATTCCTTCCTTATTTTATATTAGTTTTCCTTCTGAATCACAAGTCCTTCCCTTTTGACTCAGAAAGAAAACGGTATTTCGGAAGGTCTTTTTTCTCCAGTAGTTAATAAACGAAATCGGAGGAACTAAGCTCGATGGCAGGTGGTTTCTGATTTTTCATCTTATCCCTCATGAGCAGTTCGTCGCGGAGGAGCACCAGATGCTCGTAGTGCTCCGTGGAGGCGTCAAGGAGTTCCACGCAGGTCTTCGCGGCGGCTGCATGCCGCTCGCGCTCTACTGCCATGGTCACTTCGGTAGCCTGACTTACCGTCAGCACCTTCTCTACCATGTCATCTAGTCTGGAATGATTGAATTAAGACTAAGACGTAGGTAAGTAAGTACATAAGCACCTATATAGTACAATGGGGAAAAAAGGTGGAAAATGGGAACCGGTAACTTTCGCCTGGAATAACCTCTATAGTGACATGCCGGCCCTTTAAGATGGCGTATAGGAAAGAAGGAAGATGGCCTGTTATATCAGGCTTGAATGGCTTCATTTCATCACGGAATTCATTTGATATCCAGAAAGACAAGTAGAAAATTCGACCGATACAATTAGGTTTGTCAAATAATAAATAAATGAAATTCCGTGTTTTTAATACTTACCTCCCAAAATTAATGAACTAGTATTTACTAAATGTTACGTTTAACATTACTTATATGATACCCAAAAATATTACCTATAGGTACCTACTATACGTCAGTTGACTGATAATGATGACGATGAGAACATGCATCAACAACCTTGACACTACATAAAGTCCAAGCAATAGTATTCTAAAGAAATCTATTTCGTAGTTACTTGCGCTTTCTAGTCTCAAGATAAAGGCAGAAGAAGATCACGAGCGCCGTTACAACCGCGGCGTTCAGCTGAGGCCACGTCATGTCTACACTGAGGATGTGAAACCGGGTTACACGGAACTTGGGCACCACATGCCATATCGAGAATCCGGGAATGAGAACAGTGAGTGGCAGGGCAAACACAATTAGAGTGCCCAACTGCACTGCAGCATCTAATTCACTAGTTTCAGACATCATTTGTTGAAGAAAATTAAGAAAACGTTGAATTTTAACTGCATTTTTGTACGATTTCGGATGTCAATGAGCTGACAGCTTGATGACAGCAAGTTCACAGACTTTATAGAGCAGGGCAAAAGAAGAAAATCAAATCAGGGAAATACTATCCACCTTAAGAAACCTATAACTACTCAAAACACTAGGTTTACCCAAAGAGAATGTAATCTCTGCGTTTGCTTTAACGGTTCTATTCAACGAAATAGTCGCTGTCGCTTTTAAAACCTACATTTATTATGGAGTAAGCAGAACGAAAGTGGACTGTGAAATGCTATTCTATTCCAATCAAGCATTATAATATAAATACCTACCTAATTATGTAAACGGCTAGCGGCAGCAGAGTGTACCTACTAAAGAGAGTAGAGTACAATAAGTACCTACAACGAATACCCACAGTGCGATAATAAAAGAAAATACATTTATCAGTGACCTATACACATAAACGTACACGTAGATGTACACATTCAAAATGTACCAATTACTCTACTTACTCTAATAATGTAAGCAAGCATATTGTATGTAAACAAACAATAACAGGCTACCAGCACGATAGTGAATCTCACATTGGCTTATCGAATTCGTCGTTTATCGTAACTTCCACCCGGTAAAGTGGACCGTCATTTACCATCTTTATCGATAAACGTTCATGTAAGAAACATGGGGTATCTACTATAAAAATTTAGAGAGGTAATTTAACCATTTGTAGGTTTTACTGTCCAAAATTCGCGAGATAGCAAATGCATGCGGGCACGAGCCGTGTCCGTCATATAGAGCGAGCCGACGACGGCGACGCGCCGCTCGCGTGGCATATCAATTTCGACTAGGTACACACAATAAAATTGGACGGTCTCCGGAGAGGGCTTAAACGATTCGCCGTTTTGTCTCGGGACCCAGCTGCGTAATGACCGAAGCAGGAAAAAATTGTCAGCAAGAAAACGCGAGGGTAGTCGGGTTTATGTGCGCGCGGCAGCTGGCGGGTCCGGGCGGCGCGGCGACGCGCTCCTAACGGCCTCTGCTTACCTCGCAAAACCCGCGCCAATTTTATTTATCGAAAATATAAACCGATTTGCGGAGGTCCCTCGTAAATTCTGAACGGCTGATTTATGGCGGTTACAGGGCACGCTTAAAACAAAGTTGCTTCTTAAAGGACTCTTCTACATAATACCTACTTCCTTATGTGGACAATAGGGAAAAGATCAGATTTTCTTCTAGCTGTAGGTTTGCGAACTCACCGATTTATATATTATATGCTTATCACAGTCAAATGAGGAGCTTTCTCGTGAAGATTGCTAAAAAAGAAATAACCAATACCTATGCCATAAATTTTTTCAGCACTTCCCTTACTCAAATGTAACTAATCTACTTAGAGCAAGGTATTAAAGTAAATTGATAAATCAAAATTAACGTAGGTACCTATATCGTACAACGATATCGCGTGCGTCAACGTCGTCGCGGACCTAACAAGCCTGGGACAGAAGTTCACAGTAGTGAACCGCTTACAATTCCCGGAGGGGCGCTGGCTGAAAGTGTTTCCTGCGGGATTCAACCACGCAAATCAATTAGGTGATTTGAGGGTTTCGTATGATTTGCGTGCAGAGTGCAGACATTTCAAAGTTAACTGTAGGTACCTACCTAGTCGTAAATATAGGTAGGTACCTACACTACTAACCACCAATTTTTTTACCAATGTTATAGGTAGAGCAAGTAAAATTAAACGTGAGATGTAAAAACGGCCCGCTCTGATGCAGCAGAGCGCGGGCAATGGTACCTAAGCAATTTTTTCTTCCTACAGGTATTGAGTTTGATGTTTCTGAGCGACTGAAAGGATAGAGTTACGGGAAATTGCGAATTCCGGCGGTTAGGTCCAGTCTGTTTTCATGTTTTGTGATTTATAATGATTAACCTATTTGAAGTTACTTGCGACCAACGCTATAGGTAGGTCTAAGTACTATAAACTAAGTATACATACTAAGTATCCCTATCTATCAATGCTAAGTACTATATTCCTTGATAATACATACCTCTGCCTACATTAGCTCAATCAATAAAATCCGTCAACCTCAATTTAATCAGCGAGACAGGGTGATCGACAACATAAAAAAATACATTAGGTATAAATGAATGCCATATGCCAGCCAAAATTGCCAGACTAACAAATATCAATATAAGATGCACAGGGGTGGGCTCAGGGATGAGACGAAGGGGTAATCTCTATGTGGGCTAATAAAATAATAGCGCGGTTACACAGGATTCATTATTTTTATAACTGCCCCTTATGGCGCTCATCTGTTAGGTAGGTATATATTAATATCTAAACTCTCTCACACATACTCTTATCCGGACATCCCCCCGCCCCCTTCACGAATCCTGACTGCAACCCAGCTTGTACCAGAGTCCATTACATCGCATAATCGAGCCAAATTAATTTACCTTTATGAAGGGTAAATTGTTCCGGTGAATCCCCAATCAATTTACCAAATTGATCGCCGCTTTATGACGGGAAGGTTGCGGCGAAATGCTTGGATACGTTTTTGATTAGATATGTAGGTAAACACGCTCTCTTACCCCTAATAGAGGGTTTCGATTTTCAATCTAGTTTTTTCCTTCATAAGTGAGTCATGACATGAGTTTTACTTCGCAACTTAACTTAAAAATCGATGATTAAATAAAACAGCATTAAGTATGTAGTTGATTGTATATTATATTTTATATTCATAATAAGGCTAAAAATGTATAAAATATCAGTCACCTTAAAATTATGCAATATCATTGTCTAGCGTATTTTTTTCTAGATCCCAAATAATTGATTTCGCTTTACAAAACAGCAGATTCAAACTTTAGGGGGAGAATGGGGATATTTGGGTACTTGCGATTTTTTTATTAACACATCGTGTATATTGTTGCAGAATATACGCTAGTTTGTGGGAAAAGTGCCCAATGATCTCCCAATCTCTAGACAAGCGTGTGACTGAGATTTGTGGGGAAAGCAGCGCTACCCGTTAGCGAAATTAGCTTTCCCACTTCCCACAAACCGAAGACGTACCACGGGAATCGCAATCAAAGTTGACGGGTATTATAGTATCTTCACCCTCTTACATAAAAATGTTACTTAATTGATTAAAAATATTTGTCTGTAGAAACAGTATGTGACACTTTATAATAATTAAAAATTTAATACTATTGATATAGTTCGGGTGACTTAATATATTTTGATAAATATGTACATCAAATAAACGTTTGAATGTACTACTATACCATAATTATTAACTCTTTATTATCCGTGTTATAGTCGAGTAGAATTAATCACAAAGATATAATGTGCCAGGTGTCATAGATTTTCATGGAACGGCGCGATTTTTCAGTTGTGTAGTATAAAATGCTACCATTTCATGAAACGGTCTAGAGTATTATGGTATATAACGATTAAGTCAAGCAAACAATTCAATTAATTGACTTTTCTAATTAATTTGATAAGCAATATTTTTTACACATCTCTAATATTAACAATTAGGTATATAATTTACAATTATTTACTTTTTATTGAATACGCGCTCAAGTTACCTTATGATTTAGGTAGATAGGCAACTTTACTATATATAATTATCACCGTATGTAGGTACTTGTCTTTTTTGAAAAAGCGTATCTATAGGTTCATAAGGCCGGTATACATTTGGTTTAGTGTTTAGTGCAAACGGCTTGTCTAATAAAAAACACGTTCAGACAGGTTAAGGTGAAGTGTTTAGCGAAGTACGATGTTTAATAGCATGTTCTCTTTTTTCTGCAAGTAACTCCCCGCACTTCCTCGCATCCTGCCTTCAGCCTTCACTTGCCACTAGACATGCACTAAACACGTCTGCATGGGACTGTAAAGTGATTAGTTTATGTCAAATAAGCCTCGCCTTTGTTTCTGTGTAGGAGAAAATGTAAAAAAAAGAATGGCGTTGATTAAATCATACTAAACACTAAGCACTTGACAAAACAAATTGTATACCATTATGCGTTATGTAACGCCAGATTTGTGCACAGAGTGACAAAAGGTAATTTTATACATTTTGGTGTTCTTTTTTATAGTAAAATTATAATATCACATTTCAAGCATTTTCTCTTAAAAACTTAACCTATAAAAATTAAATATAATAAACATTTCGGTAATTTTATACATTTTCGTCATACGATTAAAATCGAAATAAATAGACAGTGGTACTACACCTAGTGAGATTAATTAATGTTAATAATAATAAAATAAAATGTTTGAAAACAGACTTCAACAACGAATACAACTAATAGCTACTAAAACTTGATTTATAAATTATTCCAATAATACACAATTTTTATAAATTGCCTTGTCTTACAAACAACGAAAGCGGTGAAAACAAAATGTAAAAACCTCAGCATTCAGATTTCTTCATATATCCAATATCATAATTATGTTAGATGTGAATCAAGATGTTCAATATCATCATGGGCCAGCTTTTAAGCCAGGAAGCTTTAATTAATTACTTATTTTACTTAATTAACAATAGCAAACTCGGCTGAGTTAACCAAATATCGTCGGTGACCTGTAAAAACTTCTGCATTGGGAATTTTAATCGAGAAAGTTAATTTTAATTTTTTTAAGTACCCTCGCAACTCACGTTTAAAATTCACGCCCGGTGTTCACCAGCCTAGCTAACCAATGGGTTAGATAGATAGATGGTTATGTAAAGAAATAAAGATTTTCTAATATCAAAATAACAGCTTTTTACTAAATGCATAATGATGCTATAAAGAGTAACTTATGTTACTTCATAATAAAATATATGTATATCTTTGTGTATACAGCAAGTTTATAATAAAACCTGAAAAAGCACAGTCTAGCCGCTTAAAAAAAGTCAGAAGATGTTATTTTCTCCATATGTGAGGTAATCACAGGTCACCAACGATATTTATGGTCTAAAATGTCATAAAATAATAACAGATGTGGAATAACCAGATCTCTGATATACAAAATTATTTTTCTTCAATCCCAAATATACAAGTAAACAGTTAATATAAACAAAATATTAGAATCACAGCTAATTAACTATCATTTCATTGTAGAGTTAAAATGTAGGCATGCCAATATAGTTAAAGCACTTGACCAGAAACCTTAATGTACTGCAAGAAATTATTTTCACTACTGTGCAGTGTTATGTTTACTAACTTAGAAAATATACTGAGGTCGATAAACATTACAAGACCGTATTGTTTTACGTCTTACATCATGCCGTATTAAGCAAGCGCAGGGCCCGTAGCAAATCAAGTAAATTCAAGATACCACATTTTAAAAAGTTTTACTCAAAATGTTATGCTCAGGCAGAGATGAGTAGGTTTAAGTATACGGGGCACCATTTCGCGCGGTGCCCGTAGCAATAGCTACTTTTGCTACGTGGTTAATCCGGCACAGCTTACATAGTAGCGTTTGACCGCAAGCCACCTTGTAAGAAATAGTAATAATTATTATACTACACTTTCCTTATTATCTATAGGTATATCTAGGTATTAAAATTGCTTCAGAAATGTTAGAATAATTTTGGGACAATCCCTATCGTAAAAATAACTTCTTACAGTACGAGTAGATAATCGTAGGGTGGGTTTAGACTGCAAAACCCAGGCCGTCCACAGCCTCCATGAGGCTGGGAACCGAGTCTACCTTCATTCCTCGTTTGCGAAGGTCGTTCAACTCCTCTACCAGCTTTGACTTGTCTCTGCCAAGGGTTTCCCTGTAATTAAATACAAAATATTGTTGTTATTTATTGTGTATTGATTTAGTCTCGTTGTTTGCTAGTTACTTGGGCTCTTGTCTAAAATGACTTGTAAGTGCAGCTTTGCTCAGACATAGGAAACAAAAAAACGGTTTTTTTTTTAAATATTGAGAAAAGGGCTTTTTGCCACAATACAGAATTTCATGTGTTGTGTTGTTTGTAGTTAATAACTTCTATTAAGACTACAAGTCATATGGTGTTAAGTAACAATATGGTCGAAGGTGCCACCACGCTATGCTCAGACTGAGCGGACTGATCCGCAAGTGAGGTTACCAAAACACAGCAACAGGTTCTTAGTGACAGATCCTTAACTTGTCTTATAAAACATGTAAAAGTTGTTCAATGGTCATACCATATAGATATGCAAGTGTGCAGCAGCGGTACGTATATAAGGAGCAAGTCAGAGTCACTGACGGCCTCGTACCGCCTCAGCGCCAGCTGTGCCCATCGCTCCACCGGGCCAGCAAGCTCGCCGTCGCTGGCGCCCGCGCACGCCACCATGCGGCACAGCGCACTTAATACAACACGAGACCTGTCTGTGTACACCTGGAAATAAAAGAAGAAATATTAAAACATTTATTTTGTTAATCTATACTAAAGGGTCAAGCATGCGAGTAGTCAACAACAAGTCACTAAACAATAACAAATTTTCCGATTACCTTCATCATCTTAAACACCCGCCTTTGACTGCACTATCACTTAACATCAGGTGTGTTGTTGTGGTCAAAAGCTACCTTGTAAGTTGTAGTAAAACAAACATTAACATTTGATCTAAAGCACTTTTGGAAAATCGAATATGACCAGCTACTTTTATCGCTGACTTTACAACACTAATATTATAAAAGTAAAAGTTTTTGAGTGTGTTATGTTTGTTACTTCTTGACACTAAAACAGTTCCATAGATTTTAGTGAAATTTGGAATAGAGATAGCTTATACCTAGATTACCACAGAGGCTACTTTCTATCTCGGAAAAAGGAACCTACGGGTAACGGCTAGACCACGAGAGTAACCAATAGCCACGCAACACAAGCATAGTTTTGAACCTTCTCTGTATTTATGGTATCAGAAACTATATGCAGGGACAATGACTACTAAATGCCTCCTGTGCAAAATAAAAGTGTTATGTTTTAAAGCATTTCAGTTTTGACGATCAATAAAAAATAACAAAAGGATGTTTGTGATTTACTCTTTCTAATTTATATACATCAGTAGAAAAGCAAAGTTCTAGCTTTAACATCCAATCCAGGAAATGCAATTCAGTTAAATTGGCTACAGCATTACAAGAAATGTATGAATGGGATATCTAGGCAAATATGTAATAGGTGTTAAAAATAGGCAAACAATAACAAATCATTGAGAAACATACCTTGTTAAGTAATTTAAAGTTAGTTTCCAACACAGATAGGGCTTGATAAAAATTCCCCTCGCTGATTTGAAGTTTAGCTTCCTGCAACTCTTTGTCTTGGAAGAATGTGATTACTGCCGGTGAATCCCTAAGCCGTGACTCATTAGCTATCAATGTCAACAGTGACTCAAATGCTTCACAACGTGATGAAATCAGGCTTGGCTCAAAGTTTCCAACTACTATCTGAAATTGAAACCATAAAATTGTGAACCTGAAAAGCAACAAATGGCCTAGGCTGTACATGACTCATGACTAATACCAGTTTTGACATGGCACACAACTTCTAAATGAAAATGCAAACATTCTATGTTTGATTAAGAAATACTATTACGTTGTATGTAATGAACAGTACAAACACTTAAATATGTTTGACCATGAACACCAAAGAGTATTAAAAACTTATGCTAATAACAAGGTAAAAATAACCATCATCAGCCTGTTATGTTCCCACTGCTGGGGCTCTGGCCTTCGCTCAGAGAGAGAGAGAGAGAGAGAGAGAGAGAGAGAGTATGGGCCGCAATGTAACAAGCGGCCCCAGTGCGGGTTGGTAGATTAAATAATCAAGTGAACATTTTCGTAGAGTTATAGACTTCGAGAGAGTAACTAGTACCTAATAATGTAGTTACCATTAAGCATTTTTTTTTCTCTTCAGTACCTAGTATGCACAAAGTACTCAGTAGAAAAACAACTCACTTTTCTTGGAAACGAAATATCACTCAGTAAAACAGGTTGTTCTTTCTTCAAACCATTGTAGAGATCTAAAAAGTGGGTGTATCGCCTCTCCACATTCACTGCATCAAAATCAAATGCAGTGGATTCTAGCCGCACTTGCAACATGTAAGCAACGTATTTCTTCTCATTTTCGACATCTACTATACGAGAAGACACTATTTCGAGTTTTAACATTTTAGCTAGGTAAATTCCTTTGTTGTTGTTGTTTGATCCTAATGTATTGAACTTTAGTAATTTTACTACTTCTGAAAAATGTTGCCTGTATACCAGAATTTACCTACTTCAAATTTTCTAGCATTAGCTAAATCATTTAGCCTAGATGAAACAAAAAAACAACATGTAACTTAAAAATAATTTCAATTGAAACAATGTGTACTAAATTTTAGTAACGAAACAGCTGTTCCCAGTGGTGTCAACCACGTGGGCAACAGTTTATCGCGATAAAAAGTATCTTAAGTCCTTCCTCAGAGTTCAAATTCAATTTATTTTCGCAAGAAAGTCAATTTATTTTTCTCAAAGTTGCTTGGATTTAGTTGTCACAATATAAACAACCTACAACATTAGTTGTAGTAAATACCTAATTACCTACTAGGTACCTATCTTCCTATAGGTTGTCTGGTAGAAATCGCTCTAAGCGATAAGACCGCCCATTGTAACACTAGTTTTAAGATCTCTCCTTTTATGTTGTTTTATTTTTCTGTTGTTGTGGTGAAACAATAAAGCGTTATCTATCTATCTATCTATCTATCTTCCTATCTAATATCCAAAATTACTATACCTACTGGTTATAGTAATGCAATACGCAATGAGGCCTTCTATCGACGTCGTAAGCACACCCTTCGCAACAATCACGATGAAGTCTCTTTTTCTTTTATTTTTGGAGTGCAATTTATGTGAAACTGCATAGATGTTTTTTTTTTTAAGTTTTGTGATTTAACAACATTAACATTTAACAACTGTAGGATCTTATGCAAAATCCTGCCTTTCTAGTTGTAAACCCCACAGTAGGCTATCAATAATATTTGAAAATTAAGTACCTACTTCTGTCATGATATTTTCCAGCATTTAAAATTATATTTAGCCCAATTCTGATACCGAGTTGGCAACACTGATACTGTCATGTTCACGCTTTTCCATCAATGCCAGATTGGATTTGACATAATGACAGTTATAGGGAAGTGGTAAAAAAAAGTGGACAGATCACAAAAGAGGAACTTTTAACTTCTCTAATTCATACGTTTTGTAAAATACAAAATAGTTATCAGGGATAGAAACTTTTTTATTGCATGTTTTATTGATTATTTATTCTCTTACCTTTCTCTTTTCCTCTCGGCTCCCATAAAAGAATATAAAATAAGCCATACCGTACGGCGGGCGCGCATATATCAGTCACATTGAATGCCAATGCAAATTATGTACGAGTCGCAGACTCCTCTTCTATATACATTTATGTTGAAATAGCCCAAGGAGATTTTCCACCAAGATTAAAATTTTTTTTTTTACTAATTACAGGGTAGCGTTTGACCACAAGTCACCTGATGTTAAGTGACGATGTGGTCGAAGATGGCGCCACGCTACACCTGGACTGGGAACTAGCTCTCAAGTGAGGCTGCCGGAACACACCGATAGGTGCTTGGCGACAGATTCTTAACAAGAGGGTGGTAGCTAGCCAGGCGAGTACTAGAAAATACCCTACCACCAAGCTATGGATTCATCACGATGTTTTCCTTCACCGAAAGCTCAAGCTCATTGTAGGATTCGAACCCACGTCCTACGGATCGCAAGCCGACCTCACTACCACTGAGCCATCATCGCTGAAATAACATAATTTGAATATGAAAAAGTAGTAACTACTAAATAATAATAAATAAGTGAGCACGGGTTAATAGGTTTTTAATAATTAAGTAATTAGGTAAGTATGTATCAGTTTTAATTTTAAACTACCATTGTAATGTGGTGCTTCTCTTTCTCGTAAGTAGCTAGTAGGTATAAGTTTATAGTAAGTGCTTTCAACGATCAATATCACCAAATACAACATCAATAGTGGCAATAAGTATTGCTATATCGGCTAACATCAAACCTTTTCCCAGTACAGACATCCCATTTATATGAGGGAAAGAACAAGCTCTTAAGTGGACACGGTATGGCTTCGAAGTGCCGTCAGCGACCATGTAGATCCCCAGCTCGCCCTTGGGACATTCTATTGCTGAATATATGGCTCCAGGGGGAACAACATAACCTTCAGAGCATAGTTTGAAGTGGTGAATGAGAGATTCCATTGACGTCTTCATTTCTTTTCGTGAAGGGAGACAAATTTTAGAATCATCTGCCTTATATTCACCTTCTGGCATTGTATCAAGGACTTGATTGATGATTCTTAAAGATTGACGCATCTCCTCTAAGCGTAACAGGTGGCGATCGTAGGAGTCTCCAAAAGTACCAATGACGACATCAAAATCGTACAAGTCGTAGTCATCGTAAGGAAACGCAATCCTCAGGTCCCACTTAACACCGGTAGCTCGTAGCATCGGACCCGTAAATCCCATGTTTATGGCGTCGTGAGCCGTCACACAACCGATTCCTGCGGTTCTGGCATAGTACAGTCTGTTTCCAGTCACAAGATCTTCGGTTTCATCAAACCGCTCCCCTAACTTCATGCAAAACTCGTGGACATCGTCCATGTAGCCGATGGGTATATCTTGTGACACTCCCCCGGGTCGCACATACGCGCAATGTACTCGAGACCCACACAATCTTTCAAACAATTCATAAATCTTTTCACGTTCTTCGCACATCCAAAAAAAGGGTGTAATACCTCCAGCATCAAGTACGGTTCCCGACACGTTGAGTAAGTGGTTCGCAATGCGACACAATTCGTTGCACAAAACGCGTATGGCTTTAGCCCTCGGCGGTACCTCTACATTCAACAAAGTCTCAATGGCTATGGCGAAGCTTGTTTCGTTGGCGATTGTGGAGACGTAATCGAGGCGATCCATGAAAGGCAGGCTTTGATTGTAAGTCTTGGATTCCATCAGTTTCTCCGTAGCTCGGTGCAAAAAGCCTATGTGGGGATCTGCCCTGACTACTGTTTCGCCATCTAACTCCAATATGAGGCGAAGGACGCCGTGCGCCGCAGGATGCTGCGGTCCAAAGTTGATCCACATGTTCTTGAGTTTTCTTTCGACTGGCGGCAACTTTGAGTTGTAAATCATTTTAAAATATTTGTCAGTTGCTTCAGTCGGATACATTACAGACGAATTGAACTGCTGCAAGTATTCTGGGTCTGGAAACCATTTGGCAGCACAAATTGGAGCATGAATGGAAAATCTCCGCACTTTAATAAACGGTTTTAACGTTGTTAATTGCCTAAAGCACTGTTGCATGATAAGTTTAGGTATTTAAATATGTACGGTAAGTACAATATTCTATAAAACACTTTGATAAACTGTGTCAAAATGACACATAGCCAAGAGAATGTAAGGACACATAGTAAGTAAGTACGTATACTTCTCTGGTGTATATACTTTTTGAATGAAACCAAAGAGAAATACGTAGAATATGTACAGGTAATCGGCATATAATAGATATGACACGATAGATAATATTTATTTATTCTATCGATAGGTCGATCAATATCTACCTCGTTATGTTCCTTAATCCGGCCCCTTAGTCCGTATTGTAATAAGCTGTAGAGATGGGCTTAAACGTTAAAAAATAATAACACTGCTAAATGCTAATGCTAAAAATAATTAACAGTTAAAATTAGCAGTTAATTTTGGCGACTGTTAAATTTAGTCAGAGACAGATTTTTAACATCAGTCTTTATTTAACACTAGTTAAATATTATACTATACTATTTCCAAATTCAACAGTTCGCACTTAGCAGTTAATTAAATGAACTCACTCGACCTTAACATTCTAACTGTGACTGAACACTAAACACAAAATTAGTAGTTGCTAAATAAATCGCTATGTTGAAAACAATTCAATAAAGACGGAAACGGAACACGTGTATCGTGTGTCCTTTTCTTGGTTGTTGCCGTCGCGTCAGCCTGCAGCCTGCAGTAATGGGATAAAGCGAGACAAATATATATCCGGCGTCCGTCCGGCACTGGTCTAGCCAGCAGTACGACCATTATTGTTTTGTAGTGAGTACTGAGTTGTAACTGCTAAATTTAACAGCTATCACAGAACTTATTTAACAGGTGTTGACACTAAAAAAATTTAGCAGTGTTAATTTAGCAGCTGATTAATTTTAGACCCATCTCTAATAAGCTGACATAGCATTGGCGTTCTACGAAGCGCCCGGTATGTGTATCACGCCATAGTGTAGTACTTAGAGAATAAATTGAGCCTTTGCATCGGCTACACGTGTT
Organism: Opisthograptis luteolata; assembly: GCA_931315375.2. Lineage (NCBI taxonomy): Eukaryota > Metazoa > Arthropoda > Insecta > Lepidoptera > Geometridae > Opisthograptis > Opisthograptis luteolata. The sequence goes on from OV928034.1 coordinate 5,550,907, forward strand.
ATTTGTTTTAAAGTAAAACCCTTTAAAAACCCAATTACTACAAAGAAAGTTTGACTGGCGCAGCCGGTAACATTATATCGAAAGACTGTGTCGTCTTGTGTAAAATTCGGGTGTCAAAATCCGCCCGAAAATCGCGAGTGCGGCGCGAATAGTCGCGGTATAATAAAAGAACCTTCAAAAAATATCGTCATACATTTCTACGAAGTGCCGAGTATGGGAGTAGCGGTCGGTTGGTGAGTAAAACTCTTTGCCTTCCTTGCCATTTGTTCCCATATTTTTCATATAAGGGTTTTATAGGGTTTATTCTCCAAAAATTAATTAGTTATAAATGGGATAAGAAATCTCTCATTATAACGTGTCTGGTTGTTTAGTATCGCACTGAATACCATTCCTAGCAATAGATAATTTTAAGAACTGATAAGCGCATGAGCGCGTAAGTTTGTAGACTTAATTTGTAAAGTAAGAAAGTGATTTCATACACTTTTTAGTTTTAATTGTAGCTCTATAATATGTTAAGTTAAGGTTAATAATAGTGTTAAAAATTGTGCAACCTTCCCATGTACCATTACCAGAAACAACTTTAAATATGTTAGGGCAAATAGTGCTAATACCAAACGAGATCTTAAGGCTTATACCACTCTTTGGTGGCGATAAGCGGCAATTAAATATATTCTTAGGGAAGTGTGAGTACGTGATCAATAAGTACAGAGGTCACGAAGAACAGAATATATATGTGTTTCATGCCATCACAAGCCGACTGGTGGATGATGCAGCCGCCCTTTTGTCTGAAAGAGAAGACGTGTCGAACTGGTCTTCATTACGAGAACTATTGCAACAGCATTTTGGAGATCCGCGTAGCGAGGAATGCATCAACATAGAGTTAGAATCGTGTCGAATTAAATCAGGCGAAAGTTACTTAGACTTTTGCAACCGAATACAAAACATACGTTCACTGCTTATCTCTAAGGTAAATTTATCATCTAATCATGACATGAAAATTGCAAAAATTGCAATATACAACAACACCGCATTAAATGTGTTTCTATATAATTTACCCGAAAATATGGTACGCGTAGTACGACTTAAATCACCTGCAACCTTGGAAGACGCCTTAAGCGTAGTGCTGGAAGAGGTTAACTTCCATGAGCAATACTCAATGCGAAATCGTATGTATACCACCAACGGCGTATCAAGGTCACCCGTTACCTCAGGGTTTAAGTTTGGAAATTCTCCTCAAACGAAGTCACAACAGCAAATCGATTTCAAACCTTTTGTGCCGAATGTTGGTACGCCACAAAAGTTTAGTTCCGGCAATCCACAAAATGTCACACCTCAATGCGGACAGCATCAAAATTTTGGGTTTACACCTCAGTTAGGTTACAGCCCTCAACTTGGCCCTCAGCAACAAATTGGTTACAAACCGCAACAAAATGGTTACATGCCGCAACAAATCGGTTACAAGCCGCAACAATATGGTTACATGCCGCAACAAAATGGTTACATGCCGCAACAAAATGGTTACAGGCCGCAACGACTAGGTTACAGGCCGCAACAAAATGTCAGTATGACCCCTCAGCAATTCGGTTATGAGCATCAGGTTCAACACCCCCGTCTTCAATCAACTGATGTTTCTATGAAGACAATGCCTCCAAGGCCCCAGCCACAAGTACCTCAGCAGGGTTTTAGCTTAAATAAGCTTACATTGGACAACGAAGGCGTACAATGTTGCGACAGTTACGGTTACGAACACGACGCATTGGCAACGATTAAGGTCAATGCTCTCTTTGATAATGACGACGAAGAACAATCTATGAAAGTTAACATCGACAGTAATGAACAGAAACGTAGGGATGACATAGGTAAAGTAGTGAGAGATATAGAGCTATCAACGACTAAAATAACTGATGTACCAAGTGACTCTTCGACCCTAACAGTGTCTGACTGTAGTGCCACTATTACGGCTAGTCGTAGATGTGTGTCTAATTCAGATTCAGTAAACCTTTTTGGGGTAGAATTTCAAAAACAATATATGCAACAACAAGTAAAAGACCATGCAAAGCCAACAAAATTCTTATACAAGCAATCAGCAACTAAGATGATAGAAGGTAAGAAAAAGATTAAGGAAAAGAGAGGTGGTGAAGCAGAAGTACAATTTTCAAAAGGAAAAAGGGTTATTGCTAAAAATGTTAATAAAAGAAAAGGCAAAGATAAGGCGCATTATACAAAAACAATAGTAACAGGCAAAGCTGAAAAAAATGTGGTGCCAATACGGATAGGTGAAAGGTTAGCAAAGGAGCCTATTAAAAATATAAAAGGACCTCCGCAGGTTCTGCATCCTAATGACAGTGGCGCCAGCGCCGGTCTATCATCTGCAATCACTTGATGGTTTTAAGGTTAATGGTTTAAAGTTGGTCAAAATCCAATTTTTATTTCTAAGTTTACTCTAGTATCTCATATAATTGATAGTTTCATAAGAACTACAGTAACTGTTAATGTTAAGTCTTATTTTAAGCACAGCCAGATTACGTTCATAATAGAGATCCCTCTTATCGATAAACACTACTTACAATTTTTATAAAATATACTCGTTACCAATATTTCAATAAACTGAAAATAAAACCCTTATCATTCCTGTTCCCCAACCCTTACCTTTTGGCAAAGGGAATGAAATACCTTCCGATCGAGAAACCATGCCGGTCACTCGCTGCTGGAGACCACTAACTACTTCTGTACTGATGAACACCGGCTACTTATCCTGGAGTCACCTGCATTGAGCAACTCATGCGGTTTGAAGGTGATCTTACCTGCTGCGTGCAACGCCAAATCCACATCGAAGCCGTAAGAGGACAACCAATAGCTGCTGCCAGCTGGATTTAGAAATCTAAAATGAAAACTACAGTTACAACACATTGTGACACATATGTCACCCACCGAGCATCCAGTCTTACGAACTTACCTTGTAACCCTTGATGGACCATGTGAATTTGAAGTCAATGGAAGAAGAATCCGTCGATATCGTAGATCGACCCCGTGGTGCCGATTCCTGTTATCATCCTGCGTCGACAACCTGCCAGTACGAGCGCGGATACGTTTCTACCCGGTGCACATGCACTGTACATGCGGCAAGTGAATTTAGATTAAGAGAAGCATATGTCGTATGTATGCGTTAAAGTTAAATGAATTAGTGAAGAGCGTTTTAAGTGAACCAGACTCTAGCTTCAGTGTAGTTTTTACCTTATCTTTAGTTTTAATATGTTTTATCTTGCTTGCGTTTTATATGTTGCGCAAGATCATTTTAATTTGTTCGCGAAATAATCGGAATGTTATTAAAAATGAACAACCCGATAATTTCGCTCTTGGGGAGGAAGGCGTTATGTTCCTTAATCCGGCCCCTTAGTCCGTATTGTAATAAGCTGACATAGCATTGGCGTTCTACGAAGCGCCCGGTATGTGTATCACGCCATAGTGTAGTACTTAGAGAATAAATTGAGCCTTTGCATCGGCTACACGTGTTATTTGTTTTAAAGTAAAACCCTTTAAAAACCCAATTACTACAAAGAAAGTTTGACTACCTACTATCGACTTGTTGGTAGTGGACTATCAACACAACACTAACCTATAATATCAACAATGCAATAATCGAATAAATGCGTAACATTTTTAAATAAAAATTAGGACATGTTTAGATAGTATGCTTTTAATTCAATTTTGTTACAGTTTCTTTTTAACACATTTTCATAATACTAATAATATGATGAATTACACTATTCACGTTATAAATACACGATATAATTATAATAGTTATCGATAAAAACTTCCTAAGCTCATAAATTTAAAACGTACCTTAGATTAAAATCATCATTTATTTAAATATTAAATGCGAATGTGTCTGCGAATACTTACTTTCGACAGAGCGACACCTGGTAGGTACCAAGAGTGGTTAGAGAAGCGAAGTTAGAGAAATTAGGAATAATGTAGGTACTTATAATAGTTTCCATCATCAGGGCGGGTTCAAATTTGCAAGTACATAAAATATCTAAAGACCGCTTTGTCTGCCCGTAACGACCCATTCGCAAGAACATCATCAGTTCATTTTAGATTATTGCGCTTGCAATAGAGTCAAGATATCCTCCAAACAAACAATCTACACAAAATAATATTAAGTAAGCAAAATAAAAATTCTTGGTAAATATTAAAATAATAATAATGCCCGCCCGCACAATCACATACATAGGCTCTGACCCCTAACTAGGTTTCCCTGTATCTAGGGTATCAGAAACTACGAGGATCGGGGATCCACAACACCCGGACACAGAACAAATACTTGCGCTTTTTTTTTCAATGCACAAATATTTGTCCTGTAGCGGGAATCGAACCCGCAACCTCACGCTCCACAGTCGGCCATCCGCCCATTGCGCCACATCGGTCGTCATACTAAAATTATATAACTATACGAAACAGTCACAGTAAATGTAAGTACAGTAGTACTGTGTAACAGATAACAGAGTGCTTTGCCGTACAAATGTTGTTAACAAACAACAATTAATTACCATTACATAAGTGTAAAGTACCTATGTATAAAAGGAGAGAGCGGTTTATGAAAAAAACTATTTTATTAGGAACTAGCGAGTGAATTGGTTACTCAGCGCCGGTCCTGGGGTAGAGCGAAATAAGCGAGGAGCGGTCGCTCTAGGCGCCAAGTAGCAAAGGCTGCCAAAAAGCGAGCGAAAAGTTAGGCGAGCGGGAAATTTCCACTTGTTGGCTTACAACTTCGGGTATTAGGTATTACATTCTCGAATACAGACAAAAGAGCTTATATAACATATTCTGTACAATGGTATTAGGTAGTAGGTACGTAAGTATAGGTACATGGTATAATATCAAAAGTGTAGTCCGTCAAATGGCGATCCCGTGTGCCGTTTCTTGGTCCTCATTCAACTTTCTACCACCCAGAGCTTACAGGCTCCCATGGCATGGCGTATCGCTAACGACTTTGACGGACAGTCTTAAATTACTACTAGCATTAAAAAGTTGCATTTAAAAACACGAGTAGATACAGCTCACACTTCTATATATTGTCAAGCATTCTCGTTTACAGAATTTCCTATAAAAACGTACATAACATTGGTAAGTTATTGTACTTACAACCGACATAAATATGAGACCATTTGTCATCATCCACATTTAATCTTGGAAGTCAATTTATCATCACCGTTACAAGTCAATCGCGCGTTCAATTCGAGAGTTTTTCCAAGGACTCGACGTAAATACACGAACAGAGCTTCTGGAGGAATCTCATTGTATAGCCGGAGGCGGTGTCGTAGGCCGCCGGTTTAGATTCCCATTTGACACAGCCGTAGTATATTGGTATTCCCGAAAGGAGGATAGCTAATCCTATGGCTGTATCTTTGGGATTTGTTATGGCGGGTATGATGACCAGGCAGCCAATAGCGACAAGGAACATATACGGTATGATAATGTTGACTTTGATAGGCCGGGGGATGTCGGGTTTAGCGCGGCGAAGCCAGAGCATTCCTACGACGGACGCGCCGACAGACAACCAGAGTGTTTGCGAGAAATAGTTGATGAGGTCAAACACGTTGCTCGTAGTCAGCATCAGGAGAGAGAAGAAGCACTGGAATATATGAAAAGTTTATGTTATTTCATCGTCAAACTAAGCCAGAGTTTGACCACAATCACGTCTGATATGGGTAGTTAAAATGTTATCAAAGTTGCAGTTGTAGCACACTTGTCAGGGAAATAGTAAGTAGGTACAGGCGATGGTAAAGTGTTCCAGTTAAGTTTCAGTATACTTACAGTAAAGATGAGCGAGGGTATCGGCGTCTGCTTTTCAATATGGAAGAGCGTGAAGAAAGCCGGCATGTGCCCTTCCTGGGCGCCCGTCGCGAATAGCCGAGCTGATGTGAACAGCACGCCATTCACCCCACCGAAGGTTGAGAGGGCTACGAACACTGGAATCACCCAGCTCCAACCGCCGAACAGTCGGTCGCCGAACACCTGTGAAGCAAAGAGAGCATTTTTTTTTAAATAAAATATTCTTTGGCTAGATACTATGAGAGTCGAGCCTCGAGTCGGCAGGTGTGTGTAGTTGTGGCGTTCAGTCTATAAGCCAAAATCCATGTCTATGTCTTTTTTAGTCTATGGCAATTTGGCCTTTTGACATTTTACTACTTCTTTACAGGGTAGCTTTCAACCACAAGTCACCTGATGTTAAGTGATGGTGTGGTCGAAGGTGGCGCCAACCTACACCTGCATTGGAAGTTTAGAATGTAGGTATCACGCATAGAAGTATCACGTAAGGTACTATAGTGGCGTAAAGGCATTACATATCAACCTAAACCTTTTAACAGGTACGAGAGCAGCTAGAAAAATAGGCACTACGAGTACCTACTTCTTGTATGCTTTTTGAGCGTTTCTGGTTAAAAATGGATAACTTGCTAGCAAAATTAATGTAGGTTAGGTAGTAATAAAGTAGCCGTGGGAGATAACCGTGGTTACATTTCTCATCATTAGGTACATCGAGCATAATGGTTGTGAGAACTTATTGTTAGTGGCCAATGGGACCAATGGCTGGCCTTCAGTTTAACGAAGCTATCAACTTGACAACAAAGAACATTTGCAATGTATAAGTATAATGATTCAGGAAACGCAACAATCATCACGGGTAGCGGGTGCAAGATTAGCGCGCAGAGGAAAGTTATCAATCCTTATCTTATTGCTATGGAGCAAATTGATCACATTACGCGAAAGGTCAAAAGGTTTGCAGTAAAATTATAAAAACAAGCTATTTTGTTTACATTTAGGTAGGTATACAGTTACAGATAAAGTAATCTATTAATACCAAAACAAGGAATAATTATATCTTTAAAAATGAAGTCTTGAGATTTGCTTTACTTTGTTACTCTTTTATAAATGAAATTGCATTTCATACTACCCTCAAACTTATATAAATGCGAAAGTATGTATATTGGATTGCCACGAAAAACGTGTAGACTTGATTTTTTTCATAGATATAGTTTGTAGACTGGAGAGTGACATCGGCTACTTTTAATTCCGATAAACTTACAGTTCCTGTGGGAATACCCACGCGCTAGTAATATACTAAATGCGAAAGGTTGGATGTTTGGTACTCAATCATGCAAAACAGATTCACATAGATGGTATTTGATACAGAAGAGATAGACTACCTACACTTATTATCCTGGAAATCCACGCAAGAACAACGACAGTCTTCTAATGGGCGGCATTATCAGTAATAACTAATAACCTACCTTTATAAAAGTAAAATATTCCAGCCGCCTAATTTATTGTTTGACTCGGGGGTTATTGAACCTTGTTATCTACCCCACACCCCAAGCGCATAATAAACAGGTGAGAGCTGTGAAATAATTCTAACTCTATTATAACCACCCGGTGTGTCTTCTACCTCTACCATCCTATGCTAAAATAGTACTACGATAATGTACGAAGAGGTTATAAGGTTCGGAGAAAAATAAGACAACAGGCTGCTTTATCAGCTTACACTAGCAACGGTTTGATTAGAGTTGATGTAATTATTGAACAAATATAGGCTTCCAATAGATCTGTAATAATAAGTCAGCAATAAAATTAAATGAGGTTTTTAAAGGTATCGACAAAGCTTCCGGTTGACAAAATCTTTGTCTGCCTATGCTAATAAGCCGGGGCGAGTCGCTAGCCCCTATAATAATAATAACAATAATGATAATGCCCGCACAATCACATACATAGCTCTGATCCCTAACTAGGTTTCCCTGTATCTAGGGTATCAGAAACTACGAGGATCGAGTATCCATCACACCCAGACACAGAACAAATACGTACCCTTTTTTTTCAATGCACAAACATTTGTCCTGTAGCGGGAATCGAACCCGCGACCTCACGCTTCACAGTCGGCTATCCGCCCATTGCGCTACATGGGTCGTCAAAATAATAATGAATTATTATTATTCATTAACGATATACCTTTACGTAGGTACGGTACCATGTTACCGTAAAGACATTGTGTAAAGATTCATCTTTCACACTACCGCGAAACCGGTTATTTATGCTTTTTGAGGATACTACCAAGTGGACAGGCTATAAAAAAGCATTAAATTCTTTGGATAATATCGATGAAACGAAATGTAACACGAAGCACGGTGCCTCAGGCACATCAGTAACATTAAAAGGCCTCTGACATAAGCCGGTATGTAAATGCAAACAGGATACCTCATTCTCCGATTCGGTGCGTAAAAAATCGCAGAAATTAAACACGCACAGTCTGATGTTGCCTATATAATCTTGTTTCATCTTTTACTTGAGTACGGCAAAGTCCCTATTACTTACTGACTGTGCCCCGCAGTTTCTCCCCCGAGATCCTCACAGGAACCGTGCCTTTTACCAGGATAAAAGTTACCTATGCCACTCGTCGACCCATAAACTATATCTATGTAAAAAATCACGTCAATCTGTTGCTCCGTTGTTGAATGAAAGAAAGACAAACCAATACACTGTAGTGATAATAGCGAAGCGATAGCGATTTTAGGGATAATTAAAATAATATATGTTACGAATGTTAATATGTTGGCATTAAATAATACTATGAATGCATTAAACAAATATTTAAATAAACCCGGTAGCTGGTAGCTGGCCTATTCATGTTCTTACAGCTAAACTAAAGTGATTTTATTCTGTTGCAATATACTACTACTTGCGACGTAGGTGCGCAATGAAAAAATTTATATAAATGTTGTGTGTTTTTTTCCCAGTCTCCGCTCCATGAAATCTTATCGTCTTTGCACGGGCTATATAAGTACTACGTGTTTTAGGTGAGACGACGATTGAGAGGATGAGATCCCGCGTCACTGGTCACTGTTATTATACAGTATAACCTGTATAATGCCTCTATCAAATTGTATCAGAATTTACAGCTAACTCACTGCGGCGACAGCTGGGTTAGCCATCATCTCCGTTTTGGAGACGACAGCAAAGTACGCCAGGTTGGCCAGCGCGTAGATCGTCGTCACCAATGGCATGGCTATCCATATAGCACGGGGCAAGTTTCTGAAATAATGAAAAAATATCATGAAATCTGGGCCTTATATCGTCAATTTTTGGACAGTTGTTGTGGTGTTCAGGACCGAAGTCTCGCTAAGAGCGAACAACTGACTAAGCGAGGTATGCGGTCGCGGGTTCGATTCCCGCTCCGGAATAAATATTTACATAAAACGCGAGATTTGCATGCACATAGTCCGTGATTGTGACCATCATTTTTTATAAATAGAAAGTCTGTTCAAGGTTTTTCATCGTCGTGAATTCAGTTAAAATAACCTTGACATAACCATTTCGTACGTCGATTGAAAAAAAAACGTTACAGAAACAACAAAGCATGTGGACGGCTCATTAAACAGGAGTATACCTATGGTAGAAAAATAGATGTAATCATACAAAAATCGTGCATTGGCATTTGTCCAAGAGACATTTAATCTATTAACGAATTGCTCTTTTCCAGTATATTGCAATTTGCGACGCATGTTACTCACATCGCGTTTAAGTGAGTTGAACACCTAATGTATTCCTCTCTTATGTATAAAACATGCAATAGTGTGAGAGCACTGCCCGTAGTACCAACTGATTTACTGAGTCTTTATCGCGGGATTCTGCCATTTGATTAACTCAGAAATCTAAAAATGATATCCTTCTAATACTACGATAGCGAATATTTGTGTGGGTGTTTATGTTTGTTACCACTTAGGTAGGTACAGTTCTGTAACGGCTAAACGGATTTTCGTGAAATTTGTATACAGATATAGTTAGGCCCTCTTGATCGAGTTAGTTACCTTAAACGCAAGATGCCAATGTACTTTAAGGTCATAGAATAAAATATGCCGTTAAAATGCATAGTTGTGTAAGAAAAGAAAGAAAACAGTAGGGCGAAATTTAAAGAGGTTGGTTGGTAAGCTTTACCTACCACTAAATAAATCGCTTTACATTCGAAGTTACCTAAAAATAGATACAGCTTGGAAAACAAATATAATGTTGTTATTTCTTGGTCGGCCTAACGAGGTGTTGATCTTTTCATTGACTTGAAATATAATATTCTTGATTTGTACAGACATTTGCGGTAACGAACGCGGAAGCGATGTCGGGTGTCGTATTCCAATGTTCAAAATGTCAATAGGGAAATGTCTAAGTACTTTTGTATTCAACTATGTAACGTATATCGGTACTTATCTTCAGATAGGTACGTTGACTAATACCAGCTAATCACTGCCACGTCCCCCATGGGAATAAAAGATTTTCTCCATCCATTTCCCAGTACCTATTTGTACAGGAAAATCAAACAAACCGCCACAACGAAAGACTGTTTGTATAACTCTCGTGGGAACCACTTGTACGGATTTAAAAGCCAATCGCGTTGCGTACCTATAACTAACTCTATCTTACCATCGTAGAAAAGAAAGAAAAAATTGCTAAATCAAAGTATCGCCTCTGAATCTCTGACCTTAATTATCTAGTAAGGTATTTATTTACAAATGAGGCAATAATTCTAAATATTGCAATAGATATGTATTATCAGCTGTTATGTATAAAAACATAAGCGGCTGCGTTATGCGTTATCTATGTATACTTATCTAATAGTCCGGGATACTTAATTTGTGCCTAGGTACTAAAACCAAGTTGCCGATATGATAAATTACGGCCAAAACACGTTACAGATCTTAGGTCTAACCAAAGGGTGGAATGGCTTACTGGCTTGTCAGTGGCTTCTCGAGTGTGGGACGCTTATATTAAGCTCAATGACACTACTTGTCTTAAGTTACAGTTCTACTGGCGTTTGTGTCTCACGTGTGTGACAAGACGTCTTTTTGTGATCAATTTGACTAAAAAGTTACAAAAATGCTCTCTATAGCAATGAAAAAATAGTATCTACGACAGCAAAAATCTAATGCCATATTGCCATTACTGTGCAACCGATCTGCGCAGATTTATCGAACTTTTGTGACCCAAATCGTTGCAGATTATTTGGTTTGCACAGTCAACAGTAGTTTAATTTTCTTTTCAATAGATCTTTGTCGATTTCAGCCTATCGTACATCATTCTTTATTTATTGATTGAATTGCACAAGTTTTGATATGTAGCAGTCATCTTGTGAGTTTGCGTGTATAGTTGTAGATAAGTGTGACAGGGCCAGTTGTTGAAAAAGCGCTGTGAGGCCTGTGAGAAAGTATCTTCCCCTTTTAGTTATATCCATGACTTAGTTGTTTTTGCAAGCTTTTTATTGGGACAATGCAGTACGTGCTTATGGATAACGATGCTTATAAACGTTACGACTGAAGGCAAGCGATTTAATGATGGAATCGTAATCGTTATATATTGATGACAATTGATAAACGTGAATCTAGCTGATGTTCTGCAGGGATAGATTTATTTTTGTTATTTCTCGAACTTATTATTGAGGTCTTTCTCACCATCATTATCTCAGGGTGCCGAGCGCAGTGCATTGCCGTGCAGGATTTTGAAGTGGTGGTAACCAGACGAACGAAAAGTTTACCTCCTCACTCAATCGCATAAAAAAATTATGAAAATTAAAATTATTTTACATTAACACCGATCTACAACCGATTTTGGTGTGAATTAATACGCACAAAATTACAATGTCAGCATTTATAAATAGCTTATTAAATCGCAACAACATCTATGACTCAAGCGACAAACGATACATTTTAAAAATCACCGAATTATATTGAGACTAGCTGTTCCCCGCGGTTTCACCCACGTGGGCTACAGCTATATGCATGCAAAGTCTCAGCCCGATTGGTTTAAAATTGACAAAGTTTCATACAAACTTTCATCTCCTAATTTATCCCCTTGGGGGTAGAATTAATCAAAATCCTTTCTTAGCGGATGCCTACGTCATAACATGTACCTGCATGCCGAATTTCAGCCCGATCCGTCCTGTGGTTTGGGCTGTGCGTTGATAGATCAATATGTCAGTCAGTCACCTTTGAGTTATATATATTAAGATTAGCATTAGTTGAGTGTAACTATTTCCTAGAAGCGTATATAATTATGTATATATATCGTCATCCCATAATAAATAATCATTCAAATTCTTAGCGCCAACGCGCAAAGTTCTGTTCTAAAAACCATGAAAAGTTTCGGAAAGATTGTATCTACTTATTGATTTTTTTGGTTTGTCTATAGATGATACCTTTTTAGAGCTTACGACATTTTATCTTCAGATTGTTTGCATCGATATTCGATACAAAATGCAAGTGAAACGCGATATAGACTCGCGTCACGTTTGCATCGACGCGTGCAGGTATCGCGTTCGTGTAGCAATAATGGGTATGATGAAGCCCTTTATTCTGTGGTATCGGGGATAATTAATAACGCCCGCATCTGTGTATGCTCTGACTTCTGACTAGGATCCCTGTATCTAGGGTACGATAAACTATGTAGATGGGGGTCCTCAACACCTGTACTCAGAGCAAATATTAGCCAATTTATTCGAGGAATAAATATTTGTTTTCAGCGGTAGCCCGGACCTCCCATTTCGCAGTAGGCTGTATTGATTTACTTAGGTATAACATCGCCTTTGCAGTGACTCGTTACTAAATTGAATTTATATGCAGATCCATGGCGTCTACGACGCGTGTTTTATTTACAGTTTTTCTACGCGTAGAAATAACGCCGCGTGCCTAAAGACTGGAAGATTTTTTAGGTACTGACAGATATTTTTTATACAAGATTTGTATGTTTACAATAAGTAATTGGATCAGATATTTTAAATAAACAACGTTTTTTATAATTTAACAAGTATTAGGTAAATAGCCTTGAAATTATACGAGTCAACATATTTATAATTCATATCTACACATTAACGTGCCTACACTATTAATTAAGAAAAAGTTTAGCAAAAATAGCAATATTTAGCAAATTAGTATTCTATCAAGATAAGGTAAAGTTTAAAGAACCTGTTGTAGATAGATACCGTGCGGTGCTTATGTACAATTTTGGTACGATTTATTTTTTTTTTCAACCAGTTACTTAAGTATTTGGATTATGCATAAGTATACCTTGATAGTATAGGTACTTATTAAGACAATAATTACAAAATCAAGTTGCAAACTAAAGTTAATTAAATAATTCTGTTATCGAAAAATGAACACAAATGCCAAGCGAGGGTCTCTTTCAAATTGTTTGTTCTCCATACTCACTTGTAAGGGTCCTGAAGCTCTTCAGTCACGAAATTCAGGTAGTTCCAGCCTCCGAATGCAAAGAGGCCGGAGTAGAAGGCAAGCGCCACCCCGCCAGGAGAGTAGTTCCCGGCGAAAGCGTCCTGGAAGTTCTCTGTGTTACCTAGTAAAAAAAAAAATACAAATTTGAACGGAAAAGTATGAGAATATAATCAAGGACTTGCAACTTTTCAATAGACCCCATAGTTTGTATGGATGAAAGAAAAGCTTGGGATTGTAGTTCATTTCCTGTTCTTTTGCTGGCGTAAGGAGGTTGGAACATTGGAGGCTAGTTTTAATTTTGATGTTTTAGGCCCGTATTTTAGACTGACACTCAAACGATAATCAGTACTTGAGGACAGATTTGACGCATACAAATACGTCACTTAATCGCTACTCAAGCATAGATCAAAACTTGAGCGTCATGCTAAAGTATACGGGCCCTAAAGTAATCACATATTTTATCCTACTTTATCATAATTTTTGAATTTTGAGTTATGTTTTGAAACGATGATAGTTCAGTGATAGTGACTTTGGCTTGCGACCGGGTTGTGTGTTCGAAAGCTGCAATGAGCATTAGCATTTGTTTTAAGAAAAAAATCGCAATGAAGCCATAGCTAAAAAGCTTGAGACACACTTGTGAGCCAGTTCTTGGGAACCAGGCGTAGGTTGCACCACTTCATGCTTGTGGTCTGTCGCAATAGTCCGGTTGACCGGACTATGGTTAAATTTTTTTTCGGTAGTACAGTTGACCGGACTAGCGTTAATTTTTACTTTCCGTCGTACATTCGCCGTACCACGGTTAATATTTTCCTTTCGGTAGTACTGTTAACCGGCGCCAGCTTGAACCACAACATCGTTTTTATTATCAGGTGACTTGTGGTCAAACGCTACCCTGTAAGTAAGAAGTAACTTGATAGCTGTCGAGGCGTCGAGATAGCTTAAAAATTTACGATGATGTTACATGACCTCCATCCACATTCAAACGTCACAACTGCGATATCAATTTCCAACATATTGGATTACGAGATGATTAATTGGCACACGTGATAAGTGTCATCAAGTGATTTAACTAGAAAAATGATTGAATGGCAGAAATTATTACTTAGGCAAATATAAATTCTTTAATTTTGTTGGTGTCCATCTAAGAAAGTCGACATAGATCGCACCGATTGCGTTTTAGAAACATAACTTAAAATTTTTAAGTTGATCTTGGAGCTACTGTCTTCCAATTCCCTTGTGTCGAATCCATCGCTGGGCCGATTCTCGACCATAGAAATCTTGCACAGCATGACTATCCTTAGATAAATCAAAAAGGGGCAAATGCCTAAGAGGGTGCGATGATTTGCACAGGACCGGAACGACGCGCGACGTGGCGTGAAAAAGGAGACGCCCTATATACCTAATTTCCTACCTATACTATGGAAACAAGCCAGAATTTCAAAATGACCCTAATTTTGAATGTAGGTAGGTAGGTATGAATACATTTATTTAATTTTGCATGACCTCAAATTATTTTGCAATAACTCATTGCAATAACATTTAATATCTAGATTGGTAGAACATAGCACATTCAGGGCTAACCCCTTCACAAAACAACAAATTGTAGTTCAATAGCGTGCAGCTTTTGTTCATATTACTACACAAATACTGCCGATTGCACCATCGAAGATATATTGTATAATTTTCTCCATCCTACTAATATTAAAAACACGAAAATGAGTGAGTATGTATGTATCTTTGTTGGTTTCACGCAAAAACAACGGAACAGATTTGAGTGAAATTTGGAATGGAGATAGCTTATACCCTGGAATGACACATGCTACTTTTTATCCCGGAAAAGGGTTCCTGCGGGATAACGGGAAGACGCGGGTGAAACCGCGAGGCGCAGCTAGTACTACATATTTTGAACCAGAACTACCTATTGTAGACATCTAAAATTTGTAACAGTGAAATAGCACAATCTCTCATATGCTATGATGTCAGTACGATCTCGCTTTAGTAATTTATCATGAAAACTAGCCATATCATTACCCTTAACTACCTACTACTTATGTACCCCTAGTAGAGGTTGTAACCTCCATTCATCTCTACAACAAAGGATCGTTTGTAAGTTTAACATGTTCAATTCGTCATTATCATTATTAGCTTTTCACGTTCCCACTGCTGGGACTCTGGCCTTCTCTTAGAGAGAGAGTATGGGCTGTAATCTACCACGCTGGCCCAGTGCTGGTTTGTAGATGTCGCATGCCCTTGAATGTTGCAGTTATTGGGCATGCCGAGCAATTATCAGTTAATAAATTATCTTTAGATTTACTTATGCTATGACTCACCTGGCTTGCCGGCTTGCTACTGAACTACATACTATCCTTGTTACATAAATCTATTAATAGACAAATACTATTAATATTAAAATTAATAGTATTTGTCTATTAATAGATTTTCTGTGATAAATTTTCTGAGTTTTAGATGTCAAGGAGATAATCTCCGAAACTACTTAACCGATTTTAAATATTCTTTCAATGTTAGAAACATTATTTCTTAGTCTACATGCTGTTTTATTGTGATAAAAATTCTGCTAGAAATTCCGCGCAGGTAAAGCCGCATGGCACTAGTAAAGCTAGTAAATCATCCAAGCTTAATCTTAATAGCTTAATATTAGAAATGCCCTTCTGAACCCTCTGTCTTTTTGAAAGTAATCAATAACGCTTTAACCGCTGAAGCGATCTCGATGAAAGAACATCGGCCACTTTTTATACTGCCTTGGACCTGCCCGCAATATATTTTATATAAACATTGCGAGCTTATTAAAGTTGTACGACCAAATATAACAGTTTTTGGTGTGTGAGATTAACGTTAGCTTCAGAAAAATGAAAAAGAAGTAAAACAAAATTGGTAGAATATGTATCATGCGTTTAAAACATCCAAGCATCGTGTAAGTTAAAAAATGTCATTGAAATACTACGAAATTAAAAAATCAATGTCATTTTTTTTACAGTTTTCTTAAAATATCGTTTGTATAATCATAATAGGCAAAAAATTACAATTCTTTTCATGTATAGCTCGTTTTCATACAACCTCGGGTCTGTTTTGGCCATTGTTCTTTGGTATGGATATAGTTTGAACCCTAGAGCAGGACATAGGATAATTTAGGACTTTACCGCAATAAACTATAATCCACGCGAGTGGAAACGCGGAGAACAGCTAGTATAAAATAAAACTGAGTAAAGCCGTTGAGTATGAATATGAAGCAAGGACCTCCTACGCCTGTTTCATCACCAACAATGTAGTTATCACAATTAATTGATTGCTCATAAAAGCGTCGAGAACTGCGGGTCCTTTCACAATGCGCAACGTAACGTATTAACCAGTATTATGTGAATGGTTTCATTCTGTTTTAGCTTCGTTGAAAGCTAGCAGGTTACCTATTGGTTACCTACGTAGGACTTAGGTACGTACGTCTGTCTGGAAATATTTTGGAATACTCGTATCCTAATCCTAGTTCAATAGCGTGCAGTTGTTGTTCATATTACTACACATCTACTGCCGATTGCACCATCAAAGTTATATTATAATTTTCTCCATCGTACTAATATTAAAAACACGAAAATGTATGTATGTATCTTTGTTGGTATTTCACGCAAAAACTACAGAACGCATTTGAGTGAAATTTGGAAATGAGATAGCGTATACCCTGGATTAACACATAGGCTACTTTTTATCCCGGAAAAAGGTTCCTGTGGGACAACGGGAAGTCGCGGATGAAACCGCGGGGCGTAACTAGTAAATACATATATCTACCCAACTATGTAGATACGTGTTATGTGCGTAGGATTTTTTTTTATTTAAATGATTATTAAAAAGAACATTCTTAAACCATTACCTTTACCTACTTTTAGAAGTAGCCATGATTACAAGACGGTCTCAGTCAGTTTCCTTTTACACTAGCTGTGCCCTGCGGTTTCTTCCACGTGGAGTGTAGTTTATCGCGATAAATAGTAGAGGTAGTATAATGTCCATCCCTAGGGTTTAAACTAATTTGTACCTAGTTTCATTAAGTTCGGTTCAGCGACAAAGAAACAGATAGACAGACCGAGTAATTTTCTTGTCATACGATAAGTGAACAGTGAGCTTGTAGGTAGGTAGTACTACTATTCTATTTTCTGTGCTGCGAGTGTAAATGATTGATAATGTTGAACTACGATTAGGTACTTAGACAGTTATGTGACATAGTTAAGTGATAGTTGCATAATTGATCTTTGCCATTCACCTACATAGTTAATTTATTGTTACAATTTACTTTCAATTTGAGGGCGTTTGTATTAGGTAGTTTATGTTATGATTACAATATTTAAGTGGGCAGGATAGGGGGCCCAGGGGTCGTGATTAGCATTATAGTTACATTTCTGTTCCAAGATCTTGACTTGACTTGAAAAATATTTTCCTGGCCTTTTTTATTTTGCTTCTTATTTGTTTTTACTTCTACAAGGTAGCGTTTAACCACTAGTCACCTGATGATAAGTGACAATGTGGTCGAAGATGGCACCACGCTACACCTGGGAACTGGTACTAACTCTCAAGTAGGGCTGCCAGAACACACCGATAGGTGCTTGGTGACAGATTCTAAGCTAGGTGGAGGGTGGTGGCTAGCTAGGCAAGCACTAGAAAATGCCCTACCACCAATCTATGGTTTCATCACGATGTTTTCCTTCACCGAAAGCTCAAGCAAGGATTCGAACCCATGACCTACGGATCGCAAGCCGACGTCTCTACCACTGATCCATCATCGCTTCAATGATTGATTTGATTTCATGTGCGATCTCTGTCGTATAAGTGACACAGTTACCTAGGTTTAGGTAGTAGGTACAGCTGGTTTTATAGTACAGTCAACGACAAAAGTCGCTGAACAATCACACTTTTTTCTATTATCCTCATCATCTTATACACCAATTTTTGACCTCATCATCACCTAAAATCAAGTGTGTCAAGTTATGTTGTGGTCAAAATGAAACCATGTAAAATGTAAAAAAACAATAATAATTACTGATTTGAAACACATTTGTAAAAACGAGAACGATCAGCTACTTTTGTCGCTGACTGTACCAGAGTGCACTTCAGGATAACTTACCCATGCCAATATAGGTGATACCAGAGATGATGATGACCACCAGCGCCAAAAGTTTGGAAGTCGTGAACACGTCCTGTATCCGCATAGTCCATCTTACACTAATGCAGTTCACCGCTGTGAGAACACCTAAAAATAGAAAACGTGAGATCAAAATTTAAATTTATAAAATTAAATATGTATATACATACACGTGTAGACCTAGACAGGTTGT
This sequence comes from Opisthograptis luteolata, assembly GCA_931315375.2. Classification (NCBI taxonomy): domain Eukaryota; kingdom Metazoa; phylum Arthropoda; class Insecta; order Lepidoptera; family Geometridae; genus Opisthograptis; species Opisthograptis luteolata. The sequence goes on from OV928034.1 coordinate 5,569,508, forward strand.
ACGTAGGCGCATACTCGTACTAGTACGTATGCATATAATTTGGAAATATTGAGTCTCGTAGAGTCCACGGACTTTATAACGCGGAAACGTGATATTTATTATAATATTATACTTAGGTACCTACAGCAATTAATTCACATAAGGCGGAGATTGCAAGATCCAACTATTTGTTTTTTAATTCATTATCAAGTACTAGCTGCTCCCCGCGGTTTCACCCGCGTCTTCCCGTTATCCCGTAGGAACCTTTTCCGGGATAAAAAGTATCCTATGTCCGTTTCCTGGTCCTAAGCTACCTGCCCATTTATTTTCAGCTAAATCGGTTCAGCCGTTTTTGAGTTATATATAGTGTAACTAACTCGACTTTCTTTTATATATATAGATTTTTATTTGCAACTGAAATAAATAGCCTACCATAAAAAGGCGAAAAGAATATTCATATGTTAATAAAAAGTGTCTCCTTTCTGTTAGTGATTTCAACCATATTTCCTTTATTCCATAAATAAAAATATTCAAAAATACAATTAATAGTCTTTTTTGACCATAGTGTCACCTGCCCTGATGGTAGGTGATGGCGGGGTCGACAGTGAAGCATGGTTGCTAAAAAATACCTATAAGTACTTGAATGCTCTTATAATTATAATTGTCGGAAAACATAATTTGTCAGGATCTTCCATCGTTCGCACTGTGAACATGTAGAGGCGAAGCCCAAGGTTTCGAGATGGTATTTACCTGACCCGTGTCAGCAATTATTTTTCGTAAATATTGCCTTCATTTTATTTTGTTCATATTTATTAAACGATTCTTTTCTTACAGCATAATTAACTCGCTCTAAGGCTACTGATGAGACCCAGGCCTTAAAGTAGTCTCAAGCTAGATAGGTCTATTATAAATCTATTATTTTGAAAACTAAAAACGTGATCGTGCGAATAAGAAACGTGTTTCAAACCAAATTTACATTTCAATAACGTAATCGTATTTATTACATTTTATGAATCTAAACGACAGCGCTTGAAACTTGACTCTAAATTAATTTACAAAGTAAGACGGTTAGTTAGTCTATATAAAGTGTAGATCTTAACCTATTTTGTGACGTCTACGCCGCTTGTTCCCCGTCTTTAGTCCATTAGTAACGAGGTTAAGTAGAAGTTTCCTCTCTACATATACCTAGGTATAGATCCGGGCGTGAGACGCACTGCAATCAAGGAATTGTATTTCGATCTCTTCCCGTCTACATTTACTGTTTACTGATAGGATAGGAAGGATAGCAAAAGTATATAATATGTAGCTACCAGTGCTGTGTGCAGGTGTAGCGTGACGCCACCTTCGACCACATCGTCACTTAACATAACTTGGTGACTTGTGGACAAACGCTACCTTGATAGTAATAAAAAAAGCGTGACGTCAGAAATAGGCAACTAAACTGTGTGCAAGTTTACTAAGATGTAAGATTTTTGGATGATTGTAATACTAATTGTACCGGCGCCGGCGTGGGCAATCAATTAAGTGTTGTCCTTCCCCTGGGTCCAAATTATCTCCATAACAAATTTCATCAAGATTGATTCAGTTGTTTACGTGTGAAAAGATAACAAGCAGGCAGAGGTACAGAGAGTTACTTTCGCATTTATATGGATAATCGGTAATCACACTAGGCAGTTACGTATCTACCAATGAGAAAAAAATATAGAAAGCAATATCTCTATTAGGAGTTTTAGCAACAGTACTCGATGTCGATATCAACTATTTTATTTTATAGGTACAAAAGCAGTTAACAAACTGTAGCTCACACAATAAGGAAAAACTTATACCTCATACATACCTAGTTACAAAATATCAAACAGGGTAAATTTGTTACCAGTATGTATTATCCGAATAATGTTAGGTACAGTTAGCGAAAAAAGTAGCTGGTCATACTCGATTTTCCCATTGTGTTTTAGATTGATGTGAAGTGATGATTCGGTCAAGCATCGGGGTCATCGGGGATTAAGATGTTGAACGTAATTACAAAGTTTGTTATTGTTCAGCGACTTTTGTCGTTGACTGTTGCATTATGAAATAGAACACTATCACTATAGTAACAATTATAAATTTCTGCTATCTACGCGTAGACCGCTACGGGCTTCGTGCTGGGTTACCTACAAAATATTTTACGATACTCGATAACGGTTTATGAAACTCGTAAGTGTGTTATCGCTCATTTAACTCCTATCCGTGCTCCTGTATTTTACATCTCGTCAATGCTTCTCACGATGGTGAAGATAGTTTGAACCCTGGGTAAAGCAGTGCTGGGTTAAGCAAGCGCGGGTCCCGTAGCAAATTCTTTCAAAGAGCCCTTGTGCCTTGTCAGACGTGGATCGTTTTAGTAACAAAAGTTGTAACGTTTCACGATTTTGTGACCCCTACTCTTGCTACGTGGTTAATCCGGCACTGGGGTAAGGCCATATTATGATACTTTTTATCACGACCTCCTATGGACTACAGTGTACACGAGTGAAACCGTGGTTTAACAGCTAGTTAATACATGAGGAATAAAATATTTATGTTGCTTATTTACCCTTGTTGTTTTCCCCCATAAAAAGTACCTAACACTGGTATTACCATACAGACGCGGTGAATCACACCTAAATACAGCCTATTATGTTACAGGTGCATCATATTATTTTATTGTAAAATAGTTGCGCCCCGCGGTCTCCACTCAAGAACACGTCTACCCCAACGGTTGTCGGTTCTGCGGCTTATATGACCAGCCCACTGCCACTTCAGCTTGCTAATTCTATGAGCTATGTCGGTGACTCTGACTCTAGTTCTCTGACGGATCACCTCATTTCTGATTCGATCCCTCAGAGAAACCCCAAGCATAGCCCTTTCCATAGCTCGCTGAGAAACCTTAAACTTACCTTACCTTAGTTACGATGATACGTGGTAACAAACGTTCGCATACACACACAAACATTCGCATTTATAATATTAGTAGGACTGCTAAAATGATTAACAAATTAAGATAAACAAATTCCTAAGAATTCTTAGTAAGATTTCAGTAACCGATAAGCGAACGACAATCAATTTTATAAAAAAAACGAGTTAGGTGAGATATAACATAGGTAGGTTATTCATTAATTTATTATTAAAATTTTGTAATTTAGGCGTGCGTGTTTAATTTTCAAGTTGACGTTTTATTATAGTACTCACTCTCAGATTGATGAGATAATCTTGAAGTCGCCTGCAAATTGACGCTGCTGAGGCTTTCTTAAAATTCAAGCCACGCCATAATTTCATAATATCTTTTTTTTAGCAGATTACGAGTACATGCATGAACAAAATATTAATAGAAGAAAGCAGATATGACCTGAATACAGTTAATTAACCGATTACTTATATATTATGCATTTAATCCAGATAGCATAGTAAGATAATGTTTAATGATCCGACAGGTTATCACATGCTACCTTACATAATATGTAGTAAGTAGGTAGGTTGCGAAAGTTACATAATATCACTAAAAAAGTAATATAAATCCATACTTGATACTTCTTATCACGATAAACAGTACACCACGCGGGTGAAACCGCGCTGCCACAGCTAGTGTATTAAAATATACTTAAAGGATTATATTATTGCGATATTGCGAACGAAATAATAGATACAATTAGATAATCACCTATAGGTACTTAAATTCTCTACACACAATAAGTATCCCTAAGCTATTTATTATCCGGATGTGCTTTCCATAGGAATAGGTAAGTGTTCTTCTAAAACAGTATTTCTATAGATCAAGCTTAATAGAATATAGTGCAATTAATTTATCTGTATACAATTTATATTGGACAGAACTCTACTGGGCTATAAGTTAGGGCACTTAAGACTTCGCTCTTCATCAACAACAATCCTACCGCCCTCAAGTTACGAATCTATGGCCAAGCATTTATTGGTGTGTTCCGGCCGCCTCACTTTAGAGCCAGTTCCGCATTCAGGTAACGTGGTCAAATAGGGCTTGACAGATTACTACTAAAATGACATGATATGACATGACATATCGATCCAAAACCGCGGATAACAGATCAGGATCGATTAATTAATTTCAGGCGTTAGTCGTGCAAATCGATTTTGTTATACAACATCATTATCATCATTGTGTTATCAACATCGTCATTGTTTTGTTTTTATCGATTCTGTCGTTCAATATCGTTAGAATTAGAACACGCACTTCCCCTAACTATATACAGTTTACACATAGGTAAACATTACAAAAATAACACATAATTATTATCAAAGAGATCGTAAACATAAGTACAAAATCATCGAGACAACAAGGCCACGCAATACCAAGCGAGTCTAGTGTTAATTCGTTTTATTTCATCAATATATTTCCCGGTTCACGAGTACTAATAAGTACCTACTGCTAAAGGAATATTCTGGTGTCTCGGCCTGGCTACAATAAATTACTCTCATAACTCACGAGGCTGGAACAATGTGCTATAATTAGCATGAAGTCTACTCTACCTGCAAATTTTTCTTATGCAATAAATATTTAAATATTTTTTTTTAATATTTTTCTTCGCTGGCTCGGCCACCTTGAAAGAATGGGGGAGGATCATGCGGTCAAACGAGCATACAGTGGACGGCCGACCGGCCGTCCCAGATATCGCTGGAAAGACGAAGTCACGAAGGATTTGCGCGAGCTCCAGGTGGAGGACTGGCAGGAGGTGGCGCAGGACAGACCGAAGTGGCGTCTTTTGTTATCGGAGGCCAAGACTCACTTTGGGTCGTTGCGCCATCTCAATTAGTTAGTTAATAAATATTTTATAGTTGCTAACACTAGCAGGTGACAGGCTTTCGGTAGTTCCGAAAAATTGGCCGAGTCCAAAAGCAAAGCTTTGAGAAGCTTTTGGTTTCTAATATTGCGGTTGTGCCAGATTAATTGCAAAATCAGTGGATGAAAAGAGAAGTTTCTAGAGAAGTACATACAATATGTACCAAAATTACTGCATGAACCGTACGGTTCACAAACAAACATCCGCTTTCCAAGCTTTTGCATAGGTACAGCGAGATAAACAACGTCAATCAACGAATACACAAGAAATGAGAAATGCAAAATGCACATCAATCAAGAGAAAGTGAATGTAGAAGATTATTTCGGGAAAGCGTTACCCAGCAAGATTTCCATCTAACTTGTGTCAACCACAGACAACCTTCAATCATGCTTTCTTCTTACACAAGCTTACAAACATTACTGTGATGGATTGATGGTATGATGGTAATTACATCAAAGTTCTATACGAGTCACTGTGCTCAAGTCACCAAGGCATCAGTATTTAGGCTACAGATATAGTTCAACTGTAGAAACCCTTGTTGTTTCGACATATCCGTCTATCTGTCTATCAGTATGACACATAGTCACACTGTTACGTATATATAGTTATACCTATAACTACAAGAAGAAGGGTTACCATATCATAAAAGCGACTGCATAATATGAACGTTGACCTAAAATGATATGGAAAGTGAAACTACTATTAGGGGACCGCGAAACTGCCATCGGCTAAATCATGTGTCTACGCTCCTTTGCGTTACTTTTTTGTTTTACGTACCTACTAATTAATACAAGAGCAAAGAATAAATTCGTAAGCTAGAAGCTTTTCCACCGCCTCAATCGGTAAATAAATTATAGAAAACCTGTTTCATAAAGTTAGATTTGCCTTGTAGGCAAACCAAGCAATAAGTTTCTGGAAGATACGATCATAGCCCTAGCTGAGAGCAGGCGTTAAATGAGATCAAATAAAGATTGATCAAATTGCCAATTTAGATCATCAATGCTATGTGTACGTGACGAACGCGTTTATTCATTAAACAAGTACTCATAAAGCGTTAAATTTAACAGTTGCAGTTGCTTTTATGGACCTTTCACTTTGTTTTTAACACGCTTTTTTTCACCCAAAAATCGTATTGCATATGAAGATTACAAAAAAAGTTTGGGATTGTAATCAACTTGGTAATAACTTAATAATCAATTACCTAGTAACCAGAACAATACTGTAATTGTGATCGCACCCAAAAAATAACCTGACGGGCGTTTCTTGTCTGTTCTTTTGCTGGCGCGACGCGGCGTAAGGAAGTTGGAACAGGCGTAGCTAGTTTTAAGTTTGACGTTGTGATATGTTACATAGTTTGACTTTTTATAAGAAACAAAACTGTAAAATGCTTACATAAACAAACAGCGGCGAGTAGCCTCACAGCATTCTGCGGGGGATCACACTCCGGAAAGAACGGTTTGACCACATAGTGGCCGAAGGTTAGCGCCACGATAGCTTGCGTGGTTGGCCTGATGATGAGCAGCGCGATCCATAGCCTCAGGAACGCAGGCAGCGGCCCGAACGCGGTGTAGATGTAGGCGTAGTCACCGCCCGACCGGGTGATGGATGTGCCCAACTCCGCATAACAAAGGGCGCCCAGTGTGGATAACAGGCCACATAACAGCCATATTATCAGAGATGCAGCGACAGATCTGAAACAAATTAAAAAATTATTTAGAAAATAACATCTAATAAGTGCATGAATTGGAAGGAAAGTACTGGCAAGGTGCGAACTGGGAAGGTGTATCTTATTGTTCTCTTCGCAGCTTGCTAATACATAGATACATATTTATACCATGGTATAGAGCAGTGGTCAGCTACCAGCGGCCCGCGACTATTCACACCATTAAGGTATAAGTACCTATACTTACTAAGCTTACCTAAATTGCTCTCGTCTTACTGATGAACAACTAAACGACGCGTCGTTTCAAAGAATTTCTCTACAACAAATTTAAAAACATTCATCAAATTACTCGGCAAATACAACGCCGAAAATCCCATTAGTTTGAGATTGTTATTGCTATTTTAATATCCCATAACATCAACAAGAAAGATGTTATCATTTGTAATTAGTCCAGAGTTATTAGTACAAATAAAATTGATAAAAATTTAATACAGCGATAGTTCGTTATGCATTTAGCATCTACAACATACACCACATTTATAAAATAATTAAGTACATATTTATAAGCAAAGCACGCAATTATTATGATTTATAAACGATGATAACTGTGCGCTTTGCTTTATTTTGCCACTGTGTGGCCCTTGTCTGCTTGTTGCCGATCGTTGCCCCTGATCACAGAAGAGATAAAGTCCTCCCTGGCATAGAGGAAGAATAAAATACCACATGTAGGTAGGCGCGGAATATCATTCAGTGTTGTATGTACCGAAAATAATTGTTCGATGATCAATGATCATCGATGTAGATTTAACATAAATGTTTTAAAATCGATAATGTAACATGCCACATCGATGTCACGAATAATTTATTCCGTGATAGATATTTATACAAAGACATCGCTGTTATAAATTCGATGATAACCGAGCATTGATGAGCTATCCTCATCGATGTTTTTGCAACATCGATACTCCCTTTTCCAAAACATAATCTTATCTCAATTTTATCTAAGTAAAAATGTAAGTCTCTGAGGAAAAAGGCATATTAAATAGTTATTTAAACTGCACAAGGCCAAGGCTTTTTTAAAAACCAACAAAAGCCGTCTACAAAATCTATGATAAAGCACGTGCATGTAATAGCTGCTATCTAATCTTAACGTATTAAACGTCAACGTATTCGACAATTTTTATGTAACATCAATTAGTAGGCCGACCGATAGATAATAGCTATTATTATATTTCATGATCCTATCACAACTATACCACGGGCAAGGAGCGGGTCCTTGACAACACATTCAACACAATTCTCAATTTGTGATTGAAAGAAAGGAAAATGCAAAGCTTTTGTTTAATAGGAACAACTCGGAACAACGTATAAAGATACTTGGACGCTTTTACGTATAACCACAGCTATAACGTCACATAGGTATGTAAATGAAAAAGCGGATGGTGCGAATCAGAAGTTGGATACATAATGATAAATATTCTCAATCAGATAAAAACCCATCCCAAGCATATCGCCCCATCTATGATTCAACATCAGAAAACATCAATAATTTTTAGTAATGCGTCTTTCTGCTCTTGCAAATGATCACATGCACTGATTCTGCAGCAAAAATGTAGAAGTGTGAGTATAAAAACCTCCAGATTTTTAAACCCTAATCTGTAGTAGGTAAGTCAGTTATTAATTAGGTTAGGTGCCTACTACCTACCTACGTACGTTCAGGTTTTCATTACAGGCGCCATTTAAAGTATCTAACCTTGTTGACAATACTTGGCGGGTCTGACTGCATATTATCTGATTGCAAATGTAACGGTTCAGTAGCAAGTACTAAGGACTCGTTGAACAGGTTTCAGGGCCATGGCCTACTAGTTATATGTACGGTTATGAATGAATTAAAGTAAATTGTGTTGATTGCTATCAGTTTCATGTTATTTGAAAAACTGCTGGTTCTCCGAATAAATCACTTACATTTATTTGTTTTCACGTCAAGTCTTTACGGGCGACTCAGTATTTTCATCAATATCACAGTCAGATTGATTTGTCTTTACCTATGTAAGTATGTACTTCATAGTTACCAGCTCTACATTTTGTTAGGTGTATGTATTTGCATATTAAACTGTTTTTATTTAGTACAACATACCTCTACCACCTTTATAATTAAGTTAAGTTCTTTGTCATCAATCTCATTTTGTTAGGGAATTCCAAAGGGTTCACGTTATCGAAGTTAAAGTTCATTGACTTTTAATTAAAACTCCTCTTGCATCTCGTAGAGTATATCAACACTAACGACTAGTGTGATGTGAATTGTGATACACTGATGACGCCCTGATCTCAGTACCGTCACCCCGCATGCGACTGGAAGGTACCTCAAGCTGATTTAGTAGTAACTAAAACGTAAAAAAACCTCCATAAATTCAAGGCTATTATTGCCTTCTTTTGTCTTTTGCAAAAAAATATTCAAAGATCCTTTGAGTCCATCTTGTTGAATCCACTATAGATAAGGGCAATTTGCACGTTATTTTTTTTCAATGTGAAGAAAGACCTGCCATTACGTCATGTGGAGTAACAAATATTTTTTTCGATAACAGTTACTGAGAAAAATAGTTGTAATTAACCCCGTTTTTCGGCTTGCTCTTGTAATCTCTGCTGGAAGTATCTCATCTATGTGGGTAATAGGTAATATCGGTTTTTTAAAGTACTAAGTAGGTACATTTTTTACTTGCGAACGGATTTGTTTAATCATTGTACAACTACTATACAAACAACTGGTAAAAACTCGTACAGTTACTAAACAACCTTGGACCTGTTCCTATTGAGTACCTATATTGAAACAAAAAACTAGTATATTAAAGCGAAAATGAGCCAAAGGTTTTACTATAAACCTCGTCGTCATATTACGAAGAGCTTGCAGAGTATTTGAATCAAGAAAACCGTTACTGCGACAAAGGGATAAAATGGCAAAGGTATATTGTAGGGCTGTTTTGCAGTCCTCTGGGGAAGAACCACACCTTTACCAGTTATTTAATTGTATGGAATACTGTTCTAACTGTGGTGCTAACATTAACATTACTGTTTCGGATTGTAGGATAAGGGGTTTCTAGTAAAATTTCGGGGCATAAAGAGATTTAACGCCTAATACGAGTATCTCAGGGTGAGCGCAGTGCATTTCCGCGCAGGGTTTTCAATTGTTTAAGTTCAATATTCTGGGTGGCGGTAGGTAATGAACTGTAATGGGCAAGCATGACATTCACCAGCTGTCGAGCGAACTGCATAATAAAATATAACATGCACCTCGTCGACAAGCGACAGAGCCATAAAGAGGACAGAGATTGTTAATTATTATTATCACTTTACTGTGACAAAGGGGTGAAATGGAATATTGTAAACATTCACATATGATGCTACTTGTAGATCCAGTTTCGCAACAAGTGTTCCATAGCAGTGTACAACCTTTACCGGTTATGGCAGATATTACAATATCTAACTGAAAGTTGGGGTTCATTACAATAGTTTACCCTGTAACTTAAAAAAAAATCAAAATACATATTAATTTACATGATACTGGAACCCTTTTTGTGATACCAACCATTTTTCTCCGATGTCGAATATCTTGTTATTATCACAATACTCAAAGGGCATTCTAAATATTTTTCGCCTTCATTATTTTATGCAATTTTACTCCTAGATTGGCATGAGGTCACGTGAAAGGGCTGTTGAGACAACTGTCACTCATTTCCGCAATACGTCTAGAAACAAAACAAGTAAGTAGGCAGTTAGGCACCGAACTAATGAATGATCATGCGAATTCAACGCTCCGTCTATTTATTGTGTAGGTATAGCCGAGAACTCGAGAACATTTTTATTGATATTTTATCACTTTCGATTACGTAGGAACAGCCAGTACTATAATGTAGTATCATAATAATGTCTTCGTTTTTGTAGAAACGCCCAGCCCTTAGTGCTTTTTGAACCAGACGAGGAACCCTTTGTATAACTAAACATATTATTAACAAAAATAAGAACTAGTGATTATGATTGAAACGAAAATGATTAAAAACACTGAATGTACAAACTTAGCTCTAGATTAGGCCAACCATTTTTGCACCCTTCGTGAATATAGAAATTGTAGTAAAATAAAATATTATCTTAGCTTCAATACTGTGGTGTAGTGATTCTGTTAAAGATAAAAAATGCAAGGACCAAAGGGGAAATACTTATCTATACCTATTCAGTTTTTAACATAGGTGAAGCAGTAGAGCACGCTAGGATACCAGTCTCTCCTAATCTTATGTTCAAATACCTACTAATCCATGAACCCATGGATTTAGCGAAGGCGACACCGAATGCTGAAACCAGATGCCCATTAATCCCAAGCCATATAAAATGATGATTTATAATATGAGATGCCGAGAATATTAAACATTCCTATGGCCTTCGGAGTTTTGAGTTGTGACGTCATTATTACTTTTATGGTAATATCTATGATAGTCACGAAGTCTTATTGTTATTACTTTTTTAGAGATCCATATATTATGTTTGTTCCAGACTACGATGAAGTAACAGGAATAGAATTGATAGTTTAGCAGAAATCAGACAAGATACTGAAGAGATATCTCTCTGAAGACAATACCTACCTACGTACCTATGACAAAAATGTTACTAAAGATGATTTAGTACTTAAAAAAGTTGTAGCCGAAACTACAGCATCAGATAAGATTAACGGTCTCCTCGAAATTATTATTTACAACTAAACCACATGTCCGTAATGCGTGTCGGTATTTTTCCTACATTTAGGTAGAACACGACAACACAATATGTATAATACCTACTGGAGATTTGGGAAGTCTCATACAAAATTTAAATAAAAGTTATACTTTTACTATAGGTTCATTTACAGTTAACCAATGTTTAATGTAGGTACATAATTGTACTATTATAAAACTAAATGTACGCGGGTTTTTTTTATTTAAATGTTAAGCTTTGGATTATAGTCCTAACATTTTCTATTTTTATGATATACAGTAATTATATTATGAATTGATTGCCATTGCCTTTGAAAATTAATTTAATTTCCTATTAACACAAAACAGTTTTAAATCACGTCTAGATACTTAATTAGTAAAATCGTAATTTATATTATAGTAAAAAGTAGTAATATGCTGCAAAAATTGGTAATATAAATATGTATACATAGGTAAAAGGTAAGATAAACAAAGAATCCAGGGCAATCAGTTTTCTAAAACATAGAGTTGTAACGGCGGGAAAATTGAATGCGACTTACCCCGTACTTTGAAATACTCCAGTCGGAGATATGAAAATTCCGGATCCAATAATTGTCCCAATAATTATACCGACACCATTAAACAAAGTTATTTTACGTTTTAACACAACTTTGCCATTGCTGGCTTGAGATTCTTCACCCATACCGTAAAAAAATCAATGGCATATACTGATAAAGCAACACACGTGGATAGAACACGCGGACCCGGCAACCGGCACGACGCAGGCTCGGCCGAACACTCCGCCACGAACTATCTAACACGACTGACTCACTTCTCTTGTATCATTTTTATTACTGGCGAATCTCGGATTTAACGAATAGATGTCTCGATCTCGACGAGAAACGAATAAACGACGTAGATCGGCGTAGTAGTCTACTAGCCGAGCGATCGGAACTGTCACCACAGACAGCGCGTGTGGTGAATTGTGGTGTGGGAAACGAAACTAAAACCTTGTAGAGCACCGCGTCTTCGTACTGTAGGCGAGGGGGACACCCTGCGCCAGACACACATCCCAGAGAAGGACGGCGAGACCACCTGCTGAATTTGTACTGGGGTGTAACGTTCATACGCGGCAAAATTTAACAGTGGGCTACCGGTTCAGCGAAGTCGTAAACTTTAATTGCACCTTTAATACAGCTACCCGAGCGATATCACTTTCAAATCAAATAGGAACCGTAGCTACCCGAGTTAAAACTCAGGGTTTCATTCAACTTTGAACCTTGCCCCATCTGCGTACGTATATTTCATTCGTTTTCGCGGCTGCAGTATGCTTATGCCATGAAACAGAACGTTGCATCACCTTCTTAGAAGCTACTATTCTTTTTATAGGGAAAATACACTAGATCATTGTAATCCATAAATCAAAGTCAGCACAATAATACTTTCATGTATTCGTGAGACTACAGACTGTTTGAAACTGAAGCTGAAACATCTGATCGAATCTCATCGCAAACTAAGCCCGTGTTTATACGATGATACCACTCTCTGCTTTGCAAAATTTTCATATATATTATTATGTAGTACAAGAATTCAGTAGTGGAGTGCGATTTACGTAGAGCAAAGTATGGTACCTAAAAATAAAAAGTACCTGATATGACTTTTAGAAATGTTAAAAGAATGGGGGAACTACGTACTTATTTGTTTGAAAATAAGGGTTAGCGACATTGCGGCGTCAAGTATTGTCTTTGTAATTGTATCTCTGGTACTCTGGGACGTAAGTCGTAACACCTAGTACTAAATTATGTGCTCCGGGCAAGAGTTTGCCAGGGGTGTATTGTAAACAAACTTCAGTATCTACCTACCTCTACTTAATATTAATCTAACAATGACAATTATGATACATTCATTAACTAACTCCGATGGCTCAGCGACCCAAAGTGTGTCTTGAAATAAAACGATACCTAAAAGACTGGCTCCGAAACGAGAGAGCGCCACTCATCTCTATCTTGAGCGATTTCAACCCAGTTGATAAATATATTGATGAATATTTATGATTAGCCTAGTGTAAGTACTTTACCATTATTATAAAATATGGTCCTTTGTTCGTTCTTACATAAAAGTTAGTTCTAGCATTAGTCTGAAGGTTGGCAAAATTAATGATGGATATTTTTTTCTAACAATACTTACCATTTGGAATAATAAAGGCATGAATAGAATTGAGTCCACGAACAGCAGAAATACAATAGGTTAGATAGGTTTTTAAGGACTTTTTCAAAGGATTTTGTTAGTACCTATTTAAGTTTCATAACTGTCTAAGTATATGACTATAAATATGTACCTATGTTTTCTTCACAGTATTTTGAAAACCAATATGTCTAAGAACCACAAAACCCATAAGTAGACCTACCTCATGTGACAGACAGATATCACCAATCCGCACTGGGCCAACGTGGCAGATAGGAGCCTGTACCTACTCTAAAAGAATACCCAGAGTCCCGGGAAATTGGCCGATGATAAATAATGAAGATATACTGGGTTATTTATGGAACCTAAGTAATTAAAACGAGAACAAAGAAATTGTCTTTGCTCTAACGATCAAAAATATGCAAATACCTAAGAAATCATCTAATTTTTTAAAATACCTACCGCATTTGTACCGTGTCTTTATCTATATATAACAAAATACGACACGCATGCAGATTTATGCAGCTGCTATCTTTTTTATGTTTACCTATTGTAATCATGTTTTTGAAGACACCGCGGGAGACATCCTGAAAATAACACGGATTTGCAGCGGCGAAGCGCCCGCGCCGTGGCGCTGCCATCGCGCTTATCCGACGCCATTTTCACATAGTCTCCGAGCTTTCCCGCACACAGGTACGTGCAAAAATCACTCTTTATTTTAAAGCACATTAGTGTCAAAGCAACAGTGAAATCAACTCAACATGATTATATACCAAACGGCGTATTTTCCATTCAAAAATTATTCTACAACACTGATTTACACTTTGCCGCAAGAAAACAAGAACATTGACCCTCGACAGCACACGTAATACTTAGCATGTTTTTTGTTCGTAATGTAAATTACTGAATACAAAACCCTAAAGCATTGCACCTACGTAAAGTCCACTCTACATTTTAGAATTAATGTTTATCAAATCACAGTTCTGCACAACCCGAAAGTGCTTATGAGTGCTAACATCTAAAAGTGAACTGAGTGAGCAGGAATGTGACCGTCATGTTTCGGTTACATCAACGTACAACCGCAGACAGAACAATGTGTTACCTATCTAACTGTTCGTAGTAATTAGACAGAGTGATATGCTCTTCGAAAGACAATCTATTTATGTCATCATGTCCTTATTTTTTTAATAGATCTGTAAGCATCCCCCGCAGCGGCATCGTTGCGAGACTTGAGTCGTGTCGCAAGCCGTGGAGCCCTTGCACGTGCTGACGATCCCTACAAATTCTCTCATCTAAAGGATTAACACAAAATCAGTCCCACTTCTAAGTTTAACTCGGGTGAATCGTGATCCGATGACACTTATTCAAAGATCGAGCGCAAGCGACAACATGGATGGTCCCACAAGCAAAATGGAAGGTGGAAAATCAACAAGGCCGGTCAGAAACAGGCGCTACACTAGGTGCGTACATAAAAACATGACTCATTACTTTCAGTCTTTGTGAAATTATTACTTTGTGCGTCACACACGAATTGTAAAAAATAAACCGACTTATTAATTTTAAAAAATCTTGTACCTATAGTAACTTGCACTTGTACTGTGACGTACTTGCAGAATGTAATTTTCCTTGTTTTAAGCTATAACATGTTTTTCACGTTTTCAGGAGAAGTTTGGTGGCAGGTCAACGCCCACAGAAAAGGCTGTTCACGCCAGAAATAAAACGATACCTAAAAGATTGGCTTGTGCGACGAAGAGAAAACCCTTACCCAAATCGTGAAGAAAAGAAGTATTTATCTCGAGAAACCGGCCTCACATACATTCAAGTAAGATCCTAAATGGACTTTAAATACTTTAGTATTTACATTTATTTTTTTAAATTCTCATGTGTAGAGGTTTGTGCCTACCAGCAACCTAATTGGACTGATGCCAAATATTGCTATTTGTACATACATAGGCACTATTTTTGTCCCTGCTTTCTTGACTACAATGTTTTGTTCAGTTTATCAGTGACTCATATCTTGTAAAACGATACGTGAAATGTTTACTGACAGAAAGCTGTCTCGTCTTCATGTAGCTCACACAATAAACTTATCACAACTTCTTAGAAGGAAATTCTGTTTCCATTAAATTCAAATTGTAAGTTTCAACTTCAACTTACAGATCTGCAACTGGTTTGCCAACTGGCGAAGAAAGTTGAAGAATGTCAACGTAGAGCGCCAGCAACAAACATGGGGCCACCTCATTCGCACGTACAACGACCGCGCCCAAGGCAACGTTGAGCAATTCAGCATTTGCTCTGACGACAGCATCTGGAGCGAGCCTGAACCCAACAGTTCCGAACACGAAAACTTAGACATCGACGCAGAGTTCGCAGACAGTCCAGAAAGAGACTACCAACAAGAAGAATCAGACTCTTCGTCAAATATGAAAGACACCTGTGACAATAACAATTCATACAGAGTCGAACTGAACGATGCAGATAACAAGGGAGAAACCAAGAACATGTCTGGTTCAATGCTCCTGAGTAAATGGTTGGAAAGTGCGGCTCGATTTCAGCCGAGCGAGAGTAACTATTCCTTATGGGCGGATGAGAAGAAACGAAGGCCTGAAAGCCAATTGCAGCGCATCAATATCAATACGATGGCGATGTTTCGTCATGATAGAGACGAGGTGGAGGCTGCAGTAGCCTTAACGGCGTTGGCAAGCGCGACGAGTCGTCTTAAAGCCACTCCATGACTCCTCACATCAAAATAACAGGAGACGTGTGATCCACCACCCTTTAATATTTATACAACTTGATGGCTATCGAACTGTTATCAACAAGGTTGATTTTAATGTTTTAGTGGTCTTATAATTGTTGATTATACATAGTTCATTAGCGATCATGTTCGATAATTAACAGACCATTTTGCTATGAAACTGCTACTACTACTACTTCAGCAGAGTAGGATAATTTTTATGTTTAACATAGACATAAGCGTTTATTTTTATTTCGTGGTAACACTTCAAATATGCATCAACGTTGCTCAAGTATTATTAAATTATTATATAAGGATTTTTATGTCCCTTCATTAAAATAGTCAATATATTTTGATCTCTTTTGGAATTAGGTTGTAAGTTGTATGTTGTAACTCCTGCCAAAGATTGCGTTTAAAATAAATAATTTGAATTGTGACTTTATTTACCTTCTGTTTTTTCAGTACTGCCAGATTTCCATTCCATTGAAATATTATTAATAATACTTACATATTATTATAAATAGATATATTACGGTGTATCTACGGAACTACTACTATTATTCGACTACTATTCGATTATGAAAATTACACTACCCTTGAGTGTCATAAGTTGTTTTATAGCGACAGAAATTATTTGCGTCCGTTGACGAAACGGTTTGATATAAATAAATACATTTTTTAACAAAAGTGTTGGTCTTGAGTAACTAAACATAGTAAAAAAGTCTTGAAAACTTCAGGCCACCAAAGTGCTGCTGCGTCTGCTACGATACTACGCTAGTATAAAATAACTACATAATATAGATATTAAATATAAGTCAGGGGGTGTACATACAGTGGTTACTGCCTAATGCAGAGAACTAAACTGTAGGTATTTTAAAAAACGTAATTAATATAGCGATCACAGATGTTGAAGCAAGCACTTTCGAACAAAGCTAATGTTATATAGCTGTCCCCATGACTAAACTAGAAATCAAAAGAATGTACCTACTAAATGAAGTATTTCAAGTTTTTAGGCTTTACAGTTATGGATAAATGGACATATAGTAGCAAATTGAACATTATTTAACCACGCCACCATCATCAGATGGTGTTCTGTTTCCGACGCGGATTTGCAGACTATGTCATTTTCTTGTATGTAACTTTCAGTTACATATACACACATACATATAAATATATATATATCAATGGCATTTTTCTGAGAAAATCATTGCTTACAACAAGCCTGAGGTAGGTCATCTCTACGGGCGGGAGTATCGCGGTGACAATACCGCTGTGCCGTCAAATTCAATAGAAACTTTACAAATCAAGCTTCGAATATGACGAGAGCATATAGACGAACAAAACGTCACGGTCTCGTCCCGGTACACGATGCATGATGCGCTCTCGTCCCGGCCCCTATCTAATACAATGCGTGACGAGACGTCATGGTCTCGCAGAGATAAGTTGCGAGTCGTGACGAGTACAGAGTGATACGCCTCCGTCGGAGTTCTCGTCGTAACGTGGAGTTTAACTTTACCATGAAAGTCGGAATCGTCGCGATATCCTCGCTCTTATAGATGACACCACACTGTTTGTTCATTGCAAAGTTATTATAAATATTGTTGTAGTATTTGGATGAAGCAATATTATAGAAAGCCATTACAGAATAGGGATATTTATACACTACACAGATAAACTACAAATTCTACTAAATAATAATATTCTAATAAATCAACATTGGGTTTCAATTTCAGCTCTTTTTTTCTTCTGTTGTTTTGTTCTGTATTTCCAGATGTTGGTCCAGGTGTGACACAAGGGTCTGTTGGCTCTGGTTGAGTTGGCTGACAATCCCAGAACCGGCACTGTCTAGTACAGAACATAATTGGCTTTGAGCTGCTTCCAAACTTGGCATCTTACTGAACTCCACTAGTTCATTTTTCGACATTAATCTGTCTTGGATTATGCCCGCTGAAAGTTAAAACATGTTTTATTTATGTAGTGAATCTAAAGAGCAAAATGCTTTATTTAGCTTTGGAAGTAAATTTAGATAAAAATTGGTGAAATTTTTAATTAGTGATTTTTTTTTTGTTTAAAAATCAAGATCCAACTGCTACAAACTTTACTTTTTAAAACACTTTTATTAGCTCGACATGTAACTAATTAATTTATAATCATACTAATGTTATAAATGCGAAAGTTTGTGTGTATATTTCTTACTTATTCAAGAAGAAAGGGTTAACAGATTTAAGTGAAGTTTGGGATGCTTAAATACCCTGGATTAAGACATAGGCTACTTTTTATCCTTGAAAAAGCTCCTGCAGGATAATGCTAGAAGTACGGGTGAACTGCAGGAGGCAGCTAGTGTCACATTTAATACAGATTTATACAGAAACTAAGAGTAAGCTCAAGTTAATTAAAACATTATTTTTTCTTTATTAATAACACTGTTTACCAGGATAACAATGTTATATATTTAGTTGTAACTCAGGAAAAGAAATATAAAATACATTTAGAAAAATACCTACCCATCACCACCAGCTGAGGTGCTTTTTTTAATATCTTGAACATTTTAGCTGCATTTTCTGGCTGACCAAATATGATGTTCTGATGAGAAGTAAACAACTGGTTCACAGCTGCAAAGCGAGTACTTGTTGTAGCCATACTGACAATTTTTTTACCATAAGTCCTCAAATGCATCTTGTTTTTCGATAATGCAGCAAAGATAGGTGTTTTATCTTCCATACTTATTGAATTTACATGCAGGAATACAACCATTTTGGAAGTATTGAACCAGTTAAGGCATTCATTAGCTAATATCCTTTCGAATGGGTTGTCTACGTTTTTGTTCCATACTTTGTCTCCTTTGCCACATAAGACAATGTCTGGTAGAGTCCAGTTTGGTGGGGCATGGACAGGCTTCGCAAGATCAATTAAAAGTTGCCTTTCAAAGTGGGGCTTTCGAGGTCTTTGAATATTTATCTTGCCACGAAACCGCTTGGCGACTGTTAGAGCTGTATACGGCTGCAATAGAGCTGGAAATTATCAGAAAATTATCCTTAAATTATTCAACTGAGGAATGTGTTGTTAGAGGTTATCTACTACGAAATTATCATACCTTTATTAATTAAAGCCATCTCTATAGAGCTAAGTAAATTAAAATCTCATTAAGCTAATGATTGCTTTTATAGTAGATCAAATTGTTCACGTTTTTTGAACTGTCTTGTTTTGCTAGTTTAATTTTTTGGAGAGTTGTTGTTGATGGTTGATGTGATGTCACTTTTGAAGTTTACCTTTGGTTTTGACGATGACAATGACATTTATATTAGTATATAGTCTACTTAATCTATGATTTATATATGAAATTGAGACCACAGATGGAGAATCGTAGTCTGTGAAAAATACAAATGACTGTGTAGGATTAGGTTGATTTGTGAGAATCATTGAAAAATACGTAAATATTATGTAATCACAGAATAAATTCGGGAAATAGATGAAAATAGTGATGAGAAGAAATTAAGTACATAGTTGGTAGCCCTGCTCATGCTCACTGTTAATAGTTTTTTTTTTGTGGCGTCACACGATTAGTGTATTTGCCAGTGTCAAGTGTATAATATTTCAAACTCAGAGAGTTGAATTAAGTATAAATGATGATGATGAGATGATGGGATGAGGATAGTGTTTATGTAAAGTAGTGGCGCTTTACTTAAACTTTACACGGACTTTTTTTGGGGAACTAGAAAAGTCAATAACACAACTTTATTTTAATTTCCCGCACTCATACACATTAACGAACACATAATGGTTAATAATCCACCAATATCACACATTATCACTCGAAAAAAGAAAAGTTTTGGAAATAAAAACATAATTTTCACGTTGACAATTCGTTATTCGATTGCCTCTGAGTTTGAATAATATTTGATACTTGACACTGGCAAATACACTAATCGTGTGACGCCTTAACAAAAAAAAAGTCCTTAAAGCAAAGCATAGATTATGTAGACTTTCTTTCTACAGGCTCTACCGCTAGTCTCTATCTCTAATTCTCTACTCACGGGCCACGGCTCTACAGTAGCCATGGGCCTTGGGCTAACTAACTCCGGTCCATAGATTAAGTAGACTATATACTACGTACTCCGGTCCCGGAGTGGATATGTCTTAGCTCACTCCGAGCAAAGATATGTGTCGGCTTAGCATATCCAGATCCGCTTAATCCGGGAGTGAAGGGAGTGGGCAAGAATGTATCCGAGATAAATAACTCCGGCTTCCAAATATATCCACTGAGTAATGATAATGAGTATATGTGAAGACTCATAATATATCCGCGAAACGTTTATGTGATATGAAAAGATATTAATTTATATTAAAAAAAAAACTAACAAACACACTTTTAATAAACACTAAATTAAATACAAAATATTGAAATTGTATGTATGAGTTACGATATAACGGTTAATGCACTCTGTCTCACTGGCTCATTACAGGCGATCTATTTTTTTCAATTTTTTTTTTCTATATTTTTTTTCTCTTCAAGCGTTCCATTCCAGAGTTTCAGTTGGATATGGGATCTCGGTCCATATATAGTCTACTTAATCTATGTCTCGGTCTCGGATCGGATATGGGATATGTTAATTTCTTTAAAAGGGAATGAAGGACACATAATATTATCTGCGTGCGGATATATATCCGAAGATATAGTTGTGTCCGGAGTTACCCACCCATGGCTACTCTATTAGAGTAACTCTAGTTCTAGTACAGCTACAAAAGCAAGCAAAAGCAAAAGCACAAAACCAAAACGTTTGCGGGTGTGCTGTTTGAGTGTTCGAAAAAAGGTTCTAAATATTCTACTGTTTCCGTGCTGCGGTAAGAAATTTCTATTTATTATTTTCTTTGGTAATTTGGTTCTTCAATGCATAATTTAAACTTATCATATCGCCAATAATTTTACTTTGCGGTTATGTATAACAGGGTTCTTGCGATTTTGAAGCTTGGAAGTGATATCTGTATTAAATCCGACTCATCCGACTCATCCGACTGGCTAATACGCATACAAATCATCATACAACTCTACATATCGATTGCTAAAACTGTTGTTTTATACTAAAACTTGCCGTTTTCAGAACATGAAGAATAACCAACAAGAGACCCCGCCGTCGTCACTAAACGGTGATGAAATTACCGGTATGGAAGACGAATTGTATATATTCGAGGAAGTCGAGGAAATTAATCTTGATGATGACGAGTTCTTGGACGCTGACGCAGATATGGATTATGAAGAACGAGACCCACCCGAAGACCATGCCGCACTAGTATTTGAAAAACACACAGCCTCTGTGTTTTGCTGTGATCTCCATCCAGATGGAAAGCTAGCAGCTACAGGTGGTGAAGACGACAAGGCTTATGTATGGTCAGTTGAAACTGGCAATGTTGTCATGGAGTGCACAGGTCATAAAGATTCGATAGTCTATTGTGGGTTCAGTTTTGATGGGGTATACATAGCAACAGTCGATATGGCAGGAATAATCAAAGTGTGGAAGATTAATACTGAAGAAAACCAACAGCAACCTTGGGATGTGGCCTTTGAGTATGAAGCTAGTGATGTAACTTGGGCACAGTGGCACTTTGGGGCACGAGTTCTGTTAGTTGGACTTGAAACAGGAGACATATATATATTCAAAATCCCTTCTGGTGATGTTAAAATTTTAAAGGGGCATCATGTCAAAGCGGAATGTGCAAAAGTAAGTATTTAACTATCCATCATTCAGTTACTAACAAATACTTCCAAGTTCATTGAATGAATACTTCAAAGCTGACAGAAACCTCATTCACCTGTTTCTTTTTCAAAAACAACGGAATTTTATTGTCTAGTACAGGATTTTAATCACTTTTATTAAAAGTTACGTATTGTAAGTTCCAATGTCCTCATGACGTTTGAAAACTAAGAATGATACTTAAATTTTTGTATATTTGTTATTCAGTCTAGTCTTGAATAATAGTAATTTAATTTTAATTTACATTAAATCATTTAGGTATAAATTTAGTCCCATTTAATTCTAAAAGTATTGTCAATGTAAAAGATACACAAGGTTGTACTGTTTGTAAGGCTGGCATTCTCGATTGACGCTCAAGCAGTAATCTCTACTTAAGCACAGATTTGACGCTGTCATTTCATACAATTATGTCAGTCAAGCATTGATCTACACTTGGGTCATTCTAGAACCAGCCTCAAGTGTAAATTGCAGAACAAAGTGTAATTAAAATTGATAAACTGTTGGAATGATATGTTTGAGGTGCCAGGAAAATGATTAATGATAGTGAAATAATTATGTAAAAGGAACAACTAATATCCAATGCAATATAACAGACGTATCGTTTATAGCGATGATGGCTCAGTGTTAGTGATGTCGGCTTGCGATCCGTAGGATGTGGGTTCGAATCCTACAATAAGCTTGAGCTTTCGGTGAAGGAAAGCATCGTGATGAAACCATAGCTTGGTGGTAGGGTATTTTCTAGTACTCGCCTGGCTAGCTACCACCCTTAAGTTAAGAACCTGTCGCCAAGCACCTATCGGTGTGTTTCGGCAGCCTCACTTGAGAGCCAGTTCCCAGTCCAGGTGTAGCGTTGCGCCATCTTCCACCACATCGTCACTTATCATCAGGTGACTTGTGTTGTGATTAAACACTACCCTGTAAATAATTTAAAAAAAAGTACTCTTCGGAAAAAAATTGGTTTAATTTAATTCAATTTCACAGCTCTTTGTTGACGGAGTTCGGCTTGTGGTCGGATATGAGGATGGGGCAGTAAAGGAATGGGATTTGAAAACTTGCACAGTCATCAACCACATGCCTTCAAATGTGCACAAAATCAGAGTTACAGCTGTTGACACACACCCTGATGGAAATCTAGTGGTTTCAATATCTACAGATGGTAATTTATTGTTTACAATTTTGGCACCAGTATCTATAATAAAATAAAAAATTGTTCCATGTGGGAATAACAGCGGATAGGCATTTAACATGTGCATGAGTCATATATACTAAATAAATACTAATCTACATTTGTTTTGAAAATTTTTACACAATAAATATCTTGCTCGGAGCTCTAATCACGTAATCAGGCAAAGACAAATTGTTCCTTCTTTGTTTGCATTTTCTATTTTAATATTGTTTGTTATTAAAAAAAAGAATTATTCTATTAATACATTACACAAAATAGCACTCCTTGGCCTAACTTATCAGACTAATATCATAAATGGAATAGTTTCTGAATGATTGTATATTATGCTTGCTTGCACACTGAAACTGGTCAACAAACTTCATTGAAATTTAGAATAAAATAGGAGTGCCTTGGATTAACACATTAGCTACTTTTTATCCCAGAAAAATGTGGGACTACAGGAAAAGCCGGGCACTATAAAGTTATAAAAGAATCAGTTACTATTTTTTTTTTGTTTGCAGGTAGACTCGTCCTGTCAACAGCAAACAATGGCAGAATTGTTTTTCAAATAGAGGCGGGAGATAACTTAGAAACTGTCGCCTTTTCACAAGATCCCTTGGGGTATTTTGGACTGGGTAAGTTTCCCACTTTCCATAAACTCGTGTTCTAAGATTTATTTCACTAAAAAGAGTACAAGCACATTATGAAAAAAACACACATATTTAAGATATTGCGTAAACTTAGAAATAGGTCCCGGCTCAGTATACAACTAAGGCTCTGCTCCTTACATTTTATAACATCTTTTACGGATGTTGATGCAAATGTATCTATTTCAGGAAATTTAAATGGAGGCATCACCATATGGGACATCGCGCGACAGATGGTGCGTCATCAATGTTGCGAATCTAACCAAGATACAGAAGGAGTGACAAAGATGATTTGGATCAAAAACCATCTGGTGTCTGGTCTACTTGATGGCTCCTTAAAAATTTTCGACTGCCAATCCGGAGCATTAACACAGATGCTCACAGGTCACAGAACTGCGATTCTTGACGTATGCTACAATGCTAAACACAATATCATACTGACAGCTTCTGATGATGACACCGCAAGGATATTCAAATACGACATTAACAAAGCTAAAGACTAAATTGTAATGATTACAATATATATTTATATTTGTTTTTTTTTTATCTATCGTTACTGTGTAGAATTATTTAGGTAAAGCCTAATAGATGAATGTTCGATATTCTCAATAGCTACTCTGCTCAGGGTTAGTTTATAATTAGGTTTATTTATATTGATAATATTGTATGTATTACACAGTTTCATGTTTTAAGATTTCTACTTCTAGTGATATCTGTACTAAAAATAAACATAATAATAATAGTTACTAGTAATATATTAAATAACCACTTCAAACATGGCAGCTATAATGTATGATAATATAACTACATATTAACGCTGCCGTGTGTGGTCTGCACAGTCTGCAGCTTCTTTGTGCAAAATATATTGAGCTTACATCTTGCGAGTATGTACCGTTTGTGACCGGGTTTATACTGAAATTGATTAGATGTGCTCTTTTTGAAATTTATTATAATGCATAATTTTCTCATTTCATGTATCTATTTTCTTCAATTTATGTCAATAGCATAAAGTCATTTAAAATATTGAATTTAATCATAGATGTATAGTAATATATTAATGTATACTTACTTATGCTATATATTATGACAATGAAAAATTTAGTGTTGTGGCATGAAATAAATATTAATAATAAATATAGACAATACCATTTTCAAACAAATTGAAACCTATTAGGATCATCTTCCAGTTCGTGGTCGCCACTCCAGAACCTTTCTTCCCCATCGGTTATCGGTTCGTCGAGCGATGTGGCCGGCCCATTGCCACTTTAACTTGCAAATTCTGAGAGCTATGTCGGTGACCTTGGTCCTTCGGCGAATTTCCTCATTACGGATTCTATCACGTAAACGAACTGGAAGACGTTCTGTAGGTAGGCCCCCCACTAGGTGGACCGACGACATTGTAAGAGTCGCAGGGAGCCGTTGGATGCAAATGGCTAATAGCCGTTCATGGTGGCGTTCAAGGGGGGAGGCCTATGTTCAGCAGTGGACTTCTTCCGGCTGTTGATGATGATGATGATGAGGACCATCTTTACTTCAGTATGAATATTGTGTTACAACATATGACTAGGCTATCAAACCCCGAAAACCTCAATGATTCCTTATTTTTTCCGTAGCAGTCTTTGTAACGAACAGACAGACAAGAAATGATTGGATTATTAAATATGGTTTTCGTAAGGTTATAATAAAACTACTACTAGCTCCAAATGATGACGACCTATGTGGGTCAATGGGTGAACTGCCGACCACGAAGCGTCGCGGGTTCGATTATTTCTGCACAAATATTTTTGCATCGAAATAAGCGTTGTATTGGTTATGGATCCCTGATCCTAGTTAGAGATCAGATTCTGTATGTGATTGTGCGGACGTTACTTTTTATTTTATTATTTACCAGCAGTTACGCCCGTTTTGTAATATACCCCTATTTGTTAATCCAAGATAGTGAAGCTAAATAGTGTATGTATAGCTTTAATGTAAGTCTGTAAGGTGTTGCCTTTAAGTTATTAACTTGATCTATTTTGACATTTAGAGCCATCTCTTCGTTACATATTACTATATACTCTGTACGATAGCTGATGTTAATTCTCAAAGGCATGGCAGACGTTAACCGCCGTTATGAATGGATACGATTTTTTCGTAGTGTTTTTTTAGCACCGTGAGATATAAGATAGGTACTTGAAGGGTTGTATTGTACTCGCTTACAAATTGATATCGTGCGAGACGCGACAAGTCATTGAGGGTCAATGACAGTACAATGAACATGCTTTATATGAATCGCTCACATCCTGTCTCCTTGAAGACGCTATTCATGCTATGGACGGTCCACGGCTTCTACTAAGTATTATCATTGTCGCAGATTTATGTCAACCTGAAAAAATGTGCCAGATACCCACGTGGGCCGTGGGTTGCCTTTGCGATCACAGCGAGATAGAGACGGCTCTTAAAACCAGTTGTTCGAACTTGGCAGTGAATTCACATGATCGCTCACAGATTGAAACTGAACTTTGCCCAACATGAAAACGGTCGCAATTTGTTTGGCACGATTCAATACCCATGTCGTTTTACGTTTGAGTCACCCATGTGGCGGTGCGGTGGTAGACTGCCTGCTCGTGGTTACTTCCAAAGCAGTCAACTGAATAGTAAAGTAGGTGCCGGCCCCGACGAACGTGTGCACCACGCAACACATGTGAACGATCGCGAGCGGAACTTTACATTTAAATTAAGGGAAATTATAAAACAAATCGGATTGTGGTGACTTACAAATATTTTTTTTATATATCAGACTGGTTGATTGAAAGTGATATTCGTAATGAACAAAATATTAACCTGCTACTGTGGTCCAGTATGAAACTATCGGCTGTGGGTATTATTAAAATTTATTAATAGTTCCTGTTATCAGCTACGTGAGGACGAAAACTTCTCGAGTGTGTACTTTATCAGTTCCATGGGGAATTCATGGTGTGTATCAGTTCACGTGGTGGTTCCCGCCGCAGCTTGCTCCGCAGTGTGATGCAATGTTTGCATGACGGTGCCTCACATTTTCGGCAGTTCGACATTATGATCTTTTTATTGAAAACTATGAGTGAAAGTTTTTGAATTTATTGGCGCATATCTGATACTTAGTGAAAGTGTCTGATTTTATTAATATTTAGTGTAACTTTATAAATTAAGTGAGTACTTATAGAAATGGCAAAAGTGTCCGATTTAGATGGTCTACCGCCTAAGGAGATGGACGTTGGAGAAGGCGGGGAGGCGAGTGATCGGGAATCTAGTGAAGGAGTTCGGCTGAAGAAAGAGTTGAGCTTGCTGAATGGAGTGGCGATCATCGTTGGCGTGATCGTAGGGTCTGGGATCTTCGTGTCTCCAAGATTGGCCCTCGAAAATGCTGGCTCTAAGGGCATGGCATTGATCGTGTGGATTCTTTCTGGGATCTTGTCCATGATCGGAGCCTTGTGCTATGCAGAACTTGGTGAGTAGAATTTAAAGTATCTCTAGAGTTCCTGATATCATCTATTTCGCTTATTGAACACAAAATCGTGTACGTTCCTATCATTTTATTATGAGCATAAGTGAGCAAATTGTATCGTTCCGCAATTTACGAATAAAGTGCAGGAATAGTAGCGTAGTGTATTTAATGTATTGAATTCAAGATAAGCTCATTATTAACTTATTTATACCTACTCTACGCGCATAGCAATAAGTACCTATACCATCACTAGGTTAGGTTAGTAGGTATACTACTTCGCTTCACGATGCTGATAAGAACCTTATTAAAATAGTTTACGCACGTTGTATTGTTGTTTTCATTTTTTTTTTTGGTAGTTAAAGGTAATATGCAACATGTTGCCAGGAGATATTAGAATTGGTACTACATTATATAATAGATAATTATTAATTAGGTACCTACAACCTACCATCTGACGCAAGTGCTACGTTTTTTTTTAAATGAAGTCGTTTGTTGGTACAAAGTAAATTAAAATAAGTAATCCTTACCTAGTTATACCTAGTACCATGATCCACTAAAAATTAGTGTTCACATGCAAAAAAGCGTTCACACTTCACATATCCTATATATACATTATATGTAGGATCATTAACCCATACCCAGACGTCTAGCCCAGATATGTGAATTAAAGTTTATCCAGAGAAATTGCAATATTTATCTCAAATTATCTGACGATAACTTCTATCCTACATCATAACAGAAGCATTATTATGATCCTGATACAGTGAATTATGGTGGCAAATATTAGACTATCTAATGCCATGTCGATGAGTTTTTGACACGATAAAAACTGATAGTGAAAGGTTCCCACTAATGACTACTATCGGTACTTACGCGATAGTATCTGGACGGGATAATATATGTCATACCTAGTACCATGATCCACTAAAAATTAGTGTTCACATGCAAAAAAGCGTTCACACTTCACATACCTATCCTAAAATTAGGTCGAGATTACGTCACCCATGGTGTATTCTGATTTTCTTATGTAACTGTGCTTTAAATTACGTTCACAGATGTTTCATCAAATCATTAGTTACCTACTATGATGTGGTGAATAATAATTTCTACCTAGGAATTTATTATTGTCATTTTATCGTTATTCAAAATGGCATGCAAGGTCTCATCGATAAAAATACAAATAATAATTCTTATTACAAGTTACGCAACCATACAAAATTATGCGAATAACGCAAAATCGTTTCTACACTAAAATGACAATTTTTAATATTAAAAGTAAACTCTAGCACAGATAGAAAAACCGGTATGTTCATAATGTGTGCTGCATTGCGTGTGGAGTGACTACACCGCGAGCCTATTTAACTTATCAAATTCGAGGGTTTTTAGCACCCCATATCCTCGTATAGAAATGAACTGGTTTTAAAGATTTTTCCCATTAATTTCTTACTCTTTTATAAATGAACTTACAATATCGTTTTGCTTTCTTTACATAAACTTGTCTGAAGACATCGGGAAATTTAAGGTGTCAATTTATGTTCTAGATTCCATAATGAACTATAAATACCTAGTACCTAGTATCTATGGCATATTAAAAATTTGCGTTCTGGCCTTAAAATCCACGAAAGATATAAGGGTTGACATTATTGCATGGGCTTGAATCATGCGATTTTTGGACATCTCGATTTCATGACGATGCTTTCCTCATTAAATAGATACTGTTCCTATACCTAGTTTCTAATGAACATCAAAATAACAACGTCTCACCGTCCCTATTACTTTCCAGGAACAATGATTCCAAAGTCAGGAGGTGACTACGCGTACATTGGCGAAGCATTCGGTGGTCTCCCTTCGTTCCTGTACCTCTGGGTGGCTCTATTCGTCCTGGTGCCGACGGGTAACGCCGTCACTGCGCTTACCTTCGCAGAGAATATCCTTAAGCCACTATGGCCAGCCTGTAAGCCTCCCGGCGCTGCCGTAAGCCTTATTGCAGCTAATATCACATGTGAGTCATCTATTTTCAACTCTTGCAGATAGTAACATTTATAAGTCATTCTATTTTAAAGTTTTGTTTTGGTAGATAAGCGGTGACCCCCCATCCTCCTTATCTCTCCTGGCAGATAGTGACATAGCCGAAATTACAGTTTCTAAGTACCTACGTCATGAATTCATGATTCATACTTTGATTTTATCATACAAACAACGGTACGAAGAACTACTGGTTTGATTTAGAGAGATGGCAGTTGAATCTTACCCATCATTTGGTGTTCGGTAACTCATTTTACAAAGGGTGATGAAAGTTAAAGCTACAGGGAGCAAAAAAGCTTTCCAGAAACTTTATATCTATGCGAATTGATTGATCACAAGTTACGTGACGATGTAGTCGAAGGTGGTGCTACGCCTGAATTGAGAAGTGATGTGAGGCTGCTGGAACCCACCATTAGGTGATTCTTAACTTGAGGATGGTGGCTAGCCCCACCACCCTCATCGTCTTCCATTTACTAAAATGCCCAGTGCCTGAAAACAATGTACCTATAATGCGTAAGTTTACAAAAAAAAATTAAAAATCCACTTACTTCTTAGAGACAGATTAGTAAAACTAACGTGGTTGTGCATTTTTCATAATCATGCTTTTTTATTACACCTACTTAAAAACTTCTTTGTAGAAGCGAAACAGAACTTATCGCTAACATAATTAATAAGAAGACAAATAGCTTAGCGTTACTGGTGTTAGTATTGTTTGTAAAAACCTATCGTACTCCAGAAACAGATTTAAATTGATGTTCGATGTTCGCAACTTTAGTTGATTTTGCATTTTACTCAGTACATACCTTATCGTATATGGTCAGTTGGCTGACTTATATGAAAAGGTAGACCTTTCATATAAGTACCGAATACTGAATACACATATGGGCCCATTGTGATTACCCCCCTTCTCGGAACCGGTTAATTCTTAAAAGAAATATGTTCTGCTGGGTAGGCATTACGAAATGTTTTACTTGCCAAAAGTTAAAATCTGTTCTCAGAATTGAATTGAATTTTCATCTCTGTCGTAACATTTTTATTTTTAATGTTTTGGGTGTCGATCTTTTGAGATATGACTTTTAGATTTTTTGATCTTTTAAAACGGTGGTTAATAAATCATGAGACCAGACAGCACATCTGTAGCAATCCGCGCTGAGACCTAATTGTGTAAAATAAAGTCTGTGATACTTGAACGCGTGTCAGTGAACCTGAATCGTTTTGCTGCTACCATATAGGTATAATCAGTAGTAGACCAGAGTAAACAGATGTAGCATCTAGCACTTCATATCAGTCGATACCGCGTATCAAACCAGAATCTACACACAATGGCCCTTGTGGCAGGGAGGGACAATAATATCACACAGATGTCGCCATTTATCATTGTAGCTAGAGTATCGTAGTTGAGAGGTAGAAGCAGCACTATGGACATACTCAGGCGACAGCTGCTATACGAAAAGGGCATAGATTTGTTTTGAACCATTCGCTGCATTACACAAATCCTGTCTATCTTGCTCCATTTAAGTACCCCTTGTCAGTGTACAAATCTCTGGATTCGACCGTGAAGGCAACTATGTCCGCGTGTTTATAATCGCGCGGTAGGTACCTGCCTATGGCGCGGTCGCTGCTGATTGCGCTTGACAGGATAATGAGAGCTTCCTCCCGCATCCCGGTGGCACACACTCTTGTCTCTTACGTACGGAATTAACTTGGTTAACGTTGCGTAGGTATGCGTAGCGAAAGGGCTCGGGTAATTGCAAATGCAAGCTGAAAGCCCGCATTCTTTTATCCGTTCCTTCCTATTTATAGGTCGTAGTATTGTGGAAAACCAACGAAGTTTAAGTTTTACTAACATCGCTCATCAAAACACGAATCATTTCACCGCGTAGCATAATGGGGAGTAGATTATGATGCTGTTATCTAATTTATCAGCAAATCAATTTTATTGAAGTTTGTATTCACTCTCGCAGGTAATATTTTTTTCCTCTAATATAAATAATGTCGCTCCCCAACCGATCGCACCTAGCAAATGACAAAACCACACTAAAAAGGTTTCACAGACTGCTGTGCAATTTAATGGAACACTGAGTGTTCGGATCGTGATATCTATAGTACGAAATACATTTAAGATCGTTATGGAAAACGCTATTAACTTTTTATGCACCACCTCTGAGATAAGCTGCTCCTTTCGAAGTAGACTAACTTAGTTTCGTTTGTCGTTATTTCAGGCTTTCTCACGGTGATTAACTGTTACAACGTGAAATGGGTGACTCGAGTGCAAGACTCGTTCACCGCGGCGAAATTATTGGCACTGCTGATAACTTTCTTCGCGAGCGTGTGGTACTTGTTCTCCGGCCACACTGAGAACCTGGAGAACATGATGCAGGGCTCCAAGACGAGTCCCGGCAGCCTCGCGATCGCGTTCTTCTCGGGACTCTTCTCTTACTCAGGATGGAACTACTTAAATTTCGTCACAGAAGAATTGAAGGATCCTTACAAGTGAGTCAAAGCCGTTTTATTAGTATGAACTAGTTAGGTAAATGGAAAGACTCCATATTTAGATCAATATTGAAGCACGTTTAGAATGCTGGCTCTACTTATAAATTAAAGCTTTACGCGAATATATAGGTAGGTACTATTACATCGTAGTATGGCCATCAGGAGCGATTTGCTTCTACAACACTAAGGCTAGAATGAAGCTCAAGTTGTCAGTTCATACAAATACGTCACATAATCGGTACTCATCTAGCTAATACAAATTGTAAATATAGCATATAGAAGTTAAACTAAACGTGTGATATAAAAGAACACATGCAAAAAGCCCTGATATGACCTAAGCAGCCAAATAAACAAACACAGATTGCTACATTACATACGTAGGTACTTGCAAACCAAAGATGTTCTTCCTCGAATAAATTCCTTAGATTTTTGTAAATAAAGAACTCGTCTTGACATGACATCTGCAGAGAGCTGCAGACAGTGTTCTGAGAAATCGTATAGCATTTCAATTCTTCGCAATCGCATAATATGATCTGCTGATTATTTATGCATTTATCAGTCCTTGTTTAGAATTGCTGCTTTATTTGTGTACATCATGATTGCTATTTACCTACTACATATTTAATCCTTCTTACAAAAGTTTATAAAACGTGCATGCATCTCTGTCGTTGGTTAAATGTTCGAAAGAGATGTAAAAATGCGTTGCGGCGCGGTCCGCCCTAAAGTGTTAAAGCGACAACAAACAATCAAGCGCATGAAATAACCAAAAACATTTATTTTGCAGGAACCTCCCGCGAGCCATCTGCATTTCAATGCCGGTAGTGACCCTAGTCTATGCCCTCACCAATGTGGCGTACTTCGCCGTTCTTACAAACGCAGAAATAGCCGCCTCAAACGCAGTCGCCATCACCTTTAGTGAAAAAATCCTCGGAATTATGGCCTGGATAATGCCTCTGTTTGTCGCTCTCTGCACATTCGGCTCGCTGAACGGGGCGATATATGCGTCATCGCGACTATTCTTTGTGGGTGCTAGGAATGGACACCTACCGCTGGCTATTTCTTTGATCGACGTGCGGAGGATGACACCTGTTCCTTCACTTATTTTCATGGTAAGTCATCATGGTGATGAAAACATTGCTTCGTGGTTGTGAATGTTGTATTTATTTATAGTAAATCCGTATTGTGGAACTCGTGGATAATAATGAATTCATATCTGCAGCGTTAAATCGAGAGTCACATAATTATATTATGTAGATTCAAAATGTTAATTTCTTGCTACAATTACCATACTAATCACATCACGCTAATATTATAAATGCGAAAATTTCCGAGTGTCATCGTGTATGTTTGTCACTGTTTTACGCTGAAACGGTTGAATGGATTTGGATGAAATTTTGGATATAGATAGCTTAGGTTATCCTGGATAATACCAACATATCCTACTTTTTATCCCGGAAAAGGTTCCTGCAGATACCGGGAAAACAGCGGGCGCAACTTGTTCCCGAGTCTTGGATATTTCTATCCATATATAAGAATTTATTTCTCTATATAAATATGTATCATCGTCAAAAAGTTCACAAGTTTCGAGCTTAATTTGGGGCTAGGTCAATTTGTGGTGCAATGGTCCCCCGATATCTATATTTTATTTATACCTATATATACCTAATTTTACCCGTATGATGAAACATACTTTAGACAACTGAAACAAACGAGTCATTAAAGAAAAGCGGTAACAAACAATATAGTTTTGTGTCCGATTGTGCGTACATTGTAGAACGGTGCTTCTACAATGTACCTACGTCATTAAAGCAAACATTGTGTGAGTAGAAGGCCGCTACGATCGCTACCTTGCTCTTATCGAATATTTGAATACAATGGAGTGTCACAGTTTTTACATTAACAATGTAAATTCTTGACATAATCAATACTTTTAGTATTAGTTCCGCTGGTTTGTTACGTGCAGTTTTCTATATAACAACGAT
The DNA here is from genome assembly GCA_931315375.2 of Opisthograptis luteolata. Lineage (NCBI taxonomy): Eukaryota > Metazoa > Arthropoda > Insecta > Lepidoptera > Geometridae > Opisthograptis > Opisthograptis luteolata. The sequence continues at coordinate 5,603,143 of OV928034.1, forward strand.
TTGAACAGAGAGCGAAACCACGTGTCTATGAATAATATGTATTTACATTCTTCGACTTTTTTCTTTAATCAATAATGTTCAAGATTGCCCGCGGTTTTCCCGTAATGTCGCTACCATTTTCTATTATAAAAAGGATAAAAAATAGCCTATGTGTAGGCATAAGCTATCTCCATTCTAAATATCACTCAAACTTTCACTTTGACAATATTAAGGTGATAATTAAAAAATAAATAAAGTCTAAGTGTTACTTCCCATATGAACATGACGCCTAGCTAGTGCTTCTCTACGCGATGCAACTACACACTTGTGCCTATAAAATAAAATCATGCAGATCAAAAAGCTATCATACCATTAGCACAGAACACTCCTATACGTACTTAGTTACACTACAAGAAAGTGGTCGGGTATCTAAATGGCCTACTCATTACTGTTAGTACAGCTCTCTGAGCTCTCTCTACTAGGCAGAAGCATGTTAAACTATCAAATTGAACTAACAAATAAGCTAACTGTGTACTAAGTATGTAGGTACCTATAAAGTACCTAAGATCGCCCGTCGTTTTGCCGGCATGCACAACACAACATATTATTATCTACAAGCAAGTAGCCTGATTGGTTTGACAAAACGCCTGTTATTTCCTTTCTAGCTACATTCCACTTCCACATGAAAGCTCGTTGCTATATATAATTTAATCTCTCATGGCATGGTTACTAACAGTAAAGAGTAGTAGTTCAGCTTCAGACAAATCAGGTTTGAATGTGTGCGAGAGTAGCAGCGCCGTGTACGCACGCAATTTTCACGCACACAATCACAAACGAACGGGGCCGCGGCCACGCACTCAGTACGGAACGCGCCGACTATGCATCACCGCAAGAGTAGGCAATTAACTCGTCGAGCGGCCTTAGCTAACCTACTGTTCTTACTTTACTGTGTTACTAACTTTCTTTCTACTTATAAGACCCATTTCTAAGATAGTCTATACTGTTAGTTGCGCTATTATAGGTACAAACAAACTTTTCTAAACTGTTTTTTTTTTGGATGAACTTTTACAGTCAGCATTAAAAATGTACTTTTTGTCAAAAAGTCAAGTTAATTACATCAGGGAACCAAAAACGTCGGACCAGAAATTGAGAATAAATGCAAAAATCTGATATCCAATATACATCTTCTAATCTCATGAATACAAAGGACCTGATTTACATAATATGATCTATTCTAAGCAGAGCACCTATGAAACGTAAATGGCATGTTGCTAATTTAATGTTGAGAATTTTAGGTAATTAGCTAGCTAAGTGGGTATGTAATAATAACTTTATATGATAATATTAGAAGTAGGTAGGTATATATTTTTAATGCAATTGAGTGTCAAGACTATTAAGACGTTCCCCTGAAGGTATATGAAAAACATCGTGATGACATGAAACCATAGCTTATAGCTTGGTGGTATTTTCTTGTGCTCGCCTGGCTAGCTACCACCCTCAAGTTAAGAATCTGTCGCCAAGCACCTATCGGTGTGTTCCGGCAGTCTCACTTGAGAGCCAGTTCCCAATCCAGCCGTAGCGTAGCGCCACCTTCGCTTAGGTGACTTGTGGTCAAACGCTACGCTCGCGCTGTAAGAAATCCCTTACTTATTATAAATGCGAAAGTAACTGTCTGTCTGTCTGTTACTCTTTCACGCCTAAACTACTGAACTGATTTAAATGAAACTTGGTACGGAGATAGTTTGAATCCTGAGGAAGGACATAGGATACTTTTTATCGCGATAAACTGTAGCCCAAGCGGGTGAAACCGCAGGGAACAGCTAGTTAAAAATTAAGTTCACAAAACAAAAGAGTGTTTTCCATTGCAAAAATCCAATGAACATTAAATCGTATCAGTGTTAATTAATGAAGCTTACAAAAGCAATAAACTACCAGTGCAGCGAAATAATTCTTGCATTTTTGTTTCAGTGCATCGTGACACTTGCGCTGCTGATGACCAACGACGTGGAGTCCCTCATAGTCTACGTGATGTCAGTAGAATCCATCTTCACGCTGTTGTCAGTGGCCGGTCTTCTATGGATGCGTTGGACACGACCGAAATTACATCGACCCATACGAGTCAATTTCATCCTGCCAGTTCTATTCCTAATCATCTGCACATTCCTTGTAGTATTCTCCTGCTTCGACCATCCGAAGGAAGTCGGTATCGGTATCGTCTTCATATCACTAGGCGTTCCCGTCTACTTCGTCTTCATTATATGGGAAAACAAACCGCAGTGGCTTCGGTCGGCGTGCAATGCCTTCAACTTGTTTTGCTCCAAAATGTTTCTGTGTCTCCCCGAAAACTCAAAGGAATTATGATATTTTTTTCTTTCTTGAATTAGTTTTATGGATATTCATAGTGGGACCAATGGTTCGATGTCATTCCAATTTACTCGACAATGACACATGCTTTTATGGTATGATAAAATAAAGTGCCAGCTAGTATTTTTTTTTTATTAAAACGTAGCGTAATATAATATTACGTTGTTTTAGTGATATAACTCCTTGATCTGATGCCAAAGTATTTGCATTTTATGCTTTATTAAGCACGAAATCCATTAATTCAGATCTGATAACTGAATACTATTTTATATGACTAAGTTTCCTACGCATTCCTAAAGTAAGGATCAATGTGTTATTATTAAATAAACAATAAGTACCTAATGGATGTCTTTAAAGATTCTTATGTGCAAATAAAATGTTGAAACTGACTGTTGGTACAAGTGTTATTTCTCACCGTCACGATCCAAATATTTTGTGCCTGTAGCACAGAATGTAGGCGCGAAATATTTGTGTGTGGTTTGTTTTGTGCGTGTGTGTGTCTAATATTAATTTTGGAAAACGCAACTCTCAAACCTCACTATAAAATACTATAGTAAACACATCGTGCAATCATGGAACATGTCCTAACATCCCATACCTACCCTAAATAAATTAGAATGAATAACTTAAAAATAATATAAGGTAAGGTAAGTATAGTAATCAGTAACTCTACGTAGGGCACGTCATTTATTTATTGTATTAACTTACTTGCGACCCCGGCTTCGCACGGGTATTAGGCAGGTCTTGAGTTCATAGAAAAAATAAATTTCCAAAATGACGTTAAATATTTTCAACGTTTCTCTTTATAAGAACCTTCATACGACTCTACGACTTACTAAATATACATTATTTCACCTTGTTCACGTATTAATTTACTATTTACTTATTAAAATGTATTATAGTAGAGTAGGTAAATGCTATCGAAATATTTCTAGACTTAAAGCAATGTGTACCTATATCTACCCTACGACTGATATAATGGAATGAAAATCCAGTTATGTACATATTTATAAGTATTTTAACTCAATTTTCTTGAATAGAAATAGGGAAAGACGTACCTATATTGTGCAAAAAAATTGGAGCAATTGTAGACTTTATGGGCGCCAGCTTGCTCGCATTGCTTACGTTCGTATGTACTACAAACGTAAGCAAATTTCTATTGGAGGCTCCGAACTACGAAGTTCGTAGTTAGGAGCCTCCAACTGAAATTTGTAGTCTAGTCCTTCAATATATAGGCCTACGTTCACCTGTTTGCCTTGCGTGAGGTAGCTGATCACCTACATGACATCAAAGCAAACATAGCGGCATCTGTAGCGAAAATTATTATTGCTCCAAGTATAGGTTCAAAGATTTTACCCACCTCGTTTGAGAAAGCTAGTCTGCTAGTCACGATAATTTCGTCCTAGTTTTTTCAAGAGATAATGTAGGTAAATTATACCTACCTGGATCGAAGCAAGCGACCGAGGTATACTTACAGCATATTTTTTTCTACAAATTCTGCACCCGAATAAATCAAGCGTAAACCGTCGCGTCGTCGTCGGTCGTGCTAAACACTAGAAGCACGTATTTCTAGATATGAACCAGTCTCGTCTCTATTGTGTGCCTACTGCACCGTGGAAATTGGGTACAAAAAATAACTAATTCGAATTTCGTAACCGTTACGGAGTTACGGAAGCCAGCCTCGCTGCGCAGTTTGTCAGTGAAGCCGGTAACGATTTCCATCGGTTCCTACTTGTACCATTGTCGCTTTTGTGAACGACCAGTTTCCTCTGTTTGTGATATCCCATATCTACGAGTATATTATTATAGACCGCTTTGACCTTTGGTGGGGATATAATATTTATCTGAGAACTTTTAATAATTTGTTTCTCCAAAGCTACCTCTCAGCGATGTTAATGAAACTTGACTAGTTATAATACACAATATTAAACGTTAAATTTGTTCCAGATACAATATTACTTTCCAAGAAATCTTATGAAATTATGTACGTTCTGTATATTAATACAAAAAGCTATGCTATACCGATTACGGTAGATATAGGTAGTTTCCTAAACAATTCCGACAAATGGAAGAAAAACGGTCGCCGCTTGGGATCCTGTTGTCCTGCTGTAGGTAATTGTAATGTACCTACCTATTTTAAAAATAAGTGAGTGTGTTTTACAAAACAAATTTAAAATAAATAACAAGACCACACAATACTATTTGCTAGGAACAATAACCGTCATATTAATAAACAGACTACATATAGGTTGGTAAGTAAATACACCTAAGCCTCCCCATAGAGGATCCTTTTTACTTTTTAGATTTAAAAAAATTACGTCATTAACTATTTTAAGACTTTAATGCCTGAAATTAATAATCGATCCGATCCCATATCCGTGATTTTGGATCGATATGTCATGTCATAATATGTCATTTTATAAAGGGCTTGACGGATTACTACTAAAATGGCATATTATGACATGGCCTATCGATCCAAAACCGCGTATAACGGATCAGAATCGATTATTAATTCCTGGCCTAAGACATTTATGGAATATAGTGGCACACTTGATGGTAAGCGTTTACCGTCACCTATAGACATCTGCAACACCAGGGGCGTTGCCGAACTTGAAGAACTCACTTACTCTCTATTTTTAGACTAACTGTGGCCCGTGGTTTCAACCGCGTGGACTACAGCTTAACGTGATAAAAATTGTCCATGTCCTTCCTTTGGGTTCAAAGTACTCAAACTACTTTTATAATATGTATCTCCATACCAAATTTCATCAATATCTGTTCAGCTGCGTGAAAAGATAGATTATGAGGGACAATTATTATTGTTTCGTTTTTATAATATTAGTATGGATGGATTAAGTACCTAAGTACCTACCTATATCTTATCAGTGAAATTATGTTGTGAAAATTCTAATTGCTCAGGTGGAGACTAGAGCAAAAGCTTAGTCCATAATATTTCCACACAAAGTAAGTAATTAACTGATAATGTACCTATATTTTACCGATAAATATTATTTAATTACTTCATAAATAGTTACTTGTTATGTATCTACTCACAAACAGCAAAGAGCACACTGGATTGCATTGTCAACAATGCCAAGGCGTATTTTGTATTTACTTACATTTTATCATAGCAGATACTTAACTAAGATAATTGAAGGTTTAGTTTGTTGACGTTAATAATTGAAAACAATAAAATTTGCAATCTTACCGCGGCGATAAATAATAGGCAATCAATAACTTTATTTTTAACCTATTTATAGGGCCGGTTTTTTTGCGATAATTAACTTCCTTTGGCGTTTTCCGCAATTATTCCATCCGGTGTGTGCTCAAATTATAAGCGTCTACTCTTTTACTTCCTTAATGTTTTTAAACAACAGGTAGTATAAATAACATAATTTTTGTTAACAATCCATGCACCAACAACGGTTTTCCATTTTCATAAGAACTCTACATTTTTCCGGGATCACAAGCACCATTCCCTTCTACCGTAATTTATCAAAGTGTTCTCAAACGTTTTATTTTGCGGAAGTATGCTTTACCTATTTTTAAATAAGAAGCTTTACGGCGACTGACAGAATTACAAACCTACGTGGCTCACTATCTCCCACCGAAATCAATAAAGTAACCTATCTTAAGCAAATATTTTCTTAAACTAAGTAACTAGGCTACTCCTATCGATAAGGAATCGTTATAAATATGTAGAGGTGTTTATGTATGCTATCTGCGTCCGATGAGAATTTTTGCGGTGGGTGCCGCCGCAAACATTTGTGTTGTTGTAGACTTGTCAACATATAAACAGGAGACGTGGTAACTGCTACTTAATCTAGTAAGTTTGCTGGTTAAAACATTTTGAAATTTTGATGTCATTATTAGGAAAACTATTCTAAATAAAAAAGCGTAAATATGTCTAATCAATGGGACTAGACTGACTAGAGCTCGTAAGAATGTAAACGAAATAGTAGCCAACGTATGTAATCTACTTACGTCCTATAGTGAGTAGTGACCAATCGCCGAAGATAATGAAGTGAAGCTCCTTCAGTCGCAAGCGGGGTGAGTTTACTATAACCACGGCCGGACGTTATCGGAATCATTATAGAAACATGTATAGAACTAGTCACGCTATTCCTTAAGGTCAATGACCGCGCCGTGCCGTGGGTTACTGAACGGCGCGGTCAATGCACCGGACGCCCGCGCGCCGCTGCCGCACAGCCTGCGCTACGAGTGCTACGACTGATCATGACCGCAGGCAGGCAGTCCAGGACACGTCTCGGTTATGTACAATTTATTTCAAATTGATTTATTTTATTATAGATTTTGTACTTGCCGTTTAGTAGTCTACCATTTCTAGTATCTCTGTGAATAGAAAACAAATCATGAAACAATAAAATCTTATCTACTTCATCTGTTTTCAGGCTACAGAAAATAAAATAATACAACCAGAGACGTAGGTAATACCCCCCCATCCCGGCTAAAACTAATAAAGAATACAACAAAATGTATCTAACTGTAAAAAATATGCTATAAGTAGCATAATGTATATTTCCATACTATCATCAAACTAGTTCTTTGTCAGAAGATCCACGGGCACGTGGTCAACGTACATAATAAAAGAAGTCATGAATATGTAATTAATATAGGCACGTGTCTCGTGTGCTAAACTACTCAGATCAGCCCAAAACTACGAGACTACGAGTATAAAGGACCGAAGTGCGCAAAAACAATGAAATCGAATTGTTAATTTGCGCATCAGGATCGTAGATACGACTGTGAATGAGGAAGCGATTTTTGGTTACCTACAGATGGTAGCGTAGGTACCTACTAGGTAAGCCTTTGGTTATCTTGTTTATCACTATTAAAAACAAATGTAAGTAGTAGGTAGTGTACCTACCTATCTCTATGACATACATGAAAACCTGACTTCAGTTGTTGTCAATCGGTTTCTCCTTTTCTTGAAGTAACCTCGACTTGTTAATTGCTACCATAAATAAATTACCCTTGTTTATTTTTAGCTATGTTTCTATTCCTTTCGTTACTCCCTGGTCGGCATTAGATAGGTACCCTCTGAGTAGCCTGCAGGACCAGGCTGTGAGTGTGTCTCCTATAGTGGGTTTGTCTCTACCATTTTCCCAACGAGTGAACCTGTTATTTAGGTACATACTTTAATTACAAATTAATATTATTATGTAAGGTATGAGAAACGCGACATTTATGTACGCGATTAATTACCGTTCACAATTCTGAATGTCGATTCAAAGTTTTATAATATCGAGTTATTTGTGCATATACCTGTACCTACCTTCTTTTCCCAATATTGACTATATATTTAGGAGCAATTTAGACACTTATATGTACCTAGGTACACAATGAAGCTATATGTCCGTTCACTATCCACTCGTTGGTGCATTTTATTTACCCTATCTGTAGTTTACCTCCATACATAGTAGTCGAAATATAATATTTGAAAAGTTAAATAAACATTCTTGTACCACCAGTACCGAATCGACAAAATTTTATAAATGGCGCTCTACCAAACAAGAATGTTGATTCAGTTTGAGACACTATCATTACCCACACGTCTCCTTAATAGGTGACTCAAAACAAGGTCCACCTCTTCGAAGTATGGATTATCACGGTGTCTTTTGAGATTTGCATTGTATTGTAATGTCTCCACAAGCAATTGTACAATAGAAGGCCTTCAAGTGATCCTTGAAAGCTATACGCGTTTCCGACAGAACATAAGTAGGGAACCTTAGAAGTTCTCTTGTCACTCCGCAAACACACCTAACTGTGCAGCGGTGTTAGAACCGGCCTCGGTTCGGCTCCATTATCGCCAGGTGAAAGTCTCAGCTCAAACGCACACCTCGCCTCAAGTCGCATGCCCGCAGCTCGTTGTGCGCTTGTTATTGATATGCGATTGATAATTTAGTTTAATAAACAAATAGTTAATCGCGAGTAGCGGTCAGTGGCAGCGGCGGGCACAGTCAATGCGTGAGCGCAGCGCGACGCGTCACATTATCACGCTCGTCGGGGTAATCGAAGCAGATCGGCTGATAGTGCGGAGTGGCACGGGTCCGCCGGCGCACCGGTTCCGAGCGCGGACACTAAGTCGCGACATGTGGAGACCGTGCGTCGTGATCCTGGCGGCGCTCTCCGCCGCCAGCGCCGACCAGGCAGCCCAGCTTCCCGCGCTCAACCTGGACCTCAACAACACGCTGCTCCCTCTGCCTGCGGAGCAGTACTTTATCGACATGATATTTGACAAGTACGGCGACAAAGGAGTGATCACATTTGAGGTGAGCGCTTTTCTGTCATCTCTATATTTACGATTGCTTAACTAGTGTGAACTGTAAAAACTAAAGTGTGAGTCCTCGTTAGTTTGTCATTGTGCTTATTTATATATTGTATCGTTACGTTCACAAAGTGTGCAATGTGTGAATATGTGACAATTGAATAATATCATTATAATTGACTCGGAAAATGTTGCCGAAAATTTAAATAGTTCTTGGCAGAAGAATATATACGAGTATAACGCAAAGCGATATGCCCAGTTTTGAAAATGCCGATCCACAGCACTCACCACATAGTGAACTTTCCAACCTGTTACTATTCGCAGCACGGCAGGAAACTTTGCCAGTTAAGATTTTCTAAAACACCTTTCCCTATTTCGTAAACGGAAGTTCATCGAACTTAATCTCTATACTAACCACGATACGAAATTGGGTATCTACAGGTTCTTTTTTATCTATTGACATAGAAAATACCTGCTTATCTACGAGTTAAAGTAACATACCTATTACACATTTAATAATAATTACAATATTTTTTGAGGAGCAAGAAACGTTTATGTCTTCATCGGCGATACAACTTACACTATCTTCGCCTAAGTCATCATATCAGCATGGACTAGTACCATAGCTACTTCTAACGAAATTTATACTTTTCCTATTGTTCTCTCATTGAATACCTATGTACTTAGTTTGTTTTATTCGCTTACTATATCAAACGATGTAGTATTATCGATAAAGGTTAAGACGAGGAATTGGCAATATTGGCTGCAGGGATTTCCTTTTTTCTCAGCAGTTACAAAACATACAGAGCTAATATTTATGTACATTTAAGATCATGTTTTTGACATGAAATTGTCGGAAGGATAAACTTTCATAGCTGAGAAACAAAGATCGAAAATTGCCCTCTAAAAAAATTTTTCATTTCACAGGCATACAAAACCGATTTAAGAGGTTTTTTTTGTTTGGTATATACACATTCTTCAAAGAATTATAGGTAGGTAGGAATTATTTAGGTTTAGGTCTATAAAATCAACGATAGTTTTCATTTTAAACGAAAAAATCCTTTTTTTTGACGCATACGACCTCACGGCATTTTTCAAAAATTATTCAGCTCGCTTGCGTTTTTGTATGGAGCTATTTCATATTCTTATTGTTTATCACGGCGGTGGCGTCCTCTTAATATGAACGGTAGATACGAACAAGCAGTGCTCTAATGCTGTGGCGACTGCTGAATACTGGCCAATAGTGACCAAGGGTCAGGTTGGGTGGCTGCGCTTGGCCGGTTTGACCGCACCGTGTAATTGCGGAAGTCACACATTCGATTCTCAGCGAGACAATGACATGATTGCGCAGATATTTTCATATTACGAGTGTTAGTCAATTATTTGTTTAAATTTTTTTAGTCAATACATGCGTGACGCCGGTCTATTTCAACAAGTGTCCTGACTTCATTGACGTCACATTTTAAGAACGAAATTTGTTATTTTTGTTGAAATTTGTTGTTGTAAACAATAGGAGATTAGCACAGGAATGTAACGCGTGGAAATAATACAAAAGGTAATATAAATAATGATGATAAAACGAAATAAGGGTCAAATTTAAAATAATGTTATGGAAATCTGTTGAAATCTAGACACATAAGTTACACTAATAAGTCTAATAAATATTTACGTAATTTTCAAAAGACTTGTCAAATCTTACTCGGTAAGACGATGATAGCAATGAGTTTTTAATACATTTCATTTATCCTTATTCGGGTGGATACTTGGCTTTTCGTTTGTAGTTGGGAACATTGTTAGATAGATAGATAGGTAACACTTTACTGTTTCACCCACAACAACAGAAAAATAGAACAACATAAAAGGAGAGATCTTAGAGCTAGTGTTACAATGGGCGGTCTTATTGTTTTACTTTTTTCATATCTTTGCAAATCCTCTGTTAATCTATTTACCTACTACCTACCTAGGTATATTAATTTGCAAAGAAAAGTGGTAACTTTCAACTTCTTAAACGAATAGGTACCTACAACCATGCCACTGCTAGCCGGTGTGATTGCGCTGCGCCGTAAAATATGAATTCGACAAGCGCACTCAGTCCATAGGTATTTATCTCCTGAATAATAGTCACCATCAACCACTGTCGTCCGTGTCTTTTATTTCTTAATTCACTTAAAGTCCATTAAAACCGCGAAAATGTACACCTCGCAAGCATTGTTCTCTCACAGAAAGATAAACAAGCAATACAAGTTAGAACAGATGTTTCGTACCGATGTATTGACCTGAGGACGGCATTAGTTTGGCCATTCACTTTTTTTTTGTAAACATTGTTCTAACTGGTAGTCTGGTATCGGTTTATTAAATTAGGTCGTAATAGCTCAATAAGGTTAAGCAACACTCAGTCACAACCATTTCTTGGATGCGTGACGGTTAAGTGATAATAATCAGTCGCAAAGTCATGTCGGAGTCGAAATGGAAGCCCTCGGGCGGCCAGGAACTCCCTTTCCGTTTTCGGGAAAGAAATGATTTCCACAAATTCAATTAGTTCATCATATTTAGACACAGATCTTCAGATCCTAGCTACCTGCTTATACCTATAGTTAAATACAATAATAATTTTGCATCAAAACAACGCAATGTATAACTTATCCTACAATCTTTACCGAACACACCTAAATGCGTACACATTCTGCCATTCATTCCCCATAGAAGAGAAAGGGCCTCAACAGCCTTGTTTGGTTTGCTGATGCGTTGCCAAGTGACAAGTGCCAAGGCCACATGAGCAGCGCTATGGTTATTCGGAAACTTGTAACTAGTGGTTAAACACTATCCTCCTGTAAGATGATAAAAAACCGGAACCCAACTACGGAAAAAATATCTTAGTAAGACGTGCTCTCGTTTCGCAGGCCAAGACACATTGAGCCGCTGAGCCATCGGAAACTTTTAAATCGACTAGGGATGAACAAAACATACTAAAAACTAGGAAATAATTTAGGTGCTGATTGCTATCATCGTCTTATTGAGTAGACAAGTATTTTGATCAGATAGTTGTAATATACATTTTCCTGTTTATTTAATTCTATTAGAATATTGGAATCCTAAAATGGAAGTGGGCAAGAATGACGGACCAAGGAAATAAAGACCAGAATGGTGGAATGGCTCTTCCCCTTCAATAAGAATTCCAGTAGTTAAACTATATTTCAAAACATACTAAGAAGAAAAAAGATACATACAGTACCTAAATAGATAAATTAGATAACAGATAAGTATACCTAAGTACCCAAAGTTTAATTTTATTTAAATCGTAAATAATCGTTATAATATTAGGAAATACTATTTTACCAGTATAAAATGGATGTGAGGATTAAAGTATTAGATATAAATATTACATAATTTTCTAGAATTGATAGATAACTAATTTAGTTGGGCACTTTACCTATCTTTGAGTATCAACAACTGATTTCATTGGCGCCGTAGGTACTTGTACAATGACAAAGCTGCAGTAAAGTAGGTACAGATACAAACTTAGGTATATCAGGTTTTTAAAAACATAGATTTTGTTGAATGATTCATCATCCTCATCAGTCTATTACGTCCCGACTGCTGAGACACAGTAGGCCTTCTCTCAAAGAGAGAGAGTAAGTACTTAGGTGGACTATGGATCACAAATCGACAAGTAGTGTGACATGAATGCTTTATTTTGTAAATTAATATTATGCTGCTTGAGCTTTTGATTGAAAGAAAATACAGTAGTTTTTTCTGCTCTACATAAGTAGGTACATATTTATTTTAGAATCTATACTAATATTATAAAGCTGCAGAGTTTGTTTGTTTGTTTGTTTGTTTGTTTGTTTGTTTGTTTGTTTGAACGCGCTAATCTCAGGAACTACTTGTCCGATTTGAAAAATTCTTTCAGTGTTGGATAGCCCATTTATCGAGGAAGGCTATAGGCTATATTTTATTTCCAAAAAAATTAGGGATCCGTAAGAAAATTGCTATTTTGCAACCCAAGGTGTGAAATCGAAAAACTATTTTTGCGTGCGCTGCAAAAACTATTGACACTAGACCAAAACAATGTACTACGGGTTTGTAGGTCCCATTAAGATCTACAAAAAAGTCCGCGAGAGCATATGTCTAACTATTATAGTTATGCCACAATAAGTGATCTTTTGTTTTAAAATTTTAATTTTTAATGCCACCGCTAGAAAAGGCTCTTTATTTGTATCTTGGTATTAATCCTTATCAAAATAAATTACTTCTTATTTAAAACTGTTTCAATGCCTTTATATAACTTTTTGAATCATTCAATTCGGACTTTCCATTCGAAAGATATCACGAGTTTAAAAATGTAAGTAGTAGTAGAAAAATAAAACCGCCGCACCGCAGCGCAGCGGGAAACGCGCATTATTATTACTATAAACTACTGAACCGATTTAAATGGAATTTGGTATAGAGATAATTTGAGCCCCGGGGAAGGACATAGGATACTTTTTATCGCGATAAACTGTAGCCCACGCGGGTGAAACCGCAGGGAACAGCTAGTTATCTATAAATATCTAGTATTTGATATGCCTAGTACGATACTATAATGTTATACACCTTTACTTAGGGTATTTTCTTCAATAAATAGATTCTATACATACTTCTTGTTGGTAATTACATAATGAACCTAGGTGACCTACTAGGTGGTTGACTTCTGCTTTCTATTCTACTCTATTAAAGGTAATCCTACAGCTGTTTGTTTCATCAAAGGTTTATTCAGCTGCATCGCAAAGTTAACCATAATTATCTAACTCTAACTAGCAAAGTTGGTGTAAAATAATAAGTATATAAATATCAGGGACAATTGCACACAAATTGACCTAGCCCCAAATTAAGCTCGAAACTTGTGTTATGGGTACTAGACAACGATATACTTAATGTAGCAACTACTTGAATTTTGTAGTTTACTTCGGAAAACTATTTAAATTTTCCGATACGGATTAGGTAAGTGCGTTTAATCGTTAAATACTTTGACGGCTTAGAGCTATCTGATAGCGCTTTAATACTCTGTATAACTGCGCTATTTACTAGAGTATTCTTTCCGCGTGTTAATCTTTATCACTTTTTACCATCCTTATTTCTACTAGAGTGACATAATATATAAATTACTAGGCGCACCCCGCGGATTCACCCGCGTGGACTTTATCGCGACAATGTATCATAGGTATGCACTTCTCCAGGGTTTGAACTATCTCCACACCAAATTTCATCAAAATCCGTTTTGTAGTTTTTGCGTGAAAGAGTAACAAACATCCATCCATCCATCCTCGCGAACTTTTACAATACATCTATTTTATAATATTGGTAGGATGTAATAATATCTAATACAGTGAAACTTGGTTAAGTGGGACCTGGATAAGTGAGAAACCTCTATTACTGGTACTCATGCTGAGGTCCCTCCACTTTGGCACTGAATTACCCCTGTTAGCGGGACGAAGCAAACCTCTATATCTGGGATTCAATCTTTCGATTTTATCGTCATAGTTACCTCTATAAATGAGACAGCAAGTGAATTTTATATACATTAACCTCTATAACTGAGATAACATCGTTATGTTTGTTTACTTATTCTTTTTCTAGCCACTTATTCCGTACTTAACTAATTTTGAGCCTTAATGACCTGCAGTTTTAGTTTTGCTTTACTTTATCATACGGATGTTTATTTGAAAAATGTCGAAATAAAGGCTCAAATCGTTATCAGTACGTGAAAAACTGAAGTTAATATCCGTTTCTGAAAGTGGGAAGAAGTCACGCGATGAAGTCTATGTCGAATGTAATGTGCCAAAATCTAGTCTTTGTAGAATAATTCAGAATAAACATAAAATTCAATCACAATTTTCTGGAGGACTACGAAAACTAAGACGTGTACGTTTATCAAAATACCCTGAACGTTTAATTACATAGGTAATACGTTATTTTATTTAATAATCACACCTCTATAACTGAAATAACCTGTATTCTGACCTCTATTTATGGAACCCTCTGTAAATGAAACAAATATTTATTTATACCTGGTTATCCGAGACACTGGACAAGTGGAATACCTCTATAAATGAGACAAATTTGCAGGTCCCTTGAGGTCTCACTTAACCAGGTTTCACTGTAATAGATACCTACCTCTTTATCTCATAATACCTAATTATTTTATTACAAATGTATTCCAGGGCTTTGAGCACTTGCTAGACAGTCTCGGGCTGGGCGGGCGCGTGTTCAACTCGCCGCACGACCTGTCTCTCCACCGCATCAACGGCACGTTCCGGCAGATGCACGACACCCAGCACCGGCACAAACGGGCACCACCGCCTCCAGGTAACCATATCTTTCAAACTAAACGATAACGATGCTGGGACATAAGGCTCCCATCCTACACAAAACTGCGATGCGATGCGAATCAGATCGGAAGTTCTTTGGTGCATTCGCGCGAGCTCGCAGATATGTGGGATGCGATGCGAATTCGTATTTGCCCGTAGATTTGACAAATGGAAGTAGAGTTTCCTTTTTACACAGTCACATACGTAGTTCTGACCCCTAACTATTTCCTGCAACTAGATGTAACTCATAGATCACAACATCCAGACACAGATTACAAAATGAATAGATAAGAGTAATTGTTACATGGTTCGAAACGAACATAAACTCCACATTGTTGAGGCACCTAAGTTATTTTTTGGATATAATTCCTCAAACCAGTGTGCATAGTTTTTTGGTGTATTGCCGCCGCATGCCGCTCGCTGGTTCGTTCAACAGTCGCGACCACTTTCTGATGCAGTAAAGCTCGCATAGCAAATACGCCAAGTTCCTTCTTCATCTCTACCTCAACTACCAGAACACGAAGGTCACAGCCAAATTATACTTAGAAAAGCTTTTATTTAGCAAGGTCGTTGATTACAGTGATTATAAGAGACAATGACCCATTTACCCTTGACCGCCTAGACTGGTAATGAAAGGAGGAAGCTGTTCCCATTCATCAAAGTATCCGTGACTAATTTGGTGTGTCCTTGGTTGTAGACATGTACATAGTATGTACCTATATACCTCCATAGTACATATATAGACCTTCGCGGTCCTGAATCTGAATGTTTAAACACCGGTAGTACGGTGGCAGTTCGTAACACATCTAAATAAAAAAGTAACAAAAACCATACCCACAAATAAATCTTCCTGGTAGCTAGACTGCATTGTAACGATTTCCATTCCGAATTTTACTCAAATTTTTGGGCTTGTACTTGTCATGTCATTTCAAAGAAGTAAACGTTCTAAATAAGAAATCGTTTAGGGTTTAATTGGGTACATTGTTAAAATTAGTTAATGAGCTATTTAGCTAATTAAACATACATAATTATTGCTAAGTCGGAAGTAGTCGGAACGTAGGCTAACAAAAATAAAACGAAGATGATAATTATAAATAGGTAAGTATGTAATAGGTTACAAACTGTTATTAACCTTCCTTTAGTATTTTTAACATCATAGTTAACACTGAACTAAATTACTAGGTTTCTTTTCTCCTGGAAAATAAGCATTAAGTACCTAACTTTCGTGTATAGAAAACAGACCGTGAACTTATTTTTTGCAACTTCAATATTATCGTGCTTCTTTAATACCTACTGTGGTTAACAAAAAATGTTATTTAAAATCGTTTACTTGTGCTACCATTGGCACAGAATGAAGAGGTCCAGTGGTCACAATGATTTCTATTTTATCTAACATCTATTATGAGTTTTTATAGTGTAGGTCTATTTTATGTTCGTCATGTTTTCAAAACTGTGACCAATCAGTGAAACATGCTAGCTAAAGAAGGTAAGTATTTGCTATTTTTTTGGGTGTACGCAGAAATTGGATTTCTTGTATAGTATTGTTTATCTACCTATCTAGGAAAATCACAAAGGAAATCGCTCGTGCATTAAATATACCTAGGCTGTGTCATGCGATCACAGGAATTTTATTTCGGGTTAAAATGAGCCTTTGTATTAATCTAGAGTAGGTATGTACGCTATCCCTATTGCAAATTTCACTCAGACCCTTCAAGCTTTTTCAAAGTATAAAAATAACAAACATACACATTTTATAATATTATTGTGATTAGTGTGATAAATCGAGGTACCTACCTAAATACTTATAAACTATTTTGTATCTAATCTTAATTCTGATGATCAAAAAATGAATAATAAGAAAATATTGAATGGCAGCTACTATGTATATGCAGAGTTGTAGACTTGTAAATGTAATATGTGCCAATGGTTTTTTAATACTATCTATAAGAAATACAAAATGTACTTATGGTAATTTTACAAGTCTAAATCAGGGTAATGATAATTGTCATTACTCTGACTAGGATTTATGCCTGGGACAATGAGCTCAGTTGGTCGGACTACGTGACGGTCTGTCAATTTTTAAAACACTTTTATTAGCTTGACTTGTAACTAACTAACTAACTAACTAACTAACTAACTATCTAACTAACTAACTAACTAACTAACTAACTAACTAACTAACTAACTAACTAACAATGTAATCAAATCTTAGAAGTCAATTTTCACCCACTTCTAATTGTCGTATCGACTTGAAACTTTGTATGTGTCTGTAATCTCGGTGACAATGCAATAATTTGGTATCATCGACCTGATCTGATGATGCAGCCGGAAGGTGGGTAGGGCATCTCTTCGCTGGCTACCAGTAAACCCCTCGTGTTTGGGCTCATATGAATCGTCTCGATGAGTACAATACATTGGACTTGGTGACGAGGGTCTGATGATGCAACCGGAAGGTGGGTAGGGGATCTCTGCAGTGGTTACTAGTAAACCCCTCGTGTTTGGGCTCATATGAATCGTCTTGATGAGTCCAATAGATTGGACTTGGTGACGAGGGTCTGATGATGCAGCCAGAAGGTGGGTAGGGGATCTCTGCAGTGGCTACTAGTAAACCCCTCGAGTTTGGGCTCATATGATTCCTTTTGATGAGTCCGATAGATTGGACTTGGTAACAAAAGACTAAAAAGTAAAAAAATAAAAATATATAGTTTAAAAAACTAAAAAAAACACTTTAAAAACGCACTCAAAAATATAAAATAATTAAATTGACTTGTATTAGTTACGATATAATGGTTAATTCAAAAAGTGTGGAGCGCTTCTTTTACTGGGTAAATAAAAGTAAACACAACCAAAAAGCGCTCCACACTTTTTGAATTAACCATTATATCGTAACTAATACAAGTCAATTTAATTATTTTATATTTTTGAGTGCGTTTTTAAAGTGTTTTTTTTAGTTTTTTAAACTATATATTTTTATTTAAATAAAATTTAACGATGACGACGTGACGCCACCACCTTCGTCCACCTCGCCACTAGTCGCCAGTCGCCACCTAACATCACGTTATAGCGACGATGGCTCAGTGGTAGTGACGTCGGCTTGTGATCAGTGGGTCGTGGGTTCGAATCCTACAATGATCTTGAGCCAACGGTGAAGGAAAACATCGCGATGAAACCATAGCTTGGTGGTAGGGCATTTTCTAGTGCAAATTTAATAAATTAAATTTTCGATTAATTCTACTTTGTAAGTTAGCAAAACGAAGGACAAGAGACCATCATTTCACTATTTACATAGATATATTAAAACTCATTTCACAATTAGTACAAAAATAACCAACGTTAAAAAGCGCGAGCGGAGAAATTTTCAAGTATTTCTACTTTGTAAGTTAGCAAAACGAAGGACAAGAGACCTTCATTTCACAATTAGTACAGAAATAACAGATCTTAAAAATCGCGAGCGGAGCGAGCGCGATCATTTTGAAGTATTTCTACTCTAAAAGTTTGCAAAACGAAGGACAAGAGACCATCATTTCACAATTTACATAGACCAAAAAAAAAGCGCGAGCGTAGCGAGCGCGAAAATTTTTAATTGTTTCTACTCTGTAAGTAAGCAAAACGAAGGAAAAGAGACCTTTATTCTCCGCGCCGCGACTGTCTGTCTGTCTGTCTGTTCGCGATAAACTCAAAAACGACTGCACCGATTTTCATGCTGTTTTCAACAATAGATAGAGTGGTTCTCGATGAAGGTTTTAGGATATAATTTGTTAAGTTTTTGTTTACATTGGCTAAAATATAACGATATTTGTTGGAGAGGTCGGAAAAAAATAAGCCGTCTGGGAGCTTTCAACGAAAACACTGCCTAAACCCTTTGAGATATAAAAAAATAATGTACTGTGAAATTGTGTATCTTATACAGGTCTACAAAAAAGTCCGCGATGGCATATGTTTATCTCTTAAGGATAACAAACTATAACTACTTTTTTACATTTTAAAAGTTGATAAAAAGGCCGACTAAAATCGGACGACCGTGTTTTCCATACTTTTATATTAATCTTTATCAAAATAAATCATTTCGTATTCAAGGTTGTTCCAATAGCTGTAGATTACTTTTTGAATTGTTCAAATCGGACATTCTGTTCGAAAGATATTACGAAATTAAAAAATGTCAAACTAATCGAAAAATAAACTCGCCGCCGCCGTACCGCAGCGCAGCGGGAAACACGGTGAGGTGAGGGGGGCGGGAACCCACCGAAGGCGGGAGTCGCGGGAGAGAGAATCTATGAAATAGGTAAAGTGCGGTCGTGGACCAGGAAGACCTTTAGCTGCGCGGTTCAAACGCGCGGTCCGAAAAAAATAAACTTAAAATTAAAATAGGATAATGGATATAGCAGATAACGCGGCACCGAAGTGCGGGAATAATTTTGGAGTATACGGAATATAAACGCTTTCGCGCCTAAACTACTGAACTGATTTAAATGAAATTTGGTTTAGGGATAGTTTGAGCCCTGGGGAAGGACATAGGATACTTTTTATCGCGATAAACTGTAGCCCACTCGGGTGAAACCGCGGGTAACAGCTAGTTTAGTATAAAAGCCACAAAACTTACAAAGGCGCAAAAATTTTCCTTCTTAAATTGTCGGCCCTTACGCGCGTTCCGATCCATGTCATGACCCCCGTGACCCCCCCCCCCCCCCCCTGGATCCGCCCTTGATCGCTAAGCACCTATCGTTGTGTTCCGGCAGCCCCACTTGAAAGCCAGTTCCCAATCCAGGGCCCCTAGCCAAGATGCATTCTGCAATCGTTGACGCTGGTAGAAAACAAGAAAAAAGTATTGGTTTGACATATTTCAACGCTAAGTCACGTGGTCACAAATATGTCAAACCAATACTTTTTTCTTGTTTTCTATTAGCGTCAACGATTGCAGAATGCATCTTGGCTAGAGGCGCTGGTGTAGCGTGGCGCCATGTTCGACCACATATTCACTTAACATCTGGTGACTTGTGGTCAAACGTACCCTGTAAATAAATAAGTACTTAATAAGAAAAACATGATTTGTGTTAAACAAGAATAAAAATAAGAAAAAGTTTGTAAAATCCGACTATTATGCTGTATTCACACATCCTACTAAAACACATAAGCTACTTTTTATCCCGGAAAAAGGTTCTTGCGGGATAACAGAAAGACGCGGGTGAAACCGCGGGGTGCAGCTAGTAATGTTATAAAAAACTACGTAATGAGTACAACTACGACGACGCGGTAGCCGAGTTGGTAGTGTCCCTACCTGCGAAGCTAGCGGTCCCGGATTCGAATCCCGGTAAGGGCAAATATATGTGTGACATTGTGTGATGAACACGAATATTTGTACCTGAGTCTTGGATATTTCTATCTATATAAGTATTTATTTCTCTATACTATAAGTATGTATATCGTTGTCTAGTAGCCATAACACAAGTTTCAAGCTTAATTTGGGGCTAGCTCAATTTGTGTGTAATTGTCCCCGGTATTTATGTATATTTAAGGCATTTTTTTCTGTACAATAAACAGATGATGTGTAGGCCAAGTACCTTACATACCTAAAGCTATTTAATTTGGTCGTAAAGAGAAAGATTAGATTGCATGAATTATTGACTTGAAATTTTATCGGGTGCTGTACTTGCCAGGTTTTCGATGCAATATTTTGAGGAAAATTCTTGAACCAATAAGCATTAATGTATTAATTTTAGTTTTAGGGTAGTTACCAACGATAAATAGGCAGATATTGTAGTATTATCTACTTCCTAAATCATATCTTCTTCCAAACAAAACATGGATCGAAATAGGTATACTTATACCTAATGAAATTAAATACCTAAATGACGATAAAGTCACACTTACCAATGTGCACGTGGGCAATAATTTTACTAACATTATCCGATAATACTGAATGAATAATTAGACCAATCTACATAATAGTTAAGTCTCTTTCTAATTAATCAAAACAGCAATAAATAGCCTACAGACCGTCTGGTGGAGATGGTCTGGGGTAAAGATCAAGAATGTAAAATGGTATAATGTAAGAATATTTATTGTTTTTATTGTATTTTTTCTCCTAAAGGCAAAGAAAATAAAATTTATAAAGTAGCTTTTGACGACAGCCAGTTTTTGTGACGATGATGTGGTTATCATTTTTTTTTAATTCACAAATAGCATTCGAAATACTTAAAAAAGAAAAAAAAACTTAAGCTCTTGATAAAGATGGGAGTTAAAAGAGTTCTTAATGTTCGGCAAAGCCCTTAGTGTTGCAAATGCCTGTTTGTTTACCATCCTGTTACCTACAATTATAACAAAAAAATAAAATTAACAATTACTGCCTAAATGGTTTCTATTAACACCAATTTTGAGCTTAATTTTGTGGCCAATAAAGAACATGTCCAGCTTGAACCTGAAATTCCCCGCACACGTTTCGTAAACCGTGCACCTTGGAGCACGGACAAAGGAACTGACGTCTATAAAGACACGATTATCCTATTACGGCCGACAGTCTGCTGAGGTCATAAGCATTGCCATGTTGACCCTTTGTAGAACCCAGAATCTTGCAATCATGACAAATAACAAGCTTTAACTTTACGCTGGTAAAACTACGTAGTATAGTTTTGCATAGGTAGGTACCTAGTTTAGTTTTGTATAGGTACCTACTAGCTAGAGGGACTTGGTATACCTAATGTAAAGGTCATGGGAAATACTAATTTGAAATATGTATACATAGACGTTATTTTCAACTTTCAACGTCAATTAGAAATTGTAGCTACTCCGTACCTTCACGAGTCACAAAACTATTACAGAAATATGCTACACTTACTACCTAAGTATAGGAATTTATGAAGTGACGTAAAAAAATGTTTCACCCCGATAAAAATTAATTAACATATGGCCCCGATGAAGCTTTAAAATCCTGTGCGGCAATGCACTGCGCTCGTCATCTTGAGAGATACTTCTGTATGCCCTGCCATTTCACTGGAAAGTATCCGGAAAACGGTAGGACAGGACTTCCAAAACGCATCGATCAGTGCTTGACAACAGTTAACTTGAGGCTAATAAAGCTAATAGAGGCAAGCGATAGAAAACGCCCTACCTCTAACACCAAGCTATGGTTTCATTACGATGTTTTCTTTCACCGTAAACTCAAGCTTATTTTATTGTAAAATTCGAACCCACGATCTACGAGTCAACCTTTTTATCACTGGGCTATTAGCGCTTCAAAAAAAATCACAAATATTTTTTTTAATTTAAAAAAAAAAACAATTTATTATCACTTTACAGAATGACTTACTAACCTAAGTAATTTTCTAAGCCTTTGGGTGTTTGTCTTGATAGTTGATCGTTGATATTTCGTATATTCACAGAAGGACCAATACTGAAGAAGTCATGTCTGTCACCGAAAGAAATATTAGAGGTGTACGGAATGGAGAAAGAACCCGGAGTCATCAGCATCAGACCGAAGACCTTTTTGGAGATGTGCCCAGCATTGGTGTACCAGTTAGACCAGCGGTCTTGCTACAAAACTGCTGCAAGTGGACCAACTCTGGAGAGACATTGGAGTAAGTATATTTAGCAAAATATAAAATATCTCTCATCATATAAGCCGCAGAACCAACAACCGTTGGGGTAGACGTGTTCTTGAGTGGAGACCGCGACTTGGCAAACGTAGTGTAGGACGTCCTGCGACAAGGTGGAGCGACGACTTGCGCCGAGTGGCTGGCAGTGGTTGGATGAGAAAAGCCGAAGACCGGGCTCAGTGGCGTATCATGGGAGAGGCCTATGTCCGGCAGTGGACTGATACAGGCTGATGATGATGATGATGATGATGAAAATATCTCTGTTCCTACTTATTAGCTACCTATGTAGTATGTACTAGGAAAGGACATTGTGCCATTGACCCATTGTTAGGGATTTTGCCAATACGGTTTGCTGAATCCTACCTACTACGAGATATTATAAACGTGAAAGTTTGTGAGTATGGATGTATGGATATTTCTTACTCTTTCACGCAAAAACTACTGAACGGATCCGAATGAAATTTAAAATGGAGATAGCTTATACCCTGGATTAACACATAGGCTACTTTTTATCCCGGAAAAAGGTTACTGCGGGATAACGGGAAGA
The DNA here is from genome assembly GCA_931315375.2 of Opisthograptis luteolata. Lineage (NCBI taxonomy): Eukaryota > Metazoa > Arthropoda > Insecta > Lepidoptera > Geometridae > Opisthograptis > Opisthograptis luteolata. The sequence goes on from OV928034.1 coordinate 5,626,258, forward strand.
CGCGGGTGAAACCGCGGGGCGCAACTAGTATGAAATAAATAATTAATAACGTCAAAGTAAAACGACCAACCCATCTTTTCAGCATGGATTTACGCGAGTTTGAGCATCTTGGTCATCAGCGCGACAGGTCTACTGGGAGTGGCGATAGTACCACTCCTGAAGTCGGTGATATTCAGTCACGTCCTGCACTTCCTAGTGGCAGTCGCCGTGGGCACCTTATGCGGAGATGCATTACTACATCTCCTGCCGCACGCCCTCAAGTCCCACGGCTCATCTTCAGAACCGCAAGAAGAAACCGAAGTCGTGCTCAAGTGCAGCGTCACCTTCCTTACGATTCTACTCTTCTACGCTGTTGAAGCCGTCATGCAAACCTTACACGGAGGCCATTCACACTCCCACGACCACTCGGAAGGGAAGACCGTTGAAGAAATGAAAACAGAAGCGGCGAAGCAAATAGAGCCAATAGAGTTAGGGGCTATGATGCCTGGATCGCCGCCGCCGCCTCTAGAGAGACCAATGACATCGACTGCGTTGATGGTGATTGTTGGAGACGGGCTGCATAACTTAACTGACGGGTTAGCTATTGGTGCTGCGTTCAGTGGGGACCCGGTAACCGGATTCGCTACGGCTCTGGCGGTGTTCTGCCATGAACTGCCTCATGAGCTTGGTGACTTCGCTGTCTTGCTACGTTCGGGGATGAGCATCAAACGTGCTCTATACTACAACGTTCTGTCGTCGATCCTTAGCTTCATGGGTATGGCGGGTGGTATCTGGCTCGCGGAAGACCATGAATCTGCCTCGCAGTGGATATACGCCGCGACGGCCGGCACCTTCCTCTACATAGCCCTGGCAGACTTAGTACCTGAAATTAATGCAAACAACCACGGCAAAAGTATTAATTTATTATTAGCAATATTAGGCATTCTAACAGGTGGTATAATCATGCTGATGATAGCGTTACACGAGGATTCCATACAGTATCTATTTAGGAGCCAAGAACAATGATTTATAACAATAGTGTTTCTAGTGGAAGACTTTAGATAATTTATAAAGTGTAGAATGGATGTTTTTTTGGTCATAGGTAGATCTAAGTATTGACGCAATAAGTTACTTCGCTGCACCTAAAATAAAGACTTTGTAGTGCGTAATGTTATTTTAGATGGTTATAAATTATGTTGTGATAATTTTATTGTTGTTTAAATGGAAATAGTAAATAGGTATTTTAGTAGAAGGTACTCTGCTAAAAGGGTCGTAATAATTAGGTAGGTAGGTATAAATATCTAAATATTATCACTCTAGCAATATATCTACAGTAAACCTGTGAATCGGTACCTAACTATATGGTTTGTTCTGATATCATTGAAACGTATAGGATTAGACGCGAAAAGCGCGGGGGCCTCGAAATAAACATAAACCTCCTTGGTAGTTTAGAATCTTGTTCGTTGAGCGGTGATAGGTCGATTACGTGTAAGTATTGAATATTCAGGGTTCTATAGTCATCGACGTCGTCGGTACGGCGGCCGGCGGACGGTACCAGTCTGTATTATATAACCTTTATTATATGTATTTGTGTCTGTATGTCTGTTTGTTACAGCCGTATCTACATAAACCTAGTATCTACCTTACTTATTCTGTGCCTATATAGATAGGTATCGTTAGGTACTACGATAAGATACCTACAGTTCGACCACCATCGCTCAAAAATAGAATTATGTAAGTTGGTATTATATAATACTTAGTTGTAATAATAGATATAATTATTATTTAGATACACAACTTCAAGCAACGCACACTTGCACAGCTAGTTTGTGAAACTATAAATTGTACTAGTGTTCAAATTGTAGAGCTAATGCTGTAAATATTAAATAAGAATTTGATTATGTATGTAGGTATTACTTAAATATTATATTCCTACTCTGTGTAGGTTCTTAATTGTTTTAGGATTTATTGAATAAAAAAACATATTTGAATAGTTTTAAGACGTATTTCTATTTATTTTGTTCTATGGTACTGTATTTTTTTAATAATTAAAGACGCCAATTTGGTCTTTCCTGCGCCACCTTCTGCTTATCGGTAAGTAACTTGTTCACTGTTAGGGCTTACACTGGAAACTGAGTTCTTTGCTGTTTGTTGTGTTTTTACCAAGTTACCATGCATATAAACATAGTAAGTTAAGTACCTACCTATATCAAATTTCAAATAAATATTAACCTACCTTTAAAAAAAACAAAAAAAAAAACACTTTAAATACGCACTGAAAAATATAAAATAATTAAATTGACTTGTATTAGTTACGATATAGATAATGGTTAATTCAAAAAGTATTGTGTTACATCATAATCGGTTCATCCGTTTAGGAGCTAGAAAGAGAGACAGATGCACAATAAACTGATACAACCTAACACCCTTCTTCATCGGGGGTTGATTTTATAGAAACACCTTGTTTATGTATTGAATGTCTTAAGGTGAATGGGTTCGGGCAATTTCCCATACAAACTCAAGAAGGGCGATATAGATTACGCGACTATTCTAATGAAGTTTGAAAATTTTCTTAAAATGTTCAATTAATTACCCATTCGCGAACTATCAGTTTCTCTTACAAAAATTATGTTTTCCATGTAATTTTACATCGGAAAAATCGTATTTTTATACACATGTGTGCGTGAGTGGCACTGAAGTTGACGGACTTGAATTAGGTGATTTTAAACTGCCATCTATCTGAATTTCGATGAACTATTTAGATGTAGACCTTGTGCAGTGAGCGAATGGTGGCATACGACAACGTTCAAGCGTCACAGAAGAAATTATAGTTTGTCAATAGCTAAAAATTATGCGACGTTGCAAGATCGGGCGTGACTAGTGAAGAATGATTTTCTGTCTCGCTCGCCACGATATTTCGACTTGCCAAGTCATGCATGAACGATTTTGTTGATTTTGGGGCAATTTTTACTTTCCGTTCCGAAGACGTAAATCGAAACGGGTTGGTAGTCAAGGTCGTGGAGGTCTAATCCACTTTGATAACCTAAGTGATAGAATTTCACCCAGGTAATCAAAGTAGGAAAATAAGTTAATAAATAAGTAAAGTAATTATATATCTCGCGATAGTTTCTCACACGGCCATCCGACTTGTATGTATTATGGTAACCAGGCAGCTGACAACATACTTACATTAGAACGTAAATCTAAATACATACGGTCTACGTAGATAGATAGATACCTACTATTGATAATATAGTTAGTTAGGTACTTGGCGGTAGAACTAGAAATGGTAGATCGCCCTTGCAAGAGGTCGCCTACCACGGTGGTAGGTATGTACCTACCTAGCTAAAATAGTTTAGGGATGTGAACAAAATAATAGATTTTTATATTAATCGAACTTTTTTTATCGATTTTTTAAAAATCGATGATTATATTACAAATCGAATATTTTTATTTAAATAATTGTTTTTTACAAATCGATTATATAAATAAAAACAATCGATTAGTAAAAATTCAAAAAATAATCGATTTGTACAAAATCGAAAATAATCGATTTGTAAAACAAATCGAAAAATAATCGATTTGTAAAAAATCGATTATTAAGTAAAAAATAATCGAATCGTTTTTACAAATCGATTTAATCTAAAGAGATAAAAATCGATTTTTTCCCTTTCAAGTCACACCCCTATATTTGATACCCAGTGTGTTGGTACCGCACTACCGCATTATCAAATAAATATTTGGTAGGTAAAGGTATGGTAGGTAAGGTACTAACTACAACATAAGTAGCTAGCGAAGTTACTGGGCTAGTGAGTGTCTTATCTACTAGGTAGGTATCTGATCTAAAGTCTCAAATATTACATAATAAGCCACCATGTTGTGGTTTGGCACGATATTTTTCTTCACCGAAACCTCATACTTATTGTTGGTATTTGAACATGTGCTGTCCAGCACGGAAGTTCAATGCGCAACCGATTGAGCTATCATCGCTTCAAATCATAAACGTCAAAAAAAAACCGAAATCAACCGATATCTATCAATGTAATACTATACATATTGTTATCAAACGGAATAAGGTATATTTTTCAATAAAACAGTCTAAGCGGTAAAGAAGACGGAATCCAAATCCACATCCACATTTACAATAAAAATTTATTTACCTATACATATAATAAAACTGTGACTGATCGCTGTCTGTACATCCTATCCTTTCCTACTAATATTATAAATGCGAAAGTTTGTGTGTGTGAATGTTTGTTGCCACGTATCACCGTAACTACTGGAATGGAAATAGCTTATAGCTACTTTTTATCCCGGAAAAAGGTTCCTGCGGGATAACGGGAAGACGCGGGTGAAAACTAGTGAAAGATAAATGAGAAAAGCTATTATTGGGGGTCTTTATCATCAACGCAATAGAACCCAAAATAATGATAAATGGATTTTTTGTCTGTTTGACTGTATGTCTGTTTGTCTGTGCGTTTGTGCGCGCTAATTCCAGAAACGGCTTAACCGATTAGGGTGCGGTTTTCACTAATGTATGTGTATGTGTGGTAAGTGGTAAGCTTCACTTAATATTTAGTGTTTCTTTTACTACAATAGTTTTATAAAAAAAAATATCGATAAACTGTAGGACACGCGGGTGAAACTGCGGGGTGCAGCTAGTATAAACTAATCAGACTGTTCTATGAGTGTTTTGGTTACGTCATTCACGTAAAATGCATTTTTGACTAGTTGCTACGTTGCTAGGCAAGTTGTTGTTTATAGTTTTACTCTGTAAAAAAGGTTGATCAACGTTGGAAAATTATTGATGGAAATCAGCAGATACAATCGTGCACCACTACGCCAGCTGAGGCCAGCAACAGCCCTGCCACAGAGTACCTTTGTATAACCGGAAAAGCCCTGCTGGCTGGCTGTCACCACAAATCTAATTTTCGGAGGATCAAGGACGTTGTTCTACAACTGCCCTTGCTGAAAGTGTACCTTTGAAATAAACAATATGATGACATATAATTTTCCTACGCTTATTTACTTCGTAAATGACACCTTGAAATAAACGAAATTCTATTCTACTAATATTATAAATGCAAAAATTTGTGCGTGTGAATGTTTGTTACCACGTATCAACGTAACTACTAAACCAAATGAACCAATTGTGGAAACAGATTTGAAAGAAGCATGTCTCTCGAAAATTCGAGACTTCCAAAAAACAACGGAGGAAATAAAAGGAATTGAACTTCTGACCATAACATGAAAATGATGTTTACACTACATATAAATGCGACAGGCCAGCCAGCCGATTTGGAATGGTTAGTTTTTCAAAGTCATGTTTGTTTCTTTAGTAGTGTTTAGTAGACATAAATCCGTGGTTTTCGTATGGCCAGGTTGGGATACAAATTAGAATATACTTTAATTATAGCTTTGTTGCAGATATGTAAACGAAAAGCGACAACACCATGCCACAACCACGTCAAAAGCATTTTGTATAAAAACAATGTTCTGACCAATAACATGGCATATGGCCAACACAATGAGTCTGTGGCAAGAACATAGTTCATGGAAAAAATGAAAAAAACTGTGCGACCAGCAGGACTTTATATTGACGAAGAATTGTGAATTACACTTCGACGTTGCATTCTCGATATTTATTCACTTTGTAGTATCCTATTTATTGCACAGGGCGTTGCACATAATTTTTAGAGCTGTAAAAATAAAAATCAAATCACAAAAATATAAAGTTCACTGTTTCTGAACGATACCTTCCATGTCATAGGCAGTGCTGTCATCTCCGTCATACTTCATTCCTTTTTTTCCTTTTTTATGTGCGGGCGTCGCAGCTTCGACTTATCGATTAAATTCGTTATTTTATTGGAAATTTTGTGAAAAAGTTAGTTGAAAGCAGTGTTATGGAGTAAAGATCGTCATAAGTCCAAATAATGACGAAAAATAACATGTTGGGAACGCAAGATACGAAACTCGCCAACTAGTTCGGACGATCAAGGTTAGTTCGTGGTCATTAACTGTGTGTTAGTTTCATCTGTAAATTTGCCTTTGTCCCTTCCTTTTTAGGGAAAAGGCGCATACTTTGGAAAATAACTGATATTTTTTCCTCATGATTTTTGCGTAGTTTTTCTTTTCTAACTACCCACATAATTCATGATTTTTTCCATTCTTTTTTCTTGCATGATGCTCGGCTGATAATGAGTTACTCCGGTGGCGTATTGCAACCTTCAACACTGCACACGCTGCTTGCTGAATCATATAGTCTAGAGTCGTACCATGAGTGCGTACCATGACTTTAAATCATACAGTCATAGGATGTAACGTGAGTGCGTACCATGAGTGCGTATCATGACTTTAAATCATACAGTCATAGGACGTAACGTGAGTACGTACCATGAGTGCATACCATGACATACAGTCTAGAGGCGTAACGTGAGTGCGTACAATGACTTTAAATCATACAGTCTAGAGACGCAACGTGAGTGCGTACCATGACTTTAAATCATACAGTCTGGAGGCGTAACGTGAGTGCGTACCATGACTTTAAAAACCTTCAATACTGCACATGCAGTTTATGGAATCATACAGTCTAGAGGAGTAACGCGAGTGCGTACAATGACTTTAAAAACCTTCAATACTGCTCATGCAGTTTATGGAATCATACAGTCTAGAGGAGTAACGCGAGTGCGTACAATGACTTTAAAAACCTTCAATACTGCACACGCAGTTTATTGAATCATACAGTCTAAAGGAGTAACGCGAGTGCGTACAATAACTTTAAAAACCTTCAATACTGCACACGCAGCTTGTTGAATCATACAGCCAAGAGGCGTAACGTGAGTACGGACAATGACTTTAAAATCTTCAATACTGCACATGCAGCTGGTTGAATCAAATAGTATATAGGTGAAGCGTGAATACGTACAAAACCTGATATGGCGCTGGATCTTCTTGACCAGACAAAGCTCGACCATAATCATCCAAGGTCACCGACACCAGACCCGCGACAATGGTCTTCTGATGATGATAACCGGGTTAGATCCCGTACATTTATTCCGACAGGTCTAGGTACAGATACTGCAGATGCAGCTAGCATGTCCCAGCTCAAGCGAAAAGCCAATGTCTGCCGCACCAGAGTTTTTATAGCCAAAATGCATTCATAGATCCAGTACGGAAAGATGAATTATTTGGTGGGCGATTTATGATAAGGTATCTAAACGTTGGGGTAGAATCCTAGTGTAAAGGCAGAAGAAACCACGATAAAGGAAACCCTAATACCTGAAGACCTAGCTTACGGAGGGCACCAAGGTTCAACTTAGAATTTTCTGCAGTCTTATACACGAACTTAAAGAGTCGGGATAAACTCCTTATAAAGGCTAAAACAAGCCAGTCATTTTCTAGACTTATATCTGTGGGACATAAATCATAAACAAAAAACAAGAACACAAAACACTTGTCTTTTATTATATAACAACAAAACAACGAAATATATACAGTTGGATAGAAAATTGAAATAAATGCTAAAAACTAAACTTCTTACAAAGAAAAAATTTGAGAAAGCTCTGGCCTTCATTCAAAGTTTAGCAAGGCTGGCGTTCTACCTACATCTCTAGACATCAGGTTCATTTTGAATATGAAGGACAATAACAACTGAAGACTTTAAAATGGAAGATATCCACACAGCTAATATTTACCAAGTAAGGTTTTTTTATATACATTATGTCCACATCAAGGAACCATAATTTTAAGTTCCTATCCATAATTTAAAACTTCAAGATAACCTACGATTTTCAATGACATCCTTTGGTTTGTCATTGGCTTCTGTACCAGTTGGTAATTATCTTAGAAACCGATATCTGTTGTTACTTGTGTGTTATTTTGATGTCTTACTACACATTAATGACCATAATTTAAAATTTGCTTAGAGGGTTCATTAAACTTTCTCAAAAGGTTAAGATTTGTGTTAAAACAAGCAAAAATGTATTTTGATTTGGAACAAAAAACACACACATTTCGGCATTGAAATACTACATATTTACAGAAAAGTCATTATATGTGTTTAAAGTTTACAAAAAAGAAACTTAAAAATACCTGACGAAACAAAATATTTTTCCAGATTAAGCAGATTGACAATCAGGACCTTTTTACCTTTTTAACCTTTGTACCTTAGGTTACTTTTCTCAGCCTACCCTGCAGTTTTCTTTGTATAGAAAGAAAAATTACAAACTGCATAACATTACGAATGATTTATATGAGAAATGTATCAAACTCGAAGTCAGAGTCGTCTTGGGAAAAATAATGTTTTAACTCAGTGGTAAGTACCTTCTAGAAATCTTCATAGGTGCCTCCCTTATTGGGCGGGGTGTTTTTTTTTTTGTAACGTGAGTTTTTTGTTTTGGGATCTCACAATCACAACTAGCATACTTTATTATTAGAATTGAAATCAGCTTACATTGGCCTTCAATGCTTTGCTAAGGATTAACAGAATAAACATGGGCAGAGTACCGCTGTTGTCTGCATTAATGAAGATGTCTAATATACTCTCAGAGATATCTTGCACTAGCTTAAGCAAAGATAGCTTAATATACGTACAAAATAATATATATTAATTAATAAAGGACCAAAACATTGAATGGGACCTGGCTCCAGGTGCCTGTGATCTATCATGATCATAATCACGAACTGTTTTTTGGAGTCCCTAAATTGATGTTTATGTACAAGAATATTTGTGCGAAGCATATAATATTAAAAAAAAAAAAAAAAAAAAAAAAAAAAAAAAAAAAAAAAACACTTACATCATTAAAAAACTAAGCAGATGATTATATTTACTTATGCATGTTATACACTTTCTTATAATTCATTAAATTTCAGATTCATTCACAGAACTGGGCACCCATTTAGACCACAATTGTTTTGTATGTGAAGTTGACAACCAAACATACAATCACAATATTAAACTTGTCTCACTTTTTTCACATTTATGTTTTAGATGGTATATACATATTATTACGGATAAGAGATCCTTTGGCATAGCCTGACCTTATGGACCCTATGGTCAATGCATTCATTGGATTGGGAAACTCATTTATTTTACGTCTTCCTTCTATTCTAGTTTATCTGTATTTTTAAGAAATATTATTTTGATCAAGCCACTGCACGGGAGTCATGGTCAGCTAATAGGCCTAAGAAGGCCTTTAGTTACTCTTATTATTTTTATTTTTCCAAAGAAGATTGATCCATTTCACCCTCTCTGGTAGCATTATATCCTGGTTTCGAAGGTATTATCAACCAAACATAGTTATATTTCCAAGGGGTATCAAAATTAATTATAATTTGAACTTAGACTAAATAATAATAATAATAATAATAATTTCAGAAATAATAATAATTGGATATCAATAATTTCAATAAGAACTCAGATAACTTTTTAGCATTGTTGTAATAGTACACTTCACCCTTAGCGTGGCCTCTTAGCTTTGGCTACGGCTCCGCCAATGCCTAATAAAGGTCCGGGCAAAGACCCGAGAATAAAGCCACATGGGATAATAATAATAATTCAAAGTATTACCATATTTTTTCCTATTTTCTCAAATAGGATTCAAATTCTCGTCTCTGAATATCATTCAGGTACAGACTCGCCGTTCGGCTTCTGTTTTAATATCAGGTAAATGTGTTATTTAGATGACCAAATTATAAGATTCACAAAAAAAGTTTACGGAATTAAACTTTGCTATTCAAAATACGTATCTACATGAGATCCTAGTACGCAATCACTTGTAGTAATTTTATCCAAACGAGAGTTAAGCTTTTGATTCCATATCCAAAAAGTTTGTGCCTTTCCTCGCGTTGTCAACTATACAACGAGTGCGAAATTAAAGTAAGTCGCACGAATGGAAATCAATATTTGGCTAGAAGCACTTACTAGAAATAGACTAATTACTGATTTCGCCTACAAATACTTTGGTGCCTAATCTAGTTATACTTTTTTACCTCACAGAGAAAACATATATCCAGAGAGAGTATTATCATTTTAGATAGATGCCATGGCACCTAAGAGCTACCTCCATCAAAGAAATTAATTCATACATCTAAGAGATAATCCATTGCTCCTACTACAAGTCACATATACATTAGACATACTTACATTTATAGTTTGGTGCAAATACTGGTATTTGCGGCACATAGTAGCCGTTACACTTCTACCTCGGCTAGTTATAAGGAGTTCTGTCCATGTTATAAAATGAACAACAGGATGGTCAGGAAGCTTATTAGTATTGCATTCACAAAGGTAATTCATAATATATTCAAGCAAGAATGCTAATAACGGTAATTGGGCTTACATTATCAATTGACTTATTGGTTTTAGGTTGAACATAAGGTTCATAATAATGTGGATAATCACTCCACTTTTTTCGTTTATATGTGTTAATGTATCTTTTTATTTTTCTATCTAGAATCCTGCCTGCCTATCTCGTTTGTGTGAAAGCGCTAAACATCTACAAAGTGAATAAATATCGAGAATGCAACGTCGAAGTGTAATTAATGGTTAAACGAACTTACCTTAAGTGATGTTCGACCATAATTATACTAGACGTTGCATTCGAAGATATTTATAGTCCCACCCGAACCCAGCTACTAAAGCCCATACAACTAACAAACGAGATAAGTGTCTCTGAAAGAATGAAGTATGACGGAGATGACAGCACTGCCTATGACATGGAAGGTATCGTTCAGAAACAGTGAACTTTATATTTTTGTGATTTGATTTTTATTTTTACAGCTCTAAAAATTATGTGCAACGCCCTGTGCAATAAATAGGATACTACAAAGTGAATAAATATCTTCGAATGCAACGTCTAGTATAATTATGGTCGAACATCACTTAAGGTAAGTTCGTTTAACCATTAATTATTGAATATTTTAAGAATGTGTAAATAAAAAGACTATTGGTGATTGACTGTTTTTTATTTTGATACTATGTACATATATAATAAACTAGCTGTTCCCTGCGGTTTCACCCGCGTGGGCTACAGTTTATCGCGATAAAAAGTATCCTATGTCCTTCCCCGGGGCTCAAATTATCTCTATACCAAATTTCATTTAAATCGGTTCAGTAGTTTAAGCGCGAAAGCGTATATATTCCGTATACTCCAAAATTAATACCGCACTTCGGTGCCCCCTCACCGCGTTACCTGCTGTAGGTATCCATTCATCATCATCATCATCATCAGCCTGTATCAGTCCACTGCTGGACATAGGCCTCTCCCATGATACGCCACTGAGCCCGGTCTTCGGCTTTTCTCATCCAACCACTGCCAGCCACTCGGCGCAAATCGTCGCTCCACCTTGTCGCAGGACGTCCTACACTACGTTTGCCAAGTCGCGGTCTCCACTCAAGAACACGTCTACCCCAACGGTTGTCGGTTCTGCGGCTTATATGACCAGCCCACTGCCACTTCAGCTTGCTAATTCTGTGAGCTATGTCGGTGACTTTAGTTCTCTGACGGATCACCTCATTTCTGATTCGATCCCTCAGAGAAACACCAAGCATAGCTCTTTCCATAGCTCGCTGAGCGACCTTAAATCGGTGGACTAGTCGTGCCGTGAGTGTCCATGACTCGGCTCCGTATGTCATAACGGGTAGGACGCACTGGTTGAAGACCTTTGTCTTTAGACATTGTGGTATGCGCGACGAGAAGACTCGACGAAGTTTTCGAAATGCTGCCCAGCCCAGCTGTATTCTTCTGTTGGCTTCTTTCTCGAAGTTGTTCCTACCAAGTCGGAGCATTTGTCCTAGGTAAGTGTATTCGGGAACAACTTCGAGCGCAACGCCGTCAACAGCAACCGGCTCCGGAATGACATGTTCGTTGAACATAACCTTGGTTTTGTCCAAGTTCATCCGGAGCCCAATGCGTTGAGAAGAATCAGCTAAGCCGTCCAGCATTTGCTGCAAGTCCTGCACGGTTTCAGCCATAATGACGATGTCGTCTGCAAATCTCAAGTGTGAGATGTATTCTCCGTTAATGCTAATGCCACGTCCATGCCAGTCCAGAGTCTTAAACATATCCTCCAAAGCGTTTGAGAACAGTTTCGGGGATATTACGTCCCCCTGTCTCACTCCGCGACGCAGGTGGATATGTTCAGACTGCTGGTTCTGCACTTGGACGGTCATTGTTGCGGCATCGTACAGACATCTCAACACTTGGATATATCGCCAATCGACTTGGCACCGTTGCAAGGACTCCAGAACAGACCAGGTTTCAATGGAGTCAAAAGCCTTCTCATAGTCCACAAACGCTAAGCACAGGGGCTGATTATACTCTTCGGACTTCTGTATAATCTGCCGCACTGTGTGGATGTGGTCTATGGTGCTGTATCCTCCTCGAAACCCGGCCTGTTCCGGGGGTTGAAATTCGTCGAGTCTTCGCGCAAGACGATTCGTGATGACTCTTGAAAACAGCTTGTAGACATGGCTCAGGAGGGAAATGGGTCGGTAGTTTTTCAATAGGGTCTTGTCTCCCTTTTTGAAAAACAACACGACTAGACTCCTGTTCCATGCCTTTGGAGTTCTCCCAGAGAAGAGAACAGAATTAAATATGCATTGGAGCTCTCTTAGCACCGGCGTACCTCCTGCCTTTAAGAGCTCCGTCGTAATTCCGTCCTCCCCTGGGGCTTTTCCATTCTTAAGCTGCTTAAGAGCCATCTCGATCTCGTCTGGGCTGATTTCTGGCAGGTCTTCAGTGTAGTGGCGGGTCAGAGTGGCTCTGGAATCCTCCGTAAGGTTTTCGGGTTGAGACGCATGCGATGCGTACAGCTGGCTGTAAAAGTCCTTAACTTCCGCGAGAATCTCTGGCTTAGAAACGACGACTTCCCCGGTTGATGTGGTCAGCTTCGTCAGTTCGCTACGGCCGAGCTGTTGCACGAAGACTTTAGACCCCCGATTTTGCTCTATCGCTTCCTGAATCATGCGCGTGTTAGAGCTTCGGAGGTCTCGTCTCACGAGCTTCGTGATTGACTTGCTCAAGGCTCGTTGCTCTGACGAAGTGACTGCCGGATCTTGTCGTCGTTTCTGCATAAGCTGCAGAGATTCTCCCGATAGTTTGGACTTTTTGCCTTTGCTACGCGTTTCGCAGAATCTCATGCCCTCCCCTCGAAGGATTCCTACCACCTGCTCGAGTCTCTGGTCCACGTCAACGTCTATTGTGCTTTCCAAGGCAGCGAATCGGTTTTCCAGTTTGAGCTGGAACGTTTCGGAACCAACAGCGGATTGAAGTATGTTAGGTCGGAGCGTGGACTTCATTAAACGGACACGTTCAAGCTTGTAGGCAATATTCAGAGTGCCTCGTACAAGTCGGTGGTCACTTCCGGTTTTAAACCTAGTGACCACGGAGACATCTCTGAATATGCGCTTTTTGTCCGTCATAATGAAGTCGATCTCATTTTTTGTCATAGCGTCGGGGCTTTGCCACGTCCACTTCCGCTGGGGCTGTTTCTTAAAGAACGAATTCATTAAGAAAAGCCCCTCTTGTTCCAAGAAGTTGACGAGCATTTGCCCCCTATGATTCCTACTACCAAATCCGTGTTGTCCTACTACCGATTCGCTGCTAGTCTGTACTCCCACTTTGGCGTTGAAGTCTCCCATGACAACGTTGAAGTGGGCCTTAGAGGTGTTATGCAAGGCCCTGGATATGTCCTCGTACATAACCTCTACGTCATCATCCGAGTATGTCGACGTGGGTGCGTATACCTGAATAACCTTAAGGTTGTACCTCTCGGTTAATCTGATAATGAGGTACGCAACCCTCGTCGACACACTGGACACCTCTACAACGTTGCCAGTAAGGAGCTTATGGACCAGAAACCCAACGCCACCTTGGGATGGATGGTCTCCCTGTCTGAAATACATAAGATGGCCTGATTCGAGTGTTATGGTATCCTCCCCCTCTCTTCGGATTTCGCATAACCCAAGAATCTGCCATCTTATGTTTTTCAGCTCTTCTTCCAGCTGTACCAGGTGCTCATCATGCCGTAGCGTGCGTCCGTTAAACGTAGCCAGAGTCAGTCGGGTTTGGCGGCCTTCCGTAGCCCGGAGATTCTTCGCACCCCCTGCCCTGCCGTAACCATGACCGCCGCCTTGGTCAGGAATAGCAGGGCGGCCGAGAACTGGGGGCCGTATTCTTATTGTGTCCATCATGAGAGGATAATGCCCATAATCGCCACGCTGGGCATGCGGGTTGGCGATCGCAGAGCGTAGCTGTTCGCATCGGTGACGCTGCTGCCCGTCACCGGTCTGTGACATTTGGCTACGCTTAACTCGGATGGATATACCGCCATCTATCGGTTGATAGAGAGGAATGCTGACTATTTCCCCTCTATTCCCTTTGCCGGTTTTCACGGCACCCGCGGGATGAAAAGGGGTGGACCTATTATTACGCCGGGACCACACAGCCAAAAGGTATCCATTATCCTATTTTAATTCTAGGTTAAATTTTTTTCGGACCACGCGTTTGAATCGTGCTGTTAAAGGTCTTCTTGGTCCGCGACCGCACTTTACCTATTTCATAGATTCTCCCTCACCTCGCCGCGTTTACCTCTGCGCTGGGGTGCGGCGGGTTTATTTTTCTACTACTACTTACATTTTTAAACTCGTGATATCTTTCGAATGGAATGTCCGAATTGAATGATTCAAAAAGTTTTATCAAGGTATTGAAGCAGTTTTGAATAAGAAGTAATTTATTTTGATAAGGATTAATACCAAGATACAAATAAAGAGCCTTTTCTAGAGACGGCATTAAAAAATAATTTTTTTAAATAAAATATCACTTATTGCGGCATAACTATAATAGTTAGACATATGCTCTCGCGGACTTTTTTGTAGATCTTAATGAGACCTACAAACCCGTAATACATTATTTTGTTCTAGTGTCAATAGTTTTTGCAGCGCACGCATAAATAGGTTTTCGATTTCACACCTTGGGTTGCAAAATAGCAATTTTCATACGGATCCCTAATTTTTTTGGAAATAAAATATAGCCTATAGCCTTCCTCGATAAATGGGCTATCTAACAGTGAAAGAATTTTTCAAATCGGACCAGTAGTTCCTGAGATTAGCGCGTTCAAACAAACAAACAAACAAACAAACAAACTCTCTAGCTTTATAATATTAGTATAGATAATCCTGATTGTTTCATAATAAAGTATTACAATAGCCAATGTCTTTATTGGTAGGAGAGTAGAGAGTATAGGTAATAAAGGGTATAGGCCATCTCCATTCTAAATTTCATCCAAATCAAAGAAAATTACCAAAAATCTGAGGCTGGGATCGAACTCGGAACCTCGTTATTAGTAAAGAACTACTGAGAGGTTTGACCACTGGTCTAACCTATACAGTAAACGAAAGAACGAAATTAGCGAATGGTTTCGTGTACAACAAGACCATTTTCTATGTGTGCGTGAATAGTTTGCTGCCATACACCACTACCGCCGCGATATTGTTTGGCACAAATAAAAGTGTTTTGAAAACTAAAACACATCTGAAATATTGTTGGATACATAAAACATATTACGCCATTACCGGTAAACATAATTATGATTAAAATAATATACACCTGTTCATTCATAATAAAATAAGATGCGTTAATTAGAAACAACGCCATCTATTGACGCTGGGCTGCTAGGCGGACCGCAAGCAACCACCTTAGATGCGTTCTAATGACATACATTATGTCTACGTGTGCGTGTGTAAGTACGTAAATTTGTGACACCAGCAGTAAGAGAAGCGTTACGAGTAATTTATTAGTTTATTAAATGAAGATTTGGGTAATTTACAATTGAGTAACGCTATAGAACGCGCGCTTTAGTGTTTGGTTCGAATAAGATTGTTATTTTCGACGTAAAAAAATAATTTAGGTAAAAAATGACATCAGCGCCATCTCTTGACAACATAGCGTGATGAGCTCTGGGATCATCCACCTTAAGTCTAATACTGTTGCAATCACTCATAGATTTTTTTTCATCATTGCGAACACCATAGAGCCATTAATAGTCTGTGCTGTCAGCTGTGCATCAATGTCAAACAGCTAACCAGCTGACGTCTGACTTTGACATAAGCGAGTAAAGGGACATTGTAAAAAAAATTGTTTGAAAGTAAAATTGGGAATAAATATTTTTTACGAACTTGATCATTGACCATAAATTCAAATCTTACCATTATCTAACCTTTACCTGGAATAACCAAGGGAACAAGTATCTGGAATCTCCGAAAAGATGATAAAAGGAATAGTAAGTAAATCAATCTGATCATTATTTTCCTCAGAAGTACTTTTTATTCGTTTTCTATTTTTTGTCTTTTGTTGTGCCCAGTTTATTTTTGTACTTACTAGCTGCGCTGCACCCATGGTTTTCTGATATCCCGCCGGAACTATAATTTTTTTTGGGATAAAAAGTACACCCATGTCTTATTCCAGGATGGATTGACTACTAGACCTAATTTGATGAGTGTTTTCAGCCGTTGCACCGAATTAAGCTGCTAAAAATATACGCACAGACAAACTGGCATTTATAAAGATTCGCAATCTGTAGGAAATATGATAAACTATGTAAAGATGGCTATTATGGCTGTTTATGGTCATCCTTATTATTATTATTATGAATTCGAGTAACTGTCTTTCGCGCCTAAACTACTGAATCGATTTATGAATTTTGGTACAGAGATAGTCAGCATAGGACAGGACATAGGCTACTTTTTATCGCGATAAACTGTAGCCCACGCGGTTGAAACTGCGAGGAATGGCTAGTTTAAGAATTTTCAGACACTGAAATTATGGATAATCAGGAATTAGAATGTAGGTTTTTTTTTACAACTTACAGGTTAGCGTTTCATCATAAAACCTGATGATAAATGACAAGGTAGGACTTGATGCTACACCTGGATTGGGAACTGGCTCTTATATGGCACTAAATTTGGCATAATTACATAGTTAAGGGTGCTGCACTGGTTGTTTTTATGATAAAACTACCTTTACAAACAAAATACATTTAGTGAAGAGCTATGTTGCAGGATAATATGTGGGAGTGAGCTATAATTTAACTGAAAATAGATCTACATTCTTCTCATTCATAATCACTCTAGAAGTCTATACAAAAGAGGTTCTATATTTATAGACATTCCAAGTACAATATGCCACCTACAGCATTATAAACCTTTTTGTTTATAAATCTATAAACAATATTTGAAATTGGAATGACATAATCACTCAAATTTATACTGACAAAATGAATAAAGAAGTAAAATTATAAGTTGAAGTGGAAAATTAGATCTTAAAATGTAATGAAAAGTAAAAATGTATATAACATAGAGACAGATTTGTTTTAAATTTAAAATACAAATCATGCATTGTTTATTAGCCTGTCTTAAAACTGGAGTAAGTTCTTCACCTTCAAATATTTTTTTTGTTGTAGATGTAATAACAATCAACTGTAATTTAGTAAATAAACTTGGCAGTGTGTACATTAACCCATAAAGTATATAATTGCAACCAATTTACTGCATTGCTATTTGAACAAAATCATTGGAAATGCAATGAAGTTTCATTAATTGACAGTTGATTCCTGCAGTTTCTCAGCAGAAAACCTACCCCAGAGTCCAAACTATCTACATACCAAATATCATCAAAAGATATGTAAATGTACCTATATTAGTAAATTATAATTTTTTTACGTCACTTTCAGTTAATATTCGGAGCGGGCCTCTACGCAGGGGTATACATTTCACAAAATTACCAGGTATATAAAAAAAACCTCAAAAGTTTGTAGTCTAATAGTGTATGTAATATTTTCCAATACAAAGGAGGCCACATCAATATTTAAGTAACAATGGTCATCCATTCATGAATTTAAAAAGTACTACAATAATTTTATATACGTCTGCTCTGTAGTTCCTGGTTCAAAAAACAAGGTAGTTTGGCCTCTTTTGTTCAGTTGCAATAAATGTTGTTTGAGTAATTTGTTCACATTTTTGAACACAGGGTGCTGTTGATCAAATTTGTAAGAGAGCAATGGAGGAGTGCGACAAGTATAAGAGCGGTAAAAAGAAATGGTTTGTTTATTACTTTTCTTTGTTCAATACAAAATTCACAGTAAACTTTATGGTATTTTTTGAACCAGGAATTAATCGTTACTCGAGGCGTGTCGGAACAAAAACTAAATCAATCAACTCATTAATACATTCGACAAATTCATTCCATGAGCCTAGATCAAATTAGGATTGTGAAAACTGATCAATCAGTTTTTGTTCTGAAGCTCTTCAATCATCACTCAATATTACACTAACAATACATTTTTCTTTTCAGATTGATAAGGTTGAAAATCCTAAGGCGTTATTTGAAAAGGTACAAGCCTTTATAAAATCTAAACTTGACGAAGGTAGCGATGGTGGCAAGAAGTAGATGGAAATGAGATTAGCAAAACCAACTCAATTTATTGTAAATATTGTTTATTTAGTATACAATAATTTAAATATACTTTAGAAATACACCAAATGTTTCATTTTGATGCTAGTATCCTTATGTCATAGAGAAGCCTCCTCCAATATGCTCGACCCGTGTGGATGGTTCTTCAAATGCTAACCAATCACTAGAATGTGTTGGCAACAAGCCCATGCTTTGGCACTTGTACAGAGCTAACACAATATTGACCACATTTCCAAAGAGATATACGAATTTTTGGCCTACAGCTTGGGTCCCTCCCACCATTTTGAAGGTACTTTGGGTTGTAAATAGAGCCTTCACAGGGCGAACAATAAGCATGCCAACCATCATGATAGGGAATATCGAAATAGAATTGCCAGCCATGTACATGATAAATAAGTTCATTGGTACTTGTTTGAGAGGCGCAAGGGCGACATCCCATAGCTTTTTGATTAACAACAAGTTGGAATCGGCATCCTTCGATGATTCTGCATAACTCGCATTGCTGGACTGGCTGTACCCAGGGGGCGACGGCAATTCAGTAGTTATCGATCGGTTCCTGTAACAAAGTGGAAAAATTCAGAATACAGTAATATTAAAGGACGTCTTCTTGCTGATAATCAGAATGAATAATAGTTTCATGATTTTTTTCAAAAGAAATACTTGGGTAGTGGGTACTTACTTTTGATTCAAGTCCAGCGACCATTTAAATTTCTTATTTTGTTTTACTTGCGACATTTTAACAAGAGAATGCGTAAGCCCACTTTTTGTCTGCTTATTATTCTTGATTCAGATTCAATGAAACTATTTGTAATTGTATCAATCAATACTAGTATGTCTTAGTATTATTTCGTACTTCACAGTTCACACACCCGTCACAGACTTCATTTGCGTTGACTCAGTTGACTGACATTGACGTGACGAACAGCTGACGAATGACTTTAGCGATGGGATTGGGATGAACGTTACAATTTCCAAACCGTTATTGGTATCAAAAACTAAATCTTGATAATGGTATTAGTATAATACTTGATATACTGTATTCGGTTTCACGATAACTATCTATTGGTTGAAACTATTTATGGCCTGAAAACGCGAATGAACCCGATGCGCGACATCGCGAGAATAATGATTATGGAGACCCATTATACCCAGACGAGAGAGATCCCAGAGATTATACGAAGTCAAAACAAACATTAATTTAGATACATTGTGATCACTATAAAACGTCCACTTAAAACTATCGACGTCTAGTTTAGCCATCGCCATCTACCCGCGGTTTAGGAACTACTTTTTTAACTGTCATAATCTTCCATTACAGAGAGTAATCCTATACCAGTCAAATGAGCACACCAATATGACTATCATACATCGATCGAAACCAAGTTCAATATTAGTAATCACTTATAATAGTTTCAAAACCCATTATAGGTTTCCAGACCAATTCATATAATATTAATATCGGTATGAAAACCAATACAGATAACGAATTCATATACTGAGTTCCGACCCGAGATATCTCTACTTGACCACAGAGTTCTAACGATTGAACTATTGAAGCCAAGGTGCCAAGTTTTTTATTTTTTATTCCCGGTGATTTTTCGTCACGTGATTGACTGACTTGATTCCAAAAATCAAAGCACCTGCACCCTGTTGTATTGTAACTTGTAACATATTTTGTAGCAGATGATTATGGAAGAGTGTACAACATAGAGGAAAGTAATATTTTATTTTAATATAGAAGGTATAAAATTAGAGAAAAAAAATTCAGGCTTACATTTTATTTGACTATAATAGATAACTAACTTTGACTACGGATGAAACAACTCACCAGTCTCAGTGTTCTTTACAAAAATACAACAGCATTATATTTTTAGGTAGGTACAAAACCGCATGTAAAAAATCTATCAGCAGCGGAAATCACTTTCGTGCGCAACTGAAAGATTGAACGAAGGTTAGGAATGTATGTAATTTTAACTTCCGGAAAATGAGAGCGCACAGGCGCACAGCCTCAAATTATAAAATTTACTTTATGTACATATAATTAACAAGGGCCGAGCGTAGCAAAAAAAAATGGATACATACCTACTTAATCATTTTATTATCAATGGCCCTGTTCGTAATTATTAGCTCTTTGTTTTTTTAAATGTGGCTGGAATTCGCGCGCAGCCTCCGTAGACTACGTCTGAGTTTGAGTAGCAGTAGCACGGAAATCACATGACTAACTGCCTGAGTCGCCGTGACGTGATTTCAGTGCTATTCAGACTCAACGTATATAGTCTACTTAATCTATGGACTCAACCTGGCAGGAATTCGCGCGCAGCCGTAGAGTCTACGGCAGATCTATAATTTTGACGCCAGATAATAATATATAGACTAACGGCCAATCTCAATAACCTATCTATCCACGATTTGTCTTACTAGAGATAGAAATTTCACATTAGGTACTTCTATGGAGCTAACGTCAATATTCTATCTCTAGTAGGGCAAACCATGGATAGATAGTTTATGGAAACGTAAGTGTACTTTAGGTATCGTATCTCATTTCATTTATCATGATGGTCGCGTACTAGGTACCAAATTCTAGACTAATCCCTGGAACCATAAACTGCCTGGAACTATAAAAAAAGGTTCTAGGGACTACATTGCACTAAAATTAAGATTTATTTCTTAGAGACTACGCAACGCGGGCCAATCCATTATCAGATCCAAAGAGTGGCCCTATGCTAGTGACAGCAACTTCGTTCTTCGATACTTTCTCCTTTATCTTGTCTCTGGTGATTATATTTTCTGCGCAGAAAGATGCTATCCTTTGACACGCTTCTCTCAAGATGTCTTCTGGCACAGTGAGCACTATGCGCATGAAATTAGGAAACGCGAAGCACTGAAAGAGAACAAAGTTGATATCAAATTATACTTACACTCAAATTTCACCCAAATCTATACTAATATTATAAAGCTGCAGAGTTTGTTTGTTTGTTTGTTTGTTTGTTTGTTTGTTTGTTTGTTTGTTTGAACGCGCTAATCTCAGGAACTACTGATCCGATTTGAAAAATTCTTTCAGTGTTAGATAGCCCATTTATCGAGAAAGGCTATAGGCTATATTTTATTTCCAAAAAAATTAGGGATCCGTAAGAAAATTGCTATTTTGCGACCCAAGGTGTGAAATCGAAAACCTATTTTTGCGTGCGCTGCAAAAACTATTGACACTAGAACAAAATAATGTGTTACGGGTTTGTAGGTCTCATTAAGATCTACAAAAAAGTCCGCGAGAGCATATGTCTAACTATTATAGTTATGCCACAATAAGTGATATTTTATTTTAAAAATTTAATTTTTAATGCCACCTCTAGAAAAGGCTCTTTATTTGTATCTTGGTATTAATCCTTATCAAAATAAATTACTTCTCATTCAAAACTGTTTCAATACCTTTATAAAACTTTTTGAATCATTCAATTCGGACATTCCATTCGAAAGATATCACGAGTTTAAAAATGTAAGTAGTAGTAGAAAAATAAAACCGCCGCACCGCAGCGCAGCGGGAAACGCGACGAGGTGAGGGAGAATCTATGAAATAGGTAAAGTGCGGTCGCGGCCTATAACTGCGCGGTTCAAACGTGCGGTCCAAGAAAAATTAACTAACAATTAAAATAGGATAATGGGTACCTACAGCAGGTAACGCGGTGAGGGGGTACCGAAGTGCGGGAATGATTTTGGAGTATACGGAATATATACGCTATCGCGCCTAAACTACTGAACCGATTTAAATGAAATTTGGTATAGAGATAATTTGAGCCTCGGGGAAGGGACATAGAATACTTTTTATCGCGAGAAACTGTAGCCCACGCGGGTGAAACCGCGAGGAACAGCTAGTAAATAATAAGGTAGCGTAGCGCCGTTGTGCACAAAAAGTAGGTAACTAGGCTAAGTGTAGGTACTTTAAGCAGAGTATATAGTCTACTTAATCTATGAAGCAGAGATCCGGCCACAGATTAAATAAGAACCTTTGCACACGGTTAGGCTAATTTAAAAAAAAAGACCGAGCTCTTTCCGCCTTCTTCGTGACGTGTCTAGTCTAGATAGAACAATGAACATTAGTAGGCCTACAATTAATGTTCTACAAGTTTTCCCCTTAGATCAAGGATTGCTCTTGCTGTCGCGCCGTGAGTCCGTGACACCAATCCATAATCTAAGTTTTCCATGTTTTGCCCAATTATTACAAAAAATTCTGCTATTTTCTTTTCACTAGGAGCAAAGCATTTTCTCTATTTCATGTTAAATAATTGTTTATTCCTTTCGTATCGCAATCTTTTCATTTTCAGAGAAAACTAAGTTTTCTTTCTTTTTTTAACCGCAAAACGTCCTAAACTATCTTCTACCACATCGTCACTGGACATCAGGTAACTTGTGGTCAAACGCTATTCTGAAAAAAAGAAACAATTGAACAAAACCAAAACAAAAGACCTCCACCGATAAATTACAACTAAAAAAATATGTAGGTAGATGAATAAACCTAACCTGTCCTGGTAAACAGAAGACCGACTGTTCTGAAACCATGTGCTCTACAAACTGCAGTTCGCTTTTGAACTTGGGGAACATGGCCATTTTAATCTCGATCATCATGTACATCGCTCCTTGGGGCATTATTGGACGCAAACCTGGAACGCGCCGCAACTCTTCGTAAGCTAATTTTGCTTGATTCTGTAAAAAAACAAGATCAATGGTTAGATCAATTATTATAAATTTAAAAAAGTGTTTTTAATTACTGAACGCTATCCAACCTTTCTGTATTCTATGATTTAATAGTACTAGTAATTAATTACTTTATGAATCGAAGTTTGCTATGTTCTACGCACCTCAATGAAAAGCACAACATCGTCAAAGAAACTTTGCGGTGTATTTTTTAATATGGCGGGCAAAGCTCTCTGTATCAAAGTGCAAGGTCCCAGGATTCTCGTCGATAAATTTGCGAGGCCCTTACGGACTTCTTTCCCTAGAATATTGTTTCTGTCATGTAATATAATCCAGCCCATTCTCCACCCGGGAACCAGGAACCTCTTTGTAAGACCACCGCAGGATAGAATTGGTACATCTTTGGATAGTGAAGATAGGGCTACGAATTCATGTCCAGTGAAAACAAAGTGCTCGTATATCTCGTCAGCGATAATCGGTAGATGGTTCCTGGCGGCTACGTCCAAGATCTCGTAGAGATGCTCTTTGTCGTAAACAGATCCGCACGGGTTCGATGGGTTTATGACGACTATGGCTGCGGTGTCGTGGTCTATCTGATTCTCCAAGTCCTCTATGTCTACTTTCCATTGTTGGTCTGGCTGTAAGAAGTGGGAAATAGCTACGTTAGAGGTTTAGGTACATACCTTTACAATATTTAAAACGTAACATCAACCTTTAACTTGTAAAGATATACCTACGCAGTTAATATACCCGAGAGAATCGAGTATGTATTTACGTAAATTAAAATTAAGTAAGTTCGTAATAAACTGGAAACTTGTTATGTTTCTAGAAACTAGTCAGTGCCGCAGCGCATATTTTATATACAACAGGTCTAGTACCTGCTGATCCGATCCTTATTATACCTACTCCATAGATGTGAATGATGTTGAATAATCACAAATAAATGACCGTTTACTTACCAGTAAATTATAATATTTAATAATAATTCCAAGTCCTTCAGCCAGTGTTTTATATATCATGAATCCCGGGCGAGGCACTAGAATGTTCTGACCGGAGTCGGCTATTACAGTTATGGCCAGTTCTATGGCATGCGAACAGCCACTGCACAGCGTGACGTCTTCTGGAGACACGTCCCCTTGGTGTGCAGAATATTCAGCTACCGCCTGTCTTGCCTCCATATGCCCTTTGGCAGGGCCATAACTACGACTCTTGCACCACTCTAAACTCTCATGAACGGCATGCAACACTTGCTCCGGAGGGTTCAAATTTCCAAAAGTTGTCGGATCACCTGAAAGTTTCAACGCTTGTTGACTGACAATGTGGCTAAATTTCTAGGTTTCTCAATTTACTTACTGACCCATTTTTTTTTACCAGAAACGTTATCTAAAATGAACAGTATAGAGAACATAAAGTTGCGAAAACATTGTGAAATAGAAATCCTGCTGACCTTGATTCGAAAAATACATAACCGGCTACTAAATTTAATTGTCACACCCCTTGTCGAATACGTGCCGCTTGAGATGTCTTAGATACAGAATCTATCAAAAATATCAATCAAGCTAACTGTGCTTGAAATACTCTTATACGTATGAAATCACCGGAATTGGGATGAGAGGATTTTCATCTTCATGGAAGTGAAATCAATAATAAGTTCTTTTTGTTAGTCAGGTCATATTACATGAAATAACGGGTTACATACTTTCGGAAGCTGTTTCTACAGGCTTAACTATACGTATAGGTACGTAGGTAAGGTAAGAATAGTTAGGTAGGTATTTGGTTATTGGTAAAATAATAGAAAAATATGAATTCGGTAAGGGATCTACCATAAAATCAGCTTTTCAGTCGAGAGTTCAAACTAGACTATGTGAGTATTTATTTCATTTGTAGTAAGTACCTACTTATGTATTAGGGATTTTAGTAAATTAATTCTTTAGTAATGCGTGGAGTAGGTATCTACATAGATAACTATTTAACTTTGGTTTGCACTTCTAGACATTGAATTTGTATAAATTACCTTCTCGTAAAAAAATAAAATGCGAAGTTGTGTCTTCATCATACGATGCGTGCACCTAATCTTGAACGTAAAATAAGCCTTTTTAATCATTTTGATGTAATTTAGCATTTATAATACAAATAAATATTCAGTCAAGAGGCCAGTAGTCTCAGCAATAATATTTAGTTTCGTATTACTCTACAATCTGAGTTTCTTACATTAAGTAAGTATTAATTAGTTCCACTCCTGTGTCCCGTATTTCTTTACAAAGCCTTTTTTCCATTGATGGCCTACTTTACAAAGCCTTTTCTCCATTGAAGGCCAAATTTTATTAATGTTTTTATTTGCGAAGTTTTCATCGGTTACTCAACACTTACCGACGGAAAGTGCGATTAACTGCTTGTTGGGGTTCGGCTCCACCTGTAGATTTTCCACGATGTCTCGGATCAAGTTATGGGTGTTGCGGGCCAAGGTAGATGCACGGACATCCCATGTCTGGTTGGCTTGTGACCGGCGCGACATCGGCACAAAACTTGCGAAATATTGGAAGCTGCGGCGACACTTAAACTTGAAATGAGAATATTGCTCGCATTTCGATACACCTCAGTTTTGTATTGGAACTGTGGCGTTTGACAGTCGCAAGCCTCCGATCCCAAGAACTGGTTTCAGAATGTAGATGAGATGACGGCAATAGGACCAGCCTGTTTACGCAGTCATATTTGATACAACATGCTTGACTGCTAGCAAACTGATCTCTACAATTTCTTTGTCTGTATCGTTCAAATTAGCAGCAATCCAAACTAACTATAAAACCAATTTTTTAACATTCTTTGTAGCTCATAGCACGACTTTTTCTTATACAGTGTTAAGAAATCGTGTATTTAGAGTTTTTGTTATACCCATAGTATCTATGTTTTTATGGAAAATTTGCTCCACTGGCTTGTTTATGTTTACGTCGCGTGTTTACAATGATACACTTGCAACATTCACAACAACGTTAAATATTTTTAAATATCTACGCACATGTAGGTACTTAGCATACCTATCGCCTAGGCTTGAGTGGAATAATTAGAAAACTATGTAGCTATAGTACCTAATACCTAGTTACATTACTTTTATCGGTAGGTAGGTAGGTAAACACTTAGTAATAGGTGTAACATAGTAACAACAAGGAATTGTATTTGTTTGATAATCTACTGTGCAAAAATATTTATTGGAATTTGCGCTCATTTGTTTATAATTTTGATCTCGATTTATGTCATTTTTAATCAAATGGATGGATTTATTTTGCCAAAAGTATTGCCATTTTTTCTTATCTTACGGACGTGAAAACTTCGAAGAAATGCATAATACTTACTTAATATTGGATGTTTCAGGCCAAATAATAGATTTAATTAACGATCTCACCTAATTCTATAAAACACCAATTTTCAGATCAATACGGCGTAAACTGAAAATGCTTCATTTCTTAGGCTTCATTATTATTAATTATCGTACGTACCTACACTTTCTAACACCCTTGAATTAATCAACTACGATGTTTATTTATGCGTAAAATAAAATGAATTAACGACCATTTTCCTTTCAACATCATTCAATCAATTTAGTCTGAACGATAACCTGCTTTTAAAAGAAAACGGGGTCAATATATAAGTATAAGTCAATATATCCGCTGAATTTTATTTCTCTCATCGTCACCAATTAATTCACTTTATAATATCGTTGTAATAATTCCTAGTTCTAGGGTGCAGATGCCTAGCCGATAAACGTTGCTGGGTGTACTTAATTCAGTTGTTAAGGTTTTGGATGAACGTAGTGAGGGTAGACATGTTTCCATTTTTCTATGCAAGACCAGCATGGGTCGAAAACTAATCGCGCTAAGATTGGAATGGACTACAATTTTGAATGGTCGCCTGCTAAACTATAGGTCATTCAATACATTAGTAGAAGGCAATAATCGTGTAAACATTGGAATGACCTACGCAATAGACTGGTTCCGTAATATACTGCGCCAGAAGCCAGACCAATGTGAATTAAAAAGGTTATGATGTTTTGATTACTCAAGTGACTCAGACACTGTGTACATAGTACATACATACATATTGAAAAATCAAATAACTAGTAAATAAAACTGATTTAGGTTCTATTCTAGCGCTTTGCTGGCCGCTACCGGATCACGCTCGCTTCGCTCGCTCGGCTCGCGTGTTTTGTTACAATGCAATCTAATCTAACCACTGCTCGCGTTATGTTTCTATTTTTGTAATACTGGGCTGGGATACAGGCCTTCTCTCACAGAGAGAGTGCCATAATCTACCACGCTGGCCCAGCTCTGCTCAGCTGGGGATAGATGTCGCTTTCTGTCTTTGAATAGTACAAGACCGAGTAAGACAGTCTGTGGTGTAGTGTAAAATAAATAAATAGTCTCTTGGTTTGACATTACTATTTACTACGATGTCAGTGTTGAGTGTCATACGAAATAGAGTAAACACATAGACAGATAGACAGTACAGTAGTAGCAAAGAAAAAATCTTCTAAATTTTAACTTACGCTAAAGAGTAAAGACGAGTGCTGTAGTGCGTTGAAAAAATCCTATCTCAAGATGAAAAGAAATATCAGTTTCTTGAACACCCACATAAGATGTGGGTCAATCATTTCAAGAAGTGTATCAAAAGAGTCCACTTCTAACAATGACTCTGTTGAATACTGCGCTAATATTGTAAGGTATCTACAACCTTTGTAGTAAATCGCATTTTCAAGATTATTCCTGTTTTCTTTACGTTTTCTGGTACTTCGTATCTATTTTACAGATAGACGGCATGACTATGAGAACTTCTTGGCAACCCTTCTAATGACCAAAGCCATTCGCTCGCCGGCTTTGGTTGTAAGAGCTTTTAACGTGGAAGTAGCACGTATCCAAGACCAGACCACTGATGTTCAGACTGCTGTCTTTCGACTACAATTCTGGCATGACGCACTCAGAGATATCTTTAAGAAAGATCAAACACTGAAAAATGTTCCTGCAAATCCTATTGTACAGGAGCTATTCAAGGTTTGTACAATTCAGTCTCATTACAGGCACCTTTAAATTACTATCTACTAACATAGTATTTCAAGTGCAGTGTCCACATTTTGTAATATTTGGTGTTATGTTAATTGGTATGCAGATGCAGTCTGTAGATACTTTTCGACTTCACACCAAGAATAAGTATTACATGCCTCAACCTGAAGCGAGTTCTTGAATCATGAAAGTTCCTTAAATTACGGTTTCACATTTATTATATTATGTGTGATATTGCTTCATTTCAGATATGCTGCTGTTATTCACTTCCCAAAAGATATCTTGAAAGGCTGGTAACTTCAAGGAGTGCACTACTGAAAACGAAGTACTTCCGGAGCTTAGAGGATATTGAAAAATATGCTGAGGAAACTGTCTCTTCAATATATTATTTGCTTTTGGCTGTGGCTGATGTAACAAATGTCCATGCCGATCATGCTGCATCACATTTGGGGAAGGCACAAGGAATTACTAATATTTTAAGGTATAATGTTTAGATCAATCCATCACATTGAAAACTTATGTTGCACCATTCAACACCATAGAAGTATCTCTTATAATTTCTGCATCAGAAGCTGTTAGAATTTGCGTGGTGGTGAAATTTTGCTGCCATTTAGAAAGCTGCATCCTAGCACCAATCTATTTCTTATAGCTTCCTTAGGCTGTTTACGATGTGCCACCACCTTGCCTCATTCATGTCTTACAACATTATTTTCTCATACTGTATCAGCTTTAATCAGTAAAATCTCATTTAAACCGTGGATTCAGCTAGTATGTTAAGATAAATAAACATTTTTCAGATCTATTCATGTGTCAAGCCAACATAAAATGGTTATGCTGCCAATGGACATTTTAATGAAGTATCATGTAAGCCAAGAGAGTGTCCTGAGAGGAGTGGACAGTGAAAATATGAGGGCTGTTGCATTTGAAGTAGCTACGAGAGCAAATAGCCATTTAGAAAAGGTATGGTAATTAAAATTGAATGCATAAAATTCCTTTCCCATCACTACTAATAATATAGAAAAGAGAAATTTATTGTTTGTTGGTTAGTTTTTTTTTTTTACTATTTACAGGGTAGCGTTTGACCACAAGTCATCTGATGTTAAGTGACAATGTGGTCGAAGATGGCGCCACACTACACCTGGACTGGGAACTGGCTCTCAAGTGAGGCTGCCGGAACACACCGACAGGTGCTTGGCGACAGATTCTTAACGAGAGCCAGGCCAGGCGAGTACTAGAAAATACCCTACCACCAAGCTATGATTTCATCACAATGTTTTCCTTCACCGAAAGCTTGTAGGATTTGAACCCACGTCCTACGGATCGCAAGCCGACGTCACTACCACTGAGCCATCATCGCTATAAAAAAATTTGTCATTCTTTCAAGTCAAAATGGGTGAAAATATTTACCTAATTCATTTTAAAATTTTCCTATTATTGTGCGTAATGTACAGAGTACAGACATAAAATTTTTGTACTTTTGTATTTTTGCGGGAAAAGAGAATGATAAAATATATGCCTACTGGTTGGAAGCCACCGAGGGGGTTGATACGTTGTGTATATATTTATATTAACTAGTTAGTAACTCGGAAGTTTATTTGGAACTAAGTGGAACAGGGCAACATAAATGTTAACACTATTTAACAAACTAAGTATGTGGCGCAATAGGCAATAAACGTGAGGTCGCGGGTTCCATTCCCAATACGGGACAAATATTTGTACAAGGTGTTGTATATCTCTGATCCGCGTAGTTTTTGATATCTTAGATACAGGCAATTCTTGTAGGGTTTGCACTCAAGTGTGAAATGTTGTCTTCAAATTAATATTATGTTTCAGGCAAGAAAGATCAGTGTTCCTAAACCTACCAGCCAGATATTGCTACCAGCCATTGCAGTGAACTCTTATTTGGAAAAGTTACAAAAGTGTAATTTTAATTTATTTGACAAGTCTTTACATCTAGGCAATGCAACATTGCCTTTTAGTTTGTATTACAATAGGATTCTCAATAGGTTCTAAATAATTCATGTGGTACAATAATTGCAGTTAAATAGTCTAGTCTGACATTTTATTTATACTATTGTTATGTTGAATAAATGGTATGAAGTGTTTAATAGTTGGTCTTTTTATTTAATATCATCTTTAATTTTCGTCAACTTCAATAGGTAAGCCAATAGTAGAAGTAGTAGTAGGCTACCGGGAATACAAATACCAGTTCCGTCAATAGAAACAAGCAAATATGTAATAGAGAAAAAACCAGTGGCCCTACTAGCCAGACTATATTATGGCAGATGCATAAGGACCATCACGTCAAGTGACACATTTGTGTACTGAGCCTAAAAAATGAAGTAAAATAAAGGATGAAAGATATTTTAGTAAAATAACATTTTACATAAATAATTGCACTTTTTATTCTCAAGCTTATTCATGCAAATAAATAATAGTTCATTATTACATTACGAATACGAGATTCAAGCAAATGTTTGGCAACTTGAGTACCTTAATTTTAGCTGCTCACTAACACTAACAGGATTGTATCTCATAATCTCATTTTCACTTATCTTTGACTAAGCAATAGTCTTGAAACGGTGAATTTTTGAGATGGGTTGCTTTGCGTAGTCTAATTTTTAACTATTTAGGTATAACTAGCATTTGATCACTATATGAGTGAGCATCCTAAACCTGCCAAATGACCACTGAGCCCAGGGGCATATTTACCTAAGGGCCAAAAAGGTCGTGGCCCGGGGAGGCAAGCTACGATGGGCGGCGCAAGCTTTGTGTGCCTTCTTTTTGACCTTAAACCTTAAAGACACAGTCGCTCTCACTCGCTTTTCCATTTTGGCTGAGATGATAGGTATTTAATATGATACTTAGCATAGCCTGAGAGCAAACTCAAACAAAAATTCACCATGTATTTTATGATATTACTGTATACATACATTGTGAGATAGTGATTGGTTTCTACAATAAATATAACTAAAAATCAAGGATTAACTCATAAATAGGACTTCTTAGCTTAATATTAGCAATTCCTTCGACAACTTTGGTAGGTAAGAAAATCAAGAAAGTTCTTTGGTTAATTTGGATTTTATACAAGTGCAGTAATGTGATGTCTATGCAAGTTTAACATAAATTTCACTTATCAAATGCTAAAACAAGATAAATATGTATGGTTGTTATGGAAAGAGCTTTTCACAACTAAAATCATATAAGTACCTACTAAACCCTGTCATAAATAACAGCTACTTTGAATTTCATTAGCATTGATATGTAAATAAGTAACATAAAATTAACAAAACAATATCCCGATACAAGAATTCAAATCATTGCATTAGTGTAAACACAGCCGATTGGTACAATAACTCTAATTTTGGAATGTAAAAGTTCACAAAGTTAAGATTTACTTAAGCCTACAATAAAAAAGCTAATTTAAGTACTATGGTATCCATCACAATGAGCTTGCTGTACAATTAAAATAAAAAGCTGCAAAAGGAAGCTTAAAGGAATGCACTTCATTCGGAGGGTGTCAAGTCTTTCTCTGGTTCTCCTTCACACAGTAGTTGCTGTAGGAGATCATAGATTGGTTCAAATGCTTTTCTACAAGCTGCGTTGGTTGGGATGAGGTAGTCATGCATGTCGTGGTGGCTTATTGTGCCATCATTTTGTATAAGCCCCTTGTCTATGGAAACCATTTCCACTTTATTCATATTGGCCGCTTTTTCTTTCAGTAACTGGTTAATTTTAGAATTTTTCTCCCTTAATACATTAGGATGTTGCCCTCGAGGAAGGAGACTCTGGAATGTGAACAGATTTCATGTATAATTGCATAATACACAGGCAATAAATTGATTGTTCTATGTAGAAGTGACTATTAATTTAATAATTGATATGAGATAATATATTTGGTGCATGGCACCCTAGATACAAGAAATCATAGTTAAGGGTCAGAACTATGTATGTATATATACATGTGATTGTGTGGATGTTATTTATTGATTAAGCATTATGCAACATATTCACATTAATACTTATTTTCGAACTTCAAGCAATACCAACAAGATTATTTTATTACATCAAAAATATTATGGGACATTTTCTAATAATTCATAGCAACAATATAGTAGTTATAAAAATACTCACAGGTAAAACTATATAAGCACTTGGGTGTTTTTCCTTTATAGTTCTTACTATTTCTAGGATACCCTCAGTTATTTGCTCTGGTGTGTGTTCAACGTTATTTGTTCCCACATGCACAACTATGACCTAAAACATTGCACAATTTTAGAAATCACCCTGCGCTCCCCTGAAGAGATTATAAAACGGAACAAAGTGGACGAAAACAGTTTAAATTTTTGTCTATTGCTGTTTAAACAATAATCTATTCCATAAAAAATTAGTAGGGTACATTTTGTGAACGGAAGTTATATGTATATAACATCTTCTATGACACTTTATATCACAAATTTAAAGTTTGTGAACAGTAAAATTAAAGCTTTATGAACAATTACAGTCCAGTGCTTACTTTTGGATCAACATGGTCAAGTTCTCCATTCTTGATGCGCCAAAGAACATTCTGAGTTTGATCTTTATGAATACTAAAATTAAGGCAGTGAAGCGGAGCAAACCACTGATTCCACAGTTCTGTGTGTTCTAGAGCTTGCAATATAGAATCGCCAATGAAAATAACATCTGCATCTTTTCCTTTAGCATCTGACAGGAATCGGTTATGCTGAAAAATAATATCTAAATAAAAACTCTAAAAGGTATTGGAGATCGAATGATTATCATGATTTACGGACTAAATTTATCCGGACAGACGGTAGACAAGATTGAAGAAGAAAATAATGTTTCGTAGACAGCACTGACGAGTAGGTATTTGCTAACTTACAATGCTGTTCCATCTACCATCGCCTTCTATATCTTGTTGAGGAGCAGCGACTGAGCACGGGTTCATTATTAACTTTAAAAATGTAACAGTCTATATTGTTTACACTAAAATCCTGTAAAAATTGGTAGTTGAATCTGCTCGGAAAAAAGGAAATGCTTGGCGGTGGCGGTTTAGTTTAGCCTTTGATGTCAATTTTTTTTTTTTTTTTTTTTTTTTTTGTTATGGCGTCACACGATTAGTGTATTTGCCAGTGTCAAGTATTATACAATATAATATTTCAAACTCAAAGAGTTGAATCAAGTTTCAATGATGGTGATGATGATGATGATGAGGAGATGATGGGATGAGGATAGTGTTTAAGTAAAGTAGTGGCGCTTTACTTAAATTTTACACGGACTTTTTTGGAGCAACTCGAAAAGTCACTTTCACAACTTTATTTCAATTTCCCACACTCGTACACATTAACGAACACATAATGGTTAATAATCCACCAATATTACACATTATCACTCGAAGAAACACAAGTTTTGGAAATAAAAACAAAATTTTCACGTTGACAATTCGATTGCCGCCAAAAAAGTCTGATGTCAATTGTCATTTCAATTCAATTCATTCATCAGTTGTCTACTTTTTTGGCGGCAATTGAGTTGTCAACGTGAAAATTTTATTTTTATTTCCAAAACTTGTGTTTCTTCGAGTGATAATGTGTAATATTGGTGGATTATTAACTATTATGTGTTCGTTAATGTGTACGAGTGTAGGAAATTGAAATAAAGTTGTGAAAGTGACTTTTCAAGTTGCTCCAAAAAAGTCCGTGTAAAGTTTAAGTAAAGCGCCACTACTTTACTTAAACACTATCCTCATCCCATCATCTCATCATCATCATTAATTTATACTTTATTCAACTCTCTGAGTTTGAAATATTTTATTCTTGACACTGGCAAATACACTAATCGTGTGACGCCAAAAAACAAAAAAAAAAAAAATCAGTTGTCTTTATGTCAATGTCAAGTATCACAACATTACTGTCAATTATGTCAAAAAGACCCACAGGGAAAAAATATCCATGACAGTAAACACGAAGTGACAGATGGTTTCGAGTTGGTGGCACTCTGGAGTATGGCATTATGGCATTGGCATTGGCAGAAATGCAGTATGGCATTAGCAAATTATTCGCAATTGGCAATAATAGTGGCGCTGTCAGAATCAGAGAGAAAAGAAAAACTCCCGTTCAAATCTTTAAATCAATAATTTTCTAACCTCAAAATCCTCAAATCTATATGAACGACTTTAACGTAATTAAAGAAAATACATATACAAATTCCAGCATAGTCCTAGATTTCAAGAATGGAAGACAAATTGGATGGATTATCTGCAGTTGAAAGTAGACATCGCAAGGAAAAGAAGGAACTTCAGGCAAAAATTCAGGGTCTGAAAAAAGCAGCTAAAAATGATAAAACAAAAAAGAAGGAACTTATAGTAGAAATTGTCCGGTTGGAAACTGAATTAGAAATGAAACACAATGAAGAAATGGATGCGTACCGGCAAGATAGTACTCAGGCAGGATCTGATGAATCCGACGCGATGCATGCAAAATTATCAAAAGCTCAAAGAAGAAGAGACAAGAAATCTCAACACGAAAGAGAACGAGAGGAACAAATTAAACTCCAAGAGAAGGAAAACGTGAATGGACCTAGAAACAAGGAGTTGCAAGCTATTGCAGAAAAACTGAAATCCCTAAAGTTAAAGATTTCCGTCATTGCTTCAGACGGAGACTGTTTATACAAAGCCGTGTCTCACCAGCTCGCGACAAAGAAACAAATGGAGCTATCCGTGCCTGACCTAAGGGCGAAAGTCGCCACTTACATAAGGGATCACAAGGAAGACTTTATTCCATTTATGACCAACCCAAAAACTTGTGATATGCTTTCAGATTCTGAGTTTACAGAATATTGTGATAAAATAAAAAACACTAAGACGTGGGGTGGACAGTTGGAAATAAGAGCTTTGTCTACTTCCCTAAGATGCCCTATTACTGTGATACAAGCTACAGGCCCTAATTCTATTGAACAGGGTTCTGAGTTTGGTAGTCCATCATTGGTAATAACATATCATAGGCATATGTATAGTTTAGGTGAGCATTATAACTCAACAGTTGTTGATGAAAGTGATAAAGAAAATATTGTATAATATGCTGTAATCTTAGTTATTTATTTATTCATTCATAAACTAGGTAATAGTGATATATTTAAATAGGGCTCATATAAATTTACAGCCCATATTCGAAAATAGTTCATATACTATTAATCCTCGCACACCTTTGGGTAGACTGCACCACATTTTCCTAAACATCTTTCAATCATTATATGAAGAACAGAGATGTTGCATCCTGCTTGTAGTATTATGCTTTACAACTTTTACTAGTATATATATGTAAGACGAAAAGTAATGATAATAAAAGTTTTGGTTGCATTGCTTATTATGCCATAGCAGTGCACCCTAAGCTGATTTTATTGGAGAATATCAAGGTACCTAGTCCCATTTCCCTCTTCTCTTCTTTCCTTAGAATACCTATCAGGGACAAAATTGAGACTATATTATTTGCATATTGTACACAAATTATTGTTGCCTTTCCTCTTACATAGTAGTATTAATACTTACATTTTTAGTAAACGAAATATGCTTACTTTTTAAAATATTATTCTCAATGGTATGCTGATGTATGTAATTGGATAACTTATCTCAATAATAAAACATAACCAGCAAATATGCCTTTTTTTACATCTTTCATTGACCACAAGTCACCTCAAGTTAACAATCCGAAACCCTGCCCAAAAGCAGCCCTGAACCGTACCAAGAATGTTGCACAACAAATAACTACTAGGTATGTGTAAATATATTTTCAACAACATTGGATGAATAATTTATTGAAAAAAAATTTAGTACAATATAGCATGATTGTAAAAAGAAAGGAAGTGTGTTAATATTGTACTATGTTTTATATCAGTTATGCTCCATTAGAAACAGGGGTTTCAGATGGGGCATTCCCATCCTCAGCACTATGCTTGTTGGGATCATCAGGCTTCATAGCAGGGAACAGCAGAACTTCCTGTGAAATAATGATTTAGGTTAGTCATAAATGCTTCTTACTAATATTATAAATGTGAAAGTTTGTGACGATGGATGGATGGATGTTTGTAACTCTTTCAAGTGAAAATTACTGAATGAATTTTGGAATTGAAATAGCTTATACCCTGAATTAACACATAAGCTACTTTTTAAGTAAGATGTGCATGAAAAACTGCAAGGTGCAACTAGTAAGTTATACTTTAATGATTTGGTTTACCAAATCATTAAAGTACAACCAGCACAACACACAGTAACACTTATTAGTTTTAATGAATTTAGAGCAATGGTGGCTCAGAGGTAGTGGGGCCGGACGTCGGGATTACGGACCTGGGTTTGAATCCTAACAACATTGTTTGTATTGGGATGTGTTTGATGTGTGTGTGGTGCATTGATTTATGATAACTAAGGATTCCTAATTTGACCTCACACCTCCTAATATGAATGTGAGGCAAGAGTTTCACATACAAACTAGTCAATGTTACCTTGATGTTATTAGCGTTGGTGAGGAACATGGTGAGTCGATCCACGCCCAAGCCCCAGCCAGCAGTAGGAGGGAGCCCGTATTCGAGAGCAGTGCAGAATGCCTCGTCAGTGGGTGGTGTCTCGTCGTCGCCAGCTGCACGGTCCTTCGCCTGCTGCTCGAAGCGCTCACGCTGCGTCGCAGGATCATTTAACTCTGTGTACGCGTTGCACACTTCTTTCTTCATTACAAACAGCTCAAACCTGAAAATAATTAGAACATTTTGTTTGAACGTCATAATATTGTCTTGTAAGGAGCTTGTTGTATCCGCATTTCATTTAAATGTCATCATCATTAGCCTATTACATTCCCACTGAAGGGACTCAGGCCATCTCTCAATGAGAGAGAGTATATGTAGGGCCGTAATGTACCACGCTGACCCCGTGCGGGTTGGTAGATGTTGCATATTTTTGATTGTATTGTGGTTCTTGGACATGTATTGGTTGCAAATAAACATTATTTCTTCTCTTTTGCTGGTCAAGATAAGATTAAAGATTACCTCTCAGTCAGGCCTGGAATATCCCTGTGGTATTTGGACAGGGGACTCATGATTTGCGGATGGTCTAAGATGAAGGTAGGGTTGACGCATTTTTCCTCCAAGAATTCTCCCACCAGCTTATCCAGAAGCCTGGCCGTAGTTCTTGGTGGTGGGCACTCTACCTGTAAACAAATTATGCTATGAATAATGAGTATATTAGTGATTTGTGAAGCTTATTTATATACCATGCATGAAAAAATCTTACTGTAGTTATTTTATTGATATATATCTCATTTACCTCATGTTTCTCACATAACTTGCTAAGAAGCGCATTAGCTTCAGGGGTGTCCAGTTTATCTGCAGGGGGTAGTTTTACATTTAGAAGTTTTTCTAAAGTGGCAATCATGGGCACTCTTGCGAAGGGTGGTGTGAAATCTATTTCAACCTCTTCACCTTCAGGTCCGTCTGGTTGATATTTTACCTAAAAACGAAAACAGGGTGGAAGTTTTTATTTAACCACTAAATGACAAATCACATCATTTAACACACACAGGATGTAATAGCCTACCCAATACAAAACTACTAGATATGTATAGAAATTAAATCATTGTCTCAGGATGACGACCATAGTGCAGTGCAGTTTTCATTTGAAATTACTAGATACTATGGTTCTTACCACTGACAGGCTTATCTTGACCCTTGTACAGGTAAAAAAAAGTGACTCACCTTGTATGTTCCATGTATACTTTTTACCATACCCGATAGCATGGTTTCAGTGATCTGAATAAGGTCGTAGTAGTCTGCATAAGCCATGTAGAACTCACATGTTGTAAACTCAGGGTTATGCGTCAGGTCAATGCCTTCATTCCGGAACTGCCGTCCGATCTCATACACACGGTCCAAGCCACCGACAACAAGCATTTTGTGGTACAATTCTGGTGCTATTCTCATGAACAAATCCATGTTTAAGTCATTGTGGTGTGTAATGAAAGGTTTAGCGGTCGCTCCGCCGGGAATCATGTTCATCATTGGCGTTTCTATCTCTAAGAAGCCCATGTCATCCAGAAACCGTCTTACGTAAGCAATTATCTTTGCTCTTGTGTAGAAGGTTTGTCTTACCTGTAATATTATGAAATGTTTTTAGGTACTTGCATAAAGTCCTTATAGACACACAGGCCTACACATTTGACGCCTAATTTGTTATTTCAATCACTCTAGGTCAGTGTTTCCCAATTAGTAGTAGCCGTACCCCCAGGGGTACGTGAAGTTGCATCAAAAGGTATGTGCGGCTATCGGTAAAAACAAGAACAATGTCCAAAATATCATTTTACTAGCTGTGCCCCGCGGTTAAGTAGCCTATCTGTTAATCCAGGGTGTCAACTACCTGTATACCAAATTTCATCAAAATTGGTCCAGGCGTTTGAGCGTGAAGAAGTAACCAACATACACACACACTCACAAACTTTCGCATTGATAATATTAGTGTGATTGCTGCAATAAGGGGTACGCAGGTATGAGGTTTTTTTGAAGTGGTACGCAGCAAAAACTAATTGAGAACCACTGCTCTAGGTAATATTATAAATGTGAAAGCTTGGGCTTGGGTATGTTTATCAACTTACCCTATCGTTTAAAATGAGATCCAAATATCTCTTTCTAAACCTCGTTTCCTTATCCTTCAGTCCAAAGTGTAAATGTGGTAGCATGTGAAGACATGGCGACAGCAACTTAATACTTTTCGGTATAATCGAGAGCTCGCCTTTCTTGGTCTTACCCGGGTGTCCGATACACCCAATGATGTCTCCTCTTCTCAACTTGTCAGTGTCAACCATAAGCTTTTCTTCAGACTCATACAATTTAGCATTGGCCATAACCTGGAACATTTAATAATCATTGCTATCAATCTCTTAATTCACATTTCATTAAGTACTTCTAATTTGTTATTATTTCCCATTGCTGTATTTTTATATCAGTTAAACTTTGTCAAAATTGGATCAGTAGTTCAAGAGATAACCAATTACAAATTTACATAGAATTAATGTTACCCCTAGAATATTTTATGAATCATATTAAGTGTAGATTAAATAATCATTTAGTCAGTAAATGAAAATAAGATATTAATAGTTATAATAATTACACAATTTTACCTGAATTTTTACACCTTCAGCTCTTAGATCATAGAATATCAGTTTAGCCCCAGACTCTCTGATGGAATGGACTCTTCCAGCCAGAGAGAGGGTGATATTTTCCAATACTTCACCACTTGTCAGATGATTGTACTTCTCAATGAAGTCTGTCAACGATGTTGTGACAGTGAACTTGTGGGGGTATGGATGGTCATCCTTATCTCCAGCCTTGAGTGCAGTAACTGCTGCCGATCGGAGTTTGTAATACTCGTTCGGACTGATTTCTTCTTCAGTTACTTTAGGCAACGATTTCTTCGTTTCGGTAGCAGCTGGCTGTTGAGCGATCTTATCAGACTTCTCTTTCAACTTTTGCTCAGCTTTCATCCGCCGCTTTAGTTCACTATAACAAAGAGGGAAAGTAAAGATTAAATAAGTTTGTAAATCTATATAAATATAATAAATAAACCCACCCTCTGCTAACCGAACTGGAAGGCCTGTAGCATCTCTCGATGACCAGTTCCTTTCTAAAAGACAAGACAAGTGTCCTCGCAAGGAACATTTTGTTTTCACGCAGATACTTACTTTTTAGACAATTTTTCAGAAGCTTCTGCCATGACTTTAATACAATCAAGACAGAGTAATTAAATGTATGTACAATAACCTCAAAACTTAAAATTCTAAAAATATAAGAGCCGTGAGCCGTGGCCGTGGGGCGAGAGAGGACACGTTTAGCGTTTTGACTGAAGAAAGTGAAGAACAATGCGAATATGCGATACGAATCAGTCGAATTTACGAATTGCTTCTCGTTTCATTCGTTCGCAAATCGCATCGCATGACACAATATGTCACACGTGACATTTAAGACAGTGACAGCACGGCTGTTTTTTTTCTATTTGGCCGCTGGCCCACTGCACTGTAAGTAGCAAGCCAAAGTTATGTCAATCATACATATAGGCCGTTCTGTGGCGTAGATTCCGTAACCTTTGGTGTATTCTGCTCCCTTTTTTGTAAGTGCTTTACGCCACGCCGCGCCGTAGCCGTAAGACGTAACAAAAATGAATGCGCTAAGGCGCCTACAGATAAAAAACACGTAAACGTAAGTAATATTATATACAGATTATATACATAGCTCAATTACTTTATCTGTGAACAAAATTGACGGATGGGACGATAACATTTTCATTTTTCAGAAATCTATTGACATCACAGCTGTTCCTTTCGTGTGGTCTGCCTGCCTTGCTAGGGAAAATTTTAATAATTATTAAAAAAGTGAGTTTAATTTGTCGATTAATAGTGCATTTATGCTCAATTTAGGTAAAATAAAATAAATGATAGAATTTCCTTATAATCCAGTGCATAAAGCCAGGTTGGCAAACGATTTTGTTATTATGTCAAATATCGTTTCTCTTGCATTCGTGAATTTGTAGTGCAAGTGCATAGATTATTGTGTTCTAGTGATATGATGTTATGCATCTATTCGTATTGCAGGTACAATCTTATGTAGACACCATTACTCAGGTCATCTGTCCAGATTATTAAAATACTATGCCTCTGTTTGGTAAGTCTCAGAAGAGTCCGGCGGAGCTTGTGAGATCATTGAAAGATGCTGTTACAGCCTTAGAAAGGGGTGATAAGAAAGCTGAGAAAGCGCAAGAAGATGTTAGCAAAAATTTGGTAAGCAATTTTGATTGTTTTACCTCTTGCAAGGCTCTAATTCTGATGGCAAATAGTTGAATCCAATGCAATGTAAACTATCTTGTTGACAGGTGTTGATAAAGAACATGTTATATGGCACATCAGATGCAGAGCCACAGACGGACATCATAGTAGCACAGTTAGCTCAGGAACTATACAATACCAACCTATTGTTACTTTTGATACAGGTTAGTATGCATTGGTAATAAAATAACACTAATTTAATCAAGGTTAGAGAATATTGTTTAGCCTTTGTTAAGTACTCTATCGTGTTTCTCCTAGAAATCATTTAAAGCCATGCTTATCAAAAAAAATTTGTTTATTATTATCATGTAAAAATGCAATAAAAGAATTTGTTAAAGTTCTAACAAACTTGGTGAATAATAGAAAGTTATTCCATAGTTGCGTGTTCAATGAACAAGACATAGTTTTTCCTTTTCAAAATTGGATTAATTTATAATAGCACATTAATTGTAAAGTTGTTACTGAGTTTGGCCAATGATTCTTGTAGGTTTTTACATTGAACAAGGTAAGTTAATATCCTAATCAGGAAAAGAAATCTGTTGGGTTTAAAAGATAGTAATGTTTTTTATAATACCTTATTGTGCACTGAGATCATGCATATCCATTCACTTTGTTTCTTTATTTACTCATTTATTGCACACAGCTAACTATAATACATTGATCCCATTAGGGTATCACAAAAACAGTGTACACACACTTTTTATATATATATAGTATGCTAGTATGCTTTCAGACCTAATACATACAACCTATATGACCACAGAGTGATTCTTAAAAATTTCTTAGTGCACATCTACACCAACTCCAAATTTCATGCCTCTAGGATCAGCAGTCAATGCTGTGGTTAATGTCAGTGAATGAAACACAGGACTTTGAATTTTATATATCGAGATAGATTACCTTTACTTTCTCTCTCTTATATTATTTTAGAACTTAAACCGCATCGACTTTGAGGGTAAGAAGGATGTGGCACAGGTGTTCAATAATGTACTCAGACGTCAGATCGGTACCCGGTCCCCGACAGTCGAGTACATTTGTACAAAACCAGAGATACTGTTTACTTTGATGTCTGGGTATGTTTTTTTTTACTTATTTTCTTGATTATTTTAACAATGTGTATGTGTAAACACCTGGAACCGTTATCCCTTAGAAGAACAGTTCAGTTTTTAATTTAAAATGCTATGTGAGGTGACGTCAATCACAACTACACAACAAATACAGGGAGCATATAGTATTACAGGGAAACCTTATATTTTTTTACTGTAACTTTGTGTATTATTATTATGTTTCAGTTACGAGCACCAGGAGATAGCGTCCAACTGTGGCACTATGCTTCGAGAGTGTGCCAGATACGAGGCCTTGGCTAAGATAATGTTGTATTCAGATGATTTTTACAATTTCTTTCGTTACGTAGAAGTATCCACTTTTGATATTGCCTCAGATGCCTTTTCTACTTTTAAGGTTTGTATTACTAATTCTAAATACCTATTTGAAATCTTACTTATGTTAGAAATGCGAAAGATTGTGTGTGTGTTTGTGTTGCCAGCTTAGCTCTATAACAGTTGAATGGATCTTCATGAAGAAATTTGATTTATATTTCCTTTAAGTTCTTTATGAAAACTATTGGGTTCCGCCAGTATGAATAATATTTAATTTGTTACATTAATTACTGTAAATGTTAGAATAGATGTAAATAAAAATTAGATTTGTTTTGTTTTGTAACTAATGGCTAAACAAGCAATTTGCATGCTTGCCCATTACATTTCAAAGCTACCCTGAATTACAAGCTTTTACAGTTTACTCCGAGATGTCATCATTATCATCCCATCTGTACTATTTCCAGGAATTGCTAACAAGACACAAAATGTTGTGTGCCGAGTTTCTAGAAGCGAACTACGATAAGGTATTCAGCCACTACCAGAGGTTGTTGAACTCTGAGAACTACGTCACCCGACGGCAGAGCTTGAAGCTCCTTGGGGAACTGCTCCTGGACCGTCACAATTTCTCCATCATGACCCGCTATATCACCAACCCCGACAACCTGAAGCTTATGATGAACATGCTGAAAGAAAAGTCTCGTAATATACAGTTTGAAGCTTTCCACGTATTTAAGGTGAACATTTTCAGGCAGTTCTTGTTTTTATTGTATGCTTATATTTGACTACTATCTCATGATTATTACATTACAACTGCTGGGACACACTACACAGGCCTTTTCTCATAGAAATAGAAACGGCCATCAAACGAAAAACGTTTATATGGGAAAAAGGAAAGCGCTGTTTTTAGGGTTTTTCCGGCAATTATTCAAATTTTTCTCAACCTTTTAAACCTTCCATAGACCTCCACGAACATTTCAAGACCAAAATCAGCCAAATCGGTCCAGCCGTTCTCGAGTTTTAGCGAGACTAACATATTTGTTGTTATATTGCTATTGCAATTGATTTTTATATATATGGATAATAAACAAATGCTTATTGTGAAGATGTGAGGCTCATTTACGTATATATTCAACATGTTTCTTAAATTAATTTACAATAATTCTAATATTTTTCTGAGATCGTAAAGATTACCACAACATACTATAGGCTTAATAAACATTGTGATAAGAATCATTGTTTGTTTTTCAGGTGTTTGTAGCCAATCCAAATAAACCTAAACCAATACTGGACATCCTGCTAAGGAATCAAGACAAGCTGGTAGATTTCCTCACCAAGTTCCACACGGATCGCTCCGAAGACGAACAGTTCAACGACGAAAAAGCTTACCTCATAAAGCAAATCAAAGAACTCAAACCAGTAGAACACTAACATTTATTGCATTTCATCAAATCGCCACTTCCTCCTCAGAAAGAAGTTAGTTATAGATGCTACTATATTTAAATGCTTCTAAGTCACCCGAGGGTGTTCTGCGCCGCGAGCACACGAAGATTAGCATGGGAAAATGGCACCCCTATTCACAAAACGTTTGTAATCAAGTCACTTTTTGCACGGATTCAAAAACTTATCACCATCTCTCTTTCCTTGGAATGGTACAAGACTGTGACAAAGTGATTTGTCGGAATCGGAATGTCTGTGAATAGTGGTGCATAGCGGATTTTACATTCGGTCTGTGATGTGATGAGTCAGGGAAAGAATATTTTGCTACGAGCAAATTAACATTTTCAATAAAGAATCGTAGGAATTAGTGTTACTTATGGTTTGAATTTATATCATTTTGTAAGTTGTTGAAACCATTTTTAGTTTTTATGACGTGTTTAGTGACGGCTCCGGTGTCACAATCGAAATAATGTGACGCGATGATACGAGTTC
Source organism: Opisthograptis luteolata (assembly GCA_931315375.2). Lineage (NCBI taxonomy): Eukaryota > Metazoa > Arthropoda > Insecta > Lepidoptera > Geometridae > Opisthograptis > Opisthograptis luteolata. Next base: position 5,670,606 of record OV928034.1, read on the forward strand.
CCTTTGTTAGTCACAGCCTTTTGATATGATACCATTAAATGCAGGTACCTCGAGGTCTTTAAAAAGAGATTAAAATTTGTATAATGTATATATATAACAGTTAATTTTTCTAATCGAAATCAATATCTATACATATAATAAATCAGAACTATAAATTGTTGAAAGTGAAGGAAAGTATATTTTATATTCTATACTATTATGTATCAGTATTGATTTAAAGCATCTGGAAATGAATGAGTAGGTTATTTTATTATTCTCGATTTAATAATTATATTGTAATATTGATCTTTCAGTTTTTTATATGCTTAGTTCTTGATGGCACATTTGTATTAAATTAATATTTTTTACCCAACAAGGTAAAATCTAAATTGTCCAAATTGCTGTATCATATTTTATTTTATAATTTAAAATATGTTTTATTCAGTGTCATTAATGCAGATACATTCTATAGAAACGGAATAAATATGATATTTATATCATTATAATCTTTTATTGCACTCCACACACACCTCCTCCTCCTCTCCTTCTCCTTTGTTATCGATTCAGGGATGTTCAGTTAATACTGTCCACTATATCTGAAACAGCTTAGACCTATAACAAAATTAGAGTAAGCGACACCTCGAATCCGATACCATAATATGTCATCACTATTGCACACCAAAAGAAAACGACTAGATGAGAAATACATTCGATAAATATTTAGAGGCGATTTTATCGCTATGCAGTGATATCTAGCAACGTTGATTTAGCACCTAAGTGCTGTAAGAGCGACAAACTTTTTTTTATAACTTTTTTTATTAGCGCAAAATACATGTTTTTACTGCATACTTTTAGCTAGTAAAATATTAGAAATATGTACATACTATTAATAAAAATACTAAATATTTTCGTGATCTTTATTAGACAAGCATAATGTAATCAAAGGTGTATGAAACTAATTATATACAACATTGCAGGGCTTTCTTTTCATCCTCGACTATTTGAAGATAGCTTATATTTTTGTAAACAAATACATTTATAGTACTGACAATTTCAATTATTGAAATGATTTATAATTTTCTTTATGGAAACTGGTACTTACGGTATTACAAGCTCAACATCTCAAATACAATAAAACTGAGATACTGAAGTATTCTCTGCCTCCTAAAACTTTAATGTACTTTCCAACCTATCATTGATATTGAGAACTCAATAATATCCTTCCTCAAAAAAGATATTTTTTTACACACCCTCTTAAAATCAGTCTGAATTAAACACTGTGTATTTCCACTACATTTCATTATAAAAACAGTGATTAGCTTAAAGTAACTAAATTATAAATATATGCTTCTAACGAAAAATTATGGCCGTATGCTTTTGCCAAAAAACAAAATCAATTTGCATGGAAATAAAGTTTTATACAAATAACGTTATGTAAAGTTTCTCAAACGAAATGGAAGAACTAACATGTTTTGGACTCTAACATAATTTTTTTTATAAGCCTACTTCACACTTGGTAATAATTTTTATATAAATATTTAACCGTCAGGAACTATCATATCTTGGTTACTGCAGAGTATACTTTGTTGAAATGAAATATATTATAATATGAAATCGGTTTACAAATGAATACAAAATACATAATTATTCTTCTAAGTAATAACATAATATAGTAAAACATATATCCATGTGACATAACATAGGTTTTGATTACAAGTACATAATAAACATTTATACAGTTTCCAATCAATTAAATATCTAATGATGGTTGCACACAAGTATACAGTCATTATCTCAAGCGATATATGTATAATATTTACTACATATAACGTTAATAAGTATCTAATAATGTACTAAGCTTAATGTGTATTATTTAGCCAGATCACCTGTCATACTAAATATGATATTTTTTGAGTTTAGCAGTTTGCAATTTAGTTTAAATATGAAAAGGTATAAATCAAAGTAAATACTTTATATTCTAGTAGAAAGAAAGCTGAAAATATATTTTCGTCGTAATTACAATGGTCTAAATACGCGCTACGCATGATTCAATTTAAATGGAGATCGATAGTAAACTATAACTAAATTGATAACACATTGAGAGCCAGTTCCCAATCCAGGCGTAGCGTGGCGTGGCGTCACCTTCGACCCAATCCTCACTTAACATTAGGTGACATTTGGTCCAACGCTAAGTAAATAAAATCAAGCTAATAAAAGTGTTTTAAAAAAGATAAAATGGCAAGTAACACTATCAGAACGCTTTTTACACGCAAGAAATAGGACCCAATTATATAAGTCGATAGAAAAATGTGTTTTATCATTATGCCTACATTATTCTATAGCCAATAGGAGATTAACTGTTTGCCTCGTATCACGCCCCTACAGTGTTCATTTTGCTATATGTATTAGGAAAATGGAGATGGAAAGCATGTACTTGTGTCATTTTATTAATAATAAATACTCCATTGTTTGATGATTACATACAAAATACAATTTGCATTTCCCGAATGTGTCCAAAGCTAATTTCTGCATATGAGGCATGTTACCAACTTCTAATACTGAGGTCAAATTAAGTTTCATAGAAACAAGTCAATTTAGTTCCATGAAAACAAGTAAACACAACTGGTATTTGGCACTCACAATGAAGTTGACAAATCATCAATATTTTGTTATTTTATGCTTATTGTGGATATACAATCCAATTTTCTTTGCTGTAGACAACTCTTTATCCATCATTTTGTCTCGAGCTTTACACATTTTATGATAAAAAATCAACTTTTGTTAGTATTGCAATAACTACAGTGTGCGTGTCAAATAACACAAATGAATCGACCAATAAGACCCGAATCTTGCAGTGCGGCCGTTTCCTCCCGTAAAGAGCGAGTAAAGTTGTCATCTTTATTAAAACAAAATTACGCATTCAAAAATTAGAACTAACTCGACTATAATCAAGTTTGTAAAAACACTGATGTGCAGTGCGGTTAGAGAGATCATTTCGCTTGCATTGGTCTTTAAGGTATCTTTCTCGATATGTCAGCGCTTAGCTCATACATTAGTAAATGTGCTTAACTCATGATGATGAGTTGTCCAGTATTGTTCGCGTAGACAAGCCCCTGTCCCGGCTGTGGAGCCCAGCGCAAGCAGTTGAGGCTGGTAAAGCCATGCTCCCAGTGCTGCATCAACTCTTTGACGGGCGTTAGACCAGTGCGGCTTGAGTTCTCTGAAACAAACAAGTGTTTTACATAGTAATATTTATACAAAACTAGCAACAAAAGTTATCGCCTATTCATTATCAGGCTGTTGTTTTCAGTGTGAGGACGCATGTCTTCTCTTGTTCAATCAATTAATTAATCGATTAGTAAGAAGAATAAACTTGTCAATGTGATCGCGCCTAAAAAATTACCTGCTGGGCGTTTCTTGCCTGCTCTTTTGCTGGCGAAGCTAGTTTTAAGGTGACGTTTCAAAGTGATCACATATATTCTATTCAATATAGATATTTAAATGTTGACTCTGAGATTGATGAGATAGCCAACGTTCCACCGACCCGGCACGGCCCTGTTTAGGCGTGAGGCAAGCGGCTCAGTTGATCTCACCTAGCGGGTCCAGTTTGTAGATGAGCGCGATGATGTTGTTGCGAGAGTGCGGGGCGGAGGTGAAGCGGCGCGAGCCGAGCCCCACGGCCAGGTAGCGCGCGGTGGGCGAGAGGGCCACCGACACCGCGCTCTGCTCCAGCATGGCGGTGTGCAGGCACTGCCCTAGCCGATCCCACTCCAGCGAATACACCCCTAAAGGTAATAATAGCTGGGCATGATAATAGGTAAGGGCCCTTATTCCCGATAACCATCTAAGCACGCAACTCGGACACGTTGCGTTATGGGCTCCCAGACTAAACTGCGATGCGATGCGAATCAGAAAGCAAACAGTAACTATCTCTGTCACGCTCATAACCTTGGCCGCGTGCGACAGAGACAAAGAGAGTTTTCATGGTGCGTTTGTAGTGGAACGTCAAGCCGTGCGCTCATTCACAGACAAACGTGTGAATGTGATGTAAGTGCCAGCTTCAGATAACCGACAACCAACGTATGATAAATATAATATTTATGTGACATTCGCAAGTCACGACTAAAGAAAACATAATTCAGCCGTGATTTGATTCCGATTTACGTTGACTTCTACTTACCTAGCCAGCTGTTGGTATTCCTAAGCCGCGTTCCGGGCAGCAAAGCCACCAGAAACCTGCCGTCTTTTGATATATCGATGCTTGCGTCGTTATGGATTCTGCACCGCTGCACTACCACATTCTTGTTGCCTAGGATAGGACAATACAGCACTTATACCACATCTACTGTGCTTATACTATTAGCTAGTTGTCAAAATACATACAAATCTAATTCAGTTATTTCATATTAACGCGTTGTGTTATCGAAGTTCGGTGAAAACCAAGAAAAATTATACTCGTTGTGTGAATGGTAATAGATTAAAATAAAAACTAAGAATTTCTTGTCGGTTCGTTGCAGGAGTAGTTGCAAAAGGGCATACCATGTTTATGGTCCTACGTGAAACGCGTTATTTACACACAAGTTTTGTACAGTCAGAAGACTCACCGTCTGCAATTTCAGGCGATTTCCCCGTAGTGAAGTCCCAAGCCTGCACGCGGTTAGAAGGCGCGGGCAGGGACTCGGAAATGAGGTTAGCATCGAGGAGGCCCGCCATGCCGCCCATCCGGCGGCCGATACCGCCGCCGTTACCAACGCCACCACCGACGCCGCCCCCGCCTCCGCCACCGCCACCACCGCCGCCGCCTTCGCTATCATCTTCCATTACCATCGCGTTCTGAAATATCACTTTCACATCATGAATAGAGAACTACGTGGTATTAACCAGAGTCGAAAATATTAAGACTGGTTTTTGTCCGGCTACCAATCGCAGCCGATATCCGATGATCAGCGCGAAGATACGGAATGTAACAATTACATGCGCTCGTGACAACTATCCGACGAAAACCGGCCTTATGTTACGAGTCAATAAAGACCAGCACACGTAGCTACGATTACTACGCGTAGGACAGACCTCTTGCAGTTGCAGCAGCGTGTTTATTAAAGAGCTACTAAGATAAATTTGCGTGTTGCCACGCTTTGTAAAACGAGGATAGCTAGCTACGCTCTTAAGTGTATGTCAAAATGCTGTAATTGGGTAATTACCTGTGCGAGTATAATGGGCTGCAAATATTCATGTATCCGAGGAAGCCTTTGGGCCTGGTTCCCTTGCGCCTCCGAGGCTGCAGACGACAAGGTGCCGATCGGCATCAGTGGCACAGCGACATTGTTGATTACGGCGTGGAACTGTCCTATCTCACCAGACAGCTCACCATTCGGCGACAGCGGCATGTGAGGCCCATAACTGAGTATCGGCCTACTCCTGTTACTCTCTGCATTGTTTTGTGGCGAAGATCTATTTTCCTGCTGGTTCTCACTACTATTCGACTGCAATGCGAAAACGGATGACGGCGTGTACAAACGTATCGTCTGCAGACGCCTGAATCTATTCCTCGCAGCGTTCCTCAGTCTGATAGCTTGCATGTGTGCTATTCTTATTAAATTAACGCGATGATCGAATTCGCTCAATTCGCCTGCCGGCGTTTCTTGACTGAGACTTACTTGAGGCATCGCGTGTGACGGTCCTGCGACCGGTTCTTCGTTTTGTGGCGGACACACCCTTGGCGTTATGAATGCACTGCGACTCGGCAAACGACGTAATGCCGGTATTCTGTGAGTGGAAACGGGAGGAAATCGCCTTTTTGTGAAAGGATGGGCGGTAGGATTGGTCCTATGCAATGCTTTCTGCCGTCTACATTCTATGTAGAGCTCTCTCCTGTTTCGTGCTGTGGAGGAATTATTTCTATTAGCGGCTGCGATTTGAACCGCCAAGCGATGGCTCCACCTTTGACTAACGGAGCCGGGCGAAGCGGAAGTTGAATCATTCGTTTGTGTGTCCCGTTCCGTCACAGGTGACTGCGAAGTAGACGGTTGGTTAGTTTCGGGAGGTTTACTGAGGCTACTTTGTTCGCGCGACGCGTTTTCAGTCGGTTCATCACTTGGGGGGTTGATGCGAGGCGAAGCCGGATCATCCGGGCCATCCACGTTTACAGGACCGGTATGCTCCGCATTCTGGATGCGGACGACATCTATGGATTCCACGTTTTGGGTCGGAGGAGTCGCGCCAGACCGGGATGGATTGTTTCGGTTGGACATCATCATAAAGCATGACAGAGCCAATGCTTTTTTAAGAGCTTTTAACATGAGCATAATGACTTGGTTGAGGCCCCGCTCTCCGAGGCACATCATCATCATATTGAACATCACGGACAGCACTTGCATCGCTCTCATGCGGATTTCATGCCTTGTGGAGCTCATTTCGAATACTCGCGCAATGTCTCGGCGCGTGTGTCTTGGAACTAAGCGAGGTTGGTTCCGTCCCCTTCTCGCTCCGTCTCCCGGTTGCCATCTGTAGGCGGACTGCAACCGTCTTCTGAAGAACGAAGACGCTCGCGATGTCGGCGATACCCTCGAAGATCGGAGAATAGCCGGTCGAGTGAATGGCCTGTTTTCTGCGGGCGTGTTAGATTCAACTTCCGTAGTAGTCGTATTTGATGTGCTCGCACCTTCCGAGGTCGTTGCATTTTCTTGGGTATCTCTTTGGTTTTCCTCATTCCTGGAGGAACTTCTCGGGTTGCTACCCGTCTGGCGCGCTGCGATATCGTTCATTTTAGTCAGTAGCATGCATCTCTGCAGCAGAGACCTGGTGTAGTATCCAGGCGAATCTTGCCTCTCCGTTTCCCTCTGCAGCGCTAATATACGGCGACGCAAGTTTTCCCACATGGTGCGCAGCTGCCTCATTGTGAGACGCTCACCGCGTAGCCACGAGTGCGCCAGCTCCAGCGTTTGCTTCTGCAGCATGCTTACGCCACTCCTGACCCTCCTGTAAGCCTCCGCGGACGGCATCTCCGGACCTCTCGACCAAAATGTGTCTCTACTCGTCGATGGCACGTTCGGATCGAATTCCGAATCGGTCCGAGGACGCGGCTCCGAGGGCCCCGCGCCTGACGCGTTTTCTGTAGGGACGGGATCGTCAACCGCAGAGCTGCTCTGACTTCGTACGCGAAATCTGGCGTTCGATAGCACCGCGTCGTCCAGCTCGAAGACCATACGGTCGGTGGGCCCGTCCGAGCTGGGGCGGGGCACGTCCGAGGCTGAGCGGGGCACGTCCGAGGCCGGACCGGGCGCGTCCGAGGCTGGGCGCGGCGCGTCCGGCTCGCGGAATGCAGAATTGGGCGTGCGCAGGATGTCTGTGTGGTCGCTGTCCGAGTCGGACGTGGAGGCGAGTAGGTCGCGACGCAAATCGTCGGTGAACAGGCGCATGCGCGGGTGGCGACGCGCTGCACCGCGCTCGCCGCCCTCGGACCGGCCCGTCATCAGATTCATCGACATGTTAGTGATCAGATTCAGAAGCCTGGTTCCGGAATCCCTCAGGATATCCCTTATTAGATTAAGGCTCTCGTTTATCGTCTCCGCATCGACACCATCTGCCTCGAGGCTCATCTGTGTGAAGGCATTGGTGGTGGAAGGGCCGGAAGCCGCAGAGGAGGTGGATGGCACAGGCTCGTTCTGGGCCGCCGCAGGTGCGGCCAGCTGTAGAGATGGCGACACGGTACTCCCCGACGCCTGGGCGGCGGGCAAGTTCCGCCTGCGCAGAGTGAAGTGTCGCGCGAGGGCGGACTCGGACCTCGACGATGTGAATATGCTCGTGCGGGACGAGTGTAGGTCGGCTGAGGACTCCGACCGTTCCAGCATGAATCGCCTGTACCGAGGCGCGGAGGCTCCGGGACGCACCGTCGAGGCGCTGGACCGCGAGGAAAAAGGGTTCGGGAGCAGCCTCGTGCCCTCGCTTTGATCTACCGTCCGGAACGAACGTCCTGACTCGTTCAGGGGCTGAAACGCTGATGACCTCGATCCGAAAGGCGAACGTTCTTGAGACGGAGAATCCTGGGGTCTGCGAACAATACTATGTGTAATCCTACTCATATTATAAACATAAAAGTTTGTGAGTATGGATGGATGGATGGATGTACTACTGAACGGATCTGAATGAAATTTGGAATGGAGATAGCTTATATCCTGGATTAACACATAGGCCACTTTTTATCCCGGAAAAAGGTTCCTACGGGATAACGGGAAGACGCGGGTGAAACCGCAGGGGCGCAACTAGTTTTAAATAATTATTTAAATGTGGAAAACCTCTTAGTAGGTACAGTTCACATAGAGAGAAGGGGCTGCACCGCGCACCGCCTGCAAGCGTTCAAATGTGCATACCTCGGAACGTCGCTGTCGAACGATAACACATCCAGGTTTAAGAACCGACTGCTGGAAGATTCTCCATCGCCACTATCGCCCCCATCTTGCCGACGTGATGAACTCGGCGACGGATTTGCTTAAATATACAAACCGCTTTATCAATATAATTACTATGGCTAAACTAATTTAGGCGACATTTTAGATTACACGGTATATGTAAGTATCACTAAAGTGTAAAATAGGTATAAGCCCTGTCTGATTATAGCAATGGTCACACAGCACAAGGCGCGTACACGGACTTTTGATTTCAACAACCCTATTAATATTACGAAAGCGAAAGTTTGTGTAGGTATGACAGTTGTTATCATCCAACTCCGTAACGTCTAGGGTTACTAACAATGTTCATTTTAAACGTGCGGCTTAGAAACTTTGTATATCTTGCAAGTTCTATATAACATTTTTTTTTTAATGGATATGACGTACTGTTATCATTGTTAGATGCCGTCCTTGAAGGACGACGCGACGAGCGCCTCCTCCGGCCGATGTCTAGAGGGTATGACTCCATCGGGTCCGTTCCGCGGTCGATCTGCAAACACAACAGTTTTGTTTATTTCAGATTGCGAATTCATCGGTATTTACAGGATTATTTATTATTATATATCGCGCTAAACTCATCAAGCAAGTGTTTTATTTTAATAATTTAAGTTACAAATAAAGAGTTAAACAAATCAAACACTATACGAACTCAATAAACAAAATTAATAAAACTGTATCAATATTTTTGTACTGTGTAGCTCCCGTAAAATAAGCGCACTATAATAATCGATACTGCCCTATTTATTTGGTATTTGGCTACAAATAAAAAAAACAATTCTACACTAATAATGCTTTACCCAGCGACGATTCGATAAGCGTGCGATCATCCCCATTACTCATATTCAAAATTAAAACCCAATTTACGTACAGTATTTGGCGGTGGCGGTGTATTGGTGAGCCGGTGTCGTACCATGAACAGTCGCTGATAGTTTCTGACTAGGCTGTCATATCTTTGCACCAGGGTCTGGTACGAGTTGACTATCATGTCCTGTGCGAAGCCAGGGTTCTCGGGCGGGCGGCTGGAGCCTGAGGCGTCGTCGCCGTCTCCTCTTCCACCGCTGTCCCCGCCGCCACTGCCCCCGCCGCCACTGCCCCCACCACCACTGCCCCCGCCGCCACTGCCCCCACCGACGCCGCCTCCGCCGCTACTGCCCCCGCCTTCGCTGCCCCCGCTCCCTCCGCGGCTGTTGCCCCCAATTCCACCATTACCACCGCTCGGCGAAAGCCCGTTGCTGCTTGAACTCGACGTTGACAGTGGATTACTGTTGACGTTGGCCAGGCAAGCCCACAAGGATATGCCTGTTATGAGTTTGTAGCCCAGCGAATCGAATGCGACGAATCTGAAAATTTTATGTAGCAATTATTATTCATAGCTGTGTGGGAATGAACACTTTTTTTTGGTGCGCATTGTTGGAATGGCTGCATTGGCACTGAGGTGAGGTACACAAAGTGTATTGCCGCCTGGTATTTCTAAATAAGTGAATTAACAGTATTTGCAACTGCTACCTATTACATAATGAGACTAGCGTCACTAGCGTTTGACTACAATCAAGAAAGAAATATTTAGGAAAAAAATGAGTAATATGTGTTCAAATAACATGTTTATTTAATAAGACACAACAGGGGATCACTTTAAAATCAAATCATTGAGCAGCAGGCACACAACTGATTATAACTGACTGACTGACTGTGGAGTATAAAATTTGTTAAACACACCTTACTTTTTCATTAATATTGTTTGTAGAAACTTTGGTAAAGGGGGCTGGTTGACTCCAGTCCCAAAAGTACAGTTCATTGTATGTGGCGATGACCAGTAACTGTTCTCGTGGGTGGAAGGCAATTGAAGCGATCACAGTCTCATTACGTACATTCCACACTTCGCTGCCACCCTGTATAGGATAATTGGATACCAAAATACTAAAAATTAAAAATACACTTTATTTCTTTGTCTACAAGTACTAAAACCAGCCTGAAAGAGAAACAAGTTAGTTTCTTATTTTATGCATAAAACACAATACAAAATTCTAGTAAACAACATCAAATACATAGCAAAAACATATATTAATGATCAGCGCGGATTTGCCATCGCTCAAAACGGTGAAGGAAAACATCGTAAGGAAACCGGCATGTCCAAAAACTGCAACATTCAAGGGCATGCGACATCTACCAACCCGCACTAGGCCAGAGTGGTAGATTGTGGCCCATACTCTTTCTCTGAGAGAAGGCTAGAGTCCCAGCAGTGGGAACGTGAAAGGCTGATGATGATGATGATGATCAGCATTAAAGTATTTCTGAAATATTCTAGAATTGCTTGTACAATTAATGTAAACTTACACTTGCTATATCCCAGACTCTCACTTGTCCCCCGAGACACCCAGATCCGATAAGCTGAGTGTGTGAGGGATGAAAGGTAATGCACCATGGTGTGCGAGGGTGTCCCTTAAGAATTCTCACATGCTTGCCACTGGACAGCTCCGACACATAGACATTGTGGTTCCCATGAGTTGATGCTACTTTTGTTCTGAAAATAATTATTGAAGACAGAAAATTGATCACTTTCATTAAATATTAACACTATGTGGTGATGTTTCTAAAACCTTACCCATCAGGACTGAACACCATCAAAAATGTTGACCGTGGATAACCAGGCAAGTCACAGGACTGAAAACATTGAAATCAATTTAATCTACATCTACAGACATGTCTTTATCGATTGAGTCAGCTGTATTTAAATTCATGGCCTAAAATTTTATATTACTTTATTTATATTTACAACAAACTTTAGTTTTATTGCTTAAAATAACTGGACATGACCAAAGCTTTCGACCATGTGAATCATAAAACACTACTGCAAAAATTAGAGCTCTACGGTATACGAGGTACTGCACATGACCTAGTCGAATCCTACCTCGCAGATAGAAAGCAACGAACTGAAATAAAGAGACTAGATATTGACACAAGAATAGAGAAAAAATATTCTTCGGCTAGTAGGACTGTCAGGTATGGCGTACCGCAGGGGAGCATACTGGGACCTTTGCTTTTTATAATTTATATTAACGACCTTCCGAAAGCTCTTAACCACCCAATGGTCCTGTTTGCTGATGACAGTACTGCTATTTTTACGGATGATGGGAATCAGGGTCATGAAAATGATATCAACAATTCTCTCACTTCTATAATTGACTGGTTGGAAATAAACAATCTCAAAATGAACCTTGACAAAACGCATATAATGACATTCCAAAATAAAAATTCTAAATTTGAACAATTAAATATCAATTATAATGGCACACATATAAATCAAATTGAATGTACAAAATTTCTTGGTATTCACATTGATTCACTACTTTCATGGAAGCCCCACATTGACCATGTTTGTACTAAATTGAACCAATTTTCATATGCACTTTATAAATTAAGAAATCTTAGTGATCAGAGAACCCTCTTAACTGCATACCATGCCTATGTAGGATCTACGCTGAGATACGGAGTCTTATTTTGGGCAAATTCTACAAATAAAGAATTGGCTTTTAAGTCACAAAAAAAGTGCATTAGGTCTATGTGCAAACTGCGACAAACGGATTCTTGCAAACCACATTTTCGACAGCTGAACATATTAACCCTTCCTTCGATATATATTTACGAAGCTGCCCTGCTAGTGAGAAGAAATCTTGAAGAATATGAGACTTTCAATTCAAAAAGGCATAAAAACAGGCTTATAGGTCCTGTCTGTAAAACGACTATGTACAATAAAAGTATTCTTAATATGAGGGTTAAAATTTACAATAAACTACCCCAAAATATAAAAGAAGTTAACTCAATTCATATTTTTAAAAATAAATTAAAAGAGTTTCTTACCAATAAGGCATATTATACAATTAATGAATTTATTGAAGAATACGAATTGAAATAATATTAATATATGTAACTTTTCGAAATGATTAGAATGGATCGGTCCGCTCCTACATTGCTATACCCTATTCGGGTCCATATGTTCGCTAATCTTAACCACTAAGATCTCTTGTATACTAACATATGAATGCAATAAACAATTGAATTGAATTGAATTGAATTGAATTGAATAAATTATCATAATCAGCAGCAGATAGGGAAAGGCTGGTTAGTAAAAATAACACTTCCATAGATAGTGCATTTCTATTTCGCTAAGTGACATTTCCTTTGAGAATATGTTGTTATTGTGCTTTGTACATACCTACTATACTAAATAATGATCTCAGAACTTACTCTAATCTGCAAAGTTCTTTGCACTAGAATGTCCTCTGCAATGTTTTTAAAGACTTTCTTGTTGGCAGGGTAGTTGGGTGGGTCAGTGCCTCGTTCCCTCCACTGCCAGCTTCTAGAGACATTCCCCACAGCAGGTGTCTCGTCAACTGGCTCACTCTTGATGCCGAGCCATGAATCATTGTCACTTACTGGATACATTGTCCTGTATATATTTAAATAAGAATTCAAAATATACTAGTATGAAAAACATTCCTAGCACATTTTGAATTCTTATGAAGGCTAACTATTAGCAATGCGTGAAAATTAGTTTTAACATTTAAGTTGAATGTGTTATAACACTAATATCATACCACAATCTTCCACATTAAAAAAATCTTATTAGTTAAGAACAGGTTTTCGCTACAATTCCGTCTTTTTTGTCAATTAAACAGTCTAATATTTTATATACTTAGGTGATTCTAATAAGATTTTGTTTTCATTTAAACTTGAAATTTAATCATTGACATTTATTCATTATACTTAAGAATTTTATGCACTCTTATTGTTCTAGATTAAAATTGACATCTAATAATTATTAAAAACAATTACAATTGCAAAACAGTAAACAAATACATGTGCACTGATTAGGTTGCTAGCTAGTGAACTGATAAACATTTCCTGACATTGTGCTGTCATAAAAGTGTGTGTTATTCAACCAAATATCATCTGAACTTCAGAACAAATTTTAAATGAATAATCGGCCGAATTTAATATTCTTCAGAAGCCGATCCCACATTCAATGCATCACTAATCAATTATACTATAATTTTTTTTGTGTATTAGGTGCAAATGGCACTGACTTTGGCTGATAATGAAATCTGTTAGGTCAGCAACTACAAAAGAACTTGGATGATTTTTTCAGTCCTCGGACTTATTTATTATTAATGATTTAGTTTACATTTTAAAGAACAATGGCCAAGACGGACCTGGGCATGTATGCAAACAAGCTATGTATGAAAAAAATTGTAATTTTAGTCCTAACAAGATTATACAAACAATATTTCAAGGTGAGTTCAGAAAAAATGAAATTGATTTTTTCGATATTGATCTTCTCGAAGATCGATTCAGATCAGGCAACCCTAACTCTAACCTTTGTTTGCTTTTGCTACAATACTATTCTACTATTTTTGTTTGTACTCCTTTTTCTTTTTCTGAACCTGACTAAATTTCACACACCAAAAACTGTTATAGGCCGGTTGTATAACTTCAATAGACTATTCGTAATTTTTATACAAAATATATTGCGTTCAGGTCCAAGGCAGTATGAAAAGAGGCAGATGTTCTTTTGTAGGTCCATGAGGAAGACTTGGTTAAGTTGGCATAGACAACAGCATGTTTCACTTCTATTGAATGCTGAATATTCAACGCATAGCAAATTGACTACCAAACACTACACTATGCACATTCTTTTTCAATTTCAGTCAATTAAAACGCAAATTGTTTCTGGGAATGGCAAAATAGAAGAGAAGCTTGCTGAAGTGGCTATATCTACCAGCTAAAAAAGGTAATGATGAGCAAAATTATATTACCTTGCTTTACTAGGTTATTAAGGTATTGTATGGAAAGAAGTAGTTCTGAAAGAGAAAAATAAATATATATCACAGCATGTAAACTATGTTCATCGTATTCTGCAAGTACTTAGATAATAGGCAACATTGAAAATGGTCTTATGTAATATAGGTATTTCAAATTAACGAAGTAAGTATAACAAGATCAGTTAACAGAAGTCTTTTTAAAACTTTTGCTATGGGATACCCGCACGTACAACGATTTATATATTTATACCTAAAATGTACCTACGCGAATTGGCCGGGGGTAAGCCATATTGGAAAATACCTACAACATGTTTCAATGATTTACGATATTGACTAAAACATGATGTGATTTCATACAAATATAGAAAATACATTAGAACCACAACGAAAATACATCAAATTGCGTGAAAAATATACACAATCATCGGATGTAAGTTGTTTTGTGGTTGTTCTATAGAGAGATATTTTACCTTATTCATGATGTAAATCTTACACTATATTAAAGGCTATATATAACACTGCGTAGTTTTATTTAAAACCAATTCATATGCATATTATTTGAGATAAATTGATATCTGCGACTCAATAACTACACAAACAAGAAACAATAACCCAACAGCGCCAGCTGCGAACTGTCAAAATTTTATCAACAGATAAAAAAGCTTAATTGTGTTTGATTGTGTCACAGAATATAGTTGCCACCAACAGAAATGTGTGAGATTTTCTTTGGGCTTTTTTTCAATCATCATCGATCTGCAACATTGGCAATATAATGTGTAACTTTGTAAGTCTGCATCAACCTGTTCTTTCCTATATGGCATCAAGGGTCTGCATTACATGCACAAAGTTAAAGAATCTCGGAACAATGACAACATTATTCCGAGTAAAGAATGGATGCAAATGCAATGCATAAAACAGGTTTTTATGCATTACTTATAAGTTTAACGCAGAATTCTTTCTCCCTTTACGGTCGCAGAAATTATGTCATCTGTCATACCTTGACAGCCACCCAAAAATAGTACATAATTTAACCATCTGTTTTATTCTTTCATTCTTTCCTACTTCTATGCTACTTTGGAGTATCCCACCTTGGAGGGCAATGCAAAATGGTGACAGTTTGTAAGGTTGTCTGTCACTGATCACTAGTTCACTAGTACTAGTAGTCACTAGTAGTGAACTAGTGATCTGATGTGACACACAGGCCCACAGGCTAAGAATATTCCTTCGTCATTTATCAAACCATTCCCTCCATTCCGTACAATCTTCGGTCATCGGTGTAGTTTGAACATAATTATTTTGAAAATTTGAACCAAGAAGCTGCTCGAACAGTTCGAATCTTAGGTTCGAATAAATTAAAATACTTATTTATCAAACTGTAAACTTTGTCTGTCTTTTTGATAGAGCACGTCCCAACAAGCACAACACAGTGTGGTAATATAAAATTAGTTTATATTACCCAAAATAGATGGCGTTGTAATACTTGTATTATGCTTATAATCTACTACATCCATCAAACATTCTCACATACAGCCCCACAACAAAATACTAGCGGTCTATGCGGGAATTGCGGGAAGTTATATGTTATTAGTTATTTTAAGGAGTAGCTTGAGCTTATTTTCTATACTAATATTATAAAGAGGAAAGATTTGATTGTTTGTTTATTTGTTTGCATCGAATAGGCTCCGAAACTACAGAACCGATTTGAAAAATTCTTTCCCTGTTGGAAAGCTACACTATCTGTGACGGACATAGGCTATATTATATTTCCAAAAAAATTAGGGATCCGTAAGAAAATTGCTATTTTGTAACCCAACGTGTGAAATCGAAAACCTATTTTTGCGTGCGCTGCAAAAACTATTGACAATAGAACAAAATAATGTTTGACGGGTTTGTAGGTCCCATTAAATCTACAAAAAAGTCCGCAAAAGCATATGTCTAACTATTATAGTTATGCCACAATAAGTGATCTTTTATTTTAAAAAAATAATTTTAATGCCGCCGCTAGAAAAGGCTCTTTATTTGTATCTTGGTATTAATCCTTATCAAAATAAATTACTTTTTATTCAAAACTGCTTCAATACCTTTATATAACTTTTTGAATTATTCAATTCGGACATTCCATTCGAAAGATATCACGATATTAGAAAAAAACTGCGTGGTAGCCGCTCACCCTGCTCGGCAGTACCTTATGCAAGGTAGGCGTCACTGGGGCACGGGCCGTACGGGAGGAAAGGTTTACCTATGTGTTCATTTTGAAATTTTTGTTAATTACGCGTGCTAAGCCGGGGCGGTCCGCTAGTATTTTAGAAATTTGAACCATAAGGAAGGTTATAAGTAGGATAGGATACTATTTATCGCGAGTTCACGTGGGTGAAACCGCGGGGAACAGCTAGTTATAAATAATTATGGTATTACATAAATACATACCACACCAACCACACGAATATTACGAGTAGGTGGGTATATACCTATATGTAGGATAGGTACTTATTTAAAGAGATTATCCACCAATCTCACTGAGTAATTAATTTACGCGGAGTACCTAACTCAGATTTACGGCTAACAACCCGAATTATTCACATTTAGGTACGAGACCTCTTCGCTTAATTTGAAAATATTACGTGCCCCGCGACAGATGATTGTCCTATTTTTATTTTATGATTTTCTTGGAATGAGTAATATAATTACTTCACAATTCTTGAAGATGGATGCTGGCTTGTAATGAGATTTTGTGGATTATTAATTATGAACACGTACCATTTTACATTTATATCAATATATTTCTATTAGGCAATTATTCTGGAGAGACGACATTCTACTGACATCGTGACAGGTCGACTACGACCAAAGAGTCTACACTACCTTAACATCCCCTCTCAATATTAAATTACTTCACATTTAATATTGCACACAATCACAATAAAACTTATAACCCAACTTAAGTAACACATCATTGCTTCTATGTAATAAATAAAAAACAATACTTCAATGATTCACAACTCAAAATTAACATATCATAGAAGCTTAAACTTGTTTACAAAATAATTATGCTTTACAGTACACAGTGGCTTTGTAAGTATATCTGCCACATGTCGTTTGTCGTTTGTCGACACATAGGATATTGAAATTAACTTCCTAGTTACACAATCTTTTATGTAGTGAAATTTTATATCAATGTGTTTGGTGCGTTTGCTATTCTCGTTATTTTCGATCATTTTGATTGCACTTTGATTATCTACAAGTAGACGCGTTTCGCTGTTAATAAAATTGAAATTTGTTAATATACCTTTCAAGTATACGACCTCTGAAGCTGCCATTGCTGCTGCAACATACTCTGCCTCTGCTGACGATAATGCAACTGTTGTCTGCTTCTTTGAGAACCATGATACTAAATTATTACCATGAAATATAGCACATCCACTTACACTTTTCCTATCATCTTTGTCAGAACCCCAATCTGCGTCAGTATAAGCTAACAACTCCTTTGACTCCTTTCCATCTGACTTAGAGTAAGTAAGACATTTATGAATGGTCTGTTTTAAATACCTCAACACTCTCTTGCCTGCAATCCATAACGCATTTGTAGGTTTGTCTAAATACTTACTTAAAAAAGATGTAGCGTAAGTTATGTCCGGCCTTGAAATAGTAGAAATGTACGTAAGACATCCCACAAGTTCTCTGTAAGGTACATTTGTTATAATCTCCTCGTTTGTAACTATTTCTCGTTCCATAGGCGTCATGCATCCTTTGCAATCTGTCATCCCAAATCTTTCAAGAACTTTCTCAATCAATTTTTGTTGACTAATTTGCAACTTTCCTTCTTCTCTTGTTATTTCCAATCCTAGATATTCTTTTATCTCTCCTAGATCTCTCACTTTGAATTCTTCTTTTAGTTTTTCTAATATCTCTTTACTATGTCCCATTAACAATATATCATCAACCCATATTAACATCCAAACATTTTCTTTTCTGTATAAACAATAATCGTATTTTGATTGATGAAACCCTTGCTTCACTATAAAATTGTTAAATCTTTCATTCCAACACTTTGGAGCTTCTCGTAGTCCATATAACGCTTTGTTAAGTTTAAGTACTTTTCCTTCTTTAACTTTCACTCCTTCTGGTGGTTTTATGTATACCTCTTTATTTAAATAACCATTTAAGAATGCTGTTGGCACATCTAATGTTTTCACTGGTAAATCTTTTTGTACCGCTAGACTTAGCATCATTCTTATAGTTGATACTCTTGCTACTGGTGAGTAGACATTATAATTATTCTCTGTTTGAAAACCTTTAGCTACTAATCTCGCTTTCTTCCTTCCGTCTGGTTTAGTCTTAAATATCCATTTCGTGTCTATCGCCTTTTTGTTCGCTGGTAGATTTGCTTCCTCCCATGTTTGTAATTCTCTAAGTGAATTTATTTCATTTTCTATAGCATTTTCCCACTCTTCTCCTTTACATATCGCTTCTCTATACGTCGTGGGATCGGTTCCGCCGAATAAACAATAAGCTATATTAGCGTCGTAGAATCCGTCGTGACTTTCGTTCTCTATATCATAGTCTTGTAAATAGGTAGGCAATTTCTTACTTCTCTGTGGTCTTTGTGTTGACTGATGTTCTACTTCTCTTTCTATGTTTTCTCTTTCTGTGTCCTCTTCTCCTCTTTTTTCGTTAATATCGTCTTCTTCTTCATATTTGTAATACACTTCTGTGTTCACTTTTTCTTTTTCTTTATATTTTAGGTTGCTCTCGTCGAATTTCACATCACGTGAGATGATAATTTCATTCGTTTCCGGATTCCAGAGACGATATCCATTTTGAGCATAACCAATCATTCGCATTTCGAATGCTCTTCGTTCAAGCTTGTCTCCTCTTGGCATTTTGACAGCCCAAGCTTTGCTCCCAAAAATTCTCAATCTTGATAGATCTGTCTTACCTTCCATGATCTCCACTGGTGTTTTAAAATTTATTGAAGACGAAGGACATCTGTTTAATTGATACGTCGCACATGCTATCGCTTCACCCCATAATTGTTTTGGCAATCCAGTCTCAGCTAAAAGAGTCCTAGCCCTGTTGAACAATGTGCGGTTCATTCTTTCCGAAACCCCATTTTGTTGCGGAGAATAAGGTTGTGTGTATTGAATCACTATTCCCTTATCTTTGCAGAAATTTTCAAATATTTTATTTTTAAACTCTCTGCCATTGTCACACCTTATCCTTTTTACTGTAACATTTTTTCCAGTTTCTAACCGATTTATATAATTGACTAAGTTCGTCGTAGCTTCATTCTTATTTCTCATAAGATAAGTAACACAGAAATGACTGTAGTCATCTATGATGACTTGATAATAAAGCTCTCCATTAATACCTGGTGTTCTCATTGGTCCTGCTATGTCAGTGTGTAGCAACTCACCTACTTGTGTTGATCGTGGCCTCTTTGCTGGAACAAATGGAAGTCGGGTAGACTTACCTTCCATACATGGTCCGCATGGCTTGTCGCTGCACGGTAACTGCATCATGCGAAGACTCCGCCTGTTGAGATGGCCTAACCTCTTGTGCCAAATATTAATGTCATCTACTGCACTATTGCACGAAACATTATTTATGTTTATTTTGACTTTTAAAATAAATAAGTTCCCTGAACATTTAGCTGTCATAAAAGATTGTGTGTTACCTTTTACAATACGAACTTCTTCTTTACTAAAAATTACTTTATGTCCCGAATCTACTATTTTCTTTACAGACATAAGGTTGAATTTGATGTCTTTTGCTATCAAAGTCTTTAAATCAATTTTGTTGTCGTTATACCTCATTTCCAAAGAACCTTCTCGTTCTGCCGTAATATATTCACCATTAGCAATAAAAATCTTGATTGGTTTCTCCAGAGTTTTGACATTGGTCAGATATTTCTCATACCTCTCATTCATGATGTGGTGGGTACAGCCACTATCAATGACCCATTCTAAATCCACGTTCTCTCCGTATTGTTCGTTCACCTGTGTCGATACAAATGAATATTTGTTCTCTTCATTTCTCGCAACAAGATGTACTTCTTCTCTTGGACTTTGCCCTCTCGCTCGACCTCTGAATCCTCTTGAACCTCTGTGAGAACCTCTTACATGTCCTCTTCCACGTTTTGATCTACAAAACTTCGCTATGTGTCCCGGTTTGTTACAACGATAACATGTCAGGAAAGCAGTATCATTCGGATTGTTTCTTGTAATGTCAGCCTCTTTTTCCATAGCTTTCATTTCCTCGTCCAAAAGTCGTGCCTTCACAAAATCTAAATGTATTGCTGTTGTATCTGCATTACATTCTATTGCTGTTATTACTGTGTCGTACTTCGTATCTAGACCAGTTAGCAAGCATGCTATTTTGTCTTTCTCTTCCATTGCTTCTTGTATGCCTTCTAATTCCTGTATTATACAGTCAAACTTGAAAAAATAATCTTCTAATTTCTCCGTCGGTGACTGTTTTAGGCTTAGCAATTTCCGTCGCAGCTGTATTTTTGAAATCATGCTTTTTCGTTGAAATGTGCTTGTGAGCATTTCTATCATTCTTCTCGCCGTGTCACAATTCTTAATAATATTCAAATATCTGTCCGGTAGGCATTGTATTATTATGTTTTTGGCTTTTGCATTTGCCTCTTTATTTTCCTCTTTATGCAATGTGCATAATAATTGTTTCTCATCTAAAATACTCTTCACTCTGAATAACCAATTATTGAAATTATCGGCTTTCAGTAGCGGAAAATTTGACGTCGCCATATTTTTCAAATATTTTTCCTTACCGATTTTTTATCCGTGAAAATCCCATCTCATTTTTAACATCCGATATCGCCCATAACCTCTTGAAGATGGATGCTGGCTTGTAATGAGATTTTGTGGATTATTAATTATGAACACGTACCATTTTACATTTATATCAATATATTTCTATTAGGCAATTATTCTGGAGAGACGACATTCTACTGACATCGTGACAGGTCGACTACGACCAAAGAGTCTACACTACCTTAACAACAATAGTGAGCAAAATGCGAAAGTAACTCTGTGTGTCTGTCTGTCTTTCACGCCTAAACTGAACCGATTTAAATGAACTTTGGTACAAAGATAATCCAGAGTCTGAGAAAGGACATGACTAAGGTACTTTTTATCGTGATAAGCTGTAGCCCACGCGGTTGAAACTGCGGGGAACAGCTAGTAGGCTATGCTATGTATAACTTAAAAGGCACTGACAGCGCTTAGCTCTATTTTAAAATATATTTTCAATCCATCAGATGCTGTTTATTTCAGAATTTTTCGTCGCCATTTACCAGCTGGAAGGAAGTGGCGTTTCTTTAACGCGTCTCTCGCGGCGTCATCGTCGCCTCTCCCTTCTAAAAGGATTAGAATTAATTTTCTTACAGCCTTTAAGGTGGAGATTACAAGATAAATCGTTATGAATTGGGACACATTTTAACCGTTTTTTTCTTTAAATGTACCTAATGTGAAAATGATGTTTATGACAGAAAAAATAATTATATGCAAATCACCCCCATAGTGAGTTTTACAGCTTTTTTCTTATTCTATAAACATAAAGGACATATCACACACCAATAAATAAAAAAATACAACGATCTTATTTTTTTGCAAATATTGCCTTGATTATTTGAAGCGATTTTTGAACGTTTTCGTTACTACCAGATCTTCGGGGTGAGGCTACTGAGACCCGGGCCTTAAGGCAAACCTTTTAACTGATGCCTTAAAACCACTCGTTTGAAAGTTTCATACTGTCGTTGTAAAAAGTTTAATCTAGATTTAAATATAGTATCATCACTAAATAAGTAGTAGGTAACTTCAAACTTCAACTAACTACATAATTAGGTATCGCAAAAACAACACAACGGTTACAATAAAGCGTTATCTATCTATGTATCTATCGAAGAAAAATAGATAAGTAGGTACCTACCTACCTTCTACTAATTGAGCAGGTAGATACTTTCTAATACTACCATTGTCAATAACATTAGAATTAGGTTTTGAAACGGGATAATTACCCAGGTAAGTATTTGTTTTTTTAGGTACTTTCTATCTAACATAAAGTCAACGCTAAATTCAACAAATTGTTTATGCAGTAGTAGGTGTTGCAGTGCGCTAGTCAAATCTCCCGAAGGGCGGACAACCTTTGGTTATATGTATTTATATGCCCTTATTTCAAAGACCTTTGAACAGGAATTTATGCTTGCACATTAATAGTGATTAGCGAGCTGCACCCGGATCGAATCTCGCAGAATACTTCTTATACCGACCCCCTAGCTTAGCATGAGTAGGCACAATGCAACATAGCATAATAAGACATTCAGGGAAATGATAGTTACAACGATTAGCCTTAACAGGCCAATAATAATATACCTAATCTACTTATATCTGAAAACTGATAAAGGCCAACTGTACTCAATTTAAGTAATTCTAACTTTGTTAATTAAGGCTGTTTGTTTTCCAGAAGAGTAAAATAAAATAAATAAAATAACAAACTTTACTTCCTTAAAATATTATTATGATATCCTACTAATTAATATAAACATGAAAGTTTGTGAATATGGATGGATGGATGGATGGATGGATGGATGGATGGTTTGATAGATGGATGTTTGTTAGGTACTCTTTCACGTAAAAACTACTGAACGGATCTGAATGAAATTTGGAATGGTTACATAGCTTAACCCTGGATGAACGCATAGGCTACTTTTTATCCCAGAATAAGGTTCCTGCGGGATAACGGGAAGACGCGGGGCGCAAATAGTAAACTTATATATAAGTATGTATGTGATTAACCCTCACTGTGGATCGCCACAGCCACCGCATTGGTTTGACCATATCCTTACGCGTTACGCGAGGTGAGGTAGAAAATTATTCCTTCATTCCCACATTACACACGTATAAATCTCTCCCAGCGAACATACATTATGCTCTAAAGCGACAACCGACGCTGTAACGAGATTTTTTCTCAAAATTTGATTCTCGGAAATTTTGCGTGCGAAATAGATTATTTTTTTCAGATAAGACTCGTGATGCGTTTGCTCTGATTTAACGTCAACCTCGAACTAATTTAAATTTTTATTGCATTTGTGATTTATGATATAGATCATGAGTATAATGAGATACCTACTATACTCATGATTGTTGGCAACATAAACGGCAAGCGCATTATGTCATAAATAAATCATTGTGTCAACGCTTGATTTTATCATTTTGAAGGTTTAGACATCCTGTTCAATATAATATTTTCTTTTGCGACCGCTCGCTCCTATATTCCTAGTTTTGATATGGGTATGATCGAGGGCGATCAAGTGTGAAATAGCATCGCTGATCCTTCAGGTGGATATAGGTACCTACCTACATATATTGAAGTAAATAACTAGGTATCTGTTAGAAATAACACTAAAGCTAGAGAGCACTTTATTTACTTTATTTGAAGCAATGATTATATCTAGATACCGATATTTGAAACAGAAATATGCCTCTATCAATCAAACTGAAAATAGTAAGACTCGGCTATTCCTGCTATTCTACACAGCTTACAGTTTCCTCTGTCCAATTACACTCAGTTATTGTTGTAGTTTCCAATTCTCTAAATTTAGATGCAGCCTCCTTGTTCTACAAAAGCCTCCTCACCCCACTAAAATATTCATTCCACCCTGAAATAACTGTAACAGCAGATGTCGATGACGAAATATCCTTTGATTTGGAAAGTGGCTCAATCAGTCCAAGTTTTGTTCCTTAACGATTATTTCGGATTTGGCACATTTAGCATTTGCTGGTATTGAAATATTTTTAAGATGAAGACTCTCTATTACATAACTAGGTAGGTAGTTATGTACTTATATATTTTCTGAGGTAATTTTTAACGTTATTTTATTTGATATGTGGTTCATCTATACGTAAAAAACATAGTACTTACTAGTATTACTCCACTAGGTTTTAACTTTTACAACGAGATAATAAATAGAATTATGTGGATCAATAATAGCATATACCCTCCGCCGGCACCACTCTGCAGCTTATTGGCTTAATTCGTGTTCTGTAAACAACGTTTTGGCTAGTTTAATAAAAAAGGTTTGAATTGGAGAGAAGTTTTCACGTTAAAATAAAGTTAATTTGGAGCAAACGTTTCTTGTGTAGAAGAGATTGTAAAACCTCGTACCTAGTTATGGAATTATTACGAAACAACATTGCCTTCAGTTGTCTGTAAAATAAGCGAGTGATTAGCAAGTCCTATACATAGATACCTATCTACTTTTAGGTATATACAATTGGCACAATCATTTCTTTTTAATTTCTTTAGTCTTTCCCGAAATTATTGTTAGGCGACGGTCCCAAGACACAGATTAAAATGCATGGCCAACAATAGACTTTTCCAGATCAAACATTTTTGTTCTTTGTGTTTAAATATTAAACGACAGCGACGGGGTTGGGGACTTTCAATTTGTGATATTCTTTGCTCTCTCTTTGCTTTGTTCTTCGCTTACAGTCACTTGTTAATGAAGACAGACACGCTTCATAACTGCTGTTTGCTGAAATAAAATAAAAAGGGTCCAAAATAAGGTATTAATAATGTAATAACGTTATTTTGTATAGTAACAAAAGATGGCAAATAGCAAACTACCAATCGATTTCATAAGATCATAAACGGTAGCGGTTCCACTTAAGCCCTAATATCCTCACTTAGCATCAGGTGACTTGTGATCACATCCTCAAGTCACCTACCTGATGCTAAGAAGGGATGTGGTCGAAGGTGGCGCCACATTATGCGTGGACTGGGAACTGGCCTCTCAACTGTATTCGATACAAGTTGAGGGCTCAGACAGAGCGTTGTATGTGATAGTGTGGGCGTTATTTCGTTATTATTTATTGAGCTAAAAAGTAAAGAAGACAGCTAGAGTTTGTGACTTGTTTCTAAGTTAGCCGCCCTTACAATCCTCATGTCGTGATTTAGCTGTTTCACAGACCCGCCTGCTACAAACTAAGTATCAGAGTTTCAGGCCGTTACACAAACTTGTAATGGATATACAGGTCTCTCCGGGCATATTCAGCTAGATAAAGTAGGTGCGCGAAATCATATGGAATTGCCAAGTTCTGTACAGTATTAAATGTGTTTCTCGTATCAAAGAAAGTCTTAGTAATTAGTAGTAATTAGATATGTAGTATGTAAGCATTTAAGCACTACTAGGGTACACTATTTGTGTTAACACTATCCTAAGAAGCCTAGGACCATTCTATATTCAGTGCCTAGGCGATCGTAAATTCGTGCTCTACTTACAATACCTAATGTGAATCTAAGTAGGGGAATTAGGTGTTCCATTCCAGTTCGGATAATTACTTAATGTGATTATGGTTTGCATAATCTTTGACTAATGTACCTAACCGTCAAACTATTATTATGCTACTCACCCTTTTTAATGTTGTACCTAATCATATACCGTAGATTGCTTGCACCGAGTAGCTGGCAGTAGTTGCAAGAGAAGAGCCAAAGACCGGGCTCAGTAGCGTACCTTGGGAGAGGCCTAAGGCCAGCAGAGGACTGAAACAGGCTGATGATGATGAATTATATAGACCAGTTTGTTTAAGTGGCAGGAGTAAACTTCGAGTCTTCTAATAAAAAGTATTTTATTTTTTTATTTTATAATATGCGCGACTTTCAGTAGCGTCATAAAAATACTCCCCCAATTACTTTTTGTCCAGCATTTCACGTGGACGAGTAGAACAAACAATCAGAGCAGTACGATCTCGTTATTCCATCACCCGGTGGAAGCGAAAATTTAATTGGGCCATGCGATTTATTTGAAAATGTGATTCCACCTGTGCCCATTCACGTCACATGGAGCTCTGTTGATTTACTTACCTCGCGTCGAAAAATGTGAAATCTCGACCATTTTTACGAATTTAATACTTGCCTACGAACTTACTCACACTCATCATAATAAATACTCAATGCTTGCTCAAATTCCAGAATACGTAGTAGTCGCGATACCTATAATTTACTCACCTAAATATTGGTGTACCTAAGTAAAAACGTCCTAAACGAAAATCAACATGTATATGTAATACCTACGTAGTAGCTATAGAGCATCCGAACACCCAACCCATCAATCTTGGCTGATACTTTCGGTAAATGGATTGAAGCCGAGGTGAAGCGGAAATTGGCATCTGTCGTACAACTTGCTATACACAACTACCTATCCGTCGTGAATATTATCTATTGCAGTGCTACATCATAAGAGAAAAAGAGGTACAGTTGTATTATTTCACGAGCGCGAGTTGGTTTTAGTAGAAAAATAAAATACGAGGCCTTTTGGTTATTTTTGATTTACCTTCGGGACTACGGAACGATTGGTTTTCCGTTTTCGGAACATTATTGGTAGCTACAATAAAAATAATTAGGTGACTGCCTACGCCAAATCACAAAATATTGCGATATTGGTAGAAATTGAATTTGGAAGTCAATTTGTAAGTTTATCAACACACCACCTTCCTTAGCTCTAATTATGTTTAATTAAGCAGATTAACGTTATTAAAGGACACTTCGTTTATCAAAGTCATAAATGATTTAGTAAAAATACGTGAACCTTAGCATTAATTAAATATGACATAGAATATTCTGTTTTGGTGACTAGTGTAGTTTCTAGACTGCCTAAATACAAGACGATATTTTATTTACGATATTTTATTTCTGGCTTAGAATACTACTTGTAGGTAATCCCATTGCATGATCTTCTTAAACTAACGGAATTTCGAAAACGAACTACTAAAAACTTTTCCTATAACTAGCATTTCAATTTTCAGCCTAACGTTGGTATTTTAAAAATGTTCGATCATTTGCTTCCAGATAATAGGCGGCTGATGAACGTGTGAAATGATCCGCCTGAAAATGCCATATATTTCGGCGAAGGGTCAAAGAAAGGATAATGCGCGGCCGCCCGTCGGGTCAACTCGGGTCTGACGCAAATAGCTGCGACAGCAGGCATCCGCGTCATCATGGTAGGGGAGCCCATGATGCTAAATGTGGATTTACTCGAGCGTCGTAGAGACCTATTGGGATGCAAAGCTTAGATGATAAGAAGAAAAAAATGTTATATGATATATACCTTTACATCGGTGGGGGAAGCGGCTATAGATTTTTAAATATGTAAAAAAAAACTGTTGCATGGACATCCTCGAGCGCGTCAGATATTGATAGCATCAATGTCCTACGTATTTTTAATAATGTACGTATGTTAATCTGATCGTTTGCATGATGGGGGTGGTTGTATTAAAGGGTAGAAAATGAAAAAAAAAAAAAATTAATCGAGCGCGTCAGATTTTCTAAGGGAGTGTTAAGTGCACCAAAAAAAAGCTCTCATTCACTAATCTGACGATTTCGATGGGACGCAAACTCGCGGCCATTTTCATAATGTGCAAAAAAAATTCGCCATTTTGAAATACTCAAGCGCGTCAGATTAAGATATATATGGTTCATCTTTATGTTCTAAACGTACTGTCTCATAATCTGACGATTATCTAGAGGGATTTGCCTGATCTGACAAAAAAAAATTAGAAAAACGGTTCACCTTAAAGGCCATCCCTGCAACTTCCCGCTAATTCCATTCCTGGGTGCTTAAAATTGTACCTATGACATTTCTGAGCTCAAAATATAATTTATGTGATATTTTGAGCTCGCTGAGTTCAAAGAAATAATATTTCTATGCATTTGAGCTCTCCCAGCTCGAAAGTCTGATAGAAGTTTCATAGAACACGATTTTTGGAATTTTCAAACCGCAATAACTTTTGAATGCATCAACCAATTTTCACGCGGTTGGCGCAACTCGAAGCAGTTTTATCATCCTCTTAAGTAATTTTGCAATTTTAATTGATCGAGCCACAAATTTCGGAGTAATCCCGAAAAAACACTTTTTCGGGTTTCTTTCGTTCACGATATCTCTCGAACGAATCAACCGCTTTTGACCAGCTTGGTGGCGATCGACGTGGTTTTTCAAGCTCAAAGGCGGATTAGTTTTTGAAGTTGATCGATAAAGCCGGTTAAAAGTTATTCCAAAAAAACCACTTTCAAGCTCAGGAAATAGCATGCAAATAAATAAGTGTATGCTTTTTTAGTAGAATACAACATGTATTTATAAAAAAATTACTTAAAAAAAAGCTTAAAACAATTTAATGTTTAAGGAAATGTAGGCATCACGCAGCTGCACGCATTTAACTTTATCGACGAATTTTTGATATTTCGGCTTGCGGAAATCGTCAGATTATATATTTTTCATTATTCTTGAATTATTTCCTTCAAAATAAAAAAAAATTTAGCTACGCTCGAGAATGTCGAGATGACGTTTTTTTTTTACAACTTTGTTGCCCTCCCCTTTTTTTACGTCACTCTCAAATTGTCAGATTAGTGGAATATACACTTTTTAGGATGTAATTAACTCACCCTACCTTAATCTGACGCGCTCGAGAATTTCTGATGGTCAATTTTTTTTTACTAATCTGATCCTGTATCCTTCACGGGCGGCCTTATATATGGGCCTCATGTTTTGTGGAGGTACTTATCAATATGTGAGGTATCCTCCCTTATATTAATCTGACGCGCTCGAGTAAATCCCAAAATCCCCTCTTGGGCTCCCCTACTATCAGGAAGGGCTCCTCAATCAACGACTGAAAATAGCGCTAATGGATGGTGACTTTTATACTTTTTTATTTGTTTTTCACAAATTATTGCCACCAGAGAAAATTTGTGGTAAAAATAATTTGCTCTGCTTTTTTGTAGGTTGCTTTTTCAACCGTTGTCAAATCTATTTTTATGGGTTCACCATCCCTGTCCCCAGCAAAACCAATGTGTGTAGCATTTTCAGAAGTTTTTTCATGTATGCCAAGCCAATAAAATAACAAGCCAATAAAATAAGCTTACTGTATCTTTGTTTCCTTTTTGTTTTGTTTTTATTCACTTTTTTAAGTTCAAGAAGCATCTGTTTTATTATCCCATGATGTGTTTGTTAGTTGTACTTAATTTTCTACCATTGAAACAATAAACAGTGTCTAGTTGATATTTCTCACTTCGACCGAACTTGAGTAATAAATCTGAGTTTTGGTCTGGAGTACTGCCAACTTCAACCACTTCTAGACGGTGACACTCCGAACTTATTGTTCACAATGAAATATTAATATTGCCTTATTCTGTACCGAACTGTCTAGTACGGAGTGCACTTATTACGTTTGCATAACTTCATTTGTAGATAAAAATAAAAATTGCTTTATTTTGATTTGGAACTTGTTTTCAGCGTTTATTTTCAATTAGTCGCTGTAAAAGGGCCGATGGCGTGGAGGCGCTTTGCTGATTTCGTCGGAATTCCTATCGCCAGTGCAATCTGCTTGGCAAACTGGACGTCGGCGCCAGCAATCGCGTAATTTAATGAACACTTCCCTAATCGAGTGACGAGTGGCAGCCGCTCCGGAAAAATAACGTTCAAACTGGATTCCATGGCACTTATAGCTAGCTAGCTACGAGTTATCGGTAAAATGAAAATATATGAGAAGTATACCTATAGTAATATAATTTAAAATTTAAAATAGGCTGTACAACCATGTGATTATATAAAAACCTGCTAATCCTATTTATTTCATTCTTTATGGCCGGTTTCAATAAGCTATCTATCCTGGGTTTGCCCTAATAGAGATAGATATTTGACATTAGGTACTTCTATAGAGCTTGAGTCAAATTTCTATCTCCAGTAGGGCAAACCGTGGATAGATAAGTTATTGAAACCGGCCCTGAAGAATGAAATAAATAGGCCGTCAGTATACCTACTATGAGAGTACTATTGAACTTAATTTTAAAGCATTGTCTATACATCCTATTACAGGGGTAGATGTGTAGGCGTGTGATCAAAAAGTGTTTAAGAAATACATATTGTGATATACATAGATACTAGGTTGGTAAAGTAACCTTATCACAGTTACGCTAGAGGACTATGTATCACGCAACGTTAGTCGCAATACCTAGTAATACGTTCCTAAGCTGACACACGCTACCCCATTTTCCACGGCGCGCAGTGTAGACGTTTTTATCGTCTTACACACATGTATTCAAAGAAGAATATTAGCTACATATTTTGTAAGCAGGTCAGAGGGACGATTTATCATTGTGGAGATGACGTTTACGGCCGATACCAACTGATTTGTTCCAGATCAAATGCGAATCCGATATTTACGCAACGTAATCATACGGATACGGAAACGTTCACGTCATATTGTTATTCTTCAAGACTCTGAAACCGCACTGCGGTTAGGCTGGGCCGGTATGGGAACTATAATGTAGTTAAGTACATAAGCCAATGAGAATGATAATAATATTGTTATATTTGTTATGGTATGATCTTTATTGCTTTAAGTACTTTTGGTTCGTTTCAACGTCTTTGCGGAATATCTATTATAAGCAATATGCCTGCGTGGAAGTTGCATATTTTTCCGTACAATTAGCGACAGAAGTTGCTGATCAAACCCAGTTGGAACAGGTGTTTGACGTTTTAAAGTGATCAAACATAGGTAAATATTTTTTTATTTGATTTCATTTGTTTTGTAAGTCTTTGCATACCGGCAATAGTATTTCTTCTCTAACCACATCGTCACATAATACTCTGTCGAAAAGTAAAACTGTTATTAAATTACATTTCAAGTATATTATATTAAACTTTACCGAGTATTGGCCAAGTCCGTGTTAACTAGGTTGCAAACGCGTTGTAAAGCAGCTATGTTAAGACAATGCAGAAGACGGAAGACCTGCTTATCTCTGACAGACAGCTTGAACTGGCGCGAGGAGACGAGCACCTACCCTCTGATAACCTTGCTTACTGTACAATATTTACTGCTCAAGATTTATGACGAAGTCAGAATGGTCTGTTCAAAAATTCAACAGACACGGCAATTGATTAAAAATATTGCTATTACGGTAATTATCAGCATTGTTTTGTATCTAAGAACTTGCTATAAGTACATTCATTCAATTAACTTAGCGTATCTTATTAAGTAGGAAACTAAACTGTAGTTACTGCGAATTCAAATTCTGTTCGCAGAATTTTTGACATGGAGTTTTTATAATTACGAGTACAACACCGTATGCCAAACTGCCAACCGTATCAGCGGCTTATTCATTTTCTACTTACTGCGAGAAAAATTAAGGATTAAAATATATTTTAATCCAATTTAAGCTTCACTTTTGCAAATAGACGTTTACCGTTTATACGTATAACAATTTAAGGGGTTCAGTTTTGCTGTTTTCGGTCTAGATAATATAATTTGATCACGTCTTTCTTTTTGCCCATGAAATAAGACAGAATCGAGTTTCTCGATTGTTTTTACATGGCGGTGGTGAAAATTTAGAAATACATACCCGAAAAATTCCAATATTGATCAGATTTTTCATGGGTTATGTCGTCGGCGTCGTAATGGGAAATTATTCATTATTAGATATTAGGTAGGTACTTAATACTTTTTTTTTAGCAAATTCAGTAAGTTCGTAACATGTAATAATGTTAACTGAAAACGTGGGAATGTTTACATCTTAGTGTTCGTGTCCGTACGATAAATTATCTAAATACCTTAATAAAATTATATAACACTAGCTGTGCCCTGCGGTTTCAGCCGCCTGCAGCGCCATTTGCCAGGCTGATTTGTGAATCTAAACTAAACCATCCAGGGCGCCACCCAAACGCATACAAAACAATTCATTCAAAACGGTCCAGTCGTTTAGGAGGAGTTCAGTGACATACACACGTACAGTAGAATTATATATATGTATAATGTTAGATAAAAATAAGTAATCTGGAACGTGCAACTAAATAGGAGAAATAAACTACAGAACCTCACGAAATGCGTCCAATCCACTTTTCACCAGAAACGGAATATGTATGAGCGTTCGTAGAGCCAGTGACGCGGAATCGCACGCGTAGTTCAGTTTTTCATTTATTTTTTTCCTCGTCGTACGTTTCCCTGCTAATATGATCCTCTTCCGCCCAACGCACCTTGCGATCATCTAGTAGAGTAGGAAATGGATCCTATGTTACGCTATCATCATCTCTCTGCATTAATATGTTTCATCGGATTACGTAGACTGCTACGTCGTAGAGTCGTTGATATCGCGGGCTACAAACGACCCGTAAGCGAATACAAAATTGAGGTCTGCAAATATCAATTCATATTAGTCTTTTTTGTGAATAATTCTAGTATTATTTTATAAGAGATAGCGTCGGTCCATTTGTTTGGAAAGATTTATTTATTGCGAGTTATTTTTCTGCGGTACAGAGACTTATTCTTACCTACATAATAATATATTGTTATTGTTTAGTCTGTGCAAGAGAAACGAGTTCGCAAGTCAAAGCGCGCGTTGTTACAAATGTGATGTGATGTAAACGATTTAAATTGAGTCGAATTAGAAGAAGGTAGGGGCGTGTTTGCCGTCGCGTCGTTACGAATGTAGGCACATCGCGAGTCGTCTCGCGTCACCCCCAGTCTGTTATTGTCGCGAGCTTTCCAATTACACTGGAGACAGATATTTGCCCCGATGCCAGCTAAAGCCGAGCACACATGTGTTTTATCGTTATGGAATAGTTTCCACAACTATTTAACAGATTTATAACTAAACATCCCTTTTGATTGATGAGCCCGCACTCTCAGGTTCTTGTGTTCTCTTAGTTGTTATTAACTTGTTTTATTAAAGTTTTGTAGTCCTGTTCAGTTTTTTTTATTAAATACGTGATTTAGACATTTCTACGAGCACGTACCTATATGTGACCATGCACAACTAAAGCATGGAAACCAAAGGTTTTCAAATTTTCTTTTATTTCGTTATCACTTGTATATCCAGCCTTAACCCCTGTTATTCTGAAAAGGGCTGCAAGGGTTCTCTAAATAAAAGCGCGAGCATCAGCAGCGCTGTCTACATAAAACAATAAATCCTTAAATATAAATCCTCTGTTTTATTATTTTCTCCACTCACTCTTTTCTTTTCGTATCTGTTGTAGGTGTGTATCTATTTTATTATTTGCTCCAGTTTCTTGAAGACAAAGGTAATATTAAAGCGGTGTGTTATGTTCTCAGAACAAAATATTTCATTATAACTATTGCTTAGTGCACCGGAAATCCTTTCGATAGAACAGCTTACTGAAGTTAGGGCAACTCTCCGGTTCGAGTCGTCTGACAGTTCTGAGATATACAATATCATCCATGGACAAGTTCCAGACAATGGCAATATAACGATGATTGATTATTTATATTTAGATCTCTAGCATGTTTTGGAAGCTACTATTTGTGCAATGTCAATGATGAAGTGTGTAATTACTTTGGTATTTGATAATGTTAGGGCGTAAACCAAATCAAACCTTTATTAATTTTTTGTGCAAATAAACATTAGCATATTCAAATTAGTGTGGACAGGTTATTTTAGGTGTGATACAAATGTCGTAGAATTTTCACAACCAAAAATTATGCAGATGGAGAAAACAGAGGTGTAGACTGTAGAACCATTTTTAAAGGTACTATCTACAGCCAATACTGTTTCAATATCCATCCAATATGCATCCTCTATCCCTCGACTAATTTGCACACCAGTAGGCATGGGTAAAGCGTGATTGGTAAAGAAAATTGGAAAAAAATGTAATTAACAAAAATCATGTATTTATGTTTATTCATGTTTTTGGCAAATAAAAATTATCTTATTTTACCTACCCTGCTCTACTTTGTTTTGAACCTGATGAAACATTCCAGACAATGGTAATTTAGTTTTAATCAGGTATTTCTAGACCTAATTATAAACGTTTAAACTGTAAACCACCTAGCTTTATTTAGGTATGTCTCAAAGCCAAAAAAAAATTAAGAAATTTCCAAAGATATTATTACAGAATAATGGAATTATAGTCAGTAAGTAATCCGACTTGGAAAATTCCTTTAATTACACTGTTCGAACTCAATCTACGTCTGACCTAAATCTGCATTTGAATGAGAGCCGGGGCTCAAGTGTTACGACAAGTTTTAGCACAATCGCAGCTCGATCTTAATAATTTCAATTTCGCGCTTGGAATATAAACAGACCTGCAGAAGGATTAGAGTGGTGATTTGACAAAGTTTTAGCCACTTCGCTTCACAACCAAGCCGTCTCGGCGGAACTATTCATCGAAGTGCAGGCGGATGATACCCTCCAACTATTCAATCTTATAATTGAACCTGAGATCGATATTACATTGTGAACTGAGTCAAATAGATGTTTCATTGCGGAGCTATAAACTTTTGTTTTCATAGCCTGACCTACTTCAGCCATCCTGTTAGAGCGAGCGAGACGAACAAACATTGCAAACAAGAAGTTATTTTTACGCAGCATTTCACAACCAATAGAAAGTTTTACGTTGGATATGACACAATCTTGAATAGCCAATAATGCATTCCGATCCCCAATCTATCTCATCCGACTCATAAAACTTTCCGAGGAGCCAGATAGAGAAGATATGACTTTATTCAAGTTTTCTTGGAATAGACATGAGTCGTGTTCCAATTTCATCATCCGCAACTCTGATCAACTAAGGAACTTACTTTTAACTTCGTCTTCTACAAGCTCTATTTTATTTAAGTTCAGCTAAGCTAAGATCCGTGTTTCATCCTGGATTTTTGCGGTAGTATTTTTAATTCAATAAGACTGGGGATAGCTCGCTCGTTAGAGCCTTCACCCATCTCGTTAACCTTATTACCGAGTGTAGAGTCCTGCGTGAAACATTCTAGCCGAGCCAAAAGACGACATATCTACTATAAGCCTTAAGCCCACATTTCTGTACGAATGAACACCGACCTAGATTAAAAGATTAAAAAAAGCATTGCAACTGGTAAGTGAAAATGACTGCGTAATGTTAAAAAAAAGTCTATGTACTAGAAAACTAGGCAGTGGCAAGTCTGAGCTGAGTCTGAGTATTCAAAGCGTATTGAATACTCAGACTCATATTAATACGTATATTTTTCACTTAAAGTGAAAAATATACTTCTGAAAACCGATCTCTTGGTCTTTGTCGGACGTCCCTGCGAACGTACGTTTGTTAGTTTATCTGCAGTTTTAAGGCTTTTCAGATATCGGTGATCACATGGTACAGCAAGGATGTGCCGGTGGCTGGGTGTGGGTCGCAATTCGCTTTACATGTCAATGCTATGAGTGAGTATTAAATTTATCATATCCTTTTAATACATATTATATTAATTATAAATGCGAAAGTTCGTGTGTGAATGTTTGTTACACTACTAAACCGATTTTGATGAAATTTGGAATGGAGATAGCTTATACCCTGGATTAACATAAGCTACTTTTTATCCCGGAAAAAGGTTCCTGCGGGATAACGAGAAGACCCGGGTGAAACCACGGGGCGCAACTAGTAAAGAATAAAGGCTCATTCTCAATCTAATGTAAAGCAACTATGTGCCAAGTCATCCCAAAATATTTGATCGAAATGAACCCCTTCGACATGATTACGTAGAAATTTTCAACCTCACATTTTCATATTGTCCTATGTTAACGAAAGCTATAATAGTGGATCGTACAAAGAAATGTGTAAGAACTTCATTGAAATGAACATTGCATAATTATATCAATTATATCCGCCCCATTTTGCTTTTGTTCGCCTAATTTGTCAGTTTCTACAAATCATCTCTGATGAGAAGATAGCGTGTCCTATAATTCAGTCTCGCAATTCATCATGAAATTATAACAGTACTACAGTAATGTAGTCTAAATGCGGTAGTTTGTTTATACTCCACTTGCCACTTGCCTCTCTACTATGTACTGAAAATGCAATTAGCGTGTCTGATCGTGTGTTTAAAGAATATTTAATTAACAAACGATTAGCTGCAGTCCGCAGTTATCGCGTGATCTATCCCGCAGGAATCATTTTCTTTCTTCTGTGAGATAAAAAACGGGAGGCGGAAATGGCACGTACAACTGTCAGCTATGCTTTTTTTTTGTTATGTCGTCACACGATTAGTGTATGTGCCAGTATCAAGAATAAAATATTTCAAACTCAGACGGCCTTATTACAAAAAACTAAATAAACCTTGGTTTAAACCTGGCCTAACAAGTCCAGGCTTATCTGCAGAACCATGGTCTAAATTTATCCGTATTACAAAACCTAAATAAACCGTGGTCTTCATAGTATCGACATTTGAACCATGGTCTATAAATCAACCACAGATTGATGCAAAATTTTATTCGTTCACCATGATATCGTTCTTTTGCAACGTTCCGTATGCACAGAATAGAAACCTTTTTTAATACGCTAATTATTATTATGATGCTCAAGAGTGTTAAAAATATTTGTAATTTGTTATTTTGCATGGAACACAGTTTTTTGTTCAGGTTTAAAGCACATTGCCTGCCGTATTAATAAGGTACTAATAATAGATCTGAGTACCTACGTGTAACGAAACGTAACATTCTCGAGCGATGAAACCTTAGTCAATCTCTACTAGGTATTCCCTACTACTATTATTATAATTGCGAAAGTAGTCGCTTTCACGTCTAAACTACTGAACCGATTTAAATGAAATTTGGTACGGAGATAGTTGGAACCCTGAGGAAGGACATAGAATACTTTTTATTGCGATAAACTGTAGCCCACGCGTGTGAAACCGCGGGGAACAGCTAGTAATAAATGAAACCATTATTAGCTAAACCAAATTTTATGTTATAGGATATTACTACGAGAGATGATTGCACATTCACGCCACATAATCGAGGACAAAAGCACGAAAGCATTCTCCAATATTATAAAGGCTCAATAGTGGAAGAATAAGCATAGCAAAGAATGGGTTAACAAATAAAAAATAGGTTTAAAATATATTATTTTAATCAAGTGTCTTTCAATAAACTGCCTTCTTCTAACATTTCCACGTAGGTACATTGTTTTCCACTGATAAAACTAGCTTCAGATTTCTTAATTTTCATCAAGCCTACTATGAAACACATCTTCGTAATGCACAAACCACTTGTATTTCTGGAGACACAAGGCATCATAAAGCATCTCTAGCTAGATCTTCTCTTAATAAGTCCACTATTTTCATCGCATAACGTGTATTAAACCTATATTTTCGCCTAAAATTTTCATTGAATAATTCCATGAAGAGATTGATTAGATCACGATTTATGTGTTGTCGTGGCGTTCGCAACAACTCAGCAGCTTCAATATCTTCAATGTCACTTAAATCGATCATTTTAATATCCATTTTCGGTTTAAACAACACAACACAATAAAAAAGATGCTCTAACCTAAAAGACAGAACTTTGACAGAGGCGACTTAGACCATGGTTTTATCGCTTAAACTAGGGGCCGTCGAGGTTTAGCGTTAAACCATGACTTGGTCTATGGTTTTTCAAAAAACCACGTTTTGTAATATCATTTTTGTCTAAACCCTGGTTTAATAGAGGTTTAAACCAGGGATTTTAGTTAGACCACGTTTTGTAATAAGGCCGAGAGAGTTGAATAAAGTATAAATTAATGATGATGATGGGATGAGGATAGTGTTTAAGTAAAGTAGTGGCGCTTTACTTTAACTTTACACTGACTTTTTAGGAGCAACTAGAAAAGTATCTTTCACAACTTTATTTCAATTTCCCACACTCGTACACATTAACGAACACATAGTGGTTAATAATATAATCCACCAATATTACACATTATCACTCGAAGAAACACAAGTTTTGGAAATAAAAACAAAATTTTCATGTTGACAATTCAATTGCCGCCAAAAAAGTCCAGCTATACCTACATGCCCGACTTTGACTCTAGTACAGTCAGCGACAAAAGTTGCTGAACAATAACACATATTCCGATTATATTTATCTTTATCATTTTAAACACCAACCTTTGATCGAATCATCAATTTACATTAGATGTGTTGTACTGTGCTCAAACGATACCTCGTATGTAAAAAAAAAACCCAGTTATTACTGATCTAATACGCATTTGGAAAATCGGGTATTTTCGTTACTTTTGTCACAGACTGTACACCGTAAAGGTAGGTATTATAAACGAAGTTGATAGATTAGGCTGTTCGGCGACATAATGTGATGTCAAAGCAGAATATGATGGTGATAATTTAGGTAACCCCCCCGAGGATCATCCGGGATAAGCGGGCCCGATAAATCTGTACGAAACGTTTTATTGTTTACTCAGCTTCGATATAATATTTTATTTGACGCTAAATAAATATCTACCATAAATATATCAACAAGAACATTCCATTTGATGACATTATCGGCTTGGTTATGGAATACCGATCTATCGAACACGGTTTCATAAGTGTTTGAAAAGAGTCGCCGCGGCGGTATAATTTTTGAAAACCTTACGTCTTAAATAATATGACATTGAATAAAACTTAGTTTGTCAACATAACATAGTTGCAATACACATTATCTTGTCATTTCATATTCCCAACTAACTTGTCGTACTAGTAGTTACCTATTGTACCAGACTTCAATTTATAAAACCACATATTACCTACACAGTAATATTGTACCTAAAAACTAGTAGAGTTATTGAGATAGCTCCATTTATAAACCATCGTAACGGAGGATAGGTCTGTTTGGTATTATTATTCAAGGGGAAGTCAGATAATAAACTTTAAACGTATTATAAACATGAATATGAAAGTGGGCATGGAATGGAACTGAAAGCTGTACTTAATGCATTTCACTGCGTAATGCTATATTCTGTGGTGGTAATAACGTAGTAATAACGTAGGGAGTTCTGTATAAAACTCCCTAGAGACATCACATTCACCTCTTTCAATGAATTTCCAAAGGGATTGGAAGGTATATACGCGGTAGAAGTAGAGCTAGAGCCTGTCAAATTACGTCTGAGTATTTTGACTCTATTATTTTTGTGACAGACGAGCGAAAGTTTCTATATGAATATGGTTTGCTTTCACGTCAGCAAAGTAGGTTAAAAAAAAGCTTTCATCAAATGTTATGTCCATATCAAAAGGCCTACACAATTATTATTACGGCTTAAGACTTTTTTTTAGACATATAAAAATTATAAAATCAAACCTAAATGAGGTTCTAGCTAAAAAGTCTCATAATTGCAAGGATGACATAAAATATAGGTACCTACAGTCAAACCTACGTAAATAGTATGTGAACCTATATATAGGGGTATCAAATCAAATCCCTTATCCGCCCTGCCGCAGGCGGGTCGTTAGTGTCTAACTTATTTTTACCTGACGGCGACGAACGTTGACGGTTAGTTGCATCAGATATAAAAAGGTGCCACACGATATTTTATCCTCAATACAACACGACACAAGTAGCCGTGAGCTTGCCAGGTGCTTGGTTTATTTATTACCGAACTGTTCGGTATTTCGGCCCAGTGTTCATTTTCAGTGTTCAGTATTACAAAATTACCGAAATGTGAGTAGTTCGTAATTTTTTAATAAAGTTCATTAATAACAACACAATATTATCTATGAAAAATCAAAGTGTTGACAGACTGTTTGAGTCGCATATCATACGATCTCGCAAATATTAGGCTAAAATAAAAACTGCAACAATATCTAAGGGATTCCCGTAAAAATACAAACAGACACAGGCTTCAAACATATAACACCCATTTTTTTGATAATAAAAAAACCCTTAACCATAAATCAATGTTCGGTAATTTTGTCAATTTATCTGGCAACCCTGGGCGTAAGTGTACGAATGTAGGGCACGGTCAGTCATGTCCAACGCAATCACACGCTTGTTTCACCTTCAACTTCGTGATTCGATCAAAAACAGTGAGTTCTTGTGGTTCATTGATTATCAAATTTCTATACTCTTATTCCAAATTATACCATAAAATTTATCGATTATTCTAAATCACATCCAAAATTATCCTTTCTCCAAGTAGGTACAATAGCACCTGCAAGCACAAAAATTTAATACGACAAGTGTGCGCGCTTTTTCATAGTAGTACCTAACTGTTTTGCGTTGATTATCCTCCTGCCATCTGCATATCTGAATACACCTAATAGATGAAATTGGCTGCAATAAGACTCTGCAAATGACAGATTTATAGTTTACTCACATAGAAGACAACGCTTCCTTCTATTTAAAAATGTTAGGATTAAGTCGTGTTCGTGTTAACGACACCCTTCGGTGGTGCGCTGTTTGTAGGCAGTTTATATAATCTCTATTGTTGATTTTATGGCGAATATACGCCGTTAGTTCCGTGGATCGCGTTAAATAATGTATGGTAGCGGGTAGGCGCTGAAGCACGCTGAAGGTTGTAGACGAACGGTTCCCGCCCTACGGGGTCATCGACCTCGCACCGTGGCGGCCGCCCTCCGTCCCACATTTTTCTTTTCGGACAGTGTACGGCTGGCGGGTTCTCTTCGCGAAATGTGCTGCGTCGTCGTCTTGCTGAATATGCGAGTGCGACTATTGTTCCGCTTTTGCAATTTCACGTGTAATCTCGTCCTGTCCGTGTGTTGTATTGTAAAACTGGTGAGGAATGGTTACGAGGACTCCTAACAACAAAAAATCTTTTTTGTATGTAAAAATAAAGAATTTATGTGAATTCTGAATAGTTTCGTCCTTGAAATAAAGTGTCTTTGTTATCACTTTATTATTAAAAAATAAACGTCATGTCTGAGTCTTTTCATTACATTAAAAGTACAACAGCTTAGTTTCGAATTCTCTTGTAACATTCAATTAAATTAAAACTTTCACAATTGTACGAGCTAGTTGAAAAGGTCACACTTCTCGGAATTGTCCGGTACCTACCGTTGCAAGCGATAGTGACCGAGCAAAGTTCATTATTCACTCTTTACACAAAGACTGCGATTTTCTCTTGAATAATACATAGTTTCCAAGTAAGAAGAATTTTCGTCGAGCTAGATTTTTTTTATATATGTGAGGAGGTAATTTATGTAATATCTTCTCATTTTGTGGGATGATGGCTAGCGAAAGGGATGTGATTTCATAAAGGAAAGACGAATGAAGGAGTCTCATTTACGAGGTATTCAGTGGATAACGAGAGAGGGTGTGATACGCAGTTTTGAGTTCAAAGGAACTACCTTGGTAACTAGGTACCTACATATTTTGCGTGCGGGAACGTGCATTTGTTGCGACTTTGTGAGCAGACAATTTATGTAACGAAGCTTCTCGCGAAGGTTGATACCGCGGAATACGATAAAAAACAAACTCTTCAACAAACGAGATCGTCATTCCCATTATACATACATAACTAGCTGTTGCCCGATATTTTACTTGCGTGGACTATAGTTTATCGCAATAGAAAGTATCCTATGTCCTTCCCCATTGTCCACATTATATCCATTCTTAATTTTATCAAGATCGGTTTAGAGGTTTGGGCGTGAAAAGATAAGAAACAAACAAACAAACAGAGTTATTTTCGCATTTAGGTATATTATTATGGTAGGTATAAATAGTATAGTATACTTTATAGTACCTTGATGTAGTAGGGATAGGGAATTAGCAGCACGGAACATATGTAAGTAAACATATTATAGTATTCCTAGGGTACATAAATCACGTGTGAGGTACAAACATATAGGGTTCGAAAGTAATTGTGGTAACGACGGAACATTAATTTATTCATTTGGTTTCAGAGGCTGTATATACATATACGTACCTAACATTAATTTAATAATATAATTTTGTGTACATTAATTTAAGTTCTAAGTGTAAATGTACCTTTAGTTTTTGTTTTTAGACTAGCAATAAACAAACAAGTAGACGGTCCGCCTTATGGTAAGTGGTCATCATCAGCTATGGACATTTGCAACATTAGGGGGGTTGCCATTATATTTTATGTTGCCCAAACTAGAGAACTCTTTAGACACCTATTGAAGGACGGAAAACATTTACTATATGATTGAAAATTGAAATCACAAATGAATCTTTCCTTTGTTTCCAAATTCATGAATATGGACAATGCTGTCGTAAATTTACCTAATTTGCACACTTTTGAAAATATTTGTAGGTGACTTTATTATTACATTTTCAATTTCCGCGTTATTACGAAAATTTAATTGTACACTAATTGTACAAGTTCACCTATGATGTACAAAATTGGTTACAAATGTATTATACATACAAAAAAGGACGACTGTTGCAGATTATAGTTATTCTTGGTAGGCAAGGTACGAGCTCAGTAAATTTACCTTCAGAATATAGTTCACATCACAATTCCTAAGAGCATTTAGTTAAATGTCTGTCCGTTCTGCCGAGTACTGGCCAGTCTTGATGAAAATCAGTTTAACAGAACCGCTCCAACCGTGAAGAGTGAGTTCACGCCTATTTGGGCACAGTCGAGAGCCTGTCTTGTGCACTTAGCTTTTACGGTATAATACACCTTTTCATTCTTAATGAGAAATTACGTAGCTAGAGGAAGTGGGTAGGTAGTAGTACT
Organism: Opisthograptis luteolata; assembly: GCA_931315375.2. Taxonomy (NCBI): domain Eukaryota; kingdom Metazoa; phylum Arthropoda; class Insecta; order Lepidoptera; family Geometridae; genus Opisthograptis; species Opisthograptis luteolata. The sequence goes on from OV928034.1 coordinate 5,713,310, forward strand.
TAATGAAAGCAAATGCTGTGAGTACCTTCGAGCCATCAATTTCTCACAGACTGATGTCGCGTCAGTCACAAAAATAAACGGTTGATATTTTTCATAAAACCAGAGGTTTGTTTTTTTATCTAGACCTAAAGCTATTACGATGGGCTTGTGATCGAACCTTTTTGTTGAAGTCTGCTGTCAAAGCAATGAAGTTCATCGAATAAATCTTGTAAAATCACACATAAATGTCTAAGTTGGGAAAAAAACCTCTAAGTACCTACAACGTAAGTATTAGGTACAACTACGATCTCAACAGAAAAATAATGAACTTCGTGGCAAAATTGTAGCTAAGAGCGAGCATTTATAAAACTCCCGAACCGTAACATTAAATGGGCAACTAAATATACCGTTTAAACACAACTAGGACGAGGATCTTTGTAATTAAATACTTTAGCCGGACCCTTCACAATGACGGCCGCCATTTTTTAACTTCAATATTTTTCTCAGGAAAAGAATCCAGGCAGGTAATGGACAATGTAATTAATGCTTAAGAGGGCCACTGGCGATGAAAATACCAAATTAATACGATATAACGTTCGTACCTTCATTATTTACTTGAGGTTTACTTATAATGGTTTCGTGAATGGTGCCTATTTATTTGCGTCTTTTTATTTGGGGCTGTGAAAATGTCAAAACGGGTAAAAGTAGGCAAGCATAAAATGGACTGGCTAATCGTTAAGTATTTTTTAATTGTTATAATTGGCCGTTCGGTCCGTAACTAAGGGAGTTCGTTCGACCCCTACGGCTCGGGTCGGGTCTTTTCCAGAAACAGACACATTTTTAGGGATCCGTAGGTGGGTGCTACCCACAAATGATTCAAACAATGTGTCCATGGTTACAATTATGTCTACATAATATAACAGGAGACCGAAGAGCTGGCAGCTACCTCGGACAAAGAATTAGTCTAGCCATCCAAAGGGGGAACGCTGCCAGTATTCCGAAGATACTTCGATGCTAATCAAATGTATTTAAGTATTTGTTATTATTTTCACAAATAGGGCGGCTGAAAATTGATGATAAGCTGGACACGGAAATGAAAGCTGCTGTGACGATAAGTCGTTATTGCTGTCGGTTACCGGGGGCTTACGACTATCCGGAGGGAAAGACTTTCCGGGGTGGACGGACACTTATTACAGTTACTTACTTATAGGTATATCTGAAGTAATGCCAAATGTTCCGGTACATCGTTTCATCAGGACAAGCGATGATCTCTTATGTATCTATATCATCTGTAGTCCAGCCTAAATAAATGAAATAAAAAAAAACACTGATGGAAACATTCAGAGTAATTCTTTTATTTTTTGATAGTTTTTTGGTAAGTAGTACAAGTTTTGAAAGCGATAAAAGTTTTCGTAAACGTCAACGTTTACCACCGCCGACTTGTCAAAGTGGCAACTCGATCTGCTTAAATTCAAAAAGCAACTCTTAAACATTGTTGGAATATGAAACGATCTAAAATAACCCGTATTAACGATTTCAGTTCCTCCAAGTCTCGGTAAGATTCGCTGAAAAAAATATGTATGGATGGAAACGAAAACTTTTATAGTATTTGTAAACTATCAAAACCTGTATTATGGGTACTGAAATAGAGTAGGTAATCAAGCATAAGTATCCATACTCAAATTCAAGTTAAAATTACTTTATCCTACCTACCCATAGATAGATAATAAGAATGGCGCGGCGTGCTAATTACACACCTATTACAGAACATATATTAAACTTACACAATAAATAAAAACCATTGCAGGTACCTAATTAATGAGTACCTATATGATAAGTCCAAAATAAAGAGATACAGTTCAAAAAACATTTTTGGTAATAAATAATGACACGTCAACAAATCGTTCAAACTTGACGAGTACCTATTGGGTAAAATTCATTGACTAACCTGTTTACTGCGTACCAAATTTTGCAACATAGCAGTAATATCGTACCACGGCCCCGTTACAGCCAGTAGCAATTTACAGTCCATTTAACTGCCGGCTCCGCTGTAAACATCGCTCATGGAGTCACACACGCTGTCACACGCACAGTTACGTCTATACGAGTATGTTGTGTGAAAACTTCACATTCCACTCTCAAGCTAGTCTACACAGCCGGCTAATTAGCCGTCCCGCGGGACGCGAGCTCTTGTGAATATTTTCCGCAGATTTTTTAAATGCTTTTGCATTAGTCGTCAAAGCTCGGCGTGTTCTCTTATTATGCGCAGTGTAACACTGGATAAATACCAGGTCCGCAGCGGGGGCAGCAATGCAAATGAACGTTTTTATGTCTCCCAGCGCGGTGGCGGGGAGAGCGGCGTTGCATTCGTCTGGCGAGAATTAAACCGTGCATCTGAAAAGGTTTAAGATGAATGAGAGTTGCACGTTCACAATGCAACAACAGTTTACAACAACTTATTCCTTCTGTACGGCAAATGTAAATAGTCTGCGTTTTATCTGCAAAGCTGTGCAAAGGAACGTCTAGCTGGTTAGCGTGAATGGAATTTGTCTAATGATATTTATTATCTACGTAAGCATGAAATACCGACCATTCGTACTACTCGTTTTTTTGACTTATAGGATATCATCTTAGCTTTTGACCACCAGTCATCTGATGTTAAATGACGATGTAGTTGAAAGTGGCGCTACACCTGTATTGGGAATTGGCTCTCAAGTGGGGCTGCCGAAACTCACCGCAAGGTGTTTGGCGACAGATACAAAAAGACAAACAAAGTTAATTTTTATTTACATCTTTTCTAGCCCTTTATGGTAATAATCTTCTATCTTCTTCCTATACTTATATCAAATTTCATAAAGATTCATTCAACCGTTATGGAGCTAAGTGCAAACATACCTACATTCACACATAAATATTCGCATTTTAAATATTAGTTGGATTTCAATTTAGAATACAAACCGGAACACAAATTGAGTAAATATTATTTTGCAATATTGGTTAAAATTGATTTGCGATACCTACGTGTATATACATGGTAGATGTGCCTATATACTGTAGCTTCGTGACACGAAGGGCATGCGATGTCTGAACCGCGTCTGAACAGGAAATGGCCTGGAGATGAGCAGTACCGTTAGCTATGGGGCTTCAGTTATATCTATGGAGTCGTGCTCGTAGATACGTTGTGTTATTTCGTTTCACTGAAAATATTGATTTTGGCAATCAGTTCAATATTTAGCAGAACGTGAATGTATTTCGAAGTGGGGCTTAATAGATACTTATCTTGTAACCTATACCTATCTGAGTAAGCACCTTCCTAATTATAATTTGTAAATTTACTCGTTACGTAGGTATACGAATATTATTTCAAGGTTTAGTTCAGTGTTTTTATTTTGTTATGTATATCCAATTATTCGTTTATACAATTAAATTGAATAAAGATGAACATTTATTTCAAAAGTATCTGTAAAATATGTAAGTAGGTATGTTGCAAGTTTTACATACTTATTAGATAAATATTGCAAGTAGTCTAGGCGAAAAGCCTCAAGCCACAAACTGTCAATCTGCTGCAAGTTTAGACGGTTTCGACCGCTGCGTTGCGTGTCCAAGTTCGACGTCGAATATTATTTACATCGGTAGCGGGTGGCCGGTTTTCTTAGAACTGAAGGCTCTGGTTAGCGAGCTACAGGGTCTACCACTCAAGCTACTATATTATAGACAGCTGCTACATACCTGTCGCTCGCCTGGTCAAGCCAACCATTCTCCGCCAGATATTAAATTTAACAAATATTAAAACGCTAACACGAAATTGTACGACCGACGCTTTTCTTGGAAAGTGCACGCCTTGAAAAACACTTATTCCGTTGCTTTATTTCTCAAGAAATAACTTGGCCTCCCCTAAAATGTCACGAGTGTTACAAATTTACTCTCGTTTATTAGCGTAAAGTGTTCCGAATCTAATAATAAAACGGAGCATGAAAGTTTCAAAAGTCCCACACAAATGTTATACTCGTATTTGCAAAATTATATATCAAATCTACGTATGTGTGTAGAGACACTTCGCCAATTTGCCAACTTATTCTGGTATTTGTTTGTTGAATAACTGGAAAATTATTATAGAAATAGTAGGGTACTCAGGGAATATTTATTCGAGTGCTTCACCAAAGAAAATATGAAGCAAAAATAATGCAAAATGAAAGTCTCTTGACACTTGACTCGCACTCAACTTTTGATATCGGGGCCATCATGAAACTCTTGAAACTCTCCTTTCATGATAAATGAATGGGGAAGTGACACTGACAATTCAGGTTGCACCCTCGAGTCCCGGAGTCGACGATAAAGACTCAATCACCTGCCCTCGACAGTGAGTGACTTTTCCCCATGATATATTGGAGTATCCTCTAATATTACTAAGTTTACTAGCCATTATTATGCAAGGTTGTGTTGCTCTTAAGCCAAAATATTTTTTGTGGTTACAGCTTTATAAGACGAGGGAAATATAGGTACTAATATTATGTAACCGGTGCGATGTGCGTGTTAAGCATAACTTTATGAAGGTACACCTCCTACATGCGCTGAAAGCTATGGGAGGTAAAATTCTCATAGACTATGTTATTTTTTCTACTTTTGTAATCATCAAACTTTATATATTATACACCTTGCAGTTCGGTAAAGACAAAAATATTAGGAAGCTCTAAAGGTGTTCCTAAAATCAGTCTACTATCGGATTACGTCCTCACATCTGCCTGAATCTGACTCAAACTCTAAGTACGATCCAGCTCTATTGAGAACCTCAATAAAACATGAATGAACATATTTACTGCACCATCTATTTCATCGATTCCTTTTGGAATGTCTGGCTTTTTGCCTAAAATAGCAGGGTTCAATTGCGCAAGGATTGGTCAGAGTTGTTGCATTGAGACAGAACCCGTCTCGGACATTTACTACCCACATTTCCACTCTGCTTTAATCAGTTTTATGTAGGGAAGACATTTATGACACGATAGTTGGCTGAAAGTAATCATAACTTATTCTTGTTTTCTATAAGTATTTTAATTTAAGTATGTAACATACTTCCTACTTTTCCTATGAAAATTTTGCCACTGTTTTCACATCAAGTCAAATGTATAGCGACCACGTCAATAGCTATTTACTCAAGACTTGAATAAACCCAGCTTGTAACGTTTGTGAAACACAAACGATGGCAAAGAGTTCCAATCGTTTGCAGTTCTTATAATAATAAAATTATTTTATTATTTAATGATGTGGCAAAACATGTTGTGCGTATGGGTGGTATTTCTATCATTTAAAATTCGATGGTGCATTGTCGAACGTCAGGTTCATTGGTGTTTTTACATTCATACTCGTAAATGAATATAAAAACATCATTCCAGAGAAGTAAAGTTCTCTCTCAGGTCCGGGTTATCACGGAAATAAACAATAGTAGCATATCTATACTAATATTATAAAGCTGCAGAGTTTGTTTGTTTGTTTGTTTGTTTGTTTGTTTGTTTGTTTGTTTGTTTGTTTGTTTGTTTGTTTGTTTGTTTGAACGCGCTAATCTCAGGAACTACTGGTCCGATTTGAAAAATTCTTTCAGTGTTGGATAGCCCATTTATCGAGGAAGGCTTTAGGCTATATTTTATTTCCAAAAAAATTAGGGATCCGTAAGAAAATTGCTATTTTACAACCCAAGGTGTGAAATCGAAAATCTATTTTTGCGTGCGCTGCAAAAACTATTGACACTAGAACAAAACAATGTATTGCGGGTTTGTAGGTCCCATTAAGATCTACAAAAAAGTCCGCGAGAGCATATGTCTAACTATTATAGTTATGCCACAATAAGTGTTTTTTTTATTTTAAAAATTTAATTTTATGGCCGCCGCTAGAAAAGGCTCTTTATTTGTATCTTGGTATTATTCCTTATCAAAATAAATTACTTCTCATTCAAAACTGCTTCAATCCCTTCATATAACTTTTTGAATTATTCAATTCGGACATTCCATTCGAAAGATATCACGAGTTTAAAAATGTAAGTAGTAGTAGAAAAATAAACCCGCTGCACCGCAGTGCCGCGGGAAACGCGGTGAGGTGAGACCGAAGGCGGGAGAATATTCTATGAAAAAGGTAAACTGCGGTCGCAATTTGCGAACCAGGAAGACCTTTAGCAGCGCGGTTCAAACGCGCGCAGGATAATGGATACAGCAGGTAACGCGGTGAGGGGCACCGAATTGCGGGAATAAGTTTGGAGTATACGGAATATATACGCTTTCGCGCCTAAATTACTGAACCGATTTAAATGAAATTTGGTATAGAGATAATTTGAGCCCCGGGGAAGGACATAGGATACTTTTTATCGCGATGAACTGTAGCCCACGCGGGTGAAACCGCAGGGAACAGCTAGTTGGTAAATATTTCTGGTGGAGCGGTTGGATAGGCGCGCGCAGTTGGTGGCAGGGGCGGCGGAGCGCGGGGCTCCGGCCTCGAGTCGGCACTCGGCTCGCGGCGCCCTCGCGGCTCGCTCAGTTAGCGCCTGACCACGGGACACGGCGTCGCGCTCGTGTCCTGACCTTACAACTCTCGTTTTACCGACACCTCACATAACATCATAACTCAAACGACTTGCAATCCTACAACATTTACAAACTTTTAGAAGAAACGAGCCGCTTCATGAAACTTTTTCGAAAACCGGCTTCGAACTTGAACTGTGATTGTTGTCCGAACTGTCAGTGCTCGTGTTGTGCTTTATCGATAACATAACCTGTACGATTTCAAGGGCACGGAAGACTTCGCCTCTTCAAGCTGTGGTAGTGAAGTAGAGCTGAAACGGGACTAATAGATTTGTTTCTAAAATATAAGTGGGCGTATTCGAAAGTTTGAAAATCGATCGGGTGACGTGCGTGCGTGGGATTTCATTTACGTAATCTTTGTTTACCTTGGGAATACTATGCACCTTGGTGACTGCGCGCTTTGACACGTCCCATCTGACATCTGCAGATTTCGTTCTGGATGAAAAACTTCACGGGTAAGCACTAAGCATATTTATTATAACTTTAGAAGTAGGTAGTTAGTTACATATAGACAGTTGCTTTTAAACATTATGTCTCTTTCATATTTATAATCGTTGCTTAACTTTAAGAAACGTCATTTAGATATGATTGATTATTATTTTTATTAGACAATGGCTACCTTAATATATTATTATAGACCTCTTGTATTATAATTATGCAGTTGTGAAAACTGATTATTTTAGGTGTTGCTTTTTAAGAATAGACACCTACTTTAGAACTATTAGATACTTTTTGCGAAACCTTCTTTACATCGGCTTTCTTTGAATGTTACTTTCAGAGTAAGAGAAAGTAATTACACTCCACCTTATTGGAGGAATATAACAGGAGGAAGGTTTCGCTAGCTACCCACACGAAATGGCAAGTGAAATGTTTAGTCTCACGCGTGGGATGAATGACTATTCGCTCACAACAGAAATGGTCACTGGAGTAGTAATCGTAAGACGAAAATGGAATAAGCATACATAAAATCTACTCATAAATTCGACGCTTATGGAATTTTTTGAGAATTATGTATAAAATCAGCGTCTACACGAGCAAGCAGAATCTACATAAGTAGGTATCTGTACCTGCTTAAAAATACGCTAAATTTAGAATGTTTCTATGATCTTGAATCTCGTATTTTAACGATACATTTTTGGTACAAAATTTTCCTCTTTGTTAGATGGCGGAGATGAAATCACATTAAAAAAAAATAAGTTACCGATGTCTTCGTTATGTAGGTACCTAATGTTACATATATTTTAAAAGTTTATATTCAAAACTTTATGCTTCTACTTGCCTTTATAGTAACCATCAAACAGCATCTCAAGTGAGTTTTCATCAAATATTACTTTGCAGACACAAAGCAATGCTGATACCGGTTCGTGTACAGAGGACTGAGTTACAATAAAAACTGGTTTTGAAAATACATATATGAGAATTAATGGGAGAATAAGAATACACAACCGTTAAGGGTCACGGATGAAACGTTAAAGGATAAAACACAACCGGTTAAATGAAGCTTATCAATAAAGTTCTTGTAGTGTGGTAGGAGCGGCGAAACAAGCTGAGTATAGGGGCTGCTCTTTGAGAGCGGTGCGTACATATTTCATGAGCACTGGTCGGGCGGCTCACAATGGCGACGCGGCGCGGCGTTGCGATGAGCTCGTCTGGCAGGAAGCTTACCTTTTGCTTTTCCATTACCAGTACGTGTCCTTCAGCATTTACCTTTATGGTTCCTCTGTTGATGACATTGCACGCTATTCTATCTCTGTCAACATTATTACAGTAAGGATATCGATCTCTATTGAAATTCTTAAGCATTCTTTCGGGACTAAAATAAATAGTATCTTTATTAAATTATACAATAAGTATTAATATTTTAAGGCAAGAAATTAAAACTGGAATTGCCTCTTAGCGTCACGGTGTCAGGAACCGAAATAGCTTTTAAGGATATCATTAGCCCCTCGGGAAATTAGACTGAATTACATTATGTCACTGGTGTATTTGTACACCTACCTATTTGCTTCTCTACAACAATTTAGCTTGTAACAAGATTCTTTTCGCTCGAAGTCATCCTGAGCGTGAAAATTTCCTTATAACATTTTAATAGGTCGAAGTTTTACAATATTATTATGCCCGTGGAATGCCAATGTTTGAAAATAGTCGTTTTGGAGCGGTGATCGGCATAAGCGGGAAGCAAAGCCTGTTTGTAAACAAACTCAGATGGAAGCCGGCACGAGGTAGCTGAGTACATCCAAGCTGTGACTCAGATTTAGAATGATGCCATCCACTCGTGGGCACGCGCGGCGACGTCATCCCGATGTACCCTATTACGTAGTTCTTATTTTAACTGCGATCTCTGTTGATTACTTTATCCAGCCTGTTTATTTCTATTTCGACCAACGCCCCTGTCACTTTAGCAACACGCCCCGACTAATGTGAGTTGAATGTAAAGCCTACTAACCCCCATATTACCTCTCCCGAAGGACCGCACGTATCCAGTGCTTTTACCTACGTGGGAGATGAAGGTGGTGGTTACTGGCTACTCAAAATTATGTCGCACAATAGTAGCCTTTCACTGATGTCAAAAATGAAACTACAAACACGGAGGTGAACTTGTATTAAGTTTACGAGGCTTGTAAAACAAATTTTATAAAGGTACTACACGTTTTGTTGTTCGGGTATAGAATTTATTATCGTTATTTGCGAGACGCGGTGAGGTTGATGTGGGCAGGTAGAGGCGTTGGGCATTACGCTGCGGGTTTCAAACCGTCATACCTCATGAATTTACATAATATGATATTGTAATATATAATATACTTATATATAGAAATTTATATTTCTAGAAGATAATATTTAATATTCATAATTGTATTCGTCATATTTGTATGTGCACTACAATTGATTGATGAGTGATGTAATTCATGCTCGTATAGCCACCATAGCACAAAGGTAGTTTCAATTTTGTTTACATGTCAGTAACTTTTATTTAACTCCTTTGAAGTATGGTGTGTTCCTGAACCATTCATCCCAGTAAATTTCCCGGATAAAAAGATACCCTTCATAATGTATGGTCCAAAGCGTCCCTTTTTGTTGAATCTTCCATAAATATGCCTTCCCTGTGAGCGGAGAGTCACGGTGCAGCCTTTATTTAACACTAGCTGCATTTAATTACTGTTTTATATGAGTTGCGTCTTTTATTCAAAAGGGCAAGGGTTGAATGTGTTCCTGATAATGGGTTAAAGTTTAATGAGTTTTCACGCGACTTTATTCTGTTTCACCTCGGTTTCACTGTGAAGAGAGGTCGAGGCTAAACTGATTAGTTTAATTAGACGATGACTACACCTTGACAGTTAGATAACATAATCAACATCGTGTACACCGAAACCGATATTCGAAAACGTTTATTTACCAAAAAATAGATACAGTGAAGAATCAGATACGCTCTCTCGGTTTTACTGGCTCAATTAATGATTAAATCGATACTTGTTGATTACTGAGTCAATCAGAGACAGCAGCTAATAGAAATACTGCTAACTCTCTTACTATGCGTTTTATAACTTGATGACTATATAGTTGCGTGCTGTGTTTATTAGAAAGCGCTAAAAGAGTTCAACACAAAGCAAGACTCGTTTTTATTGTCTATATAAATTATTATACTCAACATGCATTTGAAATATGACTCATGGTGTCATGGTTATTGGTAGATTAATGAGTTCTTCAGGGTCAGCAACGCATTGGTAACGCCCTCAGTGTTGCAAACTATCCATAAGCGACGGTGACCGCTCACCGTTGGGCAGACCTTTTGCTAGTTCTGCTTGTTTGCCATTCTATAGCATAAAAAAGTAAAATTTAAAAGCCATTGTATATAGAATTTGTAGACGATAATTAAAAGCTGATCACAACTAACAATAGAATAACACATTCAATTTGTTTCCTTAAGTAGTATGATCTAGGTAACTATTCATCTTTCACATTACGCGCGGTGCAGACAATGAAGATTTATTGCGATAGGATTTCCCCTATCCGATGATATAACCGTTCTAATTGGATTGATCGTAACAATACGGCAGTGCTTTAACTCCTATATGTTGCCGTATATTGTGGAATTAGCAGAGTAAGCGCTTAGTTCTGAAATAATGGAGCATAATGGCAAGAACGTGTACCTGTTTAATTGCTAAAGTAATGTTAAATTAACACATCTGCAGTGTATCTGGGCCGAGACAGAGCAACCGGAACCGGCGCGTGCAGCGGAGCGGACAGGACCCAAGGTCGTTCCGTACAAGCCTAAATTATTCAACCAAATTACACACTAACCACATACATCATAATTACATTATTGCCATAAAGATTGTTGTCTATGTTATAAAGGGAGACTTTTAAGACATCTGGGATAATTATTGAAAAGTTTTCACTGATTGACGTGTCCGTTTTGTTATTTTAGCAGATTGAAGAGCATTATTGGCATTTATCTAAACCGTGAAACATGCTAAAATAAGAGTATTTCTGAATTTTGCAGAACAATAATCAGTTCAGTATTCTAGATTCACGGCGTAATAAACAAACGAATATGTGTGGACGCAATATGTGGACTTTACAAACGAAAGTCAAAACTCTACCGACTAAACTTGATACTTACACTATGTTCGATGACTAGTGTTGTTTCACTATGTTTTTTGTTGTACATACTATAATTTTGAGGGTAGATAGAGTATAAGCCGAGACTGATTGACGTCGGTCGAGATCGTGGCTCGGGGCGTGACGGATAACGAACTGGCTTCAGTATTTATTATGGAAAATAGCCCGCTGGCTGTCACGGCTCATCAACCAAATAAATCTCACTGGATGATCGCACTGTTTTGTGATCAGTACCCCTAGTACAGGTTTTGATAGTTTACAAAAACTAGAAAAATTTTCGTATGCATTCATACATATTTTTTTCAGCGAATCTTACCGAGACTTGGAGGAACTGAAATCGTTAATACGGGTTATTTTAAATCGTTATAATCATATTTAAACAATGTTATTGAGTTACTTTTTGAATTTAAGCAGATCGAGTTGCCACTTTGATAAGTCGGCGGTGGTAAACGTGACGCTTACCAAAACTTTTATCGTTTTCAAAACTTGTACTAGGGGTACAGATGCATCGACTGTAGGTAATTAAGCCTAGTTATTACCTGACTGGCTTAATTTCTAGTTTCTTAAAAAAAATTAATTAACTGTATATATATTATATATACGCAACAAAAAAAAGGTGTAAGTATTACAAAAGATTCTGAAGTTTCGTGATCAAACATATCACTAATTAATTTCATCAGGGTTATGACATTCTTTTTAATCTACTTCGTCCACAAAATGTCAGAACTATTGAGTAATGTATTGTGAAATGCTATCAGAATTGTGTCGTTTTTCAACTCATGTTAAAACTAAAGAATATTTGTAAGTCGCGTGACTGCTGATGTTTCTGACGTGATTTCTCCGCAAGAATAAGATTGTTTCGAATCACGGGTAGTTAATATTATGCGTTGAAACACCGAAAATATTTTCGTTTTTTGTTAGTTCTTAGTTCTTTTTAAGAGAAAATGTTAGCCAGACATGCGATTTCAGCATATCGTTTAATACTTCCTCAATTCTCTAAATGTGTAAATTAAGTTTTATTATTTTTTTTTTAGAGCCAACCTTATGGCCAGCTTTAGGTACCTTACGTTCCTTCATTAGATATTTGGTTATGTAACATTTTTTGAGATAAGTAAATGAGCGAAGATGTTTCTAATAGATATACCTAACATAAAATAGTATAGAAGCTACCAACATAATACATCGATGTTAAAGTCATCTGGTCAAAACATATTAAAAATTCAGTGAAAGTGCACGCGGGATTGGATCGATTTTATGAGTACTTTGATATTTATATATGTGTTGACTTGTAGAGGCGTTAGTGAATTGAACCCAAATCACGTCACAGCTGGATGCCTTGCCTTATTAGCCAGTGACAAAGCTGCCGACTTCACCGACCCTTGCACTCTCAAATTGATTTAAATCCGATTGAGTGATTTTCACTTCTTTATGTCTTTCTCTAGCATATATTCAAATGGTGATCTGATAGAACTTATATGTAATACCTTCGTTCAGAAGCAATATAGATGATTGCTTATTTTACCGCGAACACAAGAAAATTTATTTATTATCTTTGCCCTCTTATACATATTACTCTATATTTTGTTATCGTACCCTTCGAGTGTCGCAGAGAGAGAGAGAGGAAGATAAGCCCAGATTAATATCTCGATTAAGTCGCGCATAGCATTGTAATACTATATTAGATTTCTAATATTAGAAATGGGTAGCGTAGGTATCTATAATTCAATAGCCTAAACATAAAGTTAATCAAAATATCAAATGGCTTGAATTTGGTTTTATATGCCCTTAAAGAGGCTACTAATTCATCTTCGTTAGACATGATAGATTTATGTTCGTAGTTAATTTGTTAGCGTTAGCTGAGTCACATCCGAACAATGCATCAAATCAAATCGTTCGGGCGGTTAATGCAATCCTCACTTCCTTCAACCATACTGGAATCACTTTAACAGACTCCGCTGTATTCTTGGGAACTGAACAGGAAAGGCAACTTTGCTTTTTTAACTTTGCTTTATAATTTTTGATAAATCATTAAATCCGGCCACGACAACATAAAGAGCGCAATGTGCGTATCAGGTATCGATCTGGTGAGCGACTTGGCTGCGTCGCGTCGTCCCACTTTTCACGCTCGTTGCCAATCGCGACGAATTCGCTAGCTTAGCCTGCCTTCTCGTACCATTGCGGTTGTATCAATGTTCAATGTATTTATGGATCAAAACAATGGGCGCAAATAGAACACGCTACCGGCTGTGCTGTGTGTAAGGGCTTGGCATTTCCATACTACGCTGTTCCTAAGTTGGCGACAGTTAAGCGCCCTGTAAACGATCAAATTTGTTTGACAAATTTGTTTGTCAAATTTTACGTTTTCATCAAACATCAACGCAAACGGTCAAACACAGATCACAAATTTCAAACACGACCATCAATCCAGATTTTCATCAAACGCGACAAACACGTAGATTGTTTGACAAACGCTTCAAACAAAGCTGCAAACTATCAAATAATTTGACAAACACGTAAAATTTGTCAAACAAATTTGATCGTTTACAGGGCGCTTTAGACAGCTGAGTATGCGCATGACATTAGAAAATTGTGATTTGCACATGTCTTCTTCATTAATGTGTAATTGTTGTAGCCTTATTTCTGAGGACGAAGAAAGTCTGTTTGATCGTAATTAAGTACTTAGTGATCCCTTTCAATTTGCTTGCTGTATTCACATGTAAACTCGAATAAAGTACGAAATGATGAGTCCGCAATAAGGTTATTAAAAGATACCAGCATTCTAAGCATTTCATTCAAATATGATTAGAGCCTATCAATATCTATTCTATTTACAGTTGGTTGTGCCTGTGTTGATGCCTGTTCTTGCATAACACCAGATGTTCACTCATTCTGACTCACACTGAGAGTAGGTGTCACAGTCTCTACCTTCATTTGAATGAGCTTATAATTTAAATAGTTATACACTTCTTTAATTAATATATTTAAATCAGTGCTAATGTAGCAACTATTTCGTTTTATGTTTTTTTTTATTTTAGTCGTCATTGCCAGTTATGGTTCTGAGCATAACAAGCAATTAGCGCTTACCTATAAAATGCTAGTATTTTCGTACGTTATCGCCTGTATCGCTCTGTACATAATGACATCATCAACGTTGTTGTCTGTCCTGTCCAATATGCTGTAATATCCGCATTAATTCTGCAAATACACGGCAATAAAGGCGTATTACGGATACAGTGGAATGACTCGCGGTGGTCTGACTGCACTGTTCATTCCGCAGTAATGTCTGGTTTGTGAACACCGTGAGAAACATTAACTTTTCGCCATTATCGTCACGCAAAGGCAGCGGAGAATAAGTTGTAAACTACACATATTTAACGTTTTTCTCTCGTTTAGTTACGTGCTGTGCATACTGATTGGCTGTACTATTCGATTTCACGTACGTTCGCAATGATAATTGTTATTTGGGTCATTGAACTAACGGGATTAAAAGTGAGTGGATGAATGTTCGAAGCATAGTGTTGCTGCTATAAGTTGCTGCCATTACTGGTTCCTCTATCGTGGCACAGCACGTAGCCTTAATAATATATACAAAAGGTCTACAGGATTTAATCTATTTGCATTGTATTGACCTATAGTTATTTATAGAGTCACTATTAAATGTTCAAACGTGTTTCGGCATGTGTAAGAAATCAGCTTTGTGTATTGTAGATAGATCTGAGAAAATCATTTTGAACATTCGATTTGATTTTGGAAGAAGAATAAATCGCTCACCAGATCGATACCTTACTGAAATCAGAGACACAAGAGGCCGTGGTCGAACTGATGGAAATGTAAAAGATTCATCCTTTCATTTTTCTTTCAAAGGAATGACATAAAATGAGCGTCGCTAGCAAATAAGATACGAGCGCTATATAATATTCTAGATTCTATGTTCGATTTGTGGTGATGCTCACGCGACGCCGCTTATAGTACTTGATGATGCTTATGAACCAGTGTTTTATCTTATGACAAACTACTCTTAAGACTTCCGAGGCTTATGTATGTACAAAGAAGATTTTGCAAAGTAATTTAACTCACTTAAAGTCGGTTTTTTTTGTGTCAATCAAGCTTGAAAAACTTTTAACAACATTGGCGCGGCGCCATGGTCGTCGTCGTCTAATTCCCGAAATTAATAATCGATCCAATCCGTTATCCGCGATTTTGGATCGATGTGTCATGATATTTTTGTAAGATTGCGCGATACCGTCAATTACGGCACTGGGTTCAGGAACCATTTTAAGTCAATTTATGTCATACATTTGCAGTAGAGATATCGAGCATTTTGTATGATTCTAAATCACTGCCTGGTGATAAGTACATTGTGCAATCGGGCTTCGTACCGACGACGTCGCCCGACATAATGCCTCCATTGTTTGACCGCTTTTAATTACTATCGATCGTTTTGCGACACCCGATATCTTTATTGGACGAATTAGGATGCAGCTAATAGAAGCAGCAATTAGATTTTACAGTCGTGTAGGTATGTATATTTTGAAGCAATGATAGTACCTACAGTGGTAGTGGCTCGTGGTCATAAGGTCGTGGGTTCGAAGCCAGTTCCCAGTCCAGGGGTAGCGAGATGCCACCTTTGATATCGTCACTTAACGCACCAGGTGATCAAGTTCAGCTTTTGGTCATGGAAAACATTGTGATGAAACCATAGCTTGATAAGGTAAGTTGATTCTCTAAAGTTCTAGAACGTTTTCAAGCGCTCGCCTAGATCTCTAGACTACACTTTACCTACCTATCGGTGTGTTTTGTTTGGTGGTCTCATTTGAAAGTCTGTGTTCAGTTCACGTGTAGCGTGGCGCCATCTTTGATCGCATTGTCTATCACATAGGTAACTAAACTACTTAGTTAGTTACTTTATTTATTCCGTGATTCTACTACTTATACGAGTATATACCTACACTAGCTGTTCCACTACTACAGCTTTATGCATGCAAAGTCTCAGCCCGATCGGTTTAAAATTGACAAAGTTTCATATAAACTTTCATCCCCTATGTTATCCGCTTGGGGGTAGAATTAATCAAAATGCTTTCTTAGCGGATGCCTACGTCATAACATCTACCTGCATGCCAAATTTCAGCCCAATCCGTCCAGTGGTTTGGGCTGTGCGTTGATAGATCACTATGTCAGTCAGTCACCTTTGAGTTAATATATAATTATATTTAGATAAATACTTATGAGTAAGTCTAGGTGTAGGTAGATATAAGTACCATCAACGTTCTTAGTGACATTGAACATTTTTAGCTTCTTACTAACCAATGTTGTAAGACAAGTGGATGTATAAATATTAGTATTGATGCCAGATCGCAAACTTCAAGTACAATGTTGACAATGTTTATGAACAAGGTGCGACGAGGTCTTTGAATAGTTAGTGATATCATGCGATGACATGGCGAGTAACCCAATCAAGCATAGCATAATATAAACCGATGATGCCACTTTTACATTTGTAATAGTATCAGGGTCTTTTAACAGTCATCAGAGAAAGCTTCTCATATACTCACTTCTACTTCCCGTTCTATCTGAAAAATAAAAATTTAGAATTTGTTAAATAGATATTATATCTATTAATTTTTTTCTCTTTGTTGTGTGAGGGGGTGGACATATGAAACCCTTCTTTATTTCTGAATTTTCTTGTATTGTCAGTCTGATTCTGAAATACTTAGATATGTTCAAAATTTTAGTTCTCTTCTTATCAGGAATTTAGTCAAAGTTCTAAAAACTGTGATATTATTCTCAATTCCTAACAGTAAGACTTAGCAAATAAAACTTTATGCTAACACAACAAATATTAAAATGGGTAGGTTAGTGGTAAGTAATGCAAGTACAAGTTGTAAGTATGTTAGAATATCACATATTTTTGCATTTTTTCGTACTAGTACTAACCAACTAAATGAATTATGCGGTTCAAGAAATAGTCTTCAAAATGTGTTTGATTCGAACGAAGTACAGAATCCTGAGGGCACGAGACTATTAGTACTACCTACTATGTAATCGAATACAAAGCTTCGCAACAAGGAGTTGTATCGATTTCCTGTCGGGTATCTTTCTAACATTCGTCTCGGCGAAGGATCAATCTTTTGATTATCCTCTTAAAGGTACAAAAGACATCCCAAGACGCTGTCGCACGATCACTCTCCTAATCCGATAGAAAACTTGCTACGGTAATTTTCTAACCATTTGTAATTTTCCAACTAAGACCCAGCTTTTTGATCCGTACTCAATGTTAAGGCCAAAAATGTATGAATAAAATTACAAATGCCTAAGTTTTTCATAAATCTTTAACCATAGTTAACCTGGCATGTTATTTTTGCAGTTTGGTCATTGTATATATATATATATATTTTCACCAGAAGATATTCAAAATAAATAATAACATGGGCACTTAACAATATAAAGGTCGTAAAGAAGCCAGACAATGTCTTTTAGTCGGCTCTGTAGTGTTCACGAGGTTAATATTCATCTGTCATGTCATAATAAAGGCATTCTGCTAAAGAGCATCTTATTGTTACATGTATCTAAAAATGACTAATAAAATCGATCGAATTGATTAACGATGTCGTCCGCTAGGCGCGACTAACGTCACGACGCGTTTATTGAAAGCTTTTGTCAGGGCTTTCAAGTGATGATTGACAAATTGCCGCTGATCCCCGCTGATGGCGCATAACGGTTCACGTCGTGGGAGTAGCCAGAAGAGGGTGTTTTTGGGGATTAACCCTCATGAACGGATAAATTCTTAAAAACATCTGTAACAGTAAGTACGCTTTTTGAAAAAGCATATGCTTCACGATATCAATATTTTCAGAGATAAGTTTTCATTTAATGTACGGAACCCTAAAGTTACATCATAGAAGTACAATGGCGGACTTCTTTCTTGCTTCTTTCTTCTTAGGTATAGCGATCGCTGTACATAACGTACACTTGACCAGTGTTATATTGTTTATATTAATATTACCTATAAGTAATATAATTGGATTTATTTTTATTTATATACAAAGGTAAAATCCTCGTCGTCTGTCGTCCTATTCATCCTTCATGACATTGGGAATTAAGAGTTAATTCAAGACGTCTCGTTGTAGTATTTAGTTACATTATACAAATTACAAGCCGTGTGTTGTCGTGTTGCCGTGTGTTGTTGTGTTGTGTGTTGAAGATAACATTGTTTTTAGAGACACGTTTGAGACCATACTCGAGACAATGTGAGAGATATATTTTTATAAATGTAAAACACAAAGGTTATGCAAATGTAGCAATTCACACATAACATGTTTTGCTTGGCCGGCCTGTTGACAAAGAGGAGCGTGAGAATCGTTTAAATAAAGAATTCAATAGGCAGGCGGTGCAGCTAAATCTGTTTCTCAAAGCAAATGTAAAATGTAGTAGCCTCAACTTGAGAACCGTCACTTAACATCAGGTGACGTGTGGTCAAACGCTACCCTGCCCAATGTCAAATGTTAACTATAGACTTTCATTTTCAGACCTAGGTATTACCTTACCAGTAGTCCAGTACCTAGCTGGTATAAATAAATAGTATGTCGAAAATAATCCACCGCAATGAAATACCTGGAAAATATATTACATTGGCAGCAAATTTCACCCGAATGAAAAATATAGAGTTATGAAATTGAAATCCATAAGAACGGTGATATTTACTAGAGTTCTGTGAACTGTAACAAAAAGTTTGTCGCGTAATAACGCTTTTAAAAACAGCTTAAGGCCTAATGTTTTCTATTGATTTGTAAGGAGTGTCAGCCATGATAAAAGAAACCCAATGGTTTAAGAGCACACTTAAGGTTAATCCCGTTTTCAAGTGGTTCGTCCATAAAAGGTAGATGTAAGTAGAAATCAGGTTAGTGACTAGCAACTGTTGTATGGGAACGTAAAAAGAATACAAAATGACCCTTTATCATTTTAAACGAGAACAATTTGAAAATTAATCTTCTCATCAATAAAATAATAACTGTAAACATTCGCTACGAAGTATGTATATGGGAAGAAGTTTCGTGAGTAAACACCACCTACACAATACCTAGCAAATATCATGAAACAAAAAGTCTAACAAATCTGAGAACCTCCTGAGAGCTGACAAAGGGTCCTTTTCGATAGACGTTCATTAGTCAGCAGAAGTTTTGTCAGCCTTAACAATAAAGTTCAGAGATACAAAAGTTTCTCGACATAGAGATTAAGATTGAGACTGTAGGAGCATTCGTTAAAATGCTATTATTATTAGTCGAGCACGAGTGTTAAGTATGATGATGATGAATGTTGAGCAATAGAAAGGAATCTTTCTATAGGACAGGTTTTATAATCGATCAAGCAGAATCAATTTCAATGATGACGCAATTCATTTATGGCATCGTTTTATTAGTAGAATTAAAATAATTTGATGAAAAATTCGATTGGAGCATTCCAATCAAATATTTCATTCAAAAAGAAGTAAAAAACATTTTACAAACAAATTATTTGTGTAAATCTTAACGGCTAACGAGTTATTTCTATCGGACTCTGGAGAATACCACTGTCTCTCAATTGAATCTCCAGCTAATTACGTTCGTTCTTGATAAACCTTTACTAAATATTATTTCCGTATCTCATGGGATGCTCGCACATTTCTCATGAGTCTTGAAACGGAATGAAATCGCATACACATAAGGGCATGGTTCTGTCGACTGAATAATAAAGACCCTGTTGTGCAAGTTTAGCGGAGGTCACGTCCTGCTGACGGACCAGTTCGACGCCCCACCCTACACCCTGCAAGCACCGCACGCCGCAAACAACAATTATACTAGTCTATTGCAATAAATTGCAGAATTAAAAGAAAACACGATAAGTCAGTCATTACGCGCACTTAATTTAACATGTCATGAATATTGAACGGGAAAGTCGGTCAGTCACCGCTTTTGAATCTTTAATCAAATGAACAACGCAGTGACATGTATGTGTTGGATTTAAGTCTAGGAAGTGCAAAGGAAGTGCGGCTTCTTGTTTGTCATGCTCTTTAACAAACACAACTAGCGTTTTTGCCGTGAAGGTTATAATTCAACTCATTGCTTGTCGAAATTATGACACCTGCTACTTTCAGCTCGGAACATTGCAACTCTGCACGGAAGTAGTAATGGGGAAAAGCAGCATGATTAGAGTAAAATGAAAAAGAACTTAAAACAGTAAAAGTAGTTGCAACTCTTTGTTTCCCGTGGAAGCTTTTGTTTGTCAACGTTCTATCCTTGTCTATCTGTAAGAGAAATGTAAGAACAACAAAAAAATCACCACAGTGCAATGCTGTAATTATCTCGTTGCAAGGAAAGGTCTTCGATTGTTTATTGCCTTCTTCGCCGAATGTCCATTTAAGTTCTCAATTCTTTACGCTTAGTGCGGAAGTGGGGATGTCAAACGTATTACTACAAATTAGAATACATTTTGTGTCTAAGTTTTTTTTTTTGGTTGTATTTTGTCGATTAAAATGTTAAGTTCTAATGATAAAGTTTTTGAAGAGCTAGAATTTGTGTCGTTTATTTATTGGAACAAATCAAATCAAACACGCTCACGTTAAATTATAAAAATGTCGTATGCTTATCGGATAAAAAAGCTCATCGTGGTATCGTTTGTAGGCTCTAACTCCAAAGCCAAAGCTGTTTCATTGCAAATTGCAATTTCTTTCTCTCTAGTATTTGTGCATCAAGAAGCGTCATAATATGGTATCATAATTTTCATTGAGAAGTATTTACTGGTTGGTCGTTTCATTGTGGCTATAAATACTTAGTCTCTTATTAATTTTCCGAACTGTTCCTTGAGAAATCAATAAAAGATACTGAAGTATTCATCATTTTTTACTGATATGATGAGATGTAATAAAGTAACTATGTATGATTAAGACTCATATTTTTTTCGTCTTAAATACTCATGATTCGCTTCTAAGTAGATACTGCACAAATTAATATAGTTAGTTTTGAAAAAAGTAGTGCATGTTGGAAAGCGTTCACATTTCACTTCACCGAGACTAAGCGTCGAGTGGCGAGTATCTGGTGTCGCGGGCTTTCTAGTGAAATCCCTCAGTGAAGAGTCCGGCCTCAGCAGTCGTGACCTCGCATTCAAATCCACCGAACTCAATTACGTGTAATACGAACCACCAATCATATTCTAGACTCCAATATTGGCACGTTTCCTCTCTCGACCAGTGCAATCCAGCGTGACCTATCGCAAAATTCATGTGCGGAATTTTAAATTTACTCCAATAACATCTATGGTATGATTGGGTATCTACTTAGAATCTTTTTTTTTTGTAATCCGGCTTATGGCTTTGTCGATTTGCCGCCGCTGAACATAGTAAGCGATAAAGATTATTCTGATTATAGATAAGCTTATGTGGTTCATACATTGTTGCGATAGGGCTCCGTGAGATAGCGGATAGCAGAGTTGAAGTGTTGGTTTGATACCTATCTGCTGCCCTGTCACGACAGCGCCCGCGCACTTTCGCCAGCACGATCGCCCTATTTTTGTGCTTATAAACTGCAGCGAATCACACTTTCTTCGATAATTTAACGATTTTTATTTTCTTAAACACTCGAGTATTGTTGTTATGGCTAATAAGTTCTAAATGAACGAGTTACGAGAATGGATGTCGATTGTCGACCGACTGGAACTTTTAAAAATATTCACAGGAAACGCCCGATGCGTATATATATCGCGCCAGTTTGTCGGTTCTAAACATGGATACAGAACTAAGTGCTGTTTGCCATTGGATACGACTGTCACCTTTGGAGACAGTTTTATCTCCCAAAATAAATAAATACGTTAGGTCAGTGAACTTCAGGTGGGAACGCCGTTTTTGGGTATTAGCGTAGACATAGATAACGAAAGTATATCTGTTGGTTATGAAATATCGCACGCAGGTCATTATCACAATAATGTTAAGAGAATCCACAGCAAAATACTAATTGAGACTTACTGACTGAACAAGAAATCCCCAAAACATAATTATAATATTTGCCTTTTTGTGTTATTGGTTCTCATCAACACTGTTTAGTAAGCTGGGACGGGCGGAGCCGCAGGTAGTTTATTATCCTTATATTGTAATTGTACCTATCCTACGTAGGTATTTTTAAGATATCATAAATACAATCTCTATATAGATTGTAATATCTATTGATTTCAATGTTAATGAACGATTTTTATCTTCAGACAGTTTGTCTGCGACCCAAGCATACACAGCGCACACAAGTAAAGGGCAGACGAAGCTGGCCTTTTAGTACTACATACCTCCCTAGAGTTATATCTGCATAATAACAGCATGCTGCCACGACTATAAGCAATAATCGTAATTTATTATCTTATAAGTCAAGTTTTTCCGGCTCACTCGCATGAGAACACTTGCGCTTTCGCCCGATGCAATTAATTACCGATGTTATTCAACATGTGGTGCATTATTTCACGCTCTGCATGTTTGGCGCTTTCCGGCGTACTGCGAGCAATACAATAGGTACAACACTACGCTGCAGCTGTCCTGCACCCACAGTTCTATTCCCAAGGCGAAATATCATCACGATTTTGACATTTTTAGCTCTCGGAAACTTGCTTGCATCACACCGCTTTGGAATGCTGCGCGTGTGACGGGGGGTGTTGAAATAGGTATATAAATTATTTCTATTGTTAATGAGACTAGAGGTGAACCTTCTACCATTATTATTGCGATCGCTCCGCGGCTTCGCCAGCGCGGAAATTGTCTTTTTTCCATATAGGCTTTAAATCACACATAAAGGATTTAGTTAAAAAAACAACGGTTGAGGGTGTGCGTTGATATATCAGTGAAGAAGCCAGGACTTTGAATTTTATTTGGGTATATATAAAAGAAGAATATAGGCGATCGTGTTACAGTCAAACCAAACCAACTTCTACTGTTCTGCTTATTTGCATAATCATTACACAATAAAGGTTAAAAGTTCAGCTAGTTAATATGTAGGCGTAGAGAAGTGTAAACAAAATATTCAAAACAGACTGCCTTTTTGTTTAACTACAGCTGTTCCTAAGTACCTATTATCTCCACCACAAAGAATACAATGAAATCACATACCTATATGGAGTGGTAAAAGTCCACAATAAGGCGAGTCATGACTGCCAGCAAAGACCGCAGAAACGTCACAGCCATTTACGGAATCCAAGATCGAATCCAGTGTTTTTTTATTGCTGATCTCATGTAGCAACGACGTGAGTACAATAATCGTAAAAGTCCCTGCCGAGCCCTTGTCGAGAAGTGCGAACTGTCCGCGCGGCGATAAAAGAAAATGCATTACTTCCCTTGCGAGGGCGAACTGGGGTTTCCTTAAAGCAGCCCCTTAAAATGGCGGCGCAGGTCATTAATGTTCTGCTCAGGAGCCGGCCAAATTTTAAAAGTCCACTCCAAACTTAGTTGTTTTAAGAGCGATACACTCTGTAAAATACGTGGGGGGAATATTTTAAAATTTGATAATTTTATATTATTACTACTACTCGTACATTGTTTTTTGTTTACAACGTGCTGTTAACTAAGTGATAATTAGGTCATTGCATACGAGTATATGGGATAATGCTAATTAGGGTAAAGCTGCCACAGTACTCATTGTTCTGATACCAAGCAGTCACTGATGCTGTGCATTAATTATGTGGTTTTCTCCATTAATTCATCAGATTGCAGAATGGCAGATATAGGGGATACTGTTTGATTCTAAATTTATTTGAGTATATTGCTGTCCCAGATTCCCACAAAATACTTCTTCATGGCATGAGTTAAAATATGAGGAATCGCTAATCGTTAGTACATTTTATGTCATTTTTATTTTATTTGTAGGACGTCAGTCTAATGCCATTGTTAGTCTAGGATGACCGTTTAGTGGCATTCATATTTCAACTGATAGCTGCCGTGCTAAGCTGCCAATTCCGGCTATATCAGTATAATCAGTGGTAAAGCCATGTCCGAAGCCTTGGCTTGGAACCTCCAACAACGAAGGAAGACGAAGAATCTGTGAGCAAGACAAACGGGCACAGCGAAATTATAAGGTTTTGCAACTTGACTTCGGAACCATAAGAAGCCGACAAGCTTGGAATGATTTACATTATTGTAATTGAATCTTGTCTCTTAGTTTTTCTACGTACGAAATTAAATACCACACCGTCAAATCTGTTAACAATTAAAGGGGTCATTGTACCGAAACAATACATAAAAATTATCATGCTACATCTAAGCACGTTTTTGGCACAAGGCTTATTCAAATAAATTGGTACTGATTCAGGCTCACCGTGAGAATGGCTATGTTAAATCCAAGCAATGTTGGCAGCGAGAAACCAAATGAACAAATTGCTCTTTGCCGGGATATTATATCGCTTTGCAGGAGGGTTGTAGGTACTCCGGAGCTGACGTCGTATCCACTTGCCGCTATTCCTGTTTTATATTGATTTACTTTTGCTTAGAAAATAGGGAGTTTTACCTGCGCAGGTAAACGTCGTAAATAAGATAGAAACATGGCGTCCAATAACATTGCACTGAGTTTTAGCGTGGTTTCTGCTGTGAAATAGCTTGACAAATAGATATTTAAAATGTACAATGAAATGAAAAAATAAAAGAATTCAATTTTGTGCCTATTTGCTCAATACATGATTGAAATGTACTAACATAACATAAACATAAATGATATAACATAAATTGATAAAACATAAGTTCTCATACATGTCTATAGGGCCAGTATAGGCATAAATTATGTATTACCTACACGTTACAGACGGATTTCATGAGATCCACCTAAAGACGCCGCCACCGGATGCCTGAATTTCGTTTTCTTGGAAGGTTTCGGCGGTGGAGAGGGGGGAGGTCGCACGTGACGCGTTTTTATGATGAAAATAATCAGAACCTGTAGATGCCACGTCCGGCACGCGTGACTGTTTAGCAGCTTCTTGAATGCGGGCTGTTTTTCGCAGGTTGTTAGGCCTTGAACTTTCCCTAATTACGCACAGTACCTCCGAGCTTAGGTAAGTAGTTAAGTACGTAATAACCGTAAGTTCTTGGTTTACGACATGCTCAGATAATCCAGATTGGGATTTAGGTGTTAGTAAGGTTAATGTTTTTAATTTTGGATTGGTTTTCGTTTGTATTTGGGCCATTCTTTTTTTTATTTTTGATATGATGTCACCCAGCTACAAGTCGGGCTAAACAGGATAGTCCCTAAAGTAGTGGTACTTTAAAGATTTTGGGGTAACTAGAAGAGACTTTTTATTTATTTTCTATACTCGTGCGCATTAACGAACACATATTGGTTAAAGATCCACCAATATCACATATTATCAAAGAAACACGAGTTTTGGTTTTTTTTCCAGTTGACAGTTTAATTGCTGCCAAAAAGTCTCGGACCATTAGTTAAGTTATTTTTAAGTTTTCTTGTTTACGATATTCAGTTGATTTTGTTCTGTTTAAAGGTATCTTTAATTAAATTACTAACGATTCTAACTGATCGTTTCGCGAAGGGATGAGATTAAATAAATGGGGAGTCGTAATTTCAAGTTGGGTGGGTGTACCGTTCTTCCCAGGCGAAAGTGATTAGCGGTATCTGCCTGTCGTGAATCTCGAGGTCAACGACCGGCCCTTACCTCGCCACGTGCTGGTTACATGCATTGCATGACATTATAATATCATACACGCGTGAATTACAATGTTTTTTACTTTGACGATGTTTTTTTACACAAGGTAGACAAGTACAGGTAAATCTAGCTAGTGGATATGGATAGTGATTTGTGTGCAATTGTCCCCGATATTTATTATTTATATTTTTATAAAAAAATAATAGTTATATAACATGAAAATTAGAATCAATTACAGTCTTATTTCGTTACTAGCTGTTCCTCGCGGTTTCACCCGCGTGGGCTACAGTTTATCGCGATAAAAAGTATCCTATGTCCTTCCCCGGGGCTCAAATTATCTCTATACCAAATTTCATTTAAATCGGTTCAGTAGTTTAGGCGCGATAGCGTATATATTCCGTATACTCCAAAATTATTCCCGCACTTCGGTGCCCCCTCACCGCGTTACCTGCTGTAAGTATCCATTATCCTATTTTAATTCTAGGTTAATTTTTTTCGGACCACGCGTTTGAATCGTGCTGTTAAAGGTCTTCCTGGTTCGCGACCGCACTTTACCTATTTCATAGATTCTCCCTCACCTCGCCGCGTTTCCCGCTGCGCTGGGGTGCGGCGGGTTTATTTTTCTACTACTACTTACATTTTTAAACTCGTGATATCTTTCGAATGGAATGTCCGAATTGAATGATTCAAAAAGTTTTATAAAGGTATTGAAGCAGTTTTGAATAAAAAGTAATTTATTTTGATAAGGATTAATACCAAGACACAAATAAAGAGCCTTTTCTAGAGGCGGCATTAAAAATTAAATTTTTTAAATAAAATATCACTTATTGCGGCATAACTATAATAGTTAGACATATGCTCTCCCGCACTTTTTTGTAGATCTTAATGAGACCTACAAACCCGTAAAACATTATTTTGTTCTAGTGTCAATAGTTATTACAGCGCACGCAAAAATAGGTTTTCGATTTCACACCTTGGGTTGCAAAATAGCAATTTTCTTACGGATCCCTAATTTTTTTGGAAATAAAATATAGCCTATAGCCTTCCTCGATAAATGGGCTATCTAACACTGAAAGAATTTTTCAAATCGGATCAGTAGTTTCTGAGATTAGCGCGTTCAAACAAACAAACAAACAAACAAACAAACTCTGCAGCTTTATAATATTATAGTATAGATTATCTTCAAGACGATGAAGTGATGGATGTAAGGGCTAAAGTTAAGTGAAAAGGTTGGTGTATCTGTTTTGGGGTACAATAAATACTTTATGTCCTACTTCCTACTAATATTATAAAATGTGAATGTTTGTGAGGATGTATGTTACTACTTTCACGCTACTGACACTACACGATACGACACTACTGAACGGATCTAGATGAAACTTGGAATGGACACCCTGGATTAATTTGCAGAATACTTTTTATCCGGAAAAAGGTTCCTACAGGATAACGGGAAGACGCGGGTGAAACCGCGGGGCGCAGCTAGTTACTTATAAATTATACTCAATATTTATATAGGTAGTTTTTTTTCGTTACCTGTATATTTCTCCTATTTTCTTTCATAAAATAACAATTCATCATCATCATACGCCTCTCCCAAAGTACGCCATCGAGCCCGATCTTCGGCTTCAAATAACAATTACCTACATTCAATTCTTTAAACAAATTCTTGTCTGGTAGCTTGTGTGTTCTTACGCATTGAATAATGGAAAAACTTTCAACAAATGGGTGTTTGTTTACTAAGCTGTCAGAATAACCAGTATTTACACCGCTTTGTTGTTAACCGGCTTTAGTTCGTCTGAGGTTTTTCCTTGCTTCCACCTTGGATGTTTATGTTTCAAATTGAATCCAATGAGCGCCTTTTTTAACTGCGAATGAGACAATATAACAATTTTTTATTTCCTAAATGAAGTTAACTGATTCTGCATCGGCTTGGAGCACTTTAAAAGTGTGAAAAGGGTCTTTTTAGGGTAGGCTTTACGCAGCGTAATCGCCGCGATTGTCGCATAATGTCTATAATCTACAAAGTTAAATAATATTATTTAATTTTTTTTAAATATCTGTGTGGCACCGAACCGTAATGAGCAAGCGTAACGCTTACCATCAGGTGAGTGACTTGTTCGTCTGGCTCGTCTGGTTACTCAGATACAAATAAAAAATGTTTTTCTTTTTAATGTGATAAGAACCTGTAGGTGCCCCAATGTCTGAAAAACATTTCTAACATAAAGTTGTATGATTAATCGTCTATTTCTATGAATGTAATGTATGTGTATGTTTTCGTAATTGGAGTAAGTATTATCTCCGACAGTT
This sequence comes from Opisthograptis luteolata, assembly GCA_931315375.2. Taxonomy (NCBI): domain Eukaryota; kingdom Metazoa; phylum Arthropoda; class Insecta; order Lepidoptera; family Geometridae; genus Opisthograptis; species Opisthograptis luteolata. Next base: position 5,741,431 of record OV928034.1, read on the forward strand.
ACAGTAGGCAGATTAAAGCGGCCATGTGCTGCAGCGGTACAGCTGAGCGATTACCCCTGGCTCGCTGCCACCAGATACTAAACTAATTTATGTTGCTATTTAGTTTTATATGAAAGAATTATGTCGAGTTATATGTACGTAGATAAACAGATCTTTTGACATCATTTTTTCATTTCATTGGGCTTATTATTTGTAACTAAAATCTGGTTCACAGTTTCCTGCAATAAAGTGTTGTTTAATAGCAATAAAGCCTTCGGTTGTATGATATTATAATCTTAATAAAATGCAATAAATTGTTGCTATATATGTTACTCTCTTCTGTAAAGTCACAAAAGATACGTAGATTACATACAAACAAGGTTGTAACTTTCATGAAATAATTTGAAAGTTAGAATTCCAACATCATTTAGTCAAGTTACATTACATTATGTTTGTACTAATATACAAAATTTAACACGAAGTTTAATGTGTTTCGCCGTGTGAAGCACGCTGTTTAGTAGCAAGAAACGTTCACTTATACAGGCCCGTTGTTAGGCGGGGCGGCGGCGGAGGGCAGGCGAGCGCCTCACCTTATTCTGCGTTTTCAAAGGAAATTTTCATGATAAGCAGATTACCAACCTTCACATAGTTGCGGGCCGTTCGTTTGACACAAAATAAATAGACAGAGTTATTTTTATTAGAATATGAAACTGGATACTAACACAATTATATAACATCAACCTTCGGGTTTTCATAATATCACAAACACGTCTCCATAATAACACGAGGAATATTTATCGAGGAATCAGGTCATCGTGTAATACGAGAGTGGCGCGAGAACCTCTGCGTCATGCGGCCGTCCATATATACGTCTCACGGAGGTCCACCATACGTTTTTATTTGGCTACTCGATGACTGATGACAGATATTGATGGGGCTCGTGTTGTTCCCGCAAGCTTCCTAGTAATTTGTCGGTAATCGTACCACGGCCCGACTAATGGGCCGGGAGTTATATTTATATGACAGCCCTATAAAGAGAGTTCCGTTTCCGGTCTTTAAAGTGTCAACACTGTTGCGATTCTATCCGAAACAAATTGCTTTTAAAAAATAGTAAGAAGTTTCACTTGGACTTCAACACTGCTGCAAACAACGACATTACAGCGAAGGAAGACCTAGAAGAATTAATTGCTGCATATTTGTCAAGATTTATCTAAAAAAACGAAGCTAAATATTTACGACAGTGATTTTGAGGTTAGAATTTACTTATCATTTCACCTATCACCCAAAGTCAGTGTGACAGTCGGTAAAATAGACGTCAGTCAGCTGTCAGTTGGTTGGGTTGACTTTAACTACGGTGTTGCCATAACAAGAAACATATTTTCTACCAATTCCACCTTTACGTTCCGTTCTACACAATTTATCCCGATAATAAATGGAAGGACAATTTCAAATACTATTTGAAAAAATGAAGTTTGAAATGCAGAAGCAGACAGCTGAACTAACAGAATCTCTTACGAAAACCATAATGGATCAGATAATCGAAAAACTATCTCCAATTATTGAAGAAAACGAAAAACTCAAACAAATAATCAGTAATCTCGATCAGGAAATAGAATTTTTAAAAAGAAGATATAAAAGTAACAACATAATTATATATAAATTGGATGAGAATGAGAAATCAACATCGGAGCTATTTCAGAGCATCAGGGAGAACTTCAAAAAAGATTTAAACATGAATCTAGAAGAAAACGAAGTGAACAAATTATACCGCTTAGGAAAAAACAAAGTCGAGAACAAACCGAGACCCGTACTGTGTTCTTTCATAAGCGGATGGAAAAAGGATGAAATAATGATGAACAAAAAGAGTTTCAAGAAAATCTATATATCGGAAGACTACTCGAAGGAAACTTTAGAGAAAAGAAAGGCATTACAATCACAACTACTAGAAGAGAGAAACAAGGGAAATACAGCATTTCTGAAGCATGATAAGCTAATAATTAAAGAACCCAACACTGAAAAAAGGAAAAGGGAACCATCTACTTCACCAAAATCGCCTTCGAAAACTCAACCCAAAAAACAACAAACGCTACTACATTCTTTCAAGGCTAATAGGACAAATGCATTTGATACAAATAGAGCCCGATCAAACTCTTTAACCAACAACTCCACAAGCTATAGTAACTAACAACCGGCAAACGGGAAACTCAAACTAAAACAACCAACAAACAGTAAAAACACAAACTCCCCCAAGCCGACTGGTCCTCGTGGGGGATGGAGACCATGACCCTCCAACAATAACAGGAAATTAAAATGGAAATCACATAGAACTAAATTAAGCGTTGAAACGAATCAGATCAGAAATAGTCGGCCTGAGCCAAGTAAGACAAGTTAGAGAAAGACATTTTTAAACAGTGGCACAGGACAGACAGAATGAAGATGGTTGGAGGAGGCCTTTGCCGACTGGCAAACAGATCTGTAGAAATAAGAAGTAAACAAATTCCACAATAACTTCATCTAATCTTAAGTTTAATGTTAATCTTAACATAATATTTTTATGTACGTGTATTCAGGTCTGAATAAAAGGCTATATTATTATTATTATTATTATTATTATTATTATAAAGAGAGGACGCCGATAAATATGATCAAAATTAATGGGCGTATTCGATAAGTTAGTTTTCCTCCAACTTAATCAATCGAAATATAGGTATTTCCGTTTTCCTCGTAGCTTCTGGAGTTGGCTGAGCTTTCGCTCTCTTCGTCTGACTGGCGGCTAATAAAAACTTTATGCTTTGTAGCACGGTTGTAGTAAAAATAATGACGTGGTATCCCGCCGCTTTATAAACAACTTTACGGTGTTTGTACTTACGAAGGAGGCGTTTTACGAATAATAATATTCGAAACTCCACAAGGACTTTGATGTCAGCGGAACCGTTATATCTAAAGTGGAGGGCACAAAAGTTAGAAGGGTAATAATGAAACAATTAAAGCCACCCGAAGCCCTCGAACACGGACGGCACCGCGGCACAATGGCTCTGCGCAGGACGTCTCGTGAGAGGCTAAAGAATTGCACACAATTTTATTATTCAGAGCACTTGAATAGGTGAAAAAGTGAAGGCGGTTCGAGTGGGCATTGTGCGCGAGTGCGTGTTGCGGCTGGGACCCGGAACTCTCGAGGCATGCGCTGCCGCGCTCGTGCTGGGCGCGATGCTAATTAGGATCCCGCGGGACTCGCCGTATCAGTGAATGCTTTCCAGGCTCAGATATGGGAGGGGGGGGGGGGAGGGAGGCAACGGTACAATTACGCCCCTACACGAACGACTGAAGCACTATTTATCCTTTCTCCTAATTTAATCTATTTCTAAACAAAATTCCAAATGAAGTCCTAAATTCGCTCCTGTTGCTATCCACCATTATTGCACAATGAATGCCAGAGCTCCTCGCAGTTATGCAAATGCAGGAACTATCGCGTTATTATTGGAGCGGTAGTTGCAAAACGGTAACGTGTCCTTACAAAGCGCCGGTACGGAGTTCGAATCATATCTTGATCACGCACCTCAAAACCTGAAAGAAAAACTTTGCTAGAAAAGGGGCATATCCAAGAACCACAAAATTCAAGAGTATTATGGGATCTACCAACCTGTTCTGGGACAGAGTAGTATACTTACTTTATGTTATGGGGCTAAGACCCACATACTCTCTGAGAAAGGACCAGTTCAGCGAGGATGTAGGTTGATGGTGAAGATTATTGTTTAATTTCTTCAGTGTGTGCGACGTTTATTCATTTCAATCTTCATCCTAGTCGCTAAAAATGTTATATGAAAACATTGTTTATCGTATTTTTTTTTGTATTTCAGATAACTGGCAGTGTTGAATAAGTCCTTCCAAGGTATGAATCAAACCGAAGTTGTTAAATTGAAACGCATTAATTCGGCATTCATCAAAGTAAAATATTTGTGCTATAACTGAGTCGTGATTTTTTAGCAGAAACATATTTGCATGCAGCTTATCGGCGATTCAGAAAGCTGTATTAGTTAATCGTGTGCCTATCATACATGGAACGGAACTAGGTCACAATACAGATACCCGGCGGAGAATGGCTATGTTCAGTTTATTTTGCTTCTTTGTTAGCTCTCTGTACGGCTCTCGTTTCAGCCAATACATTGTTTAAAAATTTAATGGACTATCAGTCTCGTACCTAGGGAATACCTACTGTTCAATCCAATGTATGTTACGTGTTGTATATTTAATTCACTATTTATATATAAAATAAAGTACATAAAAGTCAAAATATGTTTATTTAGTACGTAGGATACATTAATCACTTTATAAAGTCAGACTAAAAACTAGCTGCGCCTGTTCCAACACAAAAGGCAAGAAAAGAAACGTCCGGTAGGTTATTTTTTGAGCGCGATTACATATACAATTTTATCTCATTACTAACTGATCTAATTGGAGCAAGTTCACTACATTCCCAAAATTGTTTATCATCTAAATAGGTCATCGGTCTGGTCAACTCTGGTGAATTTAGATAAACACATGATATTACCGTCTTTTAGAACACTGAAGTGTCATTAATTGAGGTTTTTTTGGTGTTTGGGTAATAGTAGGTACGAGTGTATGGTGTACGCCTACGAAAGGCTTCCGGTGTAGTTCAAGTTTCAGGTGTACCTCTACGCATAAAGTGGAAGAGAGACCACTCTAGATAGAAGTTTGTACTTTGTTGTCCGTGTTTGTCGTGAGACAGCCACGTGGGACGCTGACTCCGCTGATTTAAGAGGAAAGTTTCCGTGTTTTGCATTTTACGGCAGCGTGGCGGGCACGGGAAAACTCGCCTCGGAGATTTAAATATTTAGGAAGTAAGATCACATCGCTAAGGTGTGTCTCTTTACGCCCCTTCTAAGTAACTGCCTCGCATGCTTTTAGGAAAAGATAATTGAAACACACATAAAATTACGAGCAAATTCTTTGATATGGAGGCGAGTAGATTGATTAAAAAATGCAATACAATCGCCCCTACTTCCCGGGAGGAGTCTCATTTATTTGCTTTGTCTGTCCGAATGCCAGGGCAGTATCTACGTGGAATGAGTGCGGGGTTTGTCTCATTGAAACAGGTTGAGTAAATCATTGGATCACTATTCATAATGGACGAAAGGTATTTCCATTTTAAACTGGAAAGCGTTTGCACTTACTTGATTCAGTTTTTTAATTAATGGATTTTGGTTTTACTAGTTGTATTTTGAATTGCACAAAGATAGCTCAAAGTTAGATTGGATCTATGCAAGGCTAAAATAACACAGACATCGGATCGTTTTTCGTTGGTGGTAGTGCGATGTATGTAATCAATCAATCCTTTCAACCGCAGGAAATACTGTTCGCTCTCCGGCAAGCGAAATGGTTCATACTACGTCAGTATCAATTTTGTTGCCGCAGTGGATAGTATTAAAGTGAGTATTGCTATAGTAGAGCTAATTGAAGACTCTTCTGGGCAAAGCAGTATTCCACTGCTTCTATCAAAGCTAGCATTAATGAATAATGAATACGAGATACAATAAGTGTTTAGCATTACTGAATCACAGTGTTGTACAAATAAAATAAAATCAAAAGAATGCAAGGTAAAGTGGAGCCAAAAACTAGTTCCCTTAATTGGATTACAGCATAAAAGAGTGGCTAGTGATCGTTTTTTGTTTGACACAGGTAGAAACCGGTATCAAAGGAAACCCTCGAAGTGGCATGTCATTCATAGCTTTTGTACGTGTGGTGTGGACAGTGCATTTTTTAGGAAAGGGATAACAATTATTTTATTACATATCTGTTTACATAATATATCCTGATGTCCTCTACTCATCAATGAAATACTTAGTCTGCTTTACAAACTTCTGTAAGTATTTAAATACTCAACTACTTATTTATTTTTGCTTACAAAATCATCTTCTATACGCCACGGACTGGTACCTATAATTATTAAAGCTTGTACTTTATACCATGCAATGTGTCTATGTTTTTTTAAGTCTTAAGCTACCTTTTTGACCGCAAGTCACCTGATGTGAAGTGAAGATATGACCGGAGGTGACGTCTGGAATGGGAACTGGCTTTCATGTGAGGCTGGCGGAAGACACCAATAGGTTTTGGCAACAGATAGTGGTAGCCAGGCGAGCAGTAGAAAGAGCTAAGTATATCTGTAATTCAATGTTGATTGAAGAATACAATGTTTATCAAGAGCTTTATATTTATTTTATTAAAATAGTACGTTTTGTTTTCCATCAAGGCAATGTAAATCGACAGCTAGGTATCTATCGCATTCAATGTTTTTCTACCATCTATCGGAGTTTCCGCGTCGCTGCAACCCGTTTGTATATTTTTTTGTTAAAATAAACGACATCCGCAGCGGGTTTTTTTACTGGTTGCTTTTCTTTGTTGCGCCTATGTTGCGGTGATTGTTGATATTGCCCGGCCGATGGCTGCTTTTATTTTTATCGTTCTGTTTATATGCAGTTCAAATTAGTTCCCTTCATTTGAGTTTATGCCCTTGTGACGGCTCTAGCCGCAAATTGGCGGTTTCTCTTTCGCTTTGTCGAACTCTTGTGTCGTTCAGCTTTCGTTGAGATGAAAGGTTTAGCTTGTAAAAGGCTTTGATTATGAAGTTGATTATTAATCGGATACTTTTAAAGTAGAGATTATAGCTGTCTTGGACTATCATGATACTAATCTGGAGAATTACTGAAGTATAATACTGCTGATAAGAAGCATAATGTGCCTGCAAACCGCCAAGTAGTTGAGATTAGTGATACCTAGTTGATTTATTTTATAACTTCACGACAGTGTATTTAGCCAGTGAGAAGACTATTAGATGAATCAAATATTGATGATGATGATGATGAAATGATGAGACCTAGGTACAAGCCTGGCCAAACATGATAGTCTCCTATAGGTTGAAGTAACGTAGTGGCAACACGGACTTTTTGGAACAACTAGAAAAGCGACTTTTAATCGCTTTATTTCAATTTCCTACACTCTTACACATTAACGAACACATAATGGTTAGTAATCCACCAATATCACATTATCACTCGAAGAAACACAGGTTTTGGAAATAAAAATTTCATGTTGACAATTCAATTGCCGGCAAAAAAAACCTAGTTGGATCTTGAATCAAGTTGTGTATCTCGATGAGTTGGGCTGAGCTTGAAGCTCATCCCCACCTCGTCTCGCCTGGAGCCCGCTCTGGTAGTAATAATCCGGTTAGGGTGACCGCACGCGCCGCCACAGCCGCCGGCGAGGCGCGGGGCGCGGTGCGGCGCGCCGGGCGCTGCTCTGATCGAAATGTAATTGGGGATTGGGGATGCTTGCTCACCTGGCCACCGCATACCAGCTAAGTTTTAAGTTATTAATAAAAGAGATAACTACATTTACTTACTACTTATAAAGCTAGCTTTTTCAATGACGCCCGTTTGGTACATTAGCCGATCTCGCCGTGGCCGACAAGCACGCTGCAGGACGTTCAGTGTGAAAAGGTTCGGGAATAGCATAATTCAAATAATTCAAACTAGTTTCCCCCTTGTTATATAGGTACCACCTTATTAATGTTATATTTTAATTTAATACTTGAACTGCGAACTAAGTAATGGTAGAACTACTTAACTGAACTCACCGATTTCAAAACCGTTCCGTAATTATTGCTGAAAATATAATACTTGCTGCACTCTAAAATGCGATAAATTATAGTTTCATAGTTTCATATCCCCACCGGGATTTTCAATTTACGGTTTGTAAAATTGGCGACGCAGCGCTCCGTGACGAAATAAAAGGTTTATGTTTTTCATAAATCCACTTTAGTACGTACGAAAATATCTGAAAATGTTTGCCTCTTATTTTCGTAGGTATATGACATGCGGAAACATAGGACACTTATAAACTAATGAAAATCCGTGCGCTTCTCGTAGGTATAGTATGAACATGAAGGATGTATAAAAGTGACAAACAAAGTAACAGACAACATGTTCACAAACAATTTTATTATTGAATTCAGTGGCCACGTGCCGAATTTGTTAATCCCATTTAGTTTTTTTAATATTATATTGGGCCTAGAATTTTCGGAAATAAAGTTTTATTTGTAAACCATAATAATGCTCTACAGAAGTCAGAAGAGACTCATCAAGAGAGATGTATACTGTATAGGACTGCTACAATACTCTATATTGTCTAACGGGCGGTTTCAATAACCTATCTATCGACGATTTGCTTTACTAAAGATATAAATTTGACAGCTCCATAGAAGTAATGTCAAATTTCTATTAATAGTAGGGCAACCATGGATAGATTGAAACCGGCCGAAAAGAAAGCTATCTGTTAACTATATTTGCCACCTATTTCAAAAAATTGTCGTGTGAAATAAAAGCGTTTGATTGAAAGAGCCTAGAGCATAAAAATGTGAAACATTTTATATCAGCAACAGAGTAATTGGCATACGATTTTAGCCGGTATTGCCGCGGTTTCATGTTGATAGCGCAGGTTTCCCTCACTAATTGACAGTTTAAACGGTCGCAAAATTACTTTCATTTTGATTGGCGTCGTAGATGAACTTTTGTAAGCTATATGTGTAGGTACGTTTTACGTACTTGTACTAGGTATCTAATTGCATTTATGTGACTTGTAGGTTTATTACTAGTTTACATACAGTACTTAGGTTTGAGTACGCGTAAATCATATACTAACACGTTTCACACAAAAATGAAGGAAAGATTGAAAGCCCCCTTTACCTTTACCTTTTCCGCTCTTTAATGATTCACAAATTGTAGCTTTCGGGTACATAGACTGTGAAGGAAGATAAAGAATCCCTCTTCTTTCTAGCTTGAATAATAAAGGTTGCAACAAAACATATCGACATCTGTTATAATCAACAGTCAGCTCCTCTTACTTCCATTTAAAAACATAATTCAGTGTAAAAAATGCACGAAATAGTCAATCAAACGCTGTGTGAAAGCTAAAAGCTAGCTTTCCTTGTGAAGCTTTAGTTGGAACAGAACAAGTTGTTTCAGTGTTCAAAGTTAAACTCGTTATACATTTCAATATAGCAGGTCATTCTAGCGTGCTTACAGCTGTCATTTACACTGATCAAAGCTTACCCATTCTCTTGTAACCCGACCAAAACAAAGTCAAATTGAAACGTCAGTCGTCCAAAATATTCAGTCAACGTACCCTATTCGCAAGCATGAGTGTTTTAGAAGGTTCCTGGTTTTGTTCTTCGTTTACATTCAGGCACAATTTTGTTGCCTGCAAGCTGTCGGTTTGGAACTAGTTTTTTTATTTTCGGTACGTAGTTTGTAAAGTAAGTTAGTATATGTGGGATCCCCTTTTTTAAAACACTTTTATTAGCTTGACTTGTAACTAACTAACTAACTAACTAACTAACTAACAATGTAATCAAATCTTAGAAGTCAATTTTCACCTACTTCTAATTGTCGTATCGACTTGAAACTTTGTATGTGTATGTAGTCTCGGTGACAATGCAATAATTTGGTATCATCGACCTGATCTGATGATGCAGCCGGAAGGTGGGTAGGGGATCTCTGCAGTGGCTACTAGTAAACCCGTCGAGTTTGGGCTCATATTAATCGTCTTGACGAGTCCAATAGATTGAACTTGGTGACGAGGGTCTGATGATGCAACCGGAAGGTGGGTAGGGGATCTTTGCAGTGGCTAATAGTAAACCCCTCGTGTTTGGGCTCATATGAATCGTCTTAATGAGTACAATAGATTGAACTTGGTGACGAGGGTCTGATGATGCAACCGGAAGGTGGGTAGGGGATCTCTGCAGTGGCTACTAGTAAACCCCTCGTGTTTGGGCTCATATGAATCGTCTTGATGAGTCCGATAGATTTGACTTGGTAACAAAAGACTAAAAAGTAATAAAATAAAAATATATAGTTTAAAAAACTAAAAAAAAAAACACTTTATAAACGCACTGAAAAATATAAAATAATTAAATTGACTTGTATTAGTTACGATATAATGGTTAATTCAAAAAGTGTGGAGCGCTTCTTTTACTGGATAAATAAAAAAAAGTACACACAACCAAAAAGACTTAACTTTTAAACTTTTTTATATGGATTTGAACGAGTTGATTGGAATAAAGCCGCTGAGAACATAGGTCTTAAAATATTGGAAGGTGTCCTCTGGTATAGTCAACCAAGTTATCAAAGATAAGGATAACATTTGATTCAGTATCAATCACCACAAAAATAATTTTATTTGTGTTGGTACTTTTGAAAAACTGACTTTGTCTACCAAAATTACTTGTTGCATGAAATATTTCATTTACACGAGAGCAATGTATCTTTACTCTACAATATGGCAAACTAATCTTATACAATTATACTTTGAAGTAATATATTTTTTTAATAATAAATTGTAGGATTGACTCTAATTTGATTATAAAGCGCCGCTCATGAACATACGGCGGCTATCTAATTAAAAACCACTTAGACGCTACACTCAAGAATATATATCTTTTTCATTAGAATACTGTATTTTCTCCTCCAAAACTCATGATCCCCGATTCACTGCGGGCTGTGGCTGTTTCCTCCACTTTAATAAGGATTATGTCTATTCATTTGAAATTCAGACGAGGCCCCATCGCTTTCTCATTCGTTACCATGAAATTATATAAAGTGAAATATTTCAGTTCTAAGACAGCACTGTTTTTTTTTTTATTTAACACAATATTTATAGATGTTTGTATACTCGTTTACATTGTAGTACTTAGGTTAGTTGTAATACCGAGAAAACAAAGAAAGTAACCTGTATTCAGGTCGTACTATAAAGTTTCTGTAGAGGTTTATCATTATACATCTACTGTCATATAAATTGATTAAAAAGTTTTGTAGACGAGTCAGATTATTTATATTCTCTTTACCTGTACAGGTTATCATTTAAAACAGTTATGGCCCGTACACTCTTAAAAAAAGTGTACGGTGTTAGCTATTTAGTGTTTTTAAGAAAAACATGGCATGAACTATACCCGTAGGCCGTAGGCCCCATACTAAACAGTATGGGACATCGCCTACCAATCTCTACACACTAAATACTGTACTAAGCACGAAGCACTTGTCTAAACAAAGTACCTATATATACTGAACATACTGCAGAGTAGTAAAAGTAAATTTTTCGTTTGATTTCATTTAAAGAGTACCTACCTAAGTTCCCTTTGAAACACATACACATTGTTAGTGTTAGAAGAATAACGGCATGGAATGACTCGATCCAATAGGTGACTATAAAGAGGCGAGAACGACCACACAAAGGGGTTGACGGGAGCCGATTGGTGCTGGTGAATTCCGATACGCCAGTTGTCTATTCCTGGCCTTGTCCGACTTTCCTTACTATGTTTACAAAAGGCTGTAAATGTGACGCAGGCACGTGTGAACTTTCACCTAATATATAAAGTTCACCCGAATGGTTCTTATTTCTTATTTTTATGCAACTAAGTGAGACGACTAAGTTGCCCATTACAGTTCAGTGTTATCACCCAGAATTTTGAACTTCAACAGCTCAAAATACAGCGCTTCAACTCAATGCGCTCGTCACCCTGATTTCATTGGAAACATTGCCTTTCAATCCGGAACACAGTAATATTTGGCACACTACTGTTTGACGGTTGTTTGTATTAGAGAAACAACAAAATTAGTTTATTGTTTTACTCGGTCTCGTTGCATTTTTCTTATTTGGTATCAGCCCTAGTATTCTTCTTGCTTCCGCATCGTCGTCATCGTCAATCTGTAAATAAGCGTTGGATTATTAAAATAAATAGTTTTAAAACAAATGATAAGACGGAAACATTTATCTTCGAAATGTGGTGTCACCGGAAAACAGACGGGGCATGTAGGACATCAAATGGATATAAGAAACTTTTGGTACATTCAGGGTTGTTTATAGTCACACCAGTGTGGTAAATTGGTGTGACAACGGATTGGTTGCGTTAAATTTATATATGTAGTTACTAGCCACGGTACCTTTTTGACCTCTATGGTGCTTAAGGGGATGAATTTTCAAAAAAAAAAAAAAAAAAAGTATTTATGTATCAACATTATGTATAGTGAACTCATGTGCAAATTGTATGGTTCTAGACCCACGTTTAGGCTATACCTTGTCTGCCAGTAAAGTAGTAGTAGTAGTAGTAGTAGTGTAAGAGCTTTAAAAAGATGAAGAATATCTGGCAATGTAATATTTCAAATTATCTGGACATATTTGCATGAATTAAATGACTAAAAGTAAAGTTCCTAACTGAACTGATACCTAAACATAGTAAGCCAGACTTTCAACATTCCAGAAAAAAATAACATAATACAAGTAGTAGTACGCATACTTTGAAGATCTATGAGACTTAAAGGGTGGACCCGCCCCAGGCCCCGCGGCTAACGTTTTCAATACCCTGAAGTTCCCCGTTTTGCCACGGAAACTTTGTATTTTTCCAAGCAAAATAGTTGCCTATGTAATTTTCTGTGGCCTACATTATTTATATTCAAATGTTTAAAAAGATCGATCTAGCCCTTTAGACGTTTAAGTTAGCACAAGCAAGTACCTAGTAGATGATAGAATAGTGTTCGCTGGACTCTCATTATAATGCAAAAAAAACAACTATTTTATACAAGTAGTACACATTACGTTCTGAAGATCAGGTCGAGCAGTTGGTCTTCTTTCTAGCAGTGGATAATACAGGCTGATGACGACGTTGTCGTTGTTGTCACCCATTTGATTTTTAGGTAATAACTTAAGAAGTATAAATAGGTTTTAAAAAAAATTACGTTTAAGTTTTGCCATGTATGCGTGAGGGATTCTTATTAATATGCCATTTGTAATAATACTATATTGGTTAGTCACTTACTATTTGGACATCAGGTCGTTCAGTCGCTCCTAACTTGGATTGATGAAGGCTGCCGCCATCTTCACCATTATTTGACGAATCGTATACCATTGCACGAGTCGTCTTTTTTACTGTAATAAGAACACAGTTAAACATCTTTGTTATTGCTAACCGCCCATTGTAGCACCTAACTACGATCTTTCCTTTTGTGTTGTTCTATTTTTCAGTTGTTGTGGTGAAACAATAAAGCATTATCAAACTATCTACCTATCTAATTTACTTAATTAAAATAAAATAAAAAATGGCTAAATGAAAAAAAAACATACTTTCCTTTTCCATGCTTTTGTTGAAATATTCTGCGATACTTTCTATCTTAATTTCAGCGTCTGAATAATAAATAAAGTATTAACTTCAGATAAGCTAGCAAATTCGAAGCAAAAGCAACGACCAATAACAACATAATTTTATATGTGGGTACGTACAAATTAAATTATTAATTTATTGTTATAACCTATTTTTGCAAGCATTTGTTTGATGGAATGTGAATTCGTGTGAAAAATTAGGAAACACTAACCCAGTTTCATAGCTCCTTGTGTTGTTAATACATGGACCTCCACTGAAAAATAATTATTACGTATAAATTTTATCTACAGCCTTATAAAAACCTTTTCGTACATTACGTGAAACTCACGAATTTTTTCAACTTCTTCATCTATGAGGTCCAATCCCACTGCAAAAACATAATAAAACATTAGACGTTAGAAATCCTAGATTTTTAATAACCGAATAAAATTAATGCAATACCCATTTTACGGAACTTCCGTAAATTTAAGTCATCTTCTTTTTCTGTAAAAAAAAATAATTAGTAAATTTTATAGTTTTATTAATAATATCACTGTACATGTTTGAATGCAGTATATGAGAGCCGTCACTTTTAAAGTTTTAACCTGGGAAACAATAAAATTACGTAAGAGAATGGGTAAACTTTAGGCGTCACTTCTTTGCAATTGATATAAAGATTATAGTTACCAATTTTACCTTCCGTTTCATTTTTACATTCCGCACGCAATCGACATGTGAAGAGATTCCCGGGAGATGAACATAAATATTTCCATCGACATATTTTTCCTGCTTCATCTGCGAGTAAGATCAATAAAATCAATCTGTTGCACTACAGATTTATATGGAAAGAAAAATAATAATTCTTTGAAAGAATTTGAAGTTGTGCAAAAAGTGTGTGAAGGAGTGATTAAGAGTTACGAGTATGTATGTACAATTGTACATATATATGTGTGAGTAAAAGGTTTTGTAGTCGGTGTATCTGCAGTAGAATTTATTTCTGTACTTATATATTTATGTATGAGTACAATAGAGTTTTTTTTATTTCACCGTGAGTGAGTCGTATTTTCTAATCCTTTAGTCCACACAGGCGAAGTTAGGGGCAAACGCTAGTTTATATAAGTATTATACTTTGTTGAATTATTGTTTTATACTTAGCACATAGGTATGTACAACACGAATGTTTACCAAATGATTTCGTGGTATTCGTCCTTGATACCAATTTCTTGTTTCCCGTCTTTGGTGCTACTTTCTTGTTTTCTTTTGTCCTTGCGTATATTTTCTTTCCTGTTTTTGGTGCTGCATTAGAATTGTTTGTTTTGCCTTTCTTATTTCTTTCAATTTTCTTGACGTTCATCGTTTTTTCTATACTTTTCTTGAAAGGATTTTTATTTTTGCCTTTGTTGTATAGTTCTCGCCTTCCCGGATTAACAATCAGTTTTCGGTTTTTGCCCAATTTCTTTATCAATTTTGCGGCTACTATTTAAAATTATAATATTATATTATATGGTATAATAATATGTGAAATTAAATGATAATAGAATAATAAGTAAAAGTGGTAGTATATGTATACTTAATTAACTTTATACCTTGTCTACGTTTTGATTTTCCGCTAGCATTTTTTGTTTTTTTAACCAGCTTCCTTAATACTGAAATGAGTTTATTTTGTGTTATAAAATACAGAAAGAAGTTAGTGATATAAATATCGCAAATTTACCAGCTCCCTGTCGCTTGCTTGTAGAAAATATGAAGCTGTTAGATAGTTACCCTTATAGTGACATCTTTGGCGTGATGTATCAAAACTTTCACCTATAAATGCATAAGTACAATTATTTTAATATATTTAGTACGTCGATATTGTTAAAAAGTAAACAAAATACGCACCATAGAAAGCTTCATCGGGTTTCGTTTTAAAACCTACAAAAATTGTATTGTCAAATTAATAATAAAAGCTTAATGTTTGGTTACTAAAAAATATAGGTATAATTATTAATCTATTTATATCTAATTGCTCTAGTTTTTAACGTTTTGAAACTTCAGACTATTTAGAGCGTGTTGATATGTAGGTACGGCTAATAATAATAATGTATGCAATACAATTAATCTGACCTTGCATATTTAATAATGGTGCTTCGGTATAAGAGTCTGAAGACGTCCTTAGTTGATCCACAACTGAAATCATCAATATTTTATAATTTAAAGCAATCCAAATATAGGTCTGACTTTGATGTCTGATGGTAAGCGATGATGCGGCCGATGAAGGTTAAATATTCCCAAATAATAGCGATCGAGAAATACAGACTGGCAAGAACTTCCACTCCTCAGCAGTAAACGTCTTTTACTCCCATTCTATATAGTTGTACACAAATTACTCTCGGAACACTACTTACCGTCACCGTTTAGAGAAAGTGCTTGCAAAGCATCAAGACCACCGATATCAACATCTGAAAAGTATATTGGAGTTGGAAAACATGATGATTCTTTATTTTCTGATTAGTAACTTACTAATTTTAAAGACCGAATAATGTTACTAATTGGATTAGTTCTACTCCCGTCTTGATAATCATCAGTTCATCATGGTGCCCCATTATGCGCCCAGGAGCAACTCGATCGTGAAATTAGTAATAGCTGTAATCGAGATTTCTTCACAATCGAATCATGGCATTAGTATATCGCATAATCGCCTACCGCTAATCAAAACCTGCCCCTATAGAGAAAGTGCACTTGAATGGTTCAAAATTAACTTTAAGTATTTGATCGTTGAATAAGTAAATACATTTCCTTACTTCATTGTAAAATTCAATTAAACTGTAACCCATCCTAAAGCTAACGAATGTAAGTATGTATAAGTACAACGATTACCTTTTAATGTAACAATTCGCTTCGTAGTCATAACTGAAAATAAACATTTCGTAAGTGTCTATATTTTTTATGTATAGCATTACACCTATAATATTATCGTGTCGATTTAGTTTTGCATTCTCTATAACTAAACTAAGTTTGTCAGGTCTAAAAGTAATGCAGTCCTTTTTTTAATTTAGTGGTTAGAAAAAGACAGCAATACTATTAGACCTGTCAAACTTAGTTTAGTTTTAGAGAATGCAAAACCAAATCGACACCATTGTATTATGACATTCCTGAAAAAATGGTCTCCCTGTTAGTCTTAGGTATAGTTATTTGTTAGTAACTCATTACATCACTCTAAAAGTAGGTAAAGAATCAAGTCTAATGGATCTTTAGTTTAATTATTATTATTCATACTGCGCACAGGTGAATCTACCAAGAAGCTATTTATAGTTATGATGTAGGTATATGTATAGTGTACTTAGTAAATGATTTTGTTTATTATAATGCAACGGATTTATTTAAATCATATATGTATTTGTACTTACAAAAGGATTCAAAAAGTTTATCTGCTAATTCATATGCGTTCTTCGCTGAACTCACAATACCTTTGCCTACATTTTCCACTGTGAGAGAGGAAGTATAAATAATTTCAGTCAATAAATTAATAACAGTTGATGCTTTAAAATCTAATTTATTAATTTAACTCAAGTAGCAAACATAATCAACTCCAACTCCAACTCGCCGGCAAGATGGCACGTGGAGGATCCGGAAAAACCAAGAGATCGAAGATCTAGTGGGCGAGCCTAACGTGGTCGGTGAAATTAAATCGCACCGACTACGTTGGCTTGGCCACGTAGTCCGCATGGGGGAGGATCGGGCGGCAAAGCGTTCTTATTTGGGACGACCGAATGGCCGTAGGCCGGTCGGACGCCCTAGATACCGCTGGAAGGACGCGGTGGATGCAGACCTGCGCGAGCTCCAGACTCTCAACTGGGCTAAAATAGCTCAAGATAGAGAAGAGTGGCGCTCTCTCGTTTCGGAGGCCAAGACACACTTTGGGTCGCTGAGCCATCGGAGTTAGTTAGTTAGCAAACATAATGCAACATTTACTTTCTGGTAAAAAAAATGATCTAGTATTTTTCGTTTTTTGGCACAATATTAAAAATAAAAATTTCAAGATGAAAGTCAGTTTACTCTCTACGTGGGCCGACTCTGATTTAGAGTTTGAACTAGCTAGAAGTTTCTGAACGAAACGAGCGCAAGTGCGAGTGGAGCGAAGCAAGGAGAGTTTTGGCGAGAGCCTATTTTCCTATATAATAGGTTATTCGAATCACATTCCGCACACATTCGGAAAAGTAAATCACTAACTTTCATTACTTCGGAATCAAACACACACACACTTCACACACTTCGGATGAAAAAATGTTATCCACGCTAGTAACAGACGGGTAATAAGAGACTGTACCTTTGCCCAATAGTCTTTGCGCAATTTCTAGCATTTCGGTTGTTGTAAAAGTATCACCTGTTAATAAAATATCAAAAGGTCAGATTATGTATAATATGTCACCTCATGGTAACCAACGGACTGAACTGGAAACTGGCTCTCAAGTAAGAGAACATATTATAGACATGGGCTTGGTGACAGATTAACTAGCCAGGAGAAGACTATAGAAATTCCCTACTACTACTTCTTCGGTAGGTAGGTACGTAGAGTAGGAGCGTTTGCTTGGTGGTAGCTATCTATATGTGTTCTGACAACCTCACTTGTGAGCCAGTTCCAAATCCAGTCAAACGCTACTCTGTAAGAAGTAAAAAAACCTCATTAGCCCCTCATTAGCTGGCATCGCCTGAAACATACATCCTACTAACTACTAATATTATAAACGTAAAACGTGATGGATGGATGGATGTTTGTTACTCTTTTACGCAAAAACTACTGAACGGATCTAAATGAAAATCGGAATGGAGAAAGATAGCTTATACCCTGGATTAACACATAGGCTACTTTTTATCTCAGAAAAAGGTTTATGCGGGATAACGGGAAGACGCGGGTGACCCGGCGGGTGCAACTAGTGCTTCATATACTTATTCATAGTGTAATACAAAACATTTTGAATTGAGCGAATATTAAAAAGTTGATTTACCTACTGCCAATGATCGTGTTTGAACGCCTTCAGAGTCTCCGCCCGAAGCTGAAAGTAAAATTGTATGTATGATGCAAATGTATGAAAATATTTTACTTCATGTGCATCACTTGCAAAGGCCTGCCCCTGATTTCATAACACTATGGAATTGGCATCTACAGTGCGGTTGAACCAAGTTTGGAGCCGCACAGAACCTGTTAAATAAATCCATAATATATTATATTAGTTGGGTCTGGTCATGAACAATATATTTACCTTGTGCTCTATCGTTATCGTCATATGCATCATCGATTTCTTGCTCTATATCTTCGGTGTTTCCATCATTTCCGCCTGCATCTTGTTCGACATTATCATGCTTGTTACTAATGCTGTCTATTTTTGGAACAGCATGCGCCTTAAAATGTCAAAAACATTATTTAAATAGATCAGGCACATTACTGTCGCCGGCCTTTTGGGTATCCACGCTATTACCTGTACAGCGACTTAAATTATTTTTTTTATTTCCAGAGAGTTTGTATCAGTTTTTGGTTTAGTTTACTTAAATTTTTCTTTGTATTTGTTTACGAACATTTGTACAAATAAAGTTACTATCAGCCAACACAATGGTGAAAACAATAAAAATAACTATTAAAAACTTACGAAACGAAAAATAATAAGCAAAAAGAGCAGATAATTCGTCTTTTGACCGACCATGCTCTTTGCATTATGTTATGTTTGTATAGACTTATTATTAGAGTTCTAATAAGAAAATTCATTTTGCAAAACAATTATAACTCTTAATGAAAATACAGTGGGCATGTCGTAATTCCGAGAACTTATTAACTTTTGTTTAACTAACAACAGAGATTTGCGCAGTATTTTTGTTGGTATCAATATCCACAGTAGATATTATAGGATTATGACTACCGTGTATATAAGAACGCATTAATTATTATAAATATCGCCAACTTAACACATTCATCTGACCAATAACTAGATTACCTGTTTCTAGAAAATCAAAGACACGTGGATCTGGTATCAACAAAATCTAGACCCGGGACAAATACTTGCGCATTTTTAATGCCCAAATACTTATCCCGTAGTGGAAAAGGAACCCGCGGTCTCATTCATAATAACATTAATTATTATATTAGGAGTTTTGAAAACATTATTTGTCCGATGATGCATTGTCCGTACAATGCATCGTTGCTTTATCCGTTTATAAAGGAATTTAGATGCAGAGATATGCCGTATCAGTATCGGATAAGCAAGAAACGTAATAATATTATATTACCTATTAAGAAATTACACACGAACTTTTACCATTCTCGACCATATCGCTTCATAACACCAGGTGAAATAATAGTAGTCAAATTCGAACCTAAATCCTTTAACGTTCCCTTGGGACGGTCTATGCCTAAATCCTACATATAAAAATTACGTGTGCCATCGCGTTTCCCCTGGCTAAGTACCGTGCTTGAAGTTTGCTTCAGTTAATTAAGGATATAAGGGGAGAGGGTAACGGGGAAGCCTTTATTTTTAATCCCATTTACGATACGTTTACATTTATTCTGGTTTAAATTAATTTACCAAAACGTTCGCGTTTCATTTCAGGTTGGTAAAGGTAGGCTTCGTAATGTACTGGACTAGACTTTACCATATAACTCTACATTTTGCTGAATGTTACGTGAATGTGGTGACGTCGATGCCAGAACATGTTGCTAAACTATACGAAACAACATACTCGTAACTGCTTGCTTTTTAAATCTTGAAAATACATGTATACAGTTACAACATTAATTTTCGAAATTTGTAATAAGTACAAGAAAATCTTCTACGCCTTTCTAGACAGCGCAGACTTTCACATTACACGAGTATCTAATTCTATAATGTACTCATTCATGTTAGTCTAAGTACCTATACTTAGATAGAGACTGTGTAATTCATAGTCAGGGGATAAATATTATCATGACGACTGACGCAATCGTTGCGGCATAATTTCTGTTCATAAGTATAATACGGGACGAGTTAAATGCCGAGCACGGGTCCTCCTTATATAAAAGAATTATGTGCAGGTCTGACGTTTCTTATATTGTATCTAGCTATTTACCAACCTTAGACGAACTTCATACATCTATGATACACAAAGTTTCGCTACTTAGCACGGTTCTAATTCAGAAAGTTGCTAACACCTCTCAAATTACATTCTATTTTTTTAGATAAAGAACGCGTTGTCCATTTGATCTAGATCTTTTGTGTATTGGTGTCGTTACTTTATCGTATATTGTGACCTCTGTAATGCAAAGAATCGCTCTATATACAATATATAACACATTTACATAACGCATTCATTTTTATCTTTCGTTACGCAGTCGTAAATTTTATTTTATTGCACGCTTATCAGTGGTAGAATAGAAGTCTAATGAAATGGCTGCGTTTTGGAATGTAAATTATAACAATAGAACAAATCAGAATTTGTGTCACACATTCTCATTTTGAGTTTTATCAATTTTTTTTAGATTTTATTACCACACCTTTGCCAGTTATCAAACCGCCAAGCACAGTGTGCAAACATTAGTGTGTTCTGGACTGAAGAGCAATTTTTCCAGTGAAATTACAGAGCATAAAATGAGATCATCAACAACAACACAACGGCCTATCTAATATCTCAGGGTGATGAGCGCAATGCGTTGCTGTGCAGGATTTGAACGGTTGAAATTCAAATTTCTGGGCCGCCGCGCGCGCCGGCCAGGGACACTGATTTATAATGGGCAAGCGTACATGACGCTTACTATGCGAGGCTAGTGACATTTTCGTATCTTCGAAATGTAAATATGTATTAGGATTTATTTTCAAACCGAAGGGATTAATTTGAAATAAGTACGGGCTTAAAATTGATTTTGGCATCTGTTCAGCACTTCAGATAGGGCGGGAGGCCGCCGCGCTGTGTCGTCTGCAGTATAAAGTATCCAGTCTGCTACGTGTTCCGATTTTCAACAACAGTAGTAGTAGGTAATTGACTTAAACAGAACTTTAATACTTTCAGAACTTTAATTCTGTGCTGTTAATCGTGCTCCTTGGTTTATTGATACTCCTTATTTACTATGAGCAGTAAGAAAAACAAGTAGGTATTTTATGCAGCCTGAATAAAGTCTACCGTATTTTATCATTTCTACGTTCTATATTTGTATTTCAGGCAGTATAAATCACTAAGGTTTTCTATGGCCTGCACGATTTGAATGAAAGCAATATAAATAGCCGCAGACAACTCACAAGTATTGAACTAAACCTTATTCAGAGACATATTTACAGAGGACTTGAAAGTTAGGCAGACACACACTTGATCCACCGTATTGAAAGTGCTTTTATAATAATGGAACTCCGTGCATCGTCTATAATACTGATCGTAGACGCGGAACCACCCAAAGAAGATCTTTGTGAATGGTTATCAGCTGATACTTCGACAGGTTCGCAATAAATTAAATAATTGAATAAAGATCGAAATCGGCGTACATCCTAGAACGGTAGGTGGCGTCGCCCGCCCACGTCACATAATTTTACGGCAGCCGATAGGAATCCGGCGCCCGCCCGCCGTCTAGACGCGACAGAAGCACTAGACTTGTTTTACAACTACTCTGCGATCCGCCGAACGTTCCAAGGTAACCCCGGACTCATCCTCCGACCAATCCGATTTTAGGGACGCGGATGTACGTATGCGAGGTACGATTTTCGAAACGACTGGAGCTATGATTCGACTTGCGGCTCTCTTGAATGCGTCTTGGGTATAAAGTGGATTGACATCCTATCAACCGAAATGCGATCGTATATTGACGACGCGTGAAATATCTCCCGAGATATCAGACTGTTTGCATTTCGATCGACGAGTCGAGATGCTATTTGAGAGGCATGTCACCATCTGTTAATTATTCTCATTTAGTGTTTTATTGGTACTGAAAGCATATTATAATACCTACCACATCGGACGCCCATAACGTGAGATAATCGCAGTGTGTATGTTTGTAAGTTCTGCAGTCTGAAATGGTTCAACGGGAATGGAGATAGCTTATACCCTGGATTAACACAAAGGTTACTTTTCCACGCAAAAAGGTTACTGCGGTATGCGGTATAACGAGAAAACCACGGGTGTAACCCCGGGGCGTAGCTAAATGAGTATAATTTCAGATTCTGAAAAAATGATCTTGAAAACACTGATATTGTATCTCCATTAGGTATACTGCTATTGTTTGAAGCGCTATCTTTTGTTCACGTATGTGGTACAGCATCATTACGCGATGCGGACGGCTGGCCGGCCGGCGGCGGCGGAGGCATCATAACATAAACCAATGCATTGTTAAAAACAAAACAAGCGAGTCCATTATCTGGAACAGAACACTTCCTTTCACTTCAAACACACAAGCATCAATTTGTGTAATCTCAAG
Source organism: Opisthograptis luteolata (assembly GCA_931315375.2). NCBI lineage: Eukaryota > Metazoa > Arthropoda > Insecta > Lepidoptera > Geometridae > Opisthograptis > Opisthograptis luteolata. The sequence continues at coordinate 5,764,020 of OV928034.1, forward strand.
CACTTACCGCAAAAACAATGAACCATTACGTACGCCTTCCATAAAGTACCCACAAAGGTAAGTAGTAGGTGCAAGTTGCAACCAAATACGAGCAGTATGAGAACAGTTTTTATAACAGAGACAGACAGATTCTCTCTATAATAATGATTATATTATTTGGGAATCGCTAATGTTTAGTTTCTATACATAACTATATACGTACCTATAGATAAACTTTTACAAAAAAAAAAGCAGACTTATAATATAACTAACATATGAAGGCCTTGGTTGAGGAGGTACCGTATGCCAATATGGAGGTAGGTAACGAAAATGTTTAAAAATAGTTCAAAATATTTTTTTAACAAGTCTTTGCCCATTCACAAAACGGCTAAAACCACTCCTGTTCTACTTCACTGGGTATGTTTTTTAAATAAAACTTTCTGCTATAGGTATATCTAAACTCCATGCGGAAACAATTTTTTATGACAGTTATCATATTGTATTTAACTCAAATTTTCAGTTTAGTCTCATAATCGTCATCATAATCTATACATACAAAGAAAACAAACCAATTTACGAAGCACATCCGGCATACCGCGTCACAGCCGCACAATTCTCAAGTCAACAATCCCATAATATCTCTTTGAGATGAAAAGCTTTTTATTAAGTTTAAAAGGAGCATGTCGTTTCATGCGGCAAAAGTCTCGGTAAACTAGGCTGCACTAACTTGAAGCGCAGTTGAAGATATCGGTCGCCGTAAGTGCTCTTGTCTCTAAAACACATTCCCCACCAAGCCCGTCAAGAGACTTCTCTTTGACAACGAGAATTGAAATCCGAAAGTTAGCTGTGCTGCTAGCTCTCGTTACATTGGCTATGTAAAATCCGTGGAGGCACACTGAATAGACTTGTGGCTTATCTATTGCATTCGAAGCGATGATGTCATTCCGGAATCAAACTTTTTGCTGCTGTTTGTTAATTCTCACTAAACTCTCAGCAATTAACTGAACTAAATTAAAAAAGCAAGTACGCAAACTATTATTATTTTTGGTTTAATTTTAATAATTTCGGATCGAATCGAGAATTTACTCTGTTGATTCAACTTTATTATTTACAATTTGCGAAGCAAACGAGCTGTAGAGCGATACCAATATTGGACCTATACAAGCATACATGTATCAGTTTGTGTAGCAAATGAATTGAAACAGGCCAGTTGTCGCCTGAGGGCGGTTACCTAGTTTCCAATGAAATAAAAGCTTAAAGTTCTGATTGTACCTAATATAGAACACCGCCAGTGAATGAAACAATCGACGGCGCTACTTTGTTTCATTTCCTTCTTTCACCCATAGAATCGAAACACTACAACCTAGAAAAATGTATGGCAAGTAGGCATATTATTTTATAAGTTTCAGTTCCCTTTTAGCTTGAACTTTCTAAACATTGATTAAAAAGAGAACATATATGTTGTTTATTTTATACTTTGGCAGGATACTCGTGCTGTCATTTTGTAGTACAAACATTGAGTTTCGCTCGATTACGGAAGTCAGTAAATCAGGTCAACGTGAATTGTGTACAATAGGTATTACATAGTAAAATTTATGTCGAATACCATCAAATCTATTGATCGGAAAGGGTTCGCGGAAACGTTTCTATTCAAAGCACAAAAGTACGCAAGAACTTTCGGTTGGTTCCTTAGAATCGGAGATTGATTTACGACACCTAAGAGTTTTTCTTTGATCTATAAAAGAAAAACACACATTCAACTTCTAATGTTTTGTTTGGCAGAGCAGTAAATATTTGCTATTCGATAATATACATATTATGAAAATGCTTTTTTGACCTTTTAATGTTTTAAAATTCAATTGTAGTTGAATTTCATGAGACATACACGTCGTCGTTACGTGCGTCGTGTCGTCGTCGTCGTTTTTTTTTAATTATAGGCGTTTCTAAATCTGTATTTGAATCCTAAAAACATAAAAATAGAAAAATAGTGATTGTAATATTTTATATGACCTACATGAAAACGTAAGGAGTAAAAATATGTAACGTTCACGTCGTTCCAGGTCACAAATGGTGGCGTTGTCTCTGTGTATTGTAACACCCTCTACTTAATTTGCAGCAAATGGAATAAAAAAACAAGTCAAGTTCAATAATAAAATTGAGTGTCAATGCCGCGGCAGAGTTGGCAGTGAGAGCGCTAGGGGGCGGCGTTTTCCCATGCTAGGGCTCAGGCGCGGGACGCGTGACATCTGCGTCCGGGATTGATGACGTCACAACCGCTAGGTGGTCGCGGACGTCGTGGATATGCTCTATAAGTGGAAACAAATTATGTCTATGATTTACCGTAACATATAAACCGGTATAGAAGGAGAGTGAATAAATAGTATGGATAACCGTGTTTGTCTAAATTAAAATATCTCGATATTTTTATTTTAGACATGAACGCTTTCGGATTTTATCACAAATGAATATAAATGTCAAATAATGTCTGATTTTCGATTGTAAAATCGAAGCTAAAGACTACTATAGACTTTGATGGGTTTGAATTCGCATCATCGACTATTGTTTGGTAGAGTTTACGTTCGCTGCGTTATTGCGTAGTCAATTTAGTTTTTGTTCTGATATACAGGTTTTGTGAAGTAGGTTTGTTTATCGAAACAATTTCTGACTTAAATCGGGTTTTCGATATGTATTAGCATATCGAACTCATATCTAATTTATATGCAGGTTACCTGCCTATCCAAAACTCGAGCCATGACATCTTCAAGGTACTATAATCCTACAAGTGCCGCTAACAATAAAAAGTTCTGGATCTCTGAAACTTTTTCGCTCGTTATACATAGATATCATACAGCAGAAAAAAAGAGCCTAAGAACTTTCGTTATGCTAAAGCGATTCGTAAAAACCAGTCAAGTATAATAAAACGGTCAGTGACATAACAAAATGATACAACATCCAAGTAATATGCAAATAATATTACCTATTTGGTTTTTATGCGCACAGTTGGAACAACGAGGCTTTTATATCGTGAAAATGTAATCATTAATGGTATAAAACTTTCTAAGAGAAAGACTGAGCGTTTTATTGCTTCTTATATCTGTTTACAGCCGGTGAAGGAAAATTTACAACAATTTATTTTTTGTTCACGCTGCTTAGCAAGATATCATGTCTGGGCGACCGAGCTCGAATATCTGAATTTTCGTGAAGATGAGACCGACCGAACAAGGTTCAAACCTTGTTCGGTCGATTAGCTGTCATTGTCACCGGTCTTTTACATTCATCTTGACCATTAGAGATATTGAGCAAGCCAGTAAAAATATTATTATTAATCATAGAACTGCCCTAAGTTTCAGGCCTCTACCTACATATAAATCTTTAAATGAACAATGGGCACATTGGGTACATTCTGTTTCAGCATTGTTTCCTGGTCCCTTTCTGCATGAATTATATTCAGGCACCCGATTTTCAATAAATCTTTTCTTCGGTCCATTGAGTTTTTGAAATATTAAATTTTATTCGGATTGATGGCTTACTTACGTACGAATTAAATTTATTGGAAGCAAAATGAATCCATATGTAAAAGGATGCAGATCAAAGGGCTACCTAATTCTAAAATATTTCTATCAATTCACGATTTTCACCCATACATAAGCAGTCTCGAACGAACTTATGCCGTGCAGGTATTGAATGGTGATACTTCAGTTGCGTTGCAGCGTATTCAAATAGCAGTATATTGGTTGTCGCGTCTTCTATCTTGTGTTTATAATGAAGACAGCTATTATATATGCGATTATATTACAGTGAAACTTGGTTAAGTGGGACCTGGATAAGTGAGAAACCTCTATTACTGGTACTCATGCTGAGGTCCCTCCACTTTGGCATTGAATTACCCCTGTTAGTGGGACGAAGCAAACCTCCATATCTGGGATTCAATCTTTCGATTTTATCGTCATAGTTACTATAAATGAGACAGCAAGTGAATTTTATATGCATTAACCTCTATAACTGAGATAACATCGTTATGTTTGTTTACTTATTCTTTTTCTAGCCACTTATTCCGTACTTAACTAATTTTGAGCCTTAATGACCTGCAGTTTTAGTTTTGCTTTACTTTATCATACGGATGTTTATTTGAAAAATGCCGAAATAAAGGCTCAAATCGTTATCAGTACGTGAAAAACTGAAGTTAATATCCGTTTCTGAAAGTGGGAAGAAGTCACGCGATGAAGTCTATGTCGAATGTAATGTGCCAAAATCTAGTCTTTGTAGAATAATTCAGAATAAACATAAAATTCAATCACAATTTTCTGGAGGACTACGAAAACTAAGACGTGTACGTTTATCAGAATATCCTGAACGTTTAATTACATAATACGTTATTTTATTTAATAATCACACCTCTATAACTGAAATAACCTGTATTCTGACCTCTATTAATGGAACCCTCTGTAAATGAGACAGATATTTATTTATACCTGGTTATCTGAGACACTGGACAAGTGGAATACCTCTATAAATGAGACAAATTTGCAGGTCCCTTGAGGTCTCACTTAACCAGGTTTCACTGTATATACGCTACATCAACTGGAGTGCCGCCATTATATAGGCTAGACTAAATTAATATGGTAACCTTTTTCATAATTTAGTGAAATGTATTGAAATCCTTTATCACAGCGACCGTTATAAAACGTTCATCCGTCGATTAGGGACGCAGAGAACTTTTTTGCTCTTTTTGGACCATTAGCGCTGAGGCAAGGCAAATAAATATTGACATATCCGTCTGACCCGCCGCTAGTGGAGTCGGCTTGTAAAACTTTTGGCATAACAGCGAACTGTAATGGTGTTTGCGATTTATTTTAAACTGGCTAATATCGCTATAAACTGCAGATACGTGACAGTTGCATAGAGCTATAAAAAGAACGTCTCTAGAACACTGCGGTTTTTTTTATGTAAGTCACGCTGATTTTCCTCGGACAACAATGTCCAAAGCCTTTCTTCAGTTGATGATACGCCTTGGTATTACCATCATCATCATCATCATCAGCCAGAAGAAGTCCACTGCTGAACATAGGCCTCCCCCTTTGAACGCCACCATAAACGGCTATTAGCCATTTGCATCCATCGGCTCCCTGCGACTCTTACAATGTCGTCGGTCCACCCAGTGGGGGGCCTACCTACAGAACGTCTTCCGGTTCGTGGTCGCCACTCGAGAACCTTTCTTCCCCATCGGTTATCGGTTCGTCGAGCGATGTGGCCTGCCCATTGCTACTTCAACTAACTATTTAATCTATTTATTACTGCACCAAATTTTAAAAATTTGGAGTTGGCGAGGGGGGAGGAGTGGAAAGACGGGGAATGGGAGGGAAGAGGATTAGAACACTGCGTTACGGAATTCATAATTTAAAAAACCTAGAGAATACCGAGGTGCGTCCGTTGTTTCGACTTCGATCCAGTTTTAAGTTGAAAGGCTCTCCACCACTTCCTGTCTTCGTGTTAAACTCTGACAAAGCTGGATTACAATCTCTCGCAGCGGCACCGTCGAGGAGGCTCGAGCTTGAGTGACTTGAGCCGCGATAGCTACAGCCCTCAAGGACCCTGGTAATATCAATGTATATTTCTCCCGGCTTGTTCCAACTCCCACTCTCACCCCAGCCACTTATACTTATGGTAAAAGCCTAGTTCGCAATACGCCCAAGTTTAGAATTTCAGACTCTCGAAAGTAATAAGCTGAAACAAGGCTAATTTTAATTTGTAAGCCGCTGTACCGACTTTCCATGTAATTACGGACGCGCATAATTTACATAGCTCTTTCGTACTTCAGTAAAACTTAGAAAATACTCGAAAATGTTAGCTTTCAGCTTTAACTACAATACCTACTCGTAATTACAAAATTACATCTTTGGTTTGCATAGATTTCAATTTAAATATATTCTCGTTATAAAATGTGACTAAAATAATACGACACTCTTATGAAAAGTATTTTCTAAAGGTAGCAAAAATAAATTTACCTTATTGTCCTTTAAAATTATTATGAAAGTTAACTCTAGTATGTATATTTTATTCATGGCTCGAGTTTTCAAAGGAAATTCAACTTATCTTCAAAGGTTAATTCAGGTGTGCGAGGTAATCAATTTTCACTGGCTATAATTTTATACTTTCCGATCGAGGGAGGCAATAAATTTCTATAAAGATTTTTTCTCGATCGTACACAAGAGAGTCAGTAAAGAACGCTTCTGGCAACATGCCAAACTTAAGGCAATTCTGGCAAACACAGGGTATTTTTATTCCGACCCCTTCGACCGTCCGTGTGATATATATTCAAGGGCGTCATGAAAGAAGAGCAAGGGAGGTACCTCCTTCCCTCAAGTTTTTCATGTTTTTGCGTATGATGAGCATCTGAAGAGGTTGTTATATGCCACCTTCAGAACAGCACGCTGTTCTCGTTCTACCTTTAAAAGGTGACCGGTGTCAGCTGCACCTCAAGTTGTTAAACTTACACATTACACAACAGTTGAGTAGCCACTAGCGAAGTCATGTCTACGCCATCGAGGTTTGAGATTACTTTACTATCTGTAATAGATCGTAGCTTTTTGAAACAAACAAGAAGTTTTTAGGCAGCCGTTTAGGACTTGGAGTTGTTTGATCAAAGAGAAGTAGTTCTTCTATATAAATGCTAAACTACATTTAGATTTAGTGACCTCTGATAAGTCCGTACCAGGTAGTTTTCAAAAACATCTTCAAAGTACAGGAAATTAAAAATGTATTAGCATACTCTTTCGATTCCTGTAAATTTGCTATTGCCTGACATCAGTTCCTTTTGTTTAAAGTACATCACATTTCGCGTTTCTGTTTATACCAGCGGCACATCTCGTTTTATATTCTATTTTTGCATCAACATTCGACGTGTGTCACTATCACATGAATATATTCATGCGCACCCACGTTGGCTTCCATGGAAAGTGATCTATGATGTTTGAGAGGAAACTGGGTGAAAATCCAATAAATTGAATTTTAAGTATTACCTAATACTACAATATTTTTCCTTCTTGGCCTTTCTGCTTATTTAATTATATCTACTTCAGTAGGATTCATCCTACCTAATAAATTACTCACAATTCGTTTGAATTGAGTTAGATTATCTTTTTCCATTTTACAGCTAAAATAGGATATTTCGCTATTAACTTCAACGTACAATCAGGGAGCTACAAAGTCCCTTATAAAGTTAACGTTGTTCTTATTTGCACACTATGTGGACGCCGCGCCCGTATTAAAAATTAATACAAAACCGAAATTAATTTTGTGTGGGATTGCCTCAATTTGCTTCACCAAGAAACTTGCATCTTCCTTGACCGAGTTAAATCACTACCATGCTCGGATTACTGCACTAAGCACTGACTGCATTAGTGTATACGACGCTGCAGGCGCCACCGACGTGACTTAATCAATACGCATCTCCAAGGCACACGTGGAGTGCACCCCCTTAATTGCTAAATTTAGGCACCGCTCAAATTCCGCATCCATGAAGCGTTTACATCTCCGTAAGACGTTTAATGACGATGTTCTGCGCTCATTAATTCCACTGAACGGAGGCGTTTTGTAGCACGCCTCTGAAATGCTAATTCGTCCCTGTACCAATATGGGCCTGTAACGGAACCCTTTGGCCGTGTTTTTACAGGTACGCCCGAGTTACAAAAGTTATATATACCCTTGCGTTTGTTTATGTTGATGCCGAGGTGAGCTTTTCCAAACTAATCATGTGAGAAAATCGTATGTGGGTCGTGATTGTGTGCTGCAATGTAAAACAATGCGGCATTCTGCTTCTATTGTTAAAAAAATGTTTGATGGCCGAGAAAGCTGCAAACCGCGCGCTTCCGCCGTGTGATCATTTCGAAATATTTGACCAATATTTAACGAGATTATTTTCCGGGCGATGAGCTCTCACAATACAACGTTTACTTTGAACTGGGCCTGTATATTTGGTTCTGAATGTGTTGTTCACTGGAAAATTACTATTATATTAAAGATGTTTACTCGAGTTGAGTCAAATTAAAATAACGATGGCGCTCGTATTTCTCATTCCATTTCCAAGGCTGACATCAGCCGTGGCTGTAAACTCGTACAAATAAGTATTTAAGCGGAACCCTCGTCAAATTGCCGAGGGAGGATACCCTCAAACGTTGCTGTGACGTTTTTGACTTCATAACTTTTAGTGGACGATAAAATAGTTTGCCCAAGGCCTAATATAGAAACTTCGGGATAAATTGTCACGTTTTGTATTCAGGACCATGATTGATGCGGTGTTTACTATATTGTAACTAATCTATTGAAATATAATATGGATGAGTGTAGCATTAGCCACTAGGTATATAGCTTATCCGTCTACCCGCACTGGTCCGTACTCTTTCTCTTTCTGTTCTTGTGTCCCAACAGTGGGAACGTAATAAGCTTAATAGATGATGAGTGTAGCACAGTTAAGTTTAAATCTAAAAATATCCATCTGCTGAAAAGATGAAAATTAGGTTAGTCACTAAATCCACCTTTATTTTAGTGATAGAAACATTTTCCATTAATTTTTTTGTCATCTATACTATTTAAGTGATCTAAAAAGACTAGAAAGATTCAATAATTGGTTTTGTCCAATGTGATAAAAAACAAATTAATTCCAACAATGAAACAATATCCAATAGTCCAGGACTAAAACTTGCTATAAAACAGGTGGTACAACTTAACGTAAGCTCTCAGCTTTCTCTGATAATATCATAGACTTGACATAGATGTAAATATCTTGATATTATGCACTTGTCACTTATCTGCAACCACTTTATGTGAATTAAAGTCTAATAAATTAGTGACACAGGGATGTTGTTGGCAATCGACGTTTTCTCATGTCCTATAATTCTACTAAGTTAGATATTATTTCTAAACAGCTCCATTCTACGAACGATGCTTATGTTTGCTCACTGTGTCACAAATTAGGAACATGTATTTTAAATGAGCAATAAAAATTATCGTTAAACGTTGGGAAAAACATTGCTGCCAGCTTTTATGTTGCGTGTCGTTACATTTTATGTATCTTGTTTATTTTTGTTTATGATTCATTTTCTATGCCACTTCAATTCTCCAACTCAGATATTATAAGATGTTTCGATTGTCTCGCACTTCTACAACCTCCAACAAATTGAAGGCCGTGAGCGATTTCGGAAACATTTATTCACACTCAAGAAAAAGTAATAAAGCTGAGAATATTGGAAGTAAATCCCGAAGCATCAGTAATAGCGTTAGAATTATGCCAAGGATTTAGAGCGAAAGTTACAGAGTCATTTAGTTTGTATTCAAGCTATTGGAGCATTTGTTGTTGTTAGCACAGGGTGTTAGGCTGTCTGGATCTGTCTAACGGTATTAACAGCCTTCATACTAGGTCACTGTTGTTGTATAAACTAGGTCACACGGTCGCTGCATATTGTTCAATCAATATTGGGCTGACTCCCGCATTAAAATGACTACATCAGTTAGGTTAGATAATTTCTCAAAAACATTCTCTTAAATTTTAAAATGTTATACCTATAGCTAGTATCATCATCATCATCATCAGCCGGAAGAAGTCCACTGCTGAACATAGGCCTCCCCCTTTGAACGCCACCATGAACGGCTATTAGCCATTTGCATCCATCGGCTCCCTGCGACTCTTACAATGTCGTCGGTCCACCTAGTGGGGGGCCTACCTACAGAACGTCTTCCGGTTCATGGTCGCCACTCAAGGACCTTTCTTTCCCATCGGTTATCGGTATACGGCCGAAATTAATAATCGATCCGTCATCCGCGGTTTTGGATCGATATGTCAAGTCATAATATGTCATTTTAGTAGTAATGTGTCAACCCTAGTACTAAAATGAAAATATTATGACATGACATATCGATCCAAAACCGCGGATAACGGATCGGATCGATTACTAATTTCAGGCAATAGCTAGTATGCTAACTTTTTAAGTTTTCATACTTTGTTTTATTTAAATAGTATCTAATCTTTGTGTCATACTTAAGAAAATGCTCTTTCTAGTTAGTAACGAAACGAGGATAAAACCGCAAATTGTTGGGTTGATTTCGACCGCGATAGCTTTGTATTCACCGGCGGGCGTCGCATTGAAATGAAAAATATTTCTTTATTGTGGCAAAGTTCAGAGATCCATAAGTAAATTACTTCATCCAATTTACAGGGAACAATGCATGCATTGTTTCTGAGACTATTTATTTGCAGAACGCTTTCACTAAGAAACGAACTTTCTTACGCGTCAGTTATTTGAAAACAAACTTGATCTATATCGCGGAGCTTTGTTTGTTTATTTGCTGTTCATGACCATATGGTGGTACTGTGTTGTACATACGTAAATACACTTTCCCTCATAATACTAACTGCGCCCCTCGGTTGTTCATTTATCCTACAGATTTTTTTTTGGGAATATAATGTTAAGTTAATTCAGGGTACATACAAGTCATCTCCTTCTTTCACTCAAATGAGAAATGCCGTTTTTTTTTTACTTATTACAGGGTAGCGTTTGCCACAAGTCACCTGACGATGTGGTCGAAGATGGCGCCACGCTACACCTGGACCGGGAACTGGCTTTCAAGTGAGGCTGCCGGAACACACCGATAGGTGCTTGGCGACAGATTCTTAACAAGAGGGTGGTAGCTAGCCAGGCGAGCACTAGAAAATACCCTACCACCAACCAAGCTATGGTTCATCAGGATGTTTTCCTTCACCGAAAGCTCAAGCTCATTGTAGGATTCGAACCCACGTCCCACGGATCGTAAGTCGACGTCACTACCACTGAGCCATCATCGCTATAGTTCATCTTTTCAGCGTGGAGAGATAAAAAATATTCGTGTAACAATATAGCTACCTGAACATTACAGAATAATTAGTGGTTATTAACAGGCTAACTAATAAAATAACTTAGATAGGCGTAGCTAGTTTTAAGTTTGACGTTTTAAAGTGATCACAATGTATCCTATTGAATAAAGTATAATTGACTTTGACTTTGATATCGTCAGACTCTCAACTGGGCTGAAATCGCTCAAGATAGAGAAGAGTGGCGCTCTCTCGTTTCGGAGGCCAAGACACACTTTAGGTCGCTGAGCCATCGGAGTTAGTTAGTTTTAGATATCGTCAGAGTAGGTAGGGACTTACTTCTATTCTACTAACAGTAGGTAATTAATATTTTTGTTGTTGATAGATTTATTTAGGTACTAATTTTTTTACATAGGTTCATAGTGTGAATGGAAAAGATAGCGATAACGCTACACGAATACGCTAAACCAAATGAAGAGCAGGCATGAACGCCATATAATCAGCTATTCCATTTGTTGAGTAACATTTATACATACATATACGGAAAAAAGATAGGCCTTATTTTCAGTCAAATACATTCATCCCCTTGTACCGTTACTTTTAAAAAGAACCTTTAATTGATGTATTTTTACCCGAAAGTCTAATGGATCCCGTACTTTCCCATAACTTTGTTAGGGAAAATTCGAATTACTCTCAACTTAACTGTTTTCCCAGAGGAGGACTCAAGCCATTTTATTTATTCAATATGACATACTTAGGCCATTGGACAAAAGTACCAATTTTAGGGGTTATAAAAAGGAATGGAAGTATTGTATAAGTTAAATAAAGAAGTAACTTAGGCATGGAATTGCTATAATGCCGGAGTATGCGTTATATGGCTGTGTACTTGCTGAAACCCCTTGACATAGATAACTAAACTAGAAATTGCAAGAAATACTAGTTCAGGAGAACTTAAGATGAATAATCAGCTTGTTCCGTCATCTATTAAGTAAAATAAAGCCTCTTCGGTGATTTAACTGGACAGGTCTCGGTTACTGATGAAACCATAGCTTGGTGGTAAAAACTTTTCTAGTGCTCATCTGGTTAGCTAGAGCAAAGCAAGAATCTGTCTCTAATCACCTATCTTCGTGTTCCGGCAGCCCCAATTAGAGCCAGTTACCAATTTAGGTGTCTGCCACCTTCACCACAACGTCAGGTGACTTGTGGCAAACGCTACTCAGTTGAAAGTAAAATAAAAAGATAGGCATCACGAAAGTTCCTGAAAGCACTAATCTCATCTCATATCGTGTTTCGTTGAACTCGTTATAGTTCACAATTCCAGCAATAAAGTAGTCTAACAAGTTTCATCTTTCTTTGTAATCCATTTTGCTTTGACTGTACACCCACGACTGACATCAATCATACCGCCTTGTTTCTTACATACAAAGCTTCTGAAGCTTTTATTAAATAGGAATTTCGTGGTGTTACGAACATTTAATTTTGGCCCCAGACATAGAGCTAGTACAAGAAAAAGAAAAATAGCTTATTCGCTCGCTTACTTCTAATAAAGCCTTCGCAAGAAATGTCGCATTCACAGCCATAAATAAGCTATGATATTTTGTTTGTTTGCGTTGTTGCGGAAACGAGGTTTATTTTTCGGCTGCTGTAAATAGTGGTAGTTTGTATGTAAAATTTGAACTAGCTGGCACCCTCGCTGTAGGGGGCCACCCCGGCGCACTTCCCTCTATGTGACAGCACTCGTCTTTGATACTCGCCTTTTGATGTCTGCTTCCGCGCGACACAATGCCTATATGTTTACCTTCACTCCTGAAACAACTTTGCTTTACCCTCAAAAATGAACTTTTTAACGAGATATTTATGCGGCAGTTGTTGAATATTTTATGAACGTTTAATAGCTAATAAGCTAGTACTTACCTAGTGAGTGTTGTATTATCTATTTATTTAGGTATACATAGAGATGGAACATCACGCCATGTCTCGACCGCATAAGTGGCACTGAGAGGCCGCCCTAATAGGCAGAACACTTGCGCTCAAAAAACCCGCAGAGGTAGTTACCCAGAAAGGTGAAACTAAAGGCCTATTCGCATGAAAGTTCACATTATGATACGTAGTATCTGTACATGTAATTAAACAGAGACGGCACACAATACACGTCCGCGTAACGACACTCGAAACGTTTTCAAGTAGCTACCAATTTAACGGCTCGTACTAATCCCTCCAACGCAATTTAGAAACAAATAGAGTAGTTCCTACAGATAATTGCCGTACTTAAGTAGTAAATAGTGCCAACACCCCAGTATATACTCGCGATGGGAGCCTCGGCCCGCGCCGGCCACGCACGCCTGCCTCGCTGTAATCGAGCTATAAAAAACTTTTACTATCTCATTTCACGGGCCGCCTTTGAAACAAATGATCTATTTCATGACAGAGATCTTATAAGCTTATTTTTTAAAAGGTGTTATCTGAAGAAGCATCATCCCAGCTCTATTTATGGGTATAGAGGTCGGTCCCTTTGACTGTAATTAAATTTCCTCTTTTTATATCGAAGCGCAGCCGACGAATGCTGAAAGAAGCGAATCTCTTTTCGAGTCTTCACCGTGGCTCTCTCGTCATCAGCTAAAAGTTACTAGACTTCGTGAAACAAAATTTGCATTTACCTATCCTCTTGCAAAAAATATGAGAGATAGAATAGTTTTAATTTTATTACTAAGCCATAATTTCACACAGAACTTACGCTTACTTTAAAGTTTCATAGCTTAGATCTTCACCGATAACGCTGAGTAAGCAAGGCAAGGCAAGGCTTGGAACTTAGATTTTGGTAAAGTTCAACGTAGAGCTTAGCCTAAATCAAGTTATTGAAAGTCTAAAGCTTGTTATAATTAATTTTAATCAGGATTATATTCCACAATTTAACTATCCTTTCTTTTTATAAAGGAACTTAAATAGGAACTCAATCAAGAAAAGAACATAAAACCTGAAAAAGGATAAATAAGCATACTCCAGTATCTAAGCTGTAACTCCGAACCCTTCCCACATTGATTATACCTAACATAACATCATATATAAACCAAAATCGTTAATAAATTAGTAACACGCACGCTATTGTGTACAATGTGTGCGGCACAGATATTGTTAGTGGCTCTTATATCTACTTGTATTGACATTACCTTGATCTATGATTATTACTTACTGCCTGAATTCTGCTTGGCTTATTTTGCTAACGGAAAACCAATAAGTGTTATCTTCCCGCTGTGTATTCTTATTCGACTGTTACAAGGGTATATATATATACTGAGAATTAATCCTAATAATAGTTCGTTGCCGATTCAATACATAATTAATTTAAGACGCCATTATAACTAGTCAATCCTCGTCTCTATCTCTGTTATTCAGTTATTTAATTCTTGTTTCTTTTTGCTACTTTGCTCACAAAGTATAATTCGCACCTACATAAGAACTAGCCCAATGGGCTGCTCCATGAAATGTATTATATAAAATTCAGCATATTTATGCGTGAAAAGCTATGTTTACATATAAAATGAATAATTCCTTTTGCACCTGGCTGTAGTTTTCATTTACAAAATTTTATAATTACATAAATATTCGATTCAACACGGGATACACTATTTCAAACAAACCTCGTGTTATACGAGTATAACACATTTATATTTTATTATCGAAGAATTAATTAGTAGAGCTCGGATGGCGTCGATGTGGTCGGCAAATCGGCATACGTGCTCGTGTCGCTGACCCGATTCATTCTTTATTCTGTTTTCAGCCCGTTCACTGTTGTTTGAAAACAAGCAACAGGAACTAAACTGGTTAACACATGGGCGGCTCTAATAGCTTTCTCTGCATTGTCGCTGGCTAACTGGGGCACAGCATGCTCAGGCATAATATAGGACAAGGGACAAGGCAATATTCACTAGGTATATACAATACATGCAAAAACCATCATCATCACTGCTGCGACACAGGCTCTTCTTCTACTCTCAGAAAGAGAGTTAGGACCATACACAATTTACCATAATTCACCCAATGCGGGTTGGCGGATACAATAAGACAATTAGATATTTACCTCGTCAGCTAGTTTGATGGGAAGACAAACTTTACACTGGTAAAGAGCTTAAATAAATTTAAATGTAATATCTTGATAAAAGAAAGGCACAATGTCATAACGTGAGTGACTAAAAATACACAGGGACAAACAAAGAAACAGGAAATTTCGCTGAAGGACTTTGTTTAATTATTCACCTACAACTAACAGGCTCAATTACTTGAGGATGACCGTAGATCTTAATACAACACAAAGAATTTGCCTACTTAGAGCAAGTTAGCTCAGAAGCGGATTACGACGCAAGGTTTTCCTTGTATTCCAAAAAAATGCTCATAGAGTAAATATTGAACAGACAAGTAGGTAGTATTTATTTGTACGTGTTATTTTTTAAATGTATGAAATAAACTTTTAGGTCTGTCAGTAGACTGATGAATTTCGGCGCTTTGAAATAAACATAGAAACATTTCAATTAATACTTTTTAGATACAAAATTCAATACGATTTTCACTCGGGCAGATTGTCTGAAAACCGTATGTAAAAAAAGGTTCTACAGCGCCGATATTAAAAATTAGGTATTCGATCGGTAGTGGTGGATGGTAGAATAAAGTTTTATCGAATGGAGCTGCAGGATGTAGGTCGCGGGCCGGGGACGGCTTTGTTCCGGCTGCCGCTGTAAATTATCTACATTCCGTTCTCCTTCATAACTCTGTATCGGAACAGACTGTATGTCTGAAAACAAAACGCTGACCATTCTTTTTTCCAACGTGAGCGAAGATTCATTGTGCTTCGCAGTTGTTAGAAATTAAATTTTCCCTCTACAATTGCACTTTATTTGTATAGGCATATGTGTATAAACCGTGTGTGTTTTTTAGTAGAAACATTCATAAATGTAATTTTCATTGGAAGCTTCATAAAATATCATAATATGTGAAAAGTTTGAAAATGTATTACATTTTGTGGGCAGTAAACCGTTTTATTACGGGTACAGGTGCTGTGTGAAAAACTGCAATTCTGTGTGATCGTAAACGGGCTTTTACGTGACGGATCTAAGGGTTTGACTGGGCCTAAACCCGAGTTTACCGAGTGCTTATGTATACGCGGGACTGTAAGGTCGACCAGTCGACTAATTTTCAGGACGGCCGCAGCTGAGCGCGTTATAAAGAGTTCGTCGGTGAAGTGATCCGCAAACGGGTCGCTTCTCTATTTGGGTCATTTGGATTGATGTCAACAGGGCGCCCAGATGAGCCTGAGTGCACTCAGACCTCAGACACAGTACCTGTTAGCAAATCATTTTCATTACATCGTGATTGACCATTTAAGTCACCTGGAGCTGGTAGACAGAAGTTTGTAGTTCTCAAAACTGGAAAATTGTTCATCAGTGGTCGCAGTGGGATTTTTCTGCCAATTAATTATGCTTTGCAGTGCTGAGAATTTCGCTTCGGTGAGCCTTTGCCTAGCCACTGGAAATGAAAATAGTTTTAGCATTGCAGAACCCAACAATTTAAGGGTGTAGGTATCTATAACAAATTGCAATTAAAATTATATAATTATGATGGTATTAAAACATAGTATGCTATAATTGAACAGAATTTCCTATTTGAATTGTTATTTGCAAACATTTTGATTCGTATTTACGAAATAAATTGAAAAAGTATCGTTAACATCCATTATGTTACGTGTAAAGTGTTATAATGTGCTCGTAGTTTTTATATAATAGAGTACCTGCAGCATTATGTAGGAACTTTAGAATATTGATATGAGAAAGTAAAATAAATATAGTGGCCAAAGATATTTTCGTTTGCCTCTATAATTATAAAAACTAATCCAGTACTTTTTTCTTTGTTACAGGTATTTGGAATGAGCAAAACTAAAAAGCAGCATTACCGACCCCCTGATCGAATGTCCAGGTATGAACGTAATTTTAGCTACTTGCCATACAGTAGGACTGACATGTTATGTAGCTATCATAATGTTTGTGTTTTTTACAACTTAGAGGGCAGCGTTTGTCCACAACACAGCTCGCCTGATGATTTTAAGTGATTATATGGTCAAAGGTTGATGTTTAAGATGATAAAGATAATCGGAAAATTTCTAATTGTTTTGCGACTTTTGTCGTTGACCATACGCACTCGTAGGCCTATACGCTGCTACTTTCAAATTCTCACTCATCAAAAAAGAGTTATAATGACAAACTGGTTTCCATAACAATTTACTCAGCCCGCAAACATGCATGTCGACGACTGCAGGTTCACGGTACACATCGTAACGCTCGGCTCGCGTGTCGCGCCGAATTATCGCCCGATTTTACGCGATATTACAAACTAAGTGAAAGCCCGCCAGTAATACAGCTCGTAATCCACTTAAAAGTTCGTATTCCTGATATATCGTCACACGAAACACGTGCTGTTTTCGTTTATGTCGTGTTGTACTCGTATGTTTGCGACTGGTAACAATTTCGCAAATAAATGTTACTCTGCAATCCCGTTAATGGGTTCTAAATTAAGCATTCAGTTTAAAAGCGTCATGGTAATAAGGTACCTAGATAAAGTATTCGTTTTAGAGATCCACAATGGGTCTTATTCAAATTGTTTGTCGTAGTCTGTGCTTCGTTTGCATTGGAGACAAAACAACTGTGCAATATTGATGCTCGCCTGACAGCCTGTTTGTGACTTCACTATATCCCGGTTCTCAGCTCGGGCGAGACAGATCGCCTCACCGCGCCGTACCGCTTGGCTCTAATAAATTTCCTCCATGGCCCATTGTCTACCTATCACAGTTGATGTCGCAATTTAGACGCTATGGCACGCTCAGGCGCTCGACTAATCTCAACTGGCCATCTATCAAGTTCTTTTCTAAATAGATCATTAATTAAATTGTTAAATTACGGTATTTATCCGGCGATGAGGTGACAATACGAGAAGGTACTTTATTTTACGGGTTTTGTTTTATTTAATGAGCGCTACCTTTGTTTTCCAGTGGAATAGGGCTCTTTCTATACATATTGATTTAGAGAATACAATTTTAATAAAAAGCTGATACGTTAATTATATTTTCTTAATATAATTAAAAGAGAATTTACAATATATTCACACTGTTTAAAAATACAGTTGACTAAGAAACAACTTTTACCGTAAGTAGGTAACTTGGTACCTACTGCCTAGTCTATAAAGCGTTTTCACATGAGTCATTAATCTTGTCCTTGTCCCTTAATGGAGTTTATTACGTAGATCACACAAGATGGGAATATCCGCAAGATAAGTAGTTTTGGGACGGCCACCGACTGATAAATTAATGTCGTTGTCAAAGAGACACCGAATTTCGGTACGTAGGTTATAGGGATAGGTACCTACTTAATGCAAATATTTTGTAGAAACAATACCAACCTTTTATTCCCTCAAGTTTTTTCTGAAAGGTGGGATTCTTTAGCATAATTGCGCAACTCTCAATAACTCCAGAATCAAGCCTAGATGAAGCCTCTGTAGGGCCAGTTCCCGGTAGAGGTGTAGGGTGGCGCAAACCTTCGACCACTTTGTCGCTTAACATCAGACGTTACATCGTTAGATCTATAAAAAGTAAGCGTCTACCTCCATGATTGACCTGACCATGACCTGAAATGTGTGGCAGGTTTCTGCAATGAAACTGGCTTCGCTCTTGTCGACTGTCGACTCGTCGTTCCTGTGGGATTAGCTAGTGACCTCGAGACTCAAGTGTTCTAGAATTGCGTGGCTACCTTCGTTGACTACATTATATGAGACTAGCTTACCATCAAATGAGATAATCTTAGACAAGCCAATGAAGAAAAAAGCTCTCGCAGTTTATTTTACACCGGAAGTATCAAAGAGATCCTATTACTGAAGATAATTTTGTTCGGTTCCTAAATTCTTGTTCAGCTGAACCTTTTTGAATCTTATTTCTTCGTTTCTTTTTAGATGTTTTGAGATAAAGTACAATTCAAAATCGTTAAATAATTTATTTATCGTATGTGGTCCATGACAGAGAGTAATTCGTTAATGATACATGAAAAAACATTAACTATCTATCTATTTACGAACAGTAAATTAAGTCAAGAAAATGTTTACACCACGTATTTTGTTGTATCATTCGACTAATAATAAATGAGAAAAGACGAAACAACATTTAGCGGTGAAAAAATGTGGAAAAGGAGGGCCGAAAACGACTCTACGTAATTGATGGCATGTTTCTAGGGTCCCAGAGGCGAACTATTGCTAACCCTTATAATTTATAATCGAATTTCAATCACGAATAAATAAGCGATAACAACACTGTAATATTTAGTAGGGTTCATGAAATGCCAGTAGTACACGTTTGTAGAGAACTGTGTTGTTGTGTGTGTTGGTACTTACTCGTATATAGTGAGATACATACAAGTAGCAGTCAGTATTACATACTGACATTATTTTTATATGAATAAAAACAGGACATATTAATTAATATGTGCTTTTTGGGTATAATCATCATCAGCCTATATTTATGAATCGTTGACTTTTGCGGTTATTAGTCATGCCAGTTATCTCATGGAGGTTCTTTTTCTTCATTTTTGTGTGCCGTCTTAATAGGGACCTTAAAAAAAATTAAATTAAATTAAATTAATTTATTAAGTATGAAATTAGCACCAGTGACAGATAAGTTGAAGGGGAATCGTTTGGCTTGGTATGGATATGTTATGAGGAGAATGATAATCATATTACAAAAAAGTGATGGATATGAATGTTGATGGATGGAAGGGAAGAGGAAGACCAAAGAAAAGATGGATGGATTGTGTGAGGGTTGATATGAATAAAAAGGGAGTGAATGAAGCGATGACTGCTGATAGGGGAGAGTGGAAGAAGAAAACATGCTGCGCCGACCCCAAATAAATGGGACCAGGGCAAGAAGAAGAAAGAAAGGCGCTTTCTCGTCCCTCTTTCCAAGATATCTCAGAATAACAATGTCACAGCGCGATGAGACATACCGCTTTTTGAAGTTGAGACTTCTGCTATTAAATCCTGAAAACTGTACTCAAATCAGTTGGCTATAGTTTTGGCGTGATGCCTATTAGCAAGTGGATAGGCCAGGCCTATTTTGAAATCTAAAATTGACCTCGATGAATGAAATTAACATTCCCGAATGTATTGTCCCCATTTACAGTATTTACCTTCAGGTGTACCGAATAAAAATTAATATTTACTGCAAATCCCTCGCTATCCGCGATCTGACATTAGCTCAGCGTTTTATTATTTTCACAGGGCGTGGGCGTGAGATGGCACGCGCGGGCATGCTGCATAGGGGTGGAAAAAATGGAGCCGAGTGAGTATCTATATCTTCCCACATACAGACAGAACGATAAAATTACCTAAAACCCACCTCTAAAACGAAAAAATAAAACTTTTATTGAACGATTGGCTGGCATTTTCCTAAAAATACCTATACTTATCTTGTTTTTCATAGATCATTTTGTTAAGAAGTACCCGCGTAATTTTTTGTAGGGTAGCCATGTTATCTTTCTTGAAGGCGGGAAATGATTTGATAGTCGTTCATCTTTGATACAAATTGTGTTATACATAGTTGAAAAAATACTGAAATCGGGGTTTTAATTAATGATTAGATACTACTAAATTTTTTCTATTACTTTAAATCGCGGAAAAATGTAAGTGGGCAAATCTGAGAACTGAGTCACGTTATTCCTGTGGGATCAGCCGATGTCCCCTTATTGCGTCCAAGGTAATACAATGAAGAATATAGAATTTCTTTTATAGAATTTACCTACTAGGTCAATGATGATAATACACAACATATGATAAAAAATATTGATAAGAGCTCATTTGTATTTCAATCTTAAAAACACGAGAGGGTCAGGTAACGGTAATGATAATGGTGTACATGGGTATTCAATTACTGAAACAACGTGCGTGTTGGTGACTACCACCTGACTGTTAGATCGAGCGTGTAATTCTAACTCATGGTGATAATAAACGTACCCACACGCAACCGGTGAAAGTGTTTGAAAATATGGTCAGCGGATGTTTACTTCTTTCTAGGGTTCCTACAATCTGATGAAAAAACGGAATCAAAATTCAAAATAATTCTGGATGGTACTGAACTGTAATGGGCAAGCGTGACGCTTACAATCAGGAGATCGCAATATTAAAAAAAACACCTTATTATTTCGCCAGTATCGCTAGAAATACCTATATAAAAACTAGTTGCGCCTCGCAAACGTTTGTGTGTGTGTGTGTGTGAATGTTTTTTACCACGTATCACCGTAACTACTAAACTGATTTTGATGAAATTTGGAATGGAGAAAGCTTATACCCTGATTAACACATAGGGCTCCTGCGGGATAACGAGAAGACGCGGGTGAAACCGCGGGGTGCAACTAGTTTATAATATAAGTAGGACGGTCAATAAAGGTAGGTGTTATAATTTTTTTGTTAAACGTCCAATAATCTTCACAGCAAGATCGGCCATTATTCTCCTTAATATCTCAATTCATTTTATCCGCGTTTAGTCAAGAACGATGTAATGGCTTCTTTCACGGACTTATCCGGCTAAATTCTCGCGACTTTCTCTGACAGACATGATTTAGCACTTTGTGTAATTGACGTCATATATATTTTATGTGCTTTCAGCTAACTTGACGATTATCCCTCATTTGGGCTATGATTGGGTAATGTCGACATACACTGATACACTGTAACATAGAGTTCAAAAGTCGAACTTCGATTATTTTGAACTTGTTACTGCGTCCTGATATAAAGTGCGTCATAGACGTACGAACGAATACGTACGTGTATTTATGGCTCGACGAGCTTTTTCGCTCACCCTACGTACGCGAACTTTAAAACTGAAATTTTGTTTGTAGCCCGCCTAGACTCGCAAGCCTATCACGGACACTATTTAGTTGTAATAGTATTCTTTCTAAACACCAGGGTTCTTCTGTGGACTTAATAGCGTAACATTTGAGCTTAACTGTTGTGTCGCCGGTGTCGAGCCGAGTAAGAACGCGAGTTTGAAGCCGCGATTATATAACACGAGCGTCTACCACCCTTTTACGGAAAGCTTAATACCTAACCATTATACATAATATGACTAATGTATTTATTTTTTTGTCTGTTCTTATCAATCCCTCTGCTTGATATAGGTATAATATGTACCATTTATTATTAGTAAACATTCGTAGTAAAAAACCAGAATCTCTGCGTCGTCGTGTCTTCGCGTGTTTACTACGCATACGTACTGCATATAGTGTTGTATACATTCATATAGATATAGAAGAGAGACTCTCTCCCGATTGCCCTTATCACAGAGTACTTAAGGGTGCGGCGGTTAGGGTGGGCGGAGAACGCTTGGGCGGGCGGCAGGTGCAAGCCTGATAGAGCAATTACTTATTTTCATATTTTTAATACCAACCTCCGGAGGCTTCCTTCTCATTTTGCCCTTTGATAAAGTTGCGGGTATTATTCAGGTGCTTCAACGATTAAATCTTCTCCGAAATAACGAAATTAGGAGACACAATAATCTTTCAAATTATCTGCTCCATCTTCTTTAACATTTTAAATTAAAATGAAACATACAATCGCGATCGCGATCAGTGATATTTATAAGCACTTGTAATCGTAGTTTAAGATCACATTAGTTCAGAGTTAAGAGACTGTTTGGAACTCAGAACTTTGTAGAGTCAATGTAGCGAGTGGCTGTATATGGAATTCATAAATAATTTGTATTTTTTACTTAACATAAATTAGCAAAATTGCTTCATTTATAGTGTTAATACAAGTAAGTGTAACTATTGATGTGAAAAGTGCGCGATAACAACTCTACAACGAAATCCATCTTTATAAGAATACATTTTTTGAAGTGCGTTTATTTATCATCCCACAGCATTTCACTTCTGTAGCCAACCGCCAATAGCACATTTAAATTATGTGTGTATCATAAACAATTAAAAATAAACAATCTAATCTAATTTCAAAAATAATCTCATCTATCTAATAGTATATATATATTGATAACAATAGATAGATAAATAGATTAGATTAATTCATTATTGATTCACCACAGTACCAAGAAAATTAAAACTAGAAAAATAACAATAATAAAACTTTATAGAAAGTAACGCAGAGACAACTCATGCAAAAGCATATAGTAATAATACAAAAGTATATGGATGGACGGTGGTATACATCAATTTATTATAATGAAGAACAAAATGTGGTTAAAAATGAGTAAAAAAAAAGGTCACACGTAGGTACTAGATTTACAATTACTTTTTACTTACTTTTCGTTGAGTAGGTAATATGTATGTCATAGTATGTATTATATTGTTTGTTGATGTATCAATAACTAACTGTGGTTTAACTCGCGTGGACTATAATTTATAACGATGAAAAGTATCGTAAGTCCTTCTTAAAGGTTCCATAAATCTGTAAACCAAAACTCATCATAATCGATTCAGAAATTTAGTCGTGAAAAAGTAACAATAAAATAAACAGCAAAAAAAACAAATAGACAGAGTTACTTTCGCATTTTTAATATTAAAGTAATAGATTGACAGAATACTTTACAAAAACGTTTTCAAGCATCCTAAGAAGATTAATAATACTTAACAGATTTATTCTTTGGCGTCTGGTTTCAGGGTACTTTTGCCACGTTGCTGGTGTATTAAACTGTGGTTTCATATGGAGGAGGCCCTGTCCGGTCCTCCCCACCCTCTCGCTTCCCGCATTTCTCACCTCGGCTCGCACTCAACCGTCTAGACCAACTTTAAATTGTTAGCGGTAACTTTGCTTTTCACTCGGGTGAACTTTATTTGTGAATCGCATACTGTTCCTAACTTCCAAGGCCAATTTTACGGATTCATTTATCTGAAGTTTCATCAACCCCGTCTGCAAGGTTTTACCTGGATGAACCGGTGTTACGAGTCGAATAATCCTGCAACTCTAGTGATTTGAGTAGAAATAACAGTCTACTCGCAGTGCGAATCGAGTTACTAGTTATTCTGTTAGTAATTCGCGCGGCCATTGAATTTGTGATAATAAATACAGATATAGTATCGAGTAATTTTACTCTACTCGAGTAAAATTACTCGATTCTTGAAACTGCTAGTGGCGGCACCCGCCAAGCGAGCGACCGATAACGAAACGAGTCAGTTTTGCGCAGAAGGCATTTTAGTCGAGTTACTCGAGTCAGACTAATTTATTCGTCTGACTCGAGTAAATGAATAGACTCGTAAAATCATTACCTGGATGTCACGATGTCGTGACAGCGTGGTTATGCTAAAATGCTACAAAATAAGGTACTTTCGGTTTCGGTGGCCTCTTTTACTCAACCCAGTTTATGCACCCTTTCTTGAGGAAGCTTTACAACAGAATTTCTGGTTTTGATAGTCACGGATGCGTAGAAATATTTTAATATGAAATGAAGCTATATAGTAGGCAGAGGTAGTGGGGGTGGGCCATGTTGTTGTTACAGCCCATCGTCTAGGGAAAACCGCGAATAATATACGTAGGCAAGCGATCCCCGGGGAACATGATATTTGATTTCATATACCTGTGATCCTTCAAGGCCCCTGTACTTTGTTGTGGCTGTCAGAAATAACATTTCTCGATATTATTATTGAAGCAAAAACTTTGCGTAGGAATTCAGAATCATAATAGGTCCATTAGGTAGGCTAGTAAACTTTTAACATAATTTAATTCATCGAAAAATTTGTCAATTCTGCTTTTGAGGGTCGTAGCGTGAAATATATCTTGGCAATTTTGCATATCGCACGAAATAGGCTTTCAACAAATGCCCTGTCAATTACTAAAATATTTCTTTTTTTAGGAAAATAAGTTCCCTCACAGTACCTACATGAGAGTACATATGTTTTGTGTATTATTTTAATAAAAAATTAAATAAATAAATAAAAATAAAATGTACCTTTCTAACTCGCGTTGATGTCTTTTCTATGAATAACGGTTTAATTTAGGTGCTCCATATTATTATGTAACAGTAATTTTCTTGTTGCAATTCTTTGGCGTGTTTAGTATCGTTATTGTTAACATCATAGATACCGAGTGTTATTAAACATAATTTTACAACATAGTACTTATTTAAGTAGGGACAAAGTTGGTAGGACAAAGTTTTCAAGAAATGTATTCATGAACCGTCAAATGGCCGTTGCGGGTATATAGCAGGATTGTATTATTTACGGTTCAAGGGTCCGTCATAAATCAGTATCTTGCTTTTATGTTGCGAGGAAATACTTAGCTCATAAAATTTGATTGGCTTCTTCAGCCGCAAGGTCACACCTCTGCGGGATTTTGGGTCAATGTGGCATTCAGATAGATGACTTTTTGTGCCAATTTGCATTCGACCTGTATTGAAAATGAATCAGTAAATTTAAATCTGTTCCATATCAAAGACAATTAGTATAATATTTGGTAATTAGTAGCACATCATTACGTACATGTTGAGAGGTATTAATCTAAGGACTATTATAAATATAAATATCGGGGACATTTGCACACAAATTGAGCTAGCCCTAAATTAAGCTCGAAACTTGTGTTATGGGTACTAGACAACGATATACATACTTATATAGAGAAATAAATACTTATATAGATAGAAATATGACGACTCAGGAACAAATATTCGTGCTCATCACACGTCATCATTCATTATTCATTTTTTCTATTAATAACATTTAATGATTTGATTACAAAAGCAGTAAATGTAGGTACCTATTCATGTCATTTATAATGTCTTTTTTTCCAATGTTGTTCGAAATGAGATGCTCGTAGATATTTAATTTAAGTACCAATCTCTGCAAACCTTATGAAATTGATTGCCAAAATTATTTGAGAATACCTTAACAAGGAGACGCTTGTACAAATTAAATCGGAATAACCGATTTTCTCAAATTACTGACGCTAATGTAAGCTATAAGGTATCCTTTAAAAGTCGTCATTCAAGAGGTTTCCTTGGTTTCTCTTCCGCACCGAATAATACCTTTCTGAAAAGGTTGATATCACAAAAGCGAAAAGATTTTCATATCTACATCATAATAAGAAGCTCAAATATCCAATTTACATTCCTGCACATTAATGAAAACTGAATACATTTTTTTATGGTTCTTTGTTATAGGAAGGACAATTCTTGAAGAAAGACCTCGTTACGGGCTATACTTTTACTGGTCGCTCGTATAGAAATGGGTCAGTGTCCCGTAAAAGTTTCCACAAATGTGGACCGTAGCCGTATTACTGCGGCCGATCAAAGCCCTTGCCTCTCTGCATGATGACCCTTATCCGGAGAACTCTTGGAAATCATGCGTTTGTTTTATCCCCTCATCCCGTATCCGCGACATGATTATAATACCCTCTCTCTAATTCCGAGCATCACTCGACGCGACTCCAGGCTTAGTGACGTAGCTCAGAACAGACAAGAGTGCTACGATTTTAGTATTATAATTTAGTTGAGAGTTGGATGCAGTGCGCCACCGCAGGGTGCGCTAGCTGCATAATTATTTTCAGTGTTTGTCCCCCATTAACATCTGCCAGCGAGCTCAGTAACAGGTCGGCACCGCAGTCCGCACTCAATCTGCGAAAGCCTTCTGTAATCCAGCCACGCAGCGACTAACACCAAGTGCATAATTTACAGCGTTATTAGTCTGTGTAGATAGAAATGTCTGCTAGAAATTTTAGGTAATCTTTTAAGCATAATGTTAGAGGACATTGTCACATCGAACATTGAATGATAGCTTGAAAGATCTGTGAATTCAAACAGTGCAAATACATTCTTAAAAAAATTGTTGTTGTATACAGGAGTCCTTTGCAGAGAAATTACTGTATTCCGGATTGAGGAACAATGTTTCCAGCTAAATTACAGCGGATACCTAACTGACCATCTGAAATCTCAGGGTGACGCATAGTGCATTTTCCCATAGGATTTTGAACTGTTTAAAGTTTAAAATTCTAGTTGGCACTGTACTGTTACTACTTGTTAGTGGGCAAGTATAACCCTCAACATCAGGCGAGAGACCTGCTCATCTCGTCACACGAAAACACACACACACTCGTACATTAAAAAACCGAAACTTTCAATATTCGAAATATACCTACACCATATAAAATCTTATGTAAGATGATGACAGGTATAAAATTTTTGCTGACTATCCCAAGTCTGGCAAGCAATTACTGATTTTAGGGTCGACATTTGCATTCTTCTTTGACATAGTCCATCATAAATCGATGAGAAGCTATCGCACACCTTTTATACCCCTTTTTATAATGACCTGAGTTTGAAAGTTGCTTACGTTTTCTTATTACTACTATGCTGCAGAAATAAATGGGGAGTTTCTCTAGAATGCGCTAATGCGTTAGAACGACATGGAGTATTGATTGAACTTTCAAGCATTGATGCTATAATTTAAAGGTGAAAGTGATATAAGCACATTAATCTAAAAATGAAACCGAAGAATGTATTTTTTTTACAAATTACAATAATAAAATAATCAAAAAAAAAAAAAAAAAAACTAAAAAAATAATAAAATAATCTTAAATATAAATAATCTATCAATATTTGTTTTATACTTGTTAAAACGACAAAATTACTATTATTTTGGAGCGAACGGCCCATAAGCCCATAACCTATAATAAAACAACGTTGTATTCTGTGAAACAGTATCGACTGACTTTTATTTAAGTAACAAAAAAAATACAACACCACATCATAGATGGCAGCACTATTAGGATTGTTGATATTATTTCAACAGTTTTCCTGTGAACAGCACGATAGTGGTAATATGATAATATTACCTGATATCATACTACATTAAATTAATAAAAAAAAATACTAAAAATGAAAACTAAATTACACTAATTCAATAATTTAACTCAATGTTGCACTTACATAATAAATAGTCAACAAAATATACTTATTTTGTTGACCATTTATTATTTACATTTTTACTTTATGATATGACATAACTAGCCACAAACTCTTGCACTGTGAGATAATTACATAGTTAGTTAGTTAGTTACAAGTGAAGCTAATAAAAGTATTTTAAAAAGCGTCCCAAATGCATGTACGCAATTGCGATAAAAGTTAATAAAATAGGTAACGCGCACAGGACCCATTTAAAAAAGTGTACAATTCATATTTAGATAGGAGTGCAAAGTGCTCTGCTGTACAATATAGATTAGCCCTAGGGTATAGTGCAAACAACGAAAAATGCATTGTGGTTCGCAATCTGAGTTTCACATTTTACGAATATTTCCATTTTACTGCTTGCGTCTTATATAGGGAAATCCAATGCATGGCGGCTCTTTTTGTTAACGTTTCTACCATGTTTATGTTGTAAAGTAATTGCTTTATCTAAAATTTCAAGTATATATTCAAGTATATGTTTCCATGAAACAGAAGATATTCAGTCAGTTGTTAGTTGGTAGGCGGTATCACCCAGTTTGTTAAAATTTCGTAAGGTTGTTATTTAAAATAATTATCTTTCTACGCAATGCTGACCCAGCAATTCCGTTAAATGCAAATAATAAATGTACTTTATGGCACCATAAAAGCACAATAAAAGCCTAAATACGCGTCAGGTGCCCTAATTTTTGGGCTCCGAGGGGCTGGTCAATTTGTTTAGGACCATAGATATCGGCGAGTAAACATTCCCTATTCTGTGATGTTACCTCACTTGATGGAGGTGTTGTTGTTAGCACTCTACTTTGTTCACAGAGTTGACAATGTAGATTAGGTTTCCCTTTCCTTTATTTTCTTCTTTATTTTATTTGGGAGGTTTACAGTTAACTTTACCGGGTTACAAAATAACTTTGGAAAGCCAGTTAAAAGCCTTTATAAAACTAAGTAAGAAAATAGATAACGCACATAGGTGCACATTGCACATAAGTATATAACTTAGAATGAATTTGGTTTTGATACGGGAAATTTTCCATGTAGTGCTTGTTTTTGTTTGAGTGTTCGATATTCAGTTGGAAGCGCTATGATCACAAAGTAGGTACTCGTATAACGTAATTTAAATAAAAATGAACTACAGTTTTTGAGCGGTATTACATATTCCGAAGTGGAAAGTGCTTTATTTACTGACGCCACGTTGCTTGAATTAATTCCATTTATCCATAAATTATGAAAAAACATTTCATGAAAATTACAAAAGTTTATGGATACAAAAATATCTGTTTAACCATATACATGTAGAATATTTATGAAATGAAATGAAATGAAATGAAATGAAATGATTTATTCACAAAAAATAGAGTACATGTTGGTCTTTTAAATATTATTGATCTTCTATTTTGCCAATATGCTGGCATGTGAAATTAAAATAATTTTAATAAAATTAAATTAATTTAATAATGAGTCATTCATTACTTAATTAAAACAAAAGATTTTAACCAATCTCGGCGTTATATCCATGAACATACTAACCTAACTATAACACATGCGCAATTAGTTTTTTCATTAAATAAACTTTCAAAACCTTAACTCAAATTTCCTGGTTTGGAGACTGAAACATCACAAAGTTACAACCTTGTCAAAATATTTAATATTAATAGATACAATATCAAAGGATGTTTCTGATTGGGGTACTGCCCCTTTGTTTTAATGATACCATAATAAAATATTGACATTTGATTCGAACAAATACGCATTTGGTATAAATTGTTGACGTCTAATTTTCTATTCACTTACCTATTTTTAGATTTTTTCAAGTAGGTATTACTCCATTTTGGCATAAAATTCAGCCGCACCTCCATTATAATTAGAGTGGGAAAATTTTATAAAGTATCTACTTCCTTTGTTCCGAAGGATAGTGTGAAAACGTAAGGCAATCATTATTTTACAAAATTTAATTACGTTATTATCCTCTCTGAGATTAATCTACGTTTTTAGATAATAATTTCATATAATAAAAGTGGAATAATATTACTACATCGTCTAAGATAATTTATTATACAATCAAAATTACGGAAATTTCTTCGATCACATAATTCAGGCGACCTTATTATATGTAGTATGTAATAAAAAAAATGTGTAGCTTCCCATTAGTGAATTTGCGGGTAGAATAGAAACATGTTCTATTTCGTATTCTATCACTCAAATATAAAAAAGTAAAGAACAGTGATATTTACTGAGGGTATCATAGCCGTCATGGGATTAGCCAGAATAATTAACATAACAAAATAAAACGTAGGTCACGTAAACCTACTTACCGATATTACTAGAGCATGAAATCGACAAAACAATAGGCCCTAGGATTTATCAGTGATACAGCTTAAAATAGGATACTTAATGCTCAAATTATAATACATATATGTATGGTACAATCACAAAGGTGTATATAAAAATTGTATTACAAAATTATGCGCCGTCTAGCCTCTCCATCCCCCTACACCTGTCAATTTCCATAATGGAACGATGTCGGCTTTTGCTGACCAGCTGTTATCACAACACTATGGTATGCTATAAGCATAGATATAGCAATAAGCCTTTTATAAAGCTGATGCGAAATACGGCGAAATTGCCAGACAAAGCGTCCAAATACAGACTAACAATACAGACGACGCAATCAATTTGGTTAAGTGAATTAATATAATTGCTTAATCAAACACAAAAGCTGGAATTTTAGTTCAAACGCACGTTCTAACTAATGTGAATAGTGAACAAGACGTTAAATTAAACTTGGGTTGAGTTTTGTTTCCATACGGGAAATGGCGGAAATGTAACTTTTCCCCCAGTTTAATTTATGTTGAACAATGCGTAGTGAGATCGTGTATTACGTGTTTGTAACTTAGAAACAAGCAAGAAACAAGCCATGGTGGCCGAACGGTAACGCGTGCGACTTACAAGACGCTGATACCGAGTTCGAATCCTCTCGTCCCCGCACCTATGTGCGGATTTGCCATCGCTCAAAACGGTGAAGGGAAACATCGTGAGGAAACAGGCATGTCCAAGAACTGCAACATTCAAGGGCATGCGACATCTACCAACTCGCACTGGATTAGCGTGGTAGATTACAGCCCATACTCTCTCTCTGAGAGAAGGCCAGAGTCCCAACAGTGGGAACGTGAAAGGCTGATGATGATGATGATGATGATGAACTTAGAAAAATGTACACGAAACTAATTTCTTGAAGCTGCAGGATCTCTACATTTATCTAATAACCTTTGATCTCTTAGTTTAGAAACACGCGAGGCTGTAACGAGGCGGTAATAATTTTGCTACACTTTGCTTTATTGCTTAGAAAATATCGTTCATGTTGAAAGTGCACGAAATATCAGTATCGCAAGAGGTTCATGGATTATTGTTATTTTATGTTGTTGCGAAAGGATCGGGTCGATGTTGAAAGTTTCATAGAAGGTCGGCAATGCAGCGAGAGGCGTACGAAAGTGAAGGTTTCTCTTGAGCCTCCCTTCCTCCCACAACCACCCTCTGCGGACGAGAGCCGCAGACGTAAGGGAAAGTACTTGAAAGGGAATTCAAATGTGGTATTGGCTGGGGAGGGGAAATAATAATCTTAGAATGTTGCTCTCCCTCTAACGTTGGTTGTGTTGAAACACAACACAGCTACTTAAATAGAACATTGATTTTACTAACTTACTAGATGTTGTCGTTAAGTACCTACGCAGAAAATACAATGTTATTTATTACGCTCCGAACTTACATATCTCAAGCGCTAACGATTATCAAAATAGAAGTAATAAAGTCAGTCATTATGGACCCTAAATAACATTAAAGAAAAGTGTCATTATTTCACCCTTAATACAATAAAGGTCCTTTTCTAACTTACAATTATTTATCATAATTTCACATTACAGTATTTTACATTATGTAAACATGTTTCAGAGTAAAAACTCAAGTCTATCGTCTATTTGCCTACAACACGTCTCATTTCTCTTGCGTTTGACGTAAGTACTCATATTTAGGCACATACAAACTAGAGTTTACTACTTACTGTAAAACCCGTTTGATTAAAGGCGTACCGACATTCAAGGAAATGAAAAACATGTTACAATCCTTCTTATGAACAGCATGGCACGGACTGGATATAATGAAAACCCTTCTCTAATCCAATAACTCTAAGATCAATCCAGTAATATCAAGCCTTCTTACGTTAGATCGATTCGTAGTTCGCGTCGCAGAGTAGGTAAGAAAAGTAATTAGTAGTTACGCGCCCCATAGGGCTGACATAGTCTCCTCCCTAACAAAGTAAAATATAAAAAAGTGGTTACGCGACACCCTTGGCATCGCATGCGACGGAGGCTGGCACACTTAAACTAGCATTAGTTACGATTTATCAGCATTAGTAATTGTTAAATGTGTGAATGAACAATTAGTGACAATGGCACACCGCTAGTTTGTACTCGTTTTTTTCTCCACTATTTCCTTATATTTACGGTGGCATCGTGCTAAACTGAACGCATCCACGCGTTTCTCTCCCTTTGTAATCATGCAATGTTAGAGCGTTATTGTTACAGCGCGACGACAGACATCCACGTACTTTGCAAAGCGTAACTGCTTATTATGTTGGAACAATGTATCTCCAACGTCGCTGCTTGAAATCTACATATATATTTTCATAAATAGGATTTGGACTAGTTATGTAGGAAGCCACCAACAGTCCAACATAGCACCGATTAGCAAGCTGAAGTGGCAGTGGGCTGGTCATAAAAGCCGCAGAACTAACAACTGTTGGGATAGAGTCGGGTAGACGTGTTCTCGAGTGGAGACCGCGACTTGGCAGACGTAGTAGGACAGTGGATACAGGCTGATGATAATGATGATGATGTAAAAATCACTGACTAAGTATATTATACAAAATTGTACGATTGCTAGTTAACTCTGCAGAGATTGCGGTTTCATATATCATAAAGATTTAGGTACAGTACTGGGCACATAAAAACAATTAACAATTTATTTCGGGCGTATAAAGGGTCACGCCAAAAGGGCTGAGTGATTGGGCAAACACCCACGGGTGTTTATCGGACGCTTGCTGAAATACGCTCCGTTACAAATTATCTAGGTATACAGGCGCCACGAGGCTTTGCTCCCTAATGATCATAAATACAATGTAGATTCCTATACAATGATCCGCAGCAAAGGGATCTAGATGAACAAAGCGGCTCACAAGCCCAGCACAAAAACTATTACTATCAAAAACTATCAGTATTGTTCAAGCGAGCTAAAACGTTCAAGTGCACCTGAATCAACATCGACGTGAATCATGAAAGAAGTTGAACATCTAATCGATCGTAAAGACATAGATCGTTAAGTATCATTTTCATAATCAAACTTTGAGGATAATTAGCATCATAGACGTTTAAGTTAAGCTCAACGGAGTAGCTTATTTACGATCTTCATAGGTAAACATGCAAATTTAGTTCAAAACAGTTATATACGATTTTTATATCTACACCAGTAAAGGCATAAAGTATCAACGTAGTTAGCAATCTGGATGCTATCATTGATCGTAGCTTGAATGACAAATTCGTGTTATATTTTATTTACAGATCGTAACGCATTAACCTTTAACAGCATCGTAAGTTTCCATCAGCACCTGGCCGACAAAGCAAGTGAGATTAATGTAATTAATCTGTTTGATGTTGACACTTTTGAGACGAATGTAGGTAGGGCGGCTTCATTCAGGCGAGGTTCAGCGTGATGTAGCCCCTGCGAAAGCCTGTCATTGTCACTTTTCATAATGATATACAACACACTTTACAAAATGATTTTAAAACTTCATTCTTTAAGACGGGGATCGACGCTCTTGTTGAAAACTCCACTACTCCGCAAACTAATAAAATAAGTATGTGCTCTAAAGTCCTGGCTTGGTGCAGTAAAATACGATAACGGTGTCGTAATACCTAGTTAATACACCGATACCAATATCGGTACATCAATTTAATTAAAACTAATTATGGGGCTTACCGATTGAATGGTTCGCACGAATCTCGGGCTGGTATAGTGATGGGGAGAAATTGGCATTTTGCGACGTCTTTCCAGTCCCCCCTGGCCTGGCATCCCCTCGCACAGATAATTAACTGCAGATAGCTACACCCCACCAGCACAGGATCAAATTTTATCTACCGCTTTTTAGAGAGCGTTGAGTAGAGCCGGCCGAAGCGGTCTCGGGAGCGCCGCACTGGGGTTCAACAATTCGTAAGGGTGGATAGGTAAATGAGAACGTGATTATATTGATTTTCAAAATGACATCTCTTTTCTTTGCTAACCCTTCACTTTGAAGACTTAATTGAATGTTACTTCATTTACAGATTGTACAAGACAGTTTAATCACCTCTATTTTTTTAAAATTATATTTATAACAAGGTTAGTGTTTTGTTACTCTTAGGAGCGTCATTTTAAGTTTTATTAAGTGATGAAATTGGAAATCTATTATTGCAAGCACTTAATCTGCTGCAAAATTTTGCGAAATCGATACAAACAGTGCAAAACTCGCACTTTAAGTAAAATAGATCTAGAGTCAGCAATATATTACCATAGTTAACTTTACGGTATTCCAAAAATTAGGGCCCATCAGCCCGTCAGACAGAACTATTTCGATAGTTATCCGGAATGTTCAGCGTCAAAATGTTCCGCGTGGTAGCACTTTGAAGTTCCGTATTCATATTCAAATTCCGCCGGGGTAATCTCTCCTGATATGTTGCTCTATAATATACTTAATTTGCATGTTTATGGCGTTTCGAATAGAATTTTGTTCTGTGCTTTATAGGAAGAGTGGGATTGTATCCGGGTGCGTCGCGGCCCCTGCTGTATTGTTTGTGGAATTAACGCAACACAGCATCGTAGCCGCCAGATGTATAAATCAGGCGGCTAATGCCGCGGCATCCGGCGCGTCTCGGCTTGTATAGAGCGGCGACATTAGCCTATGTCCCTGTACTCTGCACTAGAGCACTTCCTCCCTCGGCTCCACCAAGCCATGGTAACGACAGCGGGGAAGAAGGGTGCCGAAGATTTATTAATTCGACGGAATTACTTCTCTTTACGTGCGATTTACTTTGTTTTTCTTTCGGGAATAAAAATTGCCTGCCTTATGCTTTGATATGTAGTCGAACAATTCACGCGTGAGAGAGATAAGCGTTGCGTCTCGAAGGCGATGTTTATCAAGTGAAAGTGTGGGAATGAACTACGCTAACGCACTTCGTTCTCAAGGAATAATTATTTAGATCTTACGATTGCGATTCGTATCTAATAACTATTGCAGTTGTTCATAACAAATAACATTAATTGGTTTAATCCACATATTCGTACATACGAACTTCATAACGTTGTGCTGACCTGTTTTGGCGGCAGGAAACGTAACTAATTTCACTTGGTTAGTTGGCGATCGCCACTTATGAGTTCGAATACAGTTGCGCATGCCTTTTGCAAGTTTGGGTGGCTCGGGTAAATAATTGAGGAAGTAAGAGACCCTCGATCCTGTTAACGGTTATTTGGTTATTGTCTTATCCAATACTGTGTTACTATAGATGTGCGGGTTCCTTGTTAGTAGGTATACTCTAAGTGAGATCACATCCATACTAATATTGTACAAAGTACAAACCATAGTAACTTTTACTCTCTATTATCTTTTGAAGCCTTAACGCTGAACTTATCTTAATGAAATTTGGTATGGACACAGAATAGATACGGTATGGATATAGTTTGAACACTGGAGAAGATTATGATACTTTTTTTTTATCGCGGTAAATTGCAGTCACGAGCCGCGTGGACAGCTAGTGTATAAAGTACTCGCGTAAAGTCTCCGTGAAATACGTTAGAAATAAACTGATTTTAAAATTGAGCTCAAAATACCTCGTATCGTATGCAAGTTTGTTATAAAATTAGCCCCAGTACATTCACGACCTCAGTTCACATAGGTAAGTTCAAAAAACAAAGTTTGTCTGTTTGGAAATGGGAGCGAGTTGGTAGGAAAGTTTTCGTGAGCAAAAAGCATAGTTTGTCGCCTCGTCGTCTAGCCGCAGCCGTTGATCGATACTGCTGCGACAGTTCTTGAATTACTCCTAATTTTAGCCAGAAATATATTTCATCATATTTCATATGTGGTGATGACTGGTGAGTTTATGACACAATATTCATGCTGCTTGTCTATAAATAAATAAATAATATACAAATGGTGCATAGGAGGAATTTTACTACCGAAACAATATTCGCGTGTTTTATCCACAAACAAAATTAGAATGTTCTGCAGTTAGCGGCATGAAAGCCATTTTCTTTGCATTAAACGATTAACCATTAATCACCCATGACGGTAACAAAACCATAAAATGTTAATCTAATTTACATCGTATCGTAAATCAGAGCGAAGGAAATTTATTTTATGAAATAATTAGACCTGTATAGGAACGAATTATGCCATGTTCTGGACCACCCGGTCAAAGTTGTTCTTTAGCTCGTATCCTCACGTTTTTATGATGCTAGTTCACACATGATTGGAGGCACAAATTAAATCTGTCGACCACATTGGTGTACTTTAAGATTATTGTATTGTAAACCTTTGTAAAAAGAACATAGGATATGTTCTCACGTCTCTAGAACCAGAAGTTTTGGCTCTGCATTGATATGTCACTCAGTCGATCACGACAATCTTTTTTATACAGATAATAATTTATGTGTATAGTCGTAAAAAATCTATAAAACCTTCCCAAGTAGCATAATATCATCCAGGAATAAGATCGCGTCAACTGAAATGGATCAAAGATAAGCTCGCTAGAGGTGGTTTAATGCCATAATGAAGATTCCTCAGAGGCTGACGGGAGGTTGCGAGTGACGAGACTCAGGTAATGACTTAATTAACGCGCAATCAGAACCCGCCTAGAGATACTCTACCTACACTATAACCTCAGTTACGAGTATACGTTAGACGTAGACTGTCAATATAATCGGATGAAATATGATATACTAGGTAACAATAACAAAGTTAAACATATTAAGTTAAAAATTCAGCGCCAAATTTATATTTGCTATGGACTCAGCATTATTTGCTCAGAAGTGACGAAAAATGAAAGGAGAAATGAACTTGATAGATTAGGTGTAAGTAGGTATGTATACACTCGATTTTGTTACTACGGAACACATCGCTCCCCAGGGTTGAAAAGTTCAATATTGACTCGCAAAATTGCTTTAAGTCAGTGCAGTCGGTAATAGTATGCTGAATTGTCAACCTTAAGATCATGGAGTAAAGTGCGAAATTGGTTCCGGATGTAGCCTGCGCGAGGTGTTGTTACAGCTCGCCGCGCTTATTGGCATGTCCTCAAAGCTTCCTTCCGGTGACACAACGAAGATGTAAGGGATTTTCTGCTAAAAGCCAACCATCCAATAGCATTTATTTGTGGGGTGGTGCTTAGCACTACTACCTACTATATAGCTTTTATTTTAAATTAATGGAACGTTTCCAAACAACTGCAACTGTCTCTAATTTTGGTGCCTTGTTTTAAACAATTTTTGAAGTTCAGATTTTCACACCAGGAGACTCAATTTTTTTTTTACTATCTTAACATTTTTTCAATATAGAGTCGCTTCAGTATTTATCTAAATGAGGTAGGTCGTAAATGATGTAATTTACGCTTGCTCAAAAAGGAACAGAGCAGTGGTAGATGGGTGTAGTCTGGCCTCACCACGTGCCAACACCAGCATCGAACGATGTATTGTTTGAAAGTTCGTTTATACATTATATACTTACATATATTTATCTACTAGATACTTACTTGTGGAGTCCGAATAAGTTAGTCCTCGTGCGTCCGACGCAGACAGAAACATTTTGTTTCGTCGTAACAAAGTTGTTCTGTTTTGCGCGCAGTCGGGCGCGTAAAATTAATGGCAGAAAACCCGATGAAACAACTGATAGGAGTAAACTTTCCTTCCTTACGTCATTAGCGTTCAGGATATTATATTACAAAATTTCGTAGTTACGATGTCCCAAAAAGTAAAGTTTTAACAGCCAGAATCTTATATTACAGATGACCGAGTAAACTCTGAAGTTTTATTGGAAAAAATGTGAAACTTTTTAGGATTTTTTTAACCTGATAGGGTTGACAAAGACTTCATGTAAGATTTATTCACTTACAAATTTTCTATTTTAACACCAATCTTCCCCCTTCTTACAATACATACTGCACAAATACTCTAATGGTCCTTAATATAAAAACCTATCGTATCAAAATCGTCTGCCATAAAGTTACACAATACGTCTATATTGTATTAGATTTTGTCTAACCGGCGGGCGGAAGCTATGATATCCTAGCACGACCATAAGCTTCGATAGGATGCACCTTTTCCCAAACATTGAGTTGATTGAGCCATCCGCACGTTTCCCATTTTCATATAAAGATTTCACGAATATTGCCCAGATACAGTCGGTTGTATTTCGGTCACGTTCCATTATTATAACACGGATTTATATTACATTATAAACCGTAACCGCAACTATGTCCATACACGTAATGCAAGCGTTGTTAAACTTGAATTAAAATGTAATGAAATTATTAGGTAATTCCAGTTTACTATTACACCACAAATTACCATTTCCTCGTAAAAGATATAGCCGGCAGTCACAGTATCGTGATACTATATCACTAGTATGTATATGATGTTTTATTACTGTTTGCTGCAGTGCTTTGCTTATATAAGCAATGCTTTCTTTTTAATTTATTATTGAAAATAGGCGAACCAACTAATTCTTTCAGTCGCATAATAGTTTATTTTCAAACGGTTGTTTTGTGCACTTATAGTAACAAGTGTACTGTGTAACAAACAAGATAATGCTTTTAAAAACACCTAAAAAACGCACACATACGGCGTTAAATCCTTTGTTGACACAAGTTTTTTTGATTTTCGAGCAACAATAAAAACATTACTAAAGTCTAACAATTATTTATTAATACAAGAATACATATATATGTTTCCTAGATCTTTCATTTCATTCTAAAGCAGATCACATCGGTAGTAAACAAGATCAAACTATTCCAACTTCAAACCGTTTAATTGCCTAAGTTCTTCGCGCTTTAAAAACTGAATTACGTTTAAACTGAACATTCTGAAGTATTCGGAAGTTTCCGTCTCACGGCGGGCGGTAGTACCGTGGCTCGGAGCGCAGCTGGGTTCACTTCTGTTTAGCTCCACAACCCCTAAGCATACTTTTCTAAACTTTTAATTTCTTGGCCAATTGTTTTCTAACTAGTAGGTACTATAAAATACACAGAATAAACCCATTGTATACATACAGAAGATAATTTTACGTTAAATGGAACGGTCAAGAGGGAAATATCGCCGACAATCAATTTTCAAAAAAAAATTTGGATTACCGAGTCTAGTTATTGATGAGCGGATTGGAGATCGATCGAACGATATGTAGGAATCGAAAAATGATTTCAATCTGAGATAGCAGACACATTTTATTGATTTCAGGCGTAAACCATCAATCAGTCATCATTGCTCCATTCACTCATCTATTCGCAGTGACAGATTGATCTTCGAGTGCTCTTCGAGTTGAAATCGCGTCGATGTAAAAGCACGTCATTCTTATTTTGTAAAGAACATAGCAGACAAGTAATAGCAACAGTATGGGCACTGCATTTATGCGTAGTTCGGTTAGATAGTCGGAAAATAACGAGCGGGGTCTAACTTACATCCTACCGTCATGTCAGTCAAATAAATAGAGGAGTAGTGTAATATAGAATAGACGTCCGAAACTATGCATTGTATAGTGATTCAGAACCGAAATCAGAATGTTCAGCGTATTCTTTTCTCACATATTGGGTGTAAATATTTGACCTTGACGAAATAAAGGCTACAGGATCAGGTTTATAATTTTTTGTTCAGTAAAGTTTTCTATGAAATTTATTGCAATTGCAATATGCTGTCAACATCATCGACAAAAAATGTCGATGCTCGAGATGTGTGAACTCGTAATGGACTGGATTTGTCACGGTCACATCGAGAGCAATGATCTGATTATGCATAATTAATATTTTAAACCTATGTGACGTTTCTTGCTGCCCATACTGTTTGTAGTGCCGCGCCGTCAAGGCAACAAGGTGTAGGTACGCGGGGTCGACGCCCGGGTAGGGGGTGCGGCGGAGTTGCTATGCACTTCCGCTTCACTGCACTCATTTCCGCATAAATAGTACCCGCGTCTACGTATCAAGATGTAGGCCTATGGAGTTACGGAGGTTACGCTCTAAATATAGAGTGCTCTCCCTCATTTTTCAACTATTTTTAAAGTAACTTTGCTCCAAAATGTTGTTGTATTTGGTTTTATGCATGGTTCAGTAAAGCTGAACTTTGTTGTATTCAATGCGAAAGATGCATTGTTGCGTGCTACCCGCGAGCTTGTTACCATGCTTTGTAGTAAGTTCTATGATAAACGAGAGCAACAAATTGTATTTTTGTAGTTTGTTCCCAAGTTAACAGACGTTACAAAGAACAATACAAAGCATTTAAAGTTCGAGACCAACACAAAAATAAATCACGTCCAAGCGAGCCAACACAACAGCGTCCAACTAATCAGCGCAAACCAGCTTTCGTTTAAAGGAGAAACGCAATTTGAAGTTCCCCTTAAGTTTCGAAAGAAGCGAAAAAGTGTGGGTGAAATAAAACAAAGGCAGGCACGCGCCCGCCGCCGCGCCACTCATGCTGAGTGCTCTGCTTTGTGGCAAGCTGGCGATACAATGCGATACCTAGCGACGATACACACAAACAGGCGAAGAGACTGAGCATGTACACAATCAAGTAGTTTCCTCGTCCGCTGTTCACCTCCGCAATAAGGAAGCTTTATTGTGTTACCAGTCGCGCGGCAGCAGCGGTAACTAACGCCGACAATTCAATAGGAAACCACAATACCGCCTCTATGCACCATCACTGCATCAATCATTTGCTTAGATTTTTCATGGAAGAAAACTCGATACTGTAATTTCCTGAAAACGTATCGACGACAGCATTTAATTTATTGGTAAAAGCAATCTCAGGAAATCTTAATTTTAAGGAGAAATTGCGTTTTTTATCTTGCGATTTCCATTTCCTCCGTTCAAATGATTTCGATTTCCGTCGCAGTCTAATTGAACCAATGAATTGATTTTTGAAAAGGGATAATTTGGTGGGTCCGCGATATCCTTAACTGTGCGGAGAGATCATTAGTAAGGTAACCACTAATGAACCTCTCTTTAAACAGTATACAGATCGCAGGAACGACCAAAAAACAGGTTCACGAGCAAATACCTACATATGCGAAATGACGGATTATCATTTAAAAAATAAAATCCGTAGCAAAACGCAATGATCCAACTTAGGGCTTCGTTTATTTTATAGTTAAGTATGATTTAAACATAATAATATTACCAAGTCTAGCACAAATAAGACTAGCAAGACATTGGCTGTAATTTTAAAAGTAAATATGTGAGTAAATAAAAGGTCCAATCTCAGATCATAACATA
This sequence comes from Opisthograptis luteolata, assembly GCA_931315375.2. Lineage (NCBI taxonomy): Eukaryota > Metazoa > Arthropoda > Insecta > Lepidoptera > Geometridae > Opisthograptis > Opisthograptis luteolata. The sequence goes on from OV928034.1 coordinate 5,805,349, forward strand.
GAACTTTTATTGCGTCTATTATAGAGCACATGTGCTCCCTGGTGCCAAGAACAAATTGCAGAAATAAGTTCTCAAACACATTTATGCGCTTTTAAGATGGCTTCAAATATTTTTCAATGCTCATTGCTTCAGAAAATATTTTTATGAAGCTTGAATTCTTAGGTAAGCTGAGTACTTATATTTCAGTTTATTGAGCAAATATAACAGCGCAGCGCTCCGTGACGCGGGCTCGTGCGGTCGCGGTGAGAGCTTATCGAGAGTTGGGGCAAGAGCACTCCTCTTTCAAAAGGGTTGCTTTGTGCTTCTCACTACAGTCACTTCGTAGCATTGAGGACACGGCTATCATTCAAATACATACTTAAAACAAATCCATTTCAGTCGCTTTTGCATACTGCTCTGTCCGCGTCACGATAAGAACATCCTATTACTTCTCATAGTCAAGTCACTCGCAGTTTTTCCCGCTCGACTTCATACACACAAGAATATTCGATGTATTTTTGCCATTAAATATACGTTAGTTTTAATTGAGTTTAAAAGAAACTTTTTAGCTCTGGAAAGCGCATCACTTCCACTTGTCACATTTTTTAATATATAAATTTCAAAGGAAAAATAATGAAAATGCTCAAACCATACTGTTGTGTCCAATGATCTAGGTAATGTCGGTTAAACTTCTAAGTAGGTATCTAAATGTCATATTACCATGAGTTAGCTCGCTTTCAATATGTGAAGTCAAGGTAAATAAAAGCTACCATCATATTGAAAAAAAAAAAAAATTAAATATTATGCTTATTTTCAAGCATGTTGCGTACTTACCTAGTACTTATAGAGACAAAGTTATGAGGGTATGACTAAAGTCTGGGTACTTCCAAAAGGGGTACTGCGTTATTATTCTAAGACGGGTACACAATTCCTAACCTATAACAAAATGTCTTGAAGCGTGTATTGGATAGGTGGGTCGCCCACTCGTTTCAGCAGATTACTTTGAGATAAATTTGTAGAATATTAAAAATAACAGGATCTATTTTTCATAGCTTTTTTTGGAAGAGATGTACTTAAGCAGTGAGATTAAAGCCAACGCGAGTGTCAGATAAGCTGGAATGAAACAACGAGCCCGTTGTTCCAGCTATACGGGCCCTAGATGGAATCAGCTTAATAGAATCATGTCACTGTCGAATATATAAGGACGCTACAGTAGGTATCTATCGGTCCCCTAATTCTTTCGTAACCGTGGTGATGTTAGAGGAAGTGTCCTCAAGGCGGACTGGCCCTCGTGATTCCTGTGGAGGAAATGACTTCAATTTACCATTATCTCGGGGAGAGTGCGGCCAGCGAAGTCGCCGCGCGTTTGTTATACTGACTTATTTTATTTAGGTACAATGACAATCCAAGTAGAAAACCGGCGCGCGGAAATTGCACGGCAGCAAATTGGGCTCGCTCGACTACTTTACCGCTAGACTTTTTACATGAACTTTTACGACTCGGTTTAATGTTCCTTTTCGCAAGTACTCGGAGTTATAACAGAGATCCATTAAAAAGTACCTGGCACCTTCAGGCCTTTACAAAAATGTTTTTCAAGGAATATTCTTACGAAGCTACGCTTTCTACTCGATGCTTTTGCCAACATCTGTTGTCATAAAGTGAAACAACTTTAGCCAAAGAACACTGACTGCTTGGTGACATATAGACATCCATAATAATATATAATAGATAACTTATTTGCATAATTAATTAAATGAGTAGGTACCTAATTGCGCACATTTGCATATATCGTGGAACTCAGTGTATAGTTTACAATTGTTAATTATTATTTTAAGGTTCCCGCTGTCTATCCCTATATTGTAAAGATGTTCAAAATTACGCAACGGGTTATAATGCCGTTTTCGGCAATGGATAGAGTGATTCAAGAGGAAGGTCTGTATGTATAATAATACACACTTAATTATTATGGTACAGAAAAGCCGAAAAATCCAAAGATTTGTAAAATACTGCCCCATATTAGTATCTACAAATATACATTGCACCCGTGCAAAACCGCAACAGGTCACTAGTGTATTTTAAAGTGCAATTAAGTGTTGTCTAATAGCCCACATGAGCTTCTTAAAACAAGCTTATAAATACGCGCGTATTATATATCGCTAGTTTGGAAGCGCCCGCTATAGCGATGATGGCTCAGTGATAGTGACGTCGACTTGGGAACCTTAGGACGTGGGTTCAAATCGTACAATGAGCTTGAGCTTTCGGTGAAGGAATACATCGTGATGGAACAATAGCTTGGTGGTAGGGCATTTTCTAGTGCTCGCCTGGCTAGCCACCCTTAAGTTAAGAATCTGTCGCAAAGCACCTATCTGTGAGTTCCGGCAGCCTTACTTGAGAGCCAGATCCCAAACCAGGTGTAGCGTGATGCCATCTTCGACTACATCGTCACTTATCATCAGGTGACTTGTGATTAAAAGCTACACTGGAAGTTGTTAAAAAAAACCCTTAACTCACATCGTGTTATATCGTTTCAGCGGGTGCGACGACGTGCAGCGGTCGCTGGAGCTGCTGGACCAGGTGCTGAGCGAGTACGACGAGGGCGAACCGCGCTCCCTTGAGCCGCGACCCCCGCCCACGCCCGCCACACCCGCCACGCCCGCCACACCGGCCACGGATGACGACTCCCCGCTCGCGGGACATACATCTGAAGACGATGGATACATGAGCATGAACGGGAGAAGGTACGAACGCTAACCAAGGTACACCAACTACAAATGACTATTTGCCGATTGTGGCATTTCCATACCTCCGAGGACGGTGGATAAGTGAGCATAGACGGGAAAAGGTACGCTATAGTTTTCATTCCAACATGATAAGAACGCGACCCGTTCCCAATCCAACTACACCAGCTACACCAAATACGAATGACTATTCGCCGATTGCGAAATTGACATACCTCCAAGGACACTGGATACGTGAGCATAGATGGGAGAAGGTATGATGCACTCTTGCTACCAGCAATATAGCGGGAATTGGCTGACCAATGCGAATCATTGAACCAATGCGTTTGCTACTAGCTACCACCCTCAAGTTAAGAATCTGTGCCAAGCCACTATTGGTGAGATCAGGCAGCCCCACTTGAGAGCCAGTTCACAATCCAAATGCAGCGTGACGCCAACTTCGACCACATCGTCTTTTAAAATCTGGGGACTTGTGGTAAAACTCTAAAAAACGGTCTAATTTCAATAACTTACAGTGCTGATGCAATTCAACTTATTAGTTGTTGTCTGATTCCAGAGCAAAGTTTGCGTTGGGTTTCCGTCCAACGGAGGAGCGTGAGGAGCCTTCGCCTCCTGCTCCGCCGTCGCCGCACTCACCCCCGCCGCCAGAGGAGGCGCAGCGCATCATCTCCACTTTACTCCCTAAGTAAGTAACTGTCTTAGTCTTGTCATGTAATTTACCTATTTCATTACTGTCACTTTTATAGCATACAGCTGTTCCCCGCGATTTCACCCGCGCGGACTACAGTTTATTGCAATAAAAATTATCCTATGTTCTATGTCTTTACCGAGGAATAAAACTATCTCCAAACCAAATTTCATCAAGATCGGTTCAATAGTTTTGAAGTTTATTCGCAACAAACAAACAATCAAATCTTTCTCTTTATATGTTAGTATAGAAATAAAAATATAGACTAGCATTCACCCCGGTTTCTCGTGGATACAATTAAACATAGCCTATAACACTAAAGCATAATGTTCGATGAAAGAAAAACATAGTCAGGAAAACGGCATATCCAAGAACCACAACATTTAACGGCATGCAACATCTACCAACCCACACTGGGTCAGGGTGGTAGATTGCGGCCCATACTCTCTGTCTGACAGAAGACGAGAGTCCCAGCAGTAGGAACGTAATGGGCTGCTGACGATGATAGTGTCTTCCAATAAACAACCTTATCTCTTATATGTATTAGTAGGGATAGCAGAGATATTATAAACTAAAGAAAAATTGTGTGATGTTTCAGAGTATCTCCAGCCAATTCAGCAAAACGAACGACATCTGCTGTCCATCGCGAGGCAGAGGAACGACTAGACTCCATCATCAGCGTCAACGGAATTACAACAGCTACTCAAACCACTTTTGTAAGTGTTATAATAACGTTTCTGCGGCGGTCGAAGGTACCGAATTAATATTTCATTGCAACCATCAGTCACTACGTTAACTACCATGAGGACTTGCGGTATGTCCACAAATTCAAGGAATGTGAAATTAAATGATTAATTAATGTTTTTTTTAACGTCTGATATTAACCAATTGTCTAACTCTTTATGCGAGAAGGCCCGTCTCCCGGACTCCAAGCAGCGGGATAGTGGCAGGCTGACGATAATAATAATTACAAATTAGCATCGGTTCATAAAAGTCGAAAACAGTCTTTTGAAATTTGACGTAGGTAAGTAACCTACGTCAAATTTCATTTCGGCCAGTACTATAAGAACATGAACCTTCGTCGAATAAATGTGCTAACTATGGTACACAACAGATAAAATTTAAATAAATCATACCTGTGCGATATTTATATGCGCTCTTTAACTGATTGCAGCCAAAAACAAAACACCAACGTCCTTACGGTTGGGAGAAGGAAGACGCGACTGGGTTTCAGCTGCAACAGCCACCGGTGCCGCCGTATCGCTTCGCGTCGCTGCAACATGGGGCGCGCCCACAGCCGCCCGAGCCGCCTGCCTGGCTGCCACCGCGGCAACACGCTCCACCGACCGCCCTCAAGAAATCGCCCAGCGTCGAGAGCCCGCCGGTCTTCCCCTTCATGGGCTTCTCCAGCGAATTCAACGACAAACCCTACAACGAACACCCCGTCACGATCTACCCCGGACCAAAGTACAACAGACAATCGCAGTCGCCAACGTACAATATGCAGAAAATTTCACCATGCAACACTAAAAGTTCCGAAAGAAAAAATAGCGCCAAACGCGATTCCAAATCTGACGGAGAAATGTTGTCGCCTAAGAGCAAATTACCTCCGCGGACTCTCGCCGGTTCTATGGAGAGACATAGAGAAGTGTGTAGAGGTTCCACGGAGGACGTGTCGGGGAGCTCCAAAAGGAGAAGTTCGAGTAAAAGCAACGAGGATGAGCACTTTTCGGATGATTCGCTCGAGGAGTCATTCCCGCCGCCGCCGCCTCCGCCCGCTGTTACCACACCTTCGAAACGCAATTCCATCGCATGGGAAGTGTCACTCGATGGTGATGATCCCCTACTTACTCCAGGCAGTACAAAGGTAAATTGAATTGTGCCGCTCAAGGTATTTAAATATCTAAGTGTTGACAGAATATTGAGACTAGGAATGCAATGCAACGTATTAGTGTTTGATGACATTTATCAAATCTTTATTCACACATTGATTCTTGACAACTGTTGTAACTAATAAGAAGCTTATTTAATTGAATTAGCACGGTCAGTTCTTATTTTGCTAGGGTTACTTAATTGACATGTTATCAATTTCAGGTTATCGGTAGGAGACGAAGAAAGTCAGGAGATCAATCACATTCGAGCACAAGTTCTATACCGCAGCGGATTGATGACGACTGGGGCGAGGAGTACTGGCCTCCGCCACCGCCGATCGCACAGTGCGAGCCACTGGCTTCTCCCACTTCTGACGCCGATTCAGAACAGAGACGCGCACAAGATCTCGCATGCGGCACCTACGTTATTCGAAAAGGCAAAAACAGGAAACAGCTACCCGCTTTCAATAAAAATGCCGCAAATAAACAAGCTAATAATCTGCTCCACAGTCAGAGCTTAAACAGAAGTTTAGACACTGATAAATCAATAGACGGCTCCAGCATATCAATTAGCGGATCCGGGTCCGTGGGCTCATACAACTCCAGGCCGAGTTCGGACCTCAGCTTACCGCAATCTCGATACAGCGTAGACCTCAACTCGAGACTGAGCCGCGAGCTCAACACTCCCAACTCCAGATACAGCATCGATCTCTGCACGCCTAACTCTAGGCTGAGCAAGGAAATGACATCTCCAAAATCTCGGCTTAGTCTAGATCTGAACAATAGTCAAGACCGGTACATAGCCCAGGAGTACTTTGGTCACAGTCCTAAAAGCAGAAAACTACCTAGCGATAAGAGCATTCATTCTTCCAAAAGTAGCGTGGTGCAGAACAAGCTATCGCCACAGAACAGATTCACGGATTTCAAAAAGTATTCTTCCACTTTCGATAATATACAGTCGTTGATAAAGGAAGGTAAAGTTGAGGAGACTACTCCGACTGAGTGCAATGAAACGGTGAACGAGTTGACCACAGTCCCACCGAACATGGTGCGAGTAGTGTCGCTGCCGAGCCTGGGCGCCGACGAGAGTACCAGCGCCAGTCGGCAGGCGCTCATTACCACTGTAGAAGAGGAAGAAGACCAGGAGAGCGCTGAGCCAGGCTCTAGCGGCGAAACCTCACCGCTTCGCAAGATCGAAAACAACATTACCGCTATTCTCAATCAAGGTCGGGACCAAAAACATTTTACCCCATATTTACCTAAAGACTGGAATATTCATAAGGACGAGTACTGTGATGAAGTATCTAAGGATATATTAGAAAACAATTTCCGTTATAGTTCTAGGGAGAGACAAAAGAGACACGATATACAAAAGTCTTCGAGTCATAATGAAATTCAGAACCAGAGATCGATAGACCGCCGCGATAGGTCGAGGAGGTCGAACAGCATGCACAAGTCGACGAGCGCTAAGGACGTGCCGGTAGGGTTGATGCGACAGCCGTCTTCGTCGGATTCGGCAGTATCGAGTAGAGGAGACTTCCCTTTGAACGTTCAGATAGTGGAACACCCGTTCCGCCACCCGCCGTTGCCTCCATCGCCGACGCTAGTACACGAGCTGGGACCTTTACCGCAGACACCGGAATCGCCTACTTTCCCACCTCTACCGCCGTCCCCAGTACAAGAAGTGGAGGACGAGTACACTGAAATAATGCAGCCCACTGACAAACGACACATAAGTAAGGCTGATACTCTACCCACACCTACCATGGATACCAAACGAAGGTAAAGTCAATACCCAATAAAATATGTTTTCAGGTATAGGTGAATACCAAAAAAAGTACATTATTAACACATTTATTTCTATGCTCAGGCCTTCAGAACCCCCTGCAGTACCTCCGCATCGCGACACCACCAATAGTCTTAAGACGAGATCCATGGAAACCACTTATAACAAAAACAGAAGAAGTAGTAACTTCAAGAGTGGTTCCACAGACAGAAGAACTCTACCTACAGGTAAACAAACTATTTTATAAGTAGTTTAAACAATACTAAGTAAGCAGTACCTCATCACTATGTATTTACACAACACAGACTGGAGTCTGGGAAATTACATTAAAAAAATATATAGTTTAAAAAACTAAAAAAAACACTTCAAAACGCACTCAAAAATATAAAATAATGAAATTGACTTGTATTAGTTAGGATATAATGGTTAATTCAAAAAGTGTGGAGCGCTTTTTGGTTGTGTGTACTTATATTTACCTAGTAAAAGAAGCGCTCCACACTTTTTGAATTAACCATTATATCGTAACTAATACAAGTCAATTTCATTATTTTATATTTTTGAGTGCGTTTTGAAGTGTTTTTTTTAGTTTTTTAAACTATATATTTTATTTTTTTTACTTTTTAGTTTTTTGTTACCAAGTCCAATCTATCGGACTCATCAAAAGGAATCATATGAGCCCAAACTCGAGGGGTTTACTAGTAGCCACTGCAGAGATCTCCTACCCACCTTCTGGCTGCATCATCAGATCCTCGTCACCAAGTTCAATATATTGGACTCATCAAGACGATTCATATGAGCTCAAACACGAGGGGTTTACTAGTAACCACTGCAGAGATGCCCTACCCACCTTCCGGTTGCATCATCAGACCCTCGTCACCAAGTCCAATCTATTGTACTCATCAAGACGATTCATATGAGCCCAAACACGAGGGGTTTACTAGTAGCCAGCGAAGAGATGCCCTACCCACCTTCCGATTGCATCATCAGATCAGGTCGATGATACCAAATTATTGCATTGTCACCGAGATTACATACAAATACAAAGTTTCAAGTCGATACGACAATTAGAAGTGGGTGAAAATTGGCTTCTAAGATTTGATTACATTGTTAGTTAGTTAGTTAGTTAGTTAGTTAGTTAGTTAGTTAGTTAGTTAGTTAGTTAGTTACAAGTCAAGCTAATAAAAGTGTTTTAAAAAAAGTGTTTTAAAAAAGCAAGTAACCAACTAAAACTACCACTTATGTAGTAATCAAAATGTTAGCGTCATATACACGGCCGGTTTCAATAATCGATCTATCCACGATTTACCCTACTGGAGATGGAAATTTGACATAAGCTCCATAGAAGTAATGTCAAATTTATGTCAAACCGTGGATAGATCGGTTATTGAAACCGGTCGTAAAGCTCCATGAAATAATGTCAAATTCCTATCTCTAGTAGGGCGAACCGTGGATAGATCGGTTAGTGGGAACGGCCGTTAGTAGAATACCGTTCTAGGAGCCTGCCTCGTTCTAGGCTTTATTTGAAATAAATATTAATTCGTACCTATGCCTACTGCTATATTTACTAGATCGACGCAGAAACGCTGTTGAAACATTCAAAATACTTCTTGCTCCAAACTACACGTACATTTTTCCAATTTAATATTACAATCAACATGAGAACTTACAAAAAACATGAACGCTTCAGATATAGGCGCAAGTGGCGCCCGTCGCCGAACCCTGCAGCGCCAGAACCGCGAAGCAACCGCGAGCCGAGGCCCGCTGCAGACGTCAGCTAGCCTGCCCGAGACCCCTGTCTTCGCGCGGGGCTGCGACGTGCCACGGACACCGCCGAGGAACTCTACTGGCCCCCCGAGGAACAATACCATGAACTCCATGCAGTCTATAGGTTAGAAAAGTAAAAAGTAGTAGTAACTTTCGATCGCTCAACAAACAAGACAAACATCGCCGCATTTAAAATAATTAATTAATAACTAGTAATTTACAAGACGATATTTATTTTGTTATTATTTTAGTACTGTCTGTTCTGTGGTAGAATTCTGCCTAGTAAAGAGTAAGTTCATATGAGTGACTATTTCTGGTCTCAAAGTTGTCAGACCGCGCGGAGGCCTCCAACATGGCTTCACGATTGATATAGCCGAGGCTGAAAAGCTTAATGTAACGCCAAAGCACAGTAGCGCTGTTTTAAATGCCGATAACGGTCACCCATCCTAAGTATGCACGACTTTATGTGTATTCTCTAAAAATAAAATAAATTTTGCAGATCTTTTTTTTTCCTATTCTATCATCAGTGGAAAAGACAGCATTACTTTTAGACCTGTCAAATAAGATTTATTCCAGAGAACACATTCAGAATCGACACTATGAATAAGTTATGGGAGTGCTGAGATATCCGCATGTGTACACGTACAAAATCGCGCAGAAAGTGCTTGTTACCTAATTCTATTCTAAGTGGTACATTCTTGTCAGAGTGGTCGTGGTTGCTCTGATGCTCGGTCTTCGGTTTGGGTTCCTATGATGGCAATGTGCGCCATTTTTGCCTATGGCGTTGCGAGAGCATTGAGTCCTGGATGCATCTGTGGCCTTCCTGATAAGGTGAGTCTAGCGAGTCGGAGAACGGCCTCGGGCTCTCTTCCCTTTAACCGGACCCTGCACGACAACTCTCCATAGACAGATCCTTTCTTGAGATGTGACCAAAGAACTTCAAGATTCGTATCTGAACAGTCGACGAAAGTCTCTCCTTGATTTGAAGTTCCTCGAGTATTGTTACCTAATAGATACGTTTTGTTATTGTTTGTTAACAGGCAGCAGTGCTACTCTAGGCGGTTATGGACGCGGGTCAGTGATGGGCGCGACCGGCGTCTGCACCGGCGCCGACCTGCTGAGGTTGGGCGGCCCGCCCAGGGGCTGGTACCCGCGCCAACGGCACCGGTTTGTACCTTTACTGCCATTAATATGCTTAATTATAACATTTAAACAATAAATAACACCTTTAAAATGCTTACTGATGTTCCGTCTATCCTCGGAGTGAGAGAAAGAGAGGAAAACACTTAAAGTACAAGTAAGCACACATACGTTTAATTTGATCGGAGACTCAAATAAAATGAAAATGTAGGCCGCTGGGACAAGTTATACTGGTGAAATAAAGTTATACTGCTATAAAGAGTGTAGTTCAATCGCAAACGCGTGTGGAACCTCAAAGTGATGTGCTGAAGTTGCAGATTTTCATACAACCACACATTTATCGACCAAATCAAAAAAATACGCTTATTAGCCATTTCGTCAAAGAAGAATGCACCATAGTGGCAGATAAACAAAAGACTGAAGTTACACACTTCTGTCTTAGATATAATGTGCTCAGCTTCCTGCAAAAAGCTTGTGACTCTATCGAAGGATTTCATTTTGACAACACTGCAAATATGCCAATTACATTACATAACGAAATAATCGGGAAAAATACTTGTTGTTTCATTGAAGGATCAAATCCGCAGTAATTTGCCAGGGTACTAATTCCAGTTCAAAATGTGATTTGATTTCTAATTTTATACTACAGCGTTTAAGGGTTTAGTAGGTAAACTTAATGTAGATAGATTTAACGTATCGTACTTAAAGTGAAATGGTAAAGTGGGTTAGCTCACACTTAAGACTGCTCAGTTCAGTGTTCACGCGACAGCAAAAAAGGTGGTATACATAATATAAGAGGATGCCCAAAAATCTGGTCTTGTGAAACTAAGTTGTAAAATAAGCTGGCAAGAGGAATAGTGGGTAACGCCTTAATTAAAACTATATATCGGTGCGTAACTCTAAAACGTGCATTTACTCTCTGACCCTTTGATAAAATACTGTTGCAATAATAGCTATTAATAAAACATATAATTATCGGTACTACTTCATGTGTAGAGTACGTGCCACGCGTCAACAAGACGTAATTTATCCTTTACATTTTATTCTCTTGTATAAACTTATGCGTATCTAGTACAATACCAACTACAGTGGTAGGTACCTAACTGCTACAACTAAGCATAATAATGTTGACGCTTCACTGCGTCTGGATATCGTATGACCTAAACGTAAACGCTCCTTCCATCGCATTGTCTTATTTACATTCTGACAGGACTTGACACATTCAAAGAAAGTCTGTAAGAAATTGCTTAACACAATAAGGCACTGAATAGATATATAGTACTACGCCTGATTTATATATTCTGTTTGGTGTTCAATAAAGAATTATACAACTAAGTACCTACTACTATTACAAAAACTGCTTACCGGTGCCTTTTATTTTGAACGTAAGATATTTCTGACTTGATTAGAACCGCACGTATGTTGCAAATTATATATATTTTGTTAATCTAAGCCTAATTAAAAATAATCGTATCTAACTCATCCATATCCTTCTCACTCACTGATTGCAATTGCAGACCCGACTAGACCACATACTTCTGATCCACATTCACTGTTTTGAGTGCCGCTTCAATAGATTAACCGACTTATAACAGCCTTGTTAGTCTAACTTTCTGCAACTGCTGTAACCTGTAACCTTCGCTTGGCAGGCCGGCTTCCATCGAGCACCTGGACAGACTAACCGCATCGGCCAAGGCGGCAGACCAGCCTGCGGCCTGGGACGGTACTGCCTCCCGTAAGCCCCTGACCCTGCCACCGAACCTGACGCCCAAGTTCTTCCAGAAGTCGCCGAGAGAGGCGCTGCGCAGGGTCACCAGCTTACTAATACGGAAGGGTGAGTAATCTTATTAACTTTATCACTAACTTATTTATCAGACTTGTAATTTAGGATCTTATCGAGACAAGATATTTTCTTGCGGTAAAATGGAGTCTATAATTTAAGCTAGACCTCTAGCAATACATCGGTGAAAACTGCATTCAACTCCATGTAGTTTTTGCGTGATGCATGTACAAACATACAGACAGACAGACAACCATTCTAGAAACTGTTGTTTTGTATTCTGTTGCTGTGTAATAAGTTTCTTTTTTCAATAGGTACCTATCTATAATGTAACTGACATCGGCCTTTTACAATTTTATTATATGTATAAATATTGAAGTGGTTCATAAATTAATCACAACGACATAATAGTAATTGGATGAAATGCAATTGAAAATAGTTCCAGTTTCCGGCCTGATGCCCTGTATTCTTGAACCGGGAGAGAAGCCTGTACTGACGTCACGTATTAATTTTAATGCATTTGAAGTGCAGCGGACATTGCTAGTTATAAAATTGCAATATTTAAATACACTCAAATCAATTCAAGTTTCTAGAACTCTAGATTATCGTTAAAGTAGGTACAGGAAATAAATATTATAGGAAAAACGTGTACAAAATCTTTTCCTTTTAGGTAACGCATGTTCAATATAATATACAAAGATAGGAAGGAGCCTACACCTATACCATAGACATTGTTTAGATATGACTTATATGTATGACATCATCGTAACCCTATCGATCAAAAACAGTGTGTATGCTTAAAAAATGCTCTACCTACCAAATTTTGTTACTCATGATTAAAATTGTTTTTCTTCCTGTGTTGTGTACAATATTTAAGCATAATAAAACCAGCTCAGTCAGTCAATGTCGCGATTCGCGATGCTACCGATATCATGAGGTGACATCATCCGCCAACCGTTGACCAAATTTCATTTGAATTCTAAACTGCTTTGTCTTCGAAAGTCGTCGCAGTTTCCGGTTAGTTACTCTATTTGGGTTTTCATAGATTGCAACTAAAAATTTTACTATCCTTACTAATATTTTATTTATGCCAAAGTAAGTCTGTCTGTTGTGCTTTCACGCCTAAACTACTGAACCGATTTAAATAAAATTTGGTACAGACTGTAACTATCCCCCCCCTAGACTAAACCCCAACAAAAAGAAACGACCTAACCCAAAGATACCGTTTAATCGAAACTTAAAACTAACTTGGCCAGATGATCGTCGGAACCCTTCGTTGTGTAAATAAGTAACCCAAATTCTTTTAGAGTTGGAAACTATTTAATGGAAATTTTAATTACAAAAAAAACTTAAATATTTCAAACAATAATAAACATTTTAACAGGAGAAGACACATAATAAATTTATCGCAGATTTCAACGTAATTGCTTTGTTTCTTCTTCGTTCATGTGAGTTTATAAAATCGATTGCTACGCAATAAGATGGAGAACTTGGTTCATGTGTAATAAAGCTGAAAGAGAAATAGTAAATGAAAATTATGTTCAAATTGCAGTGTTTGGAGAATCTCATACACGAATACATTAGAATTATATTTAGGAAGGAAGGAAAGGATAAAATGGGGGAAACCCCCGATGGCCTCCAACCTCCCCTAAAGCCACCCCATGCCTCGCAAGTCGCACTCGCGACACCGGAGGGGGTAGGATGGGAATGGTGTCTAGGTTATATATAACAATAAATGTTATCAGACGACCATTCAATCTCACATAAAGTGGTTAACTTATAAAATGAAGTTAAAATATTTCAATTGATAATATCGGTATTTGCCGTAATAATCTGGAGTATGCCAGTACATTATGTATTCTGGAGTATGCCAGTACATAGTATAAGCTGGAGTATGCCAGTACATAGTTTTAGTCTGGAGAATGCCAGTTCATTATATTTGGAACGATGTCTCTTTTGATAAGGATTAGAGCTTTGCTCTATCTGGTTGCTACCAGTACATATATTGTTGCACATATTTCTGACTTGTGTCAGTGTATGGTGAAAGCTGGAGAATGCCAGTACATCTTATTTGGAACATTGTCCTTTTACTAAAGATTAGAGCTTTGCTCTAACTGGTTGCTACCAGTATATAATGTTAAAGACATTTCTGACTTTATGATCTCGTATAGCGATGTTAGGTTAGGATCCTGATCAGTCTCAAGTGCCGGCAGAGCCAGAAGGTACGCGGAGGGGTCCCAATGCATGAACGACATTTTTATGCCTATCCATACATGATATTCCACCAGCGCTGGTTACCAAACACAGGAGAGGTCAGGTCCTCCCATATGTTCACCTTTAGAAACCAGAAAGCTCGAAATAGATGAACTAAAAAATTACTATTCAACAATCATTAATATTACTAATTATTAAGTGGGTGCAAAACCACACTGTTAACCAATTATGCTAAAACTGAACCAGTTTCCCGATATAAACTTATCTAAAGGGAAAGGATGAGAGTTGGGTAGGAGAATGACGGAATAAGGAATTTCCCTAAGTGAGTCTACGTTACTCGCGATACTAGTCTAACCATAATGAATATTTAGTGTCGTAGGTTGAGTTAATAAAGTAATGAGTCACCGGCCTAGTGAAACACGCCTTTATAACTCTATGTAGAGTGTGCGTAAAGATATCAGCTGCGTGTATAGTAAATATGCTTGCAGTGGAGAATTCACAGGTCTAAAGCCAGGACCTTGCTTCATTGAAAAAGTTGTGAGTTTTTCCAATCACAAATATTCCTGACACCCATGAAAACCCACAGAAATTCAATAGTGTGTCAATACAGTCGGACTAGTAATAAATCAATTAAAACTTCATCGATCAAACATAACCTTAAACTAAAGTAAAACACAGACGAATGTCATAAATAAGCACGAGTAGTCTACATCAGCTCCCATATCTATATGTAAAAGTACTCAGGGTTGTGCTTCTGTAAATGTACCTTGCTTACTCATAACTTACCAGAAAACCACCGTTACCTTTACCTTTCAAAACCAGGATTACCGGGATTAGAAATAAATCAACAAGTCATTCTTTAATCAAATCATTTCCATATAAAAGTAATCTAACAAATTAAGATATACCCTACCTATAACGATGCATCGTTATTGACTCTATATTGGGTTTACCTTATACCGCAGGCAAATCCGATACACAGTCCTAGTTAAAGAGTTTGTATGCTTTATCTTAAGTACCTGGGTCATATATACCTCGTCGCTATCAAGAGCCCTCGTCAACATTAAGTACCTTCCACTAAAGTGGACCCAAATCCCAAAATATAAAAAATCGCTGTGGGAACGGAATTGCGGATGTATACATTTTAACGTTATGCGACACGAGTACTTAATCTAATATGAATTGCCGCTATCAAAGAACCATTGTTAGCAATGAGTACCTTCTTTCATAAGGTGTAACTGATTCCCAAAATATAAACAGACTCTAGTGAGAATAACAACCTACATCTAAGAGTTGCGCACTAGGGTACTTTATGTTATAAACAAAAACAGCACACCTCGAATAACGAGCCTTTGTGTGCATATAGTAGGTACTAGCGTTCCCACCTCATACCTATGGTATGAACCATCAATGAAGTAAATAATGATCTATATCTAAGAATTGCGCAGGAGATGAATTAAGTGTAATATAAATCTCCTTGAACAACGAACTATTGTGCTCTTATAGCATCTACCTACATTAGCGTACCTGACCCCTGTAGTATAAACAAGGTACGACTTCAAATTCTACCGGTATCACGCAAAATCAAAAGTACCTATCAATAACTAGGTATTTCCGTGTATAATTAAATGAACGCAAGAGTACAATGAACTTATTTCTAAAATATTCTTTGGAAAATACCAAGCATAAACCGTAATCGTAAATTTAACGCAATAAGAATTTTGTATTACAATTTATTAATAAAATGTTTCCGTAATAATGCCGTGGAAAATACCAAGCATAAACCGTAATCGCAAATTTAACGAAATAAGTAATATTAAAAGTATTATTATAAGGATATTTGGAAAATACCAAATATAAGCCGTAAAAGTAAACTTATTCTAATTAATCTTAAGCCAACTGTACAAGAAGTGATTATGTTATTTAAAATCAAAACTGTACCAATAAATCACTCATTATAACAGTGGTATTTCCATTTTGGTTCTTTAACCATTTCTGTAGATAGTAAAGCAATCTAATAAACTATAAATAATAAGAGTTGAATCACTTTAATCAATTGAGATAACAAAATAATATTGGAACATTAAAAGTCTAACTCTAAAATATTAGGAACCAAAATGGGTAAATAATAAGAACTCCCACAAACCTCGATGGCTTCTTTGTACCTAGGATCGTTATGCTTTAACAGCTGAAATATAATAAAAAGAAAGGAAATACAAATTTCCAAAACTCTTGTATTCCTTTTCGTAGCATCGAATCTACGAACTGTAATGTAGTTATCAACCTGACTATATTTAGTTCAGTAGTTTTATCTGTGATTTTTGAAGTAATGATGTTCATTCCAAATATCCAGTATTAACTTCAGCAGTATCGAAACCGCAATGTATATAGGTAGGTAGGTATTATTCCACTTCCTTTAATAAGTTCGGTAAATAAATATCTGAAACCAATCGAAGGTTTCAATCCTTTAAATCGCAGAATAATCTGTATATGTAGGTATGTTAATTCCTAATGTCTTACGATAATTTAAATGGTGTCGAAACCACATTAAGTAGATAATTATCTCTCTTCCTTACTAAGTTCCGTAGCTTAGAAGCTGTTCAAAACATCTTACATATATCTGAAACCAGTCGAAGGTTTCATTTCTTAACTTGGAGTATAGATAGTTTAGGTTTTGGTTGCTGAAAAATAAGATCTAAATAGTTTGGAGAGCATAACGATCCCAGATTCTGCAACACGCTGATGCAGGAACAAATACTTAACTCTAACTGAAATACAATTCCTATAGTCGTGATATCTACGATGAGTCTTTAGGATCTAGTTTATTAGACAGGTCTTATTGATTTTTAATATCAAGCTTTCCGCGAATTTCCTTTCGAATAATAAAACATTACTTGTTAAATGAAAGAGTTCTCTAGGTTCTCCCCAGTCTTTACACAAATCTAAACATCCATCACCAGTCTGTATTGTGTTTTATTTTTACTAGTGATGGAACACAAAAGAGAGAAAAATAACTCACATAATAGTAAACAATCAAAATGCAAGAAAACACATAAAGTAAAATAATAAAGCTTATTGATAAAACGTTCATTAAAAGAATAACTTTAACGTAATAAAAATACAACAATGTTTTAATGAACATTATAACAATCAATTTAAAAAAAAGCTGAATCTAATAAATAGATAGATAAATTAATATATTATTCTAATAACTCACGACCTCTGCCGAAGTACACTATATTTTGCAACGTAATTAATAGATTTAACGCCTGGTTCGCGATTATTTTATAAAGCCTAGGAAATTTACTATTTCGTAAAATTTATATTTAATTACAAAATCAACTTTAACTCTAGGTATATTTTAAAAGATCACTGATTATTTACTAGAAAGCAATATTTTACTCCATAATTATAACAAGCTAATAATTATTTAAATTAATTAGTTAATTCGAATACGCTCGAGGACTCTTAACCGTAACTCGGAAGAGTCCGAACCCTTCGACCGTCAAAAACTCACTCCCCACTTAAACGTTCCTGTAAAAGCTTCAAGTCACATCGCCACCCAAAAAAAACGCTTACGCCGACACATTTGCAGTCGCAATCCTGCGCAAGCTTCAGTTCTATTTATCTTACACATTCCTAAGCTAAAACACTTGTACAATACTAGAGTCTAATTTACTTATTTTCTATGACAAAACAATCATACATTCCCGAATTAAATATATATATTTTTGTATGCTGGAAGGTGGGGTAGGTACATTCACCCCCCAAAATTTTAAGAGGTCTAACCGAATAAAATTTTCAAAACTAAAAGAAGGTGGAAAAATATATATATTTTAGTAGATCTATCTATTTTTTCATTGACATCAATTACCTCATGTATAATTTATGCACCCCCCTGATTATAAAACTCTTGCACCCCCCCAAGTCTAAAGCTCTACCACCCCCCAAACCTTTTAAAACTATCACACCTATCTAATTGTCAAACTATATGACCTACTATTAAGACAAAATCTTGGGCTCTCACACCTTCCAAAATCTCGAACTCTAACACACCATTCAAGTCTTGAATTCTAACACCCCCAAAGCCTTATCTCTTACAACTTTCAAAATGTAAACTCAACTCTCTTTCAAAGCGTAACTCTCTCTCTCTCTCTCTCTCTCTGTGTTAAACTCTGACAACCTCAATCTAAAAATATCCTTATTTTCTAAAAGTCGATTCAACACAAAATATTCATCTAACTACACATTGTTATTAATAACTGTATCCGCGGCCTCACTCGCAGCTTTCCCATTGTAAAACTACAAGAGCCTATTCTGAAACAAAAAGCAGCCAGTCCATTCCAGGGCATAAGTCATCTCCATCCCGAACTTCACTCAAATCCAGTGAACCATTTACGAACACACACGCCCACTTACTCACTCACTCACTAAAATACCCTCGCATGCTTACAATTATTTAATTAATTACATAATGTCATTTATTTTATCGTCACAAAAATTCCTATTTGTGTATTGTGCTAATCACAATCCACCTTTTTGCTACGGTCTAAAAAAATTATTTAAAATAAACTCCCAAAAAACAGTTTCCATTTCAACTCTTTCCATTTCACGAACACCAAATTGTAGGCTATAAAGCCTACTTTCTTAAAACTAAATGATTAAACGACATCCTGGTCACGGCACCAAATTGTAACTATCCCCCCCCTAGACTAAACCCCAACAAAAAGAAACGACCTAACCCAAAGATACCGTTTAATCGAAACTTAAAACTAACTTGGCCAGATGATCGTCGGAACCCTTCGTTGTGTAAATAAGTAACCCAAATTCTTTTAGAGTTGGAAACTATTTAATGGAAATTTTAATTACAAAAAAAACTTAAATATTTCAAACAATAATAAACATTTTAACAGGAGAAGACACATAATAAATTTATCGCAGATTTCAACGTAATTGCTTTGTTTCTTCTTCGTTCATGTGAGTTTATAAAATCGATTGCTACGCAATAAGATGGAGAACTTGGTTCATGTGTAATAAAGCTGAAAGAGAAATAGTAAATGAAAATTATGTTCAAATTGCAGTGTTTGGAGAATCTCATACACGAATACATTAGAATTATATTTAGGAAGGAAGGAAAGGATAAAATGGGGGAAACCCCCGATGGCCTCCAACCTCCCCTAAAGCCACCCCATGCCTCGCAAGTCGCACTCGCGACACCGGAGGGGGTAGGATGGGAATGGTGTCTAGGTTATATATAACAATAAATGTTATCAGACGACCATTCAATCTCACATAAAGTGGTTAACTTATAAAATGAAGTTAAAATATTTCAATTGATAATATCGGTATTTGCCGTAATAATCTGGAGTATGCCAGTACATTATGTATTCTGGAGTATGCCAGTACATAGTATAAGCTGGAGTATGCCAGTACATAGTTTTAGTCTGGAGAATGCCAGTTCATTATATTTGGAACGATGTCTCTTTTGATAAGGATTAGAGCTTTGCTCTATCTGGTTGCTACCAGTACATATATTGTTGCACATATTTCTGACTTGTGTCAGTGTATGGTGAAAGCTGGAGAATGCCAGTACATCTTATTTGGAACATTGTCCTTTTACTAAAGATTAGAGCTTTGCTCTAACTGGTTGCTACCAGTATATAATGTTAAAGACATTTCTGACTTTATGATCTCGTATAGCGATGTTAGGTTAGGATCCTGATCAGTCTCAAGTGCCGGCAGAGCCAGAAGGTACGCGGAGGGGTCCCAATGCATGAACGACATTTTTATGCCTATCCATACATGATATTCCACCAGCGCTGGTTACCAAACACAGGAGAGGTCAGGTCCTCCCATATGTTCACCTTTAGAAACCAGAAAGCTCGAAATAGATGAACTAAAAAATTACTATTCAACAATCATTAATATTACTAATTATTAAGTGGGTGCAAAACCACACTGTTAACCAATTATGCTAAAACTGAACCAGTTTCCCGATATAAACTTATCTAAAGGGAAAGGATGAGAGTTGGGTAGGAGAATGACGGAATAAGGAATTTCCCTAAGTGAGTCTACGTTACTCGCGATACTAGTCTAACCATAATGAATATTTAGTGTCGTAGGTTGAGTTAATAAAGTAATGAGTCACCGGCCTAGTGAAACACGCCTTTATAACTCTATGTAGAGTGTGCGTAAAGATATCAGCTGCGTGTATAGTAAATATGCTTGCAGTGGAGAATTCACAGGTCTAAAGCCAGGACCTTGCTTCATTGAAAAAGTTGTGAGTTTTTCCAATCACAAATATTCCTGACACCCATGAAAACCCACAGAAATTCAATAGTGTGTCAATACAGTCGGACTAGTAATAAATCAATTAAAACTTCATCGATCAAACATAACCTTAAACTAAAGTAAAACACAGACGAATGTCATAAATAAGCACGAGTAGTCTACATCAGCTCCCATATCTATATGTAAAAGTACTCAGGGTTGTGCTTCTGTAAATGTACCTTGCTTACTCATAACTTACCAGAAAACCACCGTTACCTTTACCTTTCAAAACCAGGATTACCGGGATTAGAAATAAATCAACAAGTCATTCTTTAATCAAATCATTTCCATATAAAAGTAATCTAACAAATTAAGATATACCCTACCTATAACGATGCATCGTTATTGACTCTATATTGGGTTTACCTTATACCGCAGGCAAATCCGATACACAGTCCTAGTTAAAGAGTTTGTATGCTTTATCTTAAGTACCTGGGTCATATATACCTCGTCGCTATCAAGAGCCCTCGTCAACATTAAGTACCTTCCACTAAAGTGGACCCAAATCCCAAAATATAAAAAATCGCTGTGGGAACGGAATTGCGGATGTATACATTTTAACGTTATGCGACACGAGTACTTAATCTAATATGAATTGCCGCTATCAAAGAACCATTGTTAGCAATGAGTACCTTCTTTCATAAGGTGTAACTGATTCCCAAAATATAAACAGACTCTAGTGAGAATAACAACCTACATCTAAGAGTTGCGCACTAGGGTACTTTATGTTATAAACAAAAACAGCACACCTCGAATAACGAGCCTTTGTGTGCATATAGTAGGTACTAGCGTTCCCACCTCATACCTATGGTATGAACCATCAATGAAGTAAATAATGATCTATATCTAAGAATTGCGCAGGAGATGAATTAAGTGTAATATAAATCTCCTTGAACAACGAACTATTGTGCTCTTATAGCATCTACCTACATTAGCGTACCTGACCCCTGTAGTATAAACAAGGTACGACTTCAAATTCTACCGGTATCACGCAAAATCAAAAGTACCTATCAATAACTAGGTATTTCCGTGTATAATTAAATGAACGCAAGAGTACAATGAACTTATTTCTAAAATATTCTTTGGAAAATACCAAGCATAAACCGTAATCGTAAATTTAACGCAATAAGAATTTTGTATTACAATTTATTAATAAAATGTTTCCGTAATAATGCCGTGGAAAATACCAAGCATAAACCGTAATCGCAAATTTAACGAAATAAGTAATATTAAAAGTATTATTATAAGGATATTTGGAAAATACCAAATATAAGCCGTAAAAGTAAACTTATTCTAATTAATCTTAAGCCAACTGTACAAGAAGTGATTATGTTATTTAAAATCAAAACTGTACCAATAAATCACTCATTATAACAGTGGTATTTCCATTTTGGTTCTTTAACCATTTCTGTAGATAGTAAAGCAATCTAATAAACTATAAATAATAAGAGTTGAATCACTTTAATCAATTGAGATAACAAAATAATATTGGAACATTAAAAGTCTAACTCTAAAATATTAGGAACCAAAATGGGTAAATAATAAGAACTCCCACAAACCTCGATGGCTTCTTTGTACCTAGGATCGTTATGCTTTAACAGCTGAAATATAATAAAAAGAAAGGAAATACAAATTTCCAAAACTCTTGTATTCCTTTTCGTAGCATCGAATCTACGAACTGTAATGTAGTTATCAACCTGACTATATTTAGTTCAGTAGTTTTATCTGTGATTTTTGAAGTAATGATGTTCATTCCAAATATCCAGTATTAACTTCAGCAGTATCGAAACCGCAATGTATATAGGTAGGTAGGTATTATTCCACTTCCTTTAATAAGTTCGGTAAATAAATATCTGAAACCAATCGAAGGTTTCAATCCTTTAAATCGCAGAATAATCTGTATATGTAGGTATGTTAATTCCTAATGTCTTACGATAATTTAAATGGTGTCGAAACCACATTAAGTAGATAATTATCTCTCTTCCTTACTAAGTTCCGTAGCTTAGAAGCTGTTCAAAACATCTTACATATATCTGAAACCAGTCGAAGGTTTCATTTCTTAACTTGGAGTATAGATAGTTTAGGTTTTGGTTGCTGAAAAATAAGATCTAAATAGTTTGGAGAGCATAACGATCCCAGATTCTGCAACACGCTGATGCAGGAACAAATACTTAACTCTAACTGAAATACAATTCCTATAGTCGTGATATCTACGATGAGTCTTTAGGATCTAGTTTATTAGACAGGTCTTATTGATTTTTAATATCAAGCTTTCCGCGAATTTCCTTTCGAATAATAAAACATTACTTGTTAAATGAAAGAGTTCTCTAGGTTCTCCCCAGTCTTTACACAAATCTAAACATCCATCACCAGTCTGTATTGTGTTTTATTTTTACTAGTGATGGAACACAAAAGAGAGAAAAATAACTCACATAATAGTAAACAATCAAAATGCAAGAAAACACATAAAGTAAAATAATAAAGCTTATTGATAAAACGTTCATTAAAAGAATAACTTTAACGTAATAAAAATACAACAATGTTTTAATGAACATTATAACAATCAATTTAAAAAAAAGCTGAATCTAATAAATAGATAGATAAATTAATATATTATTCTAATAACTCACGACCTCTGCCGAAGTACACTATATTTTGCAACGTAATTAATAGATTTAACGCCTGGTTCGCGATTATTTTATAAAGCCTAGGAAATTTACTATTTCGTAAAATTTATATTTAATTACAAAATCAACTTTAACTCTAGGTATATTTTAAAAGATCACTGATTATTTACTAGAAAGCAATATTTTACTCCATAATTATAACAAGCTAATAATTATTTAAATTAATTAGTTAATTCGAATACGCTCGAGGACTCTTAACCGTAACTCGGAAGAGTCCGAACCCTTCGACCGTCAAAAACTCACTCCCCACTTAAACGTTCCTGTAAAAGCTTCAAGTCACATCGCCACCCAAAAAAAACGCTTACGCCGACACATTTGCAGTCGCAATCCTGCGCAAGCTTCAGTTCTATTTATCTTACACATTCCTAAGCTAAAACACTTGTACAATACTAGAGTCTAATTTACTTATTTTCTATGACAAAACAATCATACATTCCCGAATTAAATATATATATTTTTGTATGCTGGAAGGTGGGGTAGGTACAAGACATAGTATAACCTGAAAAAGGACAGGCTACTTTTTATCGCGATAAACTGTAACCCACGCGGGTTAAACCGCGGGGGAACAGCTAGTATTTCTTATAATTTCCTTATTAAAGACCGAATCAATTATAACTACAAATTTAGATTTTTTCGTATTGAAACATATACTTAAGTGTAGGGTATGTGATATCCCAAAAGATGAATAGGTATCTCACAAAAGCAATTCTTCGTCCGACAGATTTATTGTCTTTTGTTTATTCTACCTGAATTTCACCTGTAGGGTATTTAAAAAGAAACACAAACTTTACCATTCCAGGCAAGAATCAAATGATCAAATTATTAAACATTTTTTTATGAAAATTGTGTAGCATTTGAAGTAGGCTAGAGCAGTAGAGATATAATTATGTAAAGATAGAGCCATGTTAGCTCACTTCAACAAGTTGCCAATAGATGGCGCGAGTAGTTAACAAATAAAACAAATATTGGTGTCGCGTGTACGCGAGGGCGGACGCCAAAACGTGTCGCGATGGTTTTTCCTTATCACTTTCAGTTCCAGTAACGAGCTAGATATTTGCATTTACTTTATTTATTATTTGACTACTAGCTGTTCGCTGTGGTTTCACCCGCGTTGAGATACCCACTGATTTTTATCATCGATAATTACTAACTTAGTGACATGTAAATAACGAAATAAAATTACATAGTGCAAAATAAATTGTAGGCAGGTACATAATGGAACGTTACGTAGTAACAGAACACTCCTTTTGAATATAGAAACTAGTACATAAGGCAATTTTCCTTAATGGGAATTCGTAATTAATAATTAGTGAAACCTCCCATAGTCACACCGCAGTAACTACCTAATCTAAAAACAGGCTAATTAAAACTTGTAAATTCTATTATTTTATCTACTGTATTACTAGCTATCTGCTCCGCGGCTTCGACCGCGTGAATGTTGTATTTTATTCCAGGATTTACATTTTTACATACAAACTTTACTTTGATTGTAGGTGATGATTTTCAAGTCTTTTATTTTTGCACTCTTGTCATTAACACCAATGCACTTCAAAGCACACAGTGAGTAGGTAAGTAATAATAAATGATTAACTCTACGAGACTCACTTCCACTTCCTGCGTATTTTATTGCTATGTGATTTGACAGTCATAATCATGAGTTAAACAAAACGTTAATTTATTCTTATAACCTTTATTAGTCTATGCAAACAACAACTTCAATGAAACTTGTCTGTGAATGTGGGCATAGGATCCTGTTATTATTCCAATACGTTTTAACCGCCATATTATACGTACGAGGCATGCAACAATAAGGCGTTAACAATCGCTTACGTAAAAAGTTTGGCTGCACAATAGTGAATAGCATACAATGGCGATTCTGTTACCTGCGACATCAGTATGTGCATAATAGTATGGAGGACGACGCAGCGGGGTTGGCGGCGGCGGTGGCGGCGGCGCGGGCGGATCTGGTGATGCCAACATAACCCTGTCGGGGCTATACCTAGCTTTCTACGGCCTGTTTAACCCCCTAAATAATGATTAAGCCCTAGCCCTAAATGATCCTCTATCAAAACCATAGACATAAACCGAATTCTGAAATAGTTCCCAAAACCTCTAATTCGAGTGATTATATAAATCAATATATTTATTAATGTTACAAAACGTGCATGAGTGATGAGAACTGAAAATAGTTTTCATCTTAATTATCTTCAGTAATTTTGATATTAAAAAGTACCATCTTAAAAAAATACTGTATTTAATATGTGATCTAAGTACACAATAGGTAATCAATGATATTTATAAAAATCAAGTACTTTGGGTTTAGCACATTTTGGGCCTATTTATCCTTTTTTAAATTCGATCTAGCCCAAATACCCGATACCCATTTGGCAACACTGCCGCGATGCAGTGCAGTGATTCAACGCAACGTGGCGCGTTCACCCTGCATGACTGTCGCTGACGGTGACGCTAGTGTCGTGTCGGCCGTGACTCACCGCCCTAACCGCCAACCACGATGCCAATACACCCATATTCTAGAAGATAATAACTAGCAGCACTTTAATTTATTACTTTATTACTCATCACAATAATTTATTCCCGGAAATCTTGACAGCTCTGTCCCGTTTGATTTGTACCCCGATTATGTCCCATTGAACCTACTTACGCACGTCCGGGACAAGAGATAATATGTTGATTCCAGCGACGAGAAATCGAAACGTTGATGCAAATAATAGTATAGAGAGTAAACTGTTAGTTAGAAAGAATGTTATCTGGCAGAACCGGTCATAGCCAAAGAAGGCAGCGGGGCAGGCTTTGAGGCCAAGATCGCAGCGCGTATGGCTCGCGCACAGCCTGCGCCCGCGCAGACAGCGATGCCCTACATACAAGTAACCTCGTCATTATCCTACTCGTTTCGCTATACTAAATTGTACGTCTATAATGATTTGACTACATATCATCATAATAAACAATGCCACTATAGAATTTCACGACTCATTGGTTTAACGAGTTTTTTTTTGTTGAGTAGACTTTATGTCTGTCTTCGTTACAGCTTGGATAGAAATATATACAGGTGATGATATTCTAAGTAGTACGTAAATACAAAATATGATTCTAGTACAATTAAAATTAATAAAATTAATTTAATTTTTAATTAATTCAATTTAAATTAAAGTCGACATCACCGGAGACCGAAGAGCTGGCAGCAGCAAAGAATTAGTCTAGCCATCCAAAGGGGGAACGCTGCCAGTATCTTCGGTACCTTGCCTAAAGGGACTTCTTTTAATAATGTATTTTAGTTATTAGTTTAGGTTTATTTGTTTTTTATTTCTTTGTTATGATATAATTATTTTTAGTTTGAAGCTATAAATATTAGTATTAAAATTAAACAAACTTAGTATGTAGTAAATAGGAAATTTTTCATACCTACTTATTTTTGAAAGTTATATTTATGTAATTACAAACAAAAACTGTATTTATATAGATCACTTCTGCAGGTTTCAAAAAGAGAAGAGTAAGAGTTCTCAAAAACTGGAATCAATACATCGATGATCATCATCGATCGCAAAGCTCATTTGTAGGTCGTGGTATTAGCGAGAATGCTCGTATTTGGAGAACTCCTTATAAAAACACTTCGCGTCTGTTTTGTTTGTTCGACCCTAAAAGGTAGATAGGTAACCTTCGTCGAGGTTTGCGTAATACCTCTGTTTGAAATTCTCCGCTATTTCTGCTGCCACATCCCGCCGCCTCAGACGTGTTTTGAGCGTTAGAGGGCGCTTGTGTCTACGCTAGTTGAATGACTTGCATCCTATATCAACGGCGAATCAAAAGACTCCAATCAAAAGAATTAATCTAAGATATATTTTAATAACGTATATATATGTATATGTAGGATGGTATGTCATTCACATCAACAAAGTAAAGCGCGTTAAGTAAAATGTGGTCCTTCTTCATTTCCATATTTTTTAACTCCTATCAACTCTAGCTATTCTTCTATATTCGGATGTTAACAACGATAGAACATAATATTTAACAGAGTTTTTAACATGCGAGTTGCAAGAGTTAATGGAAAAATAGCTCGCCTTCAACTTTCGTCTCTTATCTGTTCATATCCAATATTGATATGATAACGTAATCTGATATTCTGTTCGTATCGCAACGACAGCCGGTTTAATCAACCAAGTCCACATCTTAATCATAAACCTTATCTAGGCTTTGCATTTGAACCGGCCAAACCCAATAATACTAATAACTACTCAACTATTTTCATGATGATACGGCGTTAAAACACAAGGACAGAATAAAATCAGAAGTTAAATAAAAACACTTTGCTTTGTATAACAGTAGGTAATTAATAGTAATAACAACGCCCACACAATCACATAATCGATCTAACCACTAACTCAGATCCAAAGTAAATTCCCTGCAACTGGGCATCTAGGGTCCATATATAGATACAGGGAATCCATATAGTTTCTGATAACCTTGAATCGGGTATCAAAACAATCAGACATGCCCTCGGACCTAATTATTCTATAATCCTACACTAATATTATAGACGTGAAAGTTTCTGAGTATGGATGGATGGATGGATGGAAACCGCGGGGCGGAACCAGTTAATTATAATGCTATCTGCATTACTATTTAAATTAAACAACACGCCTTTATAGATTCTAGATCCGTTGCTTAAAAATTTTGCTAGAACAAACTTACATGCAGTTTAGCCTTCAACGTTTGTAATTGAATAGTACTCATTTGCGGGGAACTCTGCCACAGAAGATATTTAAGTAGGTTTAAGTACTACTACGAGTAACTCTGCTTACGGGGTCCTTTCCTTTTTATACAGCGCAACTTTATTGAAGGCAACGCGACGCGACACGCGTAGCACGTTCTGCATGCAAATGGTTATACATCCGTCATAGACTAACAATACACACTTTAGTATCCGGTGTAGCTGATAAAAAAAAACATGTTTTTACTCATCTAAGTGGCAGATCGAGCTGGGTGTTCGCCCAATCATAAAAACCACTATAATACAGAACTTTGAATTGCTAAGTCCTATTTGGCATGACACTAAGTATAGTGAGTGAGTAGTACTTATCACCCGTTTCATTATGGTTCCTCGCACTTTCACTAAATCCTTTCAAGCAAACACTGTAACGCAGTTACTCCGCAAAATATCACCAGTAAGGTGAAAATTATAAAGAAACATCTGTTCGCATCTTCTCATTGAATTTATTTTATTGCTTCCCACGATAATAGCCGTCGGCTTCGTAGAGTCAGTTAATGCATTAAGTTGACAACTTTACAACAAACCATATGGCTGTACTGATGCACCCTCAAATGCTAGATTGTTGTTTTATGTCTTTACTATGTCAGTGATGGATCAATGACTTATACTACTTTACGGCCGCGACCGACTTCTCGAACCTCGACTAATTTATGTTACCGGCCTCTTGATTCCTAACTATTTTATTGACTTTGATTGAACCTGTTTCATATGCATATTATATCTTCTTCTGTCCCTATTCCCACGTAACCGGAGATTAAGAAAAAGCCATGATACTATAATTTTCATTACATTTCTGATTCAGTCAACCAGAAAATGCGTAGCTGCCAGACCTACATGTATGCACTTAATGCTGTAAACTCATTATAAACAGGACAAAAATCGCAGGTCAATTTATTCAAGTATATTTTCCGAAAAAAAGCATCTAAAAGTTTTTGATTCATTTATACTGCGTTCCAAATATTCAAGCCAGTTTTTTGACGTCTTTTGCTAGAGTAGGTATAGGTTTTGGAATAACATATTGACAGACTGATAGCCAAACAGGTAAATTTTCGGATTTTGTAGTACTTTATTTATTATTTTCAGTGAGAATAATACATTTAGTTTGTTCACTCATGTTGTTGTAGTCATGTTGTATCAATCTTCTCTAGAATTTACTCAAAACAAAGTAGGTACTTGTTTGTCTCATGGTCGTAGCATTCCTATAGTGCTATGGTCGTGGAACGAGAATATCGCTAATAGCCAGAATTAATTAAACTACCTGTGTATAATCTTTATTCCTAGATAAGATATTAAATAGTCTAGGCAACGTGTAACAGTTGAGTCATCTCCGACAATTCTCAGTACCCAGAACCGTGATCTTCGCCGATAGAGAGAACAAGAGTATCTGTAGAATCTCAATCGGCGGTCGCCCTCGCCTCGCTCGGCCTCAACCTTGGGCCCACGTGCCTACCACTTTAATCAATGGGTATTTATAACCGCTGACTATACATTCAACATAATATGTTTAATTCCGCTTTCTGTTATTCGTTTACTTCAGCAACTCCAACTAGTAAGCTGCATAGCTCCTAATACAAAACTTTGATTCAATTTCGCACCCTCTTTCATGTCGCAGCCCCCTAACCGTTGCTTGACTCACCCTTTTCGTTAATAATTCGTCGATAAACCACCATAAAGCTCAAGCTGCGAGTTTGAACATGGAATAAAGTTGAGAATTACTGTAGTTATGTAATACCACAGTTCTTTTCAGTACTAGATAACTTATATTGAAGAAACTAGGTAGGTATACATCTATCTACTGATTGATTTAATAAATATAGTAAGGTACCTTGTACCTGCCATGTTTTTCACACCACAATGATATCATTCACACAACATCTTTTTCAAAGCATTCAAGTCGAAATGAGTAATATCCACGACTGATATTCACAAGATCTTAAAGAATTCAACAACACATAAAAGTGTCACGTTTTTAGGTAGTAAGTATTGAAGCATTTTTAATACATGTTTATAAATGTGAATAAAAAAATCAAGTAACCTGAACTACAAAATACGAAGCAATCTCAGCAAAAAAAATAAAAAAAAAAAAAAAAATAAGGTTGGACTTATGATGAATAGACTAAAGACACACATTATGAATATTATGCAACATAGGCTCGAGGTTGCAAGCAGATATTACAGTAAGGCGATGAGTACATCTACCTGGGCCAGTAACTTTCGAAAACAGGTAAGATAAATATATCGGTTGTCATGTAAGAAACGACTGAAAGAGCTACTGGATTATGAAGGCGTTAACGAAGAGGTGACACTGACCATCCTCTGTCACTGAATCGGCAAGTGCATTCTGTCTGTCCTAACATAACAGACGATGCGGAGTTTTGGTGACTGACTGAGGCACACACCAAATATACAAGGTTTGTCAGAAAGTAGTGGAGAAAAGCATACTCAAAGTGAAATGGAGAGACGAAGTCCAAAATATAATACTACGCTGCTCTCAAGACCGGTATTACTGATGCAGGTTCCAAGAGTGCTAGGTTAAAGTAGAACTGGGCCGGACATGTGTCCGTATGCATCTTGCAAGGTTGGTGAAAGTCGTCACTCAATGGGAGCCTGCAGACGGACGGCGTCGTGGCTGACCCCGTTTCAGTTTCAGACAAGTTTTCATGATCTGTCTCAGGATCGAGATGCTTACGATGCAACGCTGGGACAAAACAGTTTAATTACAATAATGACTATCATAATAAGCTACAAATAAAAAGTGTAGTGATGTTTTGGTACCTTAGCGTGATGCTTTCATGAGAATGACTAAAAGTTACCAAGCTAAAAATTCCTCAATATTTTTGTGCCTTATTTTTATTCATAATCCAGCATAAAAAAGATATAATTCGGTTCAACGAGAAAGTATAATAAAATTAATACTAGCTGCTCCCCGCGATTTCACTCGCGTGGGCTACAGTTTATCGCGATAAAAAGTATCATATCTCCTTCCTCAGGGTTCAAACTATCCCCGTACCAAATTTCTTTTAAATCGGTTCAGAATTTTAGGCGTGAAAGCGAGACGGACAGACAGAGTAACTTTCGCATTTATCATTAGGTGAAAAGTAGAAATATAAATTAATATCTGTACATAAAAGATGTTATCTTGACTGACTGAGTGATTAACATATCAATCCAGAGTTTTTAAGCTCTTAAGCTTTTAAGCGGTTTAACACTGGTCCTAGAAATTTTAATTTTGAGCGTATGTTTTGCGATCGCGGCTAGTTATTTATATTCTACTTATATTAGACTGTGAGCTGGAAGTAACTCCAATATATCCAGCAGAATCTTAAAACCTGTTGATATTTAGGTTTTTGGTTTGTAGAGCACGTAACCTAATCTTGCGTGATTATTTGAATTGTATCTCTTCTCTGTACAGTCAACGACAAAAGTCGCTGAACAATCACACTTTTTTTTTCTATTATCCTCATCATCTTATACACCAATTTTTGACCTCATCATCACCTAAAATCAGGTGTGTTATGTTGTGGTCAAAATGATACCATGTAAAATGTAAAAAAAAACAATAATAATTACTGATTTGAAACACATTTGGAAAATCGAGAACGATCAGCTACTTTTGTCGCTGACTGTACATTATTACGAGTATATGGTTATAATCCATTCCATACTAATATTACACATGTGAGCTATGTCTGTCTGCAGGTTTGTTACTTTCACAACTAAACCGCTGAACAGATCTTGGTCAAAATTGGTATGGATATAGTTTTAACTCAAAAGAAGGATACAGAGTAGATACCCACTTTTTTATCGCGATCAACTGTAGAACTCTAGTGATAACATAAACTAAAGATCAAGCAACAATCAACACGATATCCGAGCATGAGTTTGTTTACACATTACGAGATGCAGACTTTCGTGCCCCTTCTGGTTATTTATAAAACTAAAACGAGATGTTCTCTGTCGCACACTTATTTATGTTCACACGCCCTTCGCAGCTTCGTCATTTAAAAAAATTGAGATTCATGTCAAAATACAATTTCACTTTTTACATGAACGTGGTTGCGAATTATAAATTGATCACTTAACATCAGGTGACTGGTAGTCAAACGCTACCCTGTAGGTACCTACCTAAGTAGTAAAAAAATAACAGAAATTCTATTAAATTGTTTAAACGTTGTTTATTGAAATAAGATAGTCCCAAATAGATGGGCAAGGGCAAGAAGAAGAGATCATAAATATACAGTTTATAACAATCTCTGCATAATTACGGTCAACAACAAAAGTTGCTGAAGACGTTTCCAAGTACCGGATCTACTATCAGATATAACTAAGTAGTTAACTACTCTAACATCCGAAATGAAAACGAGAACTAAGTTTTGAATAAGAGTTCCTAACAGGCTACAAAATATATCGGTTTAAATACTATACTTGCATGACTCACGACCTTTCCTGTCGAGTAACCTTCATAAACCTTTTTATGGGTATGACTTCGTCTACAACCGTTACCATCGGCACCATATGGCACCGTACAATCGTGTAGAAAAGTCACTAAGTCAACCGAAAACGCTAAAAATAACGCTGTAACGTTCCCTTCGATGTTCACTCTGTGCGACTCTGTCCTAAATTTTAGGCTTTATTAAATTTGAAATTGGAAGTTACTAGATTCGTTCCGAAGATTCTATTGAAAACACCGTTCGCCATTAATTTATTTCGCGAAAGCGTTCTAATTTGTTTTTGCACGATTTCACTTATGCAAAAATGACAACTTCGAGGTCAAAGGAGAAAATTGATTTTAATATTTCTCTTTAAGTATTATCTATTTAGAGATGTCGTGCGTGATATTACAAAAGTTAACCTTATTGATATCCTTTCGAATGACACGCTTGTACAAAGCTTAACCTTAGTGGTATCCTTTAGTATCACACGCTTGAGTACGGCCTCGCTGTAATCCTATACGCTACGCTCGACTTATGGCTTGATTACTCCTTTGTGGCAACTTCCAATATCATATCTTTATTTGCCATTGTAAAACATATTCTGGAAAGCTTGTTTTGTTCGTCTCTGACCGAGTCAAATGATTTCGCTTTTACTATTAAATACCTTCTCTACTTTAAGGGCTCTCAAAGTAGCAGTACCGTCCATTAAAATTAAAATTTTGTGTTAAGTTTGTACATAAAAAGTATGATAAGATGTCCATATATAAGGTAGGTACAAAAAACATTCTTCGTGGAACATGAATCATAATCATGTACGTCGTACAAAACATTTAATACAAATGCATTAATTAAACGTGTATGTAAAATGTGGCAACTATAGTTTTAATTAATTGGCATTAGTAATAATCCACATATCTACACTCAACACATCTATACGTAATAATATCATAAACGCAAGCTATGTTCTTTTGCCTGTTTGTTACCTTTTCACGCCTGAACCGCTGATCTTGGTTAATTTTGGTATGGAGATAGTTTGGACCCTGGGGAAGGACATACGATATTTTTTATCATGCATAAGCAATAAATAATATGTTCGTGACTTTTCTCAGTGCGGACTTCAATTTCATTCATCTTACCTGACTGATTCCATGTTGTATCTGCATCCATTCGATAGACAATACGAATAACTTTATTTTTTCATTAGTCTAACCACCCACGATTGCCATTGTTGACATAACTACTTCACAGTATAGTGTGTTTACGTTTAATTTATATTTTTAAACTCATCTCTAGATTCGAGGCGCAGATACCGCGCAATTTAATGTCCGACGACCGTCACCCACATACCATATACTTGGTCTACACCTGTACACACAGATGTCTTACGTACTTCTCCTTCGAATTAAAGGAAAAACGAATGCTTTTTCTTCTAAAAACCCCCTCGACACATCATTATACTAGAACATATTTTGAGCTCAATCTCGATGATATTAACTACTTTTTAAAGTTATGCATAAGGCTGAAGATCCTAATGAAATTTGGTTTGGAGGAGTTTTGACCCTGGGGAAGGAAAAGCACCCTATGTTGGCATACGATTCTTACAATCGCGATAAACCGTAGGTAATTGAAGCTGGTAAAACCACGCGGAACAGTCAGTACTCTATAATATAGAGTTATGGACTAACATCAATCATAATACCCTAATTTTTGAAAGGTAAAATAAACATGGTTCAAAATACAAGACAATTCAAGTCACTTTTGTTATGGACTGTAACTACCCGCATAATCGTGTTTTTCCTGGTTATAGTAAAGTAACATGAGCTGGTTTTATGAACGGTTTATTTCCTAGGGAAGAGGATAGCAAATGCAATGAACATGCGAAGTGCATGCTTGAGAAGATGCTTGTAGAAGATCTTTTAAATATTTAGTCGTGTTTATATAGTAAATAAATAAATAAATATAAATAAATATCAGGGACCATTGCACACAAATTGACCTAGCCCCAAATTAAGCTCGAAACTTGTATTATGGGTACTAGACAACGATATACATACTTATATAGAGAAATAACTACTTATATAGATAGAAATATTCAAGACTCAGGTACAAATATTCGTGGTTATATGCTTTAAACATTTGACATAATAACAGCTATAAGTGGCGGTGCCAAACCTAACTGTACCCTTTTGCCTTTTTTTCATCTTTAAATGACAATCTAATTAATTAATCAGATGACTAATTTCGTTTTACAACATTTATGAGAGATTCAGTAGGTATTGAAAGCGAAAATATATTTGGGTATAGAATTACATGGGTACGACTCAGCTAGTCTATTAATTTCACATGCAACGAACTAATAGTCTAGACTAGACGGGATCCGCTTAGGTTTCGTCTACTCTTGTCTACGAAATAAAACATCAATCGAATGATTAGAATTTATTAATTACTACCTATGTATTTATATTCCCAATTATTCAATGTTATTGTGTGTGTTATGTTATTTCTTAGTATTGTCCTGAAACTAAGTCATGTTTGTTTAAACGGGAATGGGACAATAAAATGCATTGATTTTTATTGAAAACACGACTGAATAATGCCACCAGTGATTTTTATACGCAGAGAGTAGATATCTGACTGCCGACGTGGCGCAATGGGCGGATAGCCGACTGTGAAACGTGAGGTCGCGTTTTCGATTCCCGCTACAGGACAAATATTTGTGCATTGAAAAAAAAAAGCGCAAGTATTTGTTCTGTGTCTGGGTGTTGTGGATCCCCGATCCTCGTAGTTTCTGATACCCTAGATACAGGGAAACCTAGTTAGGGGTCAGAGCCTATGTATTTTTCTGATGCTTGTTAATTTGTGGCGCTGTGAGTTGAATTGGAATTAAATTTATATTATTAGCAGTGTAAAGATGCTTTAAACGGCTCATGTGTTTATCAAGTAGCGAGTGTGACTCATGTCCACACTTCTGTATCTCTAAATGTGGGACAACGAAGCGAAAAGTAACTTCTAGAGACGCACGATCCGTGGCAAGAAAGTCCCACGTTGATTTTTGCCCAGGCTTTTTATACTCCTATACTTACCTAGCAAACCTATGAAAGATTCTGTAAAATTAGATGTTGTTTAAAGTCTCTTTTCTCTGGAAGTTCATACCAACATAAAAAAAATTGGTGCAATAAATTAAGTTCTGCATTGATTTATTTTCTCCTTTTCCATAGAACATCTGGTTTCATATGGAATGTGTGGTCACTTCAGACTACCTATAGCTATGGCGCGACGGTTGGTTGCGATTTGAGGCCGAAGTCAATGCCTTTACCAAGGTCGGCCCGGCCGTCTTCTGCGGCAAACAGTAAATAAACTTCACGATGCAAAGCATTTAATTTACAATTAATAACTTTACCCCGTCTGTGATCATGATCACCTACCTACAGCTCCATTCCAGCCGCTAGTATTATAAGGATATGGATGTTGATTATTCAACCACTGGTTTTTCTTCCCTTATTCAAAAACGTTGGTGCCGATCTTACTCGTGTCTCCAATTCTCCATGAACCTACTAATGACGAAGGTTCTGAGTTCTGACGTTTGAAAATTAAGTTCGATGTGTTTATGGCCCGACTCATTAGTACTGTAGGCTAGATAAAACATTCCACTGTCATGTTGTTTTACCATTCCATTGGTGTTACGTCATTTTATAAACATAGCATTGCCAGCCATATGTTGGTAGATATATTATTTACGATTTTTGTAATGAACACATAAGCTGGTAGCACTTGTGAATTTACTTTACATATGCAATGTGATATTAGCTGTAGTTGCTACTTCAACTAGATTATAATTAGCGTCGCTAACCAAAGGGATTATGTTACGAGTAGCTTGTGGTCGAATTCTAGAATAGCTTTTGGGGTTATGTTATTGCTGGGTGCCATTCGAATGTGGTTGTCGTTTGTGGTTTGTAACAATGTATGTTGAGGAAAGACGATGTAAATTCGCGAGCAGTGCGCTCGGGTGAACGATCGCTATGGAACCGGTCGGACGGGGACGGTGGACGGGCGGGCGACTAGTGAGGAGGCAAAAGGATCCTCCCGCCGCAGCCACGGCCCGTTCGCACCACGCTTGTCCTCTCTATCTGTACAGATATTTCCGGCTTCAATTCCATGTTCGTAGCACGCTGTGTGCTTATCAACTAGATACCACGCCAGACAGGATAGGTACTTACATACTAATGGCATTCAATTCCACATCGCACGAAACGGAGCGTATGTCCACTTTCTTGAATTGGAAATTTTACTACCATAATGCTGTGGCAGCAAGTGTTGTAAAAACCTATTCCTATATGCAATATGAACTGATAGTAGAGCGATTACGATTACGAGTGAGTTGGTAAGTCGACATAATAAATTCCACTAAGTGCTGATGCAAACTTGCTATCGAAGCCTCACTATCAGTTACTTGTGAAGCCACTATCAGAATTACATCACTTTACCTGTAATTTTTTTTGTGTACTAATTCAGGAGAAAATGCAATAAATATCAAAGTATGTTGCTATTATATGATACCGATCATACAGATAAAATGAATTTATTTACATATTTTTTCTAATAAATTTAGATATTCGCAGAGAAGTATTACATGTAATAACTACCCATATTATTTATATTAGTGGCAAATGTGACTTGATTAATTGTGCTTAGGTTTATATAAAGTATTATAACCACTCAGGCGATGCGGGCTTCGATGGTTGCCCGCGCGTCGCGCGCTAAAGGGCTGCGGGTAACGATCGAAGCCCACAGCTGATTCAACGACAAGTGTTGCAAATAAGCCTCTATACTCGACTATTGGCCGTGATACACGATTATAATCGACTAAAATCATTACTAGTTGAACAGCACTATCGGATAAAAGAAAAACATCTATGGATGTAGAAAAAAAATAGACACTGGCTTCAATTTGCTTTTTTAGGTACAACTTTACAAACTTGTGGAGAATTTCGTATTTAGAATTGTGAAGTGTTTTACAGTATAACTAGTTATTGATATTTATTTTTAGCAACGTGTAACCTATCTAATTCTTATTTTGATAGAATTGTTATTTACTTTGCTATTCGGAAATTTATAAACATTTTACAACAGATGAACGTAATAATTTCATGACGACAAAGTTAACGTGGTAATGTGTATTTAAAAATATCATATTTATTATAACAAATCATACTAGTGTAATGCCCAATCTGTCTACTTTCTGAAACTAATTTCAGAAATTAAATAAGTTTGCTAGAAATTAAGTAAAAACGACAATATCAAAAAACAATACCGCGGTATTTTGCGGTTGGTGAATATGTTCGACCGCGCAGCGCTTTAGAGACGGTAAGGCGTGCGACGGCAGCGCCTGAGTGGATAAAAGGAAAATGATAGCAAAAATTTAAAATAAATAACCATTGAAATGCAACATACTGTTTTATTCCGATTTATAACCGCTCTACTCAAATTTCCTGTAGCGAGACTACCTACAAAAGCTACACTTTTTTCAGAAATAGGTGTAACAAAAAATAGCGTGCGTACATAATCCAAACTACTAAAATAACGTAGGGATGGACGTGTAAAAGACAGGATACCTGATGGGAAAGAACAGATATAGATATCCCTTTTTTCACCCAGGGCGTTTATATTGATATGGTTGGATATGAGTCCGGGACACCTTTCCCTTCCCATTCCACAAGCAAAAGCTAGATAAAGATGACCCTGGAAGTAGATCTATATGTTTCTATTGTTTGTCGCAGGGAACAACGGGAAGGAGAAAGAAAATTCTCGAAGCAAGGAAGCAACGTCGCCGGCAGCTCGCTCCGCCAACGGTAAGCATCTAAATCAGGCTCTCAAATAGATCCTTATTATTCGTGTAGGACAAAGAGACAGTCGAAGTTGCCATGACAATAATCGCTCATAATGGCTTGAATGGGAGTTTGATAATAGTGCGTTGAATCGGGAAGAGGGTGCTCCAGCCGCCGCGAGGGTGCGAGTAGCGGGAGAGGGTGCGCACATGCCGCCGGGGGCTGCGGAGCGCGCAGGCGCCGCGCCGCCCGCGCCCCTACCCACGCCCCGCTCTGCAGGGGCGACAACGACACCCCATCTTACCGCATTTTTGCGGAAATTGAAATCCTCCCTAAATTATTCGACTATATTCGAATATGTACACGCTCTGGCGATTACGGCGAAATCAGAAAAAATTCGTTATTGCCCATAGAGAAAAAGTTGTAAACGAATGCCTTAATTGTACCTATGACGTACATGAGGTAACTATTAAATTTAAATGCATTTTATGAGTCTAAGTGGAAAGTATAAATATAAAAACAATCAAAACAAGTTATTTATAGGTACTAACACCACTACCCACTATTACTTAGTTGATGATATTGTAAGCAATACGAACTTGGTATCGTTATTAATTTATTATCTGCTCAAAAACAAACCTAATACTAGGCAGGTAGCTAGCTTTTAAAGGGCTCTATATGAATCCTGTTAAACTAGACGTTACAGATTTGATTCCTTAGTAGATTTATTGTTAATATACCTAAAATATAAATACCACTCATAGTAACAAAGGCGTTTAGAACAGCTGATATGATAATGTTGAAACACAATGTCACCATGTCGTTAAACGTGACATATCAATGGAGCGAGCCCAGATAATGATACATCCGTCTCCGAGCTGCCTACACGCCTGCTATCTTGTTTTTGAAACATAATAGTAGGTAGGTACTACAATTACAAGACATAACTACCCAACACCCTCCCAACTCGTCGCTTAGTTATTATGCTTTGCCAATGTTTAGTTCTGTTCATCTCAGTTTATCCCACGTAGACACGTGGTGAGGGCCAAAGGGTGGATCAGTGTTTTGGGTATTTTATGTTTACGAACATGTTCACTTTTAATAAGTACCTTTATAGCGTTGCCGCTAAAAGTTCTTATAGCCAATGGTAATGCAACAATCAAAACATACACATTTACATAAACAATAGTTTCTCGCACAAAACAAAAAAAAATGTTATGGTACAATGGGTTCTGCAATAAACATAATGAAGAGACAGAGCGGAAGATTGCATATCGTTATCGATACACACAGTTCGACGAGTTAAAACGTCAATCGACCTTTCTCAAATTGTAAGCAAACACTGTCGTTTCCGTCTTGTATAAGGATCTAGTAGCTTACTGTTTATCTTGGTTGAGCGAGACTAAGTAGATGACGTCACCGGTAACAGCCAGCTTTCTATCGTGTACTAAACGACTAGTTAATTGGTTTGCTTCTTCATGTACATTACGGCGGTCAACAGTCGGGTGACCCAAGTGTCGTTTAATTGATGTTCTGACTTACTTTTATCAGAGTCGAAGATAGCATCGACCCTTTTGTGTTTGTAAAAGGAAATTTACTAATGCATTGTTACGAAAACATTAGACGCAATTTATCGTAATGCTTCTCTATTGTTGGTTGGTAATAAGTGTTATTTCTCATCAACATGACCATTCAAAGTCTATAAATACTTACTTACTATGTATATGTTTTCTTTGTTTTTGAACAAAGCAGTGAAGCAAAACAGTTTCACTGCCTGCTACGTCATTGTACCGTTATCCAAGGGCACCGTGATAAGAGCTGTTATAATCAATCTATGTATTGCTGGTATACATATTAATAGAATGTCTCTAAAACCACTATCCAATTTCACGTTTATTCATAGCAACGAGCTGGTAAAGAGAGCAACGTTTGCACAATTTGGAACTGTTCCAGTGTTCAACGCAACACAACATGTTATACCAGATCTGCAAATACGTTTTCCAGAAAATATTGAATTTCTAATATTTTAGTATTAGTTACGAAGTTGGAGAAGCTGGTTTTGTATCAGCTTCTTCGATGGTCCGTAAATTTGCCGATGCTGATACCGAAACACCAATATAGACGGAACGTGTTTGTTTTGCAGCATATAAAATCCAAACGAACAAGAAATCAGTCTAAACCAATTATAGTTTAAATGTAAATGTTGACTTAAAACATAATAAAAATGCAGTTATAGTTGCTACTAACATTTTATAACACCAGTCTACAGTCCATCCCCACCATAATCGAACGGTAGAAGTCTAATTTAGGATGAAACCTAGTGCGGGTCAAAAACATTCAACATATTTTTTGTTTTTTAAATGTACAGATAATATTGAAACCAGAACACGCTGCAGCACTACATTTTAAGTAATTATCATTATAGCTCTACATTTCTTTATGTTAATGATTGAGGAAACGAGCAATACAATCGCTCGATGGTTAGCATCAGGCTTGATGCAACTCAGAATTTTGAACTTCTATAGTTGAGAATCCTGCGTGACAAATTTACAATGCACTGTGTTCGTCACCCTGAGATAATAGATGTGAAATCTCTTTACTCCCCTTTAATGTCACCGGCTTCATTATGCTACATAATTAGGCTTATCTCCTG
The DNA here is from genome assembly GCA_931315375.2 of Opisthograptis luteolata. Lineage (NCBI taxonomy): Eukaryota > Metazoa > Arthropoda > Insecta > Lepidoptera > Geometridae > Opisthograptis > Opisthograptis luteolata. The sequence continues at coordinate 5,846,026 of OV928034.1, forward strand.
TATAAAAAGTCTACATTTGGCAGATGAATCTTTGTCATACCTAGTTGGTTGGTGCTAAGGTCGATGAACTAGCCGCACAACATACCTACACTTGGTGTACAGTACGATTAATAATTCGTACTGTAATGGCGACTGGCCGCGAACACATTTGGCGAGACTTTTTTCGCACTTGTTACCTACTCCATTGATCGTTCAACCCATAATTTAACGGATGTCTCAACTCAATAATAATTTGATTTCATGATCTTTATCTGAAACTTTGATCCCGAAATTACCAACACATTGAATTCTGATAAATAGAGATTTAACACAGATACTTAGATACTTTATAAGCGGAACAGTTGTATTGATCAAATAGGATTTGCGCGTCGAGTCAAGCCCGGAGCATAATCTTACTTTCTTATTTGCAGCAAATAAGTTAGTTCATTAAAATGAACATCTTAAAATAATGACAACAGCATTAATATATTTTCATATACATAATCCTATGAATGACATTCTGTTAATATCTATAGATATTTGATATATTAATTTACTAGCTGCGCCCCGCGGTTTCACCCGCGTTTTCCCCTAGGAACCTTTTTCCGGGATTAAAAGTAGCCTATGTGCTAATGCAGGATTTAAGCTATCTCCATTCCAAATTTCACTCAAATCCGTTCAGTAGTATTTACGTGAAAGAGTACCTAAGTAACAAACATCCATATTCACAAACATTCACGTTTATAATATTAGTAGAATAATTTTTTGTAAAGCTGTCGGATTTAAAAATACATATATAAAAATAAATGGTATTGACGTGTGCCGGTCCGCAGCCGTATGTGCTTGGCGGGCGGCGCGACGCAGCGTGCATTTTCTACCCCCGTCAGACAGGTCCGTTACCACAGAATACATATAAGTAGGTGCTCCGTTACTGCGAGAAAGTGGACTACACAGCAGGGATGTTGCGAACATCCGCATCCGCATCCGCAAATGCGGAACTTCCGCATAGATTTGGACATCTGCATCTGCATCCGCATCCGCATTAAATCAGTGCGGATGTTCATGCGGATGCGAATATCATGCAAGTAGCGACAAGAAAGAAATGGGTGGGGCTCGGCGGATGGCGCGTGCCGGTCGCACGTGACAATGACCAATGGGAGTGAAGAAATTGGTGACAAGGTTCGAGTCGGTTCGACACATTTGTTGTTGTGGTCTGTGGAGCATCATAATATAAATGTTTCTTGTAAATAAATCATTACGTTTTAGTTTGCGCTGTGGAGTGTGGACTACTTCACTACTTTATTATAAAACAAAGTCCTCCGCGCCGCGTCTGTCTGTCTGTTCGCGATAAACTCAAAAACTACTGCACCGATTTTCATGCCGTTTTCACCAATAGATAGAGTGGTTCTCGAGGATGGATTGTGTTTTTTATGACATTAATGAATTTTTTATAATGAAAACGTAATTGAATTGATTATTATTATTTAGTGCATTATTATTTAAGAATTTAACATGTTTTGATTTTAAAATGAATGTTGCATGAAATTAATTCCATTTAAATTTGAATACATATAACATACAATTCTACTAACAATACTAACACCATTTGCTACGCCCTTATCGGGTATAATGTACTCACTCTTTGACTAAATTAAGACCTGTCCTGTATCGTATTTTAAGCAAATAAATGAATATGAATATGAAGGTTTTAGGATATTATTTGTCATGTTTTTGTATACATTGGCTAAAATATAACGATATTTGTTGGAGGAGTCGGAAAAAAATAAGCCGTCTGGGAGCTTTCAACGAAAACGCTGCCTAAACCCTTTAAGATATAACAAAATGATGTATGGTGGAATTGTGTATTTTATGTAGGTCTACAAAAAAGTCCGCGATGGCATATGTCTATCTCGGATAACATACTATAACTACTTTTTTACATTTTAAAAGTTGTTAAAAATGCCGACTAAAATACTTTTATATTAATCCTTATCCAAATAAATCATTTCGTGTTCAAGATTGTTCCAATACCTGTAGATTACTTTTTGAATTGTTGAAATCGGACATTCCGTTCAAAAGATATTACGAAATTAAAATGTCAATCCAATGGAAAATGAAATCACCGCGCCGCTCGCTCCCCGCTCCGCCATCCATGGCCATGCAGTGGCCGCAGCGCAGCGGGAAACGCGGAGGGCACCGAAGTGCGGGAATAATTTTGGAGTATACAGAATATAATTATACGCTTTCACGTCTAAACTACTGAACTGATTGAAATGAAATTTGGTACATAGATAGTTTGAACCCTGGGGAAGGACATAGGATACTTTTTATCGCGATAAACTGTAGCCCACGCGGGTGAAACCGCGGGGAAAAGCTAGTATCGTATAAATATTTATATTTTAAATATTGTGATATGTGATGATATGTGATATTCATTGTGTGTACTTAAATAAAGAGTTTACAAAAAATAAGGTTTATGGGTGAACTTTAAATTAGAAATTATTACTCGAAGATTTTTATCCTCTCCACCGGGCAGTGTTCCTAGCGAACAATTATTTAGTAGCGCGGGTTTAATTTATGAACCTCTGCGTAATCGCCTTGAACCAGAAAAGGCGGCAACACTCCTGTTCATTAAGTATAATGCTCCTATTTTTAATTTTAATTACTAATATACCAATAGGTGTTTAATATATATTAATTTTTGAATTAATTACAATAAAAATATTAAATTTACATAATAAAGGCTGAAATGATGATGATGATGATGCTCGTTTACATAATATCTTAAACATCCGCATCCGCATCCGCATCCGCGGATGTGAGCAGCCAAAACTCCGCATCCGCATTCGCATCCGCGGATGTAAAAATATCAGCATTCGCAACATCCCTGCTACACAGCACAGTCAGCTACGACTGTGTATTATTGCCTGCGTGCGCGCATCCTATCCAATCTCCCACTGACGTCATACATAGCACAGTCTTTTACAAAATGACTTTGTACCTTTAAAAATCCAATTAGTGTTACATTTTACACAAACGGTAAATATTGTTACCACGCGGCTCCGTTCCCCTCTCATTGCTATTGCTAATTAGTGCATTCGAATTAAAATTGCTCCCCGGTGGTAGCGTCTTCGCTGGTGCATACGGTTATACCTATCTCACGAAGCCAACATTGTTTAATAATATTGAAATCACGTTTATAAACTAGATACTATTAATAATGTAAATTATGATGTGACAATAGTGGAATATCGGCGAACGGTGAAAGGTCAGACAAAACAACGCTTATCGTTATCGTTGCAGTCCGTCGAGCAGTGAACCCCGCCGAGAATTGCTTGGAATTAAATCCGAATGCTAAATCAATACAATATCTAAAACAAAACAGAAATAGTTTAGTCTAGAATCTATTCAATATTATATTCTGCTACTTTTGTCAGACCTGCGCGATAAGTCATAGAACTATTTTAATATCTTTAGAATCAAGTTTTCAAGTCTTTATCACAAAATGAACTAAATATGTCTATTTATATACGTTGTATAGGTATTCCAAACGAGTTCAGGAAACTTGAATACGACTCAACAAAATTTTTGATTTGAGCAACCCACGTAGCACAGGAGCTATGTTGGGGCGGCACAAGCGGAGTTTATAATTGTAAAATAAATTCGCGAAATAAGCGTTTTGGTAGACGAATCGGGATGTGCTTCGCTCGGGACGAAAGTGGGAGGCTGCGGGCTTTGCGATCAATACTCTGGTCCGGTGTAGCGGGCGTCGCGCGTCGCGCGCCGACGCCATGCGTGCCGACTGCCACCGCCCGCCGCCCGCTGCGAACGCGAACTTACCGCTCCGACCTCACTGCCCTTCACCAAGTGTCGACGACCCCTACACCCCGCAATGCTCCTAATACCTCCCCTCATGGTACCCCTTCGCATATCTAGAGCTCGATCTTCGTGACCCGATTAGTAAAAATGCCCATTGTCACCACCTTTCACTATTCATCACCTCTGTCGAGTTGGCTATGAATCACACGCAGATTCGTTCGACAAATTTTAAGAATTTTTATTCGTAAGCTTATGAATCACAAAAAAAATTGACCAACGCATTTCCTTAATTGTCAACACGTCATATCCAAATAAACGAATCTAGTTGAACCGCGCTTACTTGGAACTGATTCCGTATCAGAACTTCCGCAGCAAAGTATCTAGATGGCATATTTAGTCGGCACATCCGGCGTTGGCAGGAGGGACGTAGGTACATTCGAAAACCGGATCGATTCCCTCTTCGTTAATATTCCATCAGCGCCAGCTGCCGATGCTATGCCGCTCTGGCTGACAATCCGGTGTAAAATCACGTTTACAACAATAAAGTGGGCATGCATGGTAATAAAACAAGGGAACGCCTTATCATTAAAAGCCCTTATCCCCCCCTCCCATTCCCTCCTATCCCAACATACTTTACTTCCCTCAGAACTCCAAATTCATCAAGAATTTGGAGTAGGTTAACAATAGAGCAAATTGGTGACAAGGTGTGTCAGCTGAGAAAAGTCTCCGGACATTACTGTCCGAGGAAAAACCAGAATAAAAAAAAAAAAAAGAAAAAAACGCCTTATCATTTGATACAAACTAATAAAGATCTGTTGACAGCTAACTTTGAGAGTAGTTTCTTAACTTTTCCGCCAACAACGATTGAGTTTAGTTTAAATCCCTACTGATATTAAAAATGCGAAAAGGAGTTTTTTTCGTCTACGCTTCTTTAACGGAACAACGGTAACGGATCAACTGCTCGCCGCGAAGTGTTTTTTGCGTAGAGATAGGACTCCTTAAATGTAGGGAAAATTATATACTTTCTTTTGTGTTTATTTATTTTGTATAACAGGCTTCTTAAGCGGCTAAGGATTGTGCCTTATCTATACCATACCACACGCACTATGCGGACGTTGCGTTGCAATACCATGCATCGCGACCATAATTATATTATAACCACCCTTTGGTAAAATAGTAATCAGATCGCCATAGCAGAAAGGGATTGAGCACAACTATTTGCGTAGTATTGTATTTTTTAATACACCTACTAATCACAAAAAAGTCCTTGTCTTGTTGTGTGTATAGAAAAGGAGAAAAACGGTTGAAACCACTAGGATTTTATCTTGGGGCGTGGCACTTTGTTTATCGATATATTATGAAGTTTTTTCCTCCATCATATCCTTCTGCTACATGTCATGTAAATAAACATGCAAATTTGACTTTTTTTAATTACAATTATAGAGAATAATCTAATGGATTTACTTATACCCAATTTTCACCTTCAGCTTGCGATCTCACCTACATAAACTCTTGTAAAATCAGAAAACGGGAAGGAGGTAAAAGTATATGACACCGAGTAAAACACAAACACGTGAATTTAAATAAAAATAAAAATCTTTTATAAATAAATCCTTATAAAAACGATCTAAGAGAACAAGTAAACCAAATCTGTCCCATATGGTCCGCGCGTGGCGCGTGGCCCAATCTTTGCGGGGTGCCTAGCCAATGAACTTGGATAGACAGGGCAGACCGGCAGACCTCCACTGCGCCAGCTATAAATAACGCTACAGCATCACGATCATTAGACAGTCAAGACGTAGAAGACAAACTGAAGCTGCTACCTACATTGGTGGTACCAATTTTGAAACTGCAACTCTACTCGGTTTCGGACTTTTTTGTACCCACTACATTTAAGGCTCTACATTTTTCCATAAACATTTACCGCAAATGCAGCGTTTGATTTGTTGGCTTTCGAGTGAAAGATATTTTCAGAATTAATTTACGAATCTATACTATCTATACTAATATTATAAAGCTGCAGAGTTTGTTTGTTTGTTTGTTTGAACGCGCTAATCTCAGGAACTACTGGTCCGATTTGAAAAATTCTTTCAGTGTTGGATATTTTATTTCCAAAAAAATTAGGGATCCGTAAGAAAATTGCTATTTTGCAACCCAAGGTGTGAAATCGAAAACCTATTTTTGCGTGCGCTGCTAAAACTATTGACACTAGAACAAAACAATGTATGACGGGTTTGTAGGTCCCATCAAGATCTACAAAAAAGTCCGCGAGAGCATATGTCTAACTATTATAGTTATGCCACAATAAGTGATCTTTTATTTTAAAAATTTAATTTTTAATGCCGCCGCTAGAAAAGGCTCTTTATTTGTATCTTGGTATTAATCCTTATCAAAATAAATTACTTCTTATTCAAAACTGCTTCAATACCTTTATACAACTTTTTGAATCATTCAATTTGGACATTCCATTCGAAAGATATCACGAGTTTAAAAATGTAAGTAGTAGTAATAAAATAAACCCGTCGCACCGCAGCACAGCGGGAAACGCGGTGAGGTGAGGGGGGGGGGGGGCACCGGGAGAATCTATGAAATAGGTAAAGTGCGGTCAAGGACCAGGAAGACCTTTAACTGCGCGGTTCAAACGTGAGGTCCAAGAAAAATTAACTTAAAATTAAAATAGGATAATGGGTACCTACAGCAGGTAACGCGGTGAGGGGGCACCGAAGTGCGGGAATAATTTTGGAGTATACGGAATATATACGCTTTCGAGCCTAAACTACTGAACCAATTTAAATTAAATTTGGTATAGAGATAATTTGAGCCCCGGGGAAGGACATAGGATACTTTTTATCGCGATAAACTGTAGCCCACGCGGGTGAAACCGCAGGGAACAGCTAGTAATATTATAAAGCTGCAGAGTTTGTTTGTTTGTTTGAACGCGCTAATCTCAGGAACTACTGGTGTACAAATTACAATTCTGTGTTACAAATTCTCATCATCTCATGAGTTTTCCCAAATTTTCCGCTATCGGCATCGGGTTTCCGGACTTCGGGAGTGAGGAACGAACCTGTGTTCTCGATTGACGTCACGAGCACGACTATTTTGGGCAGCGTGCACAGCATTCGGACCGCGCGCTGGAAACTACATAGGGTTATTTTCGGATGCCCTACTAACGATGTGCTCTTGTTTCTTCTAGGGCACACACGCATTCCATGCTCAGCATTCTTAGCAGAAAGTAATGTTTCCTCAGATATAAAAGGGCCCATTACGTGGCGATACATGGATATCGTATTGGATTACCTAAATTATTTTCTGCTATCATACAAATCAACATAACAGCTAGAGTACTGTACTTACAGTTCCAATAATTTTGTTGGAACCAGCAGTCATTGAGCGATCGTAAATCTTTACCTACACGGTTATGGATAACTGAAAATAAAATAGGAATTACCAACATTATGTTTAACACAGAATATCGGATTCTAAAAGAAATCTTTTACGGTCTCTTGAGTTTTAAATTAATTCATGTCTCTATCCAGAGCGTCTGACTGGTAAAAAATGCAGCTAATTAGGTTTAGCTGAACACTCTCAAGTGAACGGACTGAGTTTTTAATCGCGGTATGGCATTGAGCATACATAACGGTAACAAAACACAGTAAATCTTGATCATATCATTTGAAAATAATTGTCACATTAAATAAACTGCATGTCGTAGGTGTCATGATGATTATAAATTCGGCTGTCACATCAACATTGTCGTATATTTATACCGATGCATGCCAGACTAAAAATAATGGAGTACTTAGATTGGTTTTAGGGACGTTCATGTTACTTTTACCTACTCAATGGTCAGCGTTGCTCTGAGGCTGCGTTCGTAAATTTGCTGACAACTGCGAAAGCAAGCGATAGGAGACGAGTACGCGGAATCTTCGCTCCTATCAGTTCAGTCTATACCGTTACTGGTCGCGCTAATGCGTGTACGTAAACGTAGTATGTAGTTGTGTCAAAGTCCAGTCCCACCTAGCCTTTGTATGATGGTCCATAACGTTTCATTAGTCTACATCAAATTAGCATAAAATTAGCTTCTGTGTCTGAACTAGAGTGACCATAGGTCTCTTGGACCACCTACGTAGGTAGTGAACGACCACCCTAGGAATAAAATAACAGACTTGTTTGCGTATAAATGGAAAATATAGCAAAGTCGGGACGTTCTGGAAATCCGAGGGCACTGTCCGGGACGCGCGGGGCGGCGACGCTGCCGCTGTATCGACCGGCCCACCCCGGGTTCACTCCACCACCCTCTCCCCCGTCGCGTACACTTGACATTCGTACAGTCTCACCCCCGCAACGGGTTCACGACCCTTGCCTTATTAGGTACAACACGAAGCATAGAATTCTATAGCAGACATGTCAGTTTCCAAAAAAACATCACACTATCATTAACGAACAAACATAAGACTTTTGGTTAGGTACATATCTTTATCTCTACTCTTTGATCAATAAAGTTCAGTATCTAAGATTTCTTCCAATCTTGGATTTGGTCCAAACTGACATAAAAACTAAAACATGTATAACATACTTTTTTGTTCACAGGAGAGGACCACCCAGGCCAGAAACAGCGCAAAGGATTCTTCAGAAGCCTTTGGAAAAAGTCCCGCCATTACTCCCTAGAACACCCGTGAAGAGACGATAGAACCTGCGATTCGGCCTTATATATTGTCCAGTCACATCCGTTGCTCACCGTAACAACTCTCTGTGACCAATATAGACACGAGGGAATCCCGATATTCTGGTCAATCCTGAATAGTACTTATCTATTCTCAATTGTTCGACTAGGCAGTAATTCAATTTTTAATTCGCACAACTTTACACGCGAAAAGTATGTGATAACAATATTGTACTACATTGTATTCGTTGATTACGGCAAAAACTTAGGAAGTAGTTTGTTTATACGTGACAAGAAAACCTTTATAAAATAGGCGAAATCCAAAATGTTAAGAATTTCCTTGCTTTAGGTGGAGTTTGATGACGGATTGTGGAAGTAGCTAATGTAAAAATGCTGGTAGAGATCGAGTTTGCGTTAATATTATGCGATATTTTAATGTGTTAAATCAACTGATATATCGATGCATAATTTATTCATAAGCTGATAAGTATACAAGACATATTTTATTCACAACTAAATTCGTTTCTGTTTTAATGTAACAAATAGAAATCTGTAGAAATGTAGATAATTATGAATTTGTTTGATGCATCATTCAAAATCAATTCAATTCCAACAATACGCAAAATAAGTAGTAAGTATACATTTTTTACGAAATAGCTGCTTACGGATTAAAATACTTACTTTCTTAAAGATTGGTGTGTTATCAACTCACTTTATGATTGTCGGTGCGATGTACCGATTAGGTTGTAAGCACCGCGAACCGATGTTTAGTTTACTAACCTTATCTGTAAAAACCTGAACTGTATAGAACTGAGACTAATGTTTCTCAATTTATCTACTTGTTAGTTTCTTCTCTAACGATCGACCCTAGTGTGTTGTAACATAAAGAACCAAATCACTTGATAGGCTATTGCTGCAAGTTTAACATTTGATACCAATCCTTGTATTCGAGTGTACTTAACTCTTACTATTGTAGATTTATTAAAATGAAAATAAATTATGTTCATTAGCAATAAAAAGTGGTTTTAATTTTATCTACATTCCTCATTAATTCCAATAGAATAATATTTTTCTCAAACATGCTTGGAAATATGAGCATTATTTTAACAACCTTCTTCGAGATAAATTGAACTTGCTGCACTGCCCAAATATATGCGAGCAGCGGCCGGCAAAAGTTGTATGAAAATCCATATCTGTCGTGTTTAGCGACCAAATAAATTACATAGAAAACTCATATCTGTCGTGTTTAGCGGCCAAATAAATTACATAGTAAACTCTTAACTGTAGTATTATTTAAAAATGGAACGATTTTTGCTCCGAAACATGCCAACCAAGGAGGTAACTTATCAAAGGTTTTATTTAAAATTCGAACCGGTTTGCACATAGAAAACTGTTTATTGAAAAAAAAACAAATGAACACTTTAACGCGGGTTTTTTTTGTTGTTCGTCATAGGTTTTTAAAAGTACATAATTATTATTTGAAAAATTTGTTCAAGTTAAGACAATGAGTGAAGTGTGATAAACTTACTTTAACACCACCTGAAACTCAAGAGACAAGAGCAAGAGCCGTAATAGAAAACATGTTACTGCCAAAATCTAAAGAAAAAATCTCTGCCTAGGTACTACTTAGTTTTAATTTCCGCGCATTATTTGAGAAAAGTACTATACAAGCCTTGGCCACAACTAGGCATTGACGGACTCAGGTATGTGTGCCTCGGCCCACATTTAAACCTTCGTCCCTCAATGCCTACTTTTGTGGCCTTTGCAGTAATGTACTAATGTATATACCAATTAATAATAAAATTGTAGTATTACTAGCGGTGTCCAGACTGTAGTTTGAGCGTATCCTTATGCTCCTACCAGGTTCTACTGGCACAATCACGAGGCCTAATAAAATGTCATAACCGCGTGGACTAAGTTTATCACGATAAAGAGTATCCTAAGGTTCTAAGTCCATATCGAATTTTATCAATATCGATCGTTTCAACAGTGTAGATGTGAAAAAGTTGAAACTCTTTGAAAAGTAATTATCTGTCCGTTTGTACAGACCGATAGACATAGAGAATTACTCGTATTTATAATATTAAGTATGGTTACCATCCAAGGATTCAATAATAAAGAAACGCGTAGATATAATACAAATCATTTTATTATTAGATAGACACAGTTCCCATCGCTTGTCAGAAACAATGTACAAAGCTAGAGTAGTAATATCAAATATAAACAATATGCACCCTTCGTTTACTGCAAGCCTTGTTTGAGGATACAGAGTAATTGAGCGCTTCTATTTCTGCAGCTAAGAGTTAAATAGAACAGAATGCAAAATGTTTATTATTATTTACTACACAAGATTACAAATGCGGCATAATTAAAAAGAAAGCATAGCAGATAATGGCAAGGCGGACGCATGTTCCCGCCGCCTCACACTGATCTATCGGATATTACTCACACGACGGTTCCAGTGGGACTAGATATTTTTAATAAAATTGTAATACTTGGGTTACAGTGTCTTTCATTTTGTAACAAGCCCTTACACAAATGCTTATTTATAATTATATAATATATATGCTGTATAATGTTGTTACAGTAATTTCATTACGTGGATATCATACCGTCTAGTCAAGCATCTGTATGGGACACAAACTATCTCTAGGTGATATCGTAACCGCAGTTCGCGACGCGACGCGGTGCGATCGCTAGTGTTGTTATTACGCGAGGTAAACTATTAGACACAAGATGCTTGAGAAGAAACCTAAAATCTCTATACATAACGCTTTTAAGACCTGCTTGCAAAGCTAGTTACGCTTCACTACGCTGGTCAAGGAAAGCAAAAATTTCAAAATACATTTTAAACCATTACAGTAACAATTACTTTGAGGAAGCGGTGAGCGTAAAAAGGGTCCAGAAACCGCAAAGTAATCGTATCTGCATGAAATTACTAAACGTCTCACGACACTGACGACGCCATAGTTTATCAAATATCAAAACAAATGATCGGTCCTTATCACTTTATAGAATATACAAAATGCAGTTACTTATTTCCCTGTGGAAAAAATATTATCTTATAGTATTCTTAGATCACGGCGCGTTCGATCTGCAAATAAAGAAACAGTGTTGGATGATAGTGTATAAAACTGTTGCGTCAATGTTAACGTGACGCCCTTGTCCACACTTGTATCATTTTGGTGTATCAGATCAGTTATCAGTTGCACCGATGGCGACGTTTATCAAGTGGTGAACTGATACATCGAATTAACACAAGTGCAGAAAAAAGGCCTAAGAGCTAAGAGACTGAAGTTTGCGAGTAAAAAACATATGTGGTCGGTCGGTCGGCATACCTAATACGAAAACATGGGAGATATGAAGAAACGGTGTTAAACTTATGTGAAAATCTGAACAGGACTACGCTAACTAATTATCTAATGAGGAACGTTCTGAATATGTAAGTAGGATGACATGTCTTGACTCACCTTTAATAACCACAAGTCATTAAATAGTCTCCTAACTTCTCCACTACGGATGCGGCTTGCTGGGGTTGGATGGGCTCTTCGTACAGAGAAATAACGACCGCTGAAACAATACACCAATTTATAGCTTCTACGCCAAAAATATATTAAGTGAGATAGATGACCGTCGGAATACCTAATGAGTATAAAACTTGCAAGAACATTATAGCTTATAGCTACTACCTAATTTACATAAGAAAGTTGCCCATTTGGTTTGTGTGGCTGAAAGTACTGGGCTTTAATTTAATAATTACGTACACACACCATAGACTATTTTTATACCAGGAAAAGATAGTTCCCGTGGCACACAAGGAAAAATGCGGTGGAACATTGTTCTATGAAAAACTATGTTTATGAATCCTGAAATTACCAAGCCAGTAGTAAGTGACAAGGGTCGATTGCAAAGTAACTACTATAAAACCTATAAGAGTGACAACACTTATCCACTCTGAATCGGCTTAGGCCCATAAGAAAGAGCTTTATGTCCACGCCATAAAAGCGAGAAAAAAGTTCGTTTCGGAACGGACGTCAAATGCTTGTTTTTACATCTTTGTCCATCATGAAAATTGATTGTTTTAAGTTAAATTAAGTGGTGCATTTGACTACTATCAAATCAAATTTTTGAAATCACCACTGCCATAATGTCGATTTTATGTTGATGATTTTTTGTTTAATAAATTTTCTATTTTTCCTGTAATTCCTACAGTGGTGGAAAGGAAAACTGGAGGAGGTTTAATGATCCCGCCGGAGCAGCAATGAGATCCCTTCCTTCTAGCATCTATTTTGGTTCATCTTACTATATACCATACACACCACCACAATACCATACTATATAGTCATGGTATATGAGTACAAAACACATTTTAGAGTCAGTTAACTTACCCTGTTGTGTCTTCATGCAGTGCACGCCAACCTTGCCGAGTTTTGCGCGTAAGATGCGGTCTGTGCCACTGAGGTAGATGTACCGCGTGCCTGCTATCGTCACGCCGCCGCTCGTTAGGAGTGATTCATTCTCGAAACCGGCTACTATCTTTGCAACTTCATCTTTTGATATCTGTCAACAAAAGGCGTGGTTAATTTGACGTAGCTATCATTATTATATGACCAGCTGCGATTTATTCCGCGTCTCCCAGTTATCTCGCAGAAACCTTTTTCCGGGATAACCTGTGTTATTACAGGGTATGAGCTATCTCCATTCCAAATTTCACTCTAATCCGTTCAGTAGTTTTTGCGTGAAAGAGTAACAAACATCCATACATCCAAACTTCCACGTTTATAATATTAGTTGGATTCTAGCTCTAATGCTGCGTGCGGATAGCGCGTTCCTGAGTTACGTGTAGTCGGGAACGCGTGTATTAGTTCTCGTTCGCGTTCCCCAAGAGTGTACGCAAGTATGGATATGGCGTTACACGACACGCGTAACTCAGAAACGCGCTATCCGTACGTAGTTTTAAAGATGTATGAACATAACATGTCGATGTTTTTGTTCAAATTCTGGGTGGCACTGAACTTTAATAGACAAGCATGACACCTATAAGTGAGCGACTTGCTCTTCTCGTTGTTTCGTCCCCAGTTGCACAAAAAAAATCATACACCCAGCAATTGCCCGCGCACCGCCTGCACTACTTTCAAAATAAGTCTAGTTGAAGAGCATTTCTCGTGCGACTTGGAAAACGTTACCTGAATATTTCGACATCCCATTGAAGTATTTTAAAGTTAAATTCAACCTATCGATCCCAAAAATAATTAGCAAATAAACAGACGTAAAATTATTTAATAACACTAATATACATTACAGATTAGGGTAATAAAAATAACTATTAATAGAATAGAGGTATGATTAAGGTGCATTCCAATTTGCGCTTACAATACTTGATTTGCATGTAACGAATCCGAAATGAGTTATGTACTGACGATACTCACGCCGAAACAAAATTGAAACGTTAAAATCAGTACACAAACAGTGGATCATAATGGAAATGTGGACAGAACTTTGACAGCGCTCACGCAGCCCTACTTATTGAAAAGCCTTGATTATCATGTTCTACAAAATTGACACTAGAAAAATTATACCCCGCACGCGCGTCAAGTTGTCAAAACATGCTCATACGCTGTTCACTTGACCAACTAAGATAAACTCTTCATGTGTCTCTTTATTGAATTTAAACTGGAACTACCTACCTAAATAGCAAGTCTGTCACTAACATAGACTTCGAGAGTATCGTCAATTCGTCACTGACAGTTACCAAACATAATATTATCATGTACAAGGCAAAATGTCTTGTCAAACGCTCATGTTACGGGTGCGACAAGAGACTAGGTGCTTACTTAAAATGGCACTAGGTTCCTCTAACGACTCCGTCATTGTTGAAGACTATATCTTCAGCAGAAAGAATCAATTCAATCGAGATTCATTGGACTTTCTGTGTCCTGGATATAGGCTTCTAATACCAGGTCGATGAATCGGGGTAGTCGCGCTAAAAAATTGTGTTTGGAAATCCTTGAAGGATATAAATGGACTGTGTGTTCTAGCTGTCAGACTCATTGCCTAAGCAGTAGGTCTCATATTGTGAGCCCAATGGAAAACGTAAACATAAGCACCCATCCAACGATACGGCGTGCGCCTTTAACTTTCAAAGTGAACGCCCTGCGTGACCTTGACATGGCAGCTTAGGAAGTATGATAGCGACAATATCCGGAAAAATACCAATTAATACAAGAATTTAAGATCTTAAATAGAATTTATCAATACTAAGATAAACCAATGAAAAAGTATCAGCTGACTGGACTCTCTAAGCTAATTACTAACTACAATTAACCTTTTCACGTTTAAGCAGGTTTTGATGAAATGGCCCTGAAGAATATAGAATCCCTTTTATCGCTAGTTATATCATTAGATTTCTTTCTCAAAAATAGTTGCGACTTAGATCTTTTTTTTTAAACTAAACATTATAACTCAACAATAATACTGATTGGGTCATTCCTGTACACTAATAATGAATTTTAAGCAACAGGAATAGACCATTGTATATTTGACTGTTTACTTATGAACTTGCTGGTCTATTTATTTCAGTTTAGTATTGACACCAGAGTTCTCAAAAGTTAAGTATTTCATAACTACACTTTTGACAGTTCTACAAAATAAGGTTGCAAACTTCAGTGATAAATGTCTATACCTAAAACATGTCTGGATCCTATACTCTACTATATTAAAACTGTAAAGATCGAACACTGTACATTTAACAAAAATCTTTCAAAATCTATCAAGGGAAATTAGCTCCACAAGATTGTATAGTGTACCTAGTCTATTTTTAATTTCTGGCAGTCCATCCAATTAAAATCCCAAAATTACAGCTGTAAAGATTATAACAGAGACTGTATCAATCTTATACCTTACACTTAAACTTCTTGGGTGAGGTACAGGTACAATAGGGAGATCCTAGTTATAATGATGATCAGGTTAATTAATAATTGCACCCACTGTCATAATATAGAACACAAGATGGTTTGTTGTCTTGTTTACCGGCGCTTGCCAAAAAGGGCCTGTTGATCGACACAGTACACAGGTAATGCTCACATTAGGATGTTTATCCATGAATATCTGTCAAACTATCTACTATATATAAAAATAAGTCGGAAAAATTTCAACAGAAAAGCGGGCAATTCTTTTTTCACATACAGCGCCATCTGATACTTAGCATGTACTACAAACGAAATGAATTCATTACTGTTGTGAAATGAAATAAAATTTTTCCTTTTCAAGTATAAAACAAAAAAAAAATAACGAAATGTTACATAAAACGGAGCCATCTGGTGGCGAAACGGAGTTCGCCGGGTTTGCTAGTATTTCATAATTTTAATGTACATATATATGTGAATTAAGTTAAACATTAAGAATCATCAGGATTATTTAGTAATTCTGGGATTCTGCAATTTTCCAGAATGTTTTATCCATACTTAGTCTTATGATAATGTTTAAGGTTGTTGACCCTAAATTGCGCCATTGATTCTGATCACTGGTTATTATTGTAACTGAGCTCCAATACTTAATTCCAGAATAAGCCATTTCCATGCCAGTGAAGCTAGTAGTATTATACATATGACAGTTCATGTACATGGTTGTAAGTTTCATACCAATTGCAATCCATCAATAAATACACAGCACTGAAATAATTACATAGTTGTGGTACAAAAATATTTATCAACTAGTTGCACCCTGCGGTAACACCCGCGTCTTCCAGTTATCCCGCAGGAACCTTTTTCTTGGATAAAAAGTAGCCTATGTGTGAATAAAGAGTATAAGCTATCTCCATCTAGATTTCATTCAGATCCGTTCAGTAGTTTTTGCGTGAAAGAGTAACAAACATCCATCCATCCATCCATCCATCCATACTCACAAACTTTCACGTTTATAATATTAGTAGAATATACATTAATAATTTAATACAAACATTTTTCCCATTGTCTGTTCAGAGTAAGCTACTTTATCTAAGTCGTACACTCTTGTCAGAGTGGTCGTGGTTGCTGTGATGCGTTGTCTTCGGCTTGGACACCTCTGATGGCAATGTGACGCCATTTTTGCCTATTAATGGCGTCACGAGAGCATTGGGTCATGGATGCGTCGGTGGCCTTTTTGATTAGATCAGTCCAGCGAGTTGGAGAACGGCCTCGGGCTCTCTTCCCTTCAACCGGACCCTGCACGACAAGCCTCTCCATAGATAGCTCCTTTCTCGAAATGTGCCCAAAGAACTTCAAGATTCAAGCTACTTTACACACCCACAAAATTTCATTAACCTTAGTTAACATTAATTTCATTAACCTTATGGGTCAAGAAAGTTATACCTTGGTAGAGGAAATGTGATAATCTCTCATGATGCAACACAGCGCCACAACTAATATGAAGATATTAATTTAACATTCATCAACATTCTATAATCCTCTCAAACTCTATTATGAAGGGTCCACTGCAATAATGATGAATGTCCATTTTTTTCTAAATCTTAACGAGTAATACCATTCGGTCATTATATTTAGAAATCTTGTTAGCAAACTTAGCAATATCGCTTGCAGTCTCGTGATAAATATGTTTAAAATATTTTGGCTACACGGCTAGAACGCTCAACGTCACAGGTGTTCACGACAATAATAACATTTTATAATCTTGGGGTCTGAGTTTTTTTTACACTATAAATTTAAAACCAAATTATCTCAAAATTAAAGTTAAAGGACATTCATCATTATTGCAGTGGACCCTTCATATATGACCAGCAATATCTCTCCTGTCGGGTCTTAGTTCTTCTTGTTTAATGAAATGAATACAACTTTAATCTACACTAATATTAAAAGGTAGTGAAGTTTTACGGCTGTTATGGAACAACTGATCCAATTCTTGAAATTCTTTCACTGCACTATGCCAGTGGCATAGGCTGTGTGTAATAGTGATAAAAATCCTGTGGGAATCTCCACAGCTAGTAAACACAGTTGCGAAACTTGTGAATCATTAGCACCCGAAATTAATAATCGATCCTGATCCGTTATCCGCGGTTTTGGATCGATATGTCATGTCATAATATGTCATTTTAGTAGTAATATGTCAAGCCCTAGTACTAAAATGACACATAGATCCAAATCCGCAGATAACGCATCAGGATGAATTATTAATTTCGGGCGTAAATTAGGTTTCCATCTAGTTATTAAACATGTTGTTAGGCATTCTGTTGGTTAATTTACTGCAACACAATTTTTCAATTTTTTTTCAATTTAGCAACCTATGAATAGTTTTGCTTTACAAGATGACACGAGTAAGCAAAATTGGCTTCCTGATGCAGCAATAACTATCCCCTATGAATTAAAATAACTGATACTAATGATGTGACTGTAGATTTCA
Organism: Opisthograptis luteolata; assembly: GCA_931315375.2. Classification (NCBI taxonomy): domain Eukaryota; kingdom Metazoa; phylum Arthropoda; class Insecta; order Lepidoptera; family Geometridae; genus Opisthograptis; species Opisthograptis luteolata. Next base: position 5,863,883 of record OV928034.1, read on the forward strand.
TCCATAGCCTTGATAAAATATTTACACCCTGTTATTTTGTGTACATAGATGGCAATTCATAATTATCATAAACTAAATTAGATGTTTCATTTTGAAAAGATCCAGGAAGCTAAATACATTTGAAGGTATACAATACATATTACTTATTTTTACTGGGCAGGGTTTGACCAAATCATCTGATGATAAATGATCCCTGTAATACCCATTGCAATAAATTGGGTAGATAAATATGGATAATACTATACTATCTATACATAATTTTCTTTTTGACATTGTGAATTGGAAAACCTCAAGATAATATGTATTATTTTATCACAATGAAAAGAACAAGGCAGTCAGTACAACAATGGTAATAACATAAATCTGGGATATCATAATTGGAAATTCTTCATAGCAGTTATTTTACTTCTATATTAACTACTTATGTTAGTAAGGGACTGACTGACTGGTCTACATTTTTGAAAGGAATATTATCAAGTAATATCAGGTAAATATCTGGAGTTGGAGGGAGATACATACTGTGCCGGCCGGCAGTCGCCAGTAGTCGCCAATATGGCAGAAATTTAGTGGGATTCGTAATAAATACACACAGTATACCACAACTCCCTTCATCTGTATTTGGTACTAGGAATATCAGGACATGAAACCCATTCTTTTCTAATATGAATTTACTGCCACCGCATGTCGCCATCTTGTCAAACTTGCCGGCTAAAGAATTCGTCATCCATTGATCTTTCTATACGCACAAATAACACAATATCAATTCACTGATTAACACAACGTAAAACGTATTTAATTTTCTACACTGTACACGTAGAGCAAGAACAATCAATGCGGAGTAACTTACTTCGAAGCCATCTGACTTGGCCCAGACATTTCCATCGTGACCGGCAATCGCAGCTTTTGTAACACATCTGGATGCCATTAACTGTTTATCGACGTAATCTTGCCAGCTCATTTTGATTGAGTTCGACTAAAATTATAACTACACTTGAATAATATCACAATCTCCTCTACACCGCGAGCAAACGCTCCACACGAACAAAAAGCACTGCCGTTTCAAAATGGCAGCGTAATCATAGACACAACCGGAAGTTAGTTATCTTCAAAGAGTTAGTAGTGTCTATGATTTATTTCAAAGACAAATAATAGACAAACTGTCATTTTCCAATGACATTTTTAAAGCTTCCCATTCATGTTCGTGCATTCGGATTTCGGAATGACCAGTTTTCAAGGTAGCCTTTAATGTCATGTTTTCTGGCAGCTGAACAAACAACATCCTTAAGTCTATTAACAAACACTTATGGCATGTGTCGGATCTATGTAGAGTATGTAGTCATACCTATGTTTTTTTTTTATAAGAGCATAGCGCAAGGTCAGTAAAAAAATGTATCATCCACATCAATTGCCAGCTGCCATCAATATAATCTGTTATTTCGTGTTTTTTTTACGTTTCTTTGTGTTAGTTCCTTCGTTTTATAAAAACTTACAAGGTATATACAAATTTCCAATATTTTATCTTTTATTCTTAATTATGTTAAACTGTTGTAATTAGGCTACGTGAATTGATCTGGTGCCGATTCAGTGATGTAAAGATGTAGAGAAAGAATAAAAGTAATTGTAAATTAAACCATTTTACTTCTTCACAACTTAGAGGAAAAACTTCTACTGACAGGATGTATATATAACAAAACAGTTGCTAGGCGACAACATTGTCGATGACATATAAAACCTTTATGTAGGTATATCACCTAAAAGTTCTTATACTACAACACCCCCACTTAATCCACAATGTTGTACACAGAACTCATGTTTCTGCCTAGTAACTATTAACTCCCCTAGTTAACATAATCAGCCTGTTAGCGAGAAACCGCAGCACCACCAAAAACAACCAGGCAACCCAGAGAAAGATTTCTCATCAGGGCTGTTCCCCCAATCAGCGTCTGCATCAGAGGCTAGTTACATTTTTTGTAACACAGCGATAGTTCCGCCGTCCCCTTCAGATACCTAGGAACGCGATTTACTGTCATGTGGGCATGAATTTTCTCGTTCCAACATCAAGCCGTACTTTCCGCTCTTCCCCCTTTTGAACGAAACATTCTGGCTGTTCCATTTAAACCTCCTGTATATCTCCAACAGTTATCACATTTATGTGATTTACTCTTGGATCCTTTTCGGCTGCCAGCACTTGTGCGTTTCATGGCATCTTGAACCGATACAGGGTCAGATATACCAGCTACTTGACAGTTATAGACCATGTCCTCATCTCTCTTGGGACGTCTATCTCGAACTGGGTAGCGTCGTTCAGTAGGAACAACCACATTATTTGCTAGACCATCAATATTTGTATTGACTGGGCCTTGCAAATCTTCTGCCACAGGATTTTCTAAATCGACAGAGTCGAAGAAGTTCTCTCCAGAGTCTGATTCGTTTATTGAACTAGATGAACCACCTTGAACATCTACATGAACACCTGAACTCCTTGGTCTTGAAACTTCTTCATCAATCAGGACATTCGGCCTAGACACTGGTACCCCCACTGCAACCGGTCCAGCTAACCTTGGTAACTCTGGTGCAGTGGTAGGACGACTAGTCCCAAGAATGTCATTTTGCAGATCTATTTCTACAAAATCATTTTTAGAAACGACTTGTTTCTTCTTCATCACGGGCTCATTCTCAAAGAAAGTTGCGTCTCGAGCAGTAATTACTTTCGTGGGGTTATTATCCAAATCAATAAATCGATATCCCTTTTGGTTTTCAGAATATCCAGTCATTACCATTGGAGTCGTTTTCGCGTCAAACTTTTTCCTAGAATGATTCTTTATAAGAACCTGAGCCCTGGACCCGAATACCTTAAGATTCGTCAAGTCGACTCGTTCTTTCGTAAAAACCTCTTCAGGAAGTTTGTCCGCCAGGGCCATAGTCGGAGACCTATTTTTCAGATACACCGCACAACCAACAGCCTCTCCCCATAATTTCTTGCTTAGACCAGCATCGTGTATCATGCATCTCGCCTTCTCAGTAATAGTCCGTATAGTCCGCTCTGCTATTCCATTTTGCTGAGGTGTATACGGTACTGTCGTCTGATGCTGTATACCATGCTTCTTCAGAAAATCTCCAAATTCACGGTTCACGTACTCTGTACCATTGTCAGTACGTAACTTTTTGATTTTCTTTCCCGTCTGATTTTCAACTAGCGCCTTGAATTCCTTGAATTTCGCCAATACTTCTGTTTTAGATTTTAGCAGATATACAAACGTTTTCCGACTAAAATCATCCACAAACACCAAGAAGTATTTATTGCCACCATAGGAATCTACCTCCATAGGGCCTGCTAAATCCGAATGCACTAGTTCGAGCAATTCCTTTGCTCTCTTACCTTTCCTTTCGGAAATTTCTTCACGCACTCTTTCCCCTTACAGCAACCTTCACACGGTTCCGTGCTCACCGCTCCATATGTCAATCCATCTGCTAAGCCTTTCAATTTCTCCATCAAAGGCCCACTCAGATGACCTAACCTTCTGTGCCATAAGTCGAAAGCACTCGAAGAAGCATCTGGAGGAGACGTAAGAACCATCGCTGTCTCTTTCTCTAAAACATATAAACCATGTTTCTGGGGTGCGGTTAAGAAAGCGTTACCTACTACAGTCACATCTTTCTTCTTAAACATACTACAGCAAGTCTTATCAAAAACTACAACAAAGTCCTTACTACACATTGTGCTAACTGATAGTAAATTCGTCATCAAACCTGGTACATTCAACACATCTTCAAACCTTACTGACTGTCCCATGGCATACACATCCCCCATAATTCTGGATACAATTTTAGCATTGTTCGCAGTCGTCACTACCTTCGCGCCAACGCTTTTCTTGTCTTCCAAGATGTGTTTGTCTGACGTCATATGAGATGTTGCACCGGAATCTATGACCCATTCGCTTTTGCCGATAGTCGCCGACATAGCAGTTATCAGCCCGGCAGTTTTCGCGTTACTATCCTTCTTGCCTTGTGTTGTATCCTTGCTGTCATCAGGTTTCCTGTCTCTGCACTGCCATTTATAGTGTCCTTTTTTCTTACACAAGTGACATGTAACCACATTCTTGGTTTTGTCACTCTTTGACATCAATGCAGCAGGCGAGTTGTCCTCTGTACTATCCTTTCTCATCGATTCTTTCATTAACGCTGCCATTACAGTTTCCGTCGAAACCTGTATGCTCGAATGCTCTAATGTCATCACTAATGAATTGAAGGCATCAGTCAAACCAGCCAGCATTATGATCCCGACGAACTCATCATCAAGACCAGCCTTTATGCTAATTAACGCTTGACTCGTGGTCTGAATGTCATTCAAGTACTCTTCAATAGTGTTGAACATCGTCAGTTTGACGTTGAACAGCTTCCGCAACAAATATAGTCGTCGCAGTAGTCCACCATCAGCATACGCTCGCTTCAGTGCCAACCAAGTATCTCTCGCTGTTTTGACGTGCATTATCATAGGATAAATCTTTTCCGTGCACATGAGGCAGATTTTGCTCCTAGCTTTGGCATCTTTTTTCATCGCCTCCACTGAGTTCAGCTTAAAATCGTCATCAATACACTCCCATAAATCCATGTCCGTCAAGAACATTTCCATGGCAAAAGCCCATGTGCCATAATTGGCCTGGCCAGATAATTTTGCAAAACTAGTCATATTGGAACCAGCTTCCATTTTTGCGAGATCAAATACTTACTCCATCACTACTGGAAAAAGAACCAGAACGTTCCTGGGCCCATAACCTGTTGTAATTAGGCTACGTGAATTGATCTGGTGCCGATTCAGTGATGTAAAGATGTAGAGAAAGAATAAAAGTAATTGTAAATTAAACCATTTTACTTCTTCACAACTTAGAGGAAAAACTTCTACTGACAGGATGTATATATAACAAAACAGTTGCTAGGCGACAACATTGTCGATGACATATAAAACCTTTATGTAGGTATATCACCTAAAAGTTCATATACTACAACATAAACCCTAATTTAACTGGACTATTATGTTCTGCAGCCCCAAAAAAAGGGATACCAAGTTGGCAAGTTTGGCAACACTGGTAGAGAGCAATGCTGTAAAACCATAACCTAAATTTAAAAAGCGTACATGTTGGGCATGAATGGACATCTTATTTTGGCATATCGAGTGTTAGGGGTTGAAAACGGGCGTAATTATAGTGACGTACTTCCGTTAATTTATTTCCTCATTTCTTGTAATAATTTTTATCTGAAAGTGGAGTCAGTAAATTGCAAGGGAAATAATTTTGAAAATCGTAAAAAATATATAAAACAATAGTCAAAATACTTATTACCGAAGATATATCATAAAACGAAAAGCCATTATTATTAGCTTTTCTTTACTTAACTTGACCTTGCGAGTTCTTTTCCGTTCAGCTACCGCGATTGGAACATGTCTTATTCAGATGAAAGAAGGTAAGTTCAGTTCTTACACTATCTAAACCGTGTTTTATTGAAAGACAATGCAATTTTCGTTACAAGAAAATACTGATGTACTTGCTGTACAGTTATTTCAGGGTAAATTAAATGTAATTTCGGAATTCTCGATGTCCCTGTCGCCGATTTGCCAACATGGCGCTGGCAGTAGATCACTATTACAGATCCTTGCTGCACGTGTTAAATTTTATTGTTATACATTTTCCAAGAAATCACCGTTATAAATCATCGTGTTAATCAGTAACCTTGTTACCGCTGTTTAACAATGAATACGGATGGCAAAATGTAAAGGAAAATGGCATTATGACAGGCGCATCTCATAATTGATTTTTGCAAATAATTTTGCAGATTCATGCTGACTAAATGTCTGATTTACGATGTTTCACATCAGAGTTTAAGTTAATTGAATCTATAGTGGTTGTTTATTGAAAGTTACTAAGATCTGTCCCTAATTTTTCAGATCGGAAGATTGGCCGGAGGACAAAAATGGGCCACCAAAAGAGCAAGGGGGAAGCTATAGTGATGGAGCTCCCGCAGAGGCCGAAACGTTGGATACCAACTGGCATCAAGTCGTGGAAAGCTTTGATGACATGATTTTGAAGGAAGAGTTGCTGAGAGGAATCTATGCCTACGGTTTCGAAAAACCGTCTGCGATCCAGCAGCGCGCTATCATGCCGTGCATTCAAGGACGCGATGTGATCGCTCAAGCCCAGTCTGGAACTGGCAAGACGGCTACTTTCTCTATTTCCATCCTTCAACAAATCGATACTAGCATTCGAGAATGCCAAGCTCTCATTCTAGCTCCAACAAGAGAGCTGGCGCAACAGATCCAGAAGGTATGAAGTGGTGTTTTAAAATTTATATGAGTGTGATTAATGCTTCAGTTTGTTGATGTATTAACCGTGTGAAAATAATTTTAGGTGGTTATAGCTCTTGGTGATCACTTGAATGCTAAATGTCATGCCTGCATTGGTGGCACCAATGTGCGTGAGGATATTCGTCAGTTGGAAAGTGGTGTTCATGTGGTGGTGGGGACCCCAGGTCGCGTATACGACATGATCACCCGTCGTGCACTGCGTGCTAACACTATCAAGCTGTTTGTGCTTGATGAAGCTGATGAGATGCTGTCTAGGGGGTGAGTTGATAATAACCCTTAAATTATTCATAATACATAATTTGAATCAATCAAACACTGTTAAACTGTGCTTCCTTGCTACAGAATTGACTTTTCTCTGCACTTTTGGACATTGCTATAATTCAACACAGCATGATTCAGGCACATCAGCCTCTGGGCTGCTCGCCTATTACCAAAATAAATAAATAAATTACCACTTTTTTCCAGATTCAAAGATCAGATCCATGATGTATTCAAGATGTTGTCTGCTGATGTGCAGGTCATTTTACTGTCTGCTACCATGCCTGATGACGTGCTGGAAGTCTCGCGATGCTTCATGAGAGAACCTGTGCGCATTCTTGTGCAAAAGGAGGAAGTAAGTTATCAGAATGATGTATTGTTTTAATGAAGTTTCTACAAATTCTAAAATGCACTTTTCTGATTGAAAATCAAAAGAAATACCCCATAAAAAAGCAGTGGACAAGTATTGCATTTCTTGTAATCCCTGTAATAATTTTCCAAATTCTCCAATTGATTCCTGGTTTCCATTGGACCATTTATTATAGACATCCATTTGAAATTTTGCACTAATATAAAGAAGTTCGTTTGATGTGTGTGTTTGTAGAAGGATCTGATTTTGAAAATTATGTCCTTGCTACAAATTGTCACTATTCCCGAGTGTCATAGGCTTTTATTTTGCTTACCTGTGCAAATTCCCGGTGTGTTGCTTGAGTGTTATATTTTAGTTTTGAGTCATCATTATCTGCAGTGAACATGAGTGGTTTTCTTAGCAAAAGATAAATCAAGTATCCTTTATGATAATTGAAGGGTTTTGTGTAAGTTTAAAGGTTCTAAGTGCCAATTTTATTTTACACTTGGATCCATTTGAATATTATTAGGCTTGGCATATTTTGTAATATTATTGTTTTTTTTTGCACTTGGACCCTTTAGAACTATAACCCTAAAATTATGTTTTCATTGGCTATGGCTATTTAGTTGTAACTTCTAACTAACATCTCTTGTTTTATTTGTTGTAGCTTACGCTGGAAGGTATTAAGCAGTTCTACATCTCAATTGAACTGGAAGATTGGAAGCTGGAGACTCTCTGCGATTTATACGACACCCTGTCCATCGCTCAGGCTGTGATTTTCTGCAACACCCGTCGCAAGGTAACATTATTTTAACATAATTAATGACTTCTAGCATTAATTTCACCTACATTTTGTGCAATTAATAGTACACCACTCCTCCTGATCTGTTCTTCTCATCCAACTAACTATTGCCAGCTTCTAAAAACAAAAACAAAATGACAAAAGTTATTTAATAGCAAAACAAGAACTGTCAAATCAAAAGGCTGATTTAAATTGTTATCATGCTTTTAGGCTCTGCAGTCATCAAAAAAGGCCAAAGTGGCCAGAACATATTATTATAACAGTTTTGAAGGCTAACTAATTCTACTGATTAGCACCCTTTCATGTACAAAATTTATATTAGGAATAGAATTCTAGAATATGAATAAAAACTCTGTAGGCCATACTTTTAAAAAGATTATATTCACCTACTTGAAAGTGTTCAAAGAAAACCAAGATTCTAAGAAGACAGGCGACTCATTAGGTACTCTTGAATAAAGACACATTTGTTTTTCGGTGAACTCATAAAAACCTCATACATATAACCTTCTAAACTTACCCAAAATTTATGTAATAAAATTAACAAGCTATCTACATGCCCCATTTAATACTACTACTATCTCTCAAGACCATAGCATGGTCTTGAATTGAGAATAAAACATGCCCCATGTAGCCATTATTGGCTAGCCATCGTATTCCGTCCCCCGAGCCGATACGACGACCCGCGAACTTCTGACTCTACAGTCCTGTTCTAAAGTAAATCTATATTGCCGTTCATTGTTATTGTTTTTTAAAACACTTTTATTAGCTTGACTTGTAACTAACTAACTAACAATGTAATCAAATCTTAGAAGTCAATTTTCACCCACTTCTAATTGTCGTATCGACTTGAAACTTTGTATGTGTATGTAATCTCGGTGACAATGCAATAATTTGGTATCATCGACCTGATCTGATGATGCAGCCGGAAGGTGGGTAGGGCATCTCTGCAGTGGCTACTAGTAAACCCCTCGTGTTTGGGCTCATATGATTCGTCTTCATAAGCCCAATACATTGAACTTAGTGACGAGGGTCTGATGATGCAACCGGAAGGTGGGTAGAGGATCTCTGCAGTGGCTACTAGTAAACCCCTCGTGTTTGGGCTCATATGATTCGTCTTGATGAGTCCAATAGATTGAACTTGGTGACGAGGGTCTGATGATGGAACCGAAAGGTGGGTAGAGGATCTCTGCAGTGGCTACTAGTAAACCCCTCGTGTTTAGGCTCATATGATTCGTCTTGATGAGTCTAAATTGAACTTGGTAACAAAAGACTAAAAAGTAAAAAAAATAAAAATATGTAGTTTAAAAAACTAAAAAAAACACTTTAAAAACGCACTGAAAAATATAAAATAATAAAATTGACTTGTATTAGTTACGATATAATGGTTAATTCAAAAAGTGTGGAGCGCTTCTTTTACTGGGTAAATAAAAGTACACACAACCAAAAAGCGCTCCACACTTTTTGAATTAACCATTATATCGTAACTAATACAAGTCAATTTTATTATTTTATATTTTTCAGTGCGTTTTTAAAGTGTTTTTTTTAGTTTTTTAAACTACATATTTTTTTTTGTGTTAATTTTGAGTTTGTTGGTTATTGGTGTTTTTGTCTTCAATAAAAATTGACGAATTCCTTTTTTTGATACCCCCGATAAACTAAATCACTCTTGATCTCAACTTTGTACAGAAGTCGTTTTTTCATGCACTCATTTCAAAAATAGGTTAATTTTGAATAGTAAAACAACCTGTTACGAGCTATGCAAAACTTTAACATTAAATATAAAAATATTCAAAATTATATTAAATTCATGTTTGCGCGCGCGACAGTACCTAATATCCTCCACATTTCGCTCAGTGATAGACTTACTATTTACTATTTATATGTTCTTAAAATTATTTGGTTTATATTATAAAGTCATGATTGTATCATGTTCGCGACTGTACCCATGCGCAGCTATCCCCTCCACGTTTCACTCAGCGCTAAACTTCCGTGCCGCTACCTATAACTGCTATTAGACACCATTCTCGGTAACTGACAACAGACTGAACAAATTACTGAAATTACTGTTGCTAAAGTGAACATCGCTATGTACTTTCAAACAATTTGAGATGTAGACTCCAGAGTTTATACTGCTTGTGTGTCTTAATAATTAATAAAATATATTTATTCATAAACCATGTGTAAAGTACTAAGAGTTAGACTAATATTTTATTGATTCTTTTCAGCACACAGCAGTACTTGATTCTAAGGAAATTAAAGATTCTTACATTAATAATAATATATAATATAATAATATCTGGGACAATTTCACACAAATTGACCTAGCCCCAAATTAAGCTCGAAACTTGTGTTATGGGTACTAGACATTGTTTCTTATTTGGGCGTAATATATTTTATTTCCTGGGGATTTTTATCAGAGGTCAGAAAAGTGATAATTATCAATTGCTCATACTGTTTATTGTTTTGGGTATGATTTAATATTTAACTATGGCTGAATTATTATGATTTGCTGATTTGATATACTATATTAATTTAATTTTGAACTACATATTTACATCATTAGCTACTCTTCCTGAAGTCTCCCAGTATAGGCACATATAAATTGCCTGTCATTTGGAAACTGTGTGGCTTTCTAAAAGCAAAATATTTTCACAATTGGATCCGTAAATCCTGATGTTAATTAAATTCTATAAAAACAGCTTTACCCTAATTTTTTTACTGTAAATTGATTGCATCCGTTTGGAATATTTATGATATGTTCCAATCCAACTATGTAATTGACAAGTACTTATATGCGGTAATTCGTTTTCCAGGTGGACTGGCTGACCGAGTCGATGCACGAGCGCGACTTCACCGTATCCGCCATGCACGGTGACATGGATCAGCGCGAGCGCGAGGTGATCATGAGGCAGTTCCGTACTGGCTCCTCTCGTGTCCTGATCACCACTGATTTACTGGCGCGAGGCATCGACGTCCAGCAAGTCTCTTGCGTCATCAACTATGATCTGCCTACTAACCGCGAAAACTACATTCACAGGTTAGTTTTCTAGGTTGTTGCCTATTTTTTTACTATAAAACTACCATTTATGTGTAAAGTTTTTTAAAAAACTGCTCGGATCGACTAAATAGTAACTTTTTTGTAGTTCGTCCACCAGTTTGATTGTTACTTATACTCTGAAAATAGATGTCGTAATTTAACGGTTTTTTTGGGATTGTGATATCTAAGTGCTAGAATATCCATAGTTAAGGCGAAATAGTCGCGCGGCAAAGCTAGTGTGAATTAGACGCGCCTGTTTACTGCTTCTGTATTGATTTATTATTATTATAATGCAAGTGCATTATGTATATTTAAAATTATAATACAATCACGCAATATAATTAGGGTTCAAAATGTAGTATGAATAATAATAATGAATATTGTGGACATCTGCACATAAATTGACCTAACCCCAAATTAGGCTCGAAACTTGTGTTATGGGTACACTAGACAACAACATTAATTTTTTGTTGTGATTTATTCCAGGATTGGACGAGGTGGACGTTTCGGTCGTAAAGGAATCGCCATCAACTTCGTAACTGAAGCTGATAAGAGAGCTTTGAAGGATATTGAGGAATTCTACCATACTAGCATCTCGGAAATGCCCAGCGATGTGGCCAACCTCATCTAGGCCCGCATTTTCCGGTTTATACTTTGTCCTGCGTTCTATTGCGATATTTATAAGGTGTGTGTTAGGAGAACCCTCCTAATTCCCCTGTGCCGAATTTTTTTATTTGGAACTCATTTCATTTGGACCGATATTCGTTTTAGTTTAATTAATGTTTACATTTTACTATAGACGTATCAATATAAGTTTAATATACATAATTAGGAGTAAGACCGGCTCGACCGGATGGCCCCCGTTCCGCGCAGGCCTCTCTGCCACCTGCACAGAGGTCTCATCGGGTACTGGAGAGGCTATTTCAATCACAAAACTACTAGAAGAAAACAATGTATTGTGTAACTTTTCCAGCTGTACATAATGTGGTAACTGTTTTTGTAATACGGTACATAAATAAATATAATTAAATATCTTAAATGTATTGTTATTGAAATGAATATTGTAGCACTCCACTTCCGATCGGAACCTTAATTCTCTAGACATCTGTACTGAATTATGTAAATTTTGTTTTGCAGAAGATCTACCTACTGAGCCTGTGAAACGCACTTTGGACACAACTATGTGGAAATAATAAATCAAAATTTTCCTCAATATATTAATTACTTTCTTTTGACAGGTCCTTAATGAATCCTGTATTCCCAATACATATACATTGCTATTTGCATTTTACATAATTTTTAAATATTTTTTTCTACATGGTTTTTATGTTCATTTCGATTTATTTTAATATTTATATATTTTTGGAATAAATTTTGTTTGAAATACTATCATTGACTTTTGTCAAAATTGGTAATTAAGGTTCCTATTTTTACATAACTAAACAGGAACTTAATATCCAAAACATAATTTTAGCTTCTCGCATGATGAAGTAACTATTCATAATAATCATAATATAAATGTTAGTATTATAGTGTTAAGTAGTGCTGTAGCATGCATGAGCCGGACGCATGTCGCGCTCTCGGGTCATGTACTCTGCAGTACATTTGTACTGGCCGGCTTCATTATTTAACACGCATGCTTTAAAATAGTAGGATCCAAATTTAATTAAAATGCTGTGAATCGTTTTAGTAACAGTGATATAATATGAGGTAATAATAACATAATTATCAATAGTATTTAACATTATCTTCAAATGATTAACTCTTAATAAATTAATATCACATTTCTGGTAATGTTCATTTTCACTAACATACAATGAAACACCACTTTCAGCAAATATCATAAAAATGCAAACAGAAGTATCAACAAAATGACTGAGATAGGGAAAACGATGTAAATAGACACCCTAGGGTGACACACCGATATCAATACTGAGACATCATCTTCGTTTTGTAAACCATCTTTAGTAGGTACTTCTACAATAACCAATTCGTCACTGAAAAAACTTACATTGAATTCACATTCAGTCCTATTTACACACATTTTAGAATGTGAATTGTTAACATATTGGAATGTCGGCTTAAAAATATCAAAGATGGCATGAATATCATTTCTCACAAAATCATTATCACTGTAAAAAATATAATAGTAATATCCATCTACTAGAACTTCATGAACTACTTTTAGTGTTGTAGTTTTCTCCAAGTAATTTGTGCTGTTGCACTGAATTGAGTATGGAAAATAATCATTCATCAGTATATTGTCATGATAACATTCATGCAAGTTGTTTTCAAAACTAGATACAGAACTGTCTTGGCCCATAGCTGAATTGTTTAAGGCATTTCCTCCATGATTCACTCCTGTGTCGAGTATAGTATTTGGGTTGTGCAGCTGTGTGCTTCTTTTGTTTCTTGTCGGTTTATCTGCATCAGATATTTTATTTGGTTTTACATCTTCTAATGTATTATTTGACGATGTCATTCCCTTATTCATTCTAAGAAAATCTAGTGTCGAGTTGTCCTCGTTGTCTTCTACAACATCATTATCATTAAGTAGGACTGTACCAGAGGATTTCTTTCTGTTTTTTGGATCCTCCAAAGTTACTAGAACACTTCCTTGGTTTTCAACTAACGGTAGATCTTTTTTATATTTGTAGCTTTCAAGGATGCCGCATGTATTTAAGATTCTCTCGCCCTTAACGACTAATATTTTGGAACCTTCGTATCTCGAGCAAGCTTTCAATTCTACTGTAGCGCCTTTCAGAAGATAGAACCCCCAATACTCCAGAGTATCATCAGGAAGAGTCATAGATTTTTTTAATCTAATGTGTTTTCTTTGCCCTGATAATTCAGGTACTCCTTTCATTTGGAATGCATTAAATGATGTATTCATTCTCAATGAATGTTTTTCACAAAACACAGATGACTGTCCCTTGTGTATTTGTATAACATCGGAGTCTGATATTTTGTACATAACATCTGCGTATTTGATATTTCTTAAATACAGTGGCAAAATGATGAGCATTGTTGGTAGAATAGTCGTCAAAAAACAAAATGTTATAACTCGTCGGGAACCATGCATCTTATCTCCATCTGTAAAGAAAAAAGTCAGCGTTACAGTCTGTAGCGGTACAATAACTTGCCGTTATCCTACCAGCTGCTCAATTTCTTCAATTAACATTATACGTTTTTTACTCTTATGAGATAATAGACTACATAACATTGCTAGGGACGTAGTTGTTAATGTCCCCTGTAAAGTTCCAACTGAAGTAGGTAGGTTATGTAGCTACCCAATTCCAGACTCTGCCATAGTGTCCCTGAGAGTGTCCAAGGTGATTGATACAGTCTCATGTTTTTGAGTGTTGACCGTTATCCTACTAATATTATAAACGTGAATGTTTGTGAGTATGGATGGATGATGGATGGAAATTTGTTACTCTTTCACGCAAAAACAGAAATCTGAATGAAATTTGGAATGGATATAACTTTTTATCTCGGAAACAGGCTCCTGCGGAATAACTGGAAGACGCGGGTGAAACCGCGGGCGCAAATAGTGCAATAAAAAAAACCGGCCAAATGAGAGTTGGATCAAGAACCGAGGGTTTTGAATATACACCCATCGAAGACTGAACTTTGCATAAACTACAATATTAGTGGTATGCAAACTTTTTCCTTTGCATTTGTTGTAAGACCTTGCTTAGAGCCAAATTTCATGATTCTAGATCCACCCGGGAAGTAGGTACACTCCATATTACCTTATAGGTTTTGATTCCCTTGTGAAATTGCAAAAATGCGAAATATTATATGTACAACAAACTCTTTTAATATCGATCTGTAATATCTTTTGATGGCGTTGACATAAAAGATGAAAACGAATAGCCCGGAAAATTATTATTTAATACGATCTTCCACGCGGGTGAAACCGCGGGGAACAGCTATATTATATACGAACCAGATGTTCCCCACGGTTTTGCCAGCGTTGCCTGCAGTATATCGCGAAAGAAGGTATCCGTCCTTCCCCAGGGTCCAAACTAATATTGGTCGCGTTAGGCTGGCCATACACGGACAGCCTGTAGCAGTCTACTGTAAACTACTTGAAGCTGCGACTGCATAGTGAACTACAGACTTCGAGCAGTTGCAGTAGTTCACTATGCAGTCGCAGCTTGAAGCGGTCGATCCTGACTGCTTCAAGCTGTCCGTGTATGGCCAGCTTATGTTGATCACTGGCGAACTACTCGAGCGGCCAGTGCCCAGTAAAGCTGTCCACGCGGTTGAACAAAAGCATGGTTGCCATTGTCAGAACTTGACCAAATTGAAATAGGCCCACGGAAAGCACCAACTTTCAAATAGAAAAAGAATCGTCAAAATCGGTTCACCCAGTCGAAAGGTCTCTGAGGTAACCATAGAAGTAGGAAAGTAACATCTATGGAGGTAACAAAGTAAATAAAAAATACTGTTTAGTAGAGAATCTCCTTTTTTGAAGTCATTAAAAATAACGTGACTGTAATGTAAAATGTAGGGAGGGTATTATTTGTGTGCGATGCCGCGCCGCGTCGAGGGGGCGAGTTAAATTATGTACCGTGGTGTGGTACGTATGATGTGGACAATGAGTTGATGGTGGTTGGCGTAGTTTTTCTGACTTGCTGCTTAGGCAAAAATAAGATGAGGCGCAGTGTAACAAATTAAACAACTTTGTTAATTACTATGTAAATTTAATGGAATGAGCCTTATAATATGAATATAGTTTTAGATGCGCGCGACCTTCGTTTCAAGAGTTCGGAGACCGGAAAACCATCATGAAGGCTGAAACTGCCCGAATCAAGTACATATAGCTACAGCAAAAATAGGTATGAGAAATTGTGTTGCAGTGTAAGTATCATGCAATAAAAGGTAAATAGAACTAAATACATACTATCGAAGGGTTATTTCTTAAAACTAATAAGACTATTTCATAGTGGAACGAGAAAGCTGTACAGATCGTGTTCAATTCAATAATTATTCAAGTACTTATAGCAAAAATATGAGAAGGTAAGTAAGAACAACCTATTACATACCTCTTTCCATCACAGGTCCAGGGTTATCACTTGGTATCGGGACATGTTGACTAATGAAGAATGTAACTTGGCTACTACGATGTCTACGATCCAAATAGATAGAGCTGTGCTTATTACTATGTACATACATAATGTGATGTGATGTTCCTCTCAAGGCCACCACAGATAACGCTTCAGTCCGGTAGTTCCCTCTCACTCCTTAAAATCAGTGGATTCGGTTTCACCATAGAAGAAAGTAATACATCGTTTCGCATTACAACGACCATGCGACTACTTCCAAACATTTTATTTTAAAGTGTAAATACCTAGTATGTACTCAAAAAATAACTAATAATGGCTGTTAAAATAGAACGTCGTATGATCAGAATTTGAAACTCGCTTTCCTCGTTTAAATAATAATAAGGTAGGTAGGTACGAGGTACCTAGTCTACAAGTATAGTGAACATCGTATTGAATTCATCAATCAAAATATTGCTTACCGTTTTCTTTGTTTGGAACGTAAGAATATTGATAATTTGTTGTGTAGTATGTCGTACTTGATGATCTTTGAAAGTGTCCGGTCATTTTGAACTATTTTTAAAACAAAAGAAAGCTTAGATAATATAAATACGTAACAGCAGACGATTTATAAAAATGCCTGCACTAAAAACAACACCGATTCTGGACAAAAGATATGCTTATCAAATTATCAGTTACCTACTATTTAAGTTGCTAGGGTGTGGTGTTGTATGTGTGGATAAATAAATAAGAATCCGTGATGTTTGTTCTTAATCATAAAATACTCAATCTTAGACTTTGATATACACTGAAATAGAGTTTGTAATTAAACTAACTAAAAATAATTTTGACTGACGTGACGACACGAGTTGAGTAATGCATGTGTAAAAATTGCCAGCCTACTTTTACTATTTTGATTCCGGTAATAAACACGAAATCAAATCGATTGTGTCTGTTTGCGATCTTCGCAACGTGTATTTTTTTTATACAAGCTCGAGCTCGTGTTTCATAGGTATTAGCTACTAGCGAACCACCCCGGCATTGCAGTTTGCACGGGTAGGCAAAAATAAGGCAGGCTTTCGGTTTTATTAGTTTTTTCACACAAAAATTCGATAGAAAAAAGCACTTTCCATTTTCCTAATTTACCGGGTGATTTTCCACTGTTTTTCTCTTACAAGCCTTACAACCATAGTTATACTAAAATAAACATCTAAAAATATATCCAGCCAGTATATGTTCTCAAGTGATTCATTGAAGGTCTAGATGTATCTAGGACCTAGGTAGGTATTTATAGTAGGTAGGTAGGTGGGTTTGGTATTTGGTAGGTGTACTCTTTGTGTATCATTGTGCTATTGCTTTGAAGTTTACAATGATGGCTCCCTATTCACAGATTTGTCCCCCAAATGTAGGTTACATTTCCTTTGCTGGCAGATTAGGATATTCTAAAAGTTATTTTAGGGAGCATAATTTTATTAATTTAATCTGTAGCGAAGTTCGTTATCCGAGCTATGCTCATGACATTGACAAAATCACAAGATGACAAGCGCTTCCTATGGGTTCACATACACTCATGTCATTGTCAATGTCAATTATCAATATGTCATGTCAATGTCAACTAGCCATTGCTCTTTGTAAATGTAAATTGTAATAATAATAATGTTCACTCCATAAAACATTTTATTTATTTGATATAAACATTCACTCACTGGCCACTGCTTACTTTTAACTCTCATTTACATTCATACTAAAGTGTTTCCACTTTTCAGAGCTTCCAGTGTTGAAAACAATATTTTCAGCTTATCAGTCAAACCGATTTAAACGATAATAACATCAGCTGAAAGAGGTTTTTTTAACTTCTTTCGAAATTTATTACAGTGGTATAGTATAGAATAAATGAACAATATTCTAAGGCCAGAAGTGATATGGATCGAAGGGCGATGCTATAGGGTAAACGACTCGACAGCTGATATCACAACTTTTCAAGAATACGACCTGTATGAGAACGGTACGTTACTTGTTAGCATGCCTCAGCAGTAGGTATTTTTTTCCATTCCATTCTACTAAAAGGGTGCAACCTTTTCGCTGTGTTTCGTCGAAAAACCTTAAAATAAATATATTTAATTATATTTAATCAGCCTAGCCATTCAAAGAGGTAATGTCGCCAGTCTCTTGGGCACTCTACCTGTAGGCAGCGACCTAAATCAGGTTTTTTATTTGTAGATGTTTAGTTTTATATAGATAGTTTAATTTTTTATCCAATTGTATATATGTATTATGTTGTTTTATTATAAATTATTATTTGTAATTATTTATTGATACCAAAATAAACTGTAATCTCTGATTTTTATCAAAATATTTAAATGCCTTGTTTGTTATGATTTTACAGAAGTTATGTACGATGATGAAAAAATGGATAGTGAAGATGATGATTTTGAAGTCACTACAGTTGATAATTCCAGATATTCTACAAACTTTCATGTTTCCAAGTAAGGCCTGTTTGAATCACCTATCTATCTATTCAGCTTTTATCCACCTCAGCCACTGCCTTCTCATTATCTCTTTTCTTAATTTCCTATCCATCCATATTGAAATAAAGTTTTTATGAAATCCCCAATTAAAACTGATATGCTAACATGACATTAGCACAATCCAGTCATTCCTAAATAAATTGATTTTAATCTTAAGGGATTGAATTGGCCTTGCAAGGGGTCTAATTCTTATTATGACTATATCATAATAATAATTAATCAAGAATAAAGCAACATGTAATGTTATTAACTCTTGGTCCGTGGGGTCCTGCCGCTCTTATACTTATTAAAGACCTCGTTGACGCCACGGGTGACCAAAGGGCTGGCGCTTACCTCTGTCAACGAATCAGCCAAGCCATTCAAAATCATGTTTTTATTTGTAGGTGTTTAGTTCTTAGTATTTAGTTTAATTTTCTATCCAATTGTATATATATATTAAGTTGTTTTGTCATTAAATATATATAATTAGCTTATGTTTAAATAACTACAGTGATATAACTATCTATTCACAGGCATTATGTTGGTTCCATCATAGGAAAAAAAGGTGCTACCAAGAGTAGGCTAGAAAGGGAAACAAAAACCAATATTAAAATTCCAAGACAGGGTCAAACAGGAGACATCTATATACTTGGCTCTACTGTATCTGTAAGTATACAAAAAATAACTTTAATAGATCCCAAAAGAAAAACTAGCTGGAATTTATTTTTAAAATTAGTTCAAGTCCATAAACTTATTGGAATATTTTTATTTGAATCCGCACGCTATACGAAAATTTGAATATAGAAGCAGAATCTACTTGAAGTTTTAATTTTTCGTTTTCGACATCCCCACACATTATTTTTATAAAGCATTAAAAATCATAAATCAAAATAAAATTATAATCAATCCTTGCATATTAGCAAGACACTCAAAAGAGATGTCATGGCAAGCTGGAGTGACAATGTGAAAGGACAGAGATAATAGAGCAAAATAACACTAGTTGGTTTGAATAGCTTATATGAGAGAAGCAAGCTAGATAGATAGATAGATGGATAACACTATTGTTTCACCACAACAAAAGAAAAATAGAACAACATAAAAGGAAAAATCTTAGAGCTAGTGTTACAATAGGCGGTCTTATCGCTTAGAGCGATTTCTACCAGACAACCTTTAGATGGACAGAAATAGTAAGAAATATAATGTGGTTGGTGGTGTAAATTTATGTACACATAAAGAAAAATATATACCGTAAAATAACTCAAATTAAGAAAATAAATAATCATGTATAGTTTATTACAATATTATATAAGATATTGTAATAAACTATACCAAATATACACAAATAAATACCTTCAGCTAGATAGTTATTCAACTTCTAAGTCAAGAAAACAAAAGAACAATAACTGCACAAATTATGTGGTTGCTTGCCTAATGGCAAGTGTTACAGCTGCTCATAACAATGGCAGTGGCTGGCACCTAGAACATTTCACTTTGCCATCTTGCACAGCATTGCACAGTGCTCGTCAGCTTTTATCTGTCACACTGACATGCTAATATAATATGCTCAGTAATTGCAAGCAAGTCTTATATATATATTTTTTTTAATTTTAGGATGTAAAAGCAGCAAGACGAAGAATAAACATGATAATTATTTCAAGCAGAATGAAACAAAGACCTACACACTTTAATTCCATACCAATGAATAGTACAGAGATTATGGAGAACTTTAAACTTTTTAAAGTAAGTTAATGTTGTACGTACAAGCTTTTGCCCACAGCTCCCTCAACACATAGATGTTGCCAAGTACCTATCAGTGTGCTCTGGCAGCCTTACTTGAGAGCCAGTTCCCAGTTCAGATGTGACGCCACCTTCAACCACATCGTCTCATCTAGTGACTTGTGGTCAAACGCTTCATAAGTGTAAAAAAGAGAGAGAAAGAAAAAAAGTAATTGCGTGGAAACCCTTTTTTTCAATACTTCAAATAATTTAAGTAATTTTATTAACAGGAGAAAGTCCTCGAAGAGTGTCAAAGCACAGGGTTGGAGGAGTCTATCTTTATAGAACCTGAGAAGCTCCATATAACATTGGGTGTTATGTGTTTAATGGACAATGAAGAGAGGTTAATTGCCTCTAAACTGCTTGCGGAGGCTAAAGCAACGATTATATTGTAAGTATAATTATTCCCTAGCTGCTACTTACTCTAAAAGTCTAGTTTACTTCAAAATCCTCCAAGTCAAACAAAAAATGTCAATGGTTTTCTCGTTTCCAGACCTTTACTTCGCGATCACTTGCCATTGAAGATTAGATTGAAAGGTCTGTCGTACATGAATGATGATCCAACGCAGATAAACGTCTTATACGGGAATGTTAGTGAAGAAGGCTGGGAGGGCTCCGGATTGCTACAACAGCTGGGAGATGCCTTAGTTGAACACTACTATAAAGCAGGTGAGTTTAATGATGTAGCTTGAAGAGCATCACTATTGATATATGAAAGATTTTTTCTGTGTTTGTTTTTTATTACTTTCTTACCACAACCGCCGGACTGATGTTGAAATTTGCATTTAAATAATTTAGTACACACATGTTTTTTACTAATTTTGCGTAATCAATTATCTTTTTGTTCATTTTGACAATTTATTTATTTCAAATTTTATCTTGATGTGGTATTTATAGGTTTCATGCAAAAGGAACACGGGAGGGAAAACCTTAACCTGCACGTCACTTTTATGAACACCAGATATAGAAATAAAACTACAACTTCCCTCACAGAAGAAGCAGCACCAAACTTTAGTCCAAGAGTTGCTTTCGACGGCACAGAAATTCTAAAAAACTTCGCAGATTTCGACTTTGGCGTGATGGAATTGAAGGAGTTACATCTTTCTCAAATGGGTGCTGTGGGAGCAGATGGCTATTATCAGCCAACTTGCATTGTTTCGTGCGATAAGTAGGAAATATGAGGCTTTATCATAGTTGCTTTGGTTACACGAATATGTTCAACATTTTTAATAATATACATTTTGTTTATGTAATATTTCTGTCCTTGTTTATTCCATTTTATTCCCCCGTGCAATGTCTACAGAAGATCACATTATCACAGTTGGCTGGTCGAAAATGCTAACTAGCGTTAAATTAGCCTGTTTATGTACAAATGTACATGTTTTTATAAATGTGAAAGTTTGTGTGTGTGAATATTTGTTACCACGTATCACCCTAACTACTAGACCGATTTTGATGAAATTTGGAACGGAGATAGCTTATACCCTGGATTAACACATAGGTCCCGGAAAAAGGTTCGGATAACGGGAAGACGCGGGTGAAACCGCGGGGTGCAACTAGTGTGCAATAAGTAAACAATTTTCTATCTAGACTAGATAGATTCTAGAATCTAGATCTATGGAGTCTAGTACAAAAAAATGACGATTTAAAAAAAAATATTGTTTTGTGTGCAATTCCTCAAGGGTGAACTCCCGCGAATTTCATCCTATTTACAATTTAGTCATGCCGAAGGACGCGTATGTAGTGTGAAAAAAGTAATAACGCTCAGATACGATGCGCATGGCAAGTGTAGCCAGTGAGATAGCTTTACGTTAATTTATAGTCAAGGTTTAGCAGGAACCGGAAGTAAACATAACACTCAGAAATTTCTGCGTCCCTTAAAATTTTATGTAAATGATGTTTTATTAGTAGGTATAATACTCACTCCATTAACCGGAGTGAGTGAAGTTATAAAGAGATTATCATTAAAAGTAACGTCGGACAGAAACCGCGAGATAAGCCGCGATCGTCGCTCACTCGCCGAAGGCTTTAATCCGAGTTTCAGCTTATTTCACTTCCGTTTAAATGGTCTTTATTGGATATGGAGCAACGAATACTCTGTGATGCGGTATCTATACTTAGAAAAATGTTGCGTATAGTAAGTAGCCTTATGCATGTAGGCGTTACTGGGGTACGAGGGTACGGGCCGTACGGGAGGAAGGATTTATGTGTGTGTATTATGTACAATTTTTAATTTTGAAATTTATTTTTAATACCCGTGCGAATCCGGGGCGGTCCACTAGTAATAACATATAGCTTTGCACCGAAAGACAATATTCATATCAACACAATCCACTAACGCCCGAAATTAATAATCGATCCTGATTCTGTGTTTGTGAATGTTTGTTACCACGTATCTACTAATGCCCGAAATTAATAATCGATCCTGATTCGTTATCCGCGGTTATGGATCATTATGTCATGTCATAATATGTCATTTTAGTACATGACATATCGATCCAAAACCGCGGATAACGGGTCAGGATCGATTATTAATTTCGGGCATTAGTAGATACGTGGTAACAAACATTCATAAACACACACAAACTTTCGCATTTATAATATGTATTAGTAGGAATAGTAAAGGAATATAGGAATAGTCATTAGAAATGAAATAATGTTTCGTAGCGCTACGGCGCTTCGTAGCTCCGCGTAGCACTTGGCAAGCTAGGAAGTGGCGTATACGGGCGGGGGCGGGCGACCTCCGTCAGTAGGGGCGCATTGCCTATGTAATGCGCCCGCCTCAAGCGCCCGATCGCGTCCCACAGTGATTATTCACGTGTTATTCCTACCGTCGAAGATTTATACATAACCAAGTAAGTTTATTGTTTAAAAAATTACTTCAATGTTTATTTTAATATTGTTCAATTAAACTATTGTTTCATACATTTGATTTGTGTTTTGCTTGAAATTATTTGCATAAATAAATAAGGAAGCAACTGTTTTGGTTGCTGAGAAATAGAAATGACAATGGTCCTTTAATAAGTTATGTTTTGTAAAAATACTTAATAAGTCGTTAACATGAAATTCTCTCACAATTCACAGTAATTAACCATATTCTTTACGGCTTTCAGCGTAACTGAAGTGTTATTAGAGTTAGCGTAAACCGCTCCTTTTATTAGAAATTATACGACGCTCGACCCTCATTTGCATAGCATTGCAACCCCCTCTGGAAGTTAAAAAGTATATAGGATATCTATAGTAAAAAGTTTATTTTATTCTGCAAGTTCACAGGGGGCGTGTTGAGTCATAAACAGAGTTCAGCTCGCGAATCATGAGCCTTTACTTTTGTGGTTCCCGAGGCGACAATTGTAAAGATTTGTTGCGGGCGTTGCGGCTGCCCGTTGGAAATATTTTGTTACATCGTAAAATTAAATACTAAATACTTTTTATCAGAACTATTTCCTCGCAATCGAGAGTGGGTGCAGTTCGGGTCCAAATAATCATTATGTAATGTTACTTTGTCATCTACGAATATCCTGGATGCAGCAAATTCTAGCCAAGGATTATACAGATAATTATGTAGGCATAGAATTACAAGTCTTGTAATTCTATGTATGTAGGTATGTGATTGGGCGTTATTATAGTTATCAATAAACAAAAAATAAATGACGCTCGTTAGTAACCGTATCACTACAGAACGACTGGACTATTTTTGATGTTCCACCTATTGTACTTTTTTCAATTTTTGTACAAAATTAAATTGAAATTTGGATAGGACAACGGACTATCTAAATTACAAAAATTTAAACAACTTTAGGATGGCCCCATTTAAGTTGCCTGCTGCAAGGGGGCCAAAAGGCTGGGGACATTATCTGTCTAGTTTCATGTAGCTAAATCATTGAACGATATAAAGGTCGAGCTATGCGATTGAAAATGCTTCGTCTCCCCCATCACTTGACACTTGGGCGACTCCTTAAAGACATTTAGATGTTATCAATTTGAAAACATCTCCGTAATATTTCATCAAATAAAATATGCAAGGGTAACGTGCTTGTTTACGTTTCCATATAATTTATTCACAACATAAACAATAAACAGTGACATGAAATAGGTACACCAAAAAGTCTCCTGTCGTACACTTGATGTCGCCCCAAACTTAATAATATCGTCCTGACACGCAAGGGCCCGGCCCCTTCAAGGCTTCACAAAAACTCGCACCATTCCGTCACTTGCTTTATAGTTTCATTATTACCTACGGACACTGTTCTGTTGCTGAATTTCTTACATAATAATAATTAAAAAAAAATATTTCGATAGTTTAAACTGACACAAAAAAATATTGTTTTTTTTTTCATACGAGTATCTTGGCACAGTGTCGTTTGTCTACAAATCTTCTGATTTTTATACCAATATTCCAATTTGTCATATCAACTGGCACGCAAATATTTTTTTACATAGAAGTACCGGTTACTAAGTACAATGAAGACAAAAAGTAATACCTAATAAACCTTTATTTGACTATTTTCTTATGATCCTACCGGATTCTATTACTTCTATTCTAGTAAGCTACTTGACATAGACAATCTAAGTACCTACTATATCAAAATTGGCTTACTAAGTTCCCCTATGAAGCCTGCTAGTGAAGTAGTGAAGCATGACTATGTAAGTACTTAAAGGTATAACTAGTATCTATGTAGCAAGTACTCATACCTTTACCGACCTAAAGTCGTCGCTCGTTATTCGATCGCCATATTTTGTTACTTCACTTTTAATTAATTTACGTCTATCCCTAGAGTCCATATAGCATAATATACAGCCTCAGTGTAAGTGATGTTTTACAAGTAATAATGAGTAAAGACATAAGTACCTGAATTTGTGCTACATTATAAACCAAATAGATTCCCAGAGAATTGTGGAACGTCTCAAAATCATATATCTGAGTGCTTGAGGGTGGTGTTACAAATTAGTGTCTGTAAAGGGAGCTCGGCGCGGGTTGGATGATGAATGGGCGACCCCTTGCCATCGATCCACCACCGACTGAAAGGGTAAGATTAAAAAAGACAGGCGATATAAATGTGGTATGGTGTGATGACGCCGCGTACCAAAATGATTAAATATGCGTAGGCTGTATGCGATGCATGAAGCTCACACCTTAAGATTTTTTCTCAGACTATGACTCCTGTATTCATGTGGGATGATTTTCAATATGCGTAAGCAGGTTTTGATAGGTGAAAACATCAAGGACCAAAAATAGACCTTTAGCGACTTTATCAGATTTTTGTGTAAAAATATCCATAACATATACAAGATTTTATTTTGACTGACTGAGTCGGTACTCTGTCAGTCAGAAGTTCTTAGGTTCTTAGGTTCTTAGGCAGAGCCTAAACCGCTCATTCTATAAAATTGCCTAAGAGAGGATTTATTCGAAATTTCTAATAGTAGGATTATTTAAATAATCAGGATTACTTGTTGTAATAAAAAGTTACGTACAGTCCACTTTCCATTGTACGGCTCTAAATAAAATCAGTCGTAAAAATATATCAAAAGGATGGCGCGCTAGCGTAACCTATACTTATGTAGTATAAAAAAAAGTCCTTCAAATGATTATTTTTACAATTAATACAAAATAAATGCTATTAGTTATGGAGCGATTCATTTTATTCCTTATTAGAATAATATTAACCCCTCAAATCCGAATACCCTGGATTCCTGTTCTCATTTTTTCACTTTATGTTTTAAGTCGACATCTGACTAACCAAACCCACACATTCTACTTTATTACTCCGTTTTCTGATTTACGACGATCATTGGATCGGAAAATTCAGTCCAAGGCACCGACAGTCGGCGTTCCCGGAATTTGTTTTCAAACTTGAGTTTGTAGAAGCACTTCAGGCGATGTCGGGAAGCGTGGGGCTGAGAGCTTATTTACGAACCTCAGACCACGCGATATAAATTACAGCACAGTAAATAATCTTTCCACAGACCGCTTGTGTGTTATATTGCACTTGAGCTTTCAGTGAAGGTAACATCGTAATAAAACCATAGTTCGGTGGTAGATCATTTCATAGCTATCACATTTATGTCCAATCTGTCGCTAAACATCTATCGGTGAGTTCCCGAACCAAGTGACCACTACAAGAATGGACGCATGGCTGACATATCCAGAGCAAACGTAAACATGCTTAATCGATGACATATGAAAACGTTGGTTTGTTATGAAGATTATATTCTCAGGCGAGATTAATATTAAAAACGCGCCTATTTGCAATAAAAAGTACCTGTACTGATCTATATACTAGTACTGTGCCTCGTTCGAGATTGCCTTGTAAATGTGTTTCTGGAATTCGCTTAGCCCTTAATGTGTTATGTTTTAGTATTATGTTTGTGTGAAAGTGCTAGGAAAGTAGGTACCTAACTGAACTTCATAGAATCACTTTTCTTGGAATGAGCACATACAACATTTCTGACGTCTTGTGAGCTCAAAAGCTTTTAATACAGCTCGATAGCATTAAATAATATCTAGAGCATATACATAAATTTATATGTAAGGACTCATTACTTACACAAATGAGTACCTATGGTTTAAGTAGATAAGTACGTCATGTTCTAGGACTTGGGTAAACATTTCATTGAATTCAATAAGAAGATGTTCATTACTTTAATTTAAGTAAAAGTAATAAAAACGTTACTAATACTCCTACGCAAGAAACTGAAATTCATTATTTACCTACGTCGCTAAATGGACAAGATTTTTGTTCCCAAGAAAAAACCGATTTTTGTGACGTTTAACCTTAAATATCTTAGGACGCGGACACAAGATTTTATGTGACTTTTGAGACAACGTATAGAATGATCAAATGAAGCCGTATACAAGTTCCCAGCTTATTATCTCTCATTCCGAGGTGAAATCCTAATATGACTGGACTAAATGTCCGCTCATTATTTTTCAAGAAGCTACACAATCTCAATTATTCCGAGAAAAGCGAACTGGGGCCGGGAAGAACCTTGGCCTACAAATGTTACGTTGCTGACGTCTCGAGCTTTCGTTTCTGCTTCACAATGCTTCACAATGGGAAACTGAGCGTTTGATTTAATTTTTGCTACGTAGTACTATATCTATTCTATGTTTTTGCGAGTTGTGCAGGCGAATAGTGTTGTTTTAAAACAATTGAATAAACCTACTTTGATATGGATATCGTTAGCCAAAAAGAAAGAGACTAATATTAGTTGCAAGTGAAACTAATAAAATTGTGTTAAAAAGAGAGAGTAAGATATTCTAATTAAATGTATTAATATTTTAATTGAACTGTAATTCCTATTAACGGTATATTTTTATAAACATATATTTACACCACCAACCGCATTATGTTTCACAATGAAGACTTCTGTCCATCCCAAAAACAAAACTCTGTACGAGGAAATAACACAAGATTGAAATTTTAACAATGAGAGTGCAATATTTCTTTGGTTCTTAAACCTATCTTATGATTTTAAAATAAGAAACGTTTAAACTTACCATGCCATAAAACCTGCCTTATTTGCTAGTCAGATCTATTTCATTAATTAAAGCTAATCCTAACATAACGAAGGAATATCCAAACTCCACTTATTCCATCGCAGACAATAATCCAGTTTGAGCGAGTTGTCTGCTTGTCGTTTATAAAGGTAATAATTTAATGTTATTGCCTCGTCGGAAGGGCCGTAACTTTCCGCTATCGAGCTTTTTGAACAATGCTGTTTCCTCAAGAATGATCCCTTACCTTTGCGGGTTTTTGTTTACGCCACATGAACACGATCAAGGTTTATGTCATGTTAGAAACTTTTTCTTATTGTTTTCAAAGTACCTTGGTCTTACAAAAAGTAACAATGCAACTAACGGCCAGTTTCAATAACCTATCTATCCACAATTTTCCTCACTAGGGATAGAAATTTGGCATTACTTCTATGGAGCTCGTGATACCGGCCGTTAATGTGGTAAGCATAGTAATTACATTATTTGTATACAAAATTATGGGTACCTCAAGATTCCTTGTCACCTATCAGTATGGTGTCAGTAGGTATACAGTTCTGATACTTTAGATACAGGAAATTCCTTTTAGCTTGACAGAAAGCTGTATAAGTAATTGTTAGTTAGAACGCTAAAACCTAACATATGCATATAGGTAATGATAATAAGAAAAACAACATCTTTTACTTTACTTTCCTTTCGTTTAGAAAGTTTTAATTTTGTTGGAGTTAGCTGCATAGTACAGCGTTGTTGGTGCGACTACCATTCTTTCACAGACGTTATGTTTGTATATGTCTTCTGGTTTCTAAACAATTCTCTATAGGGAAATAGCATCGAGATTTCGAGAGCGTTGAAACTCAATTTCAACACTTTTATTGACGGTCTTTTTCACTACAATTTATTGAATGAAAAAGAGGTTATAAAACGTTGACACCTACGTGAAGCGTTTATGTTATCGCCTTTGTTTCGTTTTGCCACTTTTCATGAACAGTAGTACCATCAACGCGTTACCATCGATTTAGCTGATGAGATACGAGAATGTAACGCGATTCGTATATAGCAACATAACACTTTCATTATAAACGTTATATTAGAACAAAGGTGGTTCTTACCATTTATGTCTGAGTTAAAAGCACGTTGGCACTGATCGTGTACCTATTACCTCCTCTGTTGCGAGAAATAAGATAAAGGTTAGAAAACTTTGTGAGTTGTTTTGATACATAAAATAAATCGTGTCCTATTAAGAAAACCTAGATCTTTTCAGGCCTATTAGATGTCCATCCAAGTCGCTTACACTGTGATATAAAAAAAAGCGCTACAATTTTCGTAGACGTTTTACGAAAATAGCATTTAAAATTATATCATTTGTTGTGCTACTTTTATTTATCTTCAACGTCGTCGTCACTGTAAAGTACTAAATGTATCAAAACAGGGTTGAAAAGAGATGTAATACCAACATTACTTTGCCACGCTACGGCGTAGACATTTCATCAGGGTAAGAATAATTTTTCGTTCACTTTCATTGCCAAGTACTTATTCATGTATTTTCTTCATTGTTAAACTAACGTTTGTTTGATCTGTATAATCATTTATTCCTCACGGCTTGATCTGACGCAATGTTTCTATTTTATACACCTAAATTGTTTTATGTACTAAGTAAACCACATTGAAAATTAAGTTAGTATAGAAATGCGTAGTTTGCCTCAAGTTGACACATTCATCAAAAAATCAATAACTAACACAAAGGACTTGGTCAGTACTATAAATTTACTATCAACAGTTTTTGTATGGGCGTTCCGTTCTGCACTTATTATTACTCAACTTCATTGGCATGAATATACATTACCCCTATAGTACAGGTTTTGATAGTTTACAAAAACTATAAAAGTTTTCGTTGCCTTCCAAACATTTTTTTTCAGCGCGCCGTATCGAAACTTGGATAATCTAAAATTGATATTAGGTAGAGGTTATTTAAAATCGTTTATTCGTATTCCAATAACGTTTTTGAGTTATATATTAAAATATTTAAATCAACCATAAGGGTCACGGATGATATGCTAATTCCGTTTCCGATATCAAAGAAAGGGTTGAATAGAGAACACTAAGGGTTACTGTTGGGGTTTTAGCTCCAACCAGACGTTTTATTACAGTGAATACCTGCGTAAGGGTAAAAATTACCGAAAGGATAATAGCCTATTTTATATCGAAGCCTGCGTCCCATTCTCGTAGTTTTCAAATAGGAAAAAAATCAGCTTGTCAAATTATATATATAATATTGCACAGGTTTGTTTGTAAGTGTTCTCTCTTCATACTGCAACGACTGAAATACTACTACTCATTACATCTCTACTAACATTATAATGTGAAAGTAACTCTGTCTGGCTGTCTGTCCGTCTCGCATTCACGCCTAAACTACTGAACCGATTTAAATTAAATTTGACACGGAGGTAGTTTGAACCCTGAGGAAGGACATAGGATACTTTTTATCGCGATAAACTGTAGCCCACGCGGGTGAAACCGCGGGGAACAGCTACTTTTCTATATATCTTAACAAACAGTGGCAATACCGTCCTTATCTAAAGCTGTCTCTAGAAACCGTAATACAACGAATCGGAAGATAAAAAATCAGATTTTGTCTTCCACATTTTGACTAAAACATAGTAGAGAACAACGTATTGCTTCAAAACTATACTGGCCACAATCAAGCGATAAATGAAACTGATTGGGACGAGATCGGAATACAGAAATCCCCAAGGCGTTGCCAAGAGAAACCCACTTTGTTCCCGCAAATAAAGACGTACCTACATCTCGTTATTATGTAAACCTAGTGGATCGAATAAGGAATAGGCGCGAAGCCATCAACTAAAATAGAAACGATCAGTTGCAGATGTACCTATGTTTTTGATTTAAAATGTTCGTACAATTCGTGGTTAATGTGCAGAGTACAAAAAGGTTTATACACACACACACACACACACACACACACACACACACACACACACACACACCCACACACAAAACACATACAAAAACACACAGACATTAAAACTTTATACTTGTATATGAGCTTGTCCTTCCCGACTATATTAAAAATTGATACAATTAAATAGCGTAACTGGCACAAATGTAGTACATTTTGTACTACAAAAAGGTAAAGTAGAAGTAGATAAACGTACTGGATGATTTTTGGAGGACATAAAATTACTAATTTTGTGAATTTGATACCATTCTGTAGCACAAGCTTTGGTATATTATACAAAATGGAGCGCTACAATATTCGTAGAAGCTCTACGAAAATAGCTCAAAATACTTATCCTACTTTTTTGCTATTTTTTTTACATTATCAACAAGAAATAACTAAAAGAGTATGAAATGCAAGGTAATACTTGAAAGGTTTTACTTTCACTGGTCGTTAAAAACAATAAAATGGTAATTATTCATTTTTTTTGTACGTCAGTGGATATAAATTTACGGCCGTTATTAATAACCGATCTATCCACGGTTTGCACTACTAGAGATAGAATTTGACACAAGCTCCATAGAAATAATGTAGAAAATCATTAGCATTAGGCGGTGCATAACAAATTCTTGTCATCATGATAATAAACCTCCAACTTCAAATATTTCACGTCGAGGTATATTTTATCCAACACGTTTTCACAAGGACATTATTATTAGCTAACCCCTAGTTTGTAATAGAATTCGTGGAAGTAGGATGGCGCTAGTTTAGACTTACTTTTGTATACAGCGCCCTCTATGCTATCATAAGTAAAGTTTCGGAAAGTAGAGGGCTTCATGTTTTACCTAACTTGCCACCCAAGCCTTCGTTTCCACAACAACTCGCTGAAAAGCGAATGAAGTGACATCTGTGAAACGTATCTCAACTATGTTTATATGAAGCCGCGATTGTGGCGACACCTAAGCGGTCGCAAAGGGTTTACGATGTACATTAGCACCAAGAAAACGTGGAAGCCTCTCAAGTAATCAGCTCTCAGGTGAACGTTAGAGGACGTTTCCGTGTCTAGTTTCAAGTCAGGGTCCGATGTCAAGGAAGCCTTTTAAGATTGAAAACAATTTTGATAGTTTTGTCGGTCACATAAAATTTTACAACTACAGCAAAACATTGCCATCGCTACATCAATGTCATTGTATCATTAGGAAGTAATTTGTTTCCTATTGCAAAATTTAATTATATTCTTGACCGTATACGTATATCTAAGACAATACATATAATTAAAACTAGTAAATGTACGACAAAGATAGCTTACATTTATCCTTACTACAGAAAGGTAGGTAGGTACGCAACGTAAGTTATAAATATGCTATTTCAGTGCCAACTTCTTCCGACTTGCGCACTAGTGGCCTAGACCGGCGAAATAATAAAAAAAAACTAAAATACATAGGGAGCGTTACTCATTGGTTTGTAAGAATTTGTCATTCTTACCACCATAAGTGATACAGTATTTATGCTCTGTAATCATTCAGTATTCGAAGATTGTATCTACTTGTGTCAATAATTCGATAATACTTTTTTAAGGGTTACAAATCAATAAATATTTTGAGGCATGGAACAAATTTTTTTGTTATTTTGCTGGCTGCAGAGCTGCGTTTGACTACAAGTCACCTGATCTAGAATGTAATAAGCTTATATTGCTAGCGTTACCCGATTTCTAAAATAAACTTCAGTCTATATTATCAGTATTTTATAGATTCTAATGAAAATACTCAGTAAGTTATAAAATTATTAAAGTTTCATCTGTAATTTTAATGTTTACTATGCAAAGCCGCCCGAGCCTGCAAGCAGCGGGCAAGGGCGGGCGGGGGTGCGTGCGACCGCCACGCCACGCGATCATTTTGCAGCGAAAGGCGGGCGGAAAGCACGTCGGTCGGCTCTCGCAACACACATTGTACTATAACCTCGTTAACTCAAGTGACGTATAGCCTACATAGATAAGTAGTGACGCTTGCAACAATCCGTTTGAAAAGGGACGGACTGAAAGCCTGCATTCGAAGTAGCACGAAATAACCTTGCTCGCTGCATTTATTATTCAGTGATTGCGCTGTAACACTAGCCAGGATGGCGCCCTATAAAGGTATGTTTAATTTTAATATTACTTCATACAAAATACGTGCCTTATTTGCCCTTGTGTATTATAATGTTTGCATATTAACACCTGTGGAACGAAAAGAAAAGCCGCGCGTATATCTACTGGAGAAAAATACTAAAAAACACACAAAAAACAAAGGCATTTAGGTATGTGAATGTGGATGGTTGCATTCATAAAATCAATGCATTCACTGCAGTTTTCAGCCATTGTCAGTGTGTTAGTTTTGCCTATGTAAGAACGGCGATATACTCGTTTTCTTCGTCCCGTATAAACTGCAAAGATAAAAAAGGAAAGAAATAGGAAACGAAGAAGCCGCAAGAAGCCGAACGTGTCTCATTGCATACATGTCAGTCTCTTAGCATTACGTGCATTATGTACCTATGCGTAAAACTCCTCTCAGCACATATTGTGGCCACGTATGACTTCAAATATGGCTGAATAAAACAACTGTAATGTACATAAAAGCAAAAATATTGGTAATACAATAAAAACTAAGTTTTTGGCAAGTTCTCAACTGACTACCCTCATACACTTTTAGGCACTTGCATAAACATCAGAAGCACAGAAAAGCAAAGTTAATGAAAATGTTCGAGTTGCATGGTTGAACAAAGTTATTAAGTTTTTCATTCTTTTAAAATGCACGTAGAAAATATTTTCATTAAAAAGCTGTACATAAAACTGTAATGTGTTAGTGAGTAGTGGAAAAGCCGAGTTAGTAGCGGTCGTAAGAGCTATTTATGGGCCGAACGGTTCATTTACCGTCGGCCACTTTATTGCCAGTGATTGCCAGCCTGAACTTTACTTAATGTGTGATGCTCTCAACATACGCGCTGATACAGTGGTTTATCGTAGAATGAAACCAATCATTACAGATAATTTAAAAAAAGAGTTTGTCTTTATTAAATAAAACACTTACCTAACAAGTATAGGTACAGGTAACGTAAAAATTACAATGTTAGCTAGAGCTTTTCGACATTCTAAATGGAATGACTTCGACCCAGAACGTGTATAAAAAACACTGCATATTTTAATCAATTTATTTTGTATTGAGAGAAGTATGTATAAAATAAATAAACAATAAGTGAATTGATCTTTTATTGACCTTTGGTTTATCTTCTGTAAATAAGCGATACCAAATAATAATAATCAAGTTGTAATTAAAGTAATATAATTGAGTATGTTACAGTCAAAAGTTTTAACCGGTCAAAAGTGCTTTTAACTGCAATCTTTAGTCAATACCACTTTTGACGGAAAAGTATTGAACAATGGTGCTATTGACAATAACTATATATGTAATGAGTTACCTCTCTTTTTGTACATAAACTAGAAATGCCGTTGTAAATACAGTGGATTCGGTTAGAGCACTTTCTTCTAGCGCTCACTTTGCTCACTCGTCTAATGCGTTTTTGTCACCAACAACCTGACCAATCTTCCTCACTTCGCTCATTGTCGCACCTATATTTCTTTGCGCTGGCCACGTGTATGAATACGTATCCTACTTCCTACTAATATTATAAACGTGAAAGTTTGTGAGTATGGATGGATGGATGGATGTTTGTTACTCTTTTATGCAAAAACTACTGAACGGATCTGAATGAAATTTGAAATGGAGATAGCTTGTACCCTGGATTAACACATAGGTTTCTTTTTATCCCGGAAAACGGTTCCTGCGAGATAACGGGCAGACGCGGGTGAAACCACGAGGTGCAACTAGTAATCAATATTTTTCAGTCTATAGTCTCTTGTGTAAAAATCTATCTTCCCAAATACATTTTATAGAACATTAGATAGCTAAAACGAAATAAGGAAAGATCTATCGAATTCGTAACTAAAATGTTAACCTTAGGATGCGAAGGCGATGAATGGAGTCAATGAATAAGATTATCTAGATTGGAAGGATATTCTAGCAAAACACTGGGTTGAATACCTAACTAAGAATAGGTATTTCTATTTACTAAGATCAACGATCTCGAACTAAGTTGGTAGTTGTGCCCAAGGGATTAATAAAATCGAACCCAAATCTAGTGACTTGTTTGTTTCGGCAATTGTCGGACTAGGTACAAAAAATATCGCTTCGCCTGACTAGAAACGATAAAAAGTAAATACGCCAGTCGATGCTATCGAGGTGCACTATTTTTACTTAACGATTCGTTTCTCATGGCATCGCTTACATGTCTTTTTATAACTTGTAGTAATCGACGAAATGATAAATTCGCGCTGCTCCGAGACGGAAGCTGAACTAATCACCCGATTATTTGACTTTTATGTATATAAGCAACTCGCTAGTTCACAGCAGTTTGTCTCATGCAAATAAGCAGAGTGTGAAATATCCTACTTCCTACTATTAGTATTATAAATGCGAAAGTTTGTGTGTGTGTGTGCGAGATAATGGGAAGACGCGGGTGAAACCGCGGGGCGCAACTAGTATTTCATATTATGTTCTTACATAATTATTGAAAAAAACGTCAAAGCGCACAACTTTAGTAACGTAACGTTGAATTTTCTTATGAAAGCAGCGTAAATTTAAACTTATCTAGGAATGGTATTAAACGACGAAGATGCAGATCTAAATACTATTTCGAAAATTCAGACTGCAATCCTGTATAAGTACATGAAATCAATTTCCTTCCTCGAAATCTCCGGAAGCGGACGCTACGCTTGCTAGGAATCGCTATTTGCATAGGTATAATTTACGTATGCGACCTCCTTACAATTCCAGCCCCTTCAGGATAGTTTCCCTTGGGAATTCGACTCGTAAAAATAATTTTCTGTACAGCGTGGGTAGTAAATATTTAACAGCATTAATTTAACATAAGGGGTTTGCGTGACGATGCCTAACAATAAGCATTTCTTGGCATTGTTGCAGTTATTTAATCTACGTTTAATGAACGACTTAGGTACTTTGTGCCTTTGGAACAGTATATTTATATGATGTGGGAGGTACAAGTACTAATTGGTGTACTGTACCCTTCACGCTTAAGAAATGTAGTTATCTCAAAGTAACAAGTTTAACGCAGGGCTACACAGGACTCTAAATAAACTCAGGTTGAAAAACAGTTCCCAATCCAGGTCCAGGCGTAATGTGACCAACTTTAACCACATCGTTACTTTACATCAAGGGGCTTGTAGTCAATCGCTTCCCTGTATGATGTAAAAGAAAATGAAAGGAAGTAGTTACAGTGTTTACTGATGCAGCTGAAGCTAAAGTGTAAACATTACCTTACCGTCATTGGAACGAATTGCTTCTCAGACAACTCACTTATTCACACACTTTCATGCTAACATTATAAATACTAAAGCGAATCTTTCTCTCTGTCTTGTCTATCTGTCTGTTTGTTACATTTTCACGAGTAGAAACAAACGGCTGAATCGATCACGATCAAATTTATGAGAGAAATAGTGTGTAATAAACTTAAAAGAGAAAAAATAGCATGCGAGCAAAACTGCAGGGCGTAGTTAGCATATCAAATATGTCTTTAACGTTTTTAGAGTGACATTTATAATATTTGAGCTAAAATTATCTGCAAAATCATTTATAATGTTCATGATCGTTACATAAATACGTTCAACTGTAATGGATATATAAAAATCGATCGTTTTACTTTACAGGCATTTTACAGACGAACGTTTTATCTGAGCCTCATTCTTATATTTTCATAAATTCGTTCTTTATGGAGGTGGTAGATATGACTTATGATCTTATTATCGGATTCTCATTGCTTTAACTTATCTACGTAAGATGAGATTTAGTTTGCCAATGTGAGACAAGCATGATTTTACGATTTTTGATACATTATAGCTATGAAAGATAAGCACCTCTCTATTTCAACAGTAAAAAAGAAATACAATAAAATACTATGATTAAACCTAAAGGTTTAAATTTGACATTCAGAAATCTCTAATTTTCCGGGATAAAAAATGGCCTATAAAAATCACTTCTATCCATTCGTTCCGTTTACTGTGTGAAAGAAGGACAAATTACCATTAGTTATCACAAGTGATTTTTATAGGCCATTTTTTATCCCGGAAAAATGCACATTTCTTTTACGAATCTCCGCGTGGGAGAAACCACGGAGTACCTATTATAGCTAGTAATAATAATCGCAAGCAAAATAGTTTATTTTGATGTTGTTTTGTTTGGTTTATCTACTATACCTACGAATAATAATAAAAGTAATAACAACACCCACAAAATAACATAAAGGACCCTTAACTAGGATTCCCTGTATCTAGGGTATGGAGATATTACTGCATACATCGAATCCTAGTTATCCTATTACTACGCGTACGCGGATCAGGGCTCCATAACACCCAGCAGACAGAACAAAGAGAAGAAGAATCATGTTTTCCTCCTTGATTGTTTCTGTATCAGCTGATCTGGCACCATTGGCAACTGCTAGTCAGTGTATAATTTAAGAGGATGTCGAGACTACCATGGCGTCTGGCAGGCGGGTAACGGTTGCTTTTGTCTAGCCGTCTCGCCTCGGACACCCATTCATAGAAAGCTGTTTATTTTATAGCTAAATTTATATCATACAAGGCAAAGATACCTAGGGGACTTGTATGAGGTTTAATGTCTGGTACACGATTGAAGGACCTACGGATAATACCCTACTTTTGAGATAGAGGTGTTGTTCTTAACCCTTCTCGCTTAGCTTACCTACATTTTAATTCGTTCCACTTATTGTTCAAGTTTCAATAATCAAGATCACTAGAGAACTGACTAAAACTTGAAAAGTATTTGCAGAACGATCTGAAATTTCAGAGTGAAATGACTGTGCTAGATACGATTTTCTTCTATAGGTCTATAGGCTTTCATTAAGCAAAACATATTTAAATACCTACCCGTCCTTAATTTTGTTTTACATAACATTATTTTATTAGATAAAATCAATAAAGATGTTTGTTTTTACAAACATAGCCTTGGCTTTATATGGGTTTCTGATCCATATATCTCCATACTGAAAGAAGTATAATCTCAATTTGTTATAGAATAGCAAATGTAAAGGCTTACTTCTGCCAACCTAACTTCAAATGTACACATAGCTAGAGTAGGTATGCTTCTCTTATAACTGAATCCTGTGACCACGGTTCTTACGATATTCGAGTTCCATTCAGAAAATAATAGAGGTACGGCCCGGTATGTGTTCCTGAGAACCTTTTCTTTATATCGAATCCATCGGCTGACCCTTCGATATTAACGGTTATCAATAAGTCTACTTTTAATATTTATGTGGGGACTGACCGACAAAGTTTGTGATATAAAAGAGAGGGCAGTTTCCGGTTGTTGTTATTTGTTTGTTGTATTGCCTATAGCGTGGAAACTGCCAAGCTAGTTATATAACTAGAATTCATAAAATAAAAATAGGTTCAATGAATCATTTAAAAATAATTATATGCATTGCTGTTTATCTACCATATTTAATAATAAGGCTATATTAGTGGTTGATTAATGAATTAAGGGTGATTTACTGTCACACTCACAACGCGGTTTATCGTGTGGTTTGGACGATCCATCATTTTGGTTACCTTAAACACGTAGGGCAACGGGTGAGAGAGGGTGTGCCGGGTCACGCCACGCGTTCGTCGCACTCCATAAACTCGTTATAGACGAAATAAGGAAAGTGAAGGAAAAACTGAAAAGTTATGAAACAAGTTTCTGAAGTTGAGATACATAATTTACTCAGAAACGACGCCGTTGAGGAGTAAATTAATTATATATTGCACATCAAGGATACGATCCTTATCATGATGATGTATACCTAACTTAAAGGTTAGTAGGGAAGTGGATATAGAAACCATGTATGTGTATCATTCTAACTATCGTTGTAATTCGTGCCCTGCTGAGGAGCGGTTGAAATGTTAAAACCCAAAGAAAGTATCTAATAAAAAGTTATATGTCTGTATTTTCTTATGCCAACTGCGTATAATATATACGGCTTATTGTTTATGACTCCAGCTCTTGTAGGTTACATTCCTCAAAAATCATTATTTATGTACACAAAGCAATTTCTGCGCTACGTGCAAGAAACTCTACGGGACGCTAGCTTCCAAATATACGGTTAGGTAATTTTATTTATCTCGGGCCCCTTGGCCCTGCGATTGATGACGGTCCCTGGTCCCGCAACACGCTGTGGAGCTGCCATACATCGTGACATAATACCAGTGTACATAGCAGCACTCTGTCTCGATCAGCAACATGTTGATCTCAATTCGTAAGTCGCCTCCTAATTTATACAAGACTTTCTACCCACGTATGACGAAAACGATTCTCCTTCACCCTTATTTTGCTGTGGAGGTTATTTGAATCTGACGAATCAGCGTTTGTGTGCATGTAATTTGGTCCCACGATAACAGTCAAAGTATAGTCCAATGTCCTAGTTTTTGAACGTAGGTTAGTAATAATTACTCAATTATCGTTAAGTTTAATTTGGAAGTGGAAAGACCTTTTTCTAGAACCACACTTGGCAAAGGTCAGTCATTCAACCGCCTAGTAGCAGTAGTGTGCAAACATTACTGTGTGTCGGATTGAAGGGCAATATTTCCGGTGAAATTATAAGATATGAAAAGATTTAACACCTAATATCTCAGGATGACGACGCAGTACATGCCTGCGCCGAATTTTGAACAGTTGAAGTTCAAGATTCTGTGTGGCACTGAACTGTAATGGGCAACAAGCGTTACACTTACCATCAGCCCATCCATTTGGTCATCTCACATAGTTGTAAAAAAAATGGATATCTTTGAACATTCCAAAACTATTTTAGACCTCGAAGCATAAAAATGTTATACATCATCTTCAGCCTATCAGGTACGTCCGCACTGCTGTGACACAAGCCTTTTTCCAGAAAGATTAGGTAGATAACACGCTTTCCACCATATAACAACACTATTGTAGGACTGCGTGCGTTGAGAATGCTTCAGTATAAATATTTGATACGACTGCCCTGACCTCAGACGGAACCTTGTGAATCGATAGTACGCGCTACCGCCACATGACACCACATCACATGGCCTACATACACAAATGAAAATAAAAGGAACGTTAAACATTTATTTTCATTCTGAGTATCGGGATATTAAAGGATACACTTACTGTTTAGGGAATTATTCATGCTCACTGGCTTTTTGTATATGTGACGGCTCTAACTTTGCCTTCGCTAAAGGAAATTGGTTTTATCTACTCTAAGTTAATAAAATAGCAATTTATATCATTGAAATAAATTTCATAGTTAGATTTTGCTGACAACCTACCAACAATTCAAGGGCGGATCCAGGGGGGGTCATGACGCCCCCCCCCCCCTGGGCTGAGACTAGGTTGACTAGTAGTGCTGTCAAGTGCCAATCAGCGGGGAATTTCTTGCATAGAAGGCAATAGAAGCAGGTAAAAAAATTGATAATAGCAGGTTAATTCCAGTAATGGGAAATTCAATAGATAAAAAATATCAGACAAAAGCCAGGTTTAATTTGAACGCATCCATTTGTATAGCAAAATGTCGTTATACAATTTGTATGTTTATTTATTTGAATGGAGGGGGTTATCACAGCTCGAAATGGACCGGAACGCGCGTACTTGTAAAGGACGCCAATTTTAAGAAGCAAAATCTTTGCGCCCTTGTAGGTTTTGTGGCTTTTATACTACTACATGAGAAGTAAAGGTCTCTTTTCCTTCGTTTTGCTAACTTACAGAGTAGAAACAATTAAACATTTTCGCGCTCGCTACGCTCGCGCTTTTTAAGTTTTCATGTTTCTACGTAAATTATGAAATGAAGGTCTCTTATTTAAATTATGTTTCATAAAAAATAAATGTATAGCATCCTCAACATTACATTCCTTCTCACTGCTGATACTCAGGTCTTCTCTATAAATATATATAGGTACATAGTACCTATATCTATACTCTATCTACCGGCTAACATGCCAGTATAATGTGGGGTTTTGTACATCTCGCCATGCCCTTATATTTAGTCGATCTTTAACGTGTTTTTCTTCACAATTTTGAACGCGGCACACACAAATAAACCTTTTTTTTTTAGTTTTTGTACATTGCCCGTTTTTAAAAGTTTAAAGTATTTTTCGAATATAACTGAATGGCCCCAAGCATCTGTTGAAACTTCGTCGGTCGAGAAACATTAGTGAGGCGAGGCTACAGGCTTCGTTTCCACGTATTTGTGCTACGGAAGGCGTATCGTAGAAAATTACGTTAGCTGTTTGATCGATAAAAGAAATGTTCATTACCTTACTGGACGCTCGCTACGGTGTTCGTGGAACTTGTGGCTCGTAAAGTGTACAAACTGCCGTCTTGCTTGTTTTTATGGCGAATAACAAAACAACAAAATATTTATGTAACAAAAATATAATTTCGCTCATAGGCACTGACAAAACTCTCTCGTAGTTTGATCCTTGGTAGTTTGATTTTCCATCTCCTTGTTTTGCACATAGATTTTCCCCCTTGTGATACACTTAGCAAGTAAACAGAGAAAATAAATATCAAAGAGTGTACATACCTACTATTGATTTTATTCTCATAACCTTATCATCAAAGAGAAATTCCTATCAAAGAGAATATTCATATTGATTATATTATTATAGCTCTGAAGAATATGCCCTTGAGCTCAGGAAGATACATTTAATGATTTTGACATGAATTATATTTTACCATGATTTTACTTT
This sequence comes from Opisthograptis luteolata, assembly GCA_931315375.2. Taxonomy (NCBI): domain Eukaryota; kingdom Metazoa; phylum Arthropoda; class Insecta; order Lepidoptera; family Geometridae; genus Opisthograptis; species Opisthograptis luteolata. The sequence goes on from OV928034.1 coordinate 5,905,291, forward strand.
TGCTACAAAATTCGGATTCTGTGACAAAATTCGTCGAATACTAAAGAATATCTTTGCTTCAAGATATTATTTTTTTCGTTTATGTTGAGGATTGTGCTCAACTTTAAGGATGTAGAAGACAATCTCAGAAAAAGTTATGTTTTTTTTTGTACTTTGCCCAGTCTCTGTTTGATATTTCAATTTTGTACGAATCATCCCGGGTAATGTTTGCAAAAAAAACAGCATCTTTATTTTGGACCTCGGGGTCTCATGGGTCAGAATTACTCAAAATAAATAAATGCGCTTTTGTGCGTCCCGTTTCACCGCGTTCTAAAGCAGGTTAGTATGTTTACATTTCATGAAAGGTCACCAGTAAATAAACTCCCGTGTTGATTGATATCACTGGGACCGGTCCATAGGACCGCGCTAACAGGGCTTGATTTTAATTTCGCTTTCCATTTGAACGACCAGCTGTTGTCGTTCCATTTATCCGTTGATTTATATGAGCGCATAGCATATACAAGTAGTAATTGCTATGTATATAGACGTAACAATATCTATTTTTTTTTGTACATAAATACAATTTAGAAATAAACGCCTAGTGTTCTAATTTTAACAAGTTCAATAACAATTTTCACGGTGCTGCGAGCTTGAGTGGCTGTTTCGTCCAAAATGTATCCTAAACAAAGATCGTTACAGCTCACAAATTAACAATTATAAAGCAGAATTGCTTTATTTAGGCATCCTAACGAGATTATTAGAGATACAAGGGCCACTCTGCATTATGTCAGGGACAACATTTGCGTCTTTTTAGCCTGTTGTTTGTTGTTTTTAAAATAAGCTCCACAAGAGTGCATTATTTTGAGTGGGCACCAAACTACTAATTTATTCATTTTTTCTTATGTGAATATCAATAATATTGATTGTTTGGCACCGACTATAAATTACATTAAATTAATAACTTCCACCAGTCTTATTTTTCTTTCATTATTCGGCGATGAAATTTTCTGTTCTTAGGAAGTTTTTATGTTATAAGTTTTTGTGGCCAATCTACAAAGAAATAAGAACATATCACAATGGATTAAGTTGTAGGACATAATTTTCAAAATGCCACCTATGAAATCGTAAGAAACCAAATAGTAACTCCATTTTATTATATTTTTCTAATGCAAACGTTATGCCGATCAGAAGTTTATTCTGGCATTCTGTCCTTTATTCTGTCTTTGTGCAATATATAAATGAGATCGTGTTAATTCACCAAGAATTTCAGATCCATTTAGATACTGGCGCTTGGTTCGACGCTAAATTAAATTAAACTATATACTTATCTACGAAGTTTTCATACTAAAGATATCTAAACAGTACATTATCCAATTTAAAATTTTACTGTTTGAGTGGTTTTGAAGTGCCGAACTTTGAAAATATTTCAATTAAGTAAGCCCTTATTATGTTCTTCATTCACTACGGCTATTGACCACCTCTTGCCCCTTCGGCTTGCTGATTCTTTAGACTTTCACGAAAACTATAAAAAGATCGACCCAGATACGAAGTGATCTGAAACATTTCATTTCTGGTTTCACCCTTTCCATAGTTCGTTGAGCATCTTTAAATTAGTGGACTAGTCAAACCAGTAGGTACCTACATAAATAACACAGAGCTAAACTCTCGGTTTGATTAACTGTGGGTTGAGGCTTGAGCATTCTTCAAGCAAACTTACTCTAAAAATTGTTTATGGAGTACACGTAGGCTTGGAAAAATTTTGTCAGCTTCAGCTCTCTTGGTAATAGCATTTTTAGTTAAAATTCGGTGGGTTGTTTGGTAGTATTGAGGTCAGCCGTTGTTGGAGCAACGTGGTGTTTCTAATCACTTCTCCTCCCTTCCACCCTACGCTTTGTACATAACGGCCTTTTCAGTAGTTTTTAGCTTGTTTAGATTAATCAAGTTGCGAAAGGATACGAGCCTATACATTTTGTCCAATGCCAATATAAATTAAAATTACTTTAAATAATCCCTAATGTGTGATGTTAGCATCTAAGGGTGTGTGTTCAGAGTCAGTTCGCAATCCAGACGTAGCGGAACCACATCGTCACTTAACATCCGGTTGTGGTCAAACCCCGTAAGGAGTAAAAAAATAAATATGAGAGCCACGCAGAGATATATAAGTTATATGTTGTGTAATATATGTATTTATTTATTACATATGAAACTTTATGTTATAGCACTTTCAAATTCACGTTTATTTATGCGGTAAATGTTTGTGTTAACATTTTATGTAGTTACAATCTATTTTGCCGTAGTAGCGTATAAAAACATGGACATTTCTGCCGGAAGAGAGGGAGCGGCCTACAATATCCGGGCCATCGCGCAATACAGCCTTCTATGGATTTAGGACATAAAATCAAATGATTATGTATAATGGTCCTAACCATTTTATGACGATATTACACGACGGAATCTTATTCTTGGAACGAAACACTGTGCGTATAAAATAAAATCGTAGGTAGACATGTAATTCAGAAATCGAGAAGCTTATTATAGCCGGCTTAATTAAATAATATTGGTGTTTCGCTTTCTATACAAGCCGCTGGATTTTGTGTTCTAAATAGATGAATATAAATAGTATAACTGTGCTTTACAAAAATATAGATGTTGTCACTGCACAGTTTCGAGGCTTAGAAGTTGTAAAGCTCCATATGATAGAACTCGTCCAGGACAGTAGGTCCTGGACGAGTTCTATCATTTCTACTACCCTTCTTATTTCCACCGCTAAGTAGCATGATATGTTTCAAAAAGTATGCATACCGGTAAAATTACAGATACATGAGTATAAGTATACCTACAAATCTTATGCCTTTGCTATAAGGTGCCAGATGCAATGTAGGGTCATGCCACGTAGAGCACGCGTTTTTGGTGGACGTGACGAGACCTATGAACTTATAGGTTGTTATATGGTTGGGCCATTTATTTGTTTTTAAAATATACCTATACACTATGTACTGTACATCTAGTTCTATAAGTTAATAAGTAATTTCACTAATTAACATTTATCCTTTTGTTTATGGCCCATAAATTAAGGGGTATGAATAGAGAGAGAGAGAGCTAAAAGCTCATTACGCTGACACAGGGTTGAAACAAAAAGGCTTCCATTTGTCTGTTTTAATTGTCAAGCCATCACTTTTGTCTACAAACGTCTTTCATCAACTTAGTGAAGGGTTGCAATTATAACTTCGTGATCACGTTTTTCCTTAGAGAAATAAATCAATGATATTTCTGCTATGAAAGATTGAAAATCTGCTGTAAATTGTCAATTTGACTAAGTACCACTGGGAATTCACCCACGGACATAGTTTGATTATGGTGCAAGTAATTTAATAAATCTATAGCACTAAGTAGGTATCTACTACCACTGGAGATTCACCTACGTAGTTATATATCACGGTGCAAGAGATGATGTGATAAATATATAACACGACTTTTTGTTACTTCTTAGGTCATGCTTACGAAGTCGGAGTTTACAATAGTGGCACTGCTTTGCTTCGTCATATTCCTTGAGTTTCGTTCAGTCAGCAGTATGTAGCCAACGTAGCTCTCTCTTTTTCTCTCTCCCTCTCTGTCAGTCTCTCTATTTGAGAGAAAGCTTCAATACAGAAGCAGGAAACGTCGGCTTATGGTGATGATATAATTTGCTGACGAGATTGGCAAAACCAGTACGAATTTAATACAGATAGTGATTTCGTGTTTGCCTTTCACTGCCCTCGAGCTCGGACGAATGCGTTTTCTTCTGTAACTTTCTATTTTGATAATTTCAGCATTGTATCATAAATATTATGCCTATTTGTATTTACGAAACAGTTCAGACTCTAGCTTATTGACCAACGTCCGCTGGCAGTTTGCGCCTATGCCTATGACTTAAATATCTATTGCCTTCATTTCGTACAACTATATAGGTACGACCCCTGTCTCATCGTCGTAAACCGTAACTTAGTTCGCCGACAAGTTAGTACTTACCACCCATTTTACGTGGCGTTTGCTAAATTAACGTGCTATATTTATAACTATGTGCTGCTTGCGGGAATATTTTACTTAGGTAGTCGTAAAGCGCTACGAATGAACTTATCTATACCTTCTTATATATAAATAAAAAAACTTTATTAGTTCTAGGTTGAATTAGGTACGTAGTTTCACTCAATATTAATAATTATGTAGTCGATTCTTAAATAAGTAGGCTACATAATAAAGGCACAATTTTTATTGCTACTACGTGATATTATAACCTAATAAACTGGCTCTATACAATCTACATAGGTACGAGTAATAAATATAATATAATCTCGCTATTCAATATATCACAAAATTTGGGGTATAACATGCAAAGACAGTCAGACAGTTTGACAGTCTGGAGTTTTCTTAAAAATGTTAAAAATCCGTTAAAAGCTGCATAGTGTCGCAATACTTTGAAAATGGCATATCTCATGGACTGCAGCGGTTGAGGATGTGCGTTAATATGTCAATGTATATATATAAGACAGGCCTTTATATTGTAAATAAATTCTTGCTTATTTCTTTTTTCGTATACCATTTTCATTTAATTTCAGGCAATAATGAGGATCGACCAGGCAACTGACAACGGGAACGTGACCTTTAACCCGCCAGAGACAGCGAGCGAGGCTTTCAATGAAAATAGAAGCTGGCTCTCGTTAAATACGGACTCCGGCGCGTATGAGAATAGCACCGACAATTCCAACTTTAATTCCAACTGCAACGCTATTTATACCACGACGGAAACAACTGAGACGTTCGTGAATTACAGCACTGCAACAGAAATTGGAGACTCCAAGCTCAGTGTAGAGTTCGTTGTGTGCAACCGACAATACAGAATTAACACTCAGAATAATATAAATTGTACGCATTCTCTTCCCAAAGTAAATAATCTGGAGGAATCTAATGACACTACTGTTATTAAGCGTGATGGCTACTTAGGTAAGATTGAATATCGCACTTATACCTACCTAATATTTTAAATGCGAAAGTTTACGTGTGAGTGTGTATGTTTGTTAATTCTTCACGATGACTCATACCCTGGTTACACATAGGCTACTTTTTATCAGGATAACCACAAAAACAGCAGGGCGCAGCAAGCGTCCTATAAAAATCATGACACACTTTTATTTATGAAAATATTTCTCAGGTTGAGTTAGGTAGCTACAAAGCAGAAAAGTAATAATATTACACTGAAGAAAATTGAACAGTTGCGGTCTATTTATGTATGAATAAATTACCTACTTATATAATTTAGAACTTACTTGAAATGATATTACGGTATTGTGCGGTTTTTTCCTTCGCATTATTACAGATAGGTACCTAAGTCTAGAGAGATATAAGATATATTATGTATATCTCTTTATTGTACACTATACAAAAACATAGGTTCAAAGAAACAATAAGTATAAAAGGAGGACGTATCGCTTAGTTACAGCTATATTTTCCAATCTTTTATGGAGAGGATATTTATTATTGGTCATAGATGGTAGTGTTCGGCCAAAGCCTGAATATTTTTTTCCCTACTTTTTATCATACGAGTAAAATGAGCCACATATAAGTCCTTTTTTTCAGGCGAGGCTAATGTATACTCTGACGACACACCCATTGATGACGATAGAGTGTTTGATCATTCAGACACAGATGATATGTCAGAAAAGGGTGTCCATGCAGTCCCTAGGGGAATCGTAAATCCAAACTACCCTGGCTTCCAACACCTCGCGCATACATTACAGGTATACAATGTAATTCGCAACGAAACCCATAAAGTGCCTTTAACTAGGACAACAACGAAGCCGGCTTCTGGTCGACACTATAATAAAAACTTTATTTTGATTTTGTACAGGATTACTCTTCAAACATTGAAAACTTTTACCATTCAGAAAATGAAATGACTGATGACGACATTGACGTAGAAATTACAGAATTGGCTGATGGACCCGAGGATAATCAGAAGATAAAAACTACTGCATGTGAAAACGTTAACAACAATAATATAAGTAAAGAAACACTTCTCTCTCCAAACTACGATTCGTATCTGAAAACAAAATGTTTAGATAGCCATATTCAAAATGACATTCCAGATCTTTTAAAGACCATATCAAATAATAATAATAATAATAACGAAATTACATTTAACTACGATTTGAATTGCACAGATACAGATATTGAAAATAATTTTGGCACAAAAGATATCATTGGAGACTTTAACAAAGAAGTCGAAGAAGAAATCAAGCAATTACTAAATTACAATATTAATATTCAAGATGACTTAGAAGAATTACGAAAAGATATTAAAGATACTTTTGCGAAGCCCATAGAAAATACTATTAATAATATCAGCGAAGTTGTGAATCATGTAATAAAAAAATTAATTGAAACAAAAGGTGATAGCTATGATGATACTGAAATAAAGAAACCAAAAATTCCAGTGACTGAAGATATCATTGAAATAAATAGAGACAATGAAAAGAATACGAAGACAGAAATGAGTCTTTGCAGACCCACATTTTTATTTATAGATAATACCACCAATCACACGATAGATGATGCTATTCTATCGGACGGAAAAGATGAAATTAATATTAGTGAATACGATCCTGATAAGCTAAGTCAAAATGTTGAGAATACGATAAAGCAATTAAGCACAGAGCTAAGGAAAATTATTCCTAAATTGGATGAAATGAGGGAACGCGACAGGCTATGGGCAGAACGACCGAAAGAAAACGTATCAGTAACTAAAGATGGCAATTCTAATGAAATTGGGAATTCTTCAAATAGCTACAATTTATATAGCACTGTAAACGCTCAGATAAAGACCGAAGTTAGTAGAAATTATAGATATAATGACAGCCATACAACTGGAAAAAATCTTCCTCTTAAATCTCCAGGGTATGTATCTACATAATTATTTATTTAGACCTTAACCAAGTTGCAATACCTATTTACTTACATGCTTTTTTCAAGTGTAGTAGTAGTAAGTATTCGAAAATATTACTTTTTTTTTTTTTATTGCTAATAGGTGTGCGTTTGACCGCCATCCCGCTTGTTGCCAAGCGATGATTTTTTGAGTTTAGACGTTTGTGTAATAAGTATTTACTAGTTGGTGGCTTTTTTATTGTTTACGTAGGTAGTTACCACTTGATTCTGATGTAGTAGTTAGGCTACCTATTTATATAAAGTAATCTAAGTTTTTTGTGGATTGAGACAAAAATAAGTTTCTCGGCCTACTTATTATGCATGTTTTGGCATTATCATCTTTACATCCCAAGTTTTATATATTAATATTATAAATGCGAAAGTAACTCTGTCTTTACGCCTAAACTACTGAATCGATTTAAATGAAATTTGATATAGAAATTATAGTCTAGAGCCTGAAAAAGGACATAGGCTACTTTTTATCGCGATTAACTGTAGCCCACGCGGGTGAAACCGCGGGGAACAGCTAGTTACACATAATTTAACCAAAAATTGGATACCGAGCTTCCGCTTCGGTTCTTTTTGTAGTTCGTACGAATTAGGTAAACACCTAGTTAACCCGCTTAAAATAGAAGATGACGTACCACCACAATAACATTGAAATATTTAGTGGCAGAGGCATAGTATTTTACCGTCTTGTACCATAGCATACACGCTGTACGCTGCCTACATCTCCATTGAAAACGAATGAGAGTAAGTAGATCCTACTCATAAGGCATATTACAGATTTACATTTCACCTTCTCAGTGTCTTAATTAAGTGTTTGTACAGATTCTGTGATTCAAGAGCAATGAGAGAGCGACAGAAAGACGTCAAGTCAACTAAGGATGGCTTCCATAGTGCTCAAAGTAACACATCCGTCCGTAAAAATGATAGCACTAAGGATGACTTAGGTAAGTCCAAAATTAACTTTAAGACTATTTTCCTTTATTTCATCCTATATATGTATTTTATCCCTGTACGATCAGGTACGAGAAAGTACCTTCTGCTCTATTTAATACGAATTAGTTAGAGCTATTTTTACCTACGAGTACTTACCATGTGATTATATTTAATTTCAGAAAATTTTGACGTGTACAACATAGAAACGGCTCTACCTAAATTAGACATAGATGCTATTGAAAACCATTTGAGGGCAGCAAAGGAAGCCGAACGAAGGGTATGTGTTTTTTATTAGTGGTGCTAGAGGTGGTTTTTGGGTGCCTACCTAATTACATTCATCATCTCATCTCTACCTGTCCTAAAGGGTCTTAGGCTTAACCTGATAAAAGTAGATACCTACTTACATATTCGTATAAAAGCGTAATATAACTAGTAGATAAGTACCTACTTACTTTACTCCTATTTAATGTTAGGTACTGTCGAGTTCTAGAGCCTAGATCTACCTACAAACAATCTAGGTAGGTAGGTAGGTATTAATACTTTAGTATCTACCTATTCAAAATTCTATCCTTAGTCATCAATAGCAATAGTGTTACGTAGGCATCAACCTACTTAGTCCGGCTTAGGTCAATATTCTATATTCTATTCTGTGGGCTACTTTTTACGGGGAGACCGTAATATTAGTAAGAACATAATAAAGGTAGGTAGGTGCATAACTGCCTACCGCTTATCTTGTAAAAATTACGTTGTAATTAGATTGTTAGATACAAATCATTACAAAACTATTTGAATTTCCGCGCTGCCCACTGCTCAGGTGTTAATGCACATTCGCGCTTGAACCACGTCTGCCGCAACCATGTGTAACAGTTACTGTAATTATCAATACCTACTCAGGTAGTACAGCTTTCTACTATGATTCAGCGTCGCAGCAGACAGTCAGTCTCTGCGTTGCATTGACAAACTAACAATTTTGCAAACGTGCACCATCGGCATTTGATTTCACAATAATTATTACAAGTTTTATGTGTTAAGTATAATATAAACAACTTCACAACTTCGTGCTAATTATCTAAGTTATAATATTTTTTTTAAGTGCCGTGTTTAGTTAAATTATCTAGAACATAGTCATGGCGTCGCTGCCGTATATCCCAGAACAAAGACATTACAAAAAAGACACAAGATTTCTTTTGGATTTATATACTATTACGTATGATAACCACGAATCAGTCGACAATGTTTGCTGTCTTGTAAGTTAATTAATTATTTATGTGTTCATTTTTGTTTAGTTTAGTAAAGATATCTTTGATATCGTCATTTGGGCCCGTTTTTTGAGGGGCCCGGATACGGGCCTGGATTTAATGGATTTGCCATAGATTAAAAAGAAAATATATAAAAAAGAAATAGGGCATCCCTCGTCCATTCGACCTTGCCCTAAATGTCACGCTGACAGGAATGACAGGACGGAACAGCTGCTTAGTTGCCATTTTTCATGTTTATTTTATTTTGTTACAACAGTAAACCAAACCGTGCCATATTATTGTCTAAAACAAGAAGACTGATTACTTTTTAATATGTTCGAGAGCATTGTTAGCAATATTAAAAGGAAGTTTAGTAAAACATCCGAAGAAAATCGAGAAAACATTGATAAAATAGAAAAGCCTGGAACCAAACGTGGTCTGCATCTGTTCAAGTTAAAACTCTCGAAGCCAGAGGCTGCAAGCCCACCTGTTATTTATTCTAATGATACTGCTCTAAGTCCAAGGGCCATAAGTACCGCAGACTGTGCACATACAGAAATTGAATGGCCTGATTTGATAGACAATAATCCTAATATTTTAGATAAGTTCACCAGAATCATCACTGTTGCTGAAGATACTTCTCATGACAAGAAAGTTGGTTAATTGATCTCTTTTTCACTTTCCTTAATTTTGTTTTTATTTTACTAGTAATATGTTTCTGTAAATGTTTTATAGAAACGCAATGACAGAGAAGAAATTAGAAAGAGATTGGCGATGGGTGCCGAGGCAGAGGAATATTACAGTTTGGGACACACAGATCGCCCCGGGAAGAAACCCAGCCTACATTCACGACTTCAAAGTGGTATGTTTCTGTCTATATATTCTTCACTAATATAACAAATATTCCTATTCATGTGGTATTTTTTCATATTTATTGCCTAGTATTAGTAACTTTCAATCATCTGGTTCATTGTATTTGGTATTGGATATCATTGTAAAAACATGGGTTCATTTCATTGTGCTAATACACATAATACTTTTTATGTATTCTATTTGTATTATGCAATCATTACTGTCAATAACTGTTTTGTGTGGTGGTCATACAGGGATGAATCTACAAATATGTTTCATGAATGAAACGGCATCAGACAATGAGTCTCAGGCCTCAGATTTGGACAGGAATATAAATTATAGTACAAAAAGTTTGTCTCGATCAAGTATTTTCAGCAAGAATAGTTATAATTCCAATCATCCATACCAGACGAGGCCTCTCTCAGTCAATATTACAAAACATGACAAAATAAGCACAGTGCAGAGTGGTAAGTACATCCTGGGCATTGTTTCGTACTAAATGTTGTAGACTGCAAATTCAAACTGGTAACAATACTTATTGCAGTATCTTACTTTGTTAAATGTTAACAAAGGTTAACCTTGATATCACTAACCTGTTGTTCAAAAGTACTATATTTTTGTAATAAACAAAAAAATAAATTAAGGATTCCTTTTTTGTAGTCTTCAGTAGTGTACTAAAGTAGAAATGTAATATGTTTTGTTTTTTTTAGGTGCAAAGTTGCGGCCGTCATCTCTAACTGTTAAGACTTCCAAGTCTCGATCGACTAATTCTCTAGGACATATTGAATTGAAAGAGTCAGATTTTTATGCGCTACAAGCAACGCTACAAACTGAAGCCCGGATTGCACTGGCACAGGCAAAAGAAATGGCTCGTATACAAATGGAGGTTGGCAACTCTTTTCTTGTTACATACTGTAATTGAACTGGTTTCTTAATGTACAAAAGTAAAGAATGTTTTTGTGAAAGAGTTAATGAATAGAACACAAAAAAATAATTATTAAACAAAAGCTATGCTACATTAAAGAAGCTGATAACTAAACATGACTATTGACCGACTTGAGACTCCTATATACTCCTATATTATATAGGTATTATATCAAAGTTGTATGTCTGTTTGAAACTAGTGTAACCTACATTCTTTAGGTTCTTATAAATATTACTACATAGTACATCTCCTGAAATAAAAAGATTTCATTCACACCTACAAAGGTCTCTTCACTCTATTATTATTGTTCCAAGTATCTCCATGTAACTATAGATGCATATAAATCACACTAGCATTAAAATACAAAAGTTTGTCAGTGGGTGTGTATGTTTGTTACTTCTTCATGCTGAAATGGCTCAACAGATTCAAGGGAAATTTGAAGTGGAAATAGTTTATAACCTGGATTAAAACCTTGGCTACTTTATCTTTATATCGGACTAGTTGCGCCCTGTGTTTTCCCTTTATCCCGCAGGAACCTTTTTCCGGGATAAAAAAGTAGCCTATGTGATAATCCAGGGCATAAGCTATCTCCATTCCAAATTTCATTCAGATCCGTTCAGTAGTTTTTGCGTGAAAGAGTAACAAATATCCATCCATCCATCCATCCATACTCACAAACTTTCATATTAGTAGGATAAGGATCCTGCTGGCTAATGGGAAAACTGTGGGTATAACTCCGGGGCCCAGTACTATCAAAATGTGTTGTTTACATTGCAGCGCGAGCGCCGCGGCAGGTCTGTGTCTCCAGTGACAGAGATGCTCCGGCGCAGCATGCAGAAGGTGAACGCGCCGCTCGCGCCCGATCGCCGCCGCGTGTCGCGCCAGCTTCTCACCGACATGAACATTGCACAGTTGCAGGTAGAGATAAAGACAATTTTATTGCCAAAAATCAATATTACAAGTAGAAATTACAGATTTAAAAATCTCTAATGCCCGAAATTAATAATAATCGATCCTGATCTGTTATCCGCGGTCATGTCATATGACATATCGATCCAAAACCGCAGATAATGGATCAGGATCGATTTATTAATTTCGGGTGTGAAAAGATATTTGATTCTACTTAAGCAAACATTGGCGTTCATAATATTAGTAGGATAGGATTTTATAATCCTGTTTAAACGGCTGCCTCTCTTGAGAGAAATACATCTATCTCACAAGTTATGTCAGCTCTACATGAAGTCATCTTGATTCTTTTACGAAGTTGAAATGAAAGGAACCGAGATGAATAAACGAAAGTACACCATTAATTTGCAAATTAAACAAATTAGACGCCAATTCACGGTTATATAGTCCCAAGTCTGTAGACAGTATTTATATGAGTTCTTAGTTCGCTAGACAGACAGTATTTTAAATCGTCTATGATGAAATGGTGATGCAATGAGCCTTTGACAAACATTGTACTCAGGGCTTTCAATATCGAGATCCTGAAATTCCACAATACCGTAGGTACATTTCAAGAGCATTTGTCAATATCGGTTTAGAAAGGTATTTACAATATTACACAATAAATACTAGAGTATTTTCTTGTAAAACGGTCACTATTAATAATGTCGTGTCGATGCAACACACAGAGAGGTAAGTTTGTGTAATATTCGTATGATGTTTAGCGTAAATCTGTCGTAGCTACTATAAAATGTTACAAAAAAAACTGTTATTCAAACACAAAAACAGAGGTGCAATATATCATACGAAACACCGGTTTTTATAACATTTATTACGCTATCGCACGACCTTGCCGGCGCGCGTCGTAGTCTTGTACCTAGTTGGCTAACAAAATATTTACAAACATTCTAGCACCTTGTCGCTTCAACTCCTTCGCCTAAAGAAGATCGTAGGACCTGAAATACAAATAAAATATAGGTTTGCGCTAAGGATAACTTTTTTGTTGGATGCGATACGCACCTCTAATGTAATCAAAAACTCTAAACAACTTCAATTTACTACAAAATAATAAAAACTTTACTGGGACAACGTTCTAGGTTATTTACTTGTTTTTGTATTCGACTTAACGTAGTACCTCTTAGCGTGTGCTGACTCACGCGGCGGACATTAACAATGGATTTATGCTCAAATCACAATGACCATTGTGTACGACTGTTGGTTGAGGTTCACGGATTTGTGTTACTTTACGAAAGTAGGTTTGAATTGAAGCGCAAGAAAGTTAAGGTACATAATATAGTACTAGCGACCTGCCCCACAGCTTTGCCTGTGGAAAAGTCGCCATGTTTCATACAAACTTTAACATCTCATATGACCAGTCATAGGGGATGATTTTTCAAAAATCCTTTCATACTTAGTAGTACCCAAGAAGAAAGCGCATGCCAAATTTCAGCGTCATGGCCTTGCAGATTTAAAATTAGATCTGGTTATTACCGTCCTATGAAATGGCACTGCTAAAATACATATGTACCTAATATTTCTATTACCATTCTTCAACGTAACTTAGTTTCGACGTAGTCGTTCAGCTTATACAGATGCAACGTCCGTAGAAGTCACTCAGGAACCCAAAATGCGCGTGGCTCATGTATGGTTTTTTATTTTAATTCCTATTTCTTTCAGTTTTGTTTTTAAACGCTGCAGTATAGTCTATTAAACCTTAATGTCAATTCTTCTGTTTCGTTGCAGGTGATAGTTAACGAACTACACTCGCAAATTGAATCACTGAACGACTCGTTGGTAAAGTTTCTGATGGCGCGCGACGAGCTCCACATGGGACAGGACTCAATGCTGGTCGACATCGAGGACCTCACTCGTTACTTGTAAGTATCCATTTAGTAAGATTAGGAAGCAGCGGAACAGTGGGCCGAGTGTGAGCCTTGATATAAGTTAACGCGTTTTAACGCGAGTGCGTAAACGCTTTTTTTGAATGAAGAATACCCCTAGCGCACTAGACCTACTGTTCTCACTACTAGAATTACACACTTTTGCTGGTGATGCTTCTAATGGCGCACTATGAGCTCCAAATGGGACAGGATTTACTTTTATTCAACTTTTTTTCAATCTAATCCTCATAGTTATCTGTACTGAGTTTGTGCATACAGGAAAATTTCGAAGCAACATCTTGATGAAGAAACTCCAATTGAAAAAACAGAAGATGAAACCGATGAAAGTGAATAACAAAAGTTATTCTGTAATGTATGAATTTTAAATGTTCTGTAATGTATGAACATATACATATAATATGTATCATCAATAAAAATTTATTACATGTAGATTATTGCGTTATAAATTATAATAGGCTGTTTTTCGTAATACATACATAATTGAACCATTTGTAATTTGATTTAATTCAGTCAACTAATTGCAGATTGGCACTAGTCCGTCTTGGTCATATGAAAATGAAAACATTTATTTGCTACAAAAGACACAAATATATATGTATATTTTCTATATATTTCCATATTTTCTCAATTATTAACCAAGTAATATAAAATACAGTTAAAATATCTCCGGTTGCAGTTTAATAGTCACATCGTCAAGCCGGAAATACTAGTGTTAATCTTCTACCATCCTTATATCTTGTTAATTAAGCATTGTAACAGTTTCAGCCTACCTTGTAGCTTTATGGCTTTTTAGCGTCCCTATGTGCCTAGTGAACAGCTATCTTGCGCGCCGCTGAGTTTAAGAAAAACTGCTCAGCTTGTACGATTTACACATGCCCTAAATGCTTTCAAAATTGATAGACCAATAAACCTAAGGGGGGTTGTTATTTGATATTGGACTTATAAGAATGATAACTAACTTTCATCAGTAAGACGAGAGCAATGTACGTACATAATGTAAACAGTCGCGGGCCCCACTAAGAAAGACTGCGAGCGGCAGGTTGCTGACCGCTTCATAAAACAATGGTTTAACGGTTTCATGTATCCAGCTAAATTTAAATCGCATTTAAACATCTGAAATAAGTCGTACAGACCTGCCTTTACATTATCTTCTACCGCTATGAAATAGTTGCCGTAACAGTACGTTTGTTTTTGCAGGGGTGTAAAGGAACAGACGAAGAAAACCAAAGGCACTGCAAAAACAGCTATGAAGAGGCTCACATCATTAGTGCACAAGTAGCAGCACCACTAAACTAACTATAAACATAAATCTAATATTACGTTGTCCTATTGTTTGTACATTAACCGTGTTTGTCATTATTATGGAAGCTATAGTTGTAAGGATTGTGTCGCATTTGCTTAGTGTTTACTGCCATTTCTTATCGTATACAAACAAACTTTAACATCCGATTTGAACCCGTTAAATAAGATGCTTTTCCTTTTTTGGTGCAACCTTACACAACCAAAGGAAGGAAACGTACGGTCCATGACAAATGTCGCTGGGCATGAACAATTTTCCGATCTTTTTTTAGCATCTTACGGCCGGTATAACCGATCTATCCACGGTTAACAAACCAAACCGCAAAGCGTGAATAGATAGGTTATTGAAAGTGGCCATTATAGATATAGATATAGAACGTAAGTGGTAAGCTTTGACATTGAGCAAATGCGACGTGATTATTTAATTATACATTAATTATTATCTGTGTACCGAAACGCGATGTTGGACGTATTCTTGAAAAACGAACCAGCAATGTTCGTAACTAACAATATAAAACAGTTGAAATTGAATCTTGGTGGTTTTGGCCATCACTAACGCCTCGCCAGATAGATCTCAGAATCTCGTTTCACTACCACATGAATAATGGAACTTGAAAGTTAGTGGTCTATAGATCCCATAGAAATCTTTTGTGGACTCCGAAGTACTCATAAAATATATTTTATTATGCTCGTGAAGACTATGAGTATGAGGAGATCAAAAAACGATTCTAGTTATCGCACCACACATAATTATTATGTATTTAAATGTTTCCTACAATATGAATTTATTAATTGTATTAGTAAATTAATTTGTATTATTAATTATTACTTAATCATAATTATTAGTTTCGATATTTCGATGGTTATCTTAAAATTTCATTATAAACAAGTGTTTCTACTTATTACATTATTAAAAATAGGTTTTATTGGTATTATTGTTAATCTGAATCTTTTGTCTAAAACTGTAACATTGTATTCTAATGATATGTGAATGTGTATTGAATCGTATGTGTATATTTGAGATACATATTTCTGCTTTAAAATAGATATTGTACCTTGTATTGTACCCACCTAGAGATATATTTGTATATTATTCGCAGATTAGATAAAATTTTATTTCATAATAGTTGCTCATTGTATAGTCTGAAAATACCTTCGAGCTTAAGAGTTTACAGCGCGCTTTGAGAAATCCCTGTTGTGAAAATAGTGCATAATTAAAAAATATATATAAATACGCCTTGCGTTGAAATGAATTTACGCCATATTTGTGCAGGCAGGCATCAATTTGCAGCTATCCTTAAAGTAAAAACTGTGACACAAAACATTTAACAAAACCGGTACTTCTCAATTACTAATGGTCCCAAGTCCGTAACAATAAAATGATTCTTTAGCGCTGAGAAATGAACCTTATCCCTTTGCCCGAAGGTGTATTTAATTCACTGTTTTATACTAGTGTAATCACAATTATTGTAGGCATGCACATGCCACGAATCATGTTAATGTTATGATCAAACCAGCCAGCTTGTTTGTAACGAGCGTAATGACATTCAGGTAATGCAATTTACATAGTACAATTTATCTAAAGAACCTTATTACTTAACAATAACGAGGCGAATAGCAGTGAACACAATTTTAAATTAACTATCTACCTGCAGCTAAACCGACGGCAATTAACATTGCACAAATGCTATAAATGGGAATGTTCGTTTGTGAAGAGCAGAATGCATAATGCAAAACGTGATATTTACTATAATATAAATAGGAAAAAGTTCCAGTTTTTTCGTATAGTCTAAAGGTGACATCTGACTCTTTAACTTCGCGAAATATAAAAAATCTATATGTTGGAACACTAAATATATTTTTTCATTTATAACTTTGGGTTATTGAGCGTCATGAACAACTTTGTCGCTGGCTAGTCACTACGGGTCATTCCCGAAATGGGGAACCAAGCAAACAATTGGAGAATTCTACGCAATTAGCCAGTGGGGATTTCAGGGTTATTCCCAAACTCCCCACCAGCACTGCTATCCTAGTGGGGATTTCGGGAATGACCCACTACTGATTGATTTTGGGTGCTTTGTTATACATTCCGAATGCATTCACTAAAAACCATCTTAAAACATGAACGTGTTATTATTACGCTTACAAGAAACTATAACATGGTAAATATCTAGTTTTTCATTTTGTGTTACTTTCACAAAAGCCATACCATAATATGTAGTTAGATGCAAATAGTTTACATTTGTGGTCTAACACTTTAGTTATTTGCAATTAATAAGCATTCAATTGATACTTTATAAAAATCCTTCGTTATTGTTAAGTTGGTTAGGGATCGCAATATCGATACCATTTTTCAATACCGGTATTTTCGATATTGCTATTTTTTCAATTCCGGAATCCCGGGATTTTCGATATTTTCGATATTTTTACAAAAAAATTGTTTTGCTTCACATAAATTAGTTTAAACGATAGTTTTCGACATAAATGTCATAAGAATATTAACCCTTAGTGTTAAGAAGTTTAAAAGTAATTCAAAATAGTTATTAAAAAGACAGGAAAGTGTGAAAAAGTTAAAATAACCTAAATCTGTATTCTTCACGTTGTTTGTTAATTTGAATTAACATCAACCCCTGATAACAAACTAAAATAAATAATATAATCAACAATTGAAACGAAAACAGATCTTCTAAGAATTATATATTGTAGAACAATCCAAAATAGGTTTATAAATTTAAATAGTGACTCATAATAGGACTCCATAATACACCAATGGATTTTTAGGTCAAAAAATATAAATCATAGTCCATAAATGTCATACCCAGGTGCTGGTTATACTGTTTTCTCAAACATGCTTGGAAATAAGAGTATTATTTTGACAACCTTCTTCGAGATAAATCGAACTTGCTGCACTGCCCAATTATACGCGAGCAGCAACCGGCAAAATTTGTATGAAAATCCATATCTGTCGTGTTTAGCAGCCAAATAAATTACACAGAAAACTCATATCTGTCGTGTTTAGCGGCCAAATGAATTACATAGTAAACTCATATCTGTCGTGTTATTTAAAAATGGAACGACTTTTACTCTGAAACATGGCAACCAAGGAGGCAATTTATCAAAGGTTTTATTTAAATTCCGAACCGGCTTGCACATAGAAACCTGTTTGTTGAAAAAAAAGCAAATGATCACTATAACGCGAGAATTTTTTGTTGTTGTTCGTTGTTCGTCATTGGTTTTGAAAAGTAATTATATTTGACAAAATGAGTTCAAGTGAAGACAATGAGTGAAGTGTGATGCTTTGCTTTGATGCTTAAACCTTACCGCCACCTGAAATTCAAGAGGCAGCCAGAGCCGTAATAGAAAACTTGTTACTGCCAAAGTCGAAAGAAAAAAGTTCTGCCCAGGTGCTACTTAGTTTTAATTTCCGCGCATTATTTGAGAAAAGTACTATACAAGCCTTGGCCATAACTAGGCATTGATGAACTCAGGTATGTGTGCCTCGGCTTTGCCTCGGCCCACATTTACACCTTCTTCCCTCAATGCCTACGTTGATGGCCACTGCAGTAATGTACTATATGCTCTGTATAATTTGACGTAACATGTGAATTGGGTGTATGGTACCATATCTTCCTCGATTCGAGGTGTGCTTCGATGGTTAGTATTCGTCAAACCTACGGACAAGAAGAGTTTACAGCAGGAGAATAGGATAGGTCAATAGTTTGCAAAAGATTAATCTTCTCTATTGAAAAACAAAATGACTCATGCTTTTCGAGATCTCACAGAAAAGACAACATTAAAGAATTAATTAAGGTAAATTCAGTTGCCACTTTAAAATAGATACCTAGATAGATAACGCTTACTTTTAAATACTCATTTTATAAAAAAGAACAAATTTGCCCTAGACAAAAAATATAATACTTATGTCAAATTTAGTCAATGCTTTACTGCTGTGTTGTTAATACAGCAGTTGCTGA
This sequence comes from Opisthograptis luteolata, assembly GCA_931315375.2. Lineage (NCBI taxonomy): Eukaryota > Metazoa > Arthropoda > Insecta > Lepidoptera > Geometridae > Opisthograptis > Opisthograptis luteolata. The sequence goes on from OV928034.1 coordinate 5,924,303, forward strand.
CGTTGCTGTTCTTCCTTGCACCTTATTTTTATACAACAATGAACTCCTTACCAAAAGGTACTGGATTACTGAATAAAATTACGACGACCCGGCTAGTCCAGCGTCTCGTATCGAAGTTGGAAGCTAGAACGCTGTCCACATACCTGTATTTTATGCAGGTGTGGACTGACTGGCCTTCTTTTAATGTTTGTTTATCGTTAAATTAGGAAATGATTAGATCAAGTTTTTAAATTATGCAATATCGAAAATATCGAAAATCTCGATATCGCTAAATTCAATCCCGGTATTTCAGATCGACAAAAATCGTCCGATATTCCGGTAATTTCGATATTCGATATTCCGGTTTGCGAACCCTAGTTGGTACAGGTACTCGTCGGTGAGGAAAAGGAATTATATTCCTGTAATAAATATTCCATAGTTCAAAAATACATAGTGGATGCGCAATTTATTAATTATAATTTGGGTTGTTTTATTAAATAAATAAAATACAAGCCAGAGGACAATATCAAAAAAATTGTACAGAAAGTGACAAAATGTTGCTAATTCCACCCAATTTTATCAGCGATATTTAGTGTTCGAGATTCTTACTAAAATAAAAAATTGGGCGCGTACTTTTGTTGCTGACTGTGTTTTATAAAATTCAGTGATAATTTGGTATTATTAATTTATAATCAATATCCTATTGAATTTGTTCTTTTGACATATAAAAAGTTATGAAAATGTGAGAGCCATCATTGCAATTTAGCGAAATACATAACATCAGTGGCATAATATGGTTTAGTAAAGGAAATAAGTTTCGGCAATATACTTGACTAAGTCCTTTTTTACTATTATCTCGCGTTTATTGCTATTTTCTGTTTCACATTTTACTTATTTAATTGTAATACACCAACAATTTATAGGTAGGTACTCAGGCTGATTGGAAACAATAGATTCAACTGTTTATCTCATAGAATCTATGTATCAGCGTCTTTTCATATGTCTACTTGAGAATCAATCAATTAAATCAATTTAATCTTGAGAGACCAAATTCCCTTCTATCTAGAAACTTGAAGAGGAATTTGGATATGTGATGAATCATTTTTCTAAGTTCCTTATTGTCTCATTAATTTGCATGTTATTGCTGTGCTAGACACATTAAGTTTTAGTTACCATTATATTTTAGTTATATAAAAATAATTATAGTGAAATGAAGTGGTTCTTGATATTTTAAGCCAGATATTTTTTTTAAATCAGCAATAGGTAAGCATTTGGTCCCACTCTCACCTGATGGTAAGTGATGACGAGGTCGATAATGGAGCATGGTTGCCTAAAGATACCTATTGACTCTTGACTTGGAAGCTCCCAAATTATGCTTATCGGGAAACAAGTTTCTGGCAAGGAAGCGTGTGGAACAAAACGCTTCCTGCCAGAACATCCACCTTAAACGAAAAGTGATCTGCTTTCACGGCGGAACACTAACACTCAACGAAATTCCAATTCCAAATCTCGCGGCTGTCAAAATTTAATACATATTTTGACAATTATTTCGATATTTATCGACTGTGATAATATATCGCGCCGCGAGAATTGGGCCCTTGTTCTGATGTTTGCACCCGCACGAAAACACGTACAATAATACTATTTTCTGAAACAGATTTGCCAGGCTCCTAATCGAGCAAATTTTAGTCGACACACCCAAAGGTTTCCCAAAACGCAATGCACCGACGGTGTATTCGAAAAAGCTAATCTTCGCTGTAAACATTTAATTTGTGGAGGCTCTTAGTAGATGCTTACCTTTATGTATACCTATATAGTACCTATTCAGATATGTATAAATACCTACTGTTGCAGCTGTTTTTAACTATCTCTGTCATTTACTCTCGATATCTCTCTGTAATGATATGGAAATGCAATGTGTAGTTATCTATAATATGATTACCGTAAATGCCTAGTAAGATTCTGCATCAATTTAATATTCTTTTGTTTTTGATATACCTTTTTTAGCTAATGTCTATTGTACGATTTTCGAAATAGAGGTTCAACCATTTATAGGACTGCTGATAATGGTGTCGATTCGGTTTTGCATTCTCTAAAACTAAACTAAGTTTGATAGGTCTAAAAGTAATGCTGTCCTTTTTTACCTTAGTGTTTAGAAAAAGTCAGCAATACTATTAGACCTGTCAAACTTAGTTTAGTTTTAGAGAATGTAAAACCGAATCGACACCATTATGCCACACATCCGTAACACAAATAATCCACAGATGTTTAACTAAAAAGGATAAGAACCTCATTTCGAATATTTTAATGTAACACGAGTATTTTATGGTGATGGGAAAAATCTTTTAACACAAAATAGTTGTACGGTAATATTTGCCGTTACATACAGGCCTTATAGTGCTTAAACCTAATTCTTTAATTTTTATGATTTGCTTGAGAACTTGACTTTTTTTTTTGTTTTAGATAACACATCGTGATACGTTCGTTTTTGTGAAACTGATAGCAACTGTAGAATTTTACTAGATATTTCATGTTTTATCTCTCTATTTCCTAATCGATTTTTATATACAACAAAACCAATGTATACTAATATTGATAGCATAAACTTACATCAATACACATGAATGTTGTTTAGCAGCTAAGAGTCGATACTGTTATGACTATATTCTAAGAAGCTTTTTCGTGCTTATTGACAAAATCACACCGACATGTGATAAATACCTACTACATATTGAATTATTCTAAATAAACGAGAAAGCGTTTACATTGGCTTTTATTTGAACCTCTCGCAATCTATAATACCTTCCTACTTGTAATATTAGCGATTAATCTTCGTCCAATGAGATTACCATATTATATTAAAAGTGATAGCAATGTTTTTATTATATGCACCTACTACGTGCGTTTAGCTAGCGTGCTACACCTATGACCACCTCATTGCTTTCCATCGGGTGAGATCGTGGTCAAACGCTAGCGTAGTACCTACATAAGTTACCAAAACTAAAAACGTTTCTGGCCTGCTGTGACCCAGTTCCTCATTCCATATAAGGGTGGGGGTCAGATTCGGGATTGGTAACCGTATGTTACGTTATATTTTTCAAACAAAAAAAAATACCTTAATTTCGTGTACCTATCTATAAACAATTGAACAAATTAGCCTCGCGTCAGTTCCCACAGTAGTGTCGCTTCGGCGTCAAACCACCGCTGACCCCAAATTGTGCCCCCACCTGCTGGCCCAGGTGCGCGTGCGCAATTAATACCATCCTCTAACAATAGACATGGACAGTAATTATGCACAGGGATGATTCTATACACAGGTCAAAATGGAATAAATTCACAAGCATAGGTATTTTTTCAAAATCTAGGAACAATAATGACTGAATCTGCATTTTGGACAAAACGAATCGTCATTATTATTGTGTTCTCGCCAAATAAAAACTTTTAAAATCTATAAGATTGATTTTTGTAACGGTTAATCCCTGAAACTACCACCAAGTCCGATTCTGAAAATTCTTTCAAGGATCCTAAGTACCTACATTAGCTAGAGTTATGACAAAAATCCCGTGAGAACCTCCATCCGAATGACACCGCGGGGCACAACCAGTATTTTATGATTAATTTTGTTACTTTACCTTGTAGTCATCTCATGTTATGCGATATTTTGATATTAATTGATTACAGACGAAAGTTTCAAATTATTATTTATTAAGCATGCAGTATTTATCTTTAAAAGGTTGTGCATTTAGCATCGTGGTGTAGTATTTATATTTTTAAATAAGCAAGAAATATTGTAACAATTGTTGATATATATACCAAATAAATAAAATAAAATAAAAAACTATGTAAGTACCTACATCAAGTTTTTGTAGTAGGTACTTCTCTCAAAAACAGGTGAATCGATTACACCCCACACTGGTACCATTATACAAATGAGTTTATTTTGTTTCATAAAATAATATAGTGTTATCTACTCGCAAAAGATAAATTCGACACTCCATAACAATTTATTGTTTTCACCCTCGCGATATAGTTATTCAATATTCCTACTATTCCATTTCTTTATCTAAATTGAAAGTAAAACCAATGATTTATACTTATAGTTTGTTTTTATTGTGTGAATGGTCATTTGTAATCTTACTGAAGTATCTTTTAATGGGACATTTGCAATGTAAGACCAATTTCCTGTGGGAACATACTAAATTAAGGGATAATTTGTGCAGTTTGGCAAGCAACATATTTCATCTTATCTCAGTTTTAATTGAATAGGACTGTATTTTTCTCTGATACCTATGTTCTTGAAGGATAAACTAATACAGAAGTTTAATAAAAAACTCTCTATCAGATTTGTAGATATCATTTATATAATTTTGGTAATACATTTACATGGGTACAATTACACATACCTACCTAAAGATATTGATAACTAAATATAGGCATTAACTGTAAACTTGTGCGGTTGTAAGCTTATTTATCAACCCAGTAGGTATAATTATAATGGATGTTCAAATTCCCCCGAACTCTTTATTTAGTCACGGGCGATGCTATCGGCCTGATGGAGGAGCATGCAAATCACATCGCTGCGAGCATGCGGGCTGCTGAGCTGCTGTCTACAACCGCACCACCACATGTGAGGAGATAGGGGAAATGCGGCTATTGCATTGTTTTTATCAGGGTATGATTTATCCTATTGTTAGTAACATCATCAATCTTTCACTCGTTTTGTCACGCATTTATTTCCTTTGTTACTTTCAGTCGACAGCAGTCAATTTTATTTTGATTTTATAGAGCGCATTAGGAGTATAATATCAATATAGAAAAGTCACCTTCAAACATAAAACAAATGTGGTACTACGCCTTCAAGGCTACTTTTATATTGAACACATCATTTCCGTCATTAAAGGAATGAAAACGAAAACTTGACATTCATAGCCCAGCTTCTTAATTAATACTTGTTTTAATGAGTTATATTAATTTGTAGAAAGCAACAGTTCTCATGTGTAAATTAATATAGTACGTAATGCAAAAGTCACCACTTAGGGATATTTGGAAGTTTTTGAACACACAAGAAGATAAATATACCTACCAGGAAATATCTCTGTAGGTAAAGAGGGCGTTCGGAAATTTGTCTAGAAGGAAAAAAGACGATCTAAATTTTTTATACAAGAAATTAAAATATCGGAAAATGCATCTGACAAATCGTTGATGTATGCATTTTACTCGTACGAATTCTCTGTTTAATATAAAGTTGCAACACTGTTTATTGATATTACGTGTTTTTTATAGTTCCTAACGATAAGTATGTACGAGTAGACAAATAAAACAATTTACGGCCGGTTTCAATAACCGATCTATCCACGGTTTGTCGTATATTTGATATTACTTCTATGGAGCTTATGTCAAATTTCCATCTCAAGTAGGGCAAATCGTGGGAAGATCGGTTATTGGAACCGGCCGATAACAGGAAATATCTCTGTAGGGAAAGAGGGAGTTTGGTAATATGTCTACAAGGAAAAAGACGATCGGATTTTTTTTTACAAGAAATTAAAAATATCGCAAAATGCATCTGACAAATCGTTGATGTACCTATACATTGTAAAAATGTTACAGCACGGTTTATTGGTATTATGTGTTTTTAGTTCCTAATGTTCCTTATGTATGTAGACCAAAAAACACAACGATTATCCGTGTCTCCCCCGCTCGGAGTTCAATGTCAGCGCTGGGGTCGCCGCCGCGGTCGGCAATACGGGCGTGTTGATGTACGCGCCGATTTTATTTGTACACTATTTGAAGCATCTAATCATTTGATGTGATAGGTACAATAATATATTTGTTTGAATATTCAAACTTCTCATTGATTACTACTTTGACTTTCCATATCGTTCGATAACAAATACGTAACCTACCTACACAGAATATTTCTTACTTGTGGTGTATAATTTAACCTAACTAACTATGTATTAAGTATTTTGTGACCACTCATTCCAGTAAGTACCTTCATGTATGTTGTAAATAAAATTATTCTTATAGTTACAATGTATTAATATGAATGCAATGCTCAAAACCACAATTTTCTTTTCTGAATAACAGTTGAGAAGAAATTGTTATACAAAAACTGTAATTTTAAAATTTTGCACGCCTCAATTTAGCTATGAATTATTATAATCCATGTAGGGTGCAGCACAATGAACCCCATCAACCGAAAAATGATTAACAAGCGATTATGCTGACGGATGGACGCGCACTGGCTTCCACGAACATAGACGTGGCAAACGACGAGACATGGCACGAGGCGGTCTCTTGATGTAAAATGCACATAACTATAGTTATTGAGAATATCTTAGGACAATATATAAAGGGTAGAAGATTCATGGACCTTACCTTGATAACAACATATTTTTTTACAACTAGTTGCGCCCGCGGTTTCACCCGCAGGAACCTTTTTCCGGGATAAAGCCTAGGTATAAGCTATCTCCATTTCAAATTTAGTAGTTACGATGATACGTGGTAACAAACATTCACACACACGCACACACAAACTTACGCATTTATGATATTAGTAGGGTATACAAACTTATTTGGTTTACAAATCTATGACAGCTGCGTTCTTGCTCGATAAAAATTATAATATTAAGTTAAGGAACTTCGTAAGGTTTACTTCGTATGTAGCTATATGTACGTATGACAGTAGTCCGTTCGGCTGTCCATTGGAATAATAAATAAACATGGATATTCTACGCAGGTCGAGCACTATGGCATACAGTTTCACCGGTGAGTGAGCAGGGCTCGCGGCTCTCGATGCGCCCGCGCACGTGCCGCGACATATGGCCGCGCCATACTGTTTGTTTGCCAATCATAACGGACATATTTCATCAGATAACGGCCCGTCGCCGCCTCCGCATATTGCCTCAATCTAAAACAATGTGTAACAATTAAAATGTCGTCACGCAAAAATTAATCTCATTCGACATGGCTTTCGACGCATGCAGTCATCTCGTTAAGAGTAACAGATATTTATGATGGGCCATTTGTACTAATTGCAGATGAAAGATTGACCACAGCAGGAACAGCTAGGTCTAGTACCTTTTTGTTTAGAACTAGCTGACCTGGCGAACTTCGTATACTTTTTAAACCTTCCCAGAACTTCCACAAATATTTCAAGATCATAATTAGTCAAATTGGTCCAGCCATTCTCGAGTTTTGGCGAGACTAACGAACAGCAATTATTTTTTATATATATGTAATAAGAAGAAGATATAGAAGAAAGATAGATAAAGAATCTGTTAAAATGACTTTCAATCAAAATATTTCGAACTTAACCGAAATATAATTCAGTTCTTATAAAATTTACTTGAACTTCTAACAGTGAAGGAGACAGCGGACCCTTTTTAATTCAATAAGAGGGATTGCACTAAAGACGAAGAACCTGCAATTTAGCAAGGCACGAGCGAACCGACGCGGGCGCATGTGCCGCCATATGGCGATCCATCGCTGATTCGAAGGGTATCCACCAAACCTTATAACGTACGTCGAAAGTGTAGATATAGAGAGAACTGGAATGCCCTCCTATTGTCCAATTCGAAATTACTTACGAACGGAGTAAATTTTTTTTAAAATAGCTTTATTTGTAAACATTTTAAGACTTAATTTAAAATTATATTCTATAATATTAAATTACAATGAAATATTGTATTGTAATCTCTATCAGAGTGTAAGCCCAATTCCCTGTAGTAGACGTAGTAGGCTAATGATAAAATACTTTGTATACGTAACGCATCCAGTAACTCTAAAGCACTTGACAACGAACGACAGAACTTTTTAGAATAACCAAAAACTGAGTTTTTTTATTGATCATAAGGTGTATTAAGTATAAAAAGTGTGGTTTTGTTTTACACATGCCGAAGGCAAAAAACGTTTACATGTGACAAAAAACCGTGTACCGTTTTCTGTTTAGTAATTTGAGCAAACACTTTCCGTAGACTGGATGTCGTTGATGTCTTTTGTATGGGCGCTCACTCGTAGCACTGAGATGTTGCTACGAAAGTTTTAGCGTAGAGACTAGGTTTGATAGTTTTAAATCCTATAAATGCGAACAAAGTCTGTATGTTTGTTTTTTTGTTACGTTACCCAAAAACGTTTTACATAGTGGGATGGAATGATGAAATTTGGTTCAAAACTCCAAGGGTTATATAGACTTCAGAGTAATAAGCACACTTATTTTCATATTAATTGAATAATTCGCGGGTGTTATAACCGGATATAGATAGAACAGTTTATATGTTACATAATTAGTGGGAAGCTACTTCGAGTAATATTAGTTGTTGTTGTTGTTATTGTCTAGTACCCATAACACAAGTTTCGAGCTTAATTTGGGGCTAGGTCAATTTGTGTGAATTGTCCCCGAAGTTGTTTATAATAGATGCAAAAAAGGGTGTGAAACAAAACATTAATTTATTCATTAAATTCTTTAATTTGCAACGCTCACGGCGTTTTAACATCTCTTCAGTAATAAATTCAACTGTTACCTGAATCAATTTCGGTCGTAAACAAATTTTCTGTAGATTTCTTATTTGTTCTACCTACTTAAACAATTCGAACTCGTGGGAATAGAATAAAAAAGCACATTAGTAGTGTAAGACGGTTAGCCCGCATCCTTGTAGTAACGTCAAACATTTTATTGTTACACATGCCTTCTCATGGGTTCATATGCCCCCTTAAGTGTATTCCCTTGTAAGAAACACGTGTGTTAACAGCACAAGTAAATTAGTTTTGTAGAAAACCTCATTTTAATTCATTGATGCCCACAATTAATGACTTTACTTTAGATACGTTTATTATTTATAGTGTCTATATAAATCAAACAGAAATGGACTAAAAGTTTCAATAATGTATTGAAATAATGGCTAATTGAGTGACAAAAATTTTGGAATTCACAAGATATTTTCAAAGCATACTTACTAAAAGGAAATTTGCATAAAATTCTGACTATTCGTGGAACACAATTCAATTAGTATTTTCTTTTTTGTTTAGGTTAAGAAGAATTTATCTCGCAGCTCCGCGGGAAGAAACAATTATTGTTATTAGAGGCGCAGTTTCGGATTCTTATCGACAGTGCTTTGTCTAATAACTAGTTAGAAATGAATGCTAGCACCTGTTGGATTCTGCTCTTTTATTCGCGTTCCATACAGCCAGTAACCGATCTCGATTGCATGGCTTCTATTTGTAGCAGTAGGTCAACACACGAGTTTTTGCAAGTCGCATTTCAGCCTGCACATTGCAGCATCTGGTAGATATAACGTTAAAAATAAATGGAAAATGTTTACGGCGTAAATTCTTGGGTCCATTGTTTTAAGAAACTTTTTTCTGAAAAGTATGAGATATTGAGAAGAGATAAAATATAGAAGTGAAACGATGTTTATTTGTTTTTCTTTTTTTCACGTCAAAATATCTACAGCGATGATGGCTCAGTGGTAGTGAGGTCAGCTTGCGATCCGTAGGACGTGGGTTTGAATCCTACAATGAGCTTTAGCTTTCGGTGAAGGAAAACATCGTGATGAAACCAAAGCTTGGTGGTAGAGTATTTTCTAGTACTCGCCTGGCTAGCTACCACCCTCTTGTTAAGAATCTGTCGCCAAGCACCTATTGCTGTGTTCCGGCAGCCTCACTTGAGAGCCAGTTCTCAGTCCAGGTGTAGCATGGCGCCATCTTCGACCACATCGTCACTTAACATCAGGTGCCTTGTGGTCAAACGCTACCCTGTAATTAGTAAAAAAAAATAATAAAAAAAAAACTGGTTTTGTTGAAACTATGGTTGAAACACAGACCAAGTACACAGACGAAGTCTATCTCTAGGTATCGGACCGAGTCGCTAGTTGGTAATAAAATAATTCATGGTTTGAACTTCTTTAGTTTCCTTTAGTTTTTACATAAATCTGGTAAGCGTACAACCACGATCCTATATGATGGAAGGTGAAGATGCGGTAGGTTACTGAATAGTCTAACTTGTACACCCATGTTGTAACTTCCAGAGAACACAGAATAGATGATGGAAAATAGAGTATTTTCCATCGTCTGTGATCCTTAACTTACTGACATAATTGGAAAAGTTTAAAATAGCTCCACTCATATCAGTAAGTTCTTCAGTACTTTAAATATTGCCTATTGGATTATGATAACTGTCTAATATATATAACGGCAGTGAAAAAGAAGAGCTGCTAAGTTGCTAACATAAGAAATATTTTGTAGCCATTTTATAATGTTACATAGAGGTGGGTCAGGTGTATATTACTCGCACCTTTGAACTGTAAAAAGGTTTAAATACTTCCATACGTAATAGCAAGATGTCTATGAACCAGTCTTTAGCGGGTTTGCGGATTACACGAATGATACCTCGCTACTTGCTACTAGTGATGGCCCTTACTATAGGTACTTACTTCCATTACCATAATCATAATGAGAATACTTTCCCTACCCGTACCTACCTTCCAGAACGTCTTTATTTTGTTTTGTTTTATTTTATTTATCAGTCCAGGTGTAGCGTGGCCCCATCCTCGATCACATCGTCACTTAACATCAGGTGACTTGTGATCAAACGCTACCCTGTAAACAGTAAAAAAAAACCACCAAGTATATAACCCACTGTATAAAAAGTATATAAAATAAAGTGTGAAATAACATTTCCCACTCTATGGCATTACCTTAGCTTTTCTTCTTCTCGTTCTTTAGAAGTGCGGGTTTTTTGCAATTTAGCAGTGGCTTTTTCTCTTCTTTACACTGAAAGCATCAACTAGGGGTAAGTAAAAAGTAATTTTAATAAGTAAGTAAGTTTAAGTGAAACATGTATCATGAAATTTATTAATAATTATTATGTGAAAAGGCGCGAAGAGTCATAAGCATATGCATAGATTCAATTTCAAATGATAGTCTTTGGCAGAAAATTTGTACGATGAAAAAATTACACTTTTACTTTCGATATAAACGAGTCCTGTAAGTTTGCCCGCAGCTTGTAACTGTATCACAGAACCCGTGGTAGGGATGCAGAGTGCAAACCGTCAATTAAGGCTGGACGCAGGACATGCGACTTGCGACGTCCCACACCGGCCCGCGCCCGCTAGATACCACTTACCGGCTAACCCATTTATTTTATACACCGATGCGTTGGAAAACAGGACTAAATGAATTAATGCAAATTTATACCATAAAAATTGTCGCAGGTGCGCGCGGACGAGTTCCAGCCATGGTCGGATACGATTTAACGCGCTTGCGCCGCGCGAAGGTTTTATTTATAGCGAACGTTACACGCCGATTATAATGCACAGCTTGGAATTTGGTGAGCAGTAATACCGATTGTTGTGTCATTCTTTCTGTGCACTTTGAGCAAAGGGTTATACAATAACTTATTACGTATTTATTGGATAACATTTAAAAAACTAATTTTTGTATAATTTTCGCCTGAAACAATAGATGTCGTAACATTAAAATGTCAATTTAAACGGTTCCTTAGTAGTTAGCGTTAGTAGAGATTAAAATGTTTTCCTTACAAATCGGTAAAAGGCACTAGTTTGAACGTATGTAAATATAGGACGGCGAAATATGTAATGCTACCAGAACTCCTGTTTACTTACATATACATATGCATTAATAGAGCTATAAACCAAATGGGAATCGTAAAATTTTTATCTTCACCCTTATGAATCCGCCGTCAAAGTAACATTGAAAGATATTATTAAACAATTAACATTTCGTAGGGTATTTTTGCGTATTGACATAAAAGTATTGATATGTCCTTCGAGATATTCGAATCTTATCTGTTGTGCGTTGTACAATAAATTAATTTAGATTGGAGCATAGTCGTGGAACATTTTAATAAAATATTATTTATTCTGTTTTTCTGTCTCAATTAAGTAGATAAAACCTACATATATGCACATTATATGTAGATATGTAATATTATGTAGCATCAGAATAATATAATATACGTAGGAATTATATTAATATAGTAATATACATGGGAATGATATTGCCCTAATATTAAACATTATCAGTGGGGTTTATAAAACAGTGGAGGCAGCTTATGTTAATTTATCAAATAATTTTTGTTTGTTTTAAGATTTAAATCTAATATATTATACTAGATTTGGTCGTTTGTTTGTTCCCGAGTTACAGAAAAAAACTATTGAACCGTTCGTTATGGAGATAGTGGAACACGGGGAACAGCTAGTCATAAATATAGCGTCAGTTAGTTCTCATAAAATCTATATCAACTATATTAATAAGAGCGCTTTGGTTTTGCAAGTCTTTGCATATGTTTTAATCGAATCGTAAAATACATTTACGACGTTCACTCGGTTTGATTGCTGATGAGAGACGTCACTTAATAACCAGTTAAAGGCTACTTAAAATTTGCGGAGCTAATCAACACGTTGTCATTACGTACCTCTGCGTACAAAAATACAAACAACAACTAAGTACAAAGCGTTGCATTAATTACTGTAGCATTCCACACTTGCTTAGTGGTGGCGTATTTTGTAGTGCTCGCCTGTCCACCCTCAAGTTAAGAATCTGTCGCCAAGCATTATCTGTTAGTTCCGATAGCCTCACATAAAAGTCAGTATGTATTCAAAGTGTAGCGTCGCACCAACTTCGACCACGTCATAACTTGTGGTCAAACGTTACCCTGTAAAACGTAAAATAATTTTTTTCTTGATTTTATGTTATAGGCATTATATAGAATTGAAAATTACTTCATTTGTATCGCAGTAATATGAATAAAATTGAACTTGTCCTAACATTTATTTCTCATCCTTCAAGCAGTTGCGTCTGTAGCCTAGGGCGCAATGTCGAACTATTACTCGCAACACTATCTTAACATTGTAGTACCTCAACATTATTCGATTAAAAAAATTCCTCGACTGCTCAAATTTAATGCAATTTTTTTTCTCTATGACATGGTACTAAAATGTGTATTCGTATACTGTAATACATACGTCGCCTGTTGTGTTGATACTACAGCAGGCGACGGCACAATGTGCGCGTGCGACCTTTTACTGGTAATTATTAGGCGCGTGTTTCATAACCTTGCATTCGAGCTTTCAAACGACTAAACCTTCCTAGTTTGATATTAAGGTCTAAATTCATATTTCCAGGGGTTGGAATTTAAATGACATGTACGCACTCACCCAGTCCGCTCGCAGTGTCTGCATTACATATATGGAAACGGCTACTTTTAACGCACTCGCCCCCTGATTAGCATTTTTTGTGTTTGATTTTAATCGGACGAGTCGCAAGTGTTTTATTTCAACGCTTAAAGCGCCTTTGACAATGTTCTAATGAGCAGCTGAAACTAAGTGCAGTTAGCAAAGCACATTATGTATCTATAACTATTGGAATTTTATGACAGGTTTTGATATGCATGTTTAAGTCTGTCAGTAAAAACTGAATTATTTTGTGCTAAGTTAAGCTCATTATTTCGTAAGCTACTTTTGTATCTCATTGGTGTAGGTATGTTTTTTGAATTATGTAGGCTGCGAAGAAGTCAGAGCAGAGAAGTCTGCTAAAAAGTACATTGCATACTTAAGTCTCGCGCACACTACGGGCGGGCCACACCGCAAAACATCGAAAATGGTCATGCATAATTTAATATTGCATTGCGACGCGGTAAACCTTAATGTGATCGAAACTTTAAGTTTATAGAAGCTAGTTTACATTTTTAACCTATACTAATATTATAAAGATATTTGTGAGTTTGTGAGGTTGTAGGGGGTAATCTCTGGAACAACAACCGATTTTAAAAATTCTTTCACCATATATCATTGTAAAAAAAGCCGCGGAGGGCCGTTAGTATAAAATAATAGTTCCATTTTTCTTATTGAGAGATTATAGCAAAAAATGCGACATTACAAAAATGTGGCAACGCTGCTAAAGGCATCCGAACAAAATTAGAAGGTGCAGCAAATTAAAGAAATACTTACGTATTTTTAAAACACTTTTATTAGCTTGACTTGTAACTAACTAACTAACTAACTAACTAACTAACTAACAATGTAATCAAATCTTAGAAGTCAATTTTCACCTACTTCTAATTGTTGTATCGACTTGAAACTTTGTATGTGTATGTAATCTCGGTGACAATGCAATAATTTGGTATCATCGACCTGATCTGATGATGCAGCCGGAAGGTGGGTAGGGCATCTCTTCGCTGGCTACTAGTAAACCCCTCGTGTTTGGGCTCATATGAATCGTCTTGATGAGTACAATAGATTGGACTTGGTGACGAGGGTCTGATGATGCAACCGGAAGGTGGGTAGGGGATCTCTGCAGTGGTTACTAGTAAACACCTCGTGTTTGGGCTCATATGAATCGTCTTGATGAGTACAATAGATTGAACTTGGTGACGAGGGTCTGATGATGCAACCGGAAGGTGGGTAGAGGATCTCTGCAGTGGCTACTAGTAAACCCCTCGTGTTTGGGCTCATATGATTCGTCTTGATGAGTCCAATAGATTGAACTTGGTGACGAGGGTCTGATGATGCAGCCAGAAGGTGGGTAGGGGATCTCTGCAGTGGCTACTAGTAAACCCCTCGAGTTTGGGCTCATATGATTCCTTTTGATGAGTCCGATAGATTGGACTTGGTAACAAAAGACTAAAAAGTAAAAAAATAAAAATATATAGTTTAAAAAACTAAAAAAAACACTTTAGAAACGCACTGAAAAACATAAAATAATTAAAGTGACTTGTATTAGTTACGATATAATGGTTAATTCAAAAAGTGTGGAGCGCTTCTTTTGCTGGGTAAATAAAAGTAAACACAACCAAAAAGCGCTCCACACTTTTTGAATTAACCATTATATCGTAACTAATACAAGTCAATTTAATTATTTTATGTTTTTCAGTGCGTTTCTAAAGTGTTTTTTTTTAGTTTTTTAAACTATATATTTTTATTAAAAATTAGTTTAGACTTGTTATCTAATGTCACTTCACATAAAGTAATAAATGTCGAATGTCTGTCAGACAGAAATTAGTTGTGTTCAAAATCGACACTCAAGGCTGTGTATTTTACTGTGTCGCAACATTTGGGAGGATAGCGTGATCGTGTGTAGCGGATTTAAACTGTTTAAAGGACTAGCGTGTTAGAGCTCAAGGGAATGTCTGCAATAAAATCGGTGCTCTTCGGGGCCCGTTTAGTGGGCAAACTGGTTTTATTCTGCGGTTACACTCCCTACGCAAATAATAATCGAAAGTTTCAAACATCCGTCTAGAAATTAAATAAAGAAGCTAATAAGTCCTGTCAATTCGCCAAACGCTACCTTGACACATGAAAACAAAAATCAAAAAGCATTTATCATTCTGTACATTTATTTGTTAAAGTTAAACCTGTGCAAACCTTTTTTAAAGCACAACGTGTACCGTTACTTATTCATAATTACAAAAAAGCGAGAGTGGATTCGTACTTACGGAGTAAATTATCGCCAACCGCTCCTCAGATTGGAATCAATTAACTGGAGGCGACGCGCTCCCGGTCCCGATCGGCCTTCACGCCACCTGCCGGCCTGCCTCCCGCTGGCTGACACCGGCCAGCTCTCTCAAACCTGCCTCGCCTCCCGCACTTCTATCAAAAGTGAGAACTGTGCGGGGAATACTACTTGACGTCACAGTCACATATCAACTGGTATTCACTTCTCACTGAGCATCATTAACTAGTCTTAGTTGACCCTCCATCCTTCCCGAAGTGTCTCCGACAGCAGTCCAGGGAGGGGAAACCGCACTATAAACTAGAGTCTTCCTTTATTTGTTCGTGTTGGCTACTTATCAAAGAAGCGTGATTGCTCATTCATTATCCGCCAGCAAAATCGCGGCACCTTTGCTGGTTAATTGCGCTAACCCCATTTTTTTGTAAACGAAATTCACGTTGGCTGTGACAGCGCACTGAGCTTTTTTATTTTGATTGTTTATATTATAACATTTATTTATTTATATGTAAATAGTTTGTTTTTTAATTTGACTTGTATGGTACACAATATTTAAATAATTATAATAGTAGTATCTACATAAATATCAACAGTATCGACTATTCATTCATATCTATCAGTTAATAGATTTCGGTAAGTTCTTTAAACTGTATGCAATGCACTTGGTAGCGTTTGACCAAAAGTCACCTGATGTTAAGTGCCGATGCGGTCGATGGTGATGCCACGCTACACCTGGATTGGGAACTGGCTCTCAAGTGAGGTTGCCGAAACATGCTACTTGGCGACAGATTCCTACTATCTTACTTAAGCGATCACTAGACATCACTCTACCACCAAGCAAGATAGATAGATTTATTTTGCTGTTTAAACATTAGATTTGAAGAAAGTTCTCATAAATATAATGAAACTGCTGTTGAGATTTATGAAACAACAATAAGTTTTAATAAGCGCAGCTGACGTGATCCGGCGGCGCGCATTTGAGACCGAAGGAAAGCATGATTTACCAACAGTAGTTAAAACACTCATTAAGACTTACATGAACGAGCGCCGCAGACCACGCCGCGGGGCACGCGTTAACTCGACCACTACACTAACTGCTACCTAATCTACGTACAGACATCTTCACTGAGCGTTCACCGAACTGCGATAATCAAAAAAAAGTTTTAATACCGCCTCCCGCGGTACTATAATATTTATGCGATTTTTACGATCTGATTTTCATATTAATTGAATGGGATTTCAATTTTAATAACTAGCGAAGCGAAGTTTAATTTTGGTGAGGTATAAAAGCGTTTTATATGAAACCAATAAGCATACGTCGCTAAGTTAAATTTAATTTGTATTATGTCTATGCATTCCTAAAAACTGAATTACTAAAAAATATACCTACGCGGCGATCTAAAAAACTTCTCTTTTTTCGTCAGTAAAAAAATAAGTTATGTTTTTTAATTATATGCAATTATTTTCTATTATATCTTTTAGATAGTGTACCTAACTTACAGAGTAACATTTTGACACATTTTATAGGGATTTACACGAGAACGTGCATGATAGAGTATGTAGGTCTACAGTTCAAAATTTAATCACATCTGTTTTTTATTTAAATATAGGTTTTCGATGATCGTGATTTTTCACTTGTACAAACATAATTCTCTGAGACGGTAGATTATAAATGCTTATCTCCAGCTGATCAAAGAATTTACTGAATAAACAGGTTTCCGCAACTTTACCCTATGTATTATAAACCTCGCGCCTCTACCTCGAAACCGTCTCTTTGACGCCTCGACGCAGCAGTGAGCGACTTTACATCTTATTATTACTAAGTTTGCCCCACGATTTCAACTACGTAAAAAAAATTTGTGATTTAGAAACAGTGCTTTTTCCAGAATAAAAAGCTTTCATTCTACGCCCCATAAACTATCTTTAAGCAAACATAATGTAGTTCATAGCTCCGTTGCGGCGGGATATACAGACCCGTTATTAGCATAAGTATATGTAATATGTAAGGTGTCTGATAAACGAGATATTTGATCGATAAACAGGAAAATTATACGGCCGATGCTACAAATACAGAAATCCATGTAAGGATAACGTTGTAAAACATAATGCGAAGGACTTAATGCACCTTTTCAATCAATTACCAATAAATAGCGTATAAGATAGGCTAGGAGGACGGCGGCGGCGACGAATTCCGCGCTTCGCTGCCTGAAGCGTGTACCTACTTTTTGCAATGGCAGGTGCAAGCGCATATGCTATTAAATTGTCAAAGAGCACACGTACGCATGCCTATGTGCCTTTGATAGCTTCCAATAATCAAAAGTCAAGTACTTTGTTCTTTAGAAACGCACAGTTACAGCGCCCACTTTCAGCGCACACATCCATGTGCTGCAGCACGCATTCAGCAACCGCAAAGCTTTTTGCATTACATGTTGAAATAATGAATTAATAAAATTTATAAAACATTAAGAGTTCAGTTTTTGCGGGGAACGTGCGTAGTCATTACTCAATTACAGAGGCAGTAATCGAAAACCGCAGCAGAGCAGTCTGCGGCCTCGGAGTCGGGAACATGTGCTCGCTGAATGTGGGAGCAGACGGAGCGAGCGCAATTAACGGAAGATGTGAGTTTTCCGACGTAATGAAAGTGCGTGTACGCGCCTTACGCACTGTGCTTTGCGAACAATGTGCACCTTTGTGCGCACCACAAGCGGCGCGCTTTGTGTGCCCAAGTGCAAAGCTTTTACGGTTTCTGATATGCGACGCACACCATATGACTCGCCGCTACCACACCCGAAAGGGATACCCAGTTCACAAAGTCCTGTAAATGTTATTAGTACCTATTGAGTTAGTCCCTCAAATTGGGAACGAGAAAAAAGTGGCGTGCCTACATGAAAGTTCATAACGGATAATAATAAGAATACATGCATTGTGACTGCAGCTTTCTAAGTGTTTTGGTTAGATGTTTTTGGATTTGTGAAAGTAACTGTTTTGGAAACAGTTGGTTGATGTCGGCGAGGGCACGCGCGGGCTCCAATAAATCCGTTAAGGGCGCACGCGCACATGCCGCGCGGTATATCTTGTCGTTCAAGACTGAGGGTGCCTAGGGACGGCTCCGTGTCGATAATGTAGCGCTTGTAACGTTGATACTTTTTGATAGTCATATAAGCTGTAAAGACGATAAAATAAGGTTTGTTTCAATAAGAAAGAAGCTGTAAACTAATAATTCATTTTTTGTAAGCCTTAAAGATTTCGCGCCTTTATTGTGGAAATTTCAGGATGCAAAATTTCTCCATTAAAGTATTAGAAGCTTTGAGAATATCCAGCTGATAAGCAAATTAATCCTGTATCATACATAAAAACTGTGTAAAAATTGAGGCTTTGAGGGAAATGAGCTGCTATTTGCAGCTAATAGCAGATGTAGGTATTTAAGAATTAGCTCTTAGGATATGTCTAAACAACAGGTTAAAAGCTGTCCACCTTCTTATCCCGTGCACTTTTGTAATAACCTAAAGAAGGCCTCAAGAAATCGGCATCGAATCAGGCGCGCACATCCCTAGATCGCAGCCACCTGCCGCCCGCACCCCCACGCTATATTTTATTCGACTTAATCATCCTTTCCGTTATATTACCTGTTTTTTATTCTTACTTAAAGCAAATATTCTTGTTTCTATAAAGTCCAATCGTGCTATTAACTATAATAGACACTTTTAATTGAGAATCTATAAAAGGTTTCGTAAAATGTTGTACTTATAAGGGATAAACATTCATCATGGAAGCCGTAGCTCTCATCTGCCCAATTAATAAAAGTTGACTGTAAGGAATGGCGGACGGCGGCCGCGACAGCCGCCTTGCCGCGCTCGGGTACCGGTTATGGCGCAGCTGAGCCAAACCATCCTTCCACTGTTTTATTTTGATTTACTTATCTATCAGCCCCGTACTCGCATATTTATGGACATGGTTAAAGATTTGCATGGTTATTATCGTGATTACTCATTCGGTGTCCAAATAGCCCTCAATTATAATTCACAAGGTTGCGTAAGCGATTTTAAAAATCGTTTTCTGACATGAAATTACGATTCGCCGTAAATATATCAGCTGTAAAGATTTCAATCGGAAAGGGAACGCATCTATTTCAAAATTCGAAACGACTTCGATTCACATTTTAAACAAAGAAAACAAAACCAAAAACGGTAACAGAAAAAGGAGTTATAAAAAGCTGTGCGGACGCGTGCCGCGGCGACATGTGCACGCGCCGAGGCTCCGCGCTAACGGGCCGTGACGCGCCCTGCGCCCGGACCGCGCGCGCGCCACGCGCTACCCGTTATGTTTACAGCCCTCTTGGACTTCCCTTACCTCTTATTTGAAAGAGTTAGCACACTACGTAGACCAAAATTAGGTGCTTGCTTAGACTAAAATATACACACATATCAAGTTAACTGTGCAAATTTTACTTTCGATTAGTATGAAGTGAAAGTAAGTCCATAAAAGACTAGAGCATAAATTAAATAGTATTTAAAAGATTTGCTTACAAGAAGATTTACTTTAAATAAATAAATAATTAATGAATAAATATGGAGGCCACACAAATCCACACAAATTGACCTAGCCGCAAATAAAGCTCGAAACTTGTGTTATGGGTACTGGACAACGATATACATACTTATATATATAGAAATATCTAAGACTCATGAACAAATACTCGTGCTCATTCGTGGGCACATAGGTATATTTGCCCTAGACGAAAAGACTAGAGCAAAAATTAAATATTATTTAAAAGATCTGTTTACAAGAAGATTTACCTTAAGTGAGATCGGATGGTTAATCAGGTGAAGAAAAACGTAGGTGGTTTGTGATAGATTATTATTTATTATTATTATCATCTATTGTACGTATATGTAGTTACTGTAGACCTACATACTGTACTACTCTTGTAGGTATACGATGACGCAAATGGCACCCAAGTGTCCTTTATATTACCTCCATTCCGTTATCATTATTTATTGAGCTGAAATTGTGTATTAAATATCTGTAATAAGTTATAACTTTACATAATAAAATATTTTATCAAGAAACTGCTGAAGATAGTAGGATCACGTCATTATGATGAAAGCAAACTTGCCAATCTATTAGGATCCTTACTTTGATTACATTGGAAAACTGTATTTTTAACTTAAACTTTTAGATTTTCTAATTTATGTGCTTTTAAAATATAACACCATATTGTGGTGGGAACTTATATGTACATTTATTAAAATCTTACTTTGTAGAGTTTGACCGCAAGTCTTCTGATGTTAAGTAATGTTGTGGTCAACGATGGCGCCACGCAACGCTTGGACTTGTAACTGGCTCTCAAGTGAGGCAGCCCGCACATACCGACAAGTGCTGGCGACAGATTTGTAGCTAGACAGGCGAGTAGGTACTAGACAATAATCTACCAATAAGCTATAAACTCATCGCGAATTATTCAAAGGTCAAGCTCATTGCAGGATTCGTACCCACGATCAACAGGTCCAACGTCACTACCACTGAGCGATCATCGCTCTAATTTATGACTATAATATTGAATATTATTATAATAAAAAGAATAGATTTGGTTGTTTGTTTGTTCCGGGTGAAGATAAAACTATGCAATCGACTGTATGAAATTTGGTATGGAAATAATTTCAATCCTGGAGAAGGATACCTACTTTTTATCGCGATAAACTGTAGTCCACGCGTGTGAAACCACAAGGCACAGCCAGTGATCTGTTATATTAAGCTAAAAACTGTAATCTTTTATCTTTTGGCAACTGTTCACTATTCCCTCTCGGCAGACTAGTGCGCGAGCTCCCTCTCTGAACTAACTGAAGCACCTCCCCCAGAAACCTTACATGTCACGCGTAACAGAACACGTAGTAACCAAAGCAGATTAGCCGCGTAATTGAATTTCCCGAGATTGTCATTACAATTGTTTAATCGACCATTAAAAAGGCTACAGCCTTACAAAGGATCAAAATAACAAAACAAAACCTTACTTAAGATTGAAATAAATCATATGGTTCTGTAGGCCTCTTGACATTACAACATGACCTTTAAGCTCTTGGTAAGAGTGAACTATATTATCATAATATTTTTATTAGCTGGTAAATCAATTTCAAACTTCATTCAAATTTATTCAGTTAGTATTTTTTTTAGTTTTATAGTCACTTTTTACAACTTATCTACGCATTAAACAAACAAGCAAACCCCAAAAAAGAAAAAGAAGCAAAGCATGTTAACAAACGAAAATCGAAAAGGAGCTAAGTAAGATATTTAACCTATATCATATCTTTTAAAATGAAGTTTGGGCTTGATAAGAAACTAATATATCTGTAAAAAGTGCTATCTGAATTAGAGCAAGTGTTAAATCTGCCAAAATCATAACGAGAATCACATAATTAAACATTAAGCGGTTTCAGACTTAAGAAAGCGCTTACGTAACAAAGAGATTCGTTTCATTTCATGAAAAGGCTTCTAAGTTGGTATCTAAGCAACGCCACGCCCAGCGCTAGATGGCGGCCAATGGCGCAAGGGGGCGGGGCGCGCGATCAAACAAATCTAAGCTCAGCACGTTACACGATCTCTGATTTACGAAATATTAAAATTACCACTATTTTGCCACAAGAGCTATAGCCTTAATCCTAACAAACCGGTCTAGCAGCAGTTAACTTTTGCGATACATAATAATGCGAGGGTTTTAATGTCACACGAGCAGCAACCACTTATTTATGGGCATTAATACTTAAAAACCATTTTTCAGTGCGTCCTCTGCGTCGTCAACATAAACGCAACCAACAATTAACTGGTGCATGCGAGGATGCGACGCGAGCCACCTGTCAAGTGGCCGTTTCATCAAATCATTTCTTTATAGTGCAGCCTCCGTCCGACCTCTTTTTTGTTAGCAAAGTTTTAAAAAAGAACGTTATGGTGGACTGGTAGTCGGGTAGGTCGGGGCGCGCGAGCCTCGTTTCAGTCAGGTGCCAGGCGCCACTCGAGACGCACCGTGCGCTCTGGTGCTTTTGCTCCCGCAAAGCCTTCCGATATACGCGCCCACACTCGAAGCGTGTTCTGCCCGTTTGCGATTAAACCTCATCCATACAATGACTATTTGCTGTGAATACTGACAATTTTATTGAAAAGTGCAATACTGTAGTAGTGAGTGAACTAAACTTCGTAGCACCGTAGACTTCCCGCCCAAGGTAAGCCGCCCAAGCAATGCAAATTTAAATTTATTTAAAACTTAAGAATTTTAATTTTTTATTTTACTTTAATTACTGTACTTGAAACAAGATATGTGTGATACTAATGAGTATTAATTAATACAAAACATAAAAAGTTTAAAGTACAGCCTTCTCGTATTAGAATTTTGTTATTGTAACGTTTTGGTAATGGCATAATATTAAATGTATATTTCATAATTTTTGCAAATGTTTTAAATATATCCAAGTAATAATAGAAGATTAACGCATAAGATTAATTTAAAAGCTTTTGACCTCTTTCTCTTCTCTTTTAATAAACTTATTAGGACTTATAATATATAGATACCTACTACTTACCTACATTCTTAAGGTACCAAAATACCCCCCTTACTTTTAAGGTAAATCGAAGCAATGTGAGCCTGATTATTCAAATAAATGCCTCACAGTGTATTAAGAAAATAAAAAGAGAATTTGTATCTAGTTTGCATAAAAGTTTCTTATCAATAATGCATTTTTTAATCAAGTACAATATTTTTGCTTAGTACTACTAAGTTATGGCATGAGCAGTATTGAGGAGTTCGTTTGTCTGTATATCTTTAAGTTTTAAGTACATATAATATATTGCAATGTTTGCATGTAACATACATAATAATATAGTTATAATTGATGTTTTTATTTTCCCGTTCGGAAAACGTTATTTAATCAACTTATTTCTGTGTTTAAGAAAGACATTGAAATAAAGGTTTTATTTAAATGGTGACTAATGGACGTGAAAGCTTTCGAGTTATACAATAGAGTATAATTGTAGCTTAATTCTAGTATGTAACAAATTCGTTTATTATAAGAATAGGTAACCTAATGAGTTGCATTGCAGAATAAATTACATATCTGCAAGTATATTTTAAAGGAGCATTAAATAAACACGAGAAAACCAAATTTGAACATGTGTTTTGTGTTCATATACAATGATTCGAATAGGTAATCGTCGAGACACTTGTGACTACATATTACAAAAATACAGACTGTTGCCCATATTTCCATGAAGGACTGAAACGCTTTGGTTTAACATTTTCACTTTTTGCAACGAGTGATGTTTACTCTAGTTACAGTTTAAAATCTATTTAAGTTCCATTTTCCCTAAAAAAATCTTCAAGTTTCGAAAGAAATACGGCTATAAACTAGGCGAGGATATATGAATCCTTACACTTATATACATAAAACAGTGTGCTTCTTGGTTTGTCCTTCTTTCACGCAGCAGCAACGGAGCATCGGATCGACAGGATTTTTGCATAGAGTTTACGGGTTGGAAGCTAAAAATTTACGTTTCTTGTGGGAATCCCCACGCGGCACGCGGGTGAAACTGCGGGGCACAGCTAAAAATATATGAAACGGTCGTGTCGCTCATTTACTGATTGACTCATAATAATCTCACAGCCTAAACGAGGAATAGTAGAAACGTGAAACTTTCAGGGCTTCCTTTAGTAGTGCATAAAGAAACGATTTTTTTTTAAATTACATTTTAAATGGGATGTTTTGAAAGTTTTACTGTCAAAGTGTAATATATGGTAAGCTTTTACTAAAAAACTAGCAGGATCTTATATACACATCTAGGTAAACATTTGATTCACTGCTACAAGCCCTTTGTCATAGATTAAGTAAAGATATGAAGATATTATTTTATTTTTGTGGCAATAGCTCTATCTATAAAATTAACTATGTATATAATCGAACTGTGTACAGAAACCATATCGTATATATCATGAACAAATCACAGCTTGGTTGTAGAGTGCTGTCTAGTGCTAACCTGGCTAGCTACCACCCTCAAGTTAAGAATCTGTCACCAAGCACCTATCAGTGTGTACCGGCAGCCTCACTTGAGAGCCAGTTCTCAATCCAGATGTAGCGTGGCACCAACTTCGACCTCATCATCACTTAACATCAGCTGTGTTATGGTCACGCTACGTAAGAAGTTGTAAAAAAAGCGTTTGTTACAGTTTTCGGATTAAAATATTTAAAAACTACTTGCTTCTTTTTTCTTTTTTCTTGAGAAAGAAAGGCAAATTATGAAACAGCAAATTTATTGATAAAAAGTAGCTTATTCATGACAGATACCAGTACCTACTTCCAATCAGGAAATAAAATATAATATATACCAGCATATTCTGCGCAACTTCATACAATATATGCCCGTCATCATATACATCTTAGAATTCTTAGGTCACAGCGCAATGAAAGTTTTTATGCAATCGGGATTTTAAACTTTATTTTACTTGTATCTGTTCTATTTGAATAAAGTATTTTCAAAAACCTTCACTAGTACATATTTACTTTTATACTTAGTATAAACAGATGGCATGTTCGCCGAGAGTACCTATACGTTATTCTAAATTCATTTATTAGTATATCGAAGTTACGAGCATCGTAGAATGAAAACATTGCAACCGCATAATGAATGAAATTGTGTTGTGGATTGCGATACAATAATTCCTACGCTGATTGATTTTCTAGACACTTGCTAGAATTCCCATAGTGCCTTAGCAGGAAATAAAAAATAGGTGGCAGCGTCGCGGTAGGTAATTGCCACTCGTCGTCTAATAAAGACTTGCTTTATTGAAACAAGAAATTGCGACACAACCCTCGCGTAGGACTCCGGCCAATTAACAGTAATAGCTACAATCAATTGCTCGCATTTGTAAGACAAGAAAATGAAACGAATAACACGAATGAGATCCATATCTCGATTCGAAGCTCACCATTAGTGGGCCCCATCTACTGACAATGCATTATTGTAATTAGAAAATTCAGCAAATCATTGGCCGAGATCATTATTTATAATTTACAAAGACAATAGTTCAGTATGCGGCAAAGGCTCACCTACTTCTCGAGTTTAATCCCTAATGGAATTAATGTCCTCCTTCGAACGTATATATTGGATTGAAACGCACACATGCGAACAATATTACTGTAAATATGTAATGTAATGTGTGTCGGCGGGTTTAATGAAGATTGTTTTAGTCGTCACGTGCATTATTAATGCGCGTACGCAGCGGGCGCCGCGGTAGCCGTCCATTATTCTGATTCTTCATTTGCTTGATTGAGCTTTTAATACGATTCGCTGTCAACAAACAAGCGGTTGGAATAATCGGCCAGCGAGTGCGGCGCTCCAACATTACGTAGCACTCGGCGACGGTAGACAGAATGGACAATTGGACACTAATGACATTGGTCACGTCAAAATAAACCGTGATATCGCCACTTCCACTGATCACTGCTACTATACCTACTATAAAATCTTGATAAGACCACGTAGGAAGGTGTTTATTGCTTGTTAATCTTATTTTCCGGTGTTGTTGAACCAGCTGTTTTGTAAAATAAAATATGAATGTATGAGTTAACTAATAAATACAAGTACAAGATTTTTCCATTGTTTACTGTTTGCAGAAAGTCTGTGACTATATACGGCTAACAATGTGTCGCGCCTTCTCAAAAACAAAACATTGCAAAATAAACTGATAAACAATATTTTGTTTTAATTACTTACGTATTCTATGCGTGTTTCCATTTGTCTAGGATGTCCCGCCACGTGCTGCTCTCCCGTCTGGCGGAGCAGTTCCAGCCGTCATCTCCGCCGCCCGCCCACCGGTACCCGTCACCGGAGCGCAGCCTCTCCCCGCACTCCCTGCCTTCAAAGCACTCGCCCCCACATTCGCCCGATGTGCTGTCCCATCACAGGCTAGACCTGCTGCAGTTGGGAGATATAGAGATAGCTGGCAGGGCCCTAAAGCAGTATGCTAGAGCAACCGGTAAGTTCTCGTTCCATATTGACTTGTAATGCATAGTTTGAAGGTGTTTGAATAGCGTCAGGACTCCTTGGATTACGAAGTAACAAAGAGCTTACAGGCACTGAACTTTCTCGTCTTAAATTTAAATGGCACCTATTGGTGTGTTCCAGCAGTCTTACTTGAAAGACAGTTCCCAATCCAGGTGTAGCGTGGCGCCACCTTCGACCAAATCATCACTTGTGGTGATGTGGTCAAATGCTACCATTTAAAAAGTAGAAAAAAGAGAGAAATGAGACCATCTACGTGCTTTAACGTAATGTTTAGATATGATCAGCCTGCTGAGATGAAATAACCAATTTTCATCTTTTGCATGAAAACTTAAGAAGTAACCAATTATCCTTTTGCCAGAACTTGGGGCCCTGATGTACTGCAGCGGCCTAGGCGCACTCTATAGCGGTGCTGGTGTGTGGCCCCTGCTGATGCCGAGGACTTCACCGCCGTTCCCAGCATTGGAGCACTCACGCCACACACCTCCAAGAGAAGGTAAATGATGACGCTAGCTAGTTGCGCCCCGCGGTTTCCCGTTATCCCGCGAGAACATTTTCCGGGATAAAAAGGGTATAAGCTATGTTCATTCCAAATTTCTTCAAAATCGGTTTAGTTGTTACGATGAACAAACATTCACACACACACAAACTTTTGCATTTATAATATTAGTAGGATAGGATATTGCAATGCAATAATTGAACATCTTAGATTAACATTATCTAACCTCATTTCTGGTTAATTAGGTAAGTATATTGTTTTTACGTTGCATCTATTTTACTTTAGCAGCTTGTAACTAACCCACCCTGACGCACGAGACCCCCTCACCGCGAAAACCTACCTAGAGCGTGACCCACCGTAAACCAGAATGCAGAATAACGAAACTTAAACTAAATTGGCCAGATGATCGTCAGAACCCATACGTTGTGTAAATAAGTAACCCGGAACTTTTAGAGTTATGAACTATTTAGTGGAAATTTATGTTTAAATAAATTAAATATTTTACAATAATAAAAGCTATTTCTTAAGGAAGAAACAAATACAATCTAAAGACATAAAATTTAGACAAATTAATAAAATAGAATAATGGAACTGCTTGTGACCGTAGATCTGAAAGAAACAAGATATTTTGACGTATGCTTTCAATAGAAATCACACACCAAGAGATTAATAGGATTATGTTCAGGATTAAGGAAAGGATAGTTTCGGAGCAAACCCCGAATGCATAAATTTTTTAGGGGTTTGCCCCAGTGGCCTCCAACCTCCCCTACAGCCACCCCATGCCCAGCATGCCGCACTCGCGACATCGGAGGGGGTAGGATGGGATTGATGACAAGGTCTGCAGCTAGTTCACGCGACCATTCAATCCAACATAGTTGGTTAACTCATAAAATGAAGTTAAATTATATCAATTGATAAATTCGGACTTTGCCGTAATAATCTGGAGTATGCCAGTACATTGTAAACTGGAGTATGCCAGTACATTATAAGCTGGAGTATGCCAGTACATTATAAGCTGGAGTATGCCAGTACATTGTAAAACTGGAGTATGCCAGTGCATTATAATAGGGACTATGTCCTCTAGATAAAAGTTAAAATAATGCTCAAACTGGTTGCTACCAGTATATTGTTTGTTGCAAATACTTCTGACATTTATTTTGTCAGTGCATAGTAAAAGCTGGAGTATGCCAGTTCATCATAATTGGACCAGTGTCCCTTCAATGAAGATTAGAGCTTTGCTCAACCTGGTTGCTACCAGTATATTTATTGTTGCAGATATTTCTTACTTAGTGATTCCGTATAGCGATGTTAGGTTAGGATCCTGATCAGTCTCAAGTGCCGGTAGAGCCAGAAGGTACGCGGAGGGGTCCCAATGCATGAACGACATTTTTATGCCTATCCATACATGATATTCCACCAGCGCTGGATACCAAACACAGGAGAGGTCAGGTCCTCCCATATTTTCACCTTTAGAAATCAGGAAGTTCGAAATAATTAATAAACTATTACTACTCAACAATTATTTATGTATTTAGACTTTAAGTGGATATTAATCCACAATGTTAACCAACGATGCAGGGACTGAACCAGTTTCCCGATATTAACTATTTTATTACCGCGGAAGGGATGAGAATTGGGAAGGAGAAATGACAGAGAAAGGATGGCCCTACCCTCGGTGACGCTACCGCGAAACTAGTCTAACGATAATTGAATATTTAGTGTCGTGGGTTGAGTTATCAAGGTAATGAATCACCGGCCAAGTGAAACACTCCCTTTCAAACTCTTTGTAGAGTGTGCGTAAATTTGTCAGCTGCGTGTATAGTAAATATGCTTGCAGTGGAAAATTCACAGGTTTAATGTCAGGACCTTGCTTCATTGAAAAAGGTCGTGAGTCTTTTCCAATCACAAATGTTCCTGACACCCATGAAAACCCACAGAAAAACAAAAGTGTATCAATTACTGTCGGACTAGTCCAATGTGTTTATAAAAACACTTCAACGATAACAAAAAGAGAGACCTTAACTAAAGTAAAACACCAGAAGATTGCCATAAGCGAGCACGAGTTACGCTACCATAGCTCCCTTATCTATGTAAGATGCCGGGATGTGCTATAGTAGAGCAAACTTTGCTACACCCATAACTTAACTTAACAACTAAAGTAAAACACAGAAGAGTTGTCATAAATAAGCAAGAGTAGTCCACCTCAGCCCCTAATCTATGCAAGATAGTTGGGTTGTGCTTTGGTAGGATCCACTTTGCCTACTCATAACTTACCAGAAAACCACCATTACCTTTACCTTTCAAAACCAGGATTACCGGGATAAGAAATAAATCAACTACCTATAAACAAACATCTTTATAACCTGTCGACGTATGTCAAATGAAACAATAAAGGCGTCCTGAAAAGGACGGTGTGGTATTCGTTTGATTCTAGTTGATGATGTCAGTCAAAGAAACAAGGGGAAGCAAACCGCAATAAATGTAAAAGCGTTTGCATGAGATAAGGTCATGTCCTAAATATAATTATGCCATAAAAGAGTCTAATGAAACTAAACTACCTAATTTAATTTACTGCCGGATTCGAACCAGCAGGTTACTACGAAACCGTATTCACTATTCAGTAGAACCTATTCACTTATTTATACTACCTTAATAACTTATTAAAAGAATCCAGAAATATGGTTGGTTTCTCTTGCTAAAAATATTAAATCCTAAATTAATGTAGGAATCGAACCTACAGACACCAACAATTGTTTTCAGTAAATACCATTTGGTTAGACCACCTAAATAAAATATGAAAAGGAATCCCGGAGAGATTTTAACCAAATATCAAAATCATAATTTACCTAATCCTAATTTGTAGGATTCGAACCCACGGCCAACTAAGTCAGCTGATAAGCACATCAGTAGGTAGTTCATACATCTTACCTAGATAAAATATTAAGAAAAGTTCTAGAATAAATGTTTCCGATGAGTAATATGGTACAATCTTAATTTACTGTCGGAGTCGAACCGCCAGGAAATAACAACTATGTACACATGTCTGTTGATACTGAATGAAAAAGAATCCCGGAGAGATTTTAACCAAATATCAAAATCCTAATTTACCTTATCCTAATTTGTAGGATTCGAACCCACAAGCAACTAAGTAAGCTGGTAAACACATCAGTAGGTAGTTCATACATTTTACCTAGATAAAATATTAAGAAAAGTTCTAGAATAAATGTTTCCGATGAGTAATATGGTACAATCTTAATTTACTGTCGGAGTCGAACCGCCAGGAAATAACAACTAAGTACACATGTCTGTTGATACTGAATGAAAAAGAATCCCGGAGAGATTTTAACCAAATATCAAAATCCTAATTTACCTTATCATAATTTGTAGGATTCGAACCCACAAGCAACTAAGTAAGCTGGTAAACACATCAGTAGGTAGTTCATACATTTTTACCTAGATAAAATATTGAGAAAAGTTCTAGAATAAATGTTTCCGATGAGTAATATGATATAATCCTAATTTACTGTCGGAGTCGAACCGCCAGGAATTAACAACTATATACGCAAGACAGTAGATACTGGATCATTTACACTACCCGAATCAAACATTAGTGGCCATTAATAAATAATCTAATTTTGAAATTATAAGAAACAAAATACAAAGTTTAATATTATTGTTCACAAAGGAATAGTACGAGCAAACTAATCAAAAGGTTTGTAATGTAAGTCGGCTTGGTGTTTCTCTTCTCTATTTACATAATTGGAATATCTACTTAATTTGTGAGGTCATTAGAAACTTTATATGCAAACATTGAAATATCAGATTACAGGAAAAGAAGGATCCCTCCATAGCATTTAGTAAAGTAGACAATACGGGATTCGAACCCAAAAGTCTCTTCCTAGCCTTTTACAAGTGTACCACAAGTCACAGCCCGCTCCCAGTCGACTGATAAAATATATTTAAGTTTCTGATTAAACATTGCAACAATGATGTTAAATTATACTTTATTTGCAGGGAAATTGAATTATAGATTGTGCCTCAATCTTATATGAGTGCACATCAACTATCAGTCCATTCACATTAAACAATATATGGAAGTTTGCAATTTCAGTTTTTACGGAGAGAACGATGAAAAATAACTAAAATGTTAAATCATACTAATTTTGTTAATGGACGTTGAGCTATAGCTTATCCTTTAATTCTATACATGTTTCTTTTAGTATCAATCCATTCCTACTAAGCAAAATAAAGAAATTGAAGTTTCCTGTTATTATAAAAATATTTCTTCGCAGTACATACAAAAATCAAATATTTCGAACTTTGTACCATTATGTCACTTTAATTAACTACTCAATCATAAAACCACATTCAAAAGGTAGTAGAGCGTTCATAAAACCTATTTTGAGGAAAAACTGGATGAAATTTGGACAATCCTCATCAATTTAGTAAAGTTTGTGTGTATCAAAATATGCAAGTAGGTAAGTTTAATGCAAAGTGAAACTAATGTTTTGTTGTTTTAAGGACCTCCGAATAGGTACTCTAGGCGACTCTAGCTATGCTCTAATTATGTTTGATCACTTGTGTGATAGAAAACAAGAAAGGAAACCATCGAATGTTTCTAGTTGTGTATTCCATTCCTACGCCATGTATTAGGTATGATCATTTGTGTACGCAAATAGATATTAAATCAATAAATTCTCACGGACTTTCAGCCTGATTCTCCTTGCGCTCTTCAGATTCTTTTCACCAACACTTTTAAACCTTTTTCTTTCACCACTTTCACAATAAAACATCAAACTTTAAACGGCACGATAGGTTGTTAAAAATATCTAGAATCTAAAATATCACAAGCTAGATCTGACTAGGACTCTAATAATTCCCCGCAAAATGTATTCTAATCCTCTTTTTTTCTAAAATCCCAGATTTTAATTCGAACTCTCAACCGCCTCCATCTTGTGTTTTTTTCTTTCTCCCGAGACGCCGCCCGCGTCGCGCGTTTTCGACCCCTTTCGTCCATTTCCGTCTCCGAAGCCTGCTTTATGTATTAGATATTTAAAATTGTCGGTACTAATCTCCTAAGCTAGGGATGTACGCTAAGCTCTTTGTTTTAGAATTCATGTTTGAATAACTTTTTATTATTTCTGTCCGTTGGCTCAACCTTGATTTTGTTTTACTTGTATGTTGCCATAATACGACGTGTTAATAATATATATTTTTCTACGATGGGGATGGCGTTAGGTACAAGCTCATGTAAGATACTACCAATAATATATAATTTAATTATCTACGCTTAATTCAATAAATTTAGTCATAAAATGGAGTTCTAAATCAACAATGTTAGTCCTTTATACAAAATCCAAACAGAATTCCGTACAACACTAACAATAAAATTGGAAATTCAAATGCAAACTCTTATCGGTAATTACTCATGACTTTCAAGAATTTCACAAAATGGTAATACATTTGTGACATTACAAAACATCGTTTCGCCTCGGCCTCCTTACATTGCTTCTCCAGAATATGCTCATTAGAATAGCTATCAGTTTAAGGCACCGATTAATAACTCGGTGCGCTGATATGTCGCTGTCGTTTACATGTCGTTTACCTCGCGAACAGACTAAACTGGCGCGTTTCCTTCAGCCCAAGGAAAAGTAAGCATGCTAACTAAACTGCCGACTCCATACCTCGTCGTTTCAAATTCTTAAAGTATTCTAATTGCTTGCTTGTTTGTTATCCGCGCTCGTACCGGTTACGACTCAACCTCATAGATAACGGCAATCAGGCTTCCGAAACTCTTTGAGTACTTGATTTTTAAATGAGTTTTATTTGCAATTTAAATATATCGCGTCGTGGAAAGTAAATTATGGGCTAGGTGGTAGGCAATAACTAGTTTAATTCAAATATAAATTTAATTAAGTACTTAGCTACTTTATACTATAACTTTAAGCTACGATTTGGATGAATTTCACGGTAAAAAATAAAAATAATAATAAAAGAGCTTTTTAAGCTTAAAACCGTTATTTTCTTTGAATAAACAAGGCTATCAAAGCCAGCACTTAAATATATACTTACTTAATACTTAGATCTGCCGCCAGGCCACCACGCACTATTTGACTGAACTACATTTTAACTACGCAACCAATGTTAATAAGTTTCATAGATTTTTACCATTTTCTATAAAAAATCAAAAATTGTGCAAATCATAACACGAGCTGAAAAATGGCCGTAAGCTTTGTCATAAGGTTTTTGAAGTAATAAAATCCTGAATACGCGCCTCAATTCATTCTAGGCCTGTTTTTTTAAACTGTTTCTAAGAACAAGATCCTTTCTTCACCATCTCATCATTATTCAAAGGTGTTGCACTATAGAAATGGGAAACTATATATTTCAATCCAGAGTAAACATTGACGTAACCGTTGACAAACAAAGTCGCACCTGTACAGATTTCATAAGTCATTTTACAGACGACCGATTTGACTCGTCCGACTTTAAATTTACCGATATAAAAGCGTGAAGAACACACATGAGAGAAAACAACGTCATTATTTTTGTCTTGTTTAATGTTTAATATATACTAGGTATGTAGGCGTACTCATATCACTTGTTAATACAATGTTTGACATTGTTATAAAGCGCATATGCATCGCAATGTCAAAAAGTTCCTAATTACTTATATACTCGTATAAGTATCTACCCAGAATGCATACAAAAAGTAAAATTCAAAATTAAAATTTGGTAGTCTGAGGTTTTCCCGTTTGTTGCGAAAATGTATATAGGTACATATCTAGAATGTAAAGATGTAGCATAAAGTTGGACTTTCTGATGGTGTGATACATTTTGTATGCAAAATTCCGCCAGAATCAGTCCAACTTGAGCACTTTTTTAGCGCCATGGCACAAATAATTTGCGTAGCAGAAGTAAATGCTTGTTTCATAGAATTTAATACTAAACAAAATTTAATTGAGCTAAAAATATTTTTCCTTTGCAGAGGACGAAGAAGAACTACCCTTGAACCTATCAACGAAGAACCGCCAGATCTGGTCCCCAGGCAGTGCATGCGAACGTGAAAATGGAGATCTGCGAAGTGACTCACCCATCCTGAAATGGGAACCTCAAGAAGATTTCGACTCCCCCCTCGAGCTCGTTAAGAGATGCCGCAGCAGCCCCAACGGCGAGCTACCCTCGAGCCCCTCGCCCCGCCGCTGCCCCTCTGCGCCCGCGCATCAAACATACCCCATCCCGCCCCCGCCATCGTCAGACATCAACTTTTCATTACTAATCAAGAACGAAAACAGAAATGAGAAATCGTTCCAGGTAACTACTCATTTAACCACTATCTGGTTTCATAATCGCAATCTGCCTACTGGCCGATAGCGACATCCTCCGACAAGTCCAGAATAACTGTACAGTTTCCGTTCAAAATGCTTTAAAATAGCAAACCAGTATCCATTTTAGTCTCTTTAACAAATCAAATAGCAAAAACTGCCCCTGTCTTAATAAGTACTGGCTGCGTCCGAACGGGTCGCGTTCGCACGGAGCCTCTCGACTTGTCTTCTCGCCATTTTTGTGCCTTTCGTTTTTTCTACGGCCGCCGTTATAAAAATTCCCATCGGTTTTAATCAAAATTCCATCTTTAAATATCACGACGTGGCAGTTTATAAATAATTGGATGAATAATAACGCAGTGTCATACGGCTATAAACATTTTGCTGCTTGACGTTTTCCACCCGCGCGACTTCGTATCACAGCATTCCAATATCATTTCGCGATTAGACAAATACTAAATGTAGGTACTCATTAAAATGGCTGACATACAAACCTAATGTTTTCCGCCGTGTATTTGGTAGCAATTTGAAACTGATAACTTTTAAATTAACACATAGATACACGATAATCAACTACTTAGGTGTAAAATGTTTATTGAAGCTATGAAAAGAATATTGCAACAATATAACGAGTAATTAACTCTCGCGGTTTGAAGCTATGAAAATGCAAGTAGCGGAAAGGCGCGCGCACTTCACGCGCCGCAGCCGCCCGGCGGGCGCCACGCGCCTCGCGCGCCGCCTGCCGGCCACGAAGCCTTCTTGCAAAATGTACACTAAAGATCAAAGTTGCGCCTCAACTTGAACTGTTTAACAATTTTATGAATGAACAACGCCGTTAAATTACAAAAACATTTTATTATCCTCTTCATAATTCTTATAAGAACCTTAAGTCGATAGTTCAATAAATCTACAAAAAATATACGAGCAGTAGTATAACAAAAAATACCAATCGAATTTTTTATTTCGACTGACGCATTGTCATAAAAAATCACCTCCCTACGCGGGACCAACCGATAACCATATGTGGATGGTCATAGCTAGCCTAGCACCTGTGTTGTTTATAAGAGAGTGCATCGGAGCTTATAAAAAGGCGACCAAAAAAGTAGCGGTTTTTGTGAAGCGCGAGTGGAGGCAGCTGCCTCGCCAACTGTCACAGCGCGGAGCGCCCGCGCGCCGCGGATTTGTGGATTATCATACCGCATACTTAACGACTAACCGACCGACTAATAGCCAGCGTGCTTTCTTTATGCACATTATTTATCACTAGCTGCCTGTGGTTCTGCTTAACTAGCATCGCTTTAGATAACAGATACCGTTAAATAGTCCAGGAGTAGGAGTAGGTACATACTTTAAAAACGTTAAAAGACGCCTAACACATCTACTTCTCGAATACTTGACAAACATTACACCACATGAAAACACATTAGACAATACAGGAGTTGGGAAACAAACCACAATAAAGAGGCCGTAGCGAACATCGTTAATCTGTGTTTCGTTTGGATAATGTATCTACCTCTTTCAAAACTGAACCACTGCATTCCAAAAACATCTGATCAAACAAATCTAAAATAATCATTGTGATATGTACCAACCATACTCGGAAATCTTTTGTCTCCTGTAGACAGCAGTGTGTTTGCCAAGTTCCGATCTCACGAACGAATTACCGGGTTGACTTTACGCCTATTTTTTCCTGTTTTAAACATCTCATTGTAGAAGACATAAGTAATAAATAAACCATAAGAGTATAATACTTGTAAGTACTACCATGAATACTATCTCTCTCTCTGCTGATGATGATGATGATGACTAAAGAGTTATACTTCGATCATTGGTTAAGTCCATAATAAAGTGGCACACCTAAAACAATACCGAGTGGAAAAATACACTTTACCAGACAGTTTAAATAAACAGTTTTGCATTTATAAATCGGTTATTCGAATTAAAACTATCGATTCACGCTCCATCATAAATTTACATGGAAAATACAAAATAATGAATGGCTCGTACAAGAGGCTAATTACTGGGCAGTAAAATAAAAGTTGTACGAAATCAAAGAAAAGTGTGGAAAGGGGTAATATAGCAGGTCTGTTATTAGTTTATTACTAGCTGTCACCGGCGGAAAGGTGATGGACGCTGACAGATATACTTCGCTTCTAATTATTATACCACAGTATTTCCCGGGATCCTATCGCAATTACAGCAATTGCTTTATCGATTGCATGATTTCAAAGCGTGTAGTGTCACATCTTGCAATTAGGTGGATATATTTTTCTACTACTTGTATCTAGACCTAGACAAATAGATAGGTATATAAGTAGGTGGAACTTTTAACATTACTGAATTTTATGAAAATGTACAAAAATATTTTTTTGTACTTTGCAAATATGTACTTAACAGGTAGGTACATCAGGTGACTTGTGGTCAAACGCTACCTTACAAAGATGTAAAAAAAAACTGAATTCAACACTAAATTGGCTATTAATCATATGCCCATTATTTCCGCTGTGATTGCAGGCAATAAAAAAACGGATTTCTTAGGTATAGCACTAACCAATATGGTTATAGTGACTATACGAAAAAATATTAATAGCTTCAAAAAGAGAAGTGTTTATCACAACATTAATATTAGAAGCAAATACAAAATCCACTAATTAGGCTCTACGAAGTCAGCAACTCCTGCAAAGGATATACCTACGGTTTTAAAACAAAATTCAAAATGAAATCCTAGACTTATCGATTGCTAAGTCGTAAATGTGACCACACTCAAAAAATTACCCGCCGAACGTTTATTGTCTGTTATTTTGCTAGACTAACGAGGCTGGCGCACAGCTAGTTTTAGGTTTGACGTTTTAAAGTGATCACATTTTGTATCCTACCATGACCTTACACTTTAACTAACGCAATTATTTTTGGTCGTAGTGCAAGCAATGCGGCAAATGCTTCAAGCGGTCGAGCACGTTATCGACGCACCTGCTGATCCACTCGGACACGAGGCCCTACCCCTGCCAATACTGCGGCAAGCGGTTCCACCAGAAGTCTGACATGAAGAAACACACCTACATACATACAGGTAACACTTTGATTAGGAACTTGTAGTACCTAATAGGTGAACTTTGCTAACAACAGTCTGGGGTTTGTTCTTTCCACTTCAGAAGCAGCAAAAGAAAGAAATCAATAACAACTTTGTTCAGGTAATCTTTGAGAATAAATTGTTACAAATAGATTAAGCTCCCAGAGAAACACTTTTATGAAAGCATCTATCTATCTTTAGGCATCGTTAAGTAATATTTCCACATCTCATGGCACATTTCATTTTTTAAACTTGTCGTAAAAGTTGTTGTTAATTTTATTTTGTAAAACACCTATTTACTTACTTATAAAAAGTATATCTATTGGTTTCATAACTTTTTTCACAAGCTCTACCTACATACGAAAAGCCATTAACACTAGAAGGTACTGAGGTAGGTATGAGTAATTTGATACGTTCCCCAGTGGTTACACTGTTACGAACGAAATTATCTACTTACTTACAATTCAAAACAGACAGCGTGAAACTCGAATTATTATGACAACTGTTTCACAAACTTCCTTTAAGTGTTAACGTGTCCCTCCCTCGTTTAATACGCCAACTTTAACCCACCCTATAATTTTCTACAGTAACTTCACCGCTGGAATCTTTATAAAACATTTAATGATAAAATGTAATCAGTAGTCTACTTACCTTTTAGTCCTGCTAGGATTTCTACAAAGACGACTTTCGTAGAGTCCCATTTAGATTCTGCAAAATAAAATAAAACATAATTCAATATTATCTGCATGCACATATCGAACGCATGGGAATATAGCAAAGATTGCACTTTTAATCGGAATGTCAGCAAACAGCTGCTGAAGACGTTAACCGAGTTTATCCATCGACTCATTAAGCGGCACTAGTAGGCCCATATAACCGAAGGATAGACTGGACACTTTTACCGTGAGACAAGTTCATTAAATCGAAAACGTACGAGCGACCAATAAAAGCAATCGGCGGGCGACACATCGCAGACGATGTCTTGGAATTAAACATTTAAATCCTGTGCAATTACCTTTTCGACGGCAAATCACGGCCGGTCCTTGGCGAGTTAATGAATTTTCAATGAGCAAAAAGTACGCGTAGGTACCTACAGTACCGAGCACAGAAGCCGGCGGCGACTCCGAGGGGCGTCTCTGCACGGCCTGAGGTCGCGATCCTATCTACATATTTATTCTCTTTCCTTATGGGTTCCCGACAACAAAACTTATATTAAATGGTAACCTTTTACGTACCTACCTAATTATTTACCTACAGTTAAACGAGGAGTTTTATTTTAGCTGCGCCCCGCTGTTTCACCCGCGTCTTCCCGTTATCCCACAGGAACCCTTTTCCGGGATAAAAAGCAGCCTATGTGTTAATCCAGGGTATAAGCTATCTCCATTCCAAATTTTACTCAAATTCGTACAGTAGTTTTTGTGTGAAAGAGCAACAAACATACCTACATACATACATACTCACAAACTTTCGCGTTTATAATATTAGTAGGTTTTTTGTTCTGTATAAAATAGTTCATAAAACCAAATATAATAATTAATTTCATTACTTACCTTACTTACTTGCATACATACCAATTCCTCGGAATCCTGAGACGGAATCCCAAGCCCCAAATAAGTAACATCCATACGAAGATTTACTGTTAATCTGTCGCCGCCTGCGACTTAACTTTAAAAATAATAATAGACTGAAATCAAGAAAAAGCCAGAATCGTTTTTTAACGGTCTGACTGCTCCCATAGTAAGCTCAACGAGACGAATTATAGTAGCTAAAAAATGTGGCGGACATATTTGTCTTGGCCAGAGACATCTCGTCACGTCTCTGGGCCGTTCCGAATGATTTACAATGGCCGTACATGGCGCTCGTCCTCCCGATAAATGCCTCATCATCAATATTCCAAAATGCGGCTCGGCTGCAATTAGCCGCGGCCTTCGCAGGCTTTCACGTGCACCGCGATCACGGCATACACACAAAAACTATAGGCACCTCAATCCTGTTCTATCTATAAAAATATATTTGCATTTTTTATTTGAATGTCTTTTCAATCCTCGGACATGTACTCGTAGGTATGTTATATTATTTATAATAGGGGGATATTTTGCAACGAAATTTTGTTACCAAGATTATCGAGCCCCAGCGAACAATTGCCGATAACGTTAATAAATACCGGTCTACGAGGCGGTATTGCATACTAAATCAGTTTGGGAACATCGTCGGAGGGTTCATTTTAATAAATAAACAGCCGATGATATGACAAGTATTGGTCCACTTACACAAGCTTTAATTACCCGTCGACGCGATATCTAGCTAGCAAGTATAATTTATGAATAATTACGTGAAGTCGAAATCGAAGTAGCGAAGGCAGCCGCGGAATTATAGGTCGTTATGGTGGAATTTAGTTTTGTAGGGAATTAACATCGTCATGTCGTGGCATCCCTGCGTTCAACTCATTTAACATTTACGATTTAGTCCTATTAGAGTTCCAAATGTTCAATTTCGTTTTTGCATGCGAAAATGCATGTTATTTGATGGAGCTCTATTTTGTTGCAGGTGAGAAGCCGCACAAGTGCGTGGTGTGCTCGAAAGCGTTTAGCCAGAGCTCGAACCTGATCACTCACATGCGCAAGCACACTGGGTACAAGCCTTTCTCGTGCGGGCTCTGCGAGAAGGCGTTCCAGCGCAAGGTGGACTTGCGGCGTCACCGCGACTCCCAGCACAGCGACTCCGCCACTGCGCCCGCGCCGCCGCCGCTGCCGCTCTCGCACCGGTACAGGTTCTACGACGAGCCTTCCGCACCCCTAGCGCCCCTTATCACTAATTAGACTTTTAACCTTGTATGGTAAGTAAATTCACCTCTGCACTCCTGTAAACTATTTCAATTATATTGACAAGGCACTAAATTATTGTACAAAATTAACTACGACTTTGAATAAATATAAAAACTAGGCTAAAGAAAATTGACGAATATTTTATTATGGCCAAAGATTTTGATTTAAATATGCGTTTTGCAGTGGCCTAGGAGTAATTTATTGATCACAAAATTAAATGGTTGTAATGAAATACCTACGCGAATGTAAATATTGTTACCTTTTTAACGTTTTAGGAATAGTGAAAGTATTTTTCATTATTAATTAATGAATATATTATATTATATGTAGTTTGGTACGTCTTAGAGTAGGTATTTACGCATTTGTTTTCTGGATATTGTGTTGCTTTTTACATAATATCAGTATAGAGTCTACTAAATTCATGTCGAACGTATAAACAAACCGTCCAGTAAGTTGCTAAGTACTTATCTACTCTTATTAACATAACCGATACAAAAAAACTTACATTGAGATCTATTTACCCGTACTTATTGAAGGATTGATCTAATATTATATTATAGTGATACCAATACCTG
This sequence comes from Opisthograptis luteolata, assembly GCA_931315375.2. NCBI lineage: Eukaryota > Metazoa > Arthropoda > Insecta > Lepidoptera > Geometridae > Opisthograptis > Opisthograptis luteolata. The sequence continues at coordinate 5,965,084 of OV928034.1, forward strand.
TGTAACAATACCCAGGAGTCATAATAAATTTATTTCACTATTTGACAAACCCAATTTTCAAAGACTGCATGTTCAGATGTTCGTTTATAGAGGTACCTACCAGTTACCGGATGAAGGTTTTTAGATGATTGTGAAATAAGCGTTTAAAACTTAATATTTTAATAGTCTAATGGAAACCAAAGTAAAGTGTCTTATTTAGTCGAGTGTGAAACGCTTTATTTATCTAGAATATATATAATTACGTAAGGTTAATATTTATATTTATTTATTTGTTCACTAAACGTGTGTTGATGGTGCATGCAGGCTTGAATATTTTGTACGTCTTTTTGGTGTTAAATTACTAAGATATAAAAAAGAATGAAATTAAAATGTTGTGTAAAGAAGTATGAGGGCTTTATTTAATACATCGGCTGAATGAAAGTGAATAGAAAAAAATTACCATTGTGTCAAAAAACTTGTTACCGCCTACCATTTATATACCTATTTGTTACCATACATCACTTTAGAACATGTATGTAACATCTCACATGAGACAAACGCTTTGTAGCAATCGAATTATTTTTATATACCTACTTAAGTATGTGTGTATAATATATGGAGAAAATCGAACGTAAGTAGGTATGTAAGTGCTTTCCTTGTACCTAGATATACAATTGCTTGGTAAAACTTATCTCTCCGTCCAAATATTGATTTATGTAGGTATAAGAACAATTTGTATTAAGCATAGGTGTGTATTTTATATTACATTTAATGTTGTGTCTAGTGTTAGTTTATAATAGTGTAGAGATGAAATGGAAGCCTTAATAAGAAAATATTGTTAACACATAGGTATTATGCCTGGAATGTATTTTGTACGTCGACATAGCTAGAGGCTATTCAATTAATTTATATCTTTGAGACTGCACGTGAGCAAAAAGAAATCACCATTATTTTATAGAAAGATTATTTCAAGATAATTATAAGAATATCGTTATTTTACAATCACTTTGTACGATGGTAAGATGGGGTGTGTAGGTTCATATTTAATGTGGTGTCACACGGCACGTTAGTGATGCTACTTTGAGATAGCCACATGAAGATACAACGGCTAGAACACCAAAGAGAGCGGAAGCTTTGATATTTTCTAACTAAACCTAAACCGTTAAGTTTAAGTTTAACCTTTAAGTCCATCCTAGACCGCATCATCGCTTGCCTTCAGGCATAATAGCGGTTAAACGCGAGTCTAATTGTAAAACGAAAGAAATCAAGTTTGCGTGATTTTTGACTGATCGTGTGGAGCATTTACCGAACTATCTTAAGATATTGCCAAACTACCAACAAGTGTGAACGGTCAGACCGTCGTACTTAAAATCCAGTAGAGGTAATGTAAGCTAACCTAATCACTATGTATTTATTTTTAAAACAAAATGAATCTTGTAGGTACAGACGTTTAGAAAGGAAAAAATGTCAAGTCAATTTTTTGTAAGTTCGATTTTAAGTTGTAACTTATTTAAGCCAGTTCAATATAAAATACATATCTTTGAAAATATTTCCGTTTATCATTAAACATTACTGTTAAAACCTTTAAAGAAATTGTTAATGTAACAGTACTACCTAATAAACGTAAATGCAATCATAAAAAAACTTGTCATAAATTATATTAAGTGCCAATTCCAGCTTAATTTGATAAGTTGATTTGATTGCCACGGAACGATCAACACTGCGCGGTCTAAACAAACAATTACCTGATATGGAATCTTCATTACATTCAACATACCGGCGAGCACTCATTCCGAATTAATCGTGTTCGTAACGTTTTCATTTCATTTCGAATCAGGTAATGTGTCTAATAAGAAATCAAAATTAGGAGTAGATATGTCGGTAGTAAGTACGATCGCGTGCTCACCACTCGTATCAAGTTTGTCGGTATAATAACGCAACAATAAAATTTTGTAATTTTGTCAAAGCCAATTACTTCAATTAATGCCAATACAATATAACACTGGGTAATATAAATTGAAAAAGTTTTGTCTACTATATTATACCCTAAAGGTGATTCCAAAGTTAAACAGAATATCTCGGTAGTATCCTTAGTTATCTAAGTATATGTTTTTTTTTAATTACTTACAGGGTAGCTTTAGACCAAGACACAAGTCACCCGATGTAAAGTTAAGATGGTGGCTACACCTGGATTGGAAAATGGCTCTTAATTGAGGCTGCCGGAACACACCGATAAATATGTGCTTGGCGATCGATTCTTAATTTGAGGGTGATAGCTAGCCAGGCTATTACTAGAAAGTACCCTACCACCAAGCTATGGTTTCATCACTATATTCTCCTTCACCGAAAGCTTATTGTAGGATTCGAACCACTTCAACTAAGCCATCGCTATAAAAAAAGAGAAACGTCTGTTTCCTGATGTTTTTTGTCTTTGTTTCACGCTAAAACGGCTGTACCGATTCTGTTATCATTTTGTCCACAGAAACCAACAAGGGCTAATTTTTCCCGGAAATAACTTTTAAGAATCAAGTTATCAAAATCTTTGCCTACCCGTGCGAAGTCGCGAGACGGGTCTCTATAATTATACAACACATAGGTAGATCTCTACTCAGAAAGTAGCATGTTTACATAAAAATATTAGGTACTATATAAGAACAAGAAGCCTTACGTGTTTCATTGCACTAAAGTACCTATCCTACCCCTTTTACCGTCCACCATTACGATTTTGTAATGCAATTAGGAAAGTGGCAAACAGTGGATGACATCGGAAACCATACAACGAACAGCATAATAAGTATGGAACATTTTAATAAGATTTAAAGTAAATGCCTGGTAGAGTTGAATGGATACATAGTTAACAGTCACTTGAAATAAGATACAGGGTAGCGTTTGACCACAATACCTCTTTATTCTGTGCCACAAGTCACGATGTGGCCATTCTACACTTGGGCTGGGAACTGGCTCTAAAGTGAGGCTGCCGGAATACAACGATAGGTGCTTGGCAACTAAGATAACCCAGGATATTCAAGGGCATTTGACATCTATCTTCCCGCACTGGGCCAGCGTGGTAGCTTTTGGCTCACTCTCCTGGGAGAAGATATGTGTCCCAGCAGTGGGAAAGTAGGTACTCGTATGAGACTGATAATGATGAAGCTGAAGTAAAGTTAGTCATCGCCACCCTTTTGGAGTCCTCGGTTCTCTTTCTATCAAGTGTCAGTTATTAAGTACTTTTATTACCAGGGTAAATCTATACTAATATTATAAAGCTGCAGAGTTTGTTTGTTTGTTTGAACGCGCTAATCTCAGGAACTACTGGTCCGATTTGAAAAATTCTTTCAGTGTTGGATAGTCCATTTATCGAGGAAGGCTATAGGCTATATTTTATTTTATATATTTTTAAAATTAGGGATCCGTAAGAAAATTGCTATTTTGCAACCCAAGGTGTGAAATCGAAAACCTATTTTTGCGTGCGCTGCGAAAACTATTTGTAGGTCTCATTTAGATCTACAAAAAAGTCCACGAGAGCATATGTCTAACTATTATAGTTATGCCACAATAAGTGATCTTTTATTTAAAAAATATAATTTTTAATGCCGCCGCTAGAAAAGGCTCATTTAGATCTACAAAAAAGTCCACGAGAGCATATGTCTAACTATTATAGTTATGCCACAATAAGTGATCTTTTATTTAAAAAATATAATTTTTAATGCCGCCGCTAGAAAAGGCTCTTTATTTGTATCTTGGTATTAATCCTTATCAAAATAAATTACTTCTTATTCAAAACTGCTTCAATGCCTTTATATAACTTTTTGAATCATTCAATTCGGACATTCCATTCGAAAGATATCACGAGTTTAAAATTGTAAGTAGTAGTAGAAAAATAAAACCGCCGCACCGCAGCGCAGCGGGAAACGCGGTGAGGTGAGAGGGGCACCGGGAGAATCTATGAAATAGGTAAAGTGCGGTCGCGGACCAGGAAGACCTTTAACTGCGCGGTTCAAACGTGCGGTCCAAGAAAAATTAACATACAATTAAAATAGGATAATGGGTACCTACAGTAGGTAACGCGTTGAGGGGGCACTGAAGTGCGGGAATAATTTTGGAGTATACGGAATACTATTTTTTTTTTTTTTACTATTTACAGGGTAGCGTTTGACCACAAGTCACCTGATGTTAGGTGACAATGTGGCCGAAGGTGGCGCCACGCTACACCTGGACTGGGAACTGGCTCTCAAGTGAGGCTGCCGGAACACACCGAAAGGTGCTTGGCGACAGATTCTTAACAAGAGGGTGGTAGCTAGCCAGGCGAGTACTAGAAAATACCCTACCACCAAGCTATGGTTTCATCACGATGTTTTCCTTCACCGAAAGCTCAAGCTCATTGTAGGATTCGAACCCACGTCCTACGGATCGTAAGCCGACGTCACTACCACTGAGCCATCATCGCTATTAAATTAATCGCTATAATTATACGCTTTCGCGCCTAAACTACTGAACCGATTTAACGGAAATTTGGCATAGAGATAATTTGAGCCCCCCCCGGGGAAGGGACATAGGATACTTTTTATCGCGATAAACTGTAGCCCATGCGGGTGAAACCGCGGGGAACAGCTATTATTTTATAAGATTAGCGCTTATGCGGCCGCATTCAAGAACACGTTTAGAACAATGACAATTTATTATTTATTTGGTAATAGGCGAGCAGCCTGAGGCTGATGTGCCTATATCATGCTGTGTTGAATTATAGCAATGCCCAAAAGTGCAGAGAAAAGTCAATTCTGTAGCAAGGAAGCATTGTTCGTTCGCAACCACTTGTCCACCACAACGTCTTCTGGTAGTCTATTCCAGTTGTGTATCACTCTCGAAGCCAGGAAGTGGTATTAGTTCGGCAAATATGCCGTAGTTTCAGAGTTGAATCAATACAGTAGCAGTTTAATCGCGCACGGGTAACGCATTAATTCAGCAATTAGGTTTATTCAGTGTTTTTTTGTTTGGACAATACCTACCTGAATTGATTTTTATTGAAATTTACTTTTGGTACCGAAAATTAAAACTCTACGGGATAAACTTTAACCTGTACAAATGTTTGCCTTATGTTTAGAGGTGTTCGAGAACGAATTTATGGATTACTTAATTTTTTAAACTAATAGGGTGGAGCACTTTGTGAATACTTTGTTATTCTGATGAATCAGAATGAAACTTAATTAAGAAAATATATTTTTGTTGTGGAGTATTTTGGGATCTTTTCTTGGAATTCTTGGGGAGTAGTGGGAGCCAAGTGGAAGGAGGGATAATCCATACTTACCTGTGCGGAATCGAGGCGAATCGCTAGTTGAATGTACCCTATTTTTGTAAACTTATAGATAAAGTGAGAAATAAGATTTCAAGAAAGATAAAGGCTGAAGCAATTGGAAGATATTTTTGTGTTGGTTACATAACTAATTATTATCATTTTATTTGAGTTCCTATTCTAAGAAAGAACAGAATGTGAAGCATTTTCTTTATAACTTTTATTGTATCAGTCCTTTCTATTACATTCCGGACCTGACCTATGGACCAACTGATAAGTTATCATCAGTCACCAGTTTATTTACATTGTGTTTACTGTTTTGATTGACTAGAGTACTTAGAGTGCAGTTATGGCAGGATGATATCAATTATGTTGTAGTTTGATAAGTGTATAAATTTATACACATACATGTTACATATAGATAAAACTTTCTATTTCTTGTGATATGTAAGGGCATGTTATGATTGTTTTTCAAGCCCAGCTAAAATATTATAAGCTAGTTCTCAAAAATATATATTACTCTATTTAATAATAATAATAATCATCATCATCGTCATGAAATAGGGAAAACAAATGTTTTTGAGGACTACCTTTTATTTTACAAAGTTTATATCTATGTATTTAACTTTCGTTTTCCCTATTTTTAACTATATATTAGTAGTATAGTAGACTATATTACCTTAATGTATAAACTGTATAATATATCCTACTGATTTGTAAGTAGGGATGGATGAATAGATGGATGATAGTTACCCTTTCAGGCAAAAACTACTGAACGGATCTGAATGAAATTTGGAATGGAGATAGCTTATACCCTGGATTAACACATAGGCTACTTTTTATCCCGGGAAAAAGGTTCCTGCGGGATAACGCGGGTGAAACCGCGGGGAGCAACTAGTTATAAATATTAATGGATGGAGGTATTTTAATATTGATAAACTCTGACACTATTTGACCAATCTGAAAGTTGGTTGGTATGGATAGGTACATGTATTATTTCATGTAGTCGAAACCGCTGAGTCGCTAGTTGTAAATATAAGTTAATGAAGTTAGTTAACAACAAAACCAACAAGGGTTTTATGATACCTTTTATGGTGTCAACAATGAGACACATTTTAACTAAAGAAAAATCATATATTAAAGTTTAAAGTGCATGTGACACTTATCACAGTGACAGAATAAACAAGTTCATAAAATTAGAATCCACAACATTAATCATCCCAGTTAACTTGGTGGCAATCGTGCCAAACAAACGTGCCTTTTTGAGTTTGCGGGGCTTCCAATGCCAGGTACAGAGGTGCCTTAGCCCCTCTCTCCGGAGTAAAATCACCCATTCCTTTCGTCATGTCAGTCTTCACAAACCCCGGATGAACACAGTTGATGGATATATTTTTCCCTTGTTCGTTGAACTCTCTCTGTTGCACAAAAGTCAATGCTGACATAGCCACTTTTGATACTTTATAGTCACCGTAGTGGCCTGCAAATGAAATAAATGAACTTTTGCCATTTTTAGCTGCCTGTAGAAAGTCATTCACAAATTGTAGAATCTCTTCAATCTTCAGATCATCTTTCACTAAAGTGTGCAACCACACCTGTTTTCTTACATTGGATAGTAGACCCCAATCACTGCTGATATTTATTATTCGAGCATTCGTTTTTAAAAGAGGGTATAGAATCTTGGATACAGACAACAAGCTCGTGAAGTTTGTGTCCATGAGCTTTTTGGAGTCTTCATACGATGAAACAGATTTATCGAAGTCCAGAACACCGGCATTGTTTACCAAAACGTCTATTCCCGAATGATGTTTTGTAATATAAGTGGCGAACTCTTGAACACTGTCTTCATTGGTGACGTCTAATATGTGATATAAAGGTTTTAGGCCGAGTTCCTGTAGTCTCTTGACGGCCAGCCGCCCCCTTTCTTCGTTTCTAGATGTAAGGTACACAGCACCATCGAATTTTGAACATAGACCCTTCACAATTTCAAAGCCGATCCCCCTGTTGGCGCCGGTTACTATAGCTACTTTGGTTTCCATTTTGTACGTTAAATATGTAGAAAATAATATAATATAATAAAGCTATAAATTTATAACGTAAAAACAAATATTTACTTTAGCTCTGAAAATATGACATTTTCTGCGTTTTTTTTCGCCCGGCTGTGATTGACTTTTCTTTGACATTTGACACTTAAATAGTCTACTTAATCTATGATTTGACAGTCGCCCGTCGTTCAGTGTTGCCAAATAAAAAAAATTAGGTAGCCGTGTACAAAAAGCAGTGAAAAGACCAACGAAAGGGGACTTTAATTTTTTGGTACATTTACCATAATATTAACCTATAAATAAATTAATTAATTACCGTTAAATTTGTGAAAAGCCCTAGAATCAGCTTTTGAGTTTGAAATATTTTAAATACTTGACACTGGCAAATACACTATAATAATTGTGTGACGCCATAACAAAACAAAAAAAATGGACACTAGAACTAGAATCTATGACTAGACCAAATAGGTCGCAATAATTTTAAAATATCCACCTTGGACTAAATAATACACGTAACTTATTCATTTAGTCTTCTATTGTAAACTGATTTAGCAGCCTAGCAAATTAAATGGTGTAACAACAGAGTCTTAATTAGCATACCACTAAGTATTTCCTTACTGCTATTTTACAAATCCATCGTAATAATTATGTGAACGTTAGATACTTATTGTCCCCCAACACTTAACATTATTATGGAGTGTGGCTAGCAAATCACTTTGGATACTAATATAATCTTGTAATATTTAAAAACAAATACTGTAGTAACTGATTTAACACCTTAGTATTTCTATAAAATATGTGCTCAATGCATGAGGCAACTGGATCATAGGTATTCAGTTTATTTCCATACAGTACATGATTATGCATTTCTTAGGAGAGTGCGAAACGCAACTTAGTACCTAAGTCCTACATACAATATAATTATCTTTACATACAATATTAAATACCTAGTAAGAATGGAGGAAAAAGCTAGCGTTGCATCTTTCGCAGCCCGCCGTGTGGTTCGCTTATAAAATAGTGAAGGATTCGATAAATTAGAACTGAAAAAAGTTGTCTTTATTATTATTTTCATCTGGCATTTCATTTCAATTAATTTCATGTGCTATTTCTTCATGAAGGTTTTCTTTTTAATTTGTTACAAGTTGGGCATGTCTCAATTTTTTTGTTGCAGCATCACAGTCAGCCTTTATCCCATCTCTTTGTCAATAATTTGTCTATGTATCAAACAATTGCATCTTCTGAGATCTTCTTTCTGAATTTTAGTTCATTGCATGTAATTAATAATAATTGTAAGTTATGGCAACCCTTGATAATGCAGCTCCCGCTCGCGCCGCGACGAGAAGTGCCCGTGCGCCTAGGTCCGACAACCGACGCCTAAACTACGAACCCGATAAAGTACATATCGAAAATGTTTTTTGCGTTATAAACATTATTTTGGGATAGTAAACGAATTGGATAAATGATGTCGTTAGATCACAGGCCAGACATATATCCCAACTTTGTTAGTTACCTAAATACGAGCTCTATCAGAATCTCTCAAGATTTAATTTAAATGTGTAAACAAAAATCTTTTTTAAAGTTCTCTTTTTTATTTAAGTACTATTAAGTAGGTACTATGTCATGGTTTGGCAAAGGGCATAAACATTTTGAGATTTAACACTCGGATCACTAAACAAGATAAAAAGTTAATAATTCTAAATAAATATTTGGGAATACACATTTAGGGCTCGGAACTTCTCTCAGTATCGACATGTATTGGCAATAATATATCCAAGGTTACCAAAGTGACTTGCGGCCCTACTTTTTCGCTTACACACAATATTTTTTGCTGGTTACTGTTATTGATCATAATATTATCATATAATTATATTCTAATGCCCCAGAGCTAAGCATAGTGGGTAGGACGACTTACTATTTAGAAGTAATAACATTTTTAAAACTTAAATTCGCTAGTGGCCCTCTGTTCACTAAACTACAAGAAAGTTAGCTAAGAAAGTAAACAATCGCAAACATCAAGCTTTTTATAGTTATCAAGTAATCCAATTACCACACAGGAATGGAATTAAATATTTTAAAACCTGACTGAAGCTCAGTCACTAACTTTTTGAGCAGTATGGGCCTTAATATTACAAAAAATTAGGTTGGTTTCACAGTCAAACTGATCATAGATATAGTTAACCTGATTGCTCAGAACTGAGTAGTACACTGTCGCTGACAGAGACGCATCAAATAGCTACGCGCCGATCGGCCCGCGCTGAAGTTCAGCGTGACTGTGAAACCAGCCTAAGGATTCTATCACTATTAAATAATATAAAATATACTATATCTAGGTATTTCATTTGCATCAAACAGAATTTTCAAGCAATGGGTGCCTAAAAGTAGTAAATTTAGATAAAAGTTCTTAATCATAACACTGTGCCAAACCTCTGCACAGCAAACATTTCACACTTTGGTCTGACATATCAGTAGATTTTCTCACACACTAAACAAAACCCAAATTTCAGGTCAGTTAATAAATGCTACCTACTAGGCAACTTGTGTCTCCACATTAATTTACAGATATATTAAACACAACACAACACAAACAAATAATGATTATTGATTTTAGATCTTTGTTCTCATTTCGTCACTCATTCTCCATTAAAGAGTTGTGTCGGATTTGTAACACTAAGTTTATAGTTTAGTCGATTTTGACCGCAGCATAGATCTTCCTTATGAACGTGTAAGCAGCGAAAAATCCAATGGTGCCTGTTAGAAGCCAGAATGTTAACACCATGAGGCCTGAAAATGTACAAAAGTTAATTAGATTTACACGTAACAACACCAAAGCTAACATAAGAAAAACGGACCACGAATTTTTCTATCCCTAGACCTTATTCAGAAAATTACGAATGTTAAAAAAAAATCTTATCGGCAGAGCCATTCTAAAGTGATGCGCTTATCAATGAACGGAGTATATTTTTTAATTTATAGATAAGTTTAAATACCTGTGTATCCAATGTAGAGTAATATAGGTATAAATTCGGTGATTTCCAACTTAGTAAAAAAGTAAAATATGGAATAGATTAAAATGTACACAGCAGATCCACCGGACACAATGAAAGTCTTCCACCACCAATGGTAATCCTGAAAGAAAAACAACATGCCAACTCAATAAATGTACACATTCAACATGTGCGAGGCGTTAAAAATGTTATTTTTTGAATCAACAGTAATAGGAAGTACCAGACGCATTTTTGCCTCATAAAATAAGAAAATTAAGCAAAAGTGTATCCGGTTGACATCATTATTTACTTAGATTTTTATGTAAAAAAACTTTTATCAAATGATTTATCTGTATAGCATATGAATTCATTTTTATCAGTTTTTAGTTGTCACATGTTCCACAACTGGTATTTCAAAATGTCAAATTCATTGAACTACACACAACCTGGTAAGCAAATGTGTATGAAATGTTCACTCACCTCTCCGCAAAGTTGGAAGTAAACCAGTACGATTGAAATCTGTGACACAGACATTGCCAGGATGCAGAACACGAGGAACAAGAAACCAAACAGATAGTAGAATTGATTTTCCCACAGTGCATTGAAAATGAAGAACAACTCAATAAATACTGCACCAAATGGCAGTATACCAGCCATCAGTATACTGAAAGAATAAAAGAGTTAATATAATAATAAGCAGCTATGGTAGCCGAAAGGTAATGCGGGGCATACACTGGGTGTGAATTTCATCTCTACTTCAAATAAATTATGCGCGGATTTGTCATCGCTCGAGGCAGTGATGGAATAAATAAGGAAAACATTGTGAGGAAACCGGCATGTCCAAGAAACACCACATTATGAGCTGACATCAGGAAGTCTCACTGTGGTATGTGATGGTGTGACAGTTTACATTTATATACTATCATCACATAACAATCAAGAAGATATAGGTATAGTTAATTAAAAAGACGAATATCTCTTACCATATAAAGATATTCATGTACCACACTTGCTCCGGAACTTTCCTTGGAATGAAATTGGTCCTTACAGGATGTTGGAACGGTTGCTTCCGGCATCCGAAATAGTAGCCCAAGTACACTAACGGCAGCGATATGCAGAACCACAGACACAGAAGGGCCATCATTGTCGAGAAGGGTACAGCCCCGCTTGAATGTTTTCCCATGATGAAAAAGTTCAAAAAGAAACAGGTTCCAAAGACAATAGCTGGGTAGAGTGTCGCGGTGAGGAATGCGGCCTGCTTCCATTGCTTGCCCTTCATTGTGTTGTAGAGCCGCGCCGAGTAGTAGCCCGCAATGAGGCCCATGAACACGTACAGAAATATGGCGGCCGTCATTAAAGCGCCGCGGCTCGCTGGCGACAGCATACCCAGCATGGCGATAACTGGGAACAATAGAAAACATGTTCCAATCTCGAGCAGTCAATGCACTTACAATACGCGAGACATATATTTAACTAGCGACCCGCCCCAGTTTCACACGTGTTGGCAAATAATTTTACAGCTCGAAGTTTCAGCAAAAAGCAGTAGTGTGCAGACTTTTTTTTAGAGAACAATTAATAACACGTAATAATAGTAGTAACTTGTCACTTAACATCAGGTCTCCTGATTCAATAAGTGACTTGTGGTAAAACGTTGGTGTTAATGGCCGAATTGTAACGCGTACGCCTCATAAGGCGGCGATGCCGAGTTCGAATCCCATCTTGACACCGTATGACAAATTATTGACTAAGTTTATATGCGTATTTGTAAATCGCTCAAAACGGTGAAGGAAAACATCGTGAGCGACATCTACTAACTCGCTCTAGGCTAGTGCGGTAGATTACGTCCCATACTTTTTAAGATACGTCCAGCGGAACATAATAGGCTGATAACGATGATGAAGTAATAAAAAGCGACCCTGTAACAAGATAAATAAAATAAAATGCATGTATGCTTACAAATAGTAATAAGAGCCATGAGAAACACTTGAATCCCGCTTCCGATGACAGCTGCGAAGAGCATACGTTTCGGCGGTGGTCGGAAAACATCGCCGTGCACAAGTTTCCAGCCAGTTTCCTCCATCATATCATCGATGCTCTCGTCGGAGTTGTACCGTGCGATGTCTCGTCTCAGTGTGCGCACCATGATCATTGTCAGTATGCCTGAAAATGCATATTTAGAACATGAGGAATCAAACATAACATTATCCGTCACCCATTAATTAAAACGTGATTGGTTGTTGTTTGCTCCGAGTGATACATGCCCATCCTCTTTTAAAACACTAGTTCAATATAGATCTACATTAAATTAAATTCAAATAACTACATTTTACTACATGCAATGCAACCAACATACCTGACAAGAAAAATAGCACAACAATAGAGTTGATAATAGAAAACCAGTGTATTTTGACATCTTTCATGCCCAAGTAAATATCCCATCTTGAGGCCCAGCTTATGTCCGATTCGCTCCACTCCACAGAATATGTGAAGTATAGTTTCGTGCCAGTATCTTCATTTACTAACTGAGTTTTTGAGTCTGTAGGGAACTGACAGGAATCTTCCACAAAACTCAAGTCATCTTTGTCAATGGACAATGTCTCCACTTCAAATCCGACAACTCTGTAAGAGTCCCTGGAAAATAAAAAATCAGTAGATGTAAGACAGTGTTAGGCCTGTTTCACCCTGCAGTACAGTACCTGAGCTCATTAGGCCAAACCACCAGAAAATACACAGTAGACATAAAACAAGCACTAGCTTGAGACAGACATAAAAGCCTGTAAATTTAAACAAACAACTGTTTCATGTATTACTCAGTAGGTATTTGAGATTTATAATTATCCTTTATATTATTGTTGTTCCTACCTACAGCTCCATCTGTGCAACAATTAGAATAATAATATGTCAAATATCAGTTCACCTACAGCTCCATCTGTGCAACAATTAGAATAATAATATGTCAAATATCAGTTCAGTGACCACTCGATATCTGGTATTTTTAATAATATCATGTTAAAAACTTCCATGTTTGTGAGAAATGTGACCGCCTATGCTGCCCCCGTTATTATAATTACAGTAAGTCAAAAAAGCTTAACATTTTTAAAATGGTATATCTTAATGATTATAGCAGATAACTTGGATATTGTAACGAACATCAAAACTCAAAACTCAAACTCAAAAATATGTTTATTCAATAGGATACATTGTGATCACTTTAAAACGTCAACTTAAAACTAGCTACGTTCAGCATCAAAAGTTAAATTTGCATAAATCAAAAAGAAAAAAATTTCCAAGTAGGACTTGATTTACAGATCACAGTACTGTAAAAAGTCATAACACCAGTAAAACGACTTACTGTAACTATAACAACGGGGGCAGTATGAAGCTCCTGGATCAGCTTACTTAACCACGAGCGGAGATATTTGTCCGATGCTACTTAAATCATCTCTTGTAGATGGATGCAGGCCAATGACGATGATGACAGGTATAGCATTGTTACAGTTAGCTTGGTCAATTTATCACCAATTTTTAAAGATATTGCTTTGATTACGGGATTAAGTAACTTACTGACTATGCTTGTGGTATTTGAGCAACAATTTCAAGTGGTTGTTGATATAGGCCTTTCCTTTAGACATGAAACCAAGACGGTAGCCTTGCTCTACATTGGATTCAGCTGTTTCACTGTTGAATACCCTGGTCGCCACAGGTAAGTTATCAACCAACCTGCAAAAATAATTGAGATGAGAATTTCATTCAGTCTCATGGAAGATAGAAATTATGTTACACTTACAAATGAACAAAATATTCATGCTCTATTCGACTTGCTACTTTTTCAGACTCCTCAACACTCCAATTGATTGGATTATTCTTATGATGACACAGCAATCTGCATTTTATGTTTTCAGCCATATGCACTTCATATGGAGTATTCACTATTCTATCTCCACGTAGCACTTCACCAAGGTTTTCAGATTTATAAACAAATGTGCCATTTTTAGGCAGACACAATGGTAATGAGTAATATTCGTAAGGTAGTTGTGTATGTATACTGGTCATTTTAACAGCTTTGACTTCGATTTTTTGTCCCTTTTTGTACTCCACCGGAGCAACTCCTGGCACATAAAATCCATGACAAATAAGAATGGTTGTGAACAACACATAGCACTGAAATAAACTCTGAAAAGAAGAAAACCATACACAATATATCTTATACTAGAAGAATGAGGTTTATGGGCATAAAAATCTTACTTCTAAAGTTTTCATAACAGAAATTCCACAAAATGATAGTCGGGAAGGGAATAATATCAAAGATACTTGGGTGCAGTGGGCTCTGGAGAGCCATCGTAGGTAAATACAAGAAAGTTAGCTAAGTTTTATTTATTTGGTACAGTGCTTTAGATGTATGGTGAAACTTGCGAAAATGATATGTAGTTTTTATCTATTTTTAACAAAAAGTACTGACCCGAAACATCTTGCGATCCACCGTAAATGGGAGATACATACAAACTAAATCATCATAAAATTTTATAGGAAACTATTCGTTATAAAGCCGCAGCCAAATTCTAAATAGAATACCAATTCGATTAATTAGTGAAAAACCAATTTTACGAAAATTGACATTATATACAATTTGACACATTGACTTTTTTTTTGGTATGGCGTCACACGATTAGTGAGTGTATTTGCCAGTGTCAAGTATAAAATATTTCACTCAGAGAGTTGAATCAAGTTTAAATAATGATGATGATGATGATGAGATGAAGGGATGAGGAGAGTGTTTAAGTAGTGGCGCTTTACTTAAACTTTACACGGCCTTTTTTGGAGCAACTCGAAATGTCACTTTCACAACTTTATTTCAATTTCCCACACTCGTACACATTAACGAACACATAATGGTTAATAATCCACCAATATTACACATTATCACTCGAAGAAACACAACTTTTGGAAATAAAAACAAAATTTTCACGTTGACAATTCTATTGCCGCCAAAAAAGTCCCTACACTGACTTGAAGAACGAGATTTGAGTTTGACATTGGTTGGTGGACACTGAACTGGACGTTGACTGACGGGACGGAACTGGCGGAAGTGGAAGCTTGTTTTTTAATTTTTGCTTATGCCACAGATTCTTAGTCATTGTTTGTTTCATCTTTGATGCAATGCAAATATTGCAAATCGAGTGCATGCAAATAAATAAGATGTGCAAAGCTTGGTAAGTTCGTAAGCTGTCACTAATAATTCACTATGGCTCTATCAAGCAACAAGCAAACAAATTCATGCAACTCAATCACAGTCAGTCAATTCTGAAAGTTTTTTTTTTATTTTGTTATGGCGTCACACGATTAGTGTATTTGCCAGTGTCAAGTATAAAATATTTCAAACTCAGAGAGTTGAATCAAGTTTAAATGATGATGATGATGATGATAATGAGATGATGGGATGAGGATAGTGTTTAAGTAAAGTAGTGGCGCTTTACTTAAACTTTACACGGACTTTTTTGGAGCAATTAGAAAAGTCACTTTCACAACTTTATTTCAATTTCCCACACTCGTACACATTAACGAACACATAATGGTTAATAATCCACCAATATTACACATTATCACTCGAAGAAACACAAGTTTTGGAAATAAAAACAAAATTTTCACGTTGACAATTCGATTGCCGCCAAAAAAAAATCGATCTGAAAGTTCTGAAACAAACTTCAGTTGACAGTGTCACAGTTCACACACTACAGATTATAAAATTAAAAATTTGCTAGAGAAAGAAATTAGAAAATGGTGATGACCATGGTGGTGTGGTATGATAGTGTGAATAAACAAAGCTATTTTAATTTTATGTTCTATTTTATGTAAATTGTAACAGGGAAAGCAAGTTAAATAAGAAAAGAAACTTTCAGTTGTAAATATCATACAATCAACGTAGTACAAGAAATTACTCACAGGCGGTGCTCAGAGGTTACAACAAAAACAGGAACATGGTGCAGGTATGAAACGATGTTTTGCACTTTTTTTAAAGTTAAAAGTATAAAATAGTATAGTTGTTGCGACAATTATATACAGTTGCTTTATGAGTAACGGATAACAATTACCCTTTATGGTCGTACAATATTTAACATATGGTGTGTTTATTAGGTTTACAAAATGTAATGAAGTCTAGAAGTTTTTCACACAAGACATGTTTTAGATACAGACAAACTTACCATTATTTGAATCCTTGCATGTTCAATGATGCTTGCTCCTTTGATTTTACTGGGCACACACCAATAACAGTATATTTCGGTAATCCCCAAACATACATTCATTCAATATCCAAAAAGCCCTATAAACGATGAAAAAATTATACCAGATAACAAGAAATTACTTTAAAATGTTTAGTGTAAGATAAGAAGGATATGTATATAATGACCATATTTCTCCAAACGCTTGAGTTGGTTTGGAGTTTAGCTCCAAACGAACTCAAGCGTTAGCTCATCAGTAACTTTTCAAACATTTTGGTAGTTTAGATTTTACCATTCATTAGAATATGTCAGTTAATAATACTGACGGCTAATTTCTCTCCTGATGATTGCTCAAGACAAGATTTTATTTTATATTAGTCTGAACTGAAAAATATTTTCCCAGTCACCAAGACAGAAATGATTGTTATTGTAGTTATTCAAATAAATTATGCCAGCTACAAGTAAATGTTCATTTCAGGCTTCAGATGAAATGGAACAGCCTGATCTACCACAGGCTGTTAAACTATTCAAGGAAATGAATTCAAATGTTCAACAAGTCTCACAGTTAGTGGACAACATGTTAGTCCGTGTTAAAAATGGAGAAATTACAACAGACAAAGGCCTGAGTTTCCTTGAAATGAAATATCAAATGCTACTCAGTTATCTCATAAATCTCACATATATTGTACTAAGAAAATGTTCAGGAGAAAAAATAGAATCTGACCCATCTATAGACAGACTTATCGAGATAAGAACTGTTCTGGAAAAGATTCGTCCAATTGATTCCAAACTGAAATATCAAATTGACAAATTAGTTAAATCTGCAGTTGTTGGTGTCACCTCTGAAGATGACCCACAGACATATCATGCTAACCCAGATAACCTAGTGAGTAAGATAGATGATTCAGAAGAAGAGTCCAGCGTTGCTTCAGATGATGGGAAAAATAAAGCAAGTAAATCAAACATCTATGTGCCTCCAAAATTGGCAGCTGTGCATTTTGATGAAGCAACATCTAGAGTTGAGAGTGAAAAGAAAAACAAAGAAAAATCAAGAAAGCAATTATTAAACTCCAGTGTTATGAGGGAGCTTCGGGAGGAATACTCGGAGGCACCTTTAGAAGTGACTACAGGGAACCATGTGAAACACTCTATATCTAAACATGAACTGGAAAAGACTGAGTATGAAGAGAATTATCTCACACGATTGCCTGTCACAAAGGCTGAGAAGAATCGCAGGAGAAAACTCACAACTGTTGGAGTACTAGCTGATGAAGTCACAGGTAGTAGTAGTAAACGCACATCAAGCAAGCATAAACTGAAGTCTAAAAAAGGCAAGGGTTTTAAGAGGAGGCGTACACATTGATTGTTTTTACAAATCATGAATTTACTAATAGCCTTAAAAATATGATGAATTCGCGTTATGTTTAAGTGTTGGGTGTAGTTAGTATAGGAATAGACTATCATTTGTAGCGTAGCACGAAAGGATAATGTGCATCATGCCAGTTGACATAACGCTTTTAAAGGCGAGATAAACTGTTGGTCATAACTCTTGGCAAGCGACTAATGTGAATTCATCGTTTACAATATATTCTGGAGGTCCCATTCCTATTTGATTGAAATTTATGATGATATTAATAAATTATAAAACATGATACAAAATATGATGGGAAACAGTGTGAAAATTAATATACTTAAACTGATTGTAAAAATGTTAATACATTTGTTGGTTTTTTGCTTTTTTATACTCAGAGTTTACTACCATAGTTTGAAAGTCCGATTTTAATTAAAGTTGATTCAAAATGAAAAATACATGATTAATAATGCAAAGTAATTTATTTTCATTGTAAAAAGCTTTCAATTTCTTTTTATAATTATTAATTAGTTAAAGGCCTAAATATTCCTGAAAGGTATACTTACCTATTTGCATGATATTTAATTAATTTAAGAGAAATTGTGAGGGTACTTTGTTTCACTAAATAAATACTGATTAGTTTGGAATCAATTGTTTATAGCAATGAATAGATATTGATATGAACATAAAGATATTGTAATATTAGGTTTTTACTTTAATATTTTTTATGAATGTATTTTGTTTCAGTTTATTAAGTTTGTGTTCAGTTATGTACAATGTTTCGTTTTACTTGTTTGATGTGTATGTTCTGATTTGTATGAGGTGAGATTAATTAAAAATATTTGGTTCAATTGATATTTTCATTGGTATCTAAGGATTTAGTCAAAGTGGGGATGGGGAAGTGTTGAATGCATGTAGCTGGATCAAAGGATTGGTAACGGAAGTGCCTCATCTGGCGGATGTGGTTGATAGGAGTATGTGTGTCGAGACATTGGTAGTCCCCGCGGGGTGGCGCCGCGCTGTGGTTCTGAGTCAGGTCGGAGCGGATCACGCGATTCATCAGCCAAACAGGTGATGCCATGGTCAACTGAAAACAAAAAGGTAAGTACTTAATTCCTAAAATTTCTGTCTAAAAATCCGATGTTCCTGTTTGGTCAACCTAAGCACTACTAAGCAGGAAATAACTAGGTACTATGTAGATAAATTACACATCCAATAGAAAGTAAAATGAAAATGTTTTAGTGTGGTGTTTCCTGGACATCATCATTATTATAATTAGTTTCGAGCTTAATATGGGGCTAGGTCAATTTGTGTGCAATTGTCCCCGATATTTATTTTATTATTTTATTTATTGGCGAATGCGAAAAAACTTCTTTTCATTCACAATGTTAACATACGTAACTTTTTTATTCCCCGGTCGTATATATGTTCGGGCATAATAACTCCGCCAAAACTTTATTAAACAAGCAGATAAAATAAAAACACTTAACTAAACCTTAAAATGTAAAATAAAACTACCTATCAAACTAAACAAACTACTTAATCTAATAAACCACTACCAGTTGGCAACGTTCCCAAAATGCTGGCCGCATTGCCGCGTTGAACGGCAATGCTTATTCGTTGCGCAAAATAACGGCCAGCATTTTGGTCACGGGTAGCATCGACCAGTCGCTTTGATATATCATTATATATAGATTTCGCTCCCGGTCCCCACGGTCCAAGCGTTTCGACCCCAAAAGGCTCAAATATGTATCCACTGTCGAGATTGTATCCCGGTCGTATGCGTATAAAGAGGAAATGTTGCGTTCGTTTACAATGTGTTTGGAACTCTTAAGTTGTGTTCGTTTACATTGAACGAGCTGAGCACTCGTTTTTTGCTATTAATTACCTGTAACGGAACATTGAAAATCTACTTATCTAAGTGATACATTTATGTACATTGCTACAATTAATACTAATAGGTACACAAGTTTAATTACCTAGCCACTTAATGTAAGTAGGCTTTTATACCTACTTTATTCCTATTAGAATATACCCGCAGCTCCACACGCGCAATAATATTATTTCGCTCGCTTGTATAATACAATATTAATTGGTAGGTATGGCTAGATTGACTAGTCTAGAGTTTACCGGTTTTGTCACAGATGGATATGGGTTTCTGTAATCGTCCTGTTGAGAAGTCATGTAGTCCGCAACACCGTAATCTGGTGGAAGTTGCGCCAAGTCCGCGTCCTTCATCAATTTGTTCCTCCCGGGAGTACTGTTCGGATTTATACATAATGTACGGTAGGTACGCGTGGAATGTGTAATATATTGCATTTGGTTTTCTCCAAGTTGTTAAAATCGGGTAGGCAGATTTTAACAATTTGGAGAAAAACCCGTGCAAAGCTGGGGCGGATAATACATTGTTATGTATAACAATGCGCCCCAGCTTTTCACGTAAAAAAAATCATATAAACTGCTCACTCTAACGCTACTTCTCAACTCATACGATCTCACTTTTACTAAAGACAAATATTTGTTCTAGATTCTCAGATAGGTACTCACTCGGTGCAAGGATATGAAGTGAAATTAACAAGGGGCTTGAAGGAATACACGGGTTCAGTTTTGGTGAACACGTCTGCATGCATGTGGCGGGTCTCCGTCATCCCAGTACCTTGATCTTCAGTCCCCCAACGCACGTAAGTACTAACATGGTTACTCAGCACATCGCGGTACACGTAGTTGTCCTTTGGCTCCGCGTGAATTGAAAAATCCCAATGTTCTATCTTGATTTTGGGTCCGTAACAGTTTTCAGAAAATAATATCTGTTGTGGCTTCTTGGCCATTGGAGTTTTGAAGTGCCATTTCGAAGCTTCTCTTATTCTGGAGCTCATTTTTAATTTGATTTATAAATATTCAGGGATTCTAGTAAATATAAAATCAATTATATTCTAAAAATAGTAGGTAGGTACTTGGTTAACGAATTATTCTAAAATGTTATACAAAGGTAATGACTAAAAGACAATTCTATGCCTACTAGTCTATGAAGACATTTATATGACATGTATAGCAAAGAGAATTAGGCTCGATACGTTTTCCAAAGAGTTTTAATACTAAGAAAACTTGAAGTGCGTAGTTGGTAATGTAAAATTAAAATATAGCAATAAGTACATAGGTACATAGAAGTATACATGAATAAACAAAGTATATATTATTATTATTTATGAAGCTTCCATGCTCCAATAGGAGTAGGACTTGGAGGATGTGGCACCCGAGTTTTGCTTGAAAACTTCTCCCTCCACCGCTGTTCTTCATCCTTGACGCGAATACTTTCTATAGAACACGCGACAAACGCCTCGAAAAACTCGTAGAAATTTATTTCAACATCTAAATCCAGTATTTTGCCATTACAATACAAATGTGGAAATATACGAGAGAATATCTTGATTACTGTTTTGCTCGATAGGTTTCCAAAATTGAAAAGTCTCAATTTCGATCGGACGTCAATATCAATATCTTCGTTTTCGTTTTGACCTTGTGATGGTACAGCTTCATCTACAATAGAAATAGAGAATACATCCAGACGTGCCTGTCGGGGTATGCTGAGCCACAGTGTGAATAAAACATATCTCAATTTACTTAATAAGTTAGGACCGGCGCTACGCCGGAAACCACGTCAAAATCCGTTCTGCCTTTTTCAAACCGTCTAAAAATTCTATAAAAATGCTGTTTGTAGAGGTGGGTTCAGTGACCTCCAAGGCTCTATCAATCTTCAAAAAACATTTTCTAGGTACAGGCATGGCTCAAGTTACCTACAGTAATTTTATAAGAGTGTCATTCGGTTACTTGTATAAAAAATATAATATTACCAGTCATAAAAGTAAGTTCTTCCCCGAAGATATAAACGTTTCGTCCGATCGGTGCACCATCATCCGGTGCGTCGAGAAGGACAGGTTGAGGAGGATCGTGGCAGTGAGGAGGCCGCCGTACCGCGCACAAGAACATACGCACAGTATGAGGCTCCCCGATGGCACGGTACAGTTCGTATGTGGCCTTCAGAGGCACAAAGGAGCCGTAGCCGTTGGCTATGTAACCTATGGATAAAATGCGCCTATAACTAGCTGAGCTAAAAAGTATCATATGTCCTTCCCCAGGGTTCAAACTATCTCCATACCAAATTTCATCAAGATCGGTTCAATAGTTTTTAAGTTTATTCCGAATAAAAAACCAATCAAATCTTTTCACTTTATAATTATAATAAAGATTATGAAATAATATTTTGTTTAGATATGTTTATGAGACCTTTACCTTTACGTCGACCAGCGGCCGGCAAAGCATCTCTATCCATGAAAGTTCTAAATGCGTCCGATAATATTGTATCGGGTCTTATGTCAGGTAATTCTCTCTTGGCATACAATTTATTTGCTACGGTAAGTAAACATTGCAGAAACTGCCAAAAATATATTTTTTCAAAAGGGTTATGAGGATTTCGCGAAAGCCATTCTGGGTTCTGATGAAACATCCTATCTATCTCGACTAAATTTAGACCCTTTTCATGGACATTGCAATCGTTATAAAATTGCCACAAATACAAGCGTATCATTACGGGTGTAAAGTAGATATCTTCCGTGTTACAGATGGTCGCGTATCTATAGTAAATGCTTTTCAAGTCGGTTTCATAACATCTCATCGATTTTCGCAATGAACTCTCCTCAAACTGTATCATATATTCTATATTGCGACCATTTGCAGTTTCAGGAACTTCTTTTCGAATGCGGCTGTGGTGTGTAGAAGGTAGTTTGTTATTCTCTAGGTAATCGTTGACCATGTTCTCTCTAATTTGAGCCTGCTTATCGATATTTTTAAACGCTTCTTCAATATGATAGTATAGACCGACAGTATTGTCGCAAATATCAAACTTGATGGGTTCAGCTGCTAGCTGACGTTTGGAGTCTTGAGGCATACCACCATTTTGATCTGATGCCATCGGAGTTAGATTGTCGTCAGTGAACAATTTTCTGTCTTCCATTATGAGTCCATTATTAGTAACAAACTTTCCTACGCCGTGTTTTTTGTTGTTTTTGAACTCCCCTTTATAATGAGATCCTAAACCGAGTCCCAGATTGAGGAATCCATATCCACTTCTTACACCTTTGTGCCAGAGACCATGATAGGCGGTGATAGATGGTAATGCCATAGAGTTGTTATAATACGCGTCCCAAATGTAAATGCCAAAACCGCTCATAACTCCATTTTTCCAATCTCCCCTGTAAAACTGTAACAACAAAAGTCAGCAGTATACTTTTTTTTTTTTTTTATTTGTTCCGTCCGCCGCCTTTGGGTGGGGCGGGTGGGGGTCATTGTAACAGTCTACCCACCCGCCCCGACGGACAGGCCCGGAACTCCCTCATTCCGGGCCCACAACATAAAGGCACCTAGGCACCTAGGAGGGGGGGAGTCTAGCTAGTAGCGACACCCCCCCCGACAAACAACCAACTAGCTTGCTAGTTTGGGCGGGAGGAGGCGGAATAAACGCCTCCTTCTACCACCCAAATACACCCAAAGTGGGCGGGAGGAGGCGGACAGAACGCCTCCTGCTACCGCCCAGTTAACCCAACTAGTGGGGAAATACCCCTACTAGTGGGGCGGGAGGAGGTGGGCAAAACGCCTCCTTCTACCGCCCCCCCGCCTCCGCCGGATCGGGTCAGAGAGAGGATCTGCCTCCCTGACCCGCTCCGCGGCCTCCTTCTGCTTGATTGCGTATTCGCAGAAGGAGGCCATAGCCTGCCACACCGTGTCGCTGCCGAGCATCGCAACTATTATGCTCGGCAGGGACAGGTTTCCACCTACGTGTGCTGAAAGTGTGTGTCGCTGTGTTGAGAGAGCGACACACACTTCCAGCACGTGGGGCGCAGTATCTTCGGGCGCCCCACATTGGTGGCAGGCTGGGGTCAGCTCACGTCTAGCGATGTGGTGCAGGTATTTTCCGAAGCATCCATGCCCGGAAAGCACCTGCACCAATCGGTAGGTGAGCGACCCATGCCGCCGCCGCATCCACTCCTCGAGGACCGGTCGAATAGCCCCCACCGTCCACTCGCCTGGCACCGGTGGGGCCAGGTCCTCCTTCCACCGCCCTATTAGGGCGGCCTGCGCCTGCCTCCGCATGCGCACTACCTCCTCCCAATCTGGGGGCTCCCCACGGGCTCTTCTCGCCGAGATGAAATTATACACCTCGGCGAGGACTTCCGCTTCGAGCTCCCAGGGGGGGTCAGCGGCGAGTACGCATGCGGCCGTCCAGGACACCGTCCGGTATCCGCGTATCGCCCTCGTCGCGATGACCCGCTGCGGACGTCGCAGCAGGGCCTTGTTCGCGCGTCCGAGGGCGTCCGCCCAGACCGGCGCCCCGTAGCAGGCCATACTCCTTGCAAGTCAGCAGTATACTGCTTTATCTAACTAGAAGATATTATGCTCTCCTTCCATATACTTATATGTAAGTTGTGTATGTCTGGTCGGTTGGAGAAGCCGTTAACAAGTACTTAGATTAACATCTGAAGTCTTGGTAGGTTTGTCATACAAATTTATTTTGAGACATTAGTGGTAAGTTCATCTACATATTTAGTCATTTGTCAGTGTCAAGTAGAATCAGGAGCTTACGTCGTGGTTTGGCCATATCATCATTCCCTTGCCTTCTCTCACGTATCTGTCCCATTCGCCTCTGTAACCGCTTCCAGCTGAATATTCTCTTGATCCGAACCCATGCCGAACATTCTGAATAAAACGGTATCTACATAGAAAAGTATACCATAACCAACACACAGTAGAACTTAACACAAACTGCTGAACAGATGTTGATGCCGTTTTAGGGTTATCGGGTGTATTCACTAACAACAGTTAGTATGTGGGTGTAAAAAGAGTTCTTCAGAGTTGCCAACGTCCTTGTGTTGCAAATATCCTTATGTGACGATGACCGCTTACCATTAGCGTCTGCTTGTTTTCCAATATAATAACTAGGTAGGTACAATGCCTGGTTGCCTATTTGGTGCTTTGTATTTGTATGGAATAACTTACATTAACCCAGTCTCCGTCGTAAGAGTTTGTATTAAATGATGAATAATGGATGAGACCTTGACCATGCTTTGCTCCGCAGTGCCACCCTCCTGTGTAAGACCTCTGCATTCGAGAGTTTACATAGAGGCCTCTTCCATGGCGAAGGTTACCGATAAAATCTCCCTCGTACCACGTATCGTCTTTCCAATGGATAATGCCTTTTCCATGAATTTCGTTATCTTTGAATTGTCCCTAGATAATAATTTACAAATTAGTAGAGCATTTACTCTCCTAAACTTTAAACTGTAGGTAAACTTGAATTCCCTTGCAATCCTATTTTATTGATACATTACCTACTAAACCTACTAAAAATTCGGTAGGTACCTACTTAAAGTTTGTTGTAATTGTATGTTACGGCTAATCTCTAAAACGAATAACCTAATTCGATTCTGAAAATCATTGTGATAGAAAGCTACATGCCTACTTTAGATAATAATATGATGTCCTAGGCTATTTAACTTCCCGGGTTCGAGTCCCGGTAAGGAAAAATATATGTGTGATGAGCACGAATATTTGTACCTGAGTCTTGGATATTTCTATCTATATAAGTATTTATTTCTATGTATATCGTTGTCTAGTACCAATAACACAAGTTTCGAGCTTAATTTGGGGATAGGTCAATTTGTGTGCCATTGTCCCCGATATTTATTTATTTATTTTTATTGGGATAGAGATCCTGTGACAATCTATCCGCGGGTGAGGCCGAGGAATACAGTTACATAGTCTAAAGTACAACGCAATAATAATAAATAATAGGACTGGTTCTGACTGTGGGAATCGCCCTTCTAAAATTCCCATAGGTAGGTACTTTGTAAAAGGTACAAAACTACGAACCATGTACACGGTCCCATCGGCCCATTGAAAACGACCCTCGCCATGCATGCATTTCATTGAAATGCTCCCCTCGTACTTATTACCGTTTTTAAATCTAATTATTGCTCTCTCGTCTGGTGACGACCACCAGCTTTGCTGCATAGGGTCAGCCTGGGAATCAGATTATAAAACATGTTCAATGTTCATCTCTAGAAGGAATATTCACGATAATTGTAAGTAGATACCTATTTGTGTCACCCATACCTGTGATTCCAAAAGCTCCCACTTGGAACTTCGGGGCCTTTTAGTTCTCGACTGTTTTCCTGTATGAAAATAGGTACTTAATGATTTGTATGTACTAAACTTAATTAGTGATGTCTAATAAGCGATTTGAAGATTTTATTTTATGAAACTGATTGCATCAATTTTATTACTTATTATTATGACATGAACTCATGAGTCATGACATATAGGTAAGTACCTGGATTCGGATCTTTGCCCTTTTTCTTCTTACTAGAAAAAGTAAGTTCACTTGCTGTCTTTCCAAAGTCCCAGATAAGGGCACTATCTTCTTGTTTCTCCGGAACTATCACTTCCCAGGACTCTACAATGCTGTCCAACATCGACTCGAACATCAGAGTGGTCAGTTCTTTTTTAACCGAGCCCTTTTGCCGGGGAATTAAGGAAGAATTTGATATGCTGTTAATCCTTGCCGTTGATTGTGTGCGGGCGGTAGATATCCTATCATACTCCTTATCCTCAGGGTATCTTTGTGAATGTACCAAGGAACTGCTCCGTCTTGTGAGCGTTCGTTGAGAATCAACGTAAAACATGGTATAAGTTTTATAAAATTAATAAAGCCGTCTTGGCACAGTCAACGTAAACATAAAAAGATGTCAATTTCTAATAGTAGCAAGTAAACCAAAGAGTATGAAGTAAACTATAAAGTACCTATATCTACCTTCTTACCTCTACTGATTTGAAGAAGATAGAGATTTTAATATTTTTGTATCAGAGCAGAGTGTAGGCTTATAGTACCTACCTACACAAGTCGTTACTCAGTGACTTGGCTTGGCCCTCTAAACTTTAACATCCCTTTCCACTTCGTACGCATCATCGAGAATATCTTCAGCATACAGTGCGATGAGACAAGCTAGCGCTATCCTCGTGCCACAGGACGAGATGTGTGCAGGTACCTAGCTGACAAAAACTAAACCAGTATCGTCGTAATAAATTAAAACACGGGATTAGTGTTGAAATTGTTGTATTTTCAAGAGCAATTTAACTTTGTTTTTTAATTTGCCACTACCGACTCGATCATGATGAATGTGGTGTCCCCCATTATCGCTCTCCAAAAATTGCGAAGAGTGTGTTAACGGATTGTTAAACATAGAATGTTGACCTAGTAAAGAAAAGAAAATGTGTCAGTAAAAAAATACACAAGCATGGTACCTACGTAGGTAGTTAGGTAACATACCAATTATGAAGATTCTGTAAAACAAATTAACCATTTGCGTTAGCTTGTAGTTTACATATATATCGAAATCGCACGAATATAATACCTAAGTGTGAACCATTTGCCCTCCTAGAAACTTTATTCCTGGTTTAGTTAGTAGGTACGTAGAACTAGGTCTCTTGTATTTCACCACGATTAGGTACAGAGTCTACAGAGGTATGTCCTGCAATAGTTCACTTCCCACTTTCTGCAATTTAACAACCACAAAAATCTCTTTAAAATAACATAGCATAGTCAAAAAATTTAACCCCATTTGAAGATATTCCATGGTTTCCAAGAATGACGCCACTGGGAGGCGTCTCTTTTAAGATCGTCCGAAGTAGTCTTCGATGGATCCAAGGGCGTATCCTGGATACTTTGTGTAGAGCTCTCGTCTCCCCAACATGAACACAGCAGGCACAGCGAAGCGAATAACAGGACCTGAGGTTGGATAACATGATAATCGATAGTAGGTACGTCAATTTACTACACTTAAAGTATAATTTAACTAGCTGTGCCCCGCTCTTTCGCTCACTTTTGACGGAATAAAGTTTCCCGTTTTTCACCGGGGTTCAAACTGTCCTCATACCTAATCTCATCAAGATCTGTTTAGCGGTTTAGGCGTGAAGAGGTAATAATAATAAACTGACTGACGATTATGAGTTACTTCCGCATTTATAATTTACTCACTGAGCCCCATGGTTTCGCGTGGACTACAGTTTATCGTGATAAAACAATCCCGGGTTCTAAACATTTCCAGCATTTTCGCATTTTTTGTAATAACGCTGAACTGGTCGACATAGGTATTTGGAACTATCCAACTACTTTTGATGCTGACTTCGTGAAAAAAGCGGATCACTGTTCTTGTAGCACTTGTTCACAGCTCAATCACATATTTTTTGTAACAACGTTAATTTTATGAAAACAAAAGTATTATACCTTCGAACTCATTTCTTTGAAAATGTTAACCGTCCGTTAAACTCGTCCACTATACGCGTGAATGATTACTATTCGCGTTTATATCGAATTCACATTGATAATTTGGCCCGGATAGGTATTTCATATGTTACTGAACAGCTAGGTTAAGACATCAGCAGTGGCTCACAGGACACGGTGCGGCGGCAGCAATTTCACTGACCCAAATCATCGTTGTGTAAATAAATGTAGGTATACAGGTAATACATACCTCAGCTAACATTATTTAATCAGTAGACAAGTTTATAGCGATGATGGCTCAGTGGTAGTGACGTCGGCTTGCGATCCGTAGGACGTGGGCTCGAATCCTACAATGAGCTTGAGCTTTCGGTGAAGGAAAACATCGTGATGAAACCATAGCTTGGTGGTAGGGTATTTTCTAGTACTCGCCTGGCTAGCTACCACCCTCTTGTTAAGAATCTGTCGCCAAGCACCTATCGGTGTGTTCCGGCAGCCTCACTTGAGAGCCAGTTCCACGTCCAAGATACGATGTTTGTTTTTTTTTTTTTTACTAATTACAGGGTAGCGTTTGACCACAAGTCACCTGATGCTAAGTGACAATGTGGTCGAAGATGGCGCCACGCTACACCTGGACTGGGAACTGGCGTGCTAGGTGCTTGGCGACAGATTCTTAACAAGAGGGTGGTAGCTAGCCAGGCGAGTACTAGAAAATATCCTACCACCAAGCAAATCGTATTATCAGAAACAGCCCTTTCGAAATTAAAAATAGAAGTTAAACGAGATCTAAGAAAAGCTTGAGATTGTAACGAACTTCCTCAAAAAAGTTGTAAATGTGATCGCACCCAAAAAATTAGCGATATCGTGTTATCATCCGGGCGTGTCTTGCCTTTTATTTTGGCGGTGTAAGGTTGGAATTTCAATTGGAACAGGCTTCACTAATTGATCACATAGTTAGTATTTATAATTATATCCCACTAGAAAAAAATATTTTTAATTTTGATTAGTAGGTACTTCATTTAAAACTTAGTGAAATAAAAAAATACATGTTTCAATTTTAACATCTTTATTCAAACATAAGCAAATAGAAAATAATAAACACTTTGTGATAATTAATTATTGTTCAATAAATAAATCATGTAGGTACCCGTGACATTCATACAGACTAATTTTCACCTATGTTATCCATAGTAATATAATAATTTAATAATCAAGTAAGTACTAAGTTTAGTCATTTTAAAAGGTCCAGAAGTCGTAAACGTATTTACATTACGGAAGAGTTTAATCTGACATATAATATGTACGTATTAGGTATCTTTGTTATATTTTAAGTGACTGATAGAGATCGTCAAAATTATTGAACTAAAATTGATCCCTCTCAACAACTAAATCTGTTTGTCTTCTGTTTTTTCTCGTTTTTGCTCATGCGAAATATTCATTTGCATGTGTGGCCATGGCCACTCTATTTTGTTTATTTTGCGCTCATTAAGGTCGACTTATCGGATTGTAGTCTCATATCTGTCTCATAGAGGTGCACAAATTAAATTCACGACGATCTCTACCTTCTTCCAACTCTTTATGTAAGTGTATATGTAGATTTTTTTAGTGTATGTGTGTGTGTAAAAAATATCTATTAAGATGCTATTAATATGTCTATTCATTACTCTGTATATGTACACACAAATATCAGTGATTGCACACATATTTCCATAAAGCCATGTGTATTAGCTATTATTAAATTGAAGGTTTTAGATCAAGTGTTATATTTCAAAAAGCATGCATACGTATCCACGGTTATTCGTTGCAGTAGAGACTAGAGATTTAGTTAAATTCGCTAATGTACAGAGGTATCGCCAAATCTTTTTGAATAATTCTGGGGTCTCAGCTAAGTACAACTGGATATACAAAAGAAGCGATAGCATTAGGATGTCAAAAGAAGCTTTTGTTTTGTTCGGTTTAAACCATTCGTAATTAAATTAAAGCTTACTCAAGCTGTAGCTTGATAATAATCTACTATTTTAATCTTCTATACTTACTTTTGTGCGTTTAACATTGCGCAGACCAGACCTAGCTATTTATGTGACATTATGAGATAGTATTACATTATCCTTTTAAGAGTAGTAGGCGTATTATTATAATGTGTATCTGCGTAGTAGTGCCGTTTGCATACTTCTTTAGTGATACCTCATCATGTAGTTACATTCTCATTTATTGTTAGACCAAAATTGTTTTGTATCTATGTACATAAATAATTTTAATTATTCTAAGTTTAATAGGCCTCATTTTGTATCACGATCCTATATTAGTAACATCTTTATACAATCTTACGTGTATTACACGTGACATATCACAGATTCATTATTTGGCTGTCATTGTCATATACATAATTATTTTTATATTCTAAGAACAATTGATAAACAACTATTGCCTCTAAATTCTTTTATCCGCTCTTTGTAATACTATGCTCAAGCGTTTTTACTGTAGTATTTGGGGCGTAAATTTTGAATAGCGTAGATACTAATAGGAAACATACCGATATATCGAGACAGGCAATAATAACATAGGCTAAATTCGTTTTAAATGTAGCAGACGCTCCTAAACTTTTTCAAAACTGGTACAATAAACAGAAACCAATAACATTGGTAGGTAGCGTCTGTAAAAAACTACAAAACATATCTGGCAAGAGTGACAAAGCATAGATTTCAAATTGTGCTATCTATAATTTTACTATGACTAGAACATTTTGACAAAAGTGTGTTACTACTTACGCTAAGCCTAGCCTAGGTGCAATAATAAGCAAAACTACATAGTAAGTACAGTCCGACCCCTTACGTACCTAGCGGGGTAAATTCGGTTACACCTGTAGTGAAATATGATCTCATATAGTGTATGAACTTGAAATGTTGGGCGGCCATTAATTTCCATTATTTTATAACTATAACCCTTGTGTCAAACAACTAAGCACTACCAATAGTTAGTACTATTATATAGTCATCTACTAATCTATTACCTACCAACTATTTAGCAATAATTAAAGAATCTTGACAAAGTAAATTAATATTATCCTAAAATGCACACTATTCTTTGTTAGTGCGTTAATAAAAGCCGAAAACTTGAGTACAATAATACAACTTAGTAATGCTAACTAGAAGTTAGTTTATTCTCTTTGTAGTGCAAGAAAAAAGTTAGGGTAAGAAATGCGGTCTTCCGAGCAAAGAATCGGTCTTATATGATCGATCTTAACTCGAATGTTTTTGAATGCTGATTCTAAATGAAACACTACAAGGAGAATGGAAGAATGTACAAACTCCCGCACCTTATGAACAAAAGCCATAGCACACTACGTAGGTTCAATAAAAATTCGTTGTAACTTGTAACACTAGAAACTATTCACCCAAAAGCATTCAGAATCTTCTTCAGACACTGGCAGGCGCAGCGCCGCTCTAAAACAAGTAAGTACACACAAACACGCGCACACACACTACACAAAGTTTAATGTAAAGCCTGTTCAGCATTCATTCAGATGCTGTTCTTGAGCCAGGCCGTAGCGCGGAGTGTTTCGACGAAGCTGGCGCGGCGCCGAGCGTGGCGGTCGCTCGGCTCCAGCGCCACCAGCAGCCAGTGTCACGAGTCGTGTAGGAGCCGCTGGTAGTGCGGGAACACCTCGTACGGCGGCACGTGCAGCCCGAACTCCAGCGCCACTAGCACGGCGAATTCAAAGCGCATCAGGTCTTTCCGGTTCACGCGGAACGTTGTTTCGATGCGCTAGACGGAAACAATTCAATTTCATTTTGGGACAACAATCGGTGGGTTACTTTTAGTATGTTAGCAAACTAAAATTTAAAAAACACAAAGTGTCACAATGCGTTGATAAAATATCCTACTTCGTGATGGATGGATGTTTGTTACTCTTTCAAGCAAAAACTACTGAACGGATTTTGATGAAATTTTGAATGGAGATGGCTTATACCCTGGATTAACACATAGAAGATTACTTTTATCTCGTGAAAAGGTTTCTGCGGGATAACGGGAAGAGGCGGCTAGTCTCTTATAATCCTCCCTCTCTGCTTACACGCCAACGGCTGTTCTAGATTGGAGGAAATGTTGCTATTATCTGAGTAGGGTAGGTAATTCTTGAAAAAATAGTTCCCCTTAGAAAATAAAATCTTCCACGCGAGCGAAACCGCGGGGCAGGTCCCTAGTCAGTACATAACATTTCAGTTGAATGATCATTAAATATTAACGGTCATTAACAAATAATTGAATAGTTTGCGATCATTATGTAACTTTTACTACTTTGTAGTTGTAGGTACAGACAATTATTGCATCCGTAAATTACTGTTACATTATATGGGTAAACTGAAGTAAACCGATACTTCAACATTTTTAGTTGCATTATCGGGAACGGAAACGAAAACTAATAGCTAGGTATGCATTTCAAACCACTTCAATAAGTCTAATTTATTGCAGTCAAATTGTTTTTGCCCTCTTAAGCCAGTAATTTAGCTATGTAGTGTGACCGTGAGGTAAGAGGCTAATGAAGATTAGTAACTTGACACTTGCTTATTGCATAAACCGAGTTATGGCATTATAAACATCGATATGGCAAGAGATAGATGTATTCAAAACCCCAAAGCCGTGTCTAGCCCTACTCTCAGCACAAAGACACAAGGGCGTCATGACATGAGTCATGTGAGTTAATGACTCATGAGCCAATGGGAAAGGGGGCAAGCTGAGAGTCATTAGAAGTAATTAATTGTAAGTAAAATACATACAAGACAAAAAAATCTTTATGCAATCCTAAGTAGGGTTTCTTTTGAAAACCAGACGATATTTAATTGTGTTCACATTCGACTTGTACACACAGGTATGCGTTTTAGATTGCATCTCGAGAGGATTATATATCAGACAATAAATGACTTGGCATTTGATTAAAGTGTGATCGAGCCTCTAGCCATCTTAAGTGGGTTAGATTCTATTATTCTAACCCATCTATGATGGCCATAAAACTGCCAGTTTAATGGGTTTTATATACGTACATCTATTAACGACTTCAACATCTCTCCCTTGACGTCGTTCATTTTGGACGCGAGCAGCAGGCAGGCGCCGGCGCAGAGTTTCCGGTTGTCCTTGTTGATGAGGTTGGCCAGGATTAGCTTTTCAAAGTAGACGTAGGCTTGCGCTACTGGTAGCAAATCGATACCGCCGCTGTCGTACTTAGAGATCTTGCGCATCTCTTTTTTGATACTATGAAATTATAAGAAAATTTAAATTATAAATAACACCCACACAATCACATACCTACTCGTTACTCGTTAGCTCCGATTGACCGTTAACTAGGATACCCTGTAAGTATCTAGGGTATCAAAAAACTATGTGGATCGAAGATCCTTATCACCCAGGCAAGGAAAAAGTACTTGCGCTTTTTTTTCAATCCACAAATATTTTTTCGTAGCGGGAATCGAATCCGCGAACTCACGCTTCGGAGTCTTACTTAGTAATCAATGAATACATTATTTAGTACATATTTGAAAACGGTGGGGTAGTATAATATTGTATGATTACTTCACTATCATAAAACTCAACTTCATCTAAGATATAGCCAGCTCCTAAGGCGTTTATTGTTGTGTATAAATAATCTAGCACTGCTAAATTGTCAAGCACTTTCTTAACTTCTGTTAAACTCGGTGTCATTTTAGTCAGCATTGATATTTAGAAAAATTAAGAAAGGTTCTGCGATAGCAAAAAGTTAATAAATTACCTTCTCAGTTTGCTTAAAGTCAACTTTATGTGTGGAAATTTCTCCCTGAACTTGTCATTGAGCTCTTTTTTCAAGTCTTGCGGGCGAACGTAGTCGATGATCGACGTCATGTAAGATGTGAAGGTAAGAAGGGTTCTGTGCTTGCCAGCGATCAGTTCAGGGTCGTCCAGCACATTTGGGCAGTAGTACACCTGTCAGGTATTTAATAAATTGTAATATGAGTGAGATAATTTGAAATTATGTCTAGTGCACAGAAAGGACGGTATTTTCAATCGATATTCAAGCTTGATTAATTTACGATCTCTATGATTTTTTTTTACCTTTTCACGCCTAAACCATTGAACAGATCTTGATGAAATTCGGTATGAAAATTGATCAAATCACTACGATAAACTGTAGTCTACCCGAGTGAAACCACGGGACAGCAGAGTAAGTAAATATCGTCAATCACTTACATATTTTTGAGACAAGGCTTCATCCCAATCGAAAGATTTAGGTTCAACCGATGAGTGCGGCGGTGACGACGGGATGGTATGCTTCTGGGATGATTCGTACGAAAAGCACCTATAAATAATATAATACTATTTGAAAGGACATATAATTATAATATTTATGATACTTAGATAACATGCAAGTGAAATGATATTGATTTCTACGTGCACTTTTGTAGTAAAAGCGCACAACACATGCATTTTTCGTCAGGTTAGTAGATATTTTAAAGCTTCAAAGTAACAAACATTGAGTTTAAGTAAACTTTAGGTTCCTCGCGAATATTCATGACAGTCTTCAAGATTTCCAGATAAGGTAGGTAGCATTAACTGATTTAACATTCTAATGTTACTGGTCCAGTCATTAAGGAAGGTCTGCAGAATATGAATAAGGCCAGATCAGCTTTCTATAAATACAAATCACAAAAAATATGATAATCATTAGGTATATGAAAATGAAATGTTGCACTTGGAGACAACTTCCTCCATAAAACGTGGCCTTCATTTATTCAAATTGACCTCGTTTTGTGGTCTGCGCTAAATAGAAAAAATTAGGAAGCCGATTTTCCTACTAATCGCTATTATTGCGAAATAAAATAATGCTTGTTAGTTTGTCCCTCTTTCATGCAGCAATGGAGCAACTGATCGATGAGATTTTTCGCATAGAGATAGTTTATGGGCTAAAAGTAACATAAACATTTTATTCTGGAAAAATACGCGTTCCCTGTGGAAATCTCCATGCGGGTGAAAACGCGGGGCATACCTAGTAGTTAATCGTACACATTTGTCAACTGGTCGCATATTGAACCAACCCTGTTGCTTTAAATAGTGTTAACAGTTTTTTTTCAATATACGGCCAATTGATTATTATTTATTACAGGGCCATGCACAACATACTAAATATCTAGCAGTGAAATGTTATATGTATACCTACAGTTTATTGAATCTTGCCATAAAGGTCTGGTAAATATATAAGTACACCTCCACATAGAAAATCTAATAAATAACATAGCAGCAAATTGTTCATACTACTTTCAACTGCTTCAATCATAATTTCAGAGAATCATTTGAAATAGACAAAAGAATGTAATATTAAAAAATTAGTACCTAATCTTAACCCATCACGAATACAAATCTACAGTAGGGACTACATACTTTTCGTATTTTAATCTTATTAGCTCTTAGGGCCATATTATAGCAAGTGTACTTCATCAATAATTATATTTAAAGCAATGATAATACTTTAATCCTAAAAAGTCCTTTCAGAGACATGCTTAGTGTTTACTACCCTCAACCATAAGACATAACTTTGTCATCAAGAAGCCATTCTGACAATATTTATTTATGACAATTTGAACCCAGTCCTGGAATTGCAACCAGGCTCTGTGAAGATAGAATAAACCTTTTATCGCATTGATAATTTTTTGCTTCGCTATTTCGGGAAAACGCGCGTCTAACGCGTTAGCAATACCCATTAATACTTGCTATAATAACACCCTTACATAAATAGCATTAGCCAATCTAAGTATTACATAGCATAAAGCCATATCATATTTTACAGTGTTTACCATTTCTTATCCTTGCGCCTCGTCAATAACTTAGTCCTGAAATTTAAATTTGTTAGTAATGAGATGATTGTGATTATTGCACACACATGATCAAAAACCAAACAACAATGAGTTTATGTAGTATTTTTATGGTCAGCGAGTGATAAAAAAGCATTCAGTAGGTGTGAATTTGTAATGGTAGCTTAACAAGATTATTGGCGATACTATTATAGACTAGCTGGTGCCCGCAGCTTCGCCCGCGTGGATGTCGGTTATCGCGACCAAAAGTAATCAAGAAATTTTGATCCAGTTCCCGCAACCAATGAGAACCTATTCCAGGAATAAAAAGTATCCTATATATTTAAAAGTATCACCAACAAAGTTGACAAACTGTTTTAATACATCTATCACACTATCTAGCACAAATTAGGCCTATTTAAGTATTTGTGTTTCTGTGCTCTACATTATCTACAATATTTAAACATACTTAGGTGCCTTTAATTCTGTATCAGCTAATATTGATTTTCCTACTGTTTATTGGTTTATGATTGCTTGCTGATGTGAAAATAAGGCACATGAGTGACATAGTATTGTAATAGACAGAACAGAGCACATTTCTTTAACAGACCCCAGTAACATTAATTGTACATGCACAATAAGCACTTTAGGAATGGGATCACATTGTACTTTTATTAAATAGAAAATTATTCTTACCTGGCAATCACATGTGGATGGCGATTTGTAATTTTAGCTTTCTCAATGAAGTCTCCATCATACATCTTTTTGTACTGCTCCATGGGACAGACACGAGATGGAACTAGTAGTTTTGAGTATGAAATATCTTGTCCCTGTTCTTCTCTTTCTAAGCCAAGGAGGTTGAAGGGATCCATGCCATTATCTGTGATAGCTGAAAGGGGTCTTGGACCAGAGGTGTTACGCCTTCGGACACCATCTTTTCTGTGGTCAGAACTGTAAAAACATTTGAACACTGGATAGATAATTTTGTTAACTTTAACACTTTACTATTGTTGTTTGAAAACAATTTTTTGTAGGAAACTTTTTGAAGATAAAAAAAAGAAACTCACCGTGACGAGCGCACAGTTTTGGAGTATGGTATTGTGCTGAACACAAGACAAGGTACTCCATGTGGTGGAGCAAGAACAAGCCTTTCATCTTTGAATGATACTCCCTTTGTAGCCCGGACTAAACGCAATTCTTTTGTGAGGATGTGATTCTCAGGAATGCAAGTACTGCTTGTTCTAAAGCGACCTGCAAAACATTTTTTTTAACTATCTAGTTTTACATATCACGCCCCTTATGTTGATAATTAGTCATGGCAAGAATTGAACGCAAATTCTTGACTCTCAATATAGATAATGCGTCTCGAAATAATTGTTTAGAAAAGAAACATTAGTCATATTGATTTTTTCAAAGCCAAAACACATAAAACATCAACACATAACTTACCGAAGTTTAAGCTTTCTGAGCTACTCTTGTCATCTGTAGTTATGCCTGAGAGGGTTATAAGATGACCTTTCTTAACCCGAATGGATAAATGCTTTTCTTTAAAAGAGTCTGTAGTCCCTGACGAACACCTGTGACCATGACATTAATAGATTAATAACAGATGCTTTGATGAAATTATACACACATAATAGAAAACATTTGCATTTTACCTTTCTCTGAAATTGGCACTGACAATTTTAACTGGAGTGATGGTCGATGCTTGCTCAGAATCCGAGCTTATTGACTGATTGTCAGAGGAGACTCGGTTTACAGGACTTGCGTGAGGACCCCTAATACGGCTTCGAACACCATTCCACTGAACACTTCCCTTATCTTTATTTATGTCAACGTTTGCCCCCAAATCAGTTTTAATACTTTGATATGCATTATCTGCAATCTGCTCTGATTCCGACTCTTTAAATTTGCCATCTAGTGAGATATTCGATAAAAATGTTATTGCAGCTAATCTCCTTCTGGCTCTCTCGTATTTGTGACGACTAGAGGACATAATGTAATATAACTGTTTCCGTTTTTATATATCAATGAAATAACGTAAGCTTTATTTTAGCAGCAAAGCAAACAACTGCAGCACATTAGAATCTCAATTCAAGTCAATTCTCTCAATTTCTCTCAAAACTCTCAAATACATCAGCTCAAACAAATCTCAATTACTCTTTGACAGTTGACAGTAGACGTCGGTTATCAGTTGTCAGTTTGTCACATTGACCTATAATGTTTTTTCTTTCTCAATGGTTTGTCACACGAATTATGTAAACAAATATTCTATACTTCTTGTAATTCTATGTCTATGAGTTTCACAAAACCAATTTTGTTTTTAATAAGACTTTTGATGCTAGTCTTTATGCCATTATTTTAATTTTAATGTTGCCAGAAATAAAAGCTAGGATGCGTGGGAATACAAAATTACCTATTCAAATAAAAAACTAAAAAAAACACTTAAAAAACGCACTCAAAAATATAAAATAATTAAATTGACTTGTATTAGTTACGATATAATGGTTAATTCAAAAAGTGTGGAGCGCTTTTTGGTTGTGTGTACTTTTATTTACCCAGTAAAAGAAGCGCTCCACACTTTTAGAATTAACCATTATATCGTAACTAATACAAGTCAATTTAATTATTTTATATTTTTGAGTGCGTTTTTTAAGTGTTTTTTTTAGTTTTTTAAACTATATATTTTTATTTTTTTACTTTTTAGTCTTTTGTTACCAAGTCCAATCTATCGGACTCATCAAAAGGAATCATATGAGCCCAAACTCGAGGGGTTTACTAGTAGCCACTGCAGAGATCCCCTACCCACCTTCCGGTTGCATCATCAGACCCTCGTCACCAAGTCCAATCTATTGTACTCATCAAGACGATTCATATGAGCCCAAACACGAGGGGTTTACTAGTAGCCAGCGAAGAGATGCCCTACCCACCTTCCGGCTGCATCATCAGATCAGGTCGATGATACCAAATTATTGCATTGTCACCGAGATTACATACACATACAAAGTTTCAAGTCGATACGACAATTAGAAGTAGGTGAAAATTGACTTCTAAGATTTGATTACATTGTTAGTTAGTTAGTTAGTTAGTTAGTTAGTTAGTTAGTTAGTTAGTTAGTTAGTTAGTTAGTTAGTTACAAGTCAAGCTAATAAAAGTGTTTTAAAAATGAATACTTTCTTTCGCATCATTAAGCTGGTTTTTTGATGAATGAATACCATGCAAATTGAAAGTTGCAACGTCCTCATGGACAAATAATGATGACAGGCTTCGGTGACAGGCATGATGGAAGAATGGTGTGTGAGACTTGACAGGTTGTTTTTTGAATTTTGTTAGGTTGGCATTATTTTACCTGCACAGCAATCAGCAACGTCAGCAACTGCTGACAATTATCAACTTTTCCAAGGCTATAAAATTGTGTTTTAGCCATGTTTTGTTTGACATTCAGTCAGTAGTGATAGTAGTCAATACTGTTGTCGCGATTTAGTTATATAGTTTTATCGTTTTATATTTAATTCTATATAACTCGTACCCCGCGTACCTTATATACAATCGATGTATATAATTCTGTTTATATGTCATAGGGATGTAACATGCTATACGCGGGTCGCGAAAGTATATTTAACATATTATGCTCATTGAATTGAATGTATACCAATGCAGTTTTCATACCTCAGCTCCACGGCGTAATTCCTCAATCAAGATCACCAGCCTCACTCTCTCTCTCCGGTAACATAATCTGCTTCGCTTTGCGATGTACTGACGTTCACCATCTGTATAAATATTAAGTTCCCATGATTCCACTGAAAGTGAAATCATGAGAACAATGACCCAACACAGCCAAATACCCCCATTATCATGAAACATTAATATAGTACCGTATCATATCATTACACTAGGTTATTTCAAGGTCATGGGTTCAGGACATCATCCTGAACCCGCAGTGTGGGGTCCTAGGTCGTTCGGCTGGTCTAGAATCTTAATCACTATTCCTGACCCCGCCGACAGGACCGAACGAAAGTTGCTTGGCCAAGACTACGAGCGCGTGACAGTAGCTAACTGCACGCCACAAACCCTTGGCGGGACCCACACGCTACACCAAGGTACAAACTGCTCTAGAACATATGCATCCCGGCTGCTATCCGCTCGCGATCATAGTCCTACTAGTGGAAACTAGGTACGTTCCGACACACTACGTGTCCTACGTGCCCCAAAGCGCCCTCGTTACGCTTCTACGTTCCGACACACTACGTGCCCTCTGTGCCCTAAAGCGCTCTCGTTACGCTTATAATGCCCAAGAAATAACCATCCTAGCTCCAACATCAGTGGAGGTAGGATATTATTAGGTTTCCGGTAGAACCTAATATTCTCTAAAACGGTAGCCGATTTAACTTATCATTTAAACACTTAGCATTAGGGTACTTGGCAACCTAGGGTACTTAGCTTTACAACGAGGCGATGATTCGGCGCGCATCAGAATTACACAAACATTTTGCTCCCGCCAAACCATTATACCAAATTATCATAGACAAAGTCATTTACTTTTCTAACCCCGGAATGATGCAAATGTAGTTATAGACATACTTCTCTAACCACAGAGTGAGGCTGGATATATCTGGTGTTGCTACTTACCATTTTTCGCGTGACGTCGCGACAACTGTCACTGCCACAATTTTGATAGATGCAAAAGATTTTGAGGTTGAGGAATGAGAACATCTATGGTTAATTGAAGACCAATAGTGATTTTGTTATCAACAAGTTCTCAAATAAATAAAAGGCAATTATTACTGAAATGGACCCCAATATACCTGGCTCGTCAGCCTCCTCTAGAGCTACAAGGTTTATGATGGAAGGAGTCGGCGCTCGTGTGATACGAGGGCCTGATTGGAAATGGGGCAAACAGGTTGATTGTTTATTTTTGTAAAAACTTCTTTCACAGAGTTATTAGTCGTTTCTTCCTAGTAAAAAAAATTTATAACTAACAATTTCAGTTTCTGAATAAGTAGTCTTTTAAAAACTAGCCAGAAAGCATGAATATTATGAAGCATGAAGTTGTTTTGCAACTTGGGATTCTTATCTCAGGTACACATCTCTGTATTCCTGGCTAAGAATACAATCAATTGAAAATAAAATCTATTATAGACCTACATGTCTCAATGTAAAAAATTGATTTACCAATCAGTATGTATATATTTTTTAGGATGGCGGCGAAGGGCATGTGGGGACAGTAAGAAACTTTGAATCACCAGAGGAAGTGGTGGTAGTTTGGGATAATGGCACAGCTGCAAACTATAGATGTTCTGGAGCATATGATTTGCGCATATTGGACAGTGCTCCAACTGGTGTCAAACATGAGGGTACTATGTGTGATACCTGTAGACAGCAACCTATATTTGGTATAAACCATATTTATTTATGATTTTTTCCTAATGATAAGTTTTCAAGTTCTTTTAAAACTGTTGATATTATTAATTGTCCTTTAACAACAAATTTAATTGTTTAGGCATTCGCTGGAAGTGTGCTGAATGTAGTAATTACGACCTGTGCTCTGTCTGCTACCATGGAGATAAGCACAACTTGAGGCATAGATTCTACCGCATCAGCGCACCTGGGGCACAACGCTGCCTTGTGGAACCTAGGAGGAAGAGCAAGAAACAAACAGTCAGAGGAATATTTCCTGGAGCTAGAGTTGTTAGAGGAGTAAGTTTAATTGTTCACTCAGATGTTAATAAATAATAAATAGAATAGGATGTTGTTGGGTTCTTTTTGTACTAGGAAACAAATGACATCTTATGCAGAATGGTTTAAAATATCCATTTATTTTAGATACGGCCATAGCAATCTCCATGAGATTAAGCTACTTTCCTAATATATTTTTATTATTTGAAAGATGAATTCACTCTCTATTTACTGTCATTTTATTTTTGTAAGGTAGTTTCTTCTTCATCATCATCATGAGAAAGGAAAAAATAATATCATAGTATGAGATAATGTAAACATTTGAGTAACATAGTGTGCTTAGAGGATTCCAATATATTTTCCTGTTAGAAAAAACAATGGTTGTGTTTTGCAAATCGGATTCTTGTAAAGCTGCAAAATATTGCCTACATGTTTATTGTGTAGTGAATTTACTACTTTATATTAAAAATTAAAAAAAAGAAAAAATATTTTCTTCAATTGTTTTAATATTTTGTTAAAGTCTCCATTTTTAACTAATTTCAGGTTGATTGGCAATGGGAAGACCAAGATGGGGGAAATGGCAGACGAGGTAAAGTCAACGAGGTACAAGATTGGTCAGCAGCCAGTCCTCGCTCAGCAGCTTACATTGTGTGGGACAATGGTGCTAAGAACCTCTACAGGGTTGGGTTTGAGGGAATGGCTGATCTTAAGGTTTGTTTACATTTTTTCACTCTAATGTTGAGTTAAAATATTATGTGAAACACATACAGTGTGTATTGCTCCTCACACTATTATTTCAGTAGCTTAATCATTAGATATAGGTGCAAAAAACCATACAAGTATTAAAAATGCGAAAGTAACTCTGTCCCATGAAATGGAGATAATCTAAATTGAACATAAAATACTTTTTATTGCAATAAACTGTAGTCCGGTGCTCAAGTGAAACAGCGGAGCACATGTAGTATGTATAATTATTTTGTATATGCTAAATGCCTCTATGCAAAAAGTTGGTTAAGATCTCCACTGG
Organism: Opisthograptis luteolata; assembly: GCA_931315375.2. Taxonomy (NCBI): domain Eukaryota; kingdom Metazoa; phylum Arthropoda; class Insecta; order Lepidoptera; family Geometridae; genus Opisthograptis; species Opisthograptis luteolata. The sequence continues at coordinate 6,007,795 of OV928034.1, forward strand.
CTATATGTTATTACTGTGATCAATCATTACTAGACTACACCAGGGGTTCCCAAATTTATTTTGTCTACTTTGAGAATAATTTATTTTTTGTGCCCCATTAAGCCTCTACACAACGCTCCTATTTTTTTCTGGGTCTCTTACCACTCCTTTTTTGGCCTGCAGCGCCCACAAAGGGCGTTATCGCCCACATTGGGAAGGGCTGCTCTACACGTTTATTCAAAAATATCGTTTTATGAACTAAGTCCTTGATATTTTCGCTTTCAGGTTGTGAATGATGTCAAAGGCCAAAATGTTTACAAAGAACATTTGCCCCTCTTAGGTGAGCTAGGTCCCGGTCGCACGGGACCTCATGGGCTACAAGTTGGAGATCAGGTATGTAAGCTAATTGCAAAGACATTCATTAAAAAGCTAAAATATTGCCTTTGAATCTAGAAGCATGTTTTTTTTAAGTGTGTCATATCAACACTCCTTGTTAAGCTAGCTTTTAGGAACTATAAATACCATTTGTTACAGCTCTATATCAAAGTATTGCTATTCACAATGATTATTCTATGGATATTTAATTATTTACATTACCTAGCTAGAGATCATCTAAACTAAAATTGCGCCCTCTTAATTTTGTGTACGCAATACGTACATACTATGAATTGTATATAGAAATGTGTAAAAGTGCAATGCAAACAAAATATTCATAGCTATCATTCAAAGGCTAGACAAGCATGGGAAGTCTAAAACAAGATACCTAACACAACTTTTCCACTAACTACTAACTAACCTTTGTTGCAGTCGCTTCGCTTGTTTTGCTGCAGATTATCCGAATTTGGTTTCACTTTTACAAAACTGACATAAAACTGTTTATTCAATTATTCGTAATCTCAGGTGAATGTAGACCTAGACTTGGAGATCGTGCAATCGCTACAGCACGGCCACGGCGGCTGGACGGATGGTATGTTTGAATGCCTCGGGACGACGGGTACAGTCGTCGGAATTGATGAGGACCATGATATCGTTGTCACTTACCCTAGTGGGAACAGGTGGACGTTCAACCCGGCTGTGCTGACTAAGGTAAGATTTGTTCTATTTTTTCTTATGAGATTCGATAAAATTCTTTTTATAAAGTAGGTAAAATTACAAAATGTGTTCGCACCCAAAACAAATTACCTGCTGGGCGTTTTTGCCTGTTCTTTTGCTGGTGTAAGGAGGTTGGAATTGGAACAGGCGTAGCTAGTCTTAAGTTTGACGTTATGAAGCGATCATAATGTATCCTATCAAATAAAGAAATTATGAGTTGAATTGAATTGAAAGACATCAAAATTTACGCTGCCTATGAATTTTCCGATCATTTTAGTTATTTGGTTCCTTTGTGCAGGTGTGCAGCGGTAACCTGAGCACATCGCCGTCGGCTACAGCGGGCGCGGGTGCGGCGGGCGGAGGGTTCGCGGTCGGCGACCTCGTGCAAGTGTGCGCCGATCAGGAGCGCGTCAAGGCACTGCAGCGCGGACACGGCGAGTGGGCCGAAGCCATGGCACCTGTCAGTATCTATTTCTTCTACGAGTCTATGGTTCGAAGTCAAATGAAATGTGACGAATATGTGTCCAGGTGTAGCGTGGCCCCATTTTCGACCACATCGTCACTTAACATCAGGTGACTTGTGGTCTAATGCTACCCTAAAAGTAAGAAAAAAAGTGGCCTATTTAGTATCGTCCAGAGTGCAGATGTGACACTATGAGCTGGAATAGCTCCAACTCTTCATATCTGTCAATTCTTGCTGCAATATTTTCTATGGAGGTCGTGGCCATATGCGAGCGTATTTACAACTGTTTACGAGGTTCTGATATATTTGGTTGGTGAGAGGCATCCTGTTGACTCAACAACTTTACTTACCTGTAGTTATTTAATCATTATAGAATCAAGGAATGAGCAGGGTAGTGCTCAAACTGGTTCTGCACAAACAACAGTTTTAGGAACTGACCATCAATTTTCATTCAAGAAACTACACTTGAAGAAAATAAAAAAAAAGTGAAAGAGAGTTCCAAATTTCGCTTTCCCTACACATGTTTACACTAGAACATTAAAATATTTTTATTCTAGACGCTTGGCAAAATTGGGCGTGTGCAACAAATATACCACGACAACGATCTGAAAGTGGAAGTGTGCAATACATCGTGGACATACAATCCAAACGCTGTTACCAAAGTTGCTTCTTCTGACGGCAGCATACCAGGAAACTCTTCAGGTAGGTCAAATTATTTATGCTCTATAATGTAGGGTTGTTCTCTGAGGACAAAAGTATTTATTTAAAAACACTCTTCTTTTGATACGCGGCAGGCACGTTCGAACTTTCGAAGCCACCGAGTTGCATCTCGAGACTGATACAAAGTCAGGCTCAGGCTAATGCTCAAAGTTTCCTCCACTCTGAATGTTACCATTGTAGATGTCACTTCGAGCTGATGCCATATTGCCATTATTGAGCTACTTTTAGAGCGAGCTTCCACAAAATTCACATAGATGGCGGTGGATAACGAACATAAGAAAATGAAACACGCATTGCACAATAAAAAAGCTGATATACTCAGCGTCCAAATTGCCGTAGCCAGGTTTTTATATATTGCAGATATTGTCGGTGTCCAAATGACGTAGCCAGGTTTGTAGTAAATATTCCAAAATCTACCAAACAACGCAAAAAAAAACATGAGCAATCGCAAGAAACTACGCAGGAGCTCAAAGTGGATGTTTATCAGAACAGAGAGGAATTACAACCAAGTCAAACATCAGATGACTGTGAGTGATGACATGACAATTCGTTCATCTTTCAGTTTTTTTTAATGTGCAAAGTAAGTATATTTTACTTACTATGTTCGTTTTTTTTTTCGCCGTGTAAGATAATTTTGTGGACGCTGGCTATGAAAGTAGCTCATTAGAATCTCAATACAGCCAGCGACAAAAGTAGCTGGCATACTTGATTTTCCAAATGTGTACCAGACCAGTAATGTATGGTAATGTATGGTGTTTATGCTAAAAAAATATTGGAAAATGGGTCCTATAGAAAAGTAGAAAAACTTTAATCTACATCCATTTCAGGTGAACGTCTCTCGGCGCTTCTCAAGAAACTATTCGAATCTCACGTGACCGGTGACGCTAATGAAGAGTTGGTAAAGGCCGCGGCGAACGGAGACGCGGCCAGATGTGCCGAGGTACTCGCGCGCACTGACGGTGCTCAGGCGGACGTGAACGGATTCTACGGCGGACATACTGCTTTGCAGGTAACATTAAAGCCTCGCACACGTTATGGACGGGCCGAACCGCAAAACATATATATCTAACTGTAGCACCAACTAACAGGGACGGATTGACCATTAGGCAGAGTAGGCAGCTATTACCTAGGAGCCCCTGGACATTCATTTCATACAAAAATGTCACTAAATCGCTACTCAAGGATTGATGCTTGAGGGTCATTCTAGAATACCAGCCTAGGTGTGTTTTGGCAGTCTCACTTGAGATCCAGTTCCCAATCCATGTGTAGCGTGACGGCACCTTCGGCCACATCGTCTGATGAAGTGATTCTATTTGTTCTCAACAAACACATCCCTCGCTACGCATCCGCGCACATCTCTGGCGGACACGCAGCCTTACACCTTTAGTTTAGTTTTAGAGAATCTCCATCAGAATAGTCAGAATCGATGTCAATGTACAATATGTGTCAGGCGGCCGCACAGAACGGGCACGTGGAAGTGATCCGCACGCTGGTGGATGCGGGCGCGGAGGCGGACGCGGAGGACCGCGACGGGGACCGCGCCGCGCACCACGCCGCCTTCGGAGACGAGCCCGCCGCCCTGCGCGCACTAGCCGCCGCGGGCGCAGACCTCAACGCGCGCAACCGGCGCCGCCAGACGCCGCTGCACATCGCCGTCAACAAGGGCCATTTGGGCGTGGTGCGCACGCTGCTGCAGCTCGCGGTGCATCCCAGCTTGCAGGTCAGTGGCTAGAATGACATTTGCAGTATGGTATCTGTGGAAGCCGACTACAACGCGTGCAACCGGCGACAACAAAATAAATAAACAGACGATGTGGGATGTTGGTTCGCTCTGTATATTCTACCGAATACACAACGGGGAATAGCTATTCAATCTCATCCCTCCCTCGCGGTTCTATAATTATAGCGGTGTAACTGAGCTTGCAGGTCGGTCCTTAGTTTTAGATCAACGCCAGCTGCATTAAGGTCTTTTCTCAAACATGCTTGGAAATAAGAGTATTATTTTGACAACCTTCTTCGAGATAAATCAAACTTGCTGCACTGCTCAAATATATGCGAGCAGCGGCCGGCAAAATTTGTATGAAAAATCATATCTGTCGTGTTTAGCGGCCAAATAAATTACATAGAAAACTCATATCTGTCGTGTTTAGCGACCAAATAAATTACATAGTAAACTCATATCTGTCGTGTTATTTAAAAATGGAACGATTTTTACTCGATTTTTACGAAACATGGCAACCAAGGAGGTAACTTAACAAAGGTTTTATTTTAATTTCGAACCTGCTTGCACATAGAAACCTGTTTGTTGAAAAATAAAACAATCGATCACTATAACGCGGGAATGTTTATTGTTGTTCGTCATTGGTTTTGAGAAGTAATTATATTTGACAAATTAAGTTCAAGTGAAGACAGTGAGTGAAGTGTGATGCTTTGCTTTGATGCTTACTTTAACGCCACCTGAAATTCAAGAGGCGGCAAGAGCCGTAATAGAAAACTTGTTACTGCCAAAGTCGAAAGAAAAAAGTTCTGCCCAGGTACTACTTAATTTTAATTTCCGCGCATTATTTGAGAAAAGTACTATTGTCGTCCGCCGTTACAGAATATTACGCGCTGAACTGTTTGTTATCAGATCAGCGAAAAGACAATACACGCTTCGATCTGTTATGATACAATGCGTCGTTTTAACTTCCAACTACTTAGATCCCTTAAATAAAATATAGCACTCAGACTTTGTCGTTAATATTTTAGGACTCTACGGAACCGTAATGAGAGTAATAACTAATAATATTATATGGTCGTAATACTAGGTGGTGCAAAAGAAGTGGCACTGTACAAATAATAACGCCCACATACCTAACCACATTTTTCTTTTATGTTTGATTCCTAACTAGAATTCTATCTGTATCTAGAGTATCAGAAACTATGTCATTGTGTGGATCGTGGATCCACAACACCCAGAAACGAAACTAATGCACTTGTGTTTTTATCAATGCATAAATATTTAACCCGTAGTTGTGGCAATCGAACTCGCGACCGCGACAGTCGTTTATTTCTTTGGAGTTATTTGAAACCCATGATCTATCGGCCAGTTTCAATAACCTATCCACGGTTTGCCCTACTAGAGAGAGAAATTTGACATTACTTCTATGGAGCTTCTGTCAAATTTCTATCTCCAGCAACCCGTGGATAGATAGCTTATTGAAACCGGCCATATGTGAATGAGCCACGAACTCTCACAGGCCCAAAAAACATTCGACAAAGAATAGCAAACGTAAAATATCGTCGAAGTATTGAATATTGAGACAAGTGATGACAAAATGTCATTATAAAGGTCGACATTTGCATAACTCTAGAGGCCACCATTTCAGAGACGTCATCTACATTATGGGAAAAAGTTTAATGGTCCACATAAATATACGAAAAAATATGTTATCGTTTATTTATGTAGCAAAATATCATAGCTAAATTAAATAGGGCCATTACATTTGCGCTACCCTTTATAATCAATGTGTTTTAATCCTCGAGATAAAAAAACAATGCCGTGGTGTAGGCTCATCGCATATTAAACTGAGGTGATAAATCCAATTTCATAAATATTATGCAAAATACCTATATGCGCGATCTTTCAACATTCGGATATATGTTCCATATTTATGTGGTCAGAGTTTTTATTACATTATTAAGGCCCCTTGTCCCAACAGCCTTTTCACAAGATACAAATATATCTTTTGTATTTTTCTGTTTTTCTCCTAAAGGCCCTAAGGCTGCTATGTATGATGTAGGTCTGAACTAAATATATTTTTAAAATTGTATGCCACCAAGTTATAGTAAAAAATGGTTGTAATTAGGCCCAATTTTCAGCCTAATCTCCGAGTCTGCCTTTTAATTAGCAGAAGCTAAAATAGCCAATTCACATAGTGTGTGTTTGTATACTTTCGTGGAAGTTGGCTGCGTCACAAACAGTTCTTTATTATTTCAGTTATTATAGGTTTTTAATGAATGCAAAGGACCAAAGCAATAATACGCGACATCAAAGAGCACTCGAATATAATCGTACAAAAGAAAGAACAAACAGTATCACGAAGTTAAATCTTGCTGTAACTCCAAAATAAATTGTACAAGCACAAAAAGTATTAAGAGGAAAATAATTCATTTTTTGTCAATATATATTATTTATTACCCACGCATTCATCTTCCTTTTAATATATTATGAATGTGGGACGTTCCCTGTTTGTTTGTTTGCCTTTTTTTTTAACGTGAATGTGGCTGATTATGTTGAGATGTTGCATATAAAGAATGCAAACCACAGACACCAACACAGACCGTTTTTACCGCCTTTTATTATTCAGTTTAAAGTTACCTATTTTCATTATACGAAATACAATAGGTTTAATAAAGGTAGGCCTACTGATTTACCTGACATGGTAATAAGTAGAAACAGGGCGGAAAGGTACTTTTCAGGGAATAATTACTGCCTCTAAATAGGATAAATTAGGATATTAGCGAAGTGTAAAGGGAGCGGATTCACGGATACTGCCGCTAATATATTTTTACATTAGCTGTTTACGATCTGTTTCGCCATAATTTGTATTTGGCTGCGAAGTCGTTAACTGGGATTGAATTAATTTAACGACTCGAGGGTGGTGCACCCACCGAGCGAAATGTTTGCTTTGCACACAAATATTTTTCCCAAAATGGAGACGGCACTCAAATTGAGACCGCTTGAACTATTGAAGACATCATAAGTACCTTCAATATTTGTTCAGATGTTCTCGAACTCGTAGCGAAGCGATGGCTCTCACTAACTAGTTACAGAACTCCAACCATTGTTTTATCATGGCACTAATACATCAAACGTGCCTTCGAAGACGCTTTGTGTGTGTACAGATCGTTACAGATCGAGGGTAGGCATTCAATTAAACGAGCTGAATTTCTATATCTGACTACCTGTACTCGTAATGAAGGAATAATACATAAACCTTTTACGCCCGAAATTAATAATCGATCCTGATCCGTTAGCCGCGGTTTTGGATCGATATGTCATGTATAGGTAGTCAGGCGTACGAGACGAGTATAGGTAGTCGGGCGTAAGTAAGAAAACGTCTGCACAGTAAAGATATGTTTTGAAGCAATTTTTGCTTATGAGGTAAAATTTTTCCTTTGAACAACATAATCCTTAAAACACCTAATGCTTTCTTGTCTGTCTGCCCAGTTGTTAATTTTTTACCTCATAGCTATTCTTTAGTTGTGTCTCTGCCATATACGGTATTCTGGGTGCGATAGTGCTGAGAAAACGCTACAAAGTTGCGTTGAAAATGCTTCGAACTCATAAATGGATACATCGTGTTGTTCAAGTTCAGAAGGGAGAATCTTATCTCTCGTGTGACGATCTTATAATTCTGTAGACTATTCGAGTGACACCACTGGCAATAGCTATTTTAAACACAGATATTTTTCCTTGCTTATAAATAACTTGGGAGCCATTGAACGTTACTAATGGTCGTTATTAGCGGAACATTAATTAATTACACAATTCGAAGTAGAGTCCTTGAAGCAAAGCTCTTGAACTATCGGAGAAGTCTTAACTACGCTATTTGTTTATCCAGTTTCTCGCGGTATTTCCGGGTCCCTATCTCTCGTACTTTTAATCTAGACGAGTCGAGTTTCAGTCGTTAATGAGTGTAGCGTCGCTCTCAGACATGCGGTCGCCATAATTGCCAAACTTTGCTCGGGCCAAGCCACCGCACCCCTCCACTTGTCGCGCGCCATTGTTCTCATGGTAACGCGTGTGTTAGATGCCTTTACCGAAATCTACTTCAAACTTGAAGGATTATATTGTCTAGTTAATGCGAAGGCTTCTAAAATTAGGTGTATTTAGCGTTGAAAGTTTTCGTTAACAACGCATCCCTTCTCTTCTCACAATGTTCGAATTACTTTCTTGTTGGTGTTCTTTAGAATACCCAAGGTACATACGCTGGAAAAGTAATCCTTTTCCAAATATTCCAAAACAATATAAAAATTTTACCTTAAAATAAAATTTGTATTATGTTTCCTGAGACGTCCGAAGTCCATTATGAGAGTACATCGCCTTTTTCCTCACCTTGTCGCTAGATGTCGCTACTTTACCGTTAAGTGACTGCCCCTGCAGCGCTCCCGTGGCCAAATCTGGAACTAACTTTTAAAGCACTAAGCAAGCCGCCATCTTGATGTCATTGTTCGGCTCATAATGATAATGAGTTGATGGTATAACACCAGGAAGACATTATTTGGACTTCGGACGTCTCAGGAAACATAATACAAATTTTATTTTAAGGTAAAATTTTTATATTATGTGTTCCGTTCGACGTCCGAAGTCCATTATGAGAGACCTGTTTGTTATCTCCTGGTGGCTTGCATAATGAAACGCAACAATGTGACTTATTTTGTTTATTTTAAGAAAACTAAATAACACAAGTATGTACTCAAATTTAGCATCTAAGTATTTAATCGCATACTAATATAAAATGATCTAACTTAGTAACCGAAAGAGTAGCAAACCTATATTGCTAAAATAATTTTTCCAATTATGAAATTAATTAAATTCTTAATTATTACAACGACCAAGTAAGGCCACTTATTAATTTGTGGCAGAAAAGAATTGTGAAAGTGACTTCTCTGACGCTAAGCTATTACTATTACCTCTATCATCTACATTTCTAAGGTAATATCTCCTAAAAGTATGTTCATGGCGCCAATTAGCCTTGGCTAATATATCATTAATTGGGTATTTTTCTAAGCAATTCAGAGACGAGACTGCTGACCTAAAGCTACCGGGCGAAGCCTCTATCCCAGCGTCCGAGAGAGTTCGCCTTATCCAGCCTCCTATGATCACAGCAGAAGCTGGTCTCCGAGGCTCTCTCGTGGTGATAAACAAATTTGTTAGAGAACCTCTAGCAATTTTAGAAATATCTATCAGGGCTCTCAACCAAAATAAGGGATTTGTATTCCTATCCGGCGACGCTTTAAATGTCCAACTTGACTGTTGGTATGAAGCTGAGTCAGTTTTAGAGCCAAACACAGGATGTAAGGTCATTGACTCGCCATTATCCACTAGATGCTCAGGGTCACAATGTAAGAGTGTCAAATCATGTACCCTACGGCCCGATGTCAATAAAAGAATTGTGGCAGTACGCACAGAAACGTCATATAAGCTGTGCATATTAGGGTTTGTATCTTTCAAAAACTGAATTACTATTCTTGCATCCCATATTGGCAATTTTTGTGGAACCGGACTTGCTAATGATACAGCTTTTAATATATGCTTGACTAAATTATTCGAGGATATTTTGATATCTGATAGTGTCTCACAAACTGATGCTATAACCGATTTATGTACAAGAATAGTACGATATGCTAATCGATCTGTAAGAAACAGTTTTGCTAAATACCTAGCTACCTCAGCAGGTGCTGGACGGCGACAGTTTATGTTATTTAGATTACACCATTGTGACCATTTGTTCCATACAGGAGTATAAGTTTTAAGTGTAGACGCTCTCCAACATGTCGACAGAAGTTGCTTTTCTTCAGATGACCAGCTCTCTGTTAAAGTGTCCCAGCCAAAATGTGCCAAGCTTCCAACTGTATGTTGTGCACCTGAGCTGGAGGACGGCCCGTCGCTGTGTCCACTAAAGTTAATTCCAGGTTCCTTATTTTCATAGGACGTGCTATGGTGCGGTTCTTCAAGTCTGCGCGCCAAAATGGTTTCTTCCACTTGGGTGCTAGTATTATGAACTTTCCTTTCGCCGAGTTGAGATGGTATAGCACTCGTGGGAGTAGAGCGGGTGGAGGAAAGATCCACGCAAGATTGTAATTCCAATATCTGCTGAACGCGTCGTGAAAGTAAGCGCTCGAGTCTGATAAGTCTAGCGTAACATATTCCGACACGACGTGAGCGTTTTTTGAGGCGAACAGGTCGATGTCTGGCGTTCCCCAACGCTTGAACACTTTCTCTGTTGCCTCGCTCAGTAGATGCCACTCGGAGCCCTTGCGGTTGCGCGAGAGGTGATCGGCTTCCGTGTTGTACAGCCCCGGTAGGTGGTGAGGGACGAGTACAACGTTCAGGCTGTCTGTTAGTGCCAGGAGTTGTTTCGTCAACTCCAGCAGCATTTGAGACTTCGTTCCGCCTTCGTTTTTTATGTACGATACTACTGTTCTGTTGTCGCTCTGTAGGACAATCTTTGAGTTTTGGAGAACCTTGGCTTCTGCCGAGATGGCTGCTATCACTGCGTACATTTCTTTTAGATTGCAGTGCCACTTCAGTTGATGTTGACTCCAAGTATCTTTTAGTTGCTTGTTGTTGACCAAGGCACCCCATTGTACATTCGAGGCGTCTGTGACAACATAATTGACTGGCAATCTTTCGAGGTGAATTGGAGTTTTCTGGCTGATGTTGTCTAGCCACCAATACAGTTCTTTTCGTACCTCGTCTACAAATGGGGACGGACGGCGTCGTGAGCCCTTCTGTATGAGATTGCTGTGGCGCTGCAGCGTACGGCAATGCAACCTTCCCCGGAGGGTGATGAAGGTCGCAAAGTTGAGATACCCTAAGAGGCGTTGCGCCTGCTTGAGGGTCCAACTGCCGGCTGCTAAGCGAGTCAATAAGCACTGGCGAATTTTGCTCACCTTGTCTGTTGGTAGACTCTTGGTGTTGGCGTGTGTGTCCCAGACAATTCCGAGAAACTCTATAGACCTTGTTGGGGTGAGTATAGATTTCTCCATATTGACGTTCCAACCCAGACTGGTCAGGAACTCTAAAGCTTCGTAAACCTGAGTCTTCAGTGTTTCCCTGCATTGATGTACTATCATGTAGTCGTCTAAATATACGACCAGGCGAAGACCTTTGCTGCGCAACATTTGGGCAGTCCAATTCGTTACCGATGCAAACATCCTCGGAGCCGCTGCAAGTCCGAACGGTAGACAAGTCATCTGCAGCAATCGGCCCTCGTAACTGATTCGTAAGAAACAACGATGTCCTTGCATTATCGGTAAATGGTAATATGCTTGGCTCAAGTCGAACTTTACCATCCAATCGCCTGCTTGTAAGAAGTTGGGCATTTGATGATGATGAAACAGGTGGAAGTGTTTGGGTTTCATAAATTGATTTAGTGCCTTCAAATTGAAAATCACACGATTTTTTCCATTGCTTTTCATTATGATGAAAAGTGGGGATATGAAAGATGGAGTTAATGGTGCAGGTTCGAGAATTCGATTCTGAATCATGGCTTGAATCTCTAAAGACATTATTGCAGAACTCGGGGTCTGAAATCTTTCCATGATGTCCGGTGTTGGAAAGATTAGTGGCGGCGTCTGATTGAATGGAATGCGAGCAGCCGTAATTAATCTGAGAATTGTGTTGGGGGGGCCGAATTTGGCCCACACTCTTTGATAATGATTCAGACAACCGCCCGAAAACCTCCCCGAGTCATTTATGTCTATTTCTGTTAACTTGGTCTTTTCTTTGCCCCCCCCTTTTCTTTTTGTCATGCTCTTCGAAATTACGCTTTTTGTTTTTTCCCTGCTTCGATCTATTTTGTTGAAAGCGAAATGATTTTTCACGTGAAGTAGAAGCTACCGGTGATTTAGATCGCACTGGCGATTTCGAACGAACAAAAGATTTAGGTTGTGTCGCAATCTCTTTATCTAATTTGTCAATACCCCCAATTTTTTGTATATAGGCAGCTAAGTTTTGAGGATTGAAGATGTATTCAGCGGAAGGGGGAATTTTCTCGATATCTTCGCGTTTATATTTACCTTTTAAGCCTTTAAGCAGCGCCTTACGTCGTAGTTCTAAGACCTCTGCTCGTTTTCCACAAATAATTTGTAAAATATCATGAGAGACTATTTTATAATCGGACTCACTACCAAATAATTCTTTTAACTTATCATATATTGAAGTTGAAGTCAAATGTGCATCCGACTTAGCAGACCAATCGATCAGATTACGTAAAGCTAAATTTACAAACTCATTTTGTGCTAAAAAAGCATTTGACAAAGCTGCTAAACTACGTTCCATCTGAAACCACCTAACCGGATTAATAGGATCCTCTAAACGTCTTAACTCCTCGTTTACTTTTAGTTCCGTAAAAGCTGGAAATGCCGCATATTTCTTTTGAACCTCAGTGTATCGCACGGAATTCCAATCTGAAGAGTCGAATCTTTGCATAGACGCTAACTTAGCAACCCGGTCCGGGTTTGCTTTTGGCACGGCCGGTTCCTTTATAGAAACATTTAGTTCAGCAATATCATTCACAGAGACTGGTGGCCGTAAAAATGGATCATCTAATGCATTAGTTGCTACCGGCGCAGATATAACATTGGAACACGAACCACTCGGGCCCTGAACGGCCACGAGATTAGCACTCATAATGTTATTAATATGACTTACCAGCTGTTGTGATAATGCATCAAACCTGTGGCTTATTTCTTGCATAGAATCACGTGAGCGACTGCGGTCGTCACGCTGGCGCCGCCTTTTTGGCGGCGGTTCGTCTTCGCTTGAACTAGTACTCGACCTTGATGACCTTGACGCACTCGACGGTGTGGGTGGATTTAGGGGTACACCCGTATTTACACTATCATGTAACCGCGAGGGGTCACGAGCACTAAACACTTCCGCGAGGTTGTCCACTGTTGGTGCGGAAATTGTCTTACTATTGTCCATTTTTACAACGAACTCACACGTTTCACTTAACGGATTTTACAACAAAAGCTTTCAAGTATTAATCACAAGCTTTTCAGCAAAATAACTTTCTACTTTAATCTCGAAAGTTAAACGAACAAAGAAAACTTTTCCTAAATGTAGGTAGGTTTCTTAAATAATCTAACGACCGTACGAGTTGAAAAACGACGCAACAATGACATCAAGATGGCGGCTTGCTTAGTGCTTTAAAAGTTAGTTCCAGATTTGGCCACGGGAGCGCTGCAGGGGCAGTCACTTAACGGTAAAGTAGCGACATCTAGCGACAAGGTGAGGAAAAAGGCGATGTACTCTCATAATGGACTTCGGACGTCGAACGGAACACATAATACAATGTTACTGTTGATATTTTGTTTATTGTGTTAAATTTGTTCACTTTTAACACTCGAGTATGACCCTTTGTATCTATTACATAATAGAGGAATTAATAGAACCGACGAATTGTTCGGGCAGCATTCACGGTGTGAACTTGCCTCTTATCTCTGTTTAATTATGTCTTCTCCAACTATCCGGGATAGCCGCCGCCATATTGAGGCGCAATTGGGCGTAAAGCTATTTAAATCTGAATAGGGCATTGTGAAGGTGCGTCACCTTGATTCAGGCGTGCTTAGTAAAGTTAGAATGCCGGAGCTCGCGGACACCCACTTTGGGCCGCCTGGCCCGCCTTCCGTCGCTTCGGGCGCCTCTTCAATCGTCTTGTTCGAACTAAACACCCCTCGCCTAGATGTACCTCTTTACACTTCACTTCCTATTATGCTCATTGGACCAAAGCTATTTCTATTGGACACAAAGGCATTGCGATTGCTTTGACTGATTAACCATGAAACTTAATAGTCTCGTAGGTACAAGTCTCAATCAATGTTTGTCAACGACTGAACTTATTTTTGAGATTTTAGCAATTTTGTGACAATTTTACGTAGCGTATTTTTTTGAAATATTATATTTAACCACTATAAGCAAGGACTGCATGCATCACTTAGCATCAGGCAAGATACCCGTCATCGAACGTAAGCATACAAGTAAAATAAGAATACTCGCATAATAAACATGTAATTTAAGCAATGATAATGTGACTGACTGTTTTGCGTGACGTTTCCTCCCCCTAAGCACTTTTACCCACCCGCCGAAATCTCCGACCACCGTCGCTCATATAAGAAGACGTATCGCGATCGAACATCACTGATAGAAGTAATTTTGTTTAGCTCAAAATAACTATACAAATATATTGTATGTCAGTAGTCGTATTAAGGAAAATAGGATCTCCACCAACAATCAACAAAGGATATTATGTAATTGAGTTTTGGGTCGTGCGTCTTATTACATACACTGCAGATTTGTTATGTGTACTCAATATAACGTCGCTTTCTTACGGCGCAGAAGACGGTGTCACAAGTCAGCAGAGCCGCCTGTTACGTAAATATAGGCTGGGCGTGTTGCGAATAGGACAGAATACACGATGAGGGGAGAAGGTGGCTGTGTACCGTTTATACTATATACATACTTAGGTAAATGTATTCAACAACGAGTTAAAATAAGTTTATGTTCGAAAAACGTGACGTACATTCAATGCCAGTCACAAAGAGGTCGGGTTCCTTTTAGTTACCATAATAAACGAATGGTAAGAAGCCGATTCTCATTATAATCCCCGGTGCCGTCACTACTCCGACGCTGCCGACCGAATGGTCAATATTGTTGAAGTCCTCATTAAAATCTAATTTGCGTTGAACTTAAAACGAGACTCCTATTAGAGTTTTTCTTTTTCAGTGCTACAGCTTCGGCGAGAAACTTTTCTCTTTTTTACCGATAATAGTCTTTTCCTAACCTTTGGCAACGATTGCAATATTTTTTTCGTTGCTCATTGAGTCGGCTTTAAATCTTACTGTGAAATATTTCACAGCGGATGCAGTGTTCGTTTAATATCTTTTGAGGGTTGAAGACCGTACACCACGAAGCGGAAATTCGCAGCCCTTCCATTTCTGGTTATACGTCGATTTATATTCTGCGCCCACTCGCCGCCTGAGAAATCTTATGTTGGAGGTGCTCTTTCAATTTGAATCGGAACACTCGGATCGGGGAATATCGGTATCGACCCTCCGCCTGGAACGGATCCTCCTGTTTATCGCCGCTCTCATTTATTCGGGCGTCGTCGCGCCTTTATTTTTTCAACACAAACTCCGTGTCGCGCTGTTTATCCGTCGCGAGATACTATTAGCTGGGTCTTTGTTTTGAGAGGCAGCCAGATTGCGTAGCTCTGACTAAAGGATAATGGAATTGTCACACTACTACAATTGTCCCCCAAAAACTAGCTTTCGTTTGTGTTTTTATTGTTAAGTTTGTTTTGGCCCTTTTTGGGGTAACTAAATCGAAATAGTTATACGAATATCCGCCAGTGCCCGAAATTGTTTTGTTTTCAGTTTGTTTTCGTATAGGTATGTTCTGTCATTGAATAATAGTCTTGCACAATCAGTTATCAATCGTGAGGCAGGATAACTTCTCTTATATACAGGATGGCGCTTGATGATGATAACAGAGCATTTTCCTGAATATAAAATAGCATATATGTCTACGGCAAAAAAAAAACCTCTATGCAAAAAATCATCCGTTGCTGCGTGAAAGAAAGACAAACCAACAAGCATACTTTCGAATACTTTCGAATTATAGAAGTGTGAGGATATAAAGAGTTTTGTAGAAAAAGATCAAGGAAAGCGGAATTTCAAAGTGCGCTGTATGGATATCAATTTTGTCATTGAATGCAGGTAAAAAGCCACTCTAAAATGTCGACGCAACGTTTACAAAGCGTCTTGCGATTCAAGTTCTAGTAAGCGACCGATCGCGATTGCAAAGCACGCTATGTTACCGGCTAGTCGTTTTTAACGAAAAAATGCATTCAAGCTTAGTTTTCTATTGAAACAATAGGAATACCTTGAGGCCCTTGCCAACAAAGTCAGTGAATACTCCAGGTATACAAAGCCCCAGGATACTATAGGAACACGAAACCAAAAACATGGTTTGATCATTACCTCATCTAGAATTCGAGTCGCGATGCGGATATCCTGCGGACCCTTAACCCGCGCCCTATTTCTACTATTCCGAGGACTATTTACGTCGTTTTGTTTGATAATCTGCTATTGTTTCGTTTGGGCTGCGTGGCATCCCTGCGAGAGTTATGCGAGCTATCTATAGGGAACGTGAACGGTGTGCGAATATGTAATGAATAAGTAATGCAAACTCGAGATCTGAATGATGCATCTCATGTCGTCTTCAAATAATATTTGGGCGAAAATGGCTAGTAGGAGGGCAAGACATTTATGTTACTTCTCATATTCGGCCAATAATTCATTTGTTATTATCATGTTTGGTGTAATTTTTGCCTACGTTGTGACTCGTCCATACAATTCATGAAGCCGTTTCATTTCCGTTTATATGCCTATTTGTATTCTGGCTTCCTTCGCGGTTACAGAAATCTCTATACGGAGATGCTGTTTCAATTTGAATCGAAACAGCCGAGTTGGGGGATAATTTATTTTGGAAAACGGTTTTGCTTATCCCCCCCTATGTCTTTCGTCTAGTAAACTGTTTATATATTGTTACTATATGTACCTATTTGTAGAATAAATGACAAGAGAAAAAATATTTTTTGTTATTATGTTTTATTATACACTATTTACATCTAAACTATATATCTACAAAGTTTATTTGTATGTATGTTTATAGGGGGGAATCTGTAGAGCTACTGATACAATTTTGAACATTCTTTTACTGCAGGAAAGATACAAAAAATTGGTTTTTAGTACGAAATCGCTAAGAGTCTTTGTAAATCGTAAAATTAGCTGATTGGATGCTTTGTAAATTTTGATATAAATGAAAACAATGTATTCAAAAATATTGTTCTTTAATAGCTCTGTATAAAAATCCAAGACACTATATCTAGCTTATATAGGTATAGAACGGGGTTTTGAGAAAATTTTAGTCCGCTAAACTCTTTACCTACACACATCCCAAGCCGGAGGGGGTCGTTATAGTTTATTATATTTAGCCGAACTACCACTTTGAACACTGAAACCTACTTGCTCAATATTTGACAGAACTCTTTTTCTCAAGGGTGTGGTGGAAGAAATGTCTGTTTTGTTTTGTTATACCTCGTTTTATTTCTGTACAATACTATATTTAACGAATGTAAGAAGATATGTGAGAAGATATAGCTTCAACATTTAAAATATGAGTCTGTGCGAAATAAGATGTTTTAAGGACTTATTTAATCTATCTATACAAATATAAATGAATCTCCTAAATGTATGTACGCGCATAACTTCAGAACGACTGCACCAAATTAGTTTTTTTTTGTATACGTAATTATAGGACATGGTTTATATGACAGTTTTTTTTATAAATCCATCGAGACATTTGAAATTTCGGACAAAAATGAGATTGCTTTTTTATGAACTCAAGACTCTCGCCTTCTCGCTTATGCCGGCGTGGAACAAGCAACTCTGTTTGTTCGTTTGTTACCTTTTCACGATTAAACCGCTAAACCGACTTTGATGACATTTGGTGCGCAGATAGCTCGAACCCTGGAATAGGATATTTTTTATCGCGATAAAGTGTAGTCCACGCGGGTGAAACAGCAGGACGCAGTTAGTCATAAATACATTTTCAGCCGTAATTTTAAAGATACATATTAATGTTTTAATAGACACGACATTATAAATATAGAGTACTGCACGGCAAAGGAGATTAACAATATAATCTCATGGGTCTAATTCCAAATGAAATGAACTGAAATGTAGTTTATATTTTGCGATATCTGATCTTAATTATCTTAACTGAACTTGATACTGTTAATCCTCTGAAGTGCTGTTTGATTATATAATTTCCTTTATGGAATATTTTTCGAAGTCACGATACAATTAGTCAATTACCATTTTTACTGAATATGCTGAAGCCGGCAGCTTCGATCGAGAGCCAGTTCCCAATCCAGGTGTAGCGTGGCGCCACCTTCGACCACATCGTCATTTAGAATCAGGTGGCTTGTGGTTTTACTCATCTATACTATAATATTATAATGAGGAAAGATTTGATTGTTTGTTTGTTTGCATTGAATAGGCTCCGAAACTACTGAACCGATTTGAACAATTCTTTCACTGTTGTAAAGCTACAGCTAGCTACTATCTCCGGCGGACATAGGCTATATTATATTTTCAAAAAAATTAGGGATCCGTAAGAAAATAGCTATTTTGTAACCCAAGGTGAAATCGAAAACCTATTTTTGCGTGCGCTGCAAAAACTATTGACAAAAGAACAAAATACATAATGTATTACGGGTTTGTAGGTCCCATTAAGATCTACAAAAAGTCCGCGAGAGCATAATTATGTCTAACTATTATAGTTATGTCACAATAAAGGCCCATTTAGACGGGGAGAGTTTCTCGTACGTTTCCTTACGAGAAACCATACGCTATCACAAGCAATAATCGCCATAACACAATCGTATCAAAATGTTTACATACAGGCAAGAACTAAAATCTCGCCTACGATTATGTCATACGAGATTCGCATATGACTTATCGCTAGGCGATAATTGCCTATGTTTGTTTACACAACAAAAGTATTAAGCAGATTCTTGCTTATGCGAGTCTCGACTTGTATAAACACGATCTCTTGTGACATATTTTCAAGTTGATATACGAGTATCGTATAAATCAGTTTGAATCGTTTTTAGTGCGAGATTTGTCAGTCGAGTTAAGTGATCACTAGTATATTGTTCGTAAAAATGACACAAAAATCTTTTAAATTCGGTTCTGCCGACAACATTAAGTTCATTGAACTGTATAGAAGTTACGAGTGTTTGTGGAACACGGAGAATGACAATTATAAAACTGCACTCATGGTAGCAACTAGCATAAAATCTCGAAATACGATTATTGCTTTGAAATTCTGTTTACACGGACATAATAATATTCCATTGCAAGGCAATTGTCGCCCAAGGCAACGAGCGAGGAGAGCGATTGTTTAAGACGAAAAAAATGTTTTATATTCCTTCGATAATCTTATCTTCGAGACGAGAAACTCTCCCCGTCTAAATGGGCCTTAAGTGTTGTTTTATTTTAAAAATTTTATTTAAATGCCGCTTCTAGAAAAGACTCTTTATTTGTATCTTGGAATTAATCCTTATCAAAATAAATTACTTTGTATTCAAGACTGCTTCAATACCTTTATATAACCATTTGAATTTTTCAATTTGGACATTCCATTCGAAAGATATTACGATATTAGAAAAAAAGTTGCGTGGTAGCCGCTCACTCTGGTCGGCAATGTAGGCGCCACTAGGGCACGGGTTGCACGGGAGGAAGGGTTTATGTGCGTATATTATAATTTTAAAATTTGTTATTATCCGTGCGAAGCCGGGGCGGTCCGCTAGTGAAAATATAAAAAAAGTCGATGTTTACATGAATTTACTACAAACTTATAATAAATATCTTACAGCTGGCGTTCGCCATTTGCAGTATTACGCGTGTAACATAAATGTTCAAAAATTAGATACATATGTTATGAAACAAAAAATTGTTGACATTAAATTGTCTAACTAAAACATTGACGGTTTATTCAGCGGAAAGGAGTAATACATAACATAAACAACCTAACCTTTCGCGATTACCCGAATTGATAAAAAAAAGTAGATCTGAAGACTAATCCGCCTTGTTGCTTTTATCCGAAATGCCAGATTCCAGAGCCTCAGCAAAGTGGAATTACCTACAGATAGAAAACAATTTACAGATACACGCGTTTCGCTTGTGTGTGTTCATGTAGACCCCTTTAAGTAGTGGGGCTGCGAGGCGAGTTTAGACTTGCTGACATTGCATTAAAAGGTGGAGCGTGACCGTCTCCGTATTTCCCGGCTTCGACTTAGGTTTGTTCCTTGCCCTGACTCAACCGTCTTATTGAAATCTAATTTTCGTTAATCCTCGGAACGAGACCGAGGCGAGCGGCGAGCCCGAGACATCGCCAATAATATTTTCGTTGTTATTACTCCGTGGAATGCATTCCGACCCCTTTAATACACTGAAAGTCTAGGTTAATGTTCCGAAATGGAATAGGTATTTTATCGTTTCTGCTGTGAATATAATGTTACTTTAACTCGAATCGCTGGCGGCGAATTTCCCCCTTTAATGATTTTCGTAATCTCTACTAACTTATCGAGATAAAAAAAGCTTGTATCCAACGAACTCGCACCGGGCAGAAAGACATAAAGTTTAAAGGGGAATTACTTTCGGAGCTTTTTTACGAAAATCTACCCCTTTTTCCGCACCCGCAGTGGGAAGCAACGACCTCACACTCCTTTGTATAATTTTTTTCTTTAGAAACAAAGCTTTATTCTTAAATTACTTCTCGCCTGTTGTTTTTGAAAAGCATTTTTGTGGCGTGATTTGTAAATGTTTTTTTATAATATTCGTATTTGGTACTTATCATATTCTTATTGTATATACTAAATAGTAATACATGTTTTCTAATTGTGTACCTAATGGTGGCTATTAAACTCAAAAGTTTGTTTGAAAAAGTCGAGAACTCGAAACAAACTACATTTTAATGTCTCATTTCAAACCATATATGTACATACAATGCATTAAACTACATAATACGAATAGTAATTTGTTAAATATATTCGTCGTATCCGGGAACATTTTAACTGTGCACGCAAGACATTACCGTTAACCATTAATGGGGATTATGTATTAATACAGAGTTGAGCTTAGTACAGCTAATCGAGTTTCAAACCTGAGATCAGGGGAAACGTGTAAATCGCATGTATAATTGGAATCCATAACGTTTATTGACTAACATGGATAGATAGGGTTTAGTTATAAAGTTTGATAGATAAGATTCTGTCTTATTATCTAGCAACCCTCGTCGAGTATTCGCACGGATAGGCAAAGATTTTTAAGTTTTCTCATATTCCTACGGAAAGTTTGTACTTTTCTTTAAAAGAAAGTGGCCTATGTTCGTTCCTATGGACTAGTTATTCTTTTGCAAAATTTCAACGATATTGCTCCGGTCGTCCTGACGTGAAAGAAGGACGTAACAAACCAACAAACGGACAACTTTTCACTTATATTAGGATAAGTACCTACACCTACGCGAAAAATAAATTCCTACTTTCCATTTGAGTCTTGAATGTCAAATAAATATTTTCTAAGCTCTCGAGCAAGTTTGCAGAAGTTTTAAATCGATCTGTTTAATCTGCGTGGTTGGTGTGCGATTACGTCTTCGCCAGGACGTATGACAGGCGCTTAATTTAGCCACGGCTTTGCTGCGTACTCAGGCGGTCTTGCGGCGGTGGCGTGGCGGAGAGGCGGCGCGGCGGGCGGGTGGCGGCGCTACAGACTGATTTATGTTATTTGCACGTAAAGCGGAATTAATGGCTTTATTACTCTTCACTGTTTGCTGATCTCGGAAGCCGAGCTCCGTCCGCGTCCACAACTCCGTTTGAACAGCCGAAAAGCGCTTTTGAATGAGCACATCGGCAAACACGTAACGGTTCTTCCTTGTGAGTGTATGGAAACGTCTGCCGTTTGCTGAGGCTTGCAAGATTTAGTAAAGCGTTAATCTTAATCCGTTTTCATGTGGATTACGAGTTCTAATTTCTTGCTTCTTATTTCTATGCTAATTACTACCGGTATTCAATATTATTTACTGCAACTCGTTTTCATTATGTAAGTTATAATTGTTAAAAGTCATGTAAAAGCAAACAAATAAGCATGTTGAAGTCGAAGCAATTTCACTACAGTTGAAATTGGCAGTGATTGCATTATAATCGTTTGAGTTTGGGTTACTGGGTTTGTGGAAACTGCTTGGCAAGTAGTTGTTGTTATGCAAACGTTTTGCAATTCGTATCATGATATTTTTTCTAGACGAACCGTAGTTTATGTTCTTGTTTTGACACTGTTCAAATCTTGAAGTGCTCAGACTGATGAACTTGCACACATTTGCAACACATGCATAAGTAATTAACGATATATGAACGGAGCTCTACTCTCAGGACTCTCTCACACATACACACATACTCGATCCCCGCGTGCATGGTTATACCGAGACTGTAAGTTAGGCCAAGTTTCATTATAAAACGTCATAATTCATGAGTGAGTAATATCCCGTGCGGTACA
Source organism: Opisthograptis luteolata (assembly GCA_931315375.2). Taxonomy (NCBI): domain Eukaryota; kingdom Metazoa; phylum Arthropoda; class Insecta; order Lepidoptera; family Geometridae; genus Opisthograptis; species Opisthograptis luteolata. The sequence goes on from OV928034.1 coordinate 6,029,942, forward strand.
CAGTGGAGCGGAGCGGCGGCAGTGCGCAGCCCCCAGGTGAAAAATTTGAACGCGGCCTCGTTGTGCCACGAGCTTAGTACTTTATCTCGGCTTAGCGTTACGAGGATTTGTGGCTCGCTAAGTAAGGTTTTATGTCCCTGGAACGGCTGCAACTTGGTTCCCCTGATAAAAATCTATCTTTTACGTTAACCTAGCAAATTATCTGTAGTTCGTGTAACGTTGTCGACAAGCGAAGTAGGTAAGTTCACCGGTGCTAGTTTATTTGTTACAAAGTGAACAGAAAATTTCCATTCTGCGTCTGAGTTGCAGGTGAATCTAGTCGTAAATAATGGATCGCGCTGCTGTTTCATTTCTTCTGCTCTGTAAAGATAACCTATCACAAGCGGATTGTTGGCTGTGATAATATATCATACAACTTTTCATCTGAGCTTGCGCGTAGTTACATATTGTCATCCCTATTTTCTTCCGTCGCCATTTTTGAAACTCACGCTCCTTATTGTTGTGTCGTCGGAATTCTTGTTTTTCGACACAGTCATGCGACGCGCTATGAGAAATTTTTGGCTTCAAATAAATGGCGTCAGAGGGACGGCTATGCGGTAACAAAACGTAACGTCCCGCACAAAATTCGGTAGGACGTGTTATAAGAGCGGAATTGAAGTGGAATGCAGCTCACATGCCTTTCAGTGTTGTGCCGGCGACGTCGGTCGGAGAGCTCGCAGGCGGCAAACCACGCCAGCAGCTGTTAGCGTACGTACGGAATGCTTGAATAGTCTACGGTTACATTTCGCATGACTCGAATAATTTATAGTACTTGTGCACTAGTATTGTACGTAGCGCAGGTGGAGAATGCACGAAATACTGTTTTATTGCCTTTCGTGTCAAATTCTGTAAAACTATGGGCGTGTAAATTGTAAATGGATATATGCACATTCACTTACGTTATACATTCGTGCTCTGACCCGTACATTACTGACACAGTGGTGTACTCTGCAGCTTACTTTATTGGTCGGCGGGCTCAGCATTCGTAAATTGAAACTGTGTGTGTTCTACTCTCTAACGCAAGATAGCGACAGAACCGCGGCAAACGAAACACTTCGAGACAGCTCTTTGATCTGAAAATTGAAAATGTCATTCAAAAAGTCGTGAAAGTCTCCTGAAATTCTATTGGAACTCAGTACAGGTATTCCTTTCGGGAAATAGTTTAGTCGCAGAACGAAGCTGCACGTATTAAAGTCTCAGGACTCGAGTTTAACGTTACCGCTTTAAAGTGCGTTGCACTAACGCCGCGATTCGTTTATTTCAGCTTTCACGATTCTATTTAAATAGAAAAATAAATTGAATCCTAACCGTTTCCAAAAATAAAAGTTAATTATACTCGTACGATCAAAAGATTTCCGTCACAGTAGTCTGTACGTTTCTCCACGCTACGTTTGTTTAGATTTCGTAAGGGGTGGGAGCAGTAAAACAAAATAATCAGATTCATCAGCCTTTTGTCTTGGTGCCGGTTGTTAGCCAGCTCGACGGACGCGAATATTGTCCTCGTCGATTGTTTACTTCGTTAGCCGGCTCTATCTCCGCCCGCACACACACGTTGGCAGAAACGAACTTTGATCCTGTTTCCTATTGTACCTACCTTATTATGTTTGCTATAGAATTTTATTGCTAAACAACAGCGAATACAATATCTGATTTTTATTGAATGAGGGTTTACAAACTTAAAAAATCATTTATCGTTGAGCATCTCGTATAAAAAAAAGTATTAGCATCTACTAAAACATTTTTTTCTTTAATTCAATAATATTACATCTACCTAATTCAGGGCAAGAAAGGTTTGCTTAGAAAAAATAAAAAACAATGTTTCACTTACTTCAAAGTAATCGTTTTCATATTAGAATTGAATTTACACTAAAAATACTATGTAACTCCGTGTGAGCAAAATTCGTAGCTTCTTCATATTTTATTCAGATGTTTTGTAATGTAATAAAGTATAGTCGTAGATACCTACTTGTATTAACTCTCTGTGTTCGCCAGCTGTGTGCTGCAGTCTACAGTTTCGTCTCGAGTGAATTTATGAACGCTTTCAGCGCTTTCATCGTTTGCCACCTGACCTGCCGAACACATTACGTTGGACAAATGTGCCGTACCTCTGTGTATATGGTACGCTTACTCTGGCTCCGTGTGACTCGTGATAGCTTTATGTCCGCTGTTTATATAAATAAACCAACCTGCTCTAAATTATATATTAGAACATCCTAGTTTTAGCATTATAGACAAAGCGATGTGACCTGCCGAACTGCGTGGTTAGTGATTTTAGTCATTGAGCTTTATTGTTCACGGTTCTGTGTAGAGACATTATTATTTCAATTGAATGGCTAAATGACAGTGCTTCTATCGTTGGCACTGCTTCTCCTAGAACCGTGTGATAAGCTGTACTACAATTAGATATTAATTACGAAACAAACTAATGGTTATCATTACGTGATGAATATTATTATATTTTTACAACGCAGATGCAAAATACACGAATATGTATATTTATAGAGACAACAAAAAATATATAAAATTTGAGATATATACATCTCATCGTGCTCTGACGTTGGAGTGTAAATATATCGATAATGCACGTTTATTCGAACGGGAAATCTTAGTCAATCTATAGAATTTTAATCGTTGAGTGTTCGGAGCCGCCGATGACATAATTCATTGATTGGTTGCTATACAAAATTCACAAGTTCACTCCGAATTCTCAGTATAAAATGAATAAAAAATGCTGCATTTAGTATTATAGATAGAAACGAAACGTCTTACAATCAGATTTTTTTTCTTGGAAGTTTCTTTTTAATTGCAATAGATTCTTAGCTCGGTCTGCAAGCGGGATTCTTATAGAAAACTTTTTTAATATCGAACGTTACGGATTGTGTCGTTTCGTACCGATCAGAAACACCTATTTCAGTCAGTGGAAACAAAAGGTTTTTATATAAAGGAATCGCAAGTAGAATTGTGTTCCGGACCGACTGCGGATGAAATTTATAGCGAAATGTAATGCCGTCCGTGGGGACACTGCCGGCGATGTTCGGCCCCTTTTCCCTTTGCGCGACGCTATCTCGCAGTTTACGTTCCGACCGTGCTTTTCTATTAAATAAATTAACGTCAAACGTGCCGGACAAACATTTATCTTAAATTAGCCGTATTCCTTTGTACACATTTTGAACCATAAATTCGCTGAGACAATATGTGACGTTATGTTAATGTCTACCTAGACCGCACTTAATGACAAAACTTTTTACAATATCTGTTGGCATCGTATATAATAATATTCTAAAATAAACTGAATACCGTAGTAAACAGTAGAGAGTTGAGAATTAAAAAGAAACATTTTTCTATTAAAGTTGGAACGAAAATACACAAGTATCCTGCAAGATGCGCATAGAGCAAGCAGTAGTGTATTATTTTAGCTGTACAAACACAGGCGGTGCGTGAAACAAGAAGAGGTAGTACGAAAGCGATTGTGGAGCTATCGTGGCTCGGCCCTGGCCAGATTTAGTTTACAGAGATACGTTCCACTTTAATGTTCAACCTCTTAGTCCGGCACGTTGGTCTGCTATGCAGCTACGATATCGTTTTATGTTGTAGCTTGCCGGTGAGCTATCTTTCCTACTGCAAATATTTTGTTCTTGTAGCGCATCTGTTGTTGTCTACAACACGCTAATAATCCACCTTCTTGTGTATTTCCATGAATTTTAATTGCCTTCCATTCACGTCTGGCAACATTTTTACCATAACACCGAACAAGTAATGTCATTTATTACGTTGCCGTAAAACTCGGGAGAGAAAAAAGGGAGAAAGATAAGGCACGGTCGCTTTATTATTTCTTTTTGTTCATACATAAACATTAGTTCCAGAAATAATGTGTTATGTTGTACGAGCGGGTACAAATTTTATGAAGACTTTATCTAGTGTAGTGTGGGTAAGTTAGGTAGAGTTTCCATTATCGTTTCAGCAAGAAGTAAAAGTTTAGTGAGGAAGATTTTGTTTTAAGTATTCCCCTATCGACGAGGTCGGACGGTGGCTCGGCGGCCGGCGGCGGCGGCGGTGGGCAGACGGCGCGGCGGCAAGCGGCGCCCGCATAGGAAAACGTAGCCGGGATGCCACAAAAACTTCACCCTCGCTTTGTTATTACTACGATGCTAATTAAAATAGCTACGAATAGATTACGGACAGCTTCTGGCGGCAGCTCTTAATGCGCTGGCTTTACGACGTCACGCTTTATGCTCACTCATTAGCGCCGTCTACTAACTCCCAGTTTTTATGAAAGCACATTTTCCTTCATTTTCTATGCCTGCCTCCTCTTTTGCAAGTTCCCGAATTATTTGTATGTGACTTTAACGCAAACTATCCACAAAAGTATATATTTAGCTGGAGCTTATGGTTGCGAAAAGTTCTCTCCATGAAGTTGTAAGCTTTCGTTTATTGTGGTCGTTACAAAGTTAATTTGCAAAGTTAAACACGAACAACGCTCTGCGAGTTAGTGGATCGGTTCGTTATTTCATTGCATCACAATTGCAGCGAATGAACCGTATTTCAAATTATATATCCGATAATTGTGTAAGTGGGGATGGTACCGGTCCGACACCGGACGCATAACAATAAAATAATTCAGTTTCATAGGCGGGTGTTAATGGCGCGGTCGCTCGTTAGCTACGCGAGGATTACCTATTGTTAATGTTTTAATTTGTATCCGGCTGGCCTTCGAGCACGTCCGGCCTGCTCCAGGTCGTCACTCCAAGCTTTATTCTCTATACATATGCATATTTACATAGTTAAGCTAAATACACACAGAAACATCGTGAATGTTAATTATTTATTGGCAAATTGTTTTGTACAGGTACACAACATCTGTTAATGTCTATTGATTTTCTAATGGAGCGATGAAAGCTCTAGTGATTTTCATAACTAAACAAATTCTGAAATTGTTATCTCGCGTAACGAGTTAATGAATCCGTACTTAATAACTTTTCAGAACTGAACAGACCGAGGATGCCCTGATTCAGACGTAATAAGAGCGGTCCGTTCACGAAAACTACAATAATTGAATATTGAGAATGTATTTTTCGTCAATATACAGAATGCGACCTCATTTCAACTTGTTGGGAATAGTTTCGAGCGCACGTAACTTGCCTTTTCGCAGCAATTCTCGCTAAAAGCTGCCTCCAACCGCTCAGCCCCTCGCCACAAACTCACACCCTATTGTGGCCATTACTACCCTTTACAACTAGTTTTTACCTGCTCGCTACACCCGAAAGGTAGCCTTACTCTAAATACTTTGTCTTCAATTTACGTAACAGGCCACATAATATAAGCGTGGAACGTATAAGAGCGCCTGGGAATAAGATGTGCCGTATATGAACACTACATCGAAAAAAATTACAGTTTTAAGCTATATCCATTTATTTCGCACTTATACCGTGATTTTAGGTTCTATTCGTGATTCTTTTAGATACGTTACTTGAGTTGCTCGCGTTATAGGGACTAGAAGAATTTTCAGAGGCTTAGGAGTGCCAAGTATTTATCCTGGCTATTACGTAGATACTTATTACTTTTATATGTGAAAATATGAAAACGAATAGAGTATACATATTAGTTTAATTATTATAAAAAAACTACTCCTTGGAATTGATCTTTTCAAACCTGCTTATTCTCATTTGCTAGTCAGCAGCTATGAAATAGTGAACGGGCCCATTTCCAAGAAGCGTGGCCTTTGTGCTTTACTGCCGGTTTGTTTATTTCACAGGTCCGCCTCGTAAACATTCCCAGACCGATACACTAAATTTAAGCCTGGCCTTCTTTATTTTCTCTTTTGGAATCGTTTTTTTTTCGGGTAAGAATAATGATTATTTTCTCTTTAAAGAATATTTTTAAACGTGGGTAAATTTTAAAGAAAATGACGTTGTTCAGACAGGTATGAAAAAATGCAGTCGTAAATCACTAGGAAAGCTAACAGTATCTGCGCTAAGGTGTTGCGAACGTGTGTTTAAACTGCGAACCGAAGTGATATAAAAGCACTTACGATCTTAAAAGGTTTCGGCGTCGGTAGCAGCGGCGGCTAGCGAATGATCGCCACTGAGATAGCTACCGGTGAAGTTTGCGTCCGGAGCACACCTCGCACAACTTAATTTACTGCCGCGGTAACGCCGTGAGCACGCTCCATATCCACTGTGTTATTGCCAACTTGAAAGCAAGAATGGCTTATGGCAGTACACATTTCTTTCATATCTCCCGAGTTTAAGCGTCTTACCACTCCAACAGTACATTATTTTTTTCCCTTTTTATACAGCTTGTTCCAAGAGAGTTTTTGTACCGACTGCTGCTGAAGATGCTCTAAAGTTTGTGCAAATATTTTTAGTTTCGTTTACGACAGAGTTATAGCTACGAGTAAGTAAATAGCGTAGCACATAATTCATTTCGGATATTTCCTCGACATAAGTTATTGACCTTTACGTCTTATGAAAATATGATGACGAATGCACCAGCAACTATTATTATATGGATATACGAATATAAATATATGTATTATGAGTGTAATTAATTAGTTAAACAATTAAGCACATTCAATAACAAAGAAAACAACATTAATTCATTCAAATTAAAAAGTAAAAAATAAGTATCAATAAGTAAATCTGCTAATTATAATTTCAGAATGGTTATTTTGAGAGAGCACTGCCAATAATAATTAAGGCCTTAGTTGCCATTCTGAAACCATGTTTTTTTTATTCATTTTGTTGTGTATATTTGTTTCGAGAAAATATCACAACAAGGGCACTCGTCATTCAAATACCGTTACCGTTGGATTTCGTTGACAGCTCCTGTCGAAACATTGCTAAAGGATCGAAGTTAATTTATTCTGAAACGGAAGTGATGTTTCTCTTTGTTAATAACTTGTAGTTTCATATTTTTTTTACAAGAATCCAATATCTATCGTAGCTATAAAACTATGCAAGTGGCGAAGTAAACTAGTCAATTGCCGATGTCGCAACCAGGTGTTCGACATTTTTATAACTGCAAGGTTCCGCGAACGAACGTTTTGTCACCTCTTCGAGAGGCTTACACCGTAAAATAGAGAGAGTATCTCTCATGACTTTTCAATGGCTCAATGGCTTTCAAAGTACCTAAGCTTTGTGCCCGAGTGTTCAGTGTTTTTTACACCGAGTCCGTGCTAGGAAAAACTGAAAACATTCCTACAGTTTTGATAAATAAAATCCACATGAAGTTGTACCAGAATTTGTGAATGTGGTTCTAAATTTCTGACTTTATTACTTTCAAAAGAAAATATAACTTGTTAATATTATATAAGCAATTAGAAACTTATTTGACGCTACCGGTCCGCCGGATCCGCCTCGAGCGCAGGAATCATGAGCGGGATGAGCCATTACGTGCTTTCCCGAAACTTTTCCTTTTAAAAATCGTCGCTTACTCTTTTCAAACTTGTTATATTGGATAATTCGGTCGAAAATATGTATATGATGACCGTAACTTTCGTAATTTTAGCGCAGCAGCCGAGAAAATTCTCGATTAAGGGATGAAAAATGATCTCCTACGGCGTTTAGGCAAGATTAAGGCTTTATGAGAATCGGCTTTATTATGATGTTAGCTTATCCAGAGCCGGCAACGTCTCTACTACTCAACTAGGTACTACAAAGTGACTACAAACATATCAGGGAACAAATTATACAGGGTGGGCCAGAAAGGCGTAACGATTTTAAAAACACTCTTGCGTTTGAACCATATGAGAAGGGGCTGCGCGGGTGGTGGGGTTGAGAAGTTCGGTTCTCGGAAAAATAGTCGCGATGGATCACTTCACCGGAGCGCAACGTGCTTTCTGTGTTAAACATTATTACAAAAATGGCGATTCGTGCGCTATTGTTCGGCGTTTATTTCGGCGTGAGTTTGGATTACATGATCTAAATCAGTGCCCGAAGGAAAGTGTGATTCGATCGTGGGTCAGAAAGTTCGAAGCAACTGGTTCGGTTCTCAAACAGAAGCCTGCGGGACGCCCAAGGTCAACAAGAACTGAAGACACAATTGAACAAGTTAGAGCTTCAGTTCAACGTAATCCTGGTCTATCGACTCGCAAGCGATCAGCTGAACTTGTGGTATCCAGAACATCTTTGCGTCGGATTTTGTTGAAAGATCTGAAATTACACCCGTATAAAATTCAACTTGTTCAAGAGTTAAAGCCAAATGATCCAATTTTACGACGAGCTTTTGTTAAAACAATGTTGGAACGCTTTCAGAGTTTTAACAATATTCTGTTCTCCGACGAAGCCCATTTTCACTTAAATGGGCATGTCAATAAACAGAATTGCCGTTACTGGGCTGCAGAGAACCCACGTGTTAAACATCAAAAGCCTCTGCATTCGCCGAAAGCAACCATTTGGGCGGCCATATCAGCGCACGGAATCATCGGACCCTATTTCTTTGAAAATCAACAAGGGCAATCTGTCACAGTAAATTCTGAGCGATACATAGCCATGTTAAGGGATTTTTTCTTTCCGCAACTGCAACAATTTCAAGCCTTTAATCGTGCGACATGGTTTCAACAAGATGGAGCGACATGCCATACATCTAATGCCTCTTTGGCGGTCGTAAACGAGATGTTTGCTGGGAAACTGATATCGCGCCGAGGTGACATTGAATGGCCGCCTAGAAGTCCGGATCTAACGCCACCGGACTTTTTTATGTGGGGATACCTAAAAAGTAAAGTCTACTTCAATAACCCAGCCACGATTAACCAGTTGAAGACCAATATCCGACAAGAAATGGCAGCTATTCCCCGCGCAATGTGCCAGCGAGTTTTTACCAATTTGAGGTTCAGATTCGAGAAATGTTTGCAGCGCGATGGTGAAATGAAATGAAATGAAATATAATTTATTTGTCCGAAACACGGTTTAGATCAGATGTTAACTTTGATTATTGCTCAGCGTGCTTCACCATTGCTGGCATACAAAATTCATGCAAAAAAAAAAACAACACAATTTTTATTGGATTGATTTACAGTAATAATTAATTAACCGATTGAATACCTACAATGACATGCTTCTATGAAATTAAATAGTAATAATAATAGTATAAAATAAAGAGATGTCAAATGCAAAGAAAAAAATTTGTCAATAATAAGAATAATATAGAAATAGACAAACTCAATACCTAATAAATAATTAATGTCAATCTTTACAATCTAAAAATTCTTTGATGTCATAAAAACAATGATCAATAAGCCATCTTCGTAATTTGAGTTTAAAATAATTCAATGGGAGCTCCCTTATGTCTTTGGGTATATTATTAAATACTTTTATAATCATACCATTACAATTTTTCAAGAAGAGTGTGGTTTTGCATTTGCACATCACTAACCGCGTAGGGTCTCTACAAACACCTTTGAAATAAAAATTTTCGTCAAATTTAGTGAATAGGGATCCATGCTCTTTAACGAAAGTACCAATCTGCACACTGCACACTGCACACCTGAGTGATGTTATTTTTAAGAAATGAAGTTCCCAGATGTCTATTTTAATTAAAAGAAAAATTTGTATTCGAATTATATTTAGTTTTTTTAATATATTTTTTTCAAATTCGCAAATCTTTCTGGCCCACCCTGTATGTGAAGAGTTTTGTGAGAAATTGAGTTTAACAAACGATTTATGCCATTAAATAGATGAAGACTTTTTAAAATTTTTTTTATCATGAATAGAGAATATAAAATATTACAAAGACATAACTGGCTTGTAAGAGTTTTCTCTTATTTTACACTAGTGGACCGTCCCGGCTTCGCACGGGTATTTATTTAGCCTTGGGTTACAAAATAGCAATTTTCTTACGGATGCCTAATTTTTTTTGGAAATGTACTATACCCTATGTCTGTCACAGATAGTGTAGCTTTCCAACAGTGAAAGAATTTTTCAAATCGATTTAGTAGTTTCGGAGCCTATTCGATGCAAACAAACAAACAATCAAATCTTTCCTCTTTATAATATTAGTATAAATAATATGATAGATTGCGTTTGACCGTTTCGTTGCCACAAGAGAAAATAGAACACATAAAATGGTTAGCATGTAAATGTGACTGTCGCATATTTTTAATTTTAAATTAGAAATGTGTGTACCATCCGAGCTTGCTAACTACGGAGCTACCTAAATACTTGTATTACCAATTATGCAAAGCGTCTTCCGCGTTGCGGCGCGTAGGAGCGAGCGGCGCGGCCCGCGGGGCTAGCGGCGGCGGCAGGCGGCAGGGCGGCGGCTGTCGCGCTCTTTCCTCACTCGCAGCGAAATAACGACCTCAATTTGCATAACAATGCTCGTCACCCCTTATTCCCCACCAGCGACTTTCGCAGGCTACGCGGTCGTATCCCACCGGACTCGACACCTTTTTTAACTTATAAAATCTGTCCAGAGCGGCTGGCGTGATGTTTAATTGGATAAGCAATTTATCCAGAGATTCGAAAGTCGAAAATAGCAATTTAACTTTTGATTTAGTGGCGGTGCACTGTCCGACGATGAGGGCGCAGCGCTGCGCCCGCTTAACCCGACGTTGTCCTCTGCGCTCTTAACTTCTTGTTCCAACTTTCTGTTTAATTGAATCGAAGTTTTCGGCTTTTTGTGGCAAGCCCGCCAGCCACGCACGTTCCTAAACTTTCTTTATTAAATTATTGGAAGTTCAGAAACGTTCGCCTTTGAACGTGAATTCTGAAACAAAATTGGGTATAGTACAGAAAAGTATTTACCCTCTACGGACTTACGACAAGAGTGAAATTTAAAGCTCACCATAAATAAATAATGACCAAGAATTTGTATCGAGTCCTTCGTTAAAATAACGGACAAAAGAGCCGTAACGACAATCGCCAAAGACAATTGAGAATCTGTCGAGTAAACAGTTCATAAAGATGTACGATTTTGTTCACTAACGACTGAAGCATTCGAAGGAGCTTTGTTTTGCGGCGTAGCTTTATCTGGTGCGGAACGAGTTGTCGTTCCAGTAATTTATAGATCTTTCTCCGCCCCGGGCTCGGGCCGCAGCTCGCCGGGAGAGGAGCAACCGCTGGACTGGGCCCGTCTGAATGCCATTAACGGTCACGTAATGGACTGCTGACTCCTCACGTCCCGGTTTCAAATTTGAGTAAATATGTCGCATTCAGCCTCCTATTGTATTGCTCCGTTATTTACATTTATACTTGGGGTTATTTTGAATGCGGACGTGAACGTTCCTTGTTGTCTCGGTTTGTTTGTGTGAACTGTGCAGGTCATTTGAAATTCATGTTTCGCTATCTACTTTTTAGGTTTTTAATATGTGCAAACATAAATATATGCAACTTTATGAAATTATACATTCTGCAGTGTCAGAAAAGAAATGTGAATGAATTTGTATGATTAACTACGTTTCGTGTAATATCTATACAACGGGGCAATGTTTGTTGCGAAAATAATATAAGATACAATATTTCTATCGGATATTTCCTGGTTAAGTCAGCTATCACATATTGTATTAGATGATACATCCCATTGAAGTGAAGTTCGGCTGTATTGGTGTATAATATGTGTATAATGTATAAATGCTGGCTTTCATAGATCCGATAGAGGCGGATATTGGAGATTTACCTAAGTGTGACGAGATCCGGCGAGGACTTTGTGCCGAGATCTTGCGGGGCCTCGCTCACAATGGCTGTTGGTACTTAAAGTAATAGTTCTCTTCCCTAACCTCGTTTATCTCACGAATTATCCTTAAAATGCTCCGCGTGAATGTACTTCCAAATGAGACATTGTATTGAAAAATTATATCTGAGAGCAATATACTTTATATATAAACCTTAATACCTTACGTCGATTTCAACTACTTACTTACGCGTTAATGGTATGGTAACGTCTCTATTAAAGTATATTGTAAGGCCGCTATTATAGGATTAAAGTAGGCATCATATAATATAACGAGTGCTGTCGGGTGTATCACATTCCTTTAATAAACCCCACATCCCACATCCCACATTTGGTTCGCGTATGTAGCGAGTTTAATATTACTTAATTGTGTTGGGAGGATCTCTGCGCGCACCCAATTTCGATAAACTTTTGTCTTTATGGTCCTTATGTTGTGAAAGCACAGTCGGAGTATATATTATAACTTTATTTTATAAATGTATTGTATTATGTACTATATCGTGGCGGATAAATTTGTTATTGTAAATGTAAATATTTACAAGTTGTAGATTTTTAACCGACTTCCAAACTAAAAAAAGTTATTTCGGGATATATTTATTACAAAAAAAAAAAATTACAAACAAGCATAGAAAGCATATTGTTGGGGATGTATGTTAATATGAGTGGATTAGATTTGGATAATTATTTTCTTTTAGATTAAATGAGTATTATTATTATCTTTAAAATTTCTTAACTGACTTGTATAATGAGTATTACACTTCGACGTTGCATTCTCGATATTTATTCACTTTGTAGTTTCCTATTTATTGCACAGGGCGTTGCACATAATTTTTAGAGCTGTAAAAATAAAAATCAAATCACAAAAATATAAAGTTCACTGTTTCTGAACGATACCTTCCATGTCATAGGCAGTGCTGTCATCTCCGTCATACTTCATTCCTTTTTTATGTGCGGGCGTCGCAGCTTCGACTTATCGATTAAATTCGTTATTTTATTGGAAATTTTGTGAAAAAGTTAGTTGAAAGCAGTGTTATGGAGAAAAGATCGTCATAAGTCCAAATAATGACGAAAAATAACATGTTGGGAACGCAAGATACGAAACTCGCCAACTAGTTCGGACGATCAAGGTTAGTTCGTGGTCATTAACTGTGTGTTAGTTTTATCTGTAAATTTGCCTTTGTCCCTTCCTTTTTAGGGAAAAGGCGCATACTTTGGAAAATAACTGATATTTTTTCCTCATGATTTTTGCGTAGTTTTTCTTTTCTAACTACCCACATAATTCATGATTTTTTCCATTCTTTTTTCTTGCATGATGCTCGGCTGATAATGAGTTACTCCGGTGGCGTATTGTAACCTTCAACACTGCACACGCTGCTTGCTGAATCATATAGTCTAGAGTCGTACCATGAGTGCGTACCATGACTTTAAATCATACAGTCATAGGATGTAACGTGAGTGCGTACCATGAGTGCGTATCATGACTTTAAATCATACAGTCATAGGACGTAACGTGAGTACGTACCATGAGTGCATACCATGACATACAGTCTAGAGGCGTAACGTGAGTGCGTACAATGACTTTAAATAATACAGTCTAGAGACGCAACGTGAGTGCGTACCATGACTTTAAATCATACAGTCTGGAGGCGTAACGTGAGTGCGTACCATGACTTTAAAAACCTTCAATACTGCACATGCAGTTTATGGAATCATACAGTCTAGAGGAGTAACGCGAGTGCGTACAATGACTTTAAAAACCTTCAATACTGCACATGCAGTTTATGGAATCATACAGTCTAGAGGAGTAACGCGAGTGCGTACAATGACTTTAAAAACCTTCAATACTGCACACGCAGTTTATTGAATCATACAGTCTAAAGGAGTAACGCGAGTGCGTACAATAACTTTAAAAACCTTCAATACTGCACACGCAGCTTGTTGAATCATACAGCCAAGAGGCGTAACGTGAGTACGGACAATGACTTTAAAACCTTCAATACTGCACATGCAGCTGGTTGAATCAAATAGTCTATAGGTGAAGCGTGAATACGTACAAAACCTGATATGGCGCTGGATCTTCTTGATCAGACAAAGCTCGACCATAATCATCCAAGGTCACCGACACCAGACCCGCGACAATGGTCTTCTGATGATGATAACCGGGTTAGATCCCGTACATTCATTCCGACAGGTCTAGGTACAGATACTGCAGATGCAGCTAGCATGTCCCAGCTCAAGCGAAAAGCCAATGTCTGCCGCACCGGAGTTTTTATAGCCAAAATGCATTCATAGATCCAGTACGGAAAGATGAATTATTTGGTGGGCGATTTATGATAAGGTATCTAAACGTTGGGGTAGAATCCTAGTGTAAATGGTAAAGGCAGAAGAAACCACGATAAAGGAAACCCTAATACCTGAAGACCTAGCTTACGGAGGGCACCAAGGTTCAACTTAGAATTTTTCTGCAGTCTTATACACGAACTTAAAGAGTCGGGATAAACTCCTTATAAAGGCTAAAACAAGCCAGTCATTTACAAGCTAGACTTATATCTGTGGGACATAAATCATAAACAAAAAACAAGAACACAAAACACTTGTCTTTTATTATATAACAACAAAACAACGAAATATATACAGTTGGATAGAAAATTGAAATAAATGCTAAAAACTAAACTTCTTACAAAGAAAAAAATTTGAGAAAGCTCTGGCCTTCATTCAAAGTTTAGCAAGGCTGGCGTTCTACCTACATCTCTAGACATCAGGTTCATTTTGAATATGAAGGACAATAACAACTGAAGACTTTAAAATGGAAGATATCCACACAGCTAATATTTACCAAGTAAGGTTTTTTATATACATTATGTCCACATCAAGGAACCGTAATTTTAAGTTCCTATCCATAATTTAAAACTTCAAGATAACCTACGATTTTCAATGACTTCCTTTGGTTTGTCATTGGCTTCTGTACCAGTTGGTAATTATCTTAGAAACCGAGATCTGTTGTTACTTGTGTGTTATTTTGATGTCTTACTACACATTAATGACCATAATTTAAAATTTGCTTAGCCTATTAAACTTTCTCAAAAGGTTAAGATTTGTGTTAAAACAAGCAAAAATGTATTTTGATTTGGAACAAAAAACACACACATTTCGGCATTGAAATACTACATATTTACAGAAAAGTCATTATATGTGTTTAAACTTTACAAAAAAGAAACTTAAAAATACCTGACGAAACAAAATATTTTTCCAGATTAAGCAGATTGACAATCAGGGCCTTTTTACCTTTTTAACCTTTGTACCTTAGGTTACTTTTCTCAGCCTACCCTGCAGTTTTCTTTGTATAGAAAGAAAAATTACAAACTGCATAACATTACGAATGATTTATATGAGAAATGTATCAAACTCGAAGTCAGAGTCGTCTTGGGAAAAATAATGTTTTAACTCAGTGGTAAGTACCTTCTAGAAATCTTCATAGGTGCCTCCCTTATTGGGCGGGGTGTTTTTTTTGTAACGTGAGTTTTTTGTTTTGGGATCACACAATCACAATACCTTCTAGAAATCTTCATAGGTGCCTCCCTTATTGGGCGGGGTGTTTTTTTTGTAACGTGAGTTTTTTGTTTTGGGATCACACAATCACAACTAGCATACTTTATTATTAGAATTGAAATCAGCTTACATTGGCCTTCAATGCTTTGCTAAGGATTAACAGAATAAACATGGGCAGAGTACCGCTGTTGTCTGCATTAATGAAGATGTCTAATATACTCTCAGAGATATCTTGCACTAGCTTAAGCAAAGATAGCTTAATATACGTACAAAATAATATATATTAATTAATAAAGGACCAAAACATTGAATGGGACCTGGCTCCAGGTGCCTGTGATCTATCATGATCATAACCACGAACTGTTTTTTGGAGTCCCTAAATTGATGTTTATGTACAAGAATATTTGTGAGAAGCATATAATATTAAAAAAAAAAAAACCTACATCATTAAAAAACTAAGCAGATGATTATATTCACTTATGCATGTTATACACTTTCTTATAATTCATTAAATTTCAGATTCATTCACAGAACTGGGCACCCATTTAGACCACAATTGTTTTGTATGTGAAGTTGACAACCAAACATACCATCACAATATTGAACTTGTCTCACTTTTTTCACATTTATGTTTTAGATGGTATATACATATTATTACGGATAAGAGATCCTTTGGCATAGCCTGACCTTATGGACCCTATGGTCAATGCATTCATTGGATTGGGAAACTCATTTATTTTACGTCTTCCTTCTATTCTAGTTTATCTGTATTTTTAAGAAATATTATTTTGATCAAGCCACTGCACGGGAGTCATGGTCAGCTAATAGGCCTAAGAAGGCCTTTAGTTACTCTTATTATTTTTATTTTTCCAAAGAAGATTGATCCATTTCACCCTCTCTGGTAGCATTATATCCTGGTTTCGAAGGTATTATCAACCAAACATAGTTATATTTCCAAGGGGTATCAAAATTAATTATAATTTAAACTTAGACTAAAAAAATAATAATAATAATAATTTCAGAAATAATAATAATTGGATATCAATAATTTCAATAAGAACTCAGATAACTTTTTAGCATTGTTGTAATAGTACACTTCACCCTTAGCGTGGCCTCTTAGTTTTGGCTACGGCTCCGCCAATGCCTAATAAAGGTCCGGGCAAAGACCCGAGAATAAAGCCACATGGGATAATAATAATAATTCAAAGTATTACCATATTTTTTCCTATTTTCTCAAATAGGATTCAAATTCTCGTCTCTGAATATCATTCATTTACAGACTCGCCGTTCGGCTTCTGTTTTAATATCAGGTAAATGTGTTATTTAGATGACCAAATTATAAGATTCACAAAAGAAGTTTACGGAATTAAACTTTGCTATTCAAAATACGTATCTACATGAGATCCTAGTACGCAATCACTTGTAGTAATTTTATCCAAACGAGAGTTAAGCTTTTGATTCCATATCCAAAAAGTTTGTGCCTATCCTCGCGTTGTCAACTATACAACGAGTGCGAAATTAAAGTAAGTCGCACGAATGGAAATCAATATTTGGCTAGAAGCACTTACTAGAAATAGACTAATTACTGATTTCGCCTACAAATACTTTGGTGCCTAATCTAGTTATACTTTTTTACCTCACAGAGAAAACATATATCCAGAGAGAGTATTATCATTTTAGATAGATGCCATGGCACCTAAGAGCTACCTCCATCAAAGAAATTAATTCATACATCTAAGAGATAATCCATTGTTCCTACTACAAGTCACATATACATTAGACATACTTACATTTATAGTTTGGTGCAAATACTGCTATTTGCGGCACATAGTAGCCGTTACACTTCTACCTCGGCTAGTTATAAGGAGTTCTGTCCATGTTATAAAATGAACAACAGGATGGTCAGGAAGCTTATTAGTATTGCATTCACAAAGGTAATTCATAATATATTCAAGCAAGAATGCTAATAACGGTAATTGGGCTTACATTATCAATTGACTTATTGGTTTTAGGTTGAACGTAAGGTTCATAATAATGTGGATAATCACTCCACTTTTTTCGTTTATATGTGTTAATGTATCTTTTTATTTTTCTATCTAGAATCCTGCCTGCCTATCTCGTTTGTGTAAAAGCGCTAAACATCTACAAAGTGAATAAATATCGAGAATGCAACGTCGAAGTGTAATTAATGGTTAAACGAACTTACCTTAAGTGATGTTCGACCATAATTATACTAGACGTTGCATTCGAAGATATTTATAGTCCCACCCGAACCCAGCTACTAAAGCCCATACAACTAACAAACGAGATAAGTGTCTCTGAAAGAATGAAGTATGACGGAGATGACAGCACTGCCTTTGACATGGAAGGTATCGTTCAGAAACAGTGAACTTTATATTTTTGTGATTTGATTTTTATTTTTACAGCTCTAAAAATTATGTGCAACGCCCTGTGCAATAAATAGGAAACTACAAAGTGAATAAATATCTTCGAATGCAACGTCTAGTATAATTATGGTCGAACATCACTTAAGGTAAGTTCGTTTAACCATTAATTTACAAGTACAATTTTACAGACAGGTGACGTCCCTACTACCCCTACTTCATATTATAAATGCGAAAGTAACTCTGACTGTCTGTTACGCTTTCACGCCTAAACTACTGAACTGAAATAAATGAAATTTGGTACAGAGATAGCCTAGAGCTTGAGAAATGACATAGGCTATTTTTTATCGCGATAAACTGTAGCCCACGCGTGTGAAACCGCGGGTAAAAGCTAGTTATATGTATAAGTTTGTATCTCACAAGCTATATATATAGCCTGAGCTCATAAAAGGATAACACGGTACAAAGGTACAGTATAATAGTAAAGCGTAGGGTAAGTGCAGGCGGCAGGTACGGTCGCGCGATGACAGTGCTACGGCTCCCAGCGGGCCCCTCCTGCGATCCTCGTAAATTGCGAATATTAGATTATAAGTACGGAGTGCGGCGAGCGGCGCGGGTGCCATCATCCGAATATCGAACTCGTGCGCTGGTTAACATAGCGCCGTGATCTGAATCTGCTTTTTGGACTATTCTCCACGGGGTCGTTTGCACTTTGAGCGCTACCGCTGCGTATCGCTTGAATATTCGTAGCGTTGACTGATTATAACACATTTACTGTTTATGCAGATATGATACGAATATACACAAATAACAAACCCATAGGGGGTTTGGTTTCATGAATTATTTAAATTTTGAGTTATTACGTCCCACTGCATAGATTACGCTTTATTTGGATGAATGTAAACGAAATTCTGCTTACGAAACTAAAGCTCGTCGACACGAATGAGAGCTCTATAAAAGCTCTGTAATTTAGCTCGGAAAGAGCGTAATGTTTCGAAATGCCCTCTTACAGCTATAACGACAATGACGGCGCGCACCCCCGCAGCTGACGGCAGTTGGTGTTGGTTTTTCCATTCCTCGTACCGTTACGGCTTCATTAGGCGGCGAGTCCTAACAGCTGTTGTCAGCCCAACTCACCTAACATGCGAACCATGCATGAGCCGGAAAATGGGATAACGCTCTTTATTAATTAACAACATCAAAAGCCATCGACAAACTAAGCCGATCTCTAATAGGCAATAGGTATTTATTAATAGTTATAATTAGTTTAGTAAGGTTAGCTTACACAACACGTTAAGCCTTGTTTAAATCTGGATTTAACAAAATTTTCCATACGATGAATTGTGACAAGTAAATTTCGTTAAATTGAGATTTAAATCGGTAGTGCAAGTGGTCTAAATATCGAAAGTTGTTTTGAAATTTCGATTTAACATCGCCTAATTTTGATCCCTCAAAGGCAGGCACATGTTAAAAAGGGCCTTCATTCCTTGATTTAGTATGAATTGGCCCACAATTAACAGCTAATTATTTGCTAATTTGTAGCTTTTCAGTATGCCGGAGTCCTAATATTAAGCTCCTTATGTGCTCCCATACTGTCGGCAGTCATTACGGCTCTTGTAAGCTCAAAATGTTTCCTCGTCCAATTAGGAATACCCTAAAGCTTGAAAAATCTTTATTATTTAGCCATCAAACGTTTCTTTAAGGCGGAGATTACGAGATCAAACTGGAAATTGCGGTTACTTACAACTATTTTTCACCGTAACTATAATAGTCAAAATAAATAAATAAGATTCAGAGATTCCTCCTCCTTTAAAAAAAATATATTTATGTAACGAAATAATGCAATTTGTACCTATTTTAATACACATTTCTTGGATTCTACAATAAACAAGGACTTGATATTACAATAAAAAAAATACCATACTCAGAGGGCCTTAAATATATTTTTGCAAATACATATTACGTTAATAAAATATCAGCGGTTTTTTAAAAGGTTTTGGTTACTCTCAAATCAGCAGCTTCCTCCTCAGTCCATTTTGGGGCGAGGCTACTGAGAACCGGGCCTTAACAAGAGAAAGAAAATAATTATTCTACATTTTAAGTACCGTTCCCGGTATCTAGTCTTCCTTTTTCACTCGCTTTATTTATTACACTGAGTAATGAGACTGGAAGGGAAACTTTTAAGATTTTAACGAAATTAAAGTTAGTTATTTAGGCGCCCATGGTAACGAAGTTGCAGTTATAATAAATCCTTGTTATGCGCTGAAGTTGTTGAACAGGAACTATCGCTTTTTATCAGAGACAATGTTTAATATGTTCTACAGCAATTATCAAAGCAAATTAGTATTCATTTACATAGTAAGCAATATCTGTAATTGGTTGAAACAAAACGAGCGGCGAGCGTGGGCGCCGACGACGCTGCTCTCAGCTTCTCGGCTTTTGTCTGCAGGCTCGGGTAATTACTCGGGGACCGAGAGATCCCTCTCCGGACGCCTCCACTCAATTAATGCAGATAAATTGAAATGTTATCGCAACAAAATGCAGACTATGCGACATGTTGATGTAGCAAAAACGAGATAAAAAAAACAGAGATTTTACAATGTAACATTAAAAATCAATACTTGTAATGTTGTTCTACAAACTTTTATAATATTTAAGTGGACTAGAAAACTGTGTTGTGACCATAACTTATGACAAATTACTTGTCTTTATACTCAGGATTCGTCGGATTAGAAAGAGAAAAATAAATCTCGCTGAAATAAATGATCAACGTTTTCAAGACATTAGTCACACGACTGTTGCAATAAAACACCGTCAAATATCCCACATATCACCGTCAATACGTAATTTACGATTCTCACGTTTCTTTGTAATGTAACAACTGAAAGTTATCGTCATAGGAGTTTTCCAACTCTCGCAAAGACAAATTGGAGTGGAGGCGGTGAATAAAGTTTTACGATATGCGTGGTTATCAGAAGTGTGCTCTGAAGCTTCGCAGTTCTTCGTGGCACTTCATAGATCTAGACAGTGCCAAAGCTCTCGTGATTCCTTATCTACGCGATACACAAAGTAGGTATTTTTTTGTAAGTACATTTATAAAACCATAGCCTAACTGTTTGTACACCAGGTAGGTGGTTTATGATATGAATGAATTTTTGAGCAGACACTATCACAACTAAAACTTTTTTTCTTAGTGAATTAATCCAGTTGAATTTAATTTTATACCTTACTAGTAAGGTAGTAAGCTATAAAATTAAAACCCACTCCACAAGTACCTACGTAAATATTTTATTATACACCCAAAAATATCATCGTACAAAAATATGTTTATATTGTGTGTACGATACGTGATACCAAAGTTTATAAAACTTTTTTTTTTGTTATTACAGTGGGACGTTTGACTACAAGTCACTACAAGTCTGATCTAGTTACATTACTGTTGATGTGGTCTAGTTATGAACTTTTGAACAAACTAGCAAAAACAATCTTGCTAGTTTTTGTTTTACATCAAATGGTTGAAGTGCATTGAACCCTTTTTAGTTAAAGCTTACACACCGCATTGCCCTGTCCCTCCGTAGGAATCGTGTTTATCTACAACGCGGCTTACATCTCGCGCTTCCTCGTACACCTGTATGTATTAAATACCTCTCTTTGCTCCTTGTTATCTTTCCCCCCGTTACTGTAAATTACGCTCTTTGTGTGCGCGCCGTGTTTCAACTCTCACACTGTATGAAATGTTTACTTTTGCCGTCCAAATCCGATTTTATGAGCGGAGAAGTTTAGGCCTAGCATACGAGTAAGCTAGTTTGCCGAACATGAATTGTTAGACATAGTAAAGTAGTTTAAAGGCAATTGTCAAATCTGAGAGATCGGATAAACACAAAAACTGACATACTCTTTTAGTTTCGCTATAGTCGGGTAAAATAAACATGTGCATTTTGTTAAATGTAGATAAAACTCGTTCTCGAAACTACTTTTTAAACTTAGTAAAAACATTCAAGTAAATCGATATCGATATGCGCAATATAGATACTCTTTCAACATCAGCTTACATCGGCTACGAAGTTCAAAGCGTTGTTTTCAAAGTTGCAACGCGAAGTATCTTTAAAAATTCTTTTTATGTGCGGCAACCTGGGAAAAGTTCCACTTTGTTTCGCCCACAGTCGTACCGTGTCTAAGTAAAAACTATTCGAGCGAGCGAAAAGGTCCGGGGACGCTTGTAAGACGTTTCCATAATAAATGTCAAATGGGAGACCTTCCATTTGAGAATTTTCGGAATTCACAGAATTGTGTCAGTCTTCTTGATTTGTTGTTTATTAATTTAGCAACTTAATTTTTTTTACCTATTCCTACTGTCTCACTGCTGGGTCCCCCATTTCCTTACATCTCGATTTGCAGGGACAAGTTTAAAATAGAAAAATAGAATTGTAGCATGTCCAAACAGTAAATAAAAACACAACTTCTACGTAGGTAATTAAAAAAAGGTTTGTTTAACATTTGATTTAATTTTATTAATATCATCGCGTAGTTTTATCATTAGCTATTTATTTTATTATCATAACAGTACCACTGCCCACCACGTTCTCAGGCTTTCTGTACAAGGAGAAAGATTGGGCATAAGTTTTATTCCGGCTCTGCTATTTAACGAAAGTTAAGCATTACTCGTAAATAAGATATGTTATAATGCTTATTGAAATTTATTTCAGCTCTACTAACGAAAAGAAAAATATCATACGAAAAAAATTTTTATACGTCAATACTTAACTAACGTATATTCGTTGATCCTTTGTCGGGTATTCATCTCGCCTGCTCGTGGATTCTTATGAAACAAGCCGCTCCGCACGACAGGAAAACGGCCATGGTTAGTGATGCTACGACACGGCGAATATTTTATATCGATAATATAACTGAGCCACTTGTCGCACTCACAGAGATAATGAATGCTTTACAAGTAATCCTGTTTATTAATATGAATTCAAAAATGAAGGTGGTTCTCATTTCGTCGATATATACGAGTAATGAGTGTATATTTTTATATATGCTGGTTATTTTTTTTCTGTTTATCCAGTTTTAATGCATTTATATATTTTTTTGGCTTAAATTTCGAAGATACACCAAAGAACTATAATCAATTATTGTCTTCCTTAACAACAAAAGAAAAGCAAATCCATCTCCTTCCGAAACTAAAGTTATTATAAACTTTGGAGTTTCCGAAGTAGGTTCTTTTATTGTGTAAAAAGTTTTCCGTGTGTAACATAATACATATAAAACATTAAAATGAAATGAATTCGTTAAAATGCATCATGTGCAGAGGTACATATAGTTCCAGTAACTTTAAAAAAAAATTAGTCAGTATACGTAAAGTCGTAAAAAGTGTAATAGGATAATCTCTCCCACCATCATCAGTTAGCGATAAGGATATCGATATGAGAATCGGTATTCTTAGCGATGCTGCTTTCCCCGTGTTTCCCGTGCGTGCGTCCCGCGACCGCCGCCCCCGCCCCCGCCCGCCCCCGCGCTCTGCGCCGCCCGCCACGAAGACGAAAACAGAGTCGGTGAGCGTAGAGATAAAACGTATGTTCATTTTATTTCCACATTTGTCAGCGTTCGTTTTGTGCCCACTAACATAAATTGGACGCGGAGGGAAACCTCACAGGTGAATGTAAAATAGCCGGGTTTTCCCAAGATAATACCGCAGAAATTTTACGACTCCATTATGCGATTTATTGCTTGTGTCACATTCGGAAAGAATATTTCACAAAATATTTTGATGGGAAACCTACGGCCTGTCACGATACGTGTGAAATTTTGTTACCCAGGTAGTAAAAGTATTGTTAAAGGCTTGGGACGCAATATATAAGATTTATTACAATGATAAAATACAGCTCACGTGTTTACAACTATAATTAAATCGAGGAGAAATACAGTAATGTGAAGATTTGATGTGATTTTTATTGTTCCGTAATCAAAATCTTGATCCTGTCCTGCATAAATAATAAATTATAGATATATGCGCTGAAATGTAGCACGCCAATCTATAATACTAAATACTATGTTATAGTTAGTACAAATGTTATAAACGAGTGAAGGTTTTTATATGTGATAAGTAAGTTTGTAGTCTCTAAAAATACAAACCCGGTTCTGTATATCTACTCTTTACATTATTATACAAACTACATCACCTCTTTATATAATTATATATATAGATTGTCTACTAATATTATAAATGCGGAAGTTTGTGTGCGTGTGTGTGAATGTTTCTTACCACGTATCACCGTAACTACAAACCGATTTTGATGAAATTTGGAATGGAGATAGCTTATACCCTGGATTAGCACATAGGTTTTATCACGGAAAAAGGTTCCTGCGGGATAACGGGAAGACGCAGGTGAAACCACGGGGCGCAACTAGTGTTAATTATAAAGAGGTTAAGTTATTTATTCGACAACAGTTTGTCCTAAAAAACCTTTACCGATAAAAGGCTACACTATGCCCGTGTGACAAAGGCTGGGTTTTGTTGCGATAAAAATGTGGTGGGAATCTTCACCCGGGTGAATGTTCAGTAAAATGTGGTGTTACAACCTTTCCGAGACAATTATTTGACAGATACTAGCAAGTCTTCACCGTTCCGTTCGAGCGTAGCACGCTCGTAGCTAAACAAAAGTGCTACAACATGTTTACATCCATCACTTTCGCGTGTCTTACTACGAAAAGCTACGCCCTACAGTCATGCTCTACGACTGTACCTCGTAGACTATCTACGCTATGTTCTACAAGCTGGCTGTTTTGTATAATCAGATAGTAACTTCTACCGCTCAATTCGATAGCTTCCAAAAGGGAAATAATGTTTTACTTCATGTTAATTGAGAAATTAAAAGGCGAAGGGAGAGAAAATAAATTATTATAAAATAATACTATATATTCACTGTGTCCTTCACTTTAACCGTCGACATATCTAGAATCCCGCGTTAGCACAGTCATGTTTTAATAAGATCTAGTATGTGCCAATAACGACCTATCGCTTAAGACAAAGGAGTAGCGTGACTATTAATTAAGCACGTAATCATCTACTGGCACTGTCCCGAACTAGTGATTGCAACTGGCGGTCAATTAGTGCTCATTAGCTTTGACGTAGCTAGGGTACTAAACACATGATCAGAGATACTGCAAACTAGTGTAGTACCTAAACAAAAGATGTGTATGATAAAAAATAAATAAATATTTTACTGTAAACGACTTTTACTACAGATAACATAACACGCCTGAAGTTTTTAAATTGGTTGATTGTTAAAATTCTGTTTTCATAAATTGGTTAAAGCCACATAAAGGTTAAAATGGAAACGTTGTTTACTAAAACTTTTTCCTATGATTGCCATGTGACGTCACGTGTGATCTCGACGTCAAGCTCGACCGGCGAATGCCGTCCATTGTTCTGCTCAAATGACTGACACAGGCGTCAATTAAACGTGCCAATTAGCTTGGAGATGGCCACGTTGAATGGACG
Organism: Opisthograptis luteolata; assembly: GCA_931315375.2. Taxonomy (NCBI): domain Eukaryota; kingdom Metazoa; phylum Arthropoda; class Insecta; order Lepidoptera; family Geometridae; genus Opisthograptis; species Opisthograptis luteolata. Next base: position 6,055,085 of record OV928034.1, read on the forward strand.
TGCGGCTCGCGGACTGCATGGCCGGCTGCCTCGTTTTATTCGACATGCACGACGGTTATGTCACTTAATGGTGGTTATATCAGCGTGTTAATACCGTGATGCCTATTAATCGCTATACTGTCATTTTGATGTCAGTTTCAAGTTCCGTGTCAGCGAAAAGTTAATTGAAATATTATTACGTATTTTTTTATGGTGGTCTGGTACTATATGTTATTATAGTGCTCGCATGGCTAGCACCTATAATCATCGCCAAATACTTAATTCTGTTCTGGCATCAGTTCTATTCTTCCTCAACCACATCGTCATTTTAAACCAGATGTCACAGCGGTCATATGCTAACATGCATTTTGTAAAAAAAAATGTTTAAATAAGTAGTAAGTTTTTGTTTTGTTTTGTTAGTATTTTGATAAATTAAGTAAAAACTATGTACACATATATAATTGGATGCAGATAAGCAATAATGTGTTAACCCTCATAAACTTGGTTTTGAGAAAATGGCGTCTTAAGATTTTAAACCAATTCTTAAATAGTTTGTTTGAAAAAATATGTGCCTACTATTCTTTTCTTTGTTTAATAAAAAGAATAATGGATTAGAAACAGATTACTATTACAAAAAGACAACAAAGTAATATATTCTTCCAAAAAAATGAGGTAATTTCATATTGCAAAATATGGAACACACTGTAATATTCGAAACATCAAATTAAGGAACATAACACTGTTTTGCTAAATGCTAGTACCATGATTGAATGACAATGAATGCATGTTGAGGAACATAAATGAATATTGATAAATGCATGTTATCATTCAAATAGTTTCGCAAATTGTTTTAAAGGTAAAACTCGGATATTAAGTTAAACTTTTATTAATATGAAAAATACAAGAACATAAACTTTTTAAACAAGTCATTCTTCAAACAGAAACAGAAGAAACAGAATTGAATATTATATATTTTTCTTCTTCCTAGAAATATATTTTTTTTCCTGAGAATCATGTTTTTTCTACAAAATATTATATATAAATATTATATGTTAATATAATATGTATAATAAATATTATATGTTTATTTAACAACTTATATTATTTTACAAAAGTCACATACATGTTTAAGAGCTTGTTTATTGAGATCTAAAGATCACTAAAGTAATTATAAAGCATTTATATAAAATTAACTTGTAAATTACAATAAAAAGTTTTGGTCTGGTCGACAAATTTTCTCTTGCGTCCTTGTTTAGGTCTGCGATTGTATGATGATGACGGCTGTTCAGAATCATTGTCGTTGATTTCGGGTATATAATCAGGGTCTTCAGTGTTGATACAATTATTCTTATTAGTGGAATTTATAACATTAACAGTGGCTTCTACATGTTCTTCATCAATAGTTGGGCGAGGGTGACTTTCTTCAATAGGACTAGAAATATTTTCATTCGATTCTTATCATGAATTAATGACAAGAATCGAATGAAAATATAATATAATATATATCATCATCTTGTCATGCATTTGTACTATTTTCATAATTTGTATCAGCTAATATCTCAAGTGGTTCATTTTTATTTTATTTTTATGTTCTTCACTAACTTTGGAAAAAATTTCTCTGTAAAAATCTGTAACTATTTCGTTTGGACCTTATTATTATTTAGTTCATCATTTAAAAACTGCAGTCTTCTTTCGTCAATGGACGAGAATAAAAGGTTGATTGCATCTGATGAGGTTGAGGGAATTATCTCCGTATCATTACATGTACTAGATTTTGCAAGATTGAGCAGTAATTTTATTCTCCCATTGATCTTGGCGGTGACATCTCTCTACAACAAAATAGAACAACACTTTTTGCTTGGGATTATCAGATCTACGAATAAGAAAGGGTTTTTCAATACAATATCAAGATACTTAACATATAAACTTTCTCACATAAAAAGCTAACCAACATTCAGTAATAATATGTCAAGCACTTTAAACTGTACTGTAAGCTTCGTTAAGTGCCCTTTCATTTTTAGCAATAATGAGTTATGTGATTTATAGTATTTATTTGTAACCAAAAGTTACAGCAAATCAATCTGATCGGACCAAATTATATTATTTTAGCATAAAAAAGAACTTTAAAGTTGCCATATACCTACACAATTATTTAATTAATGATTCCTTGTCTAATTTAAACCGGCAACAAACCCTATAAACGAATTACTCATGAAAATCTTAATATAACAATAATTACAGACTTACCTTGATGACTCCAACATGGATTGCTTACAGTTCACTAAAATATGGGTTTATTGAAGTAATTTAGTACTTAAAATGGGGGTATAACTTAACAATTTCATTATTTAGGAAAAGCTCGTTGTTTGACTGACATTTAGCAACACTGTGTCAAGCCTCATAACACATTTTTCGTGACGACAAATGTCACTATTTTGAATTTCGACGATGTTAGGGAACTTAAAGGGTTATTGATAAATATTGTACACATGATTTACGATTTGTTTTATGATATAAATCCATTTTTTACGTACTTTTATGTTTTAGATGACTTGAAACACTTTTGTAGAATGTTAAATACGTGATGCTTTATAAAAATACATCAAAACCTGTGAATTTCACTTTTTGTGGGTTGACACATTATTGCTTATCTGCATCCATTATATACAATCATTTAAATTTTAACACACAGACAGTGTGCGAAGGAGATTCTGGAAATGTCATTTGACTTTTTTCTATTCTTATCTCAATTGAAAGCAGTCGTCGCAGCGCCGGCGTCCCGGTGGCCAATAATTAGCTAATGAAAATCGCGCACGGCTCTGTTCTACTTCATAAATATTTTCCTTATTGCCTGTTACCACGACCTGTCGATAAATTTATGGAAGGGCCGACGTCACCTGAAATTTTATGGTTTTTTCTTGGTCGCTCGCCTCCCTTTATTTATTACGTACCAGCATCTGGAAGTCAGAGGCGAAGAATTAAAAAGTTGAGTTATTAAAATTCAAAAACCTGATTGTAATAATTACGAGGTATATTCATAAACAGGTATCGTTTTGTTTACACCTTTTACAAGATTACGCATGAGTCCTAAAGACTTGTAAAACTAGTTAATCAAAATTATTATGGTGTTATGATGAGATATATAATTATAATCTGACATAATTTATTAATCCAGCCCTGAAGTATGTAACATAAATCAATATTGGGGTAGTTAATCATGTATTCGTCTATCGTTCTATTTTGTCATTAATGAACAACAAACACTAGTCCCTAAACATCAAGGTAGGCTGTTACCGCACTTAAGCTTTAGTTAGAGCATACCCAGTCAGGGTTTTTGGCACGGGATCGGTTCGTGTCACATTATCGACACCTGTGCACCGGCCGCAGCTCTACCTTTAGAAAAACTATACCCGCTCTTGTAATCTCGTCGCCGGCCCGCCTGTTTTCACCTAATAAATACTTTCCTTCTCACACATTCACTATATAGCAGGCGAAAGTTCGCAAACCGTTATTGAAAATGCGAACCCGAATATTTTACCAACATTCATATGCGATTATTACAAGTATGGGATACGGCAGAGATTTGATGCTGTTTTTCGGGTGTTCTGTATTTTTACACCTATGTGGAATGAAATTGGTGTTTTCTGTTAAGAGCTCTTTATATCCTTTCAAGGCCTAGGGAATAATTTTTATATTCCATTATAATAATTTCTGAAGTTATTAATAGTTAGTTTGTGATAAATGTGTTTGAACAGCTTTTGTGTGTGTTTATTTTATTATACCTGCATGATGAATTGCCTTACCTCTGTTGGCTGCATATATCAGATGATTAATGGGTAACTCACTAGGCTTATCAATATCCATAAAATGCAATTTCATTAAGATTTATGTTCGTGATAAATCGTTGGTTCAATAATTCAGAAAAGCAAGTTTAAGCTATGCGTTGCTAGATTTATTTTCCATATTGCTCCATTGTACCTACTAGTTGCTTTAGCCCACGGCTCAGTAACAATGAGAAGAGACAAACCTCAGCTTTTTATAGTTAATACCTCAGCTATAATAAACGTAACTCTGAAAATCTCATCAAAATTAAACTAATTTTGTTTAGAGAGTAAAAAGTTTATAACAAACAGACAACAATTTTAAAACTATAGAAAACTATGGAAAGCTATATAGAAAACTATATAAAACCATAACTTCAAACTATGTAACTAAGTGACCTGTAATTAGTTCATACCAGTTACATCTACAACAAAATATCTTCAATGTAGGTTAGTGACAAGAACGACTCAGTAACAGTATAAGAATATAAAAATAAGCTAGTATGTGAAGAGTATGAGTTTTAATAGTATATAACATCATCAGCCTGTTTCCAATACTGGGACTTGTTTTAATTCACCAATTTTTGCGAACACAAATTCTCAAATAACTTATTAAGTCATAACACAAAAGAGTTCACATTGATTTCTGACTCGTGCTGTTGCTGATGTATTCATAGATTTTGTGTTGGTAATGTATCTGATTCAACAAATATGAAAATGTATGTGCGAAGGTATTCGTAGCCTCGAGAGAATTAACATTTTGCTTTTAGGTGAATTAACTTAGACATTCATAGGCTGTTTACTTTGAAGACGTGGTTTTGAGACTACGTTGTCTCCCAACGCGCCACGTATATATTATACGCACGTATAAAAGAAAATGTAATTTTTGAAAGCATTGTAAGAAGTCAGTTAAATAAAAATAAATCTATTCTCTTATTCCGAACACATCGTAACTTAACATCAGGTAATTATGGTCAAACACTACCCTGTACCTAATAAGTAAAAAAAGAAAAGATCGAAAAATCTGTACATTAGGCACAAACATTTCCATAAAAATACAATCCAAAGCTTTTCTGAAATCAAAGTTCAAATGTCACGGAATCTCCTTCCACGCGAGAAAATACGAGCAAAGCTAGTATTTAAATAAATAGACTTTGTGTCAACTTGATGCCATATCTGGTAAAGTTAAGTGGGTCAAAAGTGTTACCCATAATTATAATTAGAAATAGTGTTGATATTACATTAACTTTCTTTTGAGCAGAAACCAAATACAACCCCGTAAGAAACTTAAACTAATAATTTAATTCTAAAAGAAATACTCGTATATCATTACGTTTCTAGATTCGGGAGTAAAGTACGTGACTGAGCTGTGTGCAAGTTGCAGGAGCGGGGTAGCGCTCAGCACTAAATCTCGCCGAGTACATTAACGTTTTCCGATATCTAAAGCGCAGTGCTCACAGAGCCGCCGGTCCAGTTGAATAACAAAGAACTGCGTGGCTTGGGTTTCGAGCGCTAATGGATTTGAAGATTTGTACAGCTCTCTCTTTGAACGTTGTCGCCGTTATGTATACGTCTTCGTATGAGCCGTCTTTGAGGTTAGAATTTGTTAGTCGTATATGTGAAGTGGAATAACGTAATAAACTAATACGCATATCTATGCTAGTTTATCTTGTTCTCATAAATAACCTGTCTAATCCACAATAGGGCAGCACGTGTGCATGTCTGTGTATCAGTCGGAACAGACACTGTGCGAGGCTTATTTCCGCACAATCAATCAAGGCGCACACTCTGCTCGAGCAAACTGTGCACTATTGAGCTCGTTAAGACAATATGTCGCAGATATTGAAACTAGCATTCGGTTATTATTACACGATTCATATGTAAAATTTTGGATGTTCAAAAAACACCTTTATCTTGTGTCGAATTTACATAAATTTAAAAGTTCACCGGACGTCCCTTGTTGGCAAATTTCCACGTTGTGAGGGTCGTGGGCGGACGGACGTGTATTTCGTTTTAACTCTTGTTTTCAACTTCTCTTACCGAAATTATGTTAAACTGAATGCACGGTTATTTCTTCTTGTTTCCTAATTTGAAACGTTAATATATTGGTGTTTTGCAATCTACGTAGGTATTTATATATGCACTCCCTTATTGGGATCGACCATTTAAAGGTTGAATACTAAACCCCAATTCGTGGTTAATACAATTTTTGTTTATAAATTTACAGGAGCTATTTTAATATGTTTTGCGTAGTTTAGATCTCGACTTAATAACGAGGTATGTCTCTAATTGAGCTGTGAAATCGTAGCGCTGAGATTGGTTGCACGTAAATAGTCGCTCGAGAAATGCTATGACTTGAAATTTCTTTCACTTGCTTACGACAAGTAAATTCTTGAGTTACCTACTCACACAACAGGAACTGGCATAAATATATAAACTTCTGAACTTTATTCCACAACTTAATTAATTTTTAATAACTAAAATAATTAGATTCTAATATATGCGCAGAAATTACGTTTGAAATATAATGAAAGGGTGCAAAATAATATAGTTGTAGTTTTATAATTAGTGTAATAGAGAAAACAACTAAAACTAATTTCCCCACTTCAGTTGCGGCAATTTCGTTCTATTTAGTGTAGTTAGCTCGCTCTAATCTGCGGCTTTGATGAGAGTCGATGTGAGCGGGCGGGTAGCGGGTGCGGCGTCCGCGTCCGCCGGCACCGCGCTCTGCTGCTGTGGTACATGGCCCGTGAATATTCCTGCCGTAATACACCGTTTAATGGCTCGGAATTAAACAATTACTTGTTTTTTTTCTGCCTTGTCAATGATGAAGCTTTTCTGCTATGACAATAAACATCAACTTAGATGAATCAAATAGCAGCATTTGACAACTTAGTTTATATTCCAGGTCACCTGGATTGAAAACAGCTGTCGTGAGAGGCTGCCACAACACCATGATAGGTGCTTGGCAGCAAAAGTTGGACTTGTGAATACGTAGTTTTTATCCAATTTTTTCCAAATACAATGATTTTTTTCTTTAATAAGAGCAATCACAGTATGTAGATATTTTCTCGAAATAACTCGGCAGTAATAATGAGTTTTGAATTAGATTCATGATTATTGTTCCTTTTCTTTAGAGTTCCGCGACCAATATCGTTCGAAAAATGTTATTGGCTGTTTTATTTCTCTTCCTCATAGAAGAAACTAAAAAGTATAGGGTAGGTATCACTAATTTTCATCGAGCTATGTGTATTGAATCCCTAGCTAGCTGCACTCAGGATTCTACTTATAATCCTTTTGTCTACTACTTTGTCTACTATTTATTCACGTATATATTCACATACGACCCGCCGGGAGTACCTATTGTATTTTTCTGGGAATAAGTTAACAAATATTTGTCTTTGCAGTCTACATGATTAAAATGCAAAATTGTTACAAAATTGGTTTAGCCGGTTTGGCGTGAAAGAAATACAAAAAATCAACAAATCAGTACTAATAAAAAAGGTTATGAACAGGTATAGAAAGAAAAAAGAAAATACATTTCACTCCAGTCTTAACATACACGCAACATCTATAACTAATCATAATAACTAATGTATAAACTATACCTAATTAGCTAATTTATAGGGTTAATTATAGGGATTTACCTCATATTCTGCTTACTTATCGTATTGCTTAGTATTATACTACTATGCATATACAGAGTCCATACATGAGCGACTACGTCGTCAACCTATAAAATGCCTGTGAAAAGCGTGGTTATGTCTCGACTTCCATTATTTTCTCTTAAAATTATGTGACGGGTAGCTTATTAAAAAAACATATCGGGACGTAGCTACTCAGATACCGACCCACTCCTTTTGGCCGGAGGGTTGCTTTTATTACGCGTATTAATTCTTCTGATAAGCCTACTCTTTGTTCATCCGCAATAATGGGCTGTTTTGATGTTTTAATCAAGGTTAAAGAAATTTTGTAACGTAAATGATGTTGTTGCCCTGCCTTGCTCATCTTACTGCTACTTTAATGACATAGTCGTATCTTTGACTCCTTTATCTTTTGTTTTGAATTTTTCGTTTTTTGATATTTTGTAATTGTTTCTTCACAGACTGGGGCTCGCCGCTAATAACAATTTAAAGTACTTTTCATAACAATCTGTCTAAAAAGTATAATACCAACAGAACATTCGAATAAACAAACGGGGTCCACATAAAAAAAAACAAAAATCGTACGGATCTAACAAAAAAAGTGAAAACGAAAAATTCAAGTCTGCAAATGAATTCATGTGCTTGAGAGTTTTTGCTTACGCGCACTCAAACATTATAGTGCTAAAATTTTATAATATCATAAAGCTTGTGATTGGGGCTCGCACGTGTTATATAGCTTTAAATTAAAATATCTTGGCGTCGAGTCCGTTATGAGGCTGTCAACTCCGCCGCTTTAATGCTCATGTAGATATTTATGTCGGCGGGCTCGGGTTCGGGTGCAGCTCATGTGCACCTGCGGATATTGCCGCCTAAATCAAATTTTCTTATTTAACCTCAACGTTTATTTCTCCACCTTAACCGTGGCGTGTTTATCAGCCATCCGCTATCTTCTCGACTTCTATTTCAAATGTTTGTAACTGACAGCTTGTGGCGCGACGTCTTCATTTTACCTATTTCTTTTTACAGAAAAACGAGTACAACAGTGATAAAGAAAGGCTGACGTTTCTTAGCGTTCATTATTTCATGAAAAAAAATGTAAATCTTCTGTTTACTGACGGGTCTAATAAGTATTGTTATCTGTGTTTGTACCTATACTACTTATTCAATATAATTCAAAATATATATATTTAGTAGGATACAACATGCGATCATTAAAACTTCAAACCTAAAACTAGCTATGCCTGTTCCAACCTCCTTACACCGGCAAAAGAATAGGCATGAAACCCAGATAGGTATGGCCTCGATCACATTTATAATTTTCGTTGAATTGGAGCAAATGACCTAACTACAAAGAATCCCAATCATTTAAATATTCTGATGCCTAGGAGAGGCTATGTGCCATAGAACTATCAACAATCAAATATAATTAGCATCGGTTCGGCACGTAATGCTACGGTTGCACAACAGCGTGATTTACCATCTGTAATGAATATCTATACATGCCAACACGATTGATATATTATAATACGCGATATTATCCATTCTGTGGTTGAGCTGTGCTAAATTACTACCATCTAAATTGATAATGGCGGAGGCTTTGCCAGCAAAGATTTTCCTGCAATTATGGTTTACATCTCACTATTCGCTTTGTGAGTTATTATACCTACCTTAAAGCACGCTTAAAGTGAACATATTCTAAAATAATAATTCTGTCTGTATTTCTCAAGAAAAATGTGAAAGGTTCATTAGCTGTTATGAGATTACAAGTGCTGCCACCGCTTTTTGGAAATGAAAATTACTCATCTTAAGGCCCCTTGCAAATTCATTGCAGAATGACAGAGCACAACGGCCGGGTCTCTTAATGCACGTTCACAAAGCAAAACGGCTTGGGCGGCACCGTAGCGGCACGCAGCGGCGGTGATTATGATAATGACGCGGTGGCCGCGCTTTTTGCGCCGCTCGCCCTATATTACGGGATTCGACACCATTTTCTGATTTCGCTTGTGCGCCTGAGAGCGCATCGCATCGCATCGCACCCGATCTCGCCGTGCAAACCACTCCGAGAAGCTTATAAATTATGCAAGCCGCTATAATCCACGCCCTAAACGCCTTCTCCGACGCCTCAATTATTCATTCGAGCGGTTTGATGTTTTAGAAAATTGTCGCGATACTCGAGACGGGCGATGCTTTATAATTCAGCAGCTGAAATGTCGTCGCAGCTGCCACCGGATTCCAGTCTTGAAGCTTGTCTCCCGGTTTAGTTAATGAACCCGGAGTCGATTGGAAATTCGTTTAATTAAAACTTTTACTCATGAACTGTTTAAAACGTAGAACGTGTTTTGTTTCAGGATTCTGAAGGGGACACGCCGCTACACGATGCCATCTCCAAGAAACGCGACGACATGCTGACGTTGCTGCTTGAACACGGGGCGGACATGACTCTCACCAACAACAACGGTTTCAACGCGCTCCACCACGCTGCATTGCGCGGAAATCCAAGGTAATTATTTCTGTTTCTAATATTTATAGGTATGTTTTCAGTTGTTCTGGACATAATATGCGTGTTTTGAACAGGCAGGTGAGGTGCTCACTCTTGAAGCTATGGTGTTATAAATGCCGTCAAAAAATACCACATTAATATGTCATACCTTTAACATTTAATATTACTTGCCTTAGTTCTTCCAGTCATAATGCATCAGTCTTTGATTAACTACGACCCGTTTGGTTATATATACTGCTATGATTATATTAAAGTAAATGCTAATAGTGCCCGAGTGTGAAGATAATATTCCGGACCCACTTATCTACACGAAAGCATTACGTCGTAGACTTTGTCTGAAATAAACATAACGTCGCTAGTTGGTCGACATTATCCCTAGGAAAATGGGTAGTTATGAGCGAGGCTGCCTTACAATAAACTACTTACACGTCTAATAATGTTGTCCAAGAACATGTGTGTTCGCCTTGCATGATGATTTTGTTACTTTATTCCCAAAGAGGTTAGCTTAGAATGTGGCAGTATAATTATGGATATGTTTTCTGAGTGCAAAGAAACACTAGTATACATAAATTATGAGTGCAGTAGTGTTACGAAGCAACATAGACCATGTTGCTTCGTAACACTTCTCTACGAACTTCTAAGAAGCTAACTAAATATTTAAGACTATTTTACGTAAGTGTAAGTATCGCAATAACTATGCATTCTTGCTAGCAATAAGTTCCTGGATGAACGAGCAGTGGTCAGGATTAATAATAATAATAATTAATTGTTCGGATCTTGAAGAAAATCTTTGAAAAAATCAGGTCATGTATCAAATAATTCGATTTGAAAAAATAATAGCTTAGTGACCATGTTAACATTAAATAGTAATTAAAGCGGCTTACGAAAATTCGCCCATCTGTGTGATCAAATACGTCATTATATTTAGGTACTTGTCTCATAAAAACCACGCGCGCATCTCATCTAACCCAAAGCGCATTATGTCAGCAATTTCCGACATGGAGTTCCTACGCGTATTTTCATGCTCTTTCAAAGATTCATTTAATTTATTGCATTCCATAGATCGATGATACTTTATTTGCATCGAAATAACATAAGTATTTTATTTCAAAGAATAACAAAAGCTTATAACGGAGTATTTTAGACAAACGCAAAATTATATGAGTCGTAAACCGAAAAGAGGATACCGAAAAAGATTGGTCAAATAAAAACGCCTTTGAAAGAGAAAAGTTGGGTAATGTATTATGGATCGGTAAGAGTTAGAATAATGAATCTCCGACGGCGAATCGTGCGTGAAGCGGTTTATTTGTGGAGGGTCCGAGGAGGCGATGGTCGCGAGCTGCCGAGGAGCAACCGCCCACATTATTCAAGTCACGTGAGCCGTCCCAGGGAAATAATACGAAATGTGCCTACGTGACCAGTTCATTATGCGGCGACGCAGAGCGGGCCACTCGCGGTCACCTCTACTTTTACTTTTCCCTTCGAGTGCCCTTTCTTCGGGCCGCATTACAAACATCTGAACGTGTGACTCCGCAAGGACCGACCGACACGACAAATCTTTACATAAATCTCGCCTCGTGAGTGACCCTCACTTGGCGTACGAGGGCACTCAGAAGCCGACAAATCTCTATGTTAGCATCGGCTTGTTCTATCACGTGTTGCGAGTCTAATTCTGTGCTGTTTTCACCCATTTACTCCTTCTCTACTTTTCTAAATCGACTCACTAACGTATAAGCAGAACCATGAAAATCCATTTAAGTGGCAATCGCTGGTTTTGTGATACTGCGTAAACACAACTTTGGCCCGGAAACTTTAAGGAATGAGTTTCTAAGATTGTTGTTTAACGGTAGGTAATCGAATAGAAGATTGTCGTAAAATGTTCCCGATTTTATCGTGGAATGAGAAGTCGCTCGCGACTTTTCCCATTCGACAAAAACGTTCGTTTCCCCTTGGAGATGTAAAATCGTTTTATTTTATTACTTCCGCCAATATATCGCTATATCAGAAGCAGCTATCTTCTTCGGCTTAGAAATTTTTAATAAAACAGAAACTGATTTAAATTCAATCTCTTCTATGATCTTTCACGTAAATACTCAACGTATAAAGTTTGATGTCTGCAATAATAAAATTCCAAGATTATCCAGTCGGTATTTAAATGTTTAGGAGAATCCTAGTCCATCTTGCGTCAATCATGGTCATGGTTGTACGGATGGAGTTTATGGAAGTTATTCGTTGTCATCATACTCCTGGCGAGCGATAAGAGTACATTGCGAACACATTGTACTACTAAAGAATGCGTTAATGTCGTAATAAGATCTGTTTGAGGGTACAATTAATCAAATTAAGCCCATGTTTACTATCAGTCGGGTGTGGCTAGACATTTGCGAAATGAAGGAGTGCGATACGATTCAATTGTTTTCTAAATGTAATTAGCCGATTGCGATTCGCGAAACTCCGCAAAAGGAAACTTTGCTAATGAAATTAAATAAGCGATCTCGTGATGCGGAGGCGGGAGGTCGTGGCTCTCAGTCCGCGTCGTCAGTCGTCACCCTCGCGGGCGGCGCGGGCGCGGCGTCCTGGCATTGAGGCAGCGCCGTGGCACGGGTGCGGCGCGACGTGTCATTACGTCTGATTAGAAACAGTTATCATTCGAGCTTATCGTAACAACCCCCCTAACGAGCTCTTGTAAAACTTCCATAGCGATTTTGTGATACGTTACCGGAACTCGATAAGCTTCCGGCTGATCGTTCCCATAAATTACGATTTTATTAACACTTCCATAGACAGTGTTTGTAAATACGTATGCTCAGTTGCTCATACATTTATGTATATGAAGAACTCTTTTGTTCTCCTATTAATTTATGGGGTTGCATTATTTTGAATGTGTAAAATGGCTTTTGTTCTGTTATACATAAATCAAAAGTGACTATTGTAATTCAGCTACTCGCTCGACACTTTTGTTTGAAATTTGGAACCGGATATGTTAGTTTTTGGGTTCCTTATTCAAAATAGGCTCTCTATAATAGGATTTTGCTTGAATATGACTAGACTTTAGACTTTTTTGTTTGACCGTATGGAAACCAGACATATATCATTGTTCAATTTCTTTATTCGTGCTCATGGTACAAGAGGTGCTATGAGTCTAAAATTTGGCACAGTTAAGCTTTAAAATCCACAAGTTTTTATCGACTTATTTAAACTAAATAAAATGTTATAAGTACCTAATCAAAAATAATTTTGTGTATGAAAATAGCTGCCAAATCTGAACAATATGTTTGATATTAAAAGTAAGAGCTACCTCCGTAAATAGACTTCTTTTTTTAAAACACTTTTATTAGCTTGACTTATAACTAACTAACTAGCTAACTAACTAACTAATTTTACCTAACTTACACATTCCCACTGCTGGGCAAATTTCTCACATATAAAATAAAAACTTACTAGTATGTCATATGGTGTCGCAAATTGTACGACTAAATCGAGAAGTATTTTCAGCCTTACGTACCATGTAGCGTCACAACGGACGTAGTTTCCATGTTATATTTTTCTTATGTGGGTACGTAAGATAACTGACAACCGTTGGGGGTAGACGTGTTCTTGAGTGGAGACCGCGATTTGGCAAACGTAGTGTAGGACGCCCTGCGACAAGGTGGAGCGACGACTTGCGCCGAGTGGCTGGCAGTGGTTGGATGAGAAAAGCCGAAGACCGGGCTCAGTGGCGTATCATGGGAGAGGCCTATGTCCAGCAGTGGACTGATACAGGCTGATGATGATGATGGTGATGGGTACGTAAGTAGATTTTAAAACTCAATCTGTAGTTGCACCATCGTGCTGTATTATCTCTGTTTATTGTAAAAGCCCGTAATCAGCCACGTAGCAGCTGGTGAGTTTTTAGCGCCCCGCTCCGATAAGCGCATTCGCGGCCGCATTAATCGTGAGCTTAAATATTTTAACGCGTTGTCGTAACATTGATTTATTCGGAACGTAATCTCAGCTCGCGGCTTGTTTGTTCTTCGGCTCGAGACGTATAGGTAAGATTAGGCGCTGCGCCCTCAATCCGCCCAAGCTCCCAGACTCTTTCCTTTATCGACTCTCGCCGATATTAATTGGCCTCGTTTTATCATTGCTGAATAGCCGACATTCCTTCGAACGTCAATGTTTGTGATACTAAGTTATAGAGCTATTTAGATACTGGACTGTGTTAGCTAATACCGGAACAGAATACGGAATGAGCGGAGTATTCGCAGGAGATTTATATGGTCGTTGTGCAGCGTTAATTGCAGTGAATAGAGCTATGTGTGATCGTATCGCACTGCCCGAACTGGGAATGCAGCGCTACATTGACTGCTTCTCTGACCAAAGACATGAGAACAATGTGCTCACTGTTAACCTATGAGACAGAACGGTGCGACATCCCATTTCATCCATCTACATAATTGTTTGTGCCTATGTAAACGGTTAAATAAAATGTGAAACAATTTCAGTATAAAAGTTAATAGCCTGCTATAAAGAAGGTTGTCTGTTCTACGGTAGATAGCAAAAGGGCGCGTCAGACGAACGACTGGGTTTTAACTAAATCGAAACATCGGACAGACTGACATTGAAAACCTATTGGCACAGATATCGACGGCGTCCGTCACACGAGTGGCCGGTAGCGGAGCACATTTCAGTATGGCAGATTTATGAGAACCGACCGCTGCGCCGGTTATAGAGGAACGGGGAGGCTTATAACTAGGAGGGTTTGTGGAGAAGGGTCGGACGGTCGCGGGAGGCTCTGTTATTGTGCGACGTTTGATTTACGCACGTACCGCTATCACCCTTTTGTTAGGCTGAATACCGACTGCTGTACCAGTTCCGCCAGTACGATGCAGCTGTAGCGACGTATCTACGCCCGCAACAGTTTTGTGATTTTGCTGCCGCTTTAATGCTCTTGACAAATAAGAATGTTCCATTTTCTGAAAAGGTTATGAATTGGAAATGCACGCCCATAGTAGATGTGCACATCAACGTTACTGTAGGAAACGTTGGTACGAGCCCGGTGATTATTCCAATATTTTATGTATTCAAATAGATCGTTGTGCATGTTGAGTCGGCGTAGTTGATTACACGTTGAGAGCATCGCACAACAGCGGGTGTGAGCGGCGCGGCGCGGTTGGCTCGTCGTTACCCGCAATTAGCGGCTCTACACACGCGGATAATCCGCGCCCGCGCCGCATCCGCCCCAACGATTGCACTACGGATTCGCCGTAATAAATTCATTTGTACGCAAATTGTATTGGCGCTTGCAATTAAAACTTTGTTGGCGCTTCGAGCTAAGATAAATAACACTAATACATTCTGCTTATTGCGGGGAACTTGCCGGATACAGAGGATATATTAATGTTGTTCCTAATTTGTTTGGGCGGATTAACCTCGTTGCTCTTTCAACTTACACAGAACAATAGTCCCTTTGTCCCTGAATAACCGTTCAAACTTGGCGGGTTTAATAAAACCACGCAAAAATAATATAAAACCATGAATTTTAAATATAATATCATGGTTTGTTCATTATGTTTTTGTACGACCATTTCATTAATCTAAAAAGGCACTATTAATATTCATGTTCGTTAATTTATAAAAACAGGTGAGCTTCTTTTCATGGGTAAATTTTTAGGCTTTCATTTTCACCCTTAAGCTACGGTATGTACTGATTGTAAATGATGATTTGGTGGACGATGGTGAATTCAAACCCACGACTTACATACTTCTAACTGCCATATAAAGCGAATTCTGTGCTTTGGCTACGACACTTTGTCACTACCAACTTCATTTATTTGTCATCCTCGCTTCAAAATTTTGCGTTGTTGCGAAATTATAGTTTGATGGTAACATATAACGTAGACAAAACACAGAAGCTGCTTTGTGTGGTAGGTCATGCCGCACGTTCTCTCTCTTTGTGTCCCGCCATTGTTCCTCTCGCTAATGTTGTTAGTGCACTTTTTCAGCGACTACGCTAATTTAAATACCTCTCCTTTCTTTTGTGAAGAGAGTCGTCTTCTGTTCCGTTTGCCCCGAGTCCCTTTGCGTTAGATAGGTACGTCCGCGTTGCGAGACTGCATTTAAATGAGACACTTAATCACTAGAGTTGGCCTCCCGTTTCTTAGAGCCGTTAGTCCTCTTCATTCATTACATTGTTAGCTGTAGATTTATTCGTACTCGGAGTTTCTCTTGACTGCCTTGACTTATATTAGCTCCCGATTTTTGTCAGTGGTTGAAGATAGAGTTTTAGCAGAGTTTTGATTGTCAGTTACAAAGTAAGTTTCAAAGAATAAATGAACTCTATCGCTGTAGGTGCAGTGCGGCAAAGCCAGCATCAGCGACACTCACTCGGAATTGTGTAAATATGAGTAAAGTAATAAATTCCCAGCGAGTGACGTGCTCGGATTTGTCTGTTATAGTTGTGAACGTGCGTCTCCCTACTGTAGAGGAAGTGCCTCGTCGTCCGCCTTCGCCTCGCTCATATAACAAACTTTCCTATCCTTTGAGACGTTTGTTATTTTAGTTTAGCAAGTTTTATGCGCCAAAAGTTGGTTCTTCATTTAGGGTAGTCGTGATTGAGTCGATTCCGTGTTTGCGACAAGAGTTTCTTTTTCGAAATGTATAAGTTTTTTGTATACCTACTGCGTGACGAAAAGAGAATTTCTTCTAATTTACCGGCACAAATCTTAACCACCGTCTTATATGCGGTTTAAAAACACACTTAAGTGTTCCTTACCAAACTTAGAGAAACAACACTATTTTTTTTATTTGTTTTTACTGCCTACAGGGTAGCGTTTGACCACAAGTCACTTGATGTTAAGTGACGATGTGGTCGAAGGTGGAGTCACGTTACACCTGGACTGGACTCGTTTTCCCGCAGGAACCTTTTTCCGGGATAAAAAGTAGCCTGTGTTAGTCCAGGGTATAAGCTCTCCATTTCAAATTTAATCAAAATCGGTTTAGTACTTACGGTGATACATGGTAACAAACATTCACACACAAACTTCCGCATTTATAATATTAGTAGGATTACTATTTGCCGTGGTTTAGTTTCAAATACAACTATTCAAAGATTTTTTTATTCCCTTACCTATTTTGTTTTTTTTTTTAAACAAATAATATGTATAATGGTCAAGCTTCTATTGTCAATAAAGAATGGATTTCCTTCCGCAGTCTTTGTCGCACATATTAATTTCCTATACTAAGCCTCGGGATCACAGGCGTCGGCGCGGCTCCAAACGTAGCCTATGATGCATGGCGCTCCGCACAGCTAGCTAATGAAATATTCGCGGGCCACGAGACTGGAACAGCGAACGGCCGGTTTCAATAACCTATGCAAACCGTGGATAGATCGGTTATTGGAACCAGCCTTAGTCGAAACTAAACTTCATAGTAAACAGGTTTTCTGTCATTACGGAAAAAATATCGAGTTTTTTATAGCCACGAAATGAAAATCTTCTAATAGAGTTTATTGTACACAAATTAGTATATCTACACACTAATGAGGATTTGTCAACTATAATTTTTACATGATGCTGTACTACGAGGCAAGGCAACGTAAAACGTTTAAGCAGATGACTTTCCGGTAAACACTGCCGTTATGACAGAATATATGTTAAAAATGTCGCTTGCCAAAAATATTTGCTGCCTACAATGCGCTACCCGGTGAAATTGAAGACAACGCCTGGCAGTTCGCTAGTTATCAATATAAAGCCCTGGAATGGTGGTGTCAATACTACTGCTCTAAACACACCTGATGCATGACGCTCTCACAGCGTGGACAATAGTGGACAGAAACACAAATCGCGGTGTGAACCGGTGACTTTCCAACGAGCATTAAGCTCTAAAACCGCATCCAGAAACATGAAATGTAACGCGAATCATGCCGTTTGTTTTGGGCATGTTCCGTAACGTTTATGGCGTGCATTATGGAGTAAAGAGCAATAAGTAATTTATTTATTTTTATATAAGTTCGTGTGGTGTCCAAATAAAATTTGTATTACATTAAGGGGAAAATACATTTGGTATAGGTTAAACGCGTTAAGACTACTTATATAATACTTCATAGATAGGTCTCTAAATAGGTCTTCTATCAGCAGTGTTTGTCGCATGCATTAATTTCCTATACTAAGCTCCGGATCAGGGCGATCACGGCGCTGCAAACAAGGCACGGAGCTCCTAACAAAGTGTTCGCGGCTAGATTGTAACGGACATTCTCATCAATCTCAGGTGATTGTCCATTGTACGCCGACCTCTAGTCCCTGTTTTAGAGGTGGCAATTGAACATAATTTAGAATTACTTACATTACAAAACGACCACCGTATAACTCAATAGCTCTTAGCAGTGCCACGGAGTAAAGTTTACACTTCTGGACGAAGTTTTGTGAGAAGCCGTTTCCACTGGCACTACGGAGTTTCAGCAGTTAAAAACTTAAAATTACTGGCACAAAAGACATTTTTAGCACTTGGGAGCAACAATACATTTCTTGTGCATTAGTAAAATAGGAAATGTAATTACTATTCGCTATCAAAATAGCACGGTGCGAATTATAAAATAACCTAGTGTTTTAAAACACATTTTGTGTATATGACATTCTCATAGGACATGTATGTTACGCCAAACCGGCATTATCAAGCAAGGGGTAACTGGTGTGTAACTTACATGTATAAATATAGGTATATGCGCTTCCATGATATCACCCCTTTTGAAACAGTATTCCACCATTTTCGTATGACTGTAGGCTCGAACTTTGTGTTATAGATAACGTTATCCGTTCCAGTTTATCATGGACGAAATAAATCATCATCAGTAACGAATGGCACCTTCCAGCCAGTCACGCGTGCACCATAACTTTGTTGTAACGTTATTACGTCAGACGCGAAAACAGTAACTGAACGACGTGACCGCAATGGCAACAATCAATTGGATTTTGTTTTATTACTTACGTTATACTAACAGTTTTCTTGTAACGGTAGTGATTTTTTATTTTTATTTATAAACATAATAATAATAAAAATGGCTGCTTCAAAATCAATGCACAGGTTTCCAGGGCGGCGTTGTAAATAATTATTCAATTGTATTTATAATTATTCCTAAACTACCTACGATAAAACTTTAAACAGGGTCGAGTCTGTACGTGGAAGATAAGTAATTTTATTAAGTTATTGCAATGCTAAAAATATATATGTTTCCAAATTATGTTGATTATTTCCTGACTACGGTCACCTTTTTACTTTGTATATAAAATGTCAACCGGTGCAATGTATTATTCCAGTACGAATTTAGCAGTCATAAAATAAAGCATTATAAACTTCATCTTAATGCAGTGCATTTCCGCGACAGATGAATAAATGTTCCAGCGAGCGCGTCCTAGTTTTACCTCACGCCATCAAATCATACAGCTCTAGGATTAATCGTTTTTTCTTCATCCTCTTACCTCAGAGTTCCTCTGTGTAATCCGTGTAATAAGGGCGGGGATACAAAGAGGTTCACAAAAGCTCTTGGCATGCAGAGCGAAGCATGACTCGGGCGTTATTTTACCATCAGTCAAGATGACAGTTGTATTTTTCGCGGCCATCGGCCGACGCTCAGGCGCCTCCGCATCGTTTATCATCTTCTCCACCATCGTGTCCAAGCTCTTATTTATGAATGCTGAGATAACGAGATGAGCGATACTTCATTCATTTTGAGAGCTTTTTGTAAAATTATAAAGAAGTTAGTTTTCTAAAGTTACGTGTGCAAGTATTTTTAAGACCACATGCTACTGTCCGTGTTTATAAGTTCGATATCGATTCACAAGACCTGAAGGATGCTGTAATGTTGTTGTTGTCAAGATTTATTGGTTGGTCGGTTGTGCCGTGTCGGCTGGTATATTGTAGGTGGGCAAGCGCGCGGTGTGGGACGTTGCGCTGCTATGCAGCCGGAAGACGTGGCGCGGCGTCAGCAGTACGTGCGCCCGTACTGCGCCACCGTCGACTCGCTCCACGTTTATTATCGAGTGATTG
This sequence comes from Opisthograptis luteolata, assembly GCA_931315375.2. Taxonomy (NCBI): domain Eukaryota; kingdom Metazoa; phylum Arthropoda; class Insecta; order Lepidoptera; family Geometridae; genus Opisthograptis; species Opisthograptis luteolata. Next base: position 6,075,052 of record OV928034.1, read on the forward strand.
CCTTCCCGCGTGATCCGAATTGCCAACTATCTTTCTGAACAGATACGAAATGCTCCCCGAGATTAGTCGCCTTTATTTTTATTTTACGGTACGTCTCGTGATTGCGAGCCAAGAGATACGTAATTCGGGTACGAATATCCATTCGCCAGGTAGCTATCGTTCTGAAATTAGAGTCGCTTCAATTTATTTCCTGTTATCTGTAAAAGCATTTCGATTTATGCGACTACCGCTACATTTTATCGAAGGTTTGAGGGAAACGGAGGAATGTGTTTGCTTTTTCTTGTCGATACAAAATTATGATAAACGTTCTATGACACAGAATATTCAAGCGCGAGTTTAAAGTTGGTTTAGGTACATACCCAACGTTCGTGTTGTATAAGTCTCATACAGAGCTCTCGCCGACACTTTGACAGTTAGTAGGGGCAAGTCTGAAATATCGGCGTGCGCGGCTTAATCGCTCAGCGTGCGATATTGGCGTTACATCATGTTGTCAGCGGAGAGAAAAATTGCCGCGTTCCATCCCCCGCCCGCACCCGCGCCCGTCGCGCGTGCACGCCTCGCCCGCCCGCGCGCCGATGTTGACAGCGCGTTTATATTACTCGGGGATTTATTGTAGTTTTTCGAACACACATTTTATTTGTCTTTATAGAAATAAGAAAACATTCAGCAATACATCTGTACTATGTATTAGACAGCTATTGTTTAAACCTAAACCTACTTGCACCGAATGGAATGGAATGGAATGGAGGATGGCTACATCCTAATATCTATCCATCCTATGTATTATCGGCGTCTTAGCGGCGGAAATTAGAACTGCTCTTAAACTGAATGGATCGGTCGAATAAATAATATTTGTAATATTTGATTTGGAGCTTAGCTCAATGGTAAAAAGTGTTAAAAATACAATTAATTTAATAAATAAAATAACATATAGAAGACAAATGTAGTAGTTATGATTTAGAGAAATTTGAAGAGCTAATGCGTATTGTCGTCAGAGCCTGGCCAACCCCCTGTTTCCAATTACACAGTTCGTTACTTTCGGAAAGAACGAAAATTAGAGGAAAATACTAACCCAATAATTACCGAAATTCAAAAGTTATATTTGCTTTATTGATTTATTGTCGATTTAGGCTACCTACAAAAGCTACAATTACAACACGACTCAGATTCGTGCTTATACATGTACTGGCAAAGCTTTTCATCTCAATGAAGCTCAACCGGTGATGACGTCTATTGATCTATAATGGCCGGATTGCGATTACTGTAGACTCACACTGTCAGAGTCTATTCAATAACAGGTGCGCACCTGCTGGATTTACGAGCTCCGAAAATTCATTGCTATTCTCAACCGACGAATTTGGATCTTCAATACTTCCACCCACCTCAAATAATTTAATTAAAAGCACTTCTCATGATGAACACTCACTCAACGAAGCAATTTCATTATTAAGAAAATACAGAGTATAGCGTCTTTAAATTTTTGATTATTTGGTAGGTACGAGTTTCCAAATAATAGGCAACAGAACAGAAAACACAAAAAAATCTAAAATATAGTTTAAATTAATGTTTTTAATGATAAAATCATCAATAAAGCTTAATTTTTTGTAAAATAATACATTTATATATTTTAAAATCACTGAATAAAAAAATGTATAAAATCTAATATTTTTACGAGTATATGTTCCGAAACACAAATTCTAGGACATGTATAGTAAATCAAAAATATGATCTTAACAAAAAAAGACGGATTTTGTGTAAGGGCAGATATTAATGAAATCAGGCCACCAAAAACAACTCGACAAGAAAGTCTTCAATGAGTGATCAAAAAGTGACATATTCTTCTTCTTGGCCTAGTCAAGAACTATAGGAATAGTCCTATTTAATAATTGTTTATTTATGTTCCACTCTCCCCTGTCAGTCGTCACCGCATCATTCACTCCCTTTTTCGTCATATCATCTCACACAATATATCCAAACATTATTTCGTCTTCCTCTTCCCCTTCGTCTATTAACATTCATACTTGTCACTCTCTCTTTAGTACATGCATTTAATTCTTACTTATGTGCATGTCCATATTGTCCATGCCAAGCAAAACGATTTCCTCTCAACTTTTCAGTCCCTTGTGTAAACGATTTCAAAAACTTACCCTATCTATTTATCACTTTTACATTAGAATAGGCTACATTACGCAATTGGTTGAAGCCTTTCGATATACCTCTAACATTGTGCGAATTCCCATGGAGCTCTTGAGGTCCAAATCCAAACCGCCTATAGCGAAGTAATTGTACTGGTAGATTGTCGTGGTCGAGCGCTCGGCATGGTCCACGTGGCACAAGATTGCGGAGGCGGTGTTTGCTCTTTGGCGGAGGCCACAGCGGGCGCACGGTTCAGCGAGCCGAGCGGGCCGCGTCCTCCCGGGTCGCATCTCCGCCCAAATTGAAATATCCCGCTTTGCTGGCCGTGCCGTCCACCGGCTCTCCGTCACAGCCTGCGGCCACTCTTCACTCAAGTACCTACAAATGAACTTCCTCTATTTATCGGGACTATTTGTAACAGTTTTTGAAAGTAAAACGATAATAAGACAGTAGGATTTTTTACGGCAACCGCTTTCATCATCAAATGAAATGAAAAACATGTGTAAAATTAGGTTAATACAATATTACATGAAATTTTTAAAGATTTAGCGAGCGAGTCACATTCGTGGCTATATTTCGCAAAAATAATATTGGATGGTTTTGGAACGATTCAATTTCCGTGGGCAGACAGCAGTTGAATTTACGTGCGCAGATTTACATGCCAACGGAATTATTTGCAAATGGCACCTCCAACGATTCATCTATGTTTTATGATTCGAACCGAACGGTTTAGTTCGTCGGAATGTTATTAAATTGAAGTAGAATAAAACTTGGCAGAAATAAATAAATATTTATAAGATTAATATTTTTTTATATTAATGGAGTATAAATGCGATAACATATGGGCACCTTTTACAGTACAGAAGTTTTTAGAATAATCGTGCACTTGTTACTAGTACGAGTATATACGTAATAATAATGCATAAAGGTTTATACAGAGAACATGTTTTATATTAAGCTAAGAAGACGGTAATAATTGCTTTAGCATAAACGATCCATTCATAACAGGTAAAAGATTCACGAAGAACCCGATTCACGAAAAAGGGCAACGTTCGAGAAAAAAGAAAGTATGCCAAAAATAAACAACAATAAGAGAAATGTATTTGAAGCGTGCACACATTGTTTAAATCGATAACCTTTGTAGAGGTGGTTGCCTTACGGAGCCCCTTTGCAGGTAATCCTGCCCACTTGAAGTTATTGCCGGCGAGGGAAGGAAAGATTACCTCGGCGGGAGATAAGGAGGTCGCCGGGGCTTCGAGTGCGATTGTCCCCGAGTCAGGCGTCGAATTGTGTCAAGTGAAGCGGCAAATTGAACGGCCGAGCCTTCTGCGCGTCCCGCTCACTAATCGTCACATAAACTGCCGCCGCCCGAACGTTTAATTACGCAAAACGCTTTCTTCGACATGTACTCCACCGTCCGTGCCTAATAGCCACCTTGACACTGATTTTATTACAGCACTGCTCAAAATATGAACCTCGCTTTTTGAGTGTCATATGTTTATTCGACTCATACATACGTTTAATCTATTGCTAAAAAAATTAACGATATTTTAAAATTAAAATTACAGTTGACATGATTATAAAAAATATAGAGATACAGGTTCAGGACATTCTGCAGAATAGTCTGTGTAAACAACTAGACACCCTGGTGTGTATACTCGTAGACATGTTACATGCTACGCTTGCTGCTGCGGGCGTAGCACGGACAAAATTATAATTATTAAGTGTATTGTGCGTAGCAACGCTTTGGACTTCCACTGCAATTGAATTTCTCATGCAATCACTCGAATACACTGCTTAGGTACCTTTAATACCTTATTTTTTTTTATCTAGAGGTGGTTAATTATATATTTTTTACTGTCTATAGCAACTGTATGCTATACAGCTTAGTAACTTACAGCTATGGAGCATCTAATTGTGTACCTATATAAATAAATGTGGCGATCTTGTTAACCTCTTAGATCTTGTTAGAACATTTTTTATGCGGTAGACAATTGAGTCAGGAAAGCATCTCATTAAAAAAATGTCTGCTACAGTAAAATATGTCGACAGTAACTTTAGGTAGATTTGCGGTAAATGTTGGGAATTCATGAGTGACGCTAATGATAGGGAATCGCTGTGTCACGTAGCGTTCTGTTTACACTACTGCGATCCGGGAGTCACGAATGTCACGATGCGATGCATCTGTAAATTCTACATACCGATTTTGATAGCTAAACCGTGTGAGAAATTAGAGAGTAAATCATAAAGTTAAATGGACGCTCTTGATGGGCGCCATAAGTAGCAGTGTTACGCTGACTATTTCCAATAATGCTCCTACGAGCCAGGAGTCACGCTGCAATACAAATACTAACTCTACTTTACACAGCCCTACAACAGCTTGATTGGAATAATACCGCTGATAACTTTATTAAGTGTAAAAGTAATATGAAAATAGAGAATGTTACATAATTGTGAGTGACGCTAAAGATAGGCGCTAGCAGTAGCAGTGTCACGTAGCCTCTTTCCAATTACGCTCCTACGAGCCAGGAGTCACGCTGCGCTCCATTCGTTAACTGTACGTGCCGTCGACAGCTGGACCGGCTATGCTACATTTTGGTTAACTTGTTGATATTCCAGTATCTGCTTTTTTCACATATTGGAGCAATGATTTCTATATTACAAAAAAATAAAGTTTTATATTGAGGAACCAGGATAGGTTTATCTTAAAACCGTTACCTGATTAAAGACAATAAACTATTTTACTAATATGCTTTTCTTAGTATTCATGTAATTAGATAATAACATCTATTATAACTACTCGAGAGAATCATTGTTTCCAATTTAAGACACACATACTTTGTTCAGTGAAAGACGACCTAAATAAGTGAGTTAATGCCACGATTATGAAATACCGCCCAGACTATCAATCTTTCCGAGGATTACGCTCAGATTATTAGATACGCTGTCTTTATACTGTGTTATTCCAACGCTGTCTTTATACCTTTTTTTGAATAGAGCGCAAACAATTTGCGACAAATCCGATAATAACAGTAAAAACTATTTAAATGGCCTACTGACACTTCTATTTTAAAGTATGATCTTATTAACTATTCCAAATATATTAACGATTAATGTTAAACTGAACAAAGGGCAAAAAAAAAACCTTTTTTTTATATGTTGCTATTGATTGGAGGGTGTCTTCACCCTCCACCACAGAGTAAAGGCTAATCACCGCACCTGATCCTTGCTAATAAACCATTTATTAACAAACACAAAAATGTGTCATTTTCATCTATCACGGTGTAAATAAATAGTCAAGTTGTTGGCAGCGCTATTTGAAACTCTGTGGTACTCGATTTTAGTCCGCGTAGTAAGTAGATTTTGTTACAAATTGTATTTTTTTCAATCGATACACAATAGCTTGTTTGGTCTGAACTTACTTTTAAGTTAAATTATAACTCCGAAATGTAGCATAAATATTTATTTGAATCCTTACTAAAAACTTTAGCCAACAATTTCGGAAAAGTTATTTGAACTGAATGAAATGCTGTATGTATTGTTACAAAACACTCCACGTGGAATTTCGTGATAAGACGAAACTTTCTTCTTCTCCCAAATTACATCCTGTGTTTAGTTGATTGAGAAACTTTGTCGAAATGATATGACTTCAACGGAACGATCTTACCTGTATTTCCCATTTTTTCTTAGAACCGAACTAGCTTTTCTGCGTTCTGTACCAGATGTGGATAAACAGAACACTAATTGTCTCAATGTGGTGTCTGTTTGCATGTCATAACATAACCTCTCAGAGCTAAAGGGGATAAGTTAGAGAGTTTAAATTAGACTCAGTAATTGCTTGTTATATAACACGATGCAAGGTTTTAGATATAAGTAAATAAGATATTAGATATTATTGGATTACGATATCAGGGTTTATGTGGTTATTAAAATATGTTTGGCAACTACAACAAGTGAGTTACAAATGAAAGCAAACCTAATCGATATAATTTATTACATATTGTACCAAGTCGGCTAACATTTTTTTTCATTTACAATGTATTTTGAATGGTGGAGGTCATTTTTCATAACATATATAGTATGTATATCGTCATGGCAGTATTGAATGAAAACTATAGGTATAGACAACATTGTTTATGTATAAAAAATAACGACGAAATGATAGTGAACCGCAACATCATATTTAGAAATTTAAAAAATGGTATTTCATATTATTATGTAACTTTTGGTTAGCATACAATCCAGTGCTATAAATCTACATTTAAAATAGGTATAAAATCCAACACTTATTTACTTGGCCGCCCATTTAATTTTTTGTTAAAAATAAAAGGTAAATTAGGAAATAAGTAACCTTTGCTTCCTTCCTTAATGCTGACTTTAATTTTCTTCAATTTAATTGGAATTCTCACGTTACATTTTTCCCTATCTAAATAATTTTAATAACTAGGTTATTACTAATTAATACTTTATTAAGTGGGAAAGTATAAAACTGAAAGAGTTCAATAGAGAGCTATCCGGTAGCGGTTCAGAGCTAACGTGTTACGTGAGTGCAATGCGGCCACTGATAGAGCTACTTCCATTATGATATTGCGCTCGGAGTGAATTTGTTTCCATATCTTGGTAACATAAAAGCAGATTTTCCCACATATCGCATCGTTGCGTTAATAGCAAGCAAACATCAACAAAAAAGACTGGCATTTGCGCACTGTTGAAAATGTTTACGTATTTTAAGCTTTGCAGAGGTAGTTTTCTACAATTGAATAGGAATGAAGTAGATGTTTGTTGTAGAATGGCGTCATTTTTGCAAATTGCACATTCTAAATTCTTTTTTAAACATTTAGCTATTCATGAGATAAGAATATCTAGGAAGTTCTACATGTGACAATTTATCTTCCTACTAATGTTATAAATGCGAAAGTTATTGTGTGTGTGTGCGTGTGTGTGTGTGTATGTGTGTAATGCTTGTCACCACGTATCACCGTAACTACTAAACCGATTTTGATGAAATTTTAAATGGAGATAGCTTATACTCTGGATTAACACATAGACATTTTTATCCCGGAAAAGGGTTCCTGGGGGATAACGGGAAGACGCGGGTGAAACCGCGGGGCACAACTAGTTGTAAATAAATCTGTGGTCGGTTTGGTTGTCAATCGGGCCCATGTATGACGCTGCAGCACTTGCCGCGAGCAACGCTATTCATTCGGCCGGCTCGCTGACGCAGCGACCACTTGACGCGGCGCACGTGCCGATCGACGCCACTCTGCGGCGCGTCGATACTATCGCATGTAAGCTGCTGATCACACGCCTACACAAACGCGTGTCTGTTGCTTAACGTTGAAATTAAAATTTTAGAGCGATGTGGTAGTATAACGAATTCTTTTGACAATATTTCTTTGAGGTCTACGTTAAAGACTACGACGTATACGTTTTATAAAATTATCCATAAGCACTCTTCAGAATTTAATTTCCTAGAAGGTCCGCCAATCTTCATTTCGTATACACCTAAACCCGTTCCAACGTGGGCAAATAAGTATTTAAGTAACATCCTATCTCCTCGGAATCTCCGTACCAAAATTAATCCAATTATGAAATTTTGCTGCAACAAAACATCAACCCTTGTTTCTGAAGGCTATTTCCGCACGGCGCGGTGCTCGTTGGGTTGACGCGGTGCGACAATTATTTTCATATAACATAATCCTGGGGCGTTGCTTGGTGCGTAATAGTCTGGGGACGCGTGATTTGGTCCAATGCGTCGCTTCCGGTTCGGCGCGGCCACTATCGACCTCGACCTGCTCTCCCAACCCAACATTTTACCGGAAACTTGTATTAATGTAAATTATAAGTTGTCCTGGTACTCCCTTAAAACAACGCATACCCTCGTCATTACGCGGTTATTTATACCTGAAATTTTCAAATTATGGGATAAGCTTATAGTCAATTTATAGTATGTAATCTAAGTCTTTTCTACGTAGGCACTGTAAAGACCTTTCCCCCGTTACTATTAACCATTTTTTCCTTTTCTTACAGGTAAGGCGTTTTCCTGGTTGGTTAATGGTTTTTAATTAGATCCTGGTCAAATTATCGTAAGTATGGCAAATTTAGAATTAACATCAATATTTTTATCACCTAGGAAAGCGGTTAGTTAATATAAAAACTCGAAATCATAACACGTCATGCATGTTAAATTGTGAGCACCGCAACATGACTAACAATGCAAAAATCTAAACAAGAAGCCTTTTAGTATTTTTTTTCTTACTCAACCTTTAACGAACTATCTTTAATGCCTGTGACTGTGACACAAGCAGACAAACGAGCAACAGCCACACTAGGCTTGCCTAAGTGTAGGATACTCTAAAAATATGTGCACACACGAAAATAAGTAAGTTGTACGAATTGAAGAACTTGCGTTTGTTTGGGTTGCCGTTTCTCAAGATACGCGCTCGGTATTCGCCCGAAACTTACGAGAACGAAGACATTTGATTTTAAGCCTCGTGGACTATAAGTGTTATTTCTTCGGAAGAAGTATTATTCTGCGAGAGCAGCGCAGCTCCTTCGTCTCGAAAGCTCCATTTAGTTTCAAAGTTTTTCTCGTTTATCACCGTTGGGCTCTCAGAAGCGGAGATTTTTCCTCGAGATTTGTTGTCACGCCAGACCTTTATAATGTACCTTTCTTATCGTTACACGATTAAGAAGGAACTTGTGATACATTTTTGTACTTTGAAGGTTTATATGTACGTTACGGAATAGCAATATACATGTATATACATATAGATGTATATTGCTATTCCGTGTATTAAGAAGTAAAAATTCTGCTGATGACCGTCCGTGGAATGAGCAGAGAGAAAACAGCGGGAGCAGACATGTGTGTCATTTAATCCTCCATCACACGACACGGAGCAAGCTTATTATCACGGCGTGTATGGCGGCGCTACTGGTTGAGTCGGTGAAGCGGTCCGTTAATTAAGCGCTGAGACTGGCCAATAATAAAAAGAGGGTAGATTACCGCTGGCTCAAGAGTAGCCGAGGTCCGAACAGGTGCAAGTGCCGGTAAGCTGAGGCTCGCGGTACACTTGCCCGCCTCCACCCGTGCCGACTGCTGCGCTTAGATAAAAGGATTAGCAGACTCTACGCCCTTCTGTGAAGTACCTGCTTACAAATTACTCTGCGCTTGCCACTCAGCACATTTGTATAGTTTTTTTCTTCCCATATTTTTTTTCGGGTAATATATTAACGTAAGTAAGTATAGCTTTTAAGGTACGTGTTAAATGTAGTGTCGCGCTTAAATGGGAATGATGTGTAGAGAACATAATTTAATTTGTTACACAGAAATGTAATTATCATATATCATTCGATCCAATTACAGTTATAATTGTTGCTCGCACTTTAGTTCAAATATACGCTGCAGTTCCATTAGCATAAACGTGAATAGTTAACGATTTGTGTATGAATTCTAAAAGCTACTACAATCATTGACTATGATTAATTCTATCGCATGCTATCTACTAAAAAGCCTGACTCTAGCATGAAAGGTTGATTATACAAAAACTAGGTAACGGACAGACGACGGTCGGACGGTAGACTTGAACTACATTGTGTTGCGTGCGTTTAGTCGTGGATCGCAACTTATACATTTACGGCCCTTATGTATGTAAAAGCAATAAACTTGTGTCTGTTCTTAGAGATATGGTGCGGCGACGTGATTGTTTCCCCGGAAACTTTCCCGCATTCGTGACGATTTAGCGGCGCGCCAAAATGACGAGCCCTCTTGCCTCCACCTGACACTCTTCAGTTGACGCTGCGCGCCCTCGGC